>CM060907.1:982970192-984452067 GCA_030737815.1 Allium fistulosum | reverse complement strand
TCCTTAACAAGTTTGTTCTTGTTTTCATTGATGATATTCTCGTCTTCTCCAAAGACGAGAAGGAGCATGAGACACATCTTGCTTATGTTCTGGAAACTCTCCGAAATCATCAACTTAAGGCCAAATTCTCTAAATGCCACTTCTGGCAAGACGAAGTGAGATTCCTGGGCCACATAGTTTCTGAAAATGGGATTTCGGTCGATCCAGCTAAGATCGCCGTAATCAATGTAAGTTCTACCCTATTCGCTATTTCTATTCAATTCCCCTTATCCCTTTCTAATTTGGAATTTATCTACAGGATTGGGAGACTCCCAAAACTCCTACTGATATCCGTAGCTTCTTAGGCTTGGCCGGTTATTATCGTAGATTTATTGAGCATTTTGCCCGGATTTCTGCCCCACTTACTGCTTTAACTCGAAAGGATGTCAAGTTTATTTGGAGTGAGAAGTGCAAATCAGCTTTTAATAAGTTGAAGTGTAAGTTAACTTCACTCCAGTTCTTGCGGTAATCAATGGAAGTGAAGGATTAACTGTCTATACAGATGCTTGCCGAGAAGGTTTAGGCGCTGTTCTTATGCAAAATGGAAAGGTTATTGCTTATGCTGGCCGCCAATTGAAGATCCATGAAGTAAACTATGCAACTCATGATCTAGAGCTTCTTGCAGTTGTATTTGCTTTGAAACTGTGGAGGCATCATCTTTTGGGAACTAAATTTGAATTATTCACTGATCATAAGTCCTTGAGATATATTTTTTCTCAGAATGATTTGAACCAGAGACAAGTCCGATGGCTCGAATTCTTAGCTGCATATGATCTCGACATCAATTATACTCCTGGGAAAGCAAATGTTGTAGCTGATGCTTTGAGCCATAGCAGAGCAGTGTCATGTTGTAATCTTGTAGAAGGCATGCTATTTCAGCTTGTTATCCCCCCATCTCTTGTGGATCGCATCAAAGCTAAGCAATATGAGGACACCTTGCTCTATCGCATGAAGGAGTTAGTTCTTCGTAGAGTTGAAAATGCCGACAGTAAAGTGGGAGCACAGATAGATAGTAATGGAGTTCTGAGGATTGACAACCGTATTTGTGTTCCTAATGTCGATGGATTGAGACAAGAAGTGCTTAGAGAAAACCATCAGTCATCACTTTCATTTCATCCTGGTGTCACTAAGATGTACCGAAATATGAAGCGTTTATATTGGTGGAGTGGGATGAAGAGAGATATTTCTGTATATGTCAGTAGATGCACCACTTGCCAGCAAGTCAAGGCCGATCACCGGAAGACGACGGGATTACTTCAACCCCTAGAGATTCCGTGTTGGAAATGGGATCAGATTTCTATGGACTTCATTGATGGATTACCGAGGACTAGAAAAGGGAACGAGAGTATTTGGGTGATTGTTGATAGGTTGACCAAATCTGCTCATTTTATTCCTGTTAAGACCACTCGTACTGCTTTGAGTTTGGCCGAGATGTATATGAGAGAGATTGTTAGACTTCATGGAGTTCCGTCTAGTATTGTGTGCGATAGAGACCCTTTATTCACTAGTAAATTCTGGAAGGCATTTCAGGATGTCTTGGGCACTAAACTAAATCTGAGCACAGCTTATCATCCTCAAACAGATGGCCAAACTGAAAGGGTGAATCAGATTTTGGAGGATCTGCTCCGAGCTTGCATAATTGATTTTGGTGGATCTTGGGAAGACCATCTCTATTTGGTTGAATTAACTTATAATAATAGTTATCAGGTATGTCAAAATATCAATTTGAACAAGCAAATGTGAATTGGAATTTAACCACCTTTATATTCAGGCAAGTATCGATATGGCACCGTTCGAAGCTTTATATGGACGGCCATGCAAATCGCCAGCTTGTTGGATTGAGCCTGGTGACCATTTGGTTCTTGGCCCAGATATGATTATAGAAGCATCCAAAAAGGTTAATGAGATCAGAAGAAAGATGAAGACCGCACAGGATAGGCAGAAGAGCTATGCTGATAGGCGTAGAAGGGATTTAGAATTCCAGGTTGGGGATGAGGTATTCCTTAAGGTATCACCTTTGAAGAATGTTATTCGATTTGGTCGTAGAGGAAAGCTCGCTCCTAGATTTGTTGGACCATTCACTATCACTGAGAGAATTGGTACACTAGCTTATAGAGTTGCATTACCAGAAAAATTTGAGGGCGTGCACAACGTATTCCACGTTTCACATCTTCGGAAGGTTGTACATGACCCATCCATGACCATTCCTATTGCTTAGTTAGATGAGGTTGATATTGAGCCGGATTTGACTATAGTGAGGAGACCACTTCGTATTATTGATAGGGATACGAAGCAGCTTAGAAGGAAATCTGTTAACCTAGTCAAAGTCCAATGGAGTCCCGATGATCGGGATTGTACTTGGGAAACCGAGGAGAGTATCCGAGATTCTAATCCAGAATTATTTATTGAAGGTAAAATTCCATTCTGTATTCTATATTTTATTCGATAATCTATTCTATATCCATCGTATCTCTTTTATCTGTTCTTCCACTCTTTACCTTGTTCCTTTTCGAGGACGAAAAGTTTTGAGTGAGGGAGAATGTAACGACCCTGAAATTCAGACCCAGTTTAAAATTTTAAAAATCATTTATTTAGTTTAGAAATTCGAATTTTCACAAACAACTTCCGTTGCTATTCAAACTTCATATTTGGAATGCGTCTAGATAGACATAGGCGTACGCCAAATTTCGTCGAATAATGTGGAAGTAAATTTCGCTCATCACATTTGCATATTAGTTTAAATTTTATGTGTAAATTTTCTATCGTCCGAACTTAAATATTTTTCACAATGTTGCATAAGAAAAATATTCTGATCATGACGGCGCACTTCATTTCGTCAAATTCCGCTTTTAATTGCTATTTAAATTGTCGCTCGAGCAAATGGTTCAATAAGATTTACCACTTCGCAAACAATGTCAAACCATCAATATCTTCATACCGTTGCGTTCGCCTCGTCGCGCTGATCAAAACGGTATATTTATTTGTGTCAATCGGAGTTCGGCGTTGCAAATTATAATTGGTCAAAGGATTACAAACTGGTACCCAAACTGTTTCCCGCTCAGAATTCAAAAGGCCCTTGTCCCTTCAGAAGCCCAATAGCCACCACTGTGCAAAATCATCATTGCATTGGCATGGGGACTGTAAACCTTTCTGTATATGTCTGCTACCTCTGTCCTAATAAATTCCTCTACATCAGTTGCTTTTCATTTCCTGCTCCTGCTACTGGTACGTGCTCATTTTCGCTCCCCTCATCTTTCTCTTATTCTTTTGTTTGTCTTCCCTCCAGAGAAGAAATGAAACTCTCCCCCTCCACTGCACAAACTACTCCATGCTGCCACCCACTCCCCTCCACTGCACAAATTCCTCCATAGCCTTGCTCACCGCTCCCCAGCCCAGCAGCCCCTCCCCAGCGTTCACCCAGTCTGTCCTCAGCCCTGCTCCCCGCTCCCCAGCCCAGCAGCCCCTACCCAGCCTCCACCCAGCCCCTCCCAGCTCCCCTAGCCCTGCTCCCAGTTCCCCCAGCCCCTCCCAGCTCCCCCAGCCGCTCCCAGCTCCTCCAGCCGCTCCCAGCTCCTCCAGCCCCTCCCAGCTCCCCCAGCCCCTCCCAGCCCCTCCCAGCTTCCCCAGCCCCGCTCCCAACACCCCCAGCCGCTCCCAACTCCCCCAGCCGCTCCCAGCTCTCCCAGCACAGCTCCTCCAGCCCGCTCTCAGCTCCCCTAGCCCCTCCCAGCTTCCCCAGCCCCGCTCCCAGTTCTCCCAACCGCCCAGCTTACTCCCAGCCCTGCTCCCAGCCGCCCAGCCTACTCCCAGCCCTGCTCCCAGCCGCCCAGCCTACTCCCAGCCCTGCTCCCAGCCCCAGTCCATCCCCAGCCCTACCTCCAGTCCCCAGTTCGCCCAGCTCCAGCCCCGCCCAGCTCCGCCCCAGCCTCGCCCAGCCCCTCCGCCCCAGCCCAGTCAGCCCCGCCTCAACTGCACCAACCCACCCCACTGCCTGCTCCTCTGCCCATTACCCTCTTCGCCGTTCGCCTCCGCCCTCGTCACCACAGTCCCGACCCCGACCACCCTGCTTCCGTTGTATACATAATATATATACAGTGTATTAGTTGCAAAGTATAAAGAAGTTGATTTTATTATATGGGTTACAGTATCTCAGATGTTGTTTCGTTTGCTTGACAGTTGTAGCTGATCCGGGATCTCAGACCTAGGCTTCCATCTACCTTATTTTGCATCTAGTTCCTTGTTTTGGTTTGTGCTCGTTTTGCGTCGTGCTTATTAGGGTCTATTTTATCTATTCGTCTTCGTGCTTCGTCATCTTCTCTAACCACGCAAGGTGAATATTTCATTCACGACTCAACCTATTATGCTATGAAAATCAAGTGATAATTGTTGTTTATATTAATTTGGATATTAAATTGTTGATTGTTAAAATTGATTGAAATAAAATTGCTATACAAGTTAATATGGAGTATTGATAGAACTTAAATTTTCTAAATTGACACCATGTATTGTTAAAAAGATTTAATGTGATAAATTGTGATTTGATGTTGGTTTATATTAAATAGTTATGACATCAAAAAATTTTATGAGATGTTGAAATTGGTTGTTAAAAATAAGCAATAATAAATCTGAAATTGAATGTGATATAGGATAGTTAACGATTTAAAATGCTTGATTGATATAGTAAAGTGATAATAGTCACCAAGTGAAAACCATAATGTAATAATCTTTAAACTGCATGAAACGATGGTGTGGATTCTAGGAATAATTATATTAATTTGCATAAATAACAAATGTAAGTTAATATAATTATTTCGGGATTATTTAAATAAATTGTTAAATTGTTATGTATGTTTGCTATTGCTGTTTATTTACTTTGACACCATCCCAGTTATCACACTGCAAGTTCCCTTTGCTATGCTTTGTTTTATATTGAATGATATCGGGTTGAAATGATAAATACCCAATTAAACAACTTGGCCTATGATAGATAATTAAAAATAAGAAACCCGATTGGTCAACAAAAATTATTTTTGAAATTGAAATCTATTTGAAATTAAGGAATGAACTTAACAATTTGTTTGGAAATTAGGTAACGAACTTAATGGATTTAATTAATGGATTAAATCGAAAAAATTAATAGGAATAAATTAATGGAGTTTAATTGAAACGGATTAATAAACCTATTTAATTGAATAAAATGAATTGGCAAATTTATTTGAAAGGAGATTTAAAAACAAGGAAGTTTTAGAATTTAATAAATTGAAAATTTATTAGATGGGTTAGATTTAGACTTGAAATCGGTTTTAATTAAATAGATTTGAAACTTGTCGTAAATTAAGTTTGAGATTTAGAAAATTTGACTTAAGTGGAATACGAAACTAACTAAAGTTTTAGGGATTTAATTTAGTGGTAATTTAAATTTAAAATGATTTTAAATTTAATAAAATTGATTTAATCAAATTTATGATTATGGTTAATGTAACGATGAATGTAAATACGAATTGAAATGAATAGAATTTGGTTTAAATGATGTGAACTAAAATTTACCATTAAATCGAATTAATTGGAGTATTAACTAAATTTAATAAGTGAGATTTATTAAGTTGAACTTGAATACTTAATTATATTGTTAACTCAAATGTTTAAACCACAAAGTTCATCGGGAAATATGATTTTAAATATCCGAAATAAATTGAATCGTGAAAATGACAAATTGTGAAAGTCAAATTTGCAGCTTGACTTTTGGACTTTGATTTGTTTAAACTTTAACTTAAAAGACCATCGGGTAATAAATACGTAGTTATTAAAGAGACCGGGATCGGATATGGGCATACTCTCTGTCGATACCGAAAACCACTTTAATAACTATTATACGCGGAGTGTTGATCCAGAACGAAGTGGATGGTTTGGTGAACGCGTTGACTGAAGGAAGAGAACGATATTGGATGACCCCTGACATGACAAAACAGGAGCCGCGCCGGGCCATTGAGGTTCTCCACCTCTAGCGGACACACTTCTTCGATACCATATCTATTACTTTTGTGATTCGATTTGGGTGCACCCCTTGATTTGGGAGTGTTGTTTCACGATTTGAGATAGTAGCTGCTATGCTCAACATCAGTCCGGATCACGCAACTACTAGTATCCTAGTTGGTATCGCCTCATGTACCTTGTCATACTGATTATCTTATTCGCGACCACTACGTTTTGGTTTGTACCTTTAGTATATGGATTGCCCTCTGGTGACTTCCGGTTATGGGGAAACTACGGTCTTGTATATGCTCTTGGGAATAAAATGTGTTAAGGGGATTATGGTAACGGCTTAACACTATTTTAATATCGTACTTTACTGATTAGGCATTATCTATCTATCGTATTCTATTGTATATATAGATAGTTTATCGGATCCTTAGAGATGTTTATTTTATTCATCTTTAAGTTATGGACTTTTTCCCTTGCACTTGATTTTCTTGTATAAGATTTTGAGTCCTGACTCAATTGTTTCTTTTTGTATATGCTCGGGTCAGTCTGAAGCTATCCAGTTTGCTGATCAAGGTTGGTTGAAGATGCTGAAGGCTTAGCATTTATCTTTATCATTCTATTTTGTAACAACCCTGTATTTTTCAAATATTTTTAAATTGATTTTTCCAGATTCAAAAGTTTTATTTATGAAAAAGAATAAATTTTGTTATTTTAAGTATAAACTTTGATTTTGATGTGGATTTGAATTCCAAATATGACTAAATTTAATATTTCCAGAAAATGTGAATTTTGGTAAAATAGTCAAACTTTGACTTTTAAATTTAAATTTTAAAAGTTTGAAATTATAAATTTTATCTTTTATTATAAAAATAGATGTAATAACTTGAACACTACTTTTCGTTTCGTTGAAAACGGAGTTAAAATGTAAAAGTTATGTACATTTCAATTTTTAGTATAATTTGTTTTATTGTGCAATTTTGCCTATTTTAAATTTTATAAATCATATTTTTCTTTCTTATATTTTATTTTAATATGTGTCCATATGTTTATTTATGTATATTTCCATCTCTAAATATTTTAAAAATAATAATAGAATCTTTCCAAAATTTACTATGATGATTTCCTATTTTTAAAGGCTGCTTTCCTATTTTCTGCTATTTTCTTCATTAGAAATTATATGTAAATTAAATTTTAAATGTTTATTTTGTGAATATATTTTTATTTTATGTTATTATTTATGTTTAAAAATATATTACAAGCTCATATGAATTTTTCTAAAATTTATTCTATTCAATTTCAAATTTTCTAGACTAGTTTACTATTTTTAGCTATTTTCTTAATTTAACTTTATATGATTGATAAATATTTATATAAATTATTATATTTTGATAAAATTTCGAAATTTTATCTGGGATTATTATCATTTCCAGAAATATAAAGTTATAAAAAGGAATTAAATATATATGAAGAGTTTAATACCTTTTGTGTGCTTAGTCCTTTTGAATTCTACCGTTTCTTTTTCAATCAATACATCTTTTATTTTATTTTTGCTGTTCTATTCCCCCAATCTTTTTCAGCCGACTTCCTCATGTTATTCACGAATTTTCAAATCTCCTAAACCCTAAAAAAAATCATGGCCTCCATCTTGCAAAAATTTTTGGTAAATCCCTCTCTTCTTTCTACTTTTTCTTACTTTTTCTATGCTATTTTGCCTTGTTTCTCTCTTCTATTTGCATGGCCTCTTCTCCATAGCCACGGCCACCACCTCCAACACCTTCATCCCCATCATCACCTCCTCCATCTACTACAGCAAACACTCCCTTCCCTCTGACCAAGACAGGCCATGACCTTCCACTTGAAGCCATCACCACAAAACATTGCCTAGACCACACATATCATCACCTACCCTCCATATCTTGCTTTGGCCACCCCTTAGCCACCACCACCACTTGCTACATGACCTTTGGCTGCTACTACTCATCACCCAAACCTCTGTCCAGACCTGAACTATTCAAGGGCCGAGCCCCACTTGCCTTTGGATGAGCCAAAAATGCACCAAAACTCCACTTATTTTGCCTTGACCCTTTGTCTTATTCATATGTAACTCCTACCATCATCATCTCCTTGTTGCCATGCTATTTTGATGCCATAACCTGAGATTATGTCCAGCTATGGCTGAGCAAAAGATCCCCTTGGTCAAGCTCTTGAATGGTTAAAGAAAGGTCGAATCACTTTGCCCTCTGGTTCTTTTTATTTCAAGTCATTTCGATATTGTTTTGTGTTACATATTTATGTATGTATGTATACATTGTCTTGTTTTGTTTATATGTATACAAGGCAATTATATTTGGCTCTCCACTCTCAAACCATATTCATGTTGTCGTGCCTTCAAAGATTCTGTGTTGTGTGTTTGGTTGTCATCTCCAGCTTAAACAAGTGAGTTATTCTCACCAGACAATATGTATCTATATAACTAGTAAATTGACACTCTGTGAACCTGTAGAAATATATTTTCATATTATACTTGACTATATTATGATCATATGATGTTTATACACCTGTTATATCATATGTTACTGTTATTTGATGTTATTCTGTTATTTATATCAGTTATCACCATTGCAAGTTCCTTGTAGACTAGAATCACTATGGGTTGAAATGATACATACCCGAACGGACTTTAGAATAGGGAAAAATTGTTATGGGCTGAAATGATAGGCCTGAACGATTTTTATTTAATTTATTTTAACCTGGGATTGCGGGTTTGAAATGATAGAACCCGGATTTTTCTTTTTTAACTGCGGATTGAAATGATACATATCCGTATCACTTGACCTAGGTTAGAAAATTATATACAGGCCCGTGGTTATTTTATAAAGTGTTTTGGATATTTTTAAGTATTTTAAAAATTATAAATTTATGAAATTTGATTTAAATAGATTTTGAAATGTTTTAAAATAAAGAAATTATGATTTTTTTTCTCTGTGTTAAAAATGTAATTAATGAATGGGTTAACTGGATTTTTGAAATATAACTTAAGTTGGAAATTTGGAATTTTGGTTAAAAATGATATTTAAATTATATATATATAATGGATATTAAATTTTATTTAGAAATGGTAAATATGATAATTTGAATTTAAGTGATTTATTAAAGTATTATTGACTTTTCTATGAATTTAAGTGGTTAAATAAGTGAATGTTTAAAAGTGATCTTTTAAAATATAACTTGATTAGGAAATGTGAAATTTGGTTTTTATTAAAGGGTTAAGTTAATTAAATAAAATTGGAAATTTAGTTAAATTTGTGAAATGGTAATTTAAATTTGAAGTGTTAAGTTATTTGTTGAAATGTGAAGAATTGGAAACTTTTACACTTAAATTTATTAAGTAAATTGTTGAAAATTGGATTTTATTATAAGAAATTTATTACGAAAAGATATATGTTAAACGATATGTAAATGAATATTTTAAATGTTAAAATATGATTTTTAAAATGTTTATGTGTTTTAAATTAAAGTTATTTAATTGCTGGAAATACACTAACACCTGAAATTAACTTTTAATAGCATTCAGAAATGCTATAGATTCTTTTTTGAACTAAAATTGTGTAAAAAGATCTATTACAGCATTTCTGAAATGCTGTAGTTGCTGTAATTGAACTTATAGGCTAATATTGAACTCAGGTCTATTATAGCATTCTCTGGAAATGCTATAATGGTCTGCAGTCTTTGCTGAAACCAAATTTAACCCTTGTTTTGAAATCTGAACTACCGCAGCACTTCTGAAATGCTGTCTTTTCTGTTTTGAACTATAATTCAACTAAAACTGAGTTTTAACAGCAGTTTTAAGTGCTGTCTTTACTGAATTAAAAATGTTTTCATTTATAACCATAGCAGTTGTTTTTAAATGCTGTGAAATGCTGAAATTTTAATAATTAGGGTTTTTGACTTAGTAAACGAACTCAGAATGGTTTGAAACTTTGGAAATTGAATACTTGATTTGAAAATATAATAATTACACTTTTAAAAGGTTTAAATGAATTATTTTGATTGGAATATAAACTATTTAAAGGTGATTTGAAATGATAGTAAATGAACGATATCTTTGAATTTAAAAGGTATTTAAAGTTGAATATTTGGATTTGAACTGATAAGATATTTTATTTTATTAAAATGATTTGAAATGAAGTTTTGTAAGGATATGATATTTTATTATATTAAAATGATTTGAAATGAAGTTTTGTAAGGATATGATATTTTATTATATTAAAATGATTTGAAATGAAGTTTTGAAATGATATGAAAATTTAAATATATGGAAATGGTTTGGAATTGATTTAATCTTTATTTTGATAAAGATATGGTTTGAAATGATATTTTATTTTGAAGTAAAGTATTGTTTTTAAAAGTTATAACCACGGGTTATAATAACGATTGGTTGGCAAAGAGACCGGGATCGGATATGGACATACTCTCTATCGATACCGAAAACCACTTTGACAACCGTGTACGTGGTGGAGATTCCAGAATGAAGTAGGATGGTGGCGACGTTCTTAAGGTATGTTACGTGGACCCAACTCCCGTGAGTTGGCATAAGGTGGCTAAAACAGGAGCGATCTCGGACCAGTGAGGTAGCACCTCTTCTCGGACACATTTCTTCGATATTATACTCTTACTTGTGATTGATTAGATGGCCATCCTCCGATTTGGGAGTGTTGTTCAAGGTGGAACGGTAGTGGCTACTATGCATATCCATCAGTCCATGTGCGTAATTGGTATATCTACCCTGGCATTGCCTAGTTGTGCCGTGTCACCTACCATATCGAGCTTTACTATGATTATGATTTTAAGATCCGACCGCGTTAAGGTTCTCCATCCCCTTAACGCTATTTTCTATATGATTATACTTTACTTATTTAGACACTATTATAATATCGAATATTGCTACATAGTAGATAGTTTAACGGATCCTTAGAGGATGGGTGGTCCCAAGCATCTTCTAAGTTACTTGTACCTTTATTACAGTTCACTTGAGTTGGTTTACATTATATAAGTATATATTGTCCTGACTCGAGTGTTTTGTGTTTTGCTTTACGCTCGGGTCAGCCTGAGTTATTCACAGATTTAGATTTCCACTCTCTTGGAGATTTGAATCGCTGGAGATTATCTGCTTGTCATGTCCTATCTATTTCAATTCTGTTGTTCTACTCAGCTTGTACTTGGTTATTTTATTTAGACTTTTGTTGTAATCTATTTCTTCTGTTGTATCTTATGTAACTCTGACATATTTAGATAGTAGCTTCATGAACTACTATTTCTTTTACTTTCGCTGCATTATTTTACTCTGTGTTTGTGATCTGTGATTATATTTATTTACTGTATCCGAGATTTGCAAAATTTTAATTACAACGCGGTATTTTGAGCAATTCAACTCCGGCATGAGTGTCTACCTATACACTTATAATGGATGCGAATGGTTGAAAATATCGGGTCGTTACATATTTCCATTCCTGTATTGATGTCCTAGTCTGTTGGACATTTATGTATTTTCTTTTAGTCACTTTATGTTAAGACATTGTTGTAATTTAAATAGTAGCTTCATGAACTGCTATTATGACGATGTATTTTCCGCTGCATTATTATGTGACTGTTCTGTGTCTGTGATGTTGTATTGATCCTCATTTACATTTATGTATTTATAATCCCATAATGATTCGTGTTTTGTGTTATTTAAGTTGACATGTGTGGATTACTGTCAATTTAAATGGTCCAAATATACGGGTTGTTACAAGAACTTTCCAGATGATACTCCGAAGGAGCATTTTAGAGGATTAAGTTTCATTCCATATTGGTGAAGTACTTGAAACATCTCGCCCAGGTGGCTTACGTGATCGCCGGCTTTCCTTGACTTTACCATCATGTCATCCACATACACTTCCATAGTTTGTCCTTTTAGCCCTACAAACATCTTGTTGACGAGGCGCTGGTAGGTGGCTCCTGCGTTTTTAAGTCCGAAAGGCATTACCTTGTAGCAGTACAGCCCCCGGTTAGTGATGAAACTAGTGTGGTCTTGATCAGGAGCATGCATAGGAATTCGGTTGTATCCCGAGTATGCGTCCATAAAAGATAAGAGTTCGTGCCCGGCTGTGCTGTCTACAAGTTGATCGATTCGGGGAAGTGGGAAGCAATCTTTCGGGCAGGCGTCATTTAAGTTGGAGAAGTCAATGCATGTTCGCCACTTCCCATTAGCCTTCTTTACCAACACCGGGTTGGCGATCCACTCTGGGTAGATGGCTTCTCGTATAAAGTCATTGGCAAGTAGATTCTTTACTTCTTCATCGAGGGCTGCTGATGTTCCGCCCCCTTACTTCTCTTTCTTTGTTTTATGGGCGCCTTGGTAGGATCAATGTTTATTACGTGGCATGCTATGTCAGGGAAGATTCCAGTCATGTCAACATGTGACCATGCGAATACATCCAAGTTGTGGCGGAGAAAGTCAATGAGTTGCTCCTTCAACTCAGCTTTTAGTTGGGACCCGATTTTCAATAATCTACTCGAGTCATACTTGTCTACAGATACAAATTCCATAGCCTCTGCGGGCTCGGCGGTGGCCTCCTCCTCTTTGTCCCTGGGGTCTAATTCATTGAAAGGGTCGCTGGTATATCGAAGAGGAGGGGCTTTCTTTAGTTGCTATGCTTCCAAACTTTTTACGCAGAGGGCAACCTCTACACTTTTCCCTTTATCCTTCCTGTAGTTGTTGCGAAGTTCAGTCACATAGCAGTCTCGAGCAACGTCCTGGTCTCCTTCTACTTCCCCTACTCCATTGTCCGTTGGAAATTTCATCTTTAGGCACCATGAGGCTAGGACAATTTGGAAGTCAGACAAGGCTGGCCTTCCTAAGAAGACGTTGTAGGCCGAGTGGTTTTCTATTAGCACAAATATTTGTTTCCGTACAATGGAGCGGGGATGGCTTCCAATTTCAACAAAGAGATCCAGTTTCCTGAGGGGCATCTTCGCATCTCCGGTGAAACCGTGTAGTGGTTTATTGCAGGGAGATACATCCTTCATTGATAGTTTCATTTTGTCGAATGCATGTTTGAACAGGATATTTACTGAGCTTCCAGTGTCTACTAGAATTCGGAAAACTTCGGCGGGACCGAGCCGGGCAGAGATAACCATGGGATCCATGTGAGGGTATTGCATTCCTTCTAGGTCACGCCTACTGAATGTGATGTCATCACTTTCTTTCCGCTTCGGGTGGCGCTCTTCTATAACCGAATTGACACAGTCTTCATTGTTTCTAAGCGACTTTCCATATCTTTCCATCTCTTTCCAGCTTCTGTCGGCGATGTGCGGTCCTCCCGAGATGGTATGGACCACTATCTTCTCTTGACTAGAGCCGCTAGTGTTGCGATTTCCTCTGCCTATCTCTGGTGAGGGTAGCCTTGGGTTCTCATTGGCAGGAGCTAGAGTCCTGTTCTGACCTCTTACATAGCGTTCCAGTCTTTTCCTTCTGATGTGTTCTTCAATCAAGTCCCGAAGATGATGGCATTCATTGGTATCATGCCCATGAGATTCGTGGAAGCGGCAGAACTTTCCAAACTTCTGTGCGTTATCTGATTCCTTCTTGTATGGTGGGCGTTTGTATCTAACTTCGTCTTGAGTGGCCAGGAAGATGTTTTCAATGGTTTCGTTCAAAGGAGTGTAAGTGTCGAACCTTGGTCCTGGCCTATATAGGCGCTTTTCTCCTTTCTTGCCCTTAGCGTTGTCTCCAGAATCATTTCTTCGAACGTCCTTCGCTGCAGTGGGCGTGTTGCCGTGAGCTGCCTTATTTTTTTGCCCTGACTGGCCCTTAGTGGCAGCATCTTCCAGCCTCATATATTTCCCGGCTTCATGGAAGAAGTCGGGTAAAGTTGCGGGTTTTTCTTTTGTCAACCTCCTAGCAAATTTAGTATCCGGATGCACACCACTACAGAGGGCCATTAAGATAAGCTTCTCATCGGCATCTTGGACTGCGGCCGCTGCGGCATTGAATCGGGTTAGGTATTGCTGCAGTTTCTCTCCTGGTTTCTGTTTGATACTGGATAAGGAATAAGCGTCCTTGGGTTGTTCCACATGAATGCGGAACTGACTGATAAACTTTTCTTTCAACATTTCCCATGAGCTGATGGATCCCTGGGGTAAATGACAGAACCAGGAGGTAGCTAGATCTACTAAGAATAGTGGAAAGCATTTGCACAGTACTCCCTCTGTTGCTCCACTCATGAGCATATGCTGTGTGTATCTCTGTAAGTGTACAACGGGGTTGGAGGTTCCTTTGTAAGGTTCCATTGTTGGCATTTTCCATTTTCAGGGGGTGATAGCGATTTCGATATTGCGGGCGAAAGGGCTGGTTACCCTAGCGCCTATCCCTCGATCTCTTTGATCCCGTTGGACGCACTCTCTGAACAAGCGTGCCACCCTTTCATCAGAATTTGGAGCAGATAGAAATGAGTTTGGTTCTGTTCTGTGGGATTGATTCCGTCCAGATGACCTGTAGGGATGGTATCGTTTATCATTCCTGATATTTTCCAGTGGCTGTCTTTGGTCTTCTGGGAGCATGCTAGGGTCAGCTACAGTTGGCCCCTACCTTGATCTTCCCCTGCCGGGTTCTGATCTAAGCACTTCCTCGGGTTCAACTTCGGGCTGGACTGTAGCTCGACCCCGTTCATTGGTATTTCCGTGGTTAGGCAGTACAACCGGCTCAGCTACAGTTGACCTCCGCCCGGTACCTCCCCCGTTGGGTTCGGTTCCAAGCGTTTCCTCAGGCCTAACTTCGGGCTGTGCTCGATCTCGGCTCCTACCATGGCCGCTTCTGTTGTTAGGTCCTTCGAAGAAGGAAGATCTTTGTTGTCTCTGAGATCCTCCAGACTGGGACTCACCCCATGATTCAGTGGTGCGGTTGGACTCTTCAGCATCCCTTAAGCGTGACATGAGATGGTCCACCAAGGCTTCCTGTTGGGACGTGAAGCGGTTAGTCACTTCAGCCACAACCCTGTCTAGATCTGCCCTAGTAATTGCCGCCTGCTGTTCTGTGGCAGGGGTGGTCGGATTTGCCTGACCTTCATTTGGTGCTGCTACTGGAGGGGGACGATTTACTTGATCTGTGACCACTGGATCTGGAAGACTGCTGGTTGCGATGTTTTTTCCTTTGTTAACATCTTTCTTCTGCTTGGGAGGCATGTTTTCCAAGCAATGAACGATGCTGTTAGGAAGAAGGTTAAGTGGAAGAAGCTGAAGCTTCGAGCTTCTAGCTCTCAATGAAAGCACCAAAAATGTTTGCACAAAAAATGGACAAACACCTCAAAGTCGTTTGATTTAATTGATTTTATGTTGTTCTTAGTGATTTGGGTGATTTATGCAAATATATGAAAAGCATGGACTAAACTGTAAAAGACACGCAGATTTATAGTGGTTCAGCCAGAATGTGCCTACTTCCACTTTATATATTATTTCTCTTTTCTTGTTTAGATTACAAGTACAAAGCTTTGATACAAGTATCTGAAAGTTGTTTGAAAGTTCTCTCCGTGCTTGAGCTCTCAAACTTGTCCTTTTTTGTTGTACCCCTGCCCCTCTATTTATAGAGTGAGGTTGGGGGCAAGGGTCTTGGATGTATACAGCAGCTGGCGGGCCTGGGCTGATGTAATCTGGCCTGGTGAAGTTGGTCCGGTTTTACTTTGGTTCGGTGGTAGGAGCATGGTGGACCGGTGGAGCTCGTGTACTTTGGTTCGGTGGTAGGAGTATGGTGGACCGGTGGAGCTCGTGTACTTTGGTTCGGTGGTAGGAGTATGGTGGACCGGTGGAGCTTCGGTTCGGCATGGGTGGGTAGGTTGGTCCGGTATAGGTTGGTTCGGTATAGGTTGGTTCGGTAGGTGCTAGGTGATTCGGTGGTGCTACTTCGAGTTGGTTCGGCAAGGATGAATGAAGGTTGGTTCGGTAGAATCTCGCCCAACAACAATTTTCACTATACAATTTTTACATACATTTTACACCTCACTACACAATTCACTCTACACTCATATTTGATCTTCAACTCTTTTCTAATTTGTATCCAGCATCTGAATTATCTGCAAAATAAACACTAACACAGTAGAATTGAAAATGAAATATTTTGTAGTTCAAAATGAAGTGTGTGTTTTGAAAATATTATTTGCCTCAGTTAATTGGGTTGTTCGTCATCATTTTTCTTTTGAATTCATTTTACACGAACAGCTTGTAACATGCATAGTGTATCACTGCACATGTCACAAGGCCATGCATACCGATATACACTTCCATGATAAAAATCACAGGGACAGGTGAGCACAAGTTTAAACCTAAGCATAAGCTGGATTCAACTCAGGTGTAATACAAAAACAAAAATAGAATGGTCAAGTACGAGTTTCAATGGTCGGCTAGCATGAATAAAAGTTCAATACAATGGCCAGACTCATGCAACCAGGTTAACCAGACTTGACTACGGTAACAAAAGTGCACCATACCAGCAAACAGAAAACATCAAGTACAAGGCAAATACTCGAATCGACTCCAACTAGAACCAAGTCAACATTAACACAGATGCAAGACTACACTCTGATCAGGCAACCAAACATTGATGTGCACATAAACACAATGTAACATGCACAGAGAATACAATGCAAGGCTAACAAGGATTGGAACCAACCAGACTAGAGAGATAAAGATAAATATGAAGTTCAGACCAAATTGCAATACAACCAGATTCAATATCAAACCACCATACACACACACACATATGTATACACACATATACATATATATACATTGACACACTTACAAGTGATAATGTACAACTTCAATTACCAGCAGCATGGAAGTGTATCTCAACCAAACTTGACTACATGAACATCAAACCAACATACATGAAACAGATCAGACATGAAGACTCAGAAACAAGATAGGAGTATTTACAAAGTGAACAAGACTCAATCAAGTGTACATCAAAATGCAAACTCAAGTGAACCAAGTGTATCAATCCAGAGTAAATCATATACAACCATGTATGTTTAGGCATGAACATAACTACACAAGTGAAGACTCCAACCAAGCAATTCAACAACAATACAGTTCGAACAAGAAAAAGGACATCAATGTGACAGTGTGTGTGACAGCAAGTACGAATCAAAGAAATACAATATAAAACTTCTACTTCAACAGGAGCACAAGCACAGTGACATGAACCACATGTACAAAGAATGACTCAATGCAATATAATAATATGGAATGTAAAACATGAATAAGAGGAAACAACAGTCCAGACTGCAAATGTACAAAGAGCAACAAGCATGAAGACATTTCAAATTCGTATGTATACCAGTTCGATGAAAGTCAAACCCGTTAACATGAATTGAACAAGTCGTGAGTCATGAACAAGTCAAAATCATCAAGTCTATTTCAAAGTCCAGTTTAATCTCAAAAATTCAAATACCACAATCGATTGCCAGCAAATCATGGTGAACCAGTCAATTATCACAAAATCATAAAATATTATCTCTAATTCAAAATACCCGAAATCACAGGAGCACAGGAGAAAAAGAATGGAACTGACTCAAGCTACGGAATTCAAATTCATGGAATAACAAGTACGAAATAACCCAGTCAGAGATCTCAAGATCATACGATCAAAATTCAACGTAGATGATAAAATCATGACAAATTCAAAAAGAAATATACGAACGCAAATATAGGGCTTTCAATCCCTATAAATTCCCACATAATCATCGGCATAAAATCACGAGTTCGAGAACAATAAAATCGAGCATAAACAAATATCCAAATGAGGCAAATTACTTACAAATTCAGTAGCATTCGAACTCGTCACTGAAGTAGCCGCAACACTATCAAAGCCAAGAGATTGATCGACATAACTAATCAAGTGGAATCATACTCTCAATCAATCAAATTTATAAACGGCGACTTCAGTTTTGGAAAAACCCTAATTTTCAAAGAGGAACGAAGGAACCGGCCGAAGCCATTTCATAGAATAAAAGAGGCGGCCGAAGTTACTATAGAAAGAATAAAGGGAAGACTGTCTCCTATTAATTTGTTATTGGGCCGGTCTAGTTTATTTTATTTTGGGCTTAATTGATATATAGGGTTTTGTTTAGTTATTCTATTTATTTTGTAATTTTCTTTTAAAATTGTGTAACTCTCTAGTCGTGTGACTAGGTTACGAACTACGGTGGTGTAGTTCGAGAATTCGCAACTCAGTGGCTGAGTTTGGCAGAGTTTTGAGCATAGAGTTAGGTTAGTCATTAGCGGGTGTCGCAATTTTATGTGTGTAAGCGTCTGGCTACTTAATTTCTAGTAGAAACCTTGGGGGCAGCACGTAGGCAGGGTTTTGCCGAAGCTGGGTAAATTTGTGTGTGATCTCTACTGCATTATTATCTGTGATTGTTTCTATTTCCGCATTTATTTTCATTCTTATTAGTATCACCATATTCACCCCCTCTAGGGTGAAAATGATCCTACATTCGAAACCCCTTGTTTCGACTCAATACCTTTCGCCTACGTTCAATTCACTATGTACCAAGTCTTTAATACCATGCGCATTGGTTTCGATGGATATGGAAGCAGAAGTACTTAGTCTAGGTGCCGAAGTGGCGAAACAACAAAGTCTTATAAAAACTGATTTTTAACTTTAAAAGTAATTTATTTTCAACTAACCTGCTTTGTTTGTCAACATATGATTGGTTGCTAATTTCTTTTCCAAATTCTTTCTTAAAAGTGTTGCCGAAATTTCAAAAGTAAATAATTTAAAATGTTTACAAAATGCCCCTTCTCCTTTTATAAATATAAACATTTAAGTCTCATACCTTAAATAATTTTATATACTTATTAAAACACTTAGGAAAATTCTAGAAAAATTCCCATAAATCACTTTTAATATGTTTCCTAACATAAATTAATTTATGACCCAAAAACAATATAAATTAGCCATAATTAAATTTAAACCCAATTAACTAGTTCCTTCACTAGAAAATTAACAATAAATCCGCATTAATTCATAAAATTATGAAATTTGATACCCAACCCCAAAATATTATTTCTGACCTTTTATGGAAACTGGAAGGCATTAGGATGTCATTTAATAGGGTTTTCACATTAAAACTTATCATAAAATCCATATGAAATAGCATAAACCATCAACAAGCATATATATATATATATATATATATATTCATTTTAACAATAAAAAACATGGCAATATACTTTGCAAAAATATCCGGATCTGATCTAGAAACCATCAAAAATATGAGATGTAACCTATCATTCACCTTAGCTTTATGATTAAGGAGTTGAGATTTGATATTGGATTAAGTTGCTTAAGCTTCTTCCTCTTATCTTCTTCTTGCTTTTCTCTTAATGGTGGCCAACCTCACTTATATTTTATTTTTGTTTTGAATGTGTAAAATGAATGGGCATGAAGGGTTTAGGGTATTATAACATTGCTTATTCCTACTTTACCCCATATTTATTTGCCTTGCCCATTTCATTTTAATTTCCCTTAGTTCATTGTTTTAAATTGGCACGTCTACCTCTGTTAACACAAATCTCAATCCCTTAACCATTTCATTATTTCATTTAATTTAACTAATTAAATGTCCTAAACAATGTTAATCAAAATTAGGGTCGTTACAGAACCGTAACCAGTCTAAAAACCATATATGGTTCTGTGGAGGAGTTTCATGATATATTGAGATGTTAGAATCCATGTGTGATTCCGAACCCGTTGGGGTATGGGAATCCTTAGGTGATTCCAAGATCTATTTGAGATATGAAAATCCATGTGTGATTCCGAGACCCATTAGGGTATTGGAATCCATGTGGAATTCCATGATCTGTTTTGATGGCGGTGCGTGAGCTGGAATGCCTGACATAGCTTCACCAGTGGTAATGACTAAAACCAGAGATATGAGGCATGGCCAGTAGGGTTGACAAACCCATAGGGTGTAATCGGCTCCTCCTAGACGTTACCTACAGATGTTATGCATGCATGGGGCGATGCACTTGATCTTAGTGAGACCAGCTATGTTTTTCCTTTGGTACACCACTAGGGATGTATGCTGCTTCGAAAGGACTGAGGGCACCTGCATGGAAATCCTACATATTTAGCGAACATGCCTTATCGGTTTTCAATTATATAATTAGTAATGTTGTGATGTACACTCATGAGCATCACAGCTACTTGATTATTATTATTTTCACCCTTAGACATTATCATAGTATCACTAGATTTTCTATAAAAAGGTTTTGGTTATTGTAACGTAAAACCCGTCTGTGTTTATGTGTGGCGGCGTGGTCTTACGAAATACCTTTGTTTCAAAAGGTTTATTTAAACTTTAAGAACCCGTTTGATTGTGTTTCTCACGCTAGTTTTACAAGACTGACCCAGACATAGTTTTCCTAAATGCTCGGGGTCAGAGTGAGCATATTTTCCAGGTTTAGCTGGATTCTTTGGAGCTTTCAGAAGACGAGCTGGATTCTCCAAGACATATTAACGTATCTTATATTCTTCCACTGTTTAGTATTCTTGGGGTCTGTTGTTGTATTTATCAAATTATAAGGACAGATTGCTATAACTGTCCGGAATAGAGAGGGGCTAGTGTACTTTGATTTTGATTTTATATATATATATATAATAAGGGTGATTTCTTTTTGTAAAGACTTTGTGTATATTACAGATTTGCTCATCACATTGTGAGATTCTGTATTTGTTTAGTTCATCTGTTCTTCCTTCTTCTTTCTTTCACCTAACAATCTGCCTTTTCATTCAATTTTAGCGGGTCATGTGTGGTTTATTGACCACTTAAACTGTATGGAAAAGTGGGTTGTTACAAAAAAAATTCAAAATTAATGCATACATAAAATTACGTTTTGCCAAAATGTTGATGAGTGAATGATGATTTGAAAAAACTTTTATATTTTGGTCAAAACATGTAAAAATACCCTAATATATCCTTTACTTTAATAGTAGAAGATTAAGTATGGGAGTAAAATATAAATTTTTACGTGCACATCAAATACCCTCACAGTTATCTTTTTATTCGACCCCGAATAAAGTAACTAAGATAAATCCACTTTCATAGGAAACATGATTGCCTTGAGCATATGCAATAAACCATTAAACCTCTAGGTGTCCCTGGTAGGACGAGTGGTGTCTCATGAGGGTTTTAAGTGAATTACCCACAAAATCCGAATGCAATATGTGAAGTTCCTAATATGAAAGATATGAAGGCAAGTACCATTTACAAAATGAAGAATTTACTTTTAAATTGACATGAGATAGTAATGTACAAGTCTCGATCATTGTCAGGAAATTTCAGCTTTTTACTAATCAAAACTTCCAACAAAAATTAAGTCATCATTACATTTGAACTCTAGCTTGGTTTGGTATTTTGATTGATAACATAGTGCAACTATGAAATAAATTCTTTAATTGATTGTCAGAGTTCTCAAAGTGGTATCTTCATATCTTTTTGTATAATAAGTCAAATCAATAAATTCAAGATAATGCTTGGGTTTCAATTGCTTACTCTGTCAGTTTGTAATTTTTTTTATTAATATTAACATTATTATTATTTACACCTAACTCAGAATACTATGGCCAGATATGCCATCCATAGACTATATTTTGAACTTACGTGAAAGGAGTACAGAGCGTGGCAAGTGTCCACACCTAGGTGTGTACACTTGGCTCTAGGTGTTTATTATTATTATATGTTTATATATACATACACCAAACTTAGAATACTAAGGCCAGATATACCATTCATGCACTTCCTTGCGGACTTACATGAGAAGAGTATAGAGCGTGCCGAGTATACATAGTTAAGTGTAGATACCTGATTCTAGATGTTTTCTTATTTTGTTTTGTTTTTTACCTTTTTTAAGAGAGAGAGTTATGCAAAATCATCTTAGTACCACATAACTTTAAAGAACTAAAAATGTTAATGTTAATGTTAATGTATCTTCATATATACTAGTTACACTAAAGTTTCTTGTAAGTTAAACTTTTCTTCTTATTATTCGTTGAGATAAGTAATTTCCAAAAAAATTCAATCTACTGACCAAACTATATGCTAACTCCATCATGCCTATTTAAAAGTAAATTATTACACAATTTTTGTGTGTGTGTGTGTATTTGAAAGAAAGGGAAAGAAAATGCAAAAGGCAAACCGTGTAAAATCAAAATAAACACGGGACACCCCACGCTTGATTTTGATTGTATCCCCATAGTCAATGCATGATATAATGAGCGTAAAGGAGAAGAATACATATATATATATATATATATATATATATTTACAAGAAAGGGTTAGAATTCCTTACTAGACGTAGTATGGCTCATGAAGAATCATGAGGTCCTCCTTTGGGTCACTTGCCAATTCCAAGCAAAGCTTTAAACGATGACTATTGACCTTGAAAATCAATCAATCCATCCTAGGGTTTTCTATTTTATGGCATATTGTGGAAAAACAGTACGTACCACATATGGTCCAATCCATCTCATTTTAATTTACCAAGGAATAAAAGAAGCTGAGAGTCATACAAAAGAACCTTTTGATTTAGCAGAAATGTTTTTCTTAGGATTGACTTGTCATTAAAAACTTTTGTTTTTTCCCTGTAATTTTTGCATTTTTGTATGCATCGTTCCTAATTTCTTTCATTGAGTTGAAATTTTCAATTTTCATCAACCTTTTCAAAATAAGAGTTTATGTTCTTTATTACCCATAACGCTTTATGTTCAAGCTCGACTAGTAAGTGGCAAGCTTTACCATATATTAATCTATAAAGGGACATGCCAAGTTTAGTTATAAAAGCAGTTCTGTAAGCCTAAAGCACATCTGTCAACTTTTGAGACCAATCATTCCATTTTTATTAATAGTTTTCTCTAAAATTTGTTTGATTTTGTCAATTTGAAACTTCAACTTGACAACAAGTTTGAGGATGATAAGCAGTGGATAACTTGTGGGCTATTGAGTATTTCCTCATTAAAGCTTTGAAAGACTGATTACAAAAATGGGTTATGTTATCACTTGTTATTGTCCAAGGTGTGCAAAACCTAGAAAGCTGTTTTCTTTTTTGAATTTCACTACAATTTTGTGGCCATTTGTTTTACATAGAACGGCTTCAACCCATTTGGAAACATAGTCGACGACAAGAAGAATATAAAGATTTCCGATAGAATTAAGGAACGACCTCATAAAGTCAATTCCCCAAACGTTAAAGATTTCAATTGTTAGGAATGGGGTCAATGACATCATGTTTCTTTTCATGATTTTTCCTAATAGGTGACAACTGTCACACACATTACAAAACTCGAACGCATCTTCGAAAAGTGTAGGCCAACAAAAGCCACATTAGAGCAACTTTTTCATGGTCTTCTTACAACCAAGATGTTCACCACAAGCTTGGTCATGACAAAACGGAAGAACACTCTTGATTTCACTATCCGAGACAAATCGTTGAATGTTTTGGTTAGAACAATACTTAAACAAGTATGGATCGTCCCAATAGAAATATTTCACTTGGGATAGAAATTTGTATTTATCTTGTGTGACCAAAAAAAGTAGCTTCCTTAGTTACTAAATTGTTCACTATATTAGAAAACAACGGATCAATGGAAACTGAAAGGAGTTGTTCGTCGGGAAAGTTCTCATTGACAAGTAAAGAAATGGTGCATTTGGAAGACGAGACAAGTGATCAGCTATGACATCGTCAGATCCTTTTTTGTCTTTGATTGTAAGATCAAATTCTTGAAGTAATAGGTTCCAATGAATCATATGAGTTTTAGCATCCTATTTAGCAAAAAGGCACCTAAGAGCGAAATGATCAATGTAGACCGTGATGTGTGAGCCTATCACATAAGGTCTAAACTTTTCTGTTGCAAAAATTACGATTGGAAGCTCCTTTTCAGTTATTGTGTAGTTGAGTTGAGCATCATTCAAAAATCATACTAGCGTAGTAGATGACGTGAAGGATTTTGTTGATGTGTTGTCCTAGGACAGCACCAATCACAAAGGTAGGGGCATCACATATAATTTCGAAGGGATGATTCCAATAAGGCGGACAGAAGATTAGAGCAGAAATAAGTTCATTTTTAAGACATTCAAAAGATATGACACAATCAGAATTGAAATCGAAAGGAACATCTTTTTTCCAAAGAGTAGTCAAAGGTCGAACAATTTTGCTGAGGTCTTTCATCAAGCATCGATAAAAACTGGAATGCCATAAGAATGATCGATTGTCCTTAACGAATTTGGGAATGGGTAGATTTGAAATAACATCAGATTTTTCTTTATCCACCTCAATGCCCATATTTGAAATGACATGTCCGAGAACTATGCCTTGTTTTACCAAAAAGTGGCATTTTTCCCAATTTAAAGTTAAGTGGTTCTCTTTGCATCGATTTAAACTAACCCGAGATGATGTAAGCATTCGAAAAGAATCTCCAAAGATAGAGAAGTCATCCATAAACAATTCTATAAAGTGTTCGATCATGTCAAAAAAGATGCTAACCATGCATCTTTGGAAAGTCATAGAGGCATTATAAAGTCCGAATAGCATACGGTGATAAGCTAAAGTGCCGAAAGGACATGTGAAAGTCATTTTTTCTTGACCTTCGAGAGCAATTGGAATTTGGTAATAACCGAAATAACTATCGAGAAAACAATAGAATTCGTGGTCGGAAAATCATTCAAGCATTTAGTCGATGAAAGGAAGAGGGGAATGATCTTTACCTGTTGTAGTATTTAATTTTTGACAATAAATGAAAACACGCCAACCTGTTTGAGTGCGGGTTGGAATGAGTTCGTTAGCGTCATTCGTGATTATAGTGAGTCCAGATTCTTTTGGTACAACATGAGTTGGAAAATTCTAAGAGATGTCGGATATGGGATATATGAAACCGTTATTGAGGAGCTTAAGAATTTCTTCTCGAATAGCATCTTTCATTTTGGACTTAAGCCTTCGTTGCACATCATGAGTAGGCTTGACTTTATCAATTAAATGAATGCGATGTTGAAAAATTGTAGGACTAATTTCCTTAATATCTGTGATGGACCACCCAATAACTTCTTTATTTTTCGAAATAATTGAAAGAAGAGATGCTTTTTGGTCAAGAGAAAGATTGGTTGAAATAGTGATGGGAAAAATTTTGTTATCACTTAAGTATGCGTACTTAAGGTGACAAGGAAGTGGTTTGAGCTCTAGCCTAGGAGGTTGCTCGATTAAAGAAATCGTTTGAGTTTTAGAGTTAACCGTGAGTGGTTCAAAGGGAAACGTGTCTTTGATCTCATTTGGCATCTCTTAAAACAATTGTTCGTACTATATCTCGTGTTCGTCATTAACGTCGATTATTTCATTTTCAAAGTTTTCATAAATAGCGCTTACTTCAAAAGTGTGGTCGAATGGTTCATTTCATTGATTCTCCAAATTGAAGATGTTAAATCTATAGTCATGTTACCAAAGGACATTTTCATTGAACCATTTCGATAGTTGATCAATGCATTCGATGTGGCTAAGAAAGGCCATCCTAAAATCAAAGAAATTTGCTAGTGAGACTGTTTATAGGTTGCGTTTCAAGGATGATAAAATCGACTGGGAATATGAATTCTCCCACTTTAATCAACACATCGTCAATCTCACCTATGAGTTTCTTTATAGAACGATCGGCCAATCGAAGGGTGACTTTTGTCAGTTTAAGCTCACCTAAGCCTAGTTGTTGATACACAATGTATGGAAGCAAATTAAAAGTCACACCTAAGTCTAACAAGCATTTATAGATTTTCTTATCTCCTATCGTACAAGAGATTGTGGGGTAACCATGATCTTTGTATTTCACAGGAATAGATTGAGACAAGACTTCACTTAGACCAGCCGCTAAAAAGACTTTTTCGGCACTTGAATGTATCTCTTTTGAGTGCATAATTTCTTTAAAAACATACCGTAAGTTGAGACTTGTTGGATGATATATAAGAGTGGAATGTTCACTTTGACTTATTTGAAAATCTCTAAAATATTTTGCATATGATCAGAATGTTTTTTAGGTCGAAGTCGATGTGAAAATGGAACTCAAACCTCAGTAGGTCGGTCTGCTTGAGCTGGAAAAAAATTAGATCTGGAGTTTGGTTCGATGTTCGACTCAATTTTTTAATCAGAATCATTTGTAGTTTTCGAAGTGTTGAGAGGAATTTTTGGAATGTCGTTTGGACTGGCAACTTGGTTATCAATTTGTTTACCAGATCGCAAAGTGGTGATTGCATTCATTTGATTCACATTGCTATCTTAAATGACATGAGCTTGGTTTGAGTTTCTGTTTTGATTCCTTTGGTTTGGAATAGGTTGGCTTAGGAATGTGCCTCTTTCTCTCTCACTCAAGGTAGTAGCAAATTAACTCATTTTCATTTCGAGTTTAGAGATTAATTGACTCGTATTTTTCATGAACGAGGTTAGCAAGTTTTGCAAATTGTTGTTCGATTGAAGATTTTTAGTGGTTGCTTTAGCTTAAGTTTCCAAACTTTTCTCAAGTGATGTCATTCGTTTATTGTCTTAAGGAACAAAAGATTATTGCACTTGCTTTTGAGAAGGTGGCACACAGTTTTGTGGAAATTGTTTGGTTAAAAAGGAGGATTTGAAGCATTGTTTGGAAATGCTTGAAATGATGGTCGAACCAAATTCGTGTTCGAATTGTTTTGGTTCCAAGAAAAATTAGGATGATTTCTGCAACTGAGATTGTATGTTGGAGAAAATGGACCATTCCTGACTTTGTTAAAAGCCTTGATTTGTTTTAACGAATGAGGACATTGGTCGACGATGTGGTTTGGATCATTACATTTATCACAAGACTTAAGAAGCTTGGTTTAGTTGATTAGATGAAAAAACATTATCAAATTTATTTATCATCAAATTGGTTTTCTCTTCAAAGGCTAATGATGATCCTATCGAATGTGCGTTTGATCTTGAATAGATTGATTTCTCGTTAGATTGTTCCCATTGAGTTGATTTTTTAGCTAAGTCTTCAAGAAATTGACAAGCAGCATCGTGATGTTGTGCTTAAAAGTTTCCCTGACACATTAATTCAAGCATTGTTCGAGAGCTGTTTTCAACTCCATTGTATAAATTTGGCAAAGAGTCCATTAGTCAAAGTTGTGATGTGGACATTTTGTTAAAATTTCCTTGAATCTTTCAAAATATTTTCTAAAGGATTCACTCTCTAATTGATGAAAGTTTATAATTTAATTTTGAATTTTGGTTGTTTTCTCTAAGAGGTAAAATTTCTTTAAGGAAACTTTTATAAATTCATCACATGTTTTAATAGAATTTGAAGGCAAGCCATACAACCATTTCACGGCATAATAGATATGTGCGAATGAAATTAACTAAGTTTTATTTGATTATTACATAATCATTTCTGATGTTTATTCATGAAGCAGAAGTGATCAATTTATCGATGAGTTATTACAAACATGTACATGTGTATTTGATGCATATGTAGTTTGTCCCTATGCGGTTAATGCCCCGCTATTACCCCGCTATAAGCCTGCTATATCTCATAGCGGATTTCTACCGCTATGATTTTTTCATATAGCCCTAAATATAGCCTTTCCGCTTTAAGCCCCGCTATTTCCGCTATATCCCGTTATTCCAGCTATATTATGCTATTTCCGCTATATCTTCTTTAAAAGAAATAAATTGAAAAATGACATTTATACATTATAAAAATTATAAAATTAATTAATTTAATTCAATTTTTAATATATTATTAAAAATGAAAATACTTTAATATTCTACTAAATTCAATTATGTTATATAATAGTTTTAGTTTATTTACAGTATATTTGCACATGTTTTTATTTAACACTATTTATGTATTAATTATAATTCAATTGAATGTTAATTTTTCATTTAATTTCCATTTATATATTTATAAAAATATTAAATACGAGTTTTATATGCTATTTTAGAGTCATCCGCTATATCCCGCTATGTCCTCGCTGTATCCCCGCCATGACTTTTTGCACCTCCACCGCATTGAGTCTGCCGAGCGCTTTAACTGCATAGGTATGTCCATGATAAGCTCATAGAATAAAATGGAAGTAAATAACATAATGCAAAATAGGAAATAAAATGATCGATTTGATTGAATAGTTGAGTATATTGGAAAGTGTTCCAAACTTACGTAAATGAATAAAGATTCAATCTCAACAGCCACCCCTCCCTATCATACAAAATGATGTACCGATAAAGAGTAATCAAACTTTTTTGAACAAAGTATGATTAGATGAGTGATGTTGAGTTAACTTCTTTCTATAAGGTCATTTACTTAAGAGAAGTACACAAGGTTAAAATTAATTTCATCTAAAAAATAGTTTACAATATCATACGAGATAAAGGTTTATAAGAACACCCAATGTAATCCATGCTAAGAAGTTGGTAGATTATGCAAGTTGAAAGATTGCGCATAATAATTGTACACGAGGGATCTTGTATGAATCGCCCCAAAAGAAGTTTGGGAACGATACTCATTAGATGATCAATTTCTGTTTTGAACATAAGTATTATAAACTAAAACCAAATTAGTTTTATATATAAGGAAATTTGTAAAGTATTTATGAATACCTATGTTGTTGCACTGAGAAACAACTATTGTTTCAAGAAATACCAACTTCATAGCGAAGGAATTTCTATTAGAATTTATTAGTAGTAAAATGGATTTGGATACGATCCAAAGATGAAACTGATTACGCGGGTTAAAATAAAACTAACCTAACCTAAACGAACATAATGCATTAGAGTTTGTAATAAGTACTCTCCCACATTGAAGAAAGACTGAGTTTCTTATCAATATCAAGAATAGATAATCCTTGGTTGTTAATTAAACCATTACGAATATTAACTCTGCTATATAGTATGATGCACAAATATGAAAGAATTCCAAATACGTTATCAAAAAATTATTTTGCTAGTTGTACCCGAAGGGATATGATCCATCGGCTACGAATGTGTCTTCAAGAGAAATACTAATGCAATTAGAATATAATGGGTAATGTTAATAAGAATAATATCATAAATTTTAAATTTTGAAATTAGCGTAATAAGTTCATCATTCAACTTGCTCGAGTTAATTAAAATTTACTGACAAAATTATCACTTAGTATGACTATGTTTCGGTGCATATTTGTTGAAATGAAAATTCTAAATAATGATTTAGAATAGAATATTTGCACATAACAACCAAAGTGTCTAAAAGTTAGTGGGATTGATAATGAGTTTGTGGTTTTTTCTGGATGTGATCTGTAACAACCCGCATATTTATCGATTGCATATTTAAATATTTTATTTAAATATTTCATCGTTAGTTGGATTGAAGTCCGAGAAGCTACTTTTTGCAAACAGTCGAATTAGGACTTGAAACCCCTTCCATTGAGTTCAAAATGCAGCTTGCGACCTTTTTGAGTATAAGCTTCGATATGTTTGGAGTTAGTAGAATTTTGCTACTTTTTCACTTTGGACTTTGGGTTTGGTTCAGCCCATTTGCCCAATTCTGGTTTCATTAACTCAAGCTCCACTCCCTCTCCTCTTCATTACTTCACTTTCATTTCCTAACACTTAAGCTTCATCAAAAATGGAGAGTGGAATGGGAAATTAAAACTCCAAGCCCTAGTTCATTTGCAAATCCTTCTTCTAGCTCCAAATTCAAAGAGAAACTATTGGTAAGCATCCTCTTCATCTTCTCCAACTCATTCTCCTTTCAATTTCAGAAATTCCCTAAACCTAATTTAGGAAATGTTTCTCTTTTAAGCTTAGATTCAAGCTTGTTGGGTTGGAATTGAAGAGTGATTGTTCTTGCCATTGCTCTATAGCTTCTTCTTCATTGATTTTGTGAAAAGGTGAGATTTTTATCTCACATCTATGCCTATAACTATCTTTGATTGTTAGGTATGAATTCCTAACACTTATTTATGTTCAATTGCTTTCGATTTGGATTAAATTGATGAATTGTTCAATTTTTTGTTTTTGGAATCCAATTTTTATAAAAATCCAATCTTTGATGTTTGAACACATTAGTGGAGTGTTTCGGAGGGTCATATAGGGCTGGGTTGCCGATTGGCGTAAATCCTTAACGCCCGTTGCTCGTCCGATCGCCATTGTTGGAATTTGCCCCAAAAGGGGGCTGGACTGAAAATGCTTCTGGAGCAGGTTCGGTCGACCGAACCAGGGGTTCAGCCGACCGAACAGAAAAATAGAATGTCTCGGAAGCAGGTTCGGTCGACCGAACCAGACCCAGGAAATTGCCTGGGTCTGTATCGGTCGACAGACCCCCTGGTCCAGTCGACCGACCTGCTCCTCTCAACCTACCTAATTATTTTGTTTTTATTTTCCAGCCTTTATCGATTCAAGGTTATCCGATTTGTTGTTATCTTTTATTATCTACCGTGATGACTTCTTTTTCGGGATTTTTGTGGTTATCCATTTTTGATGGATTTGGTATCGATTTCGTTGGAATTGATTCACGTCTTCAGATGTGAATTTTTATGATTGATTGTTTCTACAATCACTTCTATGATTTGTCACTTTAAAATATAAAGGTTTTCTATACTAGTAGTAAATATCAAAACCCTTTCATCAAAATGATTTCAACAATATTTTATTACAAAGCTCATTTCTTAAACTATTTTCCAATCTATTAGTATATACAAACCTTTACCTCATTCGTATGAGAAAATCTAATTAAACGGCTTAGCAAAACAAGTGGTATGAAACGCTTGCGTTTACTTCGTCGGTTAATTTATGGACTTGTTCGATTGAAACTCTTGTGACAATTTTCTAGTGGAGATCTACAATTTGTTCGCAGATATTTAAGTTAAGCTAGTGGTTATGGGACATGAAGCTAAACTCATATATTTCATAGATTATTGTAATTGACACTTCTTGATGATTGATGATGATCATTTTATGGTTTAGACTAGCAATGTGCGATGTCTCTTTGTCCACATGGAGGACTGTACTTCATTTTGTTGAGCTTCGTCTCATTTCTTTGTGGGTTAGCGACCCATGTACTTTTAATGTGTTTCGATTCATTGGATGTACCGTTTGTACTACATCGATGTCTCGGCTTTTCGATTCATTGGACATACCGTTTGTACTGCATCGATGTTCCGAATTGTTGTGTGTTTCGATTCATTGGATGTACCGTTTGTACTACATCGATGTCTCTGCTTTTCGATTCATTGGACGTACCATTTGTACTGTGTCGATGTTCCGAATTGTTTGTGATACACGTGTTGGTGAGTTTTCATGCTCCCGCTTGGGATTGGCCATCCTCTTTTCTTGTGATTTCTGGAATTTATGTTTCACCACCTTTTTCAGTTGGCATTGATATGTATGCCATTTATTATGGCTTGGTGAATTAAATAAAGAATATGACATTCTTTTTATGCTATGAGATTCGTGAGATATTTGTATGATTTTCCTTTGTTGATTTTCTAATGTATACTTGTCGAGGTATGACATTTTTGGTTATCATACGTTTTTATTATATCTCTTCTTATATCTCATTTTATCTGATAATTATAGCTAGACTGATCCGTTTATTATTTTTTTATTAAATAATACTCGGGTCAGACTGAGATTTTACAAGTGCTTCCTCATGACTTCCTATCTGGAACCATCATCTGACTTTTGGTTAACTACTTAGCTTGTAGTTTTTGTTGTATGCATTTGAGATTTAGACTCCTTGATGTATACATATTCTTTTGTCTAGCACTTGTATCTATTCTTTTGTGATATTGTGGGTCTTGTTTGACCACTACTCTGATGTACACTTTCATGTGTTATATTCATATCTATTTCCGCCTTTGTGATATGAATTGTCTGTGACTGATTTGTGTTATGTTTATTTCTATATTTGTTTCCGAAGTATATATATACATAGCCACCGTGTAGTAGCTTTGAGTTTGTATCGGTATGTCGGATTTCCTCTTGAGATGAAATGTAAGTTATTTTTATCTGGCATATCGGTACTCGCACAAAGCAATTACACAGATGGTCGCTCCTCAACAGCCTTATTCTCCGCGCTAGTCGACGGCATTACCCCGTAGTGTCCTTGGCTAGCGTGGGTATAGAGGTGGGGCGTCACAGCATGGTATTAGAGCCAAACTTCGGAACAATGTAGAATAATCTAGCAAGGATCATTGTCCTAAGTCTTTCTTAGGAATCGTGCCATAGGATTTAATTCGAGTCAATTGGACCCTATCTATCCTATTTTCTTTTACGATTCCTTGTTTTATCAATCATGATTGTTTGATATTCATTCTGAGAATAACTTTTTCTTCTTCTTTCTTTCTTAAAGAAGAGAAATGGTTAGATCTGGCCGTACCAACGTCGGTCAATCCAGTGCTACTCCTCAGGAGGGAGTATTTATGTCTGCCCAGCAGCTTCTAGATCTTGTTAAGAATGCTCAAGCTATCGGACCCATTCCAGAGCCTACTCATCCTTGATCCGGTTTTGCACGCTTGTGTAGATTATACCAATTTGGGTGTAAGGCCATTCTGGGGATCCGAGAGTGTTATTGAAATCCAAGCTTGGCTTAGATCATGCGATCGCATCTTTTCTCGCATGAATCTTGTTGATCTCCACCGAGTCCAAGTGGCTTCTAGCATGCTCCAAGAAAGAGCATTGGATTGGTATGAGCTTCTTATTTCTTAAATCGTTGAAGCGGATCTCACTTGGGAGCAATTCCGGGAAAGATTCGAATTGAAATTTGTGCCGCAGGCTGAAAAAGTAACTTTGGCCTGGCGTTTTATCGACCTTGTTCAAGGTGAACCTTCTGTGATGGACTACGTCGCATCTTTCGAATCTCTTTCTAAATACGGGGTTGAATACATTAATACCCCATTGAAGAAAAATCAGAGATTTGTTTATGGCTTGAACAAGCATCTCAAGAAGCCATTACTTCTGAAATTGGAAGTTTCTTTCAATCAGCTTATTGATATCGCTCTTCGTCTTGAAGAGGTCGATAAAGAGTGTGATGTTGAAGTTGTGGGTGCTAAATAAAACTTCAACAATAACATGAAAAGGCCTATCAAATTCAAAGGCCCCACTCCCAACAAGAAAGGGAAGCAACAAACTCCGGTAGCAAAGACTCCTACCTCTAGTCGTGGACAATGCTACAATTGTGGTTCCACGGACCACTATGCGAGGGAGTGTCCGAAACCGCTCTTTTGTCGTTATTGCAAAAGTTTGGGTCATCTTTTATCTTTGTGTCCTAAGCTTCCAAGCAAGGGAGAAGGAAAGCTGCAAGCCCCTAACAACTCTTCTCCTAGTCAAGGTATTCTTCATTCTATCCTTGATGGCATTATTGTGTTTTGTGATCATCCTAATACGAGTTCTTGTTGATATGGGTTTATCTCATTATTTTTATATCAAAAGAACTTGTTGAAATCTTTTTCTTTAAAACAATTTGGGCTTGATGTCTTCTTTGAGAATTGCGAATCTGGATGGTGGATCCGCAACACTCAACTTGTTTTTTTTCATTATTGATGTCAAAATTATTTTATGTGATTTTTCTTTCCGAACCGATTTTTTTACTTAGGCTTCGGAATTGGTTTTTGGAAAGGATTGGCTTAATATTATGAAGCCATATCCTATGCCTCGAGTGGACTATTCATCTTCGACATTCTTTATTTTTGTTTTATCTGTTAAGCAGATTTCTATTTTCCTTTGTGATTTTGATTCCAATTTGATGGCGTCATTTTATTCTTTAAGCCCTCATGATGAGGGAAGTGTTATTTCTCTCATCTAAATAGTTTGTGACACTTTCCGGTATTTTTGAGTTTGTCTTAGGATTATCTCTTAAGCAATCTTTTGAGAGGTGTTAGGGTCTTTTTAGTTCGACCTTGCTACCGATTTTATTTGCTACGAGTTGCGGAAGTTAGCATTCCACTTACCGCATTCCAAACTCGTTATGATTCTTATGAATGACTAATCATGCCATTCAGTTTGTCCGGCTTATTTCATCCATGCTATTCAGTTTGTCCAGCTTATTTCATCCATTTTATGAATCGAGTATTCTACGAATATCTCGATGAGACCATTCATGTATTTATTGATTTTGGATGAAAATTGCAATTTAAAATTTTTTGCAAATTTTTTTCATAAGATTTATTTATAAGTATAATTAGATTTTGTTCTTGAAACGAGCGAAGAATATTCTTAAAACTTTTTAAAGAAACATGTTTATCATATAGAAGATGATTTTATGATTGTATTGCCCATTGGGTGCTTTAAGAATTCTGGTCGATGCGCTTGATCAACGTTATCGATAAGAATCTCCTAAACGCTTTGATGAAATAGTCAGACACAATATATTGACATGTAAAAATATAAATTTTTCTAGAAAGATTATTACATAAAGATGAACGTAATTTTGAAAGTTTTAGCTTTTTGGGAAAGAAGATTATTTAAAAGAAATTCTTTCTTTTCGATACTCTTATTCTTGTGATTCCCGAAGGGAACCAAGATTTTATCTTTTGTACCAATGCTAATCGTATTGGTTTGGATGTCGTTCCCTTACAAATAGAATGTGCTATCACTTATGTTTCTAAACCATTAAAGCCTATCGAGACTAGGTATGCCACACATGATCTAGTGCACGCGGCTATTAATTTCATTTTTAGAGTTTAGCATCATTGTGTTTGGCGGAGAAATTTGTTCTCCACCTCGATCATAAATCTTTGGAATATTTATTTCTTATAAGAAACTTAATTTGCGTCAACCTCGTTGGCTCGAGTTCCTTGTATCTTATAATCTTTTTACCAAGTTCATCGGACGTTTCAATATACCCCGCTTTATTGAGCTCCATCTCATTTCTTATATGGACTAGCGCCCGATGTTCTTTTATGGTGTTCGGTTCATTGGACGTACCATTTTTGTACTACGTCGGTGTTCCGAATTATTTGAGTTTCCGTTCATTGGACGTACCGTTATTGTACTACGTCGATGTTCGTAGTTATTCGTGTTTCCAGTTTCTCGGGTGTATTGTTATGGTACTACGCCGTTGCCCCAGCTCAATTTTTCTGTTATGCATGACGTTTTCCACGTCTTTAAACTATGGAAATGCCTTTGGGATTCCAATTTTTATTCTTGAGCCTGGTGTTATAGTAGGGATTGAAGTTTCACCAGATTTGATTTCTGAACAACATTCTATTCGCATCATTTCTTCAGGGGTTGAGTGCCTTTGAAATAAAGATGTTCTTTTTGTGAAAGTTCAATGGTTCTCAAATCCTAAGGATTGCTCTTGGGAATCCAGAGAATTCATCGAGCCAACACGTTCGGGCTAACTCTTCCGTGCTCTTTATGGTGAACTTCTTATTTCAAATTTTCTTTTGTGTTGATAAGATTCTATGGTTGTTACTCTTTATTTTCTTCATAAGTATTGCGAGGACGCAATTTCTTTAAGGAGGGGAGTTTATAACTACCCGTATATTTATCGATTGCATATTTTAATATTTTATTTAAATATTTCATCGTTAGTCGGATTGAAGTCCGAGAAGCTACTTTTTGCAAACAGTCGAATTAGGACTTGAGACCCCTTCCATTGAGTTCAAAATGCCATTTGCGACCTTTTTGAGTATAAGCTTCGATATGTTTGGAGTTAGTAGAATTTTGCTACTTTTTCACTTTAGACTTTGGGTTTGGTTCAGCCCATTTGCCCAATTCTGGTTTCGTTAACTCAATCTCCACTCCCTCTCCTCTTCATTACTTCACTTTCATTTCCTAACACTTAAGCTTCATAAAAAATGGAGAGTGGAATGGGAATTTAAAACTCCAAGCCCTAGTTCATTTGCAAATCCTTCTTCTAGCTCCAAATTCAAAGAGAAACTATTGGTAAGCATCCTCTTCATCTTCTCCAACTCATTCTCCTTTCAATTTCAGAAATTCCCTAAACCTAATTTAGGAAATGTTTCTCTTTTAAGCTTAGATTAAAGCTTGTTGGGTTGGAATTGAAGAGTGATTGTTCTTGCCATTGCACTATAGCTTTTTCTTCATTGATTTTGTGAAAAGGTGAGATTTTTATCTCACATCTATGCCTATAACTATCTTTGATTGTTAGGTATGAATTCTTAACACTTATTTATGTTCAATTGCTTTCGATTTGGATTGAATTGATGAATTGTTCAATTTTTGGTTTTTGGAATCCAATTTTTATAAAAATCTAATCGTTGATGTTTGAACACGTTAGTGGAGTGTTTCGGAGGGTCATATAGGGCTGGGTTCCCGATTGGCGTAAATCCTTAATGCCCGTTGCTCGTCCGATCGCCGTTGTTGGAATTTGCCCCAAAAGGGGGCTGGACTGAAAATGCTTCTGGAGCAGGTTCGGTCGACCGAACAAGGGGTTCAGCCGACCGAACAGAAAAACAAAATGTCTCGGAAGCAGGTTCGGTCGACCGAACCAGGGGTTCAGTCGACCAAACCAGACCCAGGAAATTGCCTGGGTCTGTATCGGTCGACAGACCCCCTGGTCCAGTCAACTGACCTGCTCCTCTCAACCTACCTAATTATTTTGCTTTGATTTTCAAGCCTTTATCGATTCAAGGTTATCCGATTTGTTGTTATCTTTTATTATCTACCATGATGACTTCTTTTTCGGGATTTTTGTGGTTATCCATTTTTGATGGATTTGGTATCGATTTCGTTGGAATTGATTCACGTCTTCGGATGTGAATTTTTATGATTGATTGTTTCTACAATCACTTCTATGGTTTGTCACTTTAAAATATAAAGGTTTTCTATACTAGTAGTAAATATCAAAACCCTTTCAACAAAATGATTTCAACAATATTTTATTACAAACTCGTTTCTTAAACTGTTTTCCAATCTATTAGTATATACAAACCTTTACCTCATTCGTATGAGAAAATCTATTTAAACGTCTTAGCAAAACAAGTGGTATGAAACGCTTGCGTTTACTTCGTCGGTTAATTTATGGACTTGTTCGATTGAAACTCTTGTGACAATTTTCTAGTGGAGATCTACAATTTGTTCGCAGATATTTAAGTTAAGCTAGTGGTTATGGGACATGAAGCTAAACTCATATATTTCATAGCTTATTGTAATTGACACTTCTTGATGATCGATGATGATCATTTTATGGTTTAGACTAGCAATGTGTGATGTCTCTTTGTCTAGATGGAGGACTGTACTTCATTTTGTTGAGCTTCGTCTCATTTCTTTGTGGGTTAGCAACCCATGTACTTTTAATGTGTTTCGATTCATTGGATGTACCGTTTGTACTACATCGATGTCTCGGCTTTTCGATTCATTGGACATACCGTTTATACTGCATCGATGTTCCGAATTGTTATGTGTTTCGATTCATTGGATGTACCGTTTGTACTACATTGATGTCTCGGCTTTTCGATTCATTGGACGTACAATTTGTACTGGATCGATGTTCCGAATTGTTTGTGATACACGTGTTGGTGAGTTTTCATGCTCCCGCTTGGGATTGGCCATCCTCTTTTCTTGTGATTTCTAGAATTTATGTTTCACCACCTTTTTCAGTTGGCATTGATATGTATGTCATTTATTATGGCTTGGTGAATTAAATAAAGAATATGACATTCTTTTTATGCTATGAGATTCGTGAGATATTTGTATGATTTTCCTTTGTTGATTTTCTAATGTATACTTGTCGAGGTATGACATTTTTGGTTATCATACGTTTTTATTATATCTCTTCTTATATCTCATTTTATCTGATAATTATAGCTAGACTGATCCGTTTATTATTTTCTTATTAAATAATACTCTGGTCAGACCGAGATTTTACAGGTGCTTCCTCAAGACTTCCTATCTGGAACCATCATCTGACTTTTGGTTAACTACTTAGCTTGTAGTTTTTGTTGTATGCATTTGAGATTTAGATTCCTTGATGTATACATATTCTTTTGTCTATCACTTGTATCTATTCTTTTGTGATATTGTGGATCTTGTTTGACCACTACTCTGATGTACACTGTCATGTGTTATATTCATATCTATTTCTGCCTTTGTGATATGAATTGTCTGTGACTGATTTGTGTTATGTTTATTTCTATATTTGTTTCCGAAGTATATATATACATAGCCACCGTGTAGTAGCTTTGAGTTTGTATCGGTATGTCGGATTTCCTCTTGAGATGAAATGTAAGTTATTTTTATCTGGCATATCGGTACTCGCACAAAGCAATTACACAGATGGTCGCTCCTCAACAGCCTTATTCTTCGCGCTAGTCGACGGCATTACCCCGTAGTGTCCTTGGCTAGCGTGGGTATAGAGGTGGGGCGTCACAACATGGTATTAGAGCCAAACTTCGGAACAATGTAGAATAATCTAGCAAGGATCATTGTCCTAAGTCTTTCTTAGGAATCGTGCCATAGGATTTAATTCGAGTCAATTGGATCCGTTCTATCCTATTTTCTTTTATGATTCCTTGTTTTATCAATCATGATTGTTTGATATTCATTCTGAGAATAACCTTTTCTTCTTCTTTCTTTCTTAAAGAAGAGAAATGGTTAGATCTGGCCGTACCAACGTCGGTCAATCCAGTGCTACTCCTCAGGAGGGAGTATGTATGTCTGCCCAGCAGCTTCTAGATCTTGTTAAGAATGCTCAAGCTATCGGACCCATTCTAGAGCCTACTCATCCTAGATCCGGTTTTGCACGCTTGTGAAGAGATTATACAAATTTGGGTGGAAGGCCATTCCGGGGATCCGAGAGTGTTATTGAAATCCAAGCTTGGCTTAGATCATGCGACCGCATCTTTTCTCGCATGAATCTTGTTGATCTCCACCGAGTCCAAGTGGCTTCTAGCATGCTCCAAGAAAGAGCATTGGATTGGTATGAGCTTCTTATTTCTGAAATCATTGAAGCGAATCTCACTTGGGAGCAATTCCGGGAAAGATTCGAATTGAAATTTGTGCCGGAGGCTGAAAAAGTAACTTTGGCTCGACGTTTTATCGACCTTGTTCAAGGTGAATCTTCTGTGACGGACTACATCGCATCTTTAGAATCTCGTTCTAAATACAGGGTTGAATACATTAATACCCCATTGAAGAAAAATCAGAGATTTGTTTATGGCTTGAACAAGCATCTCAAGAAGCCATTACTTCTGAAATTGGAAGTTTCTTTCGATCAGCTTATTGATATCGCTCTTCGTCTTGAAGAGGTCGATAAAGAGTGTGAAGTTGAAGTTGTGGGTGCTAAATAAAACTTCAACAATAACATGAAAAGGCCTATCAAATTCAAAGGCCCCAATCCCAACAAGAAAGGGAAGCAACAAACTCCGGTAGCAAAGACTCCTACCTCTAGTCATGGACAGTGCTACAATTATGGTTCCACGGACCACTATGCAAGGGAGTGTCTGAAACACCTCTTTTGTCGTTATTGCAAAAGTTCGGGTCATCTTTTATCTTCGTGTCCTAAGCTTCCAAGCAAGGGAGAAGGAAAGCTGCAAGCCCCTAGCAACTCTTCTCCTAGTCAAGGTATTCTTCATTCAATCCTTGATGGCATTATTGTGTTTCGTGATCATCCTAATACGAGTTCTTGTTGATATGGGTTTATCTCATTATTTTTATATCAAAAGAACTTGTTGAATTCTTTTTCTTTAAAACAATTTGGGCTTGATGTCTTCTTTGAGAATTGCGAATCTGGATAATGGATCCGCAACACTCAACTTGTTTTTTTTCATTATTGATGTCAAAATTATTTTATGTGATTTTTCTTTCCGAACCGATTTTTTTACTTAAGCTTCGGAATTGGTTTTTGGAAAGGATTGGCTTAATATTATGAAGCCATATCCTATTCCTCGAGTGGACTATTCATCTTCGACATTCTTTATTTTTATTTTATCTGTTAAGTAGATTTCTATTTTCCTTTGTGATTTTGATTCCAATTTGATGGCGTCATTTTATTCTTTAAGCCCTCATGATGAGGGAAGTGTTATTTCTCTCATCTAAATAGTTTGTGACACTTTCCGGTATTTTTGAGTTTGTCTTAGGATTATCTCTTAAGCAATCTTTTGAGAGGTGTTAGGGTCTTTTTTGTTCGACCTTGCTACCGATTTTATTTGCTATGAGTTGCGGAAGTTATCATTCCACTTACCGCATTCCAAACTCGTTATGATTCTTATGAATGACTAATCATGCCATTCAGTTTGTCCAGCTTATTTCATCCATGCCATTCAGTTTGTCCAGCTTATTTCATCCATTTTATGAATCGAGTATTCTACGAATATCTCGATGAGACCATTCATGTATTTATTGATTTTGGATGAAAATTACAATTTAAAAATTTTTACAAATATTTTTCATAAGATTTATTTATAAGTATAATTAGATTTTGTTCTTGAAACGAGCAAAGAATATTCTTAAAACTTTTTAAAGAAACATGTTTATCATATAGAAGATGATTTTGTGATTGTATTGCCCATTGTGTGCTTTAAGAATTCTGGACGATGCGCTTGATCAACATTATCGATAAGAATCTACTAAACGCTTTGATGGGACAGTCAGACACAATATATTAACTTGTAAAAATATAAATTTTTCTAGAAAGATTATTACATAAAGATAAATGTAATTTTGAAAGTTTTAGCTTTTTGGGAAAGAAGATTATTTAAACGAAATTCTTTCTTTTCGATACTCTTATTCTTGTAATTCCCGAAGGGAACCAAGATTTTATCTTTTGTACCAATGCTAATCGTATTGGTTTGGATGTCGTTCCCTTGCAAAATAGAACGTGCTATCACTTATGTTTCTAAACCATTAAAGCCTATCGAGACTAGGTATGCCACTCATGATCTAGTGCACGCGGCTATTGATTTCATTTTTAGAGTTTAGCATCATTGTGTTTGGCGGAGAAATTTGTTCTCCACCTCGATCATAAATCTTTGGAATATTTATTTCTTATAAGAAACTTAATTTGCGTCAACCTCGTTGGCTCGAGTTCTTTATATCTTATGACCTTTTTACCAAGTTCATCGGACGTTTCAATATACCCCGCTTTATTGAGCTCCGTCTCATTTCTTATATGGACTAGCGCCCCATGTTCTTTTATGGTGTTCGGTTCATTGGACGTACCATTTTTGTACTACGTCGGTGTTCCGAATTATTTGAGTTACCGTTCATTGGACGTACCGTTATTGTACTACGTCGATGTTCGGAGTTATTCATGTTTCCAGTTTCTCGGGCGTATTGTTATGGTACTACGCCGTTGCCCCAGCTCAATTTTTCTGTTATGTATGATGTTTTCCACGTCTTTCTACTACGGAAATGCCTTTGGGATTCCGATTTTTATTCTTGAGCCTGGTGATATAGTAGGGATTGAAGTTTCACCAGATTTGATTTTTGAACAACATTCTATTCGCATCATTTCTTCGGGGGTTGAGTGCCTTCAAAATAAAGATGTTCTTTTTGTGAAAGTTCAATGGTCTCAAATCCTAAGGATTGCTCTTGGGAATCCAGAGAATTCATCGAGCGAACACGTTCGGGCTAACTCTTCCGTGCTCTTTATGGTGAACTTCTTATTTCAAATTTTATTTTGTGTTGATATGCTTCTATGGTTGTTACTCTTTATTTTCTTCATAAGTATTGCGAGGACGCAATTTCTTTAAGGAGGGGAGTCTGTAACAACCCGCATATTTATCGATTGCATATTTAAATATTTCATCGTTAGTCGGATTGAAGTCCGAGAAGCTACTTTTTTCAAACAGTCGAATTAGGACTTGAGACCCCTTCCATTGAGTTCAAAATGCCATTTGCGACCTTTTTGAGTATAAGCTTCGATATGTTTGGAGTTAGTAGAATTTTGCTACTTTTTCACTTTGGACTTTAGGTTTGGTTCAGCCAATTTGCCCAATTCTGATTTCATTAACTCAAGCTCCACTCCCTCTCCCCTTCATTACTTCACTTTCATTTCCTAACACTTAAGCTTCATCAAAAATGGAGAGTGGAATGGGAAATTAAAACTCCAAGCCCTAGTTCATTTGCAAATCCTTCTTCTAGCTTTAAATTCAAAGAGAAACTATTGGTAAGCATCCTCTTCATCTTCTCCAACTCATTCTCCTTTCAATTTCAAAAATTCCCTAAACCTAATTTAGGAAATGTTTCTCTTTTAAGCTTAGATTCAAGCTTGTTGGGTTGGAATTGAAGAGTGATTGTTCTTGCCATTGCTCTATAGCTTCTTCTTCATTGATTTTGTGAAAAGGTGAGATTTTTATCTCACATTTATGCCTATAACTATCTTTGATTGTTAGGTATGAATTCCTAACACTTATTTACGTTCAATTGCTTTCGATTTGGATTGAATTGATGAATTGTTCAATTTTTTGTTTTTGGAATCCAATTTTTATAAAAATCCAATCTTTGATGTTTGAACACGTTAGTGGAGTGTTTCGGAGGGTCATATAGGGCTGGGTTGCCGATTGGCGTAAATCCTTAACGCCCGTTGCTCGTTCGATCGCCGTTGTTGGAATTTGCCCCAAAAGGGGGCTGGACTGAAAATGCTTCTGGAGCCTGTTCGGTCGACCGAACCAGGGGTTCAGCCGACCGAACAGAAAAACAGAATGTTTCAGAAGCAGGTTCAGTCGACCGAACCAGGGGTTTAGTCGACCAAACCAGACCCAGGAAATTGCTTGGGTCTATATCGGTCGACAGACCCCCTGGTCCAGTCAACCGACCTGCTCCTCTCAACCTACCTAATTATTTTGTTTTGATTTTCCAGCCTTTATCGATTCAAGGTTATCCGATTTGTTGTTATCTTTTATTATCTACCGTGATGACTTCTTTTTCGGGATTTTTGTGGTTATCCATTTTTGATGGATTTGGTATTGATTTCATTGGAATTGATTCACGTCTTCGGATGTGAATTTTTATGATTGATTGTTTCTACAATCACTTCTATGATTTGTCACTTTAAAATATAAAGGTTTTCTATACTAGTAGTAAATATCAAAACCCTTTCATCAAAATGATTTCAACAATATTTTATTACAAAGCTTGTTTCTTAAACTTTTTTCCAATCTATTAGTATATACAAACCTTTACCTCATTCGTATGAGAAAATCTAATTAAACGGCTTAGCAAAACAAGTGGTATGAAACGCTTGCGTTTACTTCGTCGGTTAATTTATGGACTTGTTCGATTGAAACTCTTGTGACAATTTTCTAGTGGAGATCTACAATTTGTTCGCAGATATTTAAGTTAAGCTAGTGGTTATGGGACATGAAGCTAAACTCATATATGTACTAGCTTATTGTAATTGACACTTCTTGATGATTGATGATGATCATTTTATGGTTTAGACTAGCAATGTGCGATGTCTCTTTGTCCACATGGAGGACTGTCCTTCATTTTGTTGAGCTTCGTCTCATTTCTTTATGGGTTAGCGACCCATGTACTTTTAATGTGTTTCGATTCATTGGATGTACCATTTGTACTACATCGATGTCCCGGCTTTTCGATTCATTGGACATACCGTTTGTACTGCATCGATGTTCCGAATTGTTGTGTGTTTCGATTCATTGGATGTACCGTTTGTACTACATCGATGTCTCTGCTTTTCGATTCATTGGACGTACCATTTGTACTGCGTCGATGTTCCGAATTGTTTGTGATACACGTGTTGGTGAGTTTTCATGCTCCCGCTTGGGATTTGCCATCCTCTTTTCTTGTGATTTCTGGAATTTATGTTTCACCACCTTTTTCAGTTGGCATTGATATGTATGCCATATATTATGGCTTGGTGAATTAAATAAAGAATATGACATTCTTTTTATGCTATGAGATTCGTGAGATATTTGTATGATTTTCCTTTGTTGATTTTCTAATGTATACTTGTCGAGGTATGACATTTTTGGTTATCATACGTTTTTATTATATCTCTTCTTATATCTCATTTTATCTGATAATTATAGCTAGACTGATCCGTTTATTATTTTCTTATTAAATAATACTCGGGTCAGACTGAGATTTTACAGGTGCTTCCTCATGACTTCCTATCTGGAACCATCATCTGACTTTTGGTTAACTACTTAGCTTGTAGTTTTTGTTGTATGCATTTGAGATTTAGACTCCTTGATGTATACATATTCTTTTGTCTAGCACTTGTATCTATTCTTTTGTGATATTGTGGGTCTTGTTTGACCACTACTCTGATGTACACTTTCATGTGTTATATTCATATCTATTTCCGCCTTTGTGATATGAATTGTATGTGACTGATTTGTGTTATGTTTATTTCTATATTTGTTTCCGAAGTATATATATACATAGCCACCGTGTAGTAGCTTTGAGTTTGTATCGGTATGTCGGATTTCCTCTTGAGATGAAATGTAAGTTATTTTTATCTGGCATATCGGTACTCGCACAAAGCAATTACACAGATGGTCGCTCCTCAGCAGCCTTATTCTCTGCGCTAGTCGATGGCATTACCCCGTAGTGTCCTTGGCTAGCATGGGTATAGAGGTGGGGCATCACATGATCCAAGAACCGATATGAAAGTATCACTCGACAAGCATAAAAGTTTAACAAGTGTTTTGATAGAAATATCAAATATTTTAATTTTCAGTCAAAATGCTGAGGAAGCATGTGTCTATAAGAAAAAAATATAAATGTAATATAATATTTCTAAAAGGTAAATGTAACAACCCACACCTCTCAACACATCGATCCAAAACCTAATGTAACTTTCAAACTTGCATCATGCCAAGAAATATAAGCTGTTAGGATTTTAAAACATTACAGAGCATAATTATAAGGTTAAGTTATAAGACATTCTATACTTTCAGATCTCATAATGGAAGGAATTAAAATATAAGTATAGAAAATAAACATTTTAGAAAAACAGTCTTCAAAATACTTGATTTACATATACATTGTTTTCCAAAGTATGACATAGGTTTGACAAACATTTAATACACTAGGTAACTACAAGTTGAACAATAAATGATATAAGAACTCCAATTCGAAGCTCCTTTCTTCACATACGATGATCAATCAACAACTAACCTGCCATCCTTTTGTGGAGGGGAAATGAAAAGAAGAGGGTGGATTGGACAAAAATCCTGGTGAATGAGTACAAGTTTAATATGTGATGATCATGGGCAATTAACTTTAAGTCTACTCTAGCTGACATAAGGTGTAATACAAGTGTCCATAAATTCCTAAGGTCCATTACCTAAGGGTTCTTGTCCAATACATTCCTACACTACAATTTGTATTGGCTAATATAAAGGATCGAACTAAGAATCGAATCTTAAATCTAGCGATCGACCACCGCTCCTAAAGCTGCTCAATATATAAGACACCGCCCTCCTGGCTACTATGGAAAACACTGCCACTAGGCTACTATGGAAATAAATTTCTGCTACTATCACGGCCACTAGGCAACTAGGAACTGATTCCCCCTTACTATTGTTGGAGAAGAAAAACCCAAGATGTCAACTCGTCGGTATGTCTCAACGTCTGCATCCGCTTCCATCTCTCGATTGTAGTGTTGGTCTCTTATTGCATGCTCTGGGATCCTCCATATAAACTATATTACGTTCGTCAGAAATCGTGCATACAAGGGCACACGTGTGTCGGACCCACTCCATTAGGCATCCTCGTAAGTGCTCCATGCCTCCTATGGAACCTCCTGTGAGTGCCATTGTGAAAATACATCGCCTCCAGCCGATTACTCGATCCTAAATTGGGTAAACAATATTTACCCAACACCGCCATGACCCAACGTCCGCTCCTAGGGAACTAGATTACCTACAAGTCCTAACATATATCCAATTGCCCTTAAATAGACCCCTAATAGTTAACGTTTATGTATATATATACATATATATTAATAAACTTAGGCCTTAGGCTGAGGTTTAATTCAGAAATTTTCATCTCGATCGATCGACCGCCGCTAGTCGACCGCTAGGGTCCTAGGGTTGACCGTTCATGTATAAAATTTAGAGTTTCTGCGTTTATTTAGCCGTTGATTTTATTATTGTTTAATCCATATCATTAGCACTTATTGTTAAATGCTAATTACTTAATGATCAGTCAATATTTCTAAATTTTATAGATTTATAGAATTTCAATTTCAGTTGTTTAAATCTATGGTTGATATATATTAGGTTTTAAAGTTAACTAAATTAAAGGGGTGTATTAGATCAACATCAGGTCTAACAATTCAATCTAATTTCGATTCTACCCTAGATTATAGATTTTAATATTAAGGTTTTACTATTTAATCATAAGAGAGATGTGCTAGCATCAAATTAGGTTTTGCAATTTATAGTAATTACCATTTTATCTAGGTTACAAGTTCCAATTTAGGGTTTATAACATCATCCTAGATCATAGAGAATATGTCGATTTTAACTGTAATTAATCACTTGATTAAAAAATTTCCCACTCGCCTTTTTAAAAGCTACCTTTGCTTTTTAATTGCTTGGAATCATCTTTATCTACACGTATGGATTTCCCCTTTATTGATTTGACCAAATCCCTTCTTTTAATTTCGATCTATCTCTCTACATTTATTTTAATTTATATTGAAGAAATTATGTTGAAGGAGAGAAAAAAGTAACATAGTTTTGATGCAATAAGCTTTGTGGAGAATTTAGGGTTAGGTTAAAGTTTATTTATAGGCTACATTTTTAATCCTGAACGTTAACAAAAGAATATGGACCCATCAGCTACATTCAGAAAGACACGATACAAATCCAAGAATCCATCAAAAGATATACTCAAATCTCCAGATTATTTACCTTTACTTAAGAAAAAATTATTTCCTTTTTTTTATTCAATGAAGGTAACATCTTTGCTCTCTCCCTTTAATGTCATTAATATTCATTCAATCAAATTAGTCAATACTATTCATTCGTATTTTTCACTTTATTATTATTGAATGGCAGAGAATTATGTATTTGTTTCCAAAAGTACACCCATTTGTATATATATGAATATTAGTTTGCCTTTTATTTATAGATGGAATTTAAGTGAAGTTTATTTCTATAAAAATCATTCCTTCATTTATGTCCTCTTTTATATGTTTTTATGTATGTATAAACACTTTCCCTTTTCCCTTATCAATATAACGATCACATTACCTTAACTAGTGCTACCATTTATAATTTAAGTCAGTTAATTAAAAATTATAATCTCAATTAGTATCCTTAATTGATATTACACACACACTATTAACCTTTGTATGGAACCTTAGATTTCTATTCAAATGTGTAAATGTGTGTATTAATAAAGGCCTTATAGTTTTAAAAATGAAAAAAAAGCATATTATTTCTTTCTTTGTAAATAACGATTCATTCCCATATTTTACTGCCTTTATTTATGATTGCATGCATTCTTATCCTTCTTAAACATATTGTCACACCCCCTTCTAACCTAAGCCATATATGTTTAGTAATAAATCTCATTTTTAATTAATGTTTTTATCTATACATTTCCTTAAGATAATCTTCTACTTTCATATATATATTTATTTTTCAAACATACAATTTTAGACATACCATATTCTTTTCAAAATATGTAACCTTAATTAAGCACCTTCTTTTTATATATATTTTGTTACGTTGTCTTTCTTTTAAAATAACTCTTTACTTTTATTCATATATTGTTATTCTTACTTTTCAGACATATAAAAGTAGATGTATTCTTTTTTTTAGTATTTTTCTAATATTATAGTTTTAACACGTGTAATATATTAATTACAGCAATAAATTTTATAAAAAAGTAACTAATGCCCTCTATTTTTGTGTTTAACATCTTCCTCTTATTTATTAATGTTCATTGACAAAATTGTACTCTTTTTAAATATATTAATATATCTCTCATTAGTATATTCAACCTATAAGTACAGCAATAATTAATGCTTTTTCTTTGAGGCATTTTCACATTTGCGCATAAATACTTTTCCGCTCTTTTCTTTTAAATGCACAATCATAATTATATCCTCTCTTTTCTTAGAGTAATTCATACATATTCAACTTATTTCTTAACAAAAAGTTTTCCTTTATTCTTGAATTAATTTTTAAGCTTATTTCAAAATAGGCGCAAAGCACAAAATATGTGCTACGGTAAACATTCTGTATCTTCTACATACGGTATCCGTTTATAACAACTTATATATGAATTTGTGCTATAAAATTTACTTGAAACGATGGAAAAGTCAGATTCACCAAATTCATTTTTTTATAGAAATTCACTATTTTGCTCTTTTTATATGAAACTATATTCTTACCCTTATTAACATTTTAATTTTTTATTAAAATTTCTGGGGTGATACAGTAAACAGCAAACTTGTGGTTACAAATGATGTACATGAGTTAAAATCATTATAGTTTGGTTGTTTAATACTCAACATTAAGTTTGTGAATGATATCTTTTATAATAAGAATAAAGGATGTTGGGAATGTCTCAAGCGATACAAAGACATCTTATTAAAATGTTTAATAAGGAACATGTAAGATGGGTTACTCATGCATTGGCAATAGGAATTATCATACATGTTATATAGTCTACAATATCGTAATTTGCTTATGAATTTGATGCATGAAATAAATATCAAATCCAAACTAAGATCACTAAATGGTAGTTCAGAATGTTCTCAAGTATTTACGAAATGCTAAAGAATTGTTTACAAAAATAACAAACCCCTTATGAAGGAGTGTTTAGACTCGAACTCCATAAGTGCTGTCGAGTATAATATGTTAATATTAAATTCTTGTTCAAACCTTAATTAAGAAGCTTTAAGTTGGAAATGTTCCAAATGAAAGGTTGTGGCTGACTCAACGGAATACTAAGTAAATTGCCTTGAATACCACTACAATAAAAGCAATGTACAAATATAAATGCATAAATTTATAATTGAGCTTTGGGCGATTCCAAGTATTGAGAATACTATATTATTGTTATATGAAAATAATGGAATGATAAGAGCTCACTAGAAATTGAAAAACATACTCTGAATAGTCCACATGATAAGGACAACTTATTAGCTTCGGAGAGAGGTAATTAAAAGAGAAGATAATTAGAATAACATACCAGATCCATTACAAGGGTCTAATTCAGCCAGTTCTCATCAAATCGATCAAAGGGATGGGAGAGAAATTCTATAATTGGCCCCAAGTGCAAGTGGCTGATTGATAGAGTTAGGGGTATGCTGTGATGACCGCCCTACATCACCGATACCCAATAATGATAATAACATGTAGAGTGCACTGAAACGGTGCCCAGTCGATGTAGGACAATGGTTTAAGGAAAGAAAAGAAGTAAAGAGGATAAATGAATGAGGAGGGAAGAGAAAGAAAACATCATGCAATCTCAGAGCCCTACCTTATATCTTACAGTGCATCATATAAAATATAATAGTAATTGCATATATAAAACAGGATAGACAGTAACAATTGAATGAAACACGAAATGAGAGTACATAGATCCATACAGTTATTCAAAATAATAATAGAGTTTATACATCTGATAAATTAACACAATTGATAAACTGTCTCTAATAATAGTGTTGATGATATTTTTCATCTCACAACACCTCAACTGGTCACAAAAGCAATAATAACGTACTTCCATGAATTTAAATCAACAAACTTAAGTAATATCAAGTTTGCCTTTGAGTAATAATTATGTTGCTGGGAGCTTACATAATTAGGTAGTTGCACTTCAATTGTTTGTTAAAATGTCAAATCGAACTTGTATGTTCATTAATAAAATAGAGAAGAATCTGATGTAAAGAAATTAAGTAATAATACATGAAACTAAAAGACACTGGAATTTTTACATGGTTCGAATTCCTTCGAATCCTACGTCCGTGGGTCAAATCTTTGTTTATATATTTCTTCTTGGTATAATTTTTTTTATGGCAAAGATAAAAAGAAACAACTTTTTGAATTCCCCTCCCAAGCTTCCCTTCTCATTACAGTGTCTCTTCTATTTATAGTATAGAGATGCCCTCGATTGTTGTAATCCCTTGTCTACTATTTTGATTCCCCCCCCCCCTTGTATTATGCCATGTGTTGTCCATCTGCCTTGTTCATTTGACATGCACGGATTACTGATGTGTCTTTGGCGGGAAACCATGATTTAAGTGGTTGAATTTTGGGCTTTGGTGGGGATTCAAAATTAAAGCGGGAACTTCTAAAATTAAGGCGGGAACCAATTTATAATGGACCTTGCGCTGCTGATTTAGAGAAGTGAATGACTTGTGTACAACCTCAGAAGGGTGTTGAAAGCCATTCTTTTGCTTCTGGTTGCCACTGATATATTTGGATTGGAGTTGTGCTGTTTGATGTGCAACGTTTTTATGGCACTGTGGTGCTTGCTTAGTATTTGGGTGAATTGGTCTTGAGCTAGCTTTAGCATTGGGACATGCGAGTTGCTGTAAAAGAATGCATGTATCTTTGATGTTTACCTGTAAGTGTGGATCTGCACCGGAGCACTTGTTTATGCAGCCATATGGAAACCTTTTGAATGCTATTGATTCCATGTGGTGTTGTGGTGTTAGCTCAATGTATATACGAATGTGATTTGAGCTACCTTTTATGTTGATATGCGCGAATTGCTTGATAAGGGCGGCTTGCATCATTGTTGTTTCCTAACAAATAAGGAACTGCGATGGTGCGCTATCAAGGTAACCATGTGTGTAGCCCTTGGAATGCCTTGGATTCCTTGTAGTACTACTTAAAGATTCCTTAGTAAGCTCAGCGCAAACCTAAACTTGAAGGTATTAGTAGCACGTTAGCTTTTAAGAATAATAGTTAGGTTTATTAGGTCATTTGACATGTGAACTGTTTAATTTGGGCTTGCTTGGATCGGATCAAGGGTAGATTTTGGTAAAGGGTTGTACACAACATTTGCACTGGTCATGTACTTGGATAGCCTACAGTTTGAAGAGTGCAGACTTATCATGGCCTTGGGGAATATTTTGCTGTGGGTTCCTGGTGGTTCTGTCTAGTATAGGTTTTAGCTAGTGGGCAACTACGCTGATTGAGCACAATTGATGTGATTTGACCTTGGCCAACCATTGGAAAATATTATTCATAGTTTGCCTCATCCGGATTCGAGTTTGTCGGAAGGATGTCGTATGCCTGGCATAGTTCACTAACTTTGAGCAGAGCTCCTTTTTTGGTTACAGCACAGTTTTCCTCTTTTGTCCCTTTCTTTGTGCTTCTGTTTTTATGATGTCCTTATGGTGGCGCTCTTTTTATTAGCGTATTTTGATGGCGGTGCACTTCTTCATTTGCCTATTCCGATGGTCGCGCACCGTTTTATTGGCCTTTGGATGTAAGATTATTAAAGCAGACTAGTTATCTTTGCAAATTGATTTATGAGTGCAACACATCCCCGTTTGCATACAGCTTTTTTTAAGTGAAATATGTTGTACTTTAACACCACTAATACAACTTCTAGTGTCGCAGCGCGGCATCTACACTCTGTTGTCATATTTTGGTGATGCTCAATTTCGCGTATTATAGTTGTAGACTGTTTTCTTCACCCTATACCATGTCAGGTTTTAGGCTCAGTTCATAATGTAACAATAAAATTAGAGGATTAGCGCAGTTTGAATTTTTGTCGTTGTCTTGAAATTTCTGAGTGCCGTATTCTCTTGAATTTGCTTTACTCTTTGCTTTTCCCCTTTGTAGTCCAACTTTTATTATGAAGGCATCCTGTACTGATCTTTGTGTTTACGTCATCTTGCCTTCAACAAGGTTTGAGAAATATGGGTGTAACACTTGCCCTCCAAGTCTTTGTGATTGTAGATCAGTGTAGATTTGTCTTTATTCACACATGGCCTTCGCACCCATCATTTCCGTCTATTCCTTTCTTTTCACCAGAGGAAAAGTATTCATAGTCGTTTCTCATCTAATGTTCTTGCACATGTCATTCCCTTTTGGCCAATTCTTTGAATTGTTGTCACATCGCCCCTTCATTTTTCAAGGTGAGTCTGTCTCGACTTAATGCCAGTTAATTGATTGATGTTTCTGCAAATTTTCTCATCATTCCAATTGTGTGGCTAGCATTCAAGTTAAGGTATGTATATACTTTCCTCTTCTTCTTCCTATTCTTTTTATGCTTTTATTTAAGAAAGAAAGAGGCGAGAAAATTATTATTCTCTTAATCGATTACGTTCTGAGTTCAGACTTTCTTTTAAATTGAAGTAAGGATCTCATATTTTATTACCCTTTTTTGCTTTAGTATTATTATAATTTTTTTTACTTCCACGATCCTGAAGTAGCTTCTTCTTCCTCTCTTTTTTTGTCTTTGCCCTCCAAGATTACTCGTTTGAAAGATGTCGAGGGTATTTTAGGCCAATTTGGGTTCATGTGTTACGAGATTAGGGTTCCTGAACCTTACAAGCGTATTAATACTCCCCCAAATGAGTTCACATCCTTTACTCCTGAACATATACGATGTACGCTTTATCTTTCCCCTCATCCGGTCCTTTGTTAATGGCTTCCTGACATTGAACTCATTCCCGTCCAGCTTGTTCCTCTTTCGTATTCTCTTGTGATTGCTACCTTCATTCTCTACGCGGAGAATGGTTATACCCTTAAAAATAAGGAGCTCCAGTTTTTATTTGATATCAACAAGAGCCCCACACTGGGCGATGTGGGTTTATATTATGCCCAGGCAATGATGATTCTTACTAATGTCTCTAGAAAGACTCAGAGGTGGAACAATATATATTTCTTTTTTTTCAAATTATGATAATTTTTCATCTTCCTTTCACCCTTGTCCTACTTGGCTTCTTTTTTCTAACGATGCCACGAACTCGTATAAGTCCCTTAGGGATCATATTCTAGAATTAGGTGTAGAAGCAAGGAAAGTTAAAACGTATTTTATTGAAATTTTGAAAAAGCATGAGTTTCTATGCCCATGTCACACGTTCTCTTGCGCCATTTTTAAGCCTTCCTCGAACTTGGCTGAGCCTAGGGGTAGAGTTTGTTAATAATTGATTTTACATTGGTTATATTTTTTTATGATTCTGACCTTCATGGAGTACTTCTTCTAGCCTTACTATTTCCTTCTCTGTATATGCAACATGTATGATGAAGCCTTGATCTTGCTCCTTTCAACTAACAAACCGCCAATGAAGCATGTCCAAAAGAGAAAAATTGATGCCAATAAAGATCCTGGTCGAGGCCCAGAGAAGTTAGTTGCTTCCTCTTCCCCTTCTCCTTCAACAATTCCCCCCATCTTTGCTTCAGTGGCTCTCCCAATCCCTCCTTTGTAGAGCCTTCCTGACCTGATACTCGATATTTATTTCTGCCCGAGTGGGCCATTTCTGAATTTGCCAAGAGGGTAGGGAGGAATTCCCTGGATAATTTATCTAGTATTGCTTCACCTCTCCCTTCTTTTCTTCCTCTTCTATTTCCTGAGCTTTCTTCTTTAGAGCTCATGTCTGAGTTGGAAAAGTCTAGGTCCTACATAAGCATTTTTTTAATATGTGGCTCATTTAACTATTTCTTAATCATTATTATTTTATCCCTCTCCTTTTTTTCCTTTTTAGGTTATAGCCTTGATGGTCATGGCTCGAAAGAAGTGGGAAGATGAGCAAGTCATTACTCACTATTATATTGCTGCACTTGAAGCGAATCTTACTTATGTCGCTTCTTAAAAAGCTGAAATTGCTTCCGAAAAGGCCAAGATTGAGGAAGATTTAAATGTGCATCGGGAGAAGGCTTAAAGGGAGGCCAAATCTATGGTCGATGCCTTGGACTAAAAAGATTGCGAGCTAAAGGAGAAGGATCGCGAGCTGGAGGTGAAGGATGAGGAGCTAGCATCGTCGTGAAAGCAGCTTAAAGAGAGCACTTACATCCTGGTCTACAAACTGTATGACTCAGCTGGGTGTGAGTTTAAAGGCGAGGTCAATCTTGACTTCTTGGGGGATCAAGCGATGATTGAAAAAGTTTGTGCCTATTGCTGGGCCAAGTGAAACGAGGAGGTTGCTGCACTTAATACCTCCCCTTCTGATTCTTTACAAATAATGGAGGAGGAGGAGACCAGGGAAGATCATATGTCTAAGGGTGCTGAGGGGTTTAAGAAAACCGAGGTTGTTTGAAATCCTCATGTAAACATTTAATTATTGTATGTGAATTTTACGACTTCTTTCAATATGCAATGAAAGTTGTTTTCTGTTTTTGTCAAATCGACCCTATTTTTTGTAGCTATTTTTATTTAGTTGTTGTTTTGTGAATGGTCATATCGTATTTCATTCAATTGTTTGTTTTAGTCTTGCAAAGAAGTTATGTTTACTAACCTTCTAAGGGAAAGTGAAGACAAGCTTAGAACTCAAACTTTAGACCACTTGGTCATCATGTTATGGCTATCAGAAAACGTGAGAAAGATTCAGATAAGTCTTTTACAAAACTTAAGGACGAAGCCCACGGGTTGCTTTCCAGGATTGGTCAAGTAGTTAAAGAAAAGGAGGCACTCAGTGACTTTGTACTGCACTGGTGCCAATACAACTTAGAAAGTGCTTCCTTCTCATTTGATAACCCTCGTTTGGAATGGTTTAGTTGTTGGCCTAGAAATTTACATAAGGATTAAGTTATGCTTATCTTTTGTTATTTTTTGTACATGGGTTTGCTAAATCTTGCCGTACGACAATGTAGTTAATAATGCATGTTCATATTTAATTTCATCCTAGTGCATTTAGATTTTTTTTGAGTTGGATTTTTAATCATTATCCACTAAGCTGGTCTTCATAAGCTTTCATCCGAGTTTAATGAACTCTTTAAATCTTATATCCCTTCTGCCCCCGTTGTTCATGGTCTTGACGTCGATACAGGAGTACTCGAGTTTGAAGTGAAGACTCCTACTGCGATCACCAAAGAAGAGAATAACCATCTTACAATTGCTAATGAAAGACTTGATAAAGACTTAAAGAAGGTTGGTATGGAGCTCAAGGAGGCAAAAGCTACGTTGAACCGCCAACGTCAACTTAACACCACATTGCACACTGGGCTTAATACTGCTGAGTTAAAGTTAGGTGAGATGCAGCAGTTAATGAAAGATGAGGATAAACTTTATCTGACTGTTTATGAAGTGGAGATAAAGAAATTGAATAAGATTATAGAAAATCTATCCGCTTAGCTTGCCCGCCAGATTGAAGAAAAGGAGGGTACTAAAGAAGGGAGAATGGTAGTGGGGTCCCGTTTGGATTTGGTTCCTACTCCTCCTATGGGTATGAATCCTTTTTCATTAATTGAGCGAAAGAAGAGGATGGAGTCTAGGTTGCTTTCTCACCTACAAGGGGAAGGATGGAAGACTGATGCCCTTAGGTATTTTGGTGGCTTTACCAGAAATACCAAGAAAACTAAGGCTCAACTACTTGACACTTGGAAAACATAAGGAAGGAGGCTGTGCTCAAGTTTTATGAGCTTGAGGAATCTTTGAGTGAAGCTCGGGGCAAGATTGTCTCCTTTTCTGAAAATCTTAGAGGATAAAAAATTAATAGCAAGACGGGGCAAGCTTTCTTGTGGCATGCTATGGATGTTTTTGAGTTTTACCTTACACCTGACCTGATTTTTATGTAACATTATAGGCTTCAAAGTGGTCGTGGATGGGTCGACGGGTCATTGAGTGGGGGCTTGCTATGACCCAGGAAGATATTTCCTGTCAATTCAGTTGCGCCTTTGGCCAGTGTGTCTTAGGTATCTTCAATGTAGTATCTTAAGGACTTATGACCATGAATGACTTTATAACATTACATTGTTGGATATTTCCTTTGGTTTGTTCATACATTATGAAAATTATATTTTCTTTGCAAAGTTTGTTAATTTCTTGTACTTATTTTACTTAGTTTACCTCTCTTTGATTTTTCTTCATACGGGCTTGTTTGGCATTCATCTTATTTATTTTTATCAAGACCCGATGATGGCTACTCTTAAAGGAAAGCTTGATTCTGCTTTGGCTAAGGTCATAGAATTGGACGGTTTGTTAGGGGATGCTTAAGGCATATATAGGGTCATATATATGAAATTAAGGCCTCAAGATGCAAAGTCGAAGAATCAGAAAAGAAAATTGCAAGGAAAATTAGTGTTGATAACTACTGCTCACTCGCCTGGGGTAGATCCAACATCATTCTTATATGGAAGGATGAATTGAAAAGTTATCACGAGGCCAAACTTGTCGAGCTAAAAGATTGTTATTAAAAGGTGTTGGAAACTACCGACGGTGGCAGCTCGCCTTACGTTTCTACTTCGCAAGAGCTTTTTGGTTCCTACTCTAGAATGGCTAAGAAAACAATGGATCAACTTTGGAAAGAGACTAAATGAATTAGGAGCATAACTATGAGATGTGTTAATGGCCTTGAAAACAAAAAAATTATATAAGGGTCTAAGGCCCACCTTGACGCTGCTGCTACTTCTTGAGGTGGGTTAGATAGAGCCTCCTTGTTGGAGCAGCTTCATAATGAGAAGGTAAGAAAGGTTATGGGTGAGATTAGCGCAAAAGCATGCAGTTTACATTTTCACTTGCTTTTGTAGGGGGTTTAGTCTGACCTTCCTATACAATCATGCAGATTATGAATTTGATCCGCAGGACTATGGTGATGCTTTTCTGACGCTAATTATGAGCCTCGTACTGCTTATGGCTGCACTGCCCATGGTCGTTCATCGGCTATCGTTATTGAATTGAATGATCCATCTCCTGCACTTCGACTTAAGGGTGGTTCTCTTTGACATCCAACATTGCATTTTCTTAGATCGTATCACTGAAGTCTTTGAGCCTGAGTCAGATTTGTAATGCAGATCTGTTTAATTGTAGTGCATTGTTTTTTCTTTGTACTTTTTAAAGTGTTTGTAGAAGTGCGGGTCGAGTATATATGAGCATGGTATTTAGTGTATACTAATAGGACTTATATTATTTAAAAAATCCTTGTTTTTGATGTTTGCCTGACAAGCATTAAGTAGTTTCTAGAATTGTACCTGATTTGTAGGTTGCATCACATTGAATGCGTTGTCTTTTCTTGCATTTTTTGAATTAAATTCTTATGCAGTTCGTGGATTATGAACTTAATTCTTTAGCATGCATGTTTTGTTGCATGCTTGGTATGACTTGACGCATTGAACAAGTGCAGTTTCATATTCATGCGCTTGGCACGGTCTGCTCAGCTATTTTGGGGCGGACCGATGTTTGACTGTGAAGTTAGGTCGTGTATTTACAACCTTTTTAATTCATGTGCATGGTTTTTGGTACTGGTTCAGACTGTCAAATATCCTTACATCCAATGTGGCTATTTCACAACAGTTAACATAGAGATGTTTTTATACAGGCTTGGACCGTCTAATGTCCCTACATCCAGTTTAGTAGTTTTGCTGAAAAGCCAGTTTGCATTAGCGCGGTTCTGTTTTGATAGTTGGTTCAGCCCGTCTAATATCCCTACATCCAGCGTGGTTATGTTAAAATAATTAATATAATGATTTTTTATACTAGTTCGGGCCATCCTATATCCCTACGTCTAGTTAATTGGTTGAAAAGGCCGATCTGCCTTGTGTGTAGTTTTGTTTTGATGGCTGGTTCGGGACGTCTAATATCCTAACGTCCAGCATGATTATTTAGCTTTGTCAAAGAAATTAAAACAAAGATTTTTATTACAGGTTTAGGCCGTCTAGTATCCCTATGTCTAGTTCATTGTATTACTATCTTTTATAATAATTACAACGTTTATTACATGAGTAATGAGGTTGTTCAGTTCAGAATGAGGCTTGAGATCCCCGACACGGTATTGAACATTTGCTTTTACAGTTATATTAGATGCTTCAATTTTAATTCTCTAATAGATCTTGAATGCACAATGCTTCCAATCTCTACTATTCATTTGATATAGATACTTCTTTTGGTTAAGCTCTTGAATTAACCCGAGAAGCATCAAAAATCCCGAAACGATCGATTGGATTCGGTTTCAATTGAGGATGGTAAAAATATATTTCAAATCAGTGTGCATCTTAATCACTTCAGCATATTGCTTAACCAAGATAACGGTCGGCATTAAAAACACAACAATTGAATCTCCTGGTTTTCGAGCAGAATGTGCAAATGTCCTTAACAACGTGATCGTAGTAAGAGTTTCTTTGGATCCTTTTACCATAATAAAAGGGGCTCTTAGATTCCAACTCTAGACTAGGTTTCTTCCCATAATCAGTATCACTATCCAAATCAAAAGAAATGGTATAGCTCTTCAACTTGATTTCATGAAACATCATTTCCAAAAAAATCTCCCTATAGGGGAATAAATTCATTTAAATCATTGGAACTGCGCTGAAGTGGTGGAGTAATATGAACTGGATCAACCAATCGTGTGCATTCAAATAAGCTCTATGTATTTTCCCTTCCTTCTTCGTTGCAGCATCATCATGAGGTCTGATAGGACCGTCCGAGTTGTCAAGCCTTTGCTGCTTATTTGCTTGGGGAAGATGAGGATTGACACTCGAGACCCGACTCATTTTCTTCCATTTTGGAAATGCCTAGGATGAGTTATTCTTGAAAAGTGAGGTAACGTTGTCATCATTGAAGCAGATTGAGCTTGTTTTTTTAGTAGTAGTGGATTCATGTTAGATGGCTTTGATTTGATTTATGGATCTCAGCTTCACCGTTATCATTTTTAAGAGTGTTATTATCACTTTCCCGCTGTGTAGTCAGCATAGTTAGTTAGTGATGTCGGTGCACTGTGAGTGGTGGATGAGAAATTAGCCTAAGGGTTGTTCTTTGGGCCATCATTTCCTTTAAGCCTTTCCTTCGTTAGTTTAGGTAGTCAATAAAGGGTCGGATCATGCTCAGGATAGGGAATATGGGGGCTTCAACTGAGGTTTCCATTTCATTTTGAGATTTTGAGGTAACAAGTGGTTTCTTCGAGATTTTCAAAGCCAGGAGTAACCGTTCTTGATTAGGAGGTATAGATGAATTGGTGGGGGTCCTGATTTGTAAAGGAGATATAGATAGAGTTTACTGAAAATAGGAAATGGAGGTACGAGCCCTCCTTCTAATGCCAAAAATGTTGATGAGATTTTTTCTCTAACAACACCTCAACTGATTACAAAAGCAATTACAGCGTACTTCCATGAATTTGAATCAACAAACTTAAATAATATTAAGTTTTCCTTTGAGTAATAATTATGTTGCTGGTAGCTTACATAATTAGATAATTGCACTTTAACTATTTTTAAAAATGTCAAATCGAAGTCATATTCGATTAATGAATAAAATAGAGAAGAATCTGATGTAAAGAAAGTAAGTAATAATGCATGAAAATAAAAAACACTGGAATTTTTACGTGGTCCGATTTCCTTCGAATACTACTTCCATGGGTTAAATCTTTATTTATATATTTCTTTTTAATAGAAGATTTTTAACGGAAGAGATAAAATGACACAACTTCCTGAATTCCCTTCCCAGGCTCCCCTTCTCATTACAATGTCTCTGTTATTTACAATGTGGATAGCCCATGGATTGCTACAATACCTCATCTACTATTTTGATTTTCCCCTTTAGGTTATGCCATGTGTCGTGCATCTTCCTTGTTCATTTGACATGCATGGATTGTTGACGTGTCTTTGGCGGGAAACCATGATTTGAGCGGTTGAATTTTGGACTTTGGCGGGGAACTAAAAATTGAAGCAGGAACTTTTGAAATTGAGGCAGGAAACTCAATTTCAAATGAACCTTGCACTATTGATCTAAAGAAGTGAATGACTTATGTACTGCCTTAGAAGGATGTTGAGAGCCATTATTTTTCTTTGGGGTGCCGCTAACATATCTAGAGCGCAACTGTGCTATTTGATGTGCAATGTTTGTAGGGCAATGTGGTGCTTAGTTAGTATTTGGGTGAATTTGTCCTGAGCTGCCGCTGATATTCGGACGTGTGAGTTGCTATCAAAGGATGCATGTATCTTGTCTATTTACCTATAAGTGTAGATCTACACAGGAGCACTTGTTTGAGAAGCCCTTCTTGCAGCCTTTGGAATGCTCTTGATTCTACATGGTGCTGTGATGTTAGCTCAATGTCTGTACGAATGTGATCTGAGCTGCCCTTGATGTTGATATGTGGGAGTTGCTTGATAAGGGCTACTTGCGACTTTGCTATTTCCTAACAAATGAGGAACTGCGATGGTGCGCTATTTAGGTAACCCTGTGTGCAGCCCTTGGAATGCCATGGATTCCTCATGGTACTGCTTAATGATTCCTTAGTAAGCGTAGCCCAAACCTGAACTTGAATGTATTAGTAGCACATTAGCTTTTAGGAATAATAGTTGGTTTTATGGGTCATTTAAAATGTGGAGTGTTCACTCGGGGGTTTCTTGGAACGGTCAAGAGTAGATTTTGGTGAAGGGTTGTACATAGCATTTGCACAGGTCATGTACTTGGTTAACCAATAGTTAGAAGAGTGCAGACTTATCATTGCCCTGGGGAATATTTCACTGAGGGTTCCAGGTGGCTCTACCATGTATGGGTTTTAACTAGTAAGTAAGTATGCTGACAAAGAGCAGTTTGATGTCATCCAACCTAGGTCAAGCATTGGCAACTATTCTTCGTAGGTTGTCTCATTGGGTTCGGGGTTGTCGAAAGGATGTGGTATGCTTGACGCAGTTCACTAACTTTGAGCAGAATTCCTTTTTTGGTTACAACGTGGTTTTCCTCTTTTATCCCTTTCTTTGCGCTCATGTGTTTATGACGACCCGATGGTGACGCTTTTCTTTATTAACTTATTCCAATGGTGGTGCACTTCTTCGTTCGCCTATTCTAATGGCAGTACACCTTTACATTGCCCTTTGGATGTAAGATTTTTAACGCAGACCTACTATCTTTACGCATTGATTTATGAGTGCAACACGTCCCCGTTTGCATATAGCTTTTTTAAGTGAAATGTGTTATTTTTTGATATTATCAATATAGTTTTCGGTGTCGCAGTGCAGCATCTTCACCCCATTGTCATATTTTGGTGGCACTCTAGTTTCGTATATTATAGTTATAGATTATTTTCTTCACCCTATCATAATGTCAGGTTTTAGGCTTGGTATCAAAATGTAACCATGAAATTAAAGGATCATCGTTGTTTGAATCTATGTCTTTGTCTTGAAATTTTTGAGTGTAGTATTCTCTTGACTTCACTTTACTCCTTGCTTTTACCTTTGAAAGTCCAACTTTTATTATGAGGAGATCCCATTTTGATCTTGGTGTTTACATCATTTTGCCTTCAACAGGGTTTGGGAAATATGGGTGTGACAAATAGTAAGTCAAACACTATCAAGGCTCCACCATGTCACATGGTGTAATACACAATAATCAGCACAAAATATAAATATGAGAAAGTATCGCCTCCTGCTAGTCCATCTACATAACTCCATGCGCCGTTTACACCTACTATCTGTCTACTCATTTAAGAGTACTCAAGGTAATAAGAAGCAAAGCATATAACGTTAAGTCAAACAACTATCTCGTATGAGCATGAACAATCGCAAAATGCTATAAAAGTTGATATAGTATTTGGAATAGAGGGTATGTGGAATCATACCTGACATATCCCTGCATCCAAAGAGTTAGCACATAACATCAATAATATGCTACTCTACAAATATCATAAAAGTGTACTCCATCCTAAGTATAATTTCATGGTGTCCAGGTATCCCTATCCATAATACTAATGTCTTGTGACATCCTATGAGTGACAGACTACATAAAAACAACCATGACAAAAATAACATCCATCAAACAAACCTCACCATCACTCAATGTGCTTTGGATATAAGATAACTCGTATGACCATTCCTCTGCCAAGGATTAATGGAAAAATCCCGGTTTTCATGTACTCAATACACTGTTCGAAGCTGCTACTAGATCCAATCAACTGGTCCATGGTATACGGATCCAAACAACTGAACCGAGTAACCAAACAAAGTACCCATAGGCGTTCCCATAATATCCCTGCTTTGGGTACATCAGAAAATACTCCGAGCATCAATAATCCTCTGGCATGCGTATCAAAGCCTTTCATTACTTCATCAATTTCCCTTCATTAATTTCGATGATAGAACCATTCAACATTTTATCTGCGGGTCACCCTTAAAAACCCGCCCATGCGAATCATCATCATGACTCCATCATATCAAGCCATCATTATCGGAACATAACTCCATCACCATTGAGTCATCATCATCAAAGTCATCGCTTCTCCATCAAAATCACTGTCGTAGAGCAATAACATCAAGAACAAGAGTCGGCCGCATGAATAAACCATCACGCCATGCTCCTCGAAGCCTCCTTATCGTCCATGTAAAAGATTGGCCAAATCGGCTATCATCAACAGTGGTAGGCACCAAGCACTCTACAATGGGCAATACAGACCATTTTGGTCATATACTTAGCCAAAAATGGCTAAGTACAGACCAAATGAAAACGTCCAGCGTCCATCTTGAAATTTGAAGCCCATCCAAGTCCATATCCTCCCTTTTCAGACCGGTTGGCATGCATCCCGGTACTCTTCCACAACTTATCCCATCCATTCAAGCATCCATCATTTATGCATCCCATTGGTATGCACGAAACTCGCTCATCATATGAATTTCCATCATGTTCGCATTCGATCAATATACATGAAACTCCAACATATGGAATATTTCCCAATGCAACATGTGTGCAACCAACATAGATGCGTGCCTTCAAATTGATCAGCTCTTTCAACTAAAATGAACAAACAAACATAGATGCAACCAACATAGCATACATACAATAAATATAGCATACACGCAACTAGTATAATGCATCTATATCAACCAATATGAGATTCATATCAAAAGCAGCCTAAATCTAGTGATTTCCTAAAAAAAATTACGTCAGTAATAACATATATAATATCAATTTAAAACCATTTTAAAACACTTTAAAGTTAATTTATAAAATCAGGTGTGGATTTAAATATAATAGAAATCATGTTTTAAATTTGGAAACCGGTTTAAAACTTCATTTTTATACTATCTAAAAATCATAGTATGGTGAGAGATAATATTACTTACCTTAACAAAAGTTGACAATCCAATGCCAAGTCATAGACCTCTCCAACACGAACGCAATGCATGAAACCATGTTCAGATCGGACCTCGTATGCAAAAGATACGAATTAAATACAAAACATGATTAATAAAAAAATTAATTAAGTTAAGTAAGTTAATTACCTTAATTAGTCGTCTTCCGGAAATCAAAATCCCTGTACATGCACGCATTTGCACAAACCCTTCACTACGCATGCTTTCATCCTAATTTCTCCACCTTCGCTCCACGAAACGACGAACCGTCGACTCCGCCGCATCGCACTCCGCGCTCTACGCGATGGACCCCATAAAATGCAGCTCTGCTCCCTCCTCCTCAATGCAACCTAGTGCTCCACCTCCACATCTTGAATGACACGTTTATCCATAGGTCACCGAAGCTTCGACCATTGGTGCCAAAAAGAGCGTGCCATGAAGGAGACATAATGGCACAGATCGCTTACCCTAGGTCTTGTTTAACTACGGCAAACGAAAACCCTAGCCAGCAGCCTCACTCATCGTCCTCCCTAAATCATCACCACACATGCTAAAGCCACTATCGATTAGAAGCTTTCCTTACCACTATCTCATCGGATCTTACCTCAATAATTATCGTGGACCGGAACTTTGAATTTTAATTGTGTAAGTGAGGTGGCCATTTTCGTTTACTGGAAAGAGGAAGAGAGGAAAATGAAAAGGGAAAAGAGTGGGTGAGTGTGTGTGTGTATACATGTTATATATATATATATATGTATATGTATAATTATTTGATTCTCAAATAAATCGCCATATGTTTCGAGCTCGTACGATCACACAAGACATTCGATCGCAACGAAACTCGTCGGCACACATCTCTTCATTTTTCTAGCCCCAATGGTATAAATTTCATCACTGTCTAAGAATGCACTCAGGAATGACAATCTCAAGCATTTCGAGATCGTTTTGGCCATCGGATTGTTCGATTCCAAAATATAGCGATATTTATATTCATTTTAATTCGCAATGTCGATGCGAACACAACGGAAGCGGTCTCCAGTCCTAATTCAACTGTATGCAAAAAGTCATATTTTGGACCTTTAGTTAATTAATGATTCAATATATAAATCAATTATTTAAATATCTATCATTAAAAAATGTCAATTCTTACATATGCCCTAAGGGCAATTATGTAATTGTTACATATATCTAACTCGATAACCAATCTTGTTCGAAATAAAAGGTGTTTTCTTTCTATTATATACTTGATATAATGTTTCACATTAATTAATTAATTTAATTAAGAGTATATTTAATAGAAAATCCATAAATGGTATGTTTTGTGATAGTAGTTACAATGTATTGTAATCATGAGTTATTTATCATAGTAAAAAAACATACCATTTTTAATATTCCTTGTCAAGATGTATCGAGACTGGATATACATCCTTTGAGACTAGAGTACGTATTGCCCTCCAAATGTTGGGTAATGTATTATTTATGGCTGCCGGAAGCACCAAGGGGTTACATACTGATACTTATCAGATAACTATGGAATTACTCACTCAATAGTTTCCTGTTGGTCAATATAACTAAGGATAATAGAAGATACCGATGTGATAATATTACATAATTCCCTTAACTTAAGAGTACTATCGAGCTTCACTATGGAAACTTCGATTTGATTATAGTTAAATCGAGGCATGGCATCCATCGTGCGACTACTGTTGAGTCGAGTGGAAGCATTGGAAGTGAAATACTTTTCGAGAGAGAATTCATCACCTTGGTTATATGGGGTAGCATCATGGTCCATTAAAGTCAACTTAAAGTCAAAGTCTCTATCTATAGTAGTTTAATTGTAATTTTTATTATTGAATTAAGGACCTTGTGTTTAGATATAAAGTTGAATATGGACAATATTGGAATTTTTACCATTACCAAATTCCATAAGTCCTAATGTGACATAATTTTAATAGAGAATTAGTTAAATAATTGACACTACTGGGTAATGCTTAAATAAGTTAAATTTGAATTTACCAAAGTTATGTGAATGGTAATGATGACCACAATGTCACACCACTAGCTAAGGTGACATGTGGATGTTAATATTCGAATTATTCAATATTAATCGTTGACCAAATTTACACCTAAGAGTCCCACAATCAAAAGTTGAATACACCTATTACCATCCGATTTAATTAATTATAATTGTCATAAATAAATTAAATTAATTAATATTTATGAAATATTAATTATAAAATTTTATTTAATTTGTGTCGATCAATATTAAATAACCGGTATATAATAGTTATAAACACTCGTATTAATATACGATATCGATGTGCATTTGAATTTGATTTAATTGAACATTTATTTGATTAGGCTTGAAGTAGTTAGGAGGACAAGATAGGGCCATATTATGGCTGGCCACTATAGGGAGCTTGGAGGTTGAATATTGATTCAAACTGAGATGAAATGGTAGGAGAAAAAGGTGGATCTGAATCCCCTTTTTGCTCCTTAGATCTACACTATTTATACCTCTCAAACTCCACTCTCTCACTCTCTAATTTTGGCCTCCATCCTCGCTATCTCATGCCAGCCAGCCCATTGGTCCCCTCCTCAATTTTAAATCTTCTTAACCATAAATTAAATACAAACTAGTTCATCGGTGGTTGATGATTTCAGTATGGTAACTCGTTCTAGAAGTATGGATACTGATTCAAGGAGTTTTCGATTCAACCCTTCAACATGTTACAACTAGGCTTTAGATAAGGTAAAATTTTCATTTTCATTTACATTTATATATAAGTGGTTATCATATCGTATATGTGCTTTAGATAGTATATGAATTATCATGAATCCACATATGTCTACGCAGTCTTCATTAGATGATTTTGTGCATGTCTATATGTAATTAATAATATATATCTATACATATATTTATGTGTGTGTACATATAGCCCGGGGCCATATAACTAAAATTAAAAAATATATTATTTTTCTAATTTAATAAATTTAAAATGATTTTAAACAAAATTGATTTTAAACTACAAACAGAATTATATATAATATATTTATATTTTATAAACATATATATATATATATAATATTTTTCAAAACTAATTATATATATATATAATTAAATCCATATGTTATATATAGTTCATTTTGAATATTATATCTAATTATATTTAAAGTATATATATGTTATTAAATACACATATAATCATTTAATAAAATTATATATAAGTTTTAACATTACTTTCAAAAAAAAATTAAATTTTATGATTCCCATATAGAAATCTAAAATACAAAACCATAATCTTTTAAAATAATTTTTTTTAACAAATATTACTATGGTCGAACACTTACACACATAATTATATAATTAATTACTTACATGAAAACTTAAATACATACACATACATACATATATGAATACATATATATATATATATAGAATTTCAAAATATTAATTTAGTATGTATATAAAATTATATGTATATGTAATTTTTTTAAATTTTCAACTTTAAATATACATATATACCTATATATGTAGAAAATTAACAAATTGATTTTAATTTGAAATTAATAGAGATTTATTACTTAGACCTAGATCTGAAATTCAAAATTTGAATCTTAGATTTTATTTTAAATTCAAAATATATTTATATTATTAGTTACGATTATTTTATATTACAATGTGTATATATATATATATATTCAAATACCATTTTATATTATATTAAAACTGTATATACATACATGCATATACACACACATATATATTTGACAGCGCATATGTATATGGAGGGGCTAATATGTTCGTTGGAATGTAATTCCAAACATTACATGGGCATGTCAAGCCATGTAAATTGTATATGTTGCATATGCATGTCTACTCACATGTATATATGAACGCACGTTATATTAAATTATATAAAACTTAAAAAAACATTATTTACAAATCAAATAAAATATTGATTTTATTTAAAATTAATTTATATCGGATAAAAATAAATTTAGAGTTAATAGGCCCAATATGATCCAAAATGAAATAAAACGTTTAAAATTTACCCATTTACCCTAATGTGTGCTGGCCCAATTCCAGTAGCATATATGATCCAACAACTATTGTTGCACCTAATCAATTAGCGAATGTAGAGTTAGAATGTGAGCCGAGTTCAGCCCACGGTCCAACCCGTATTTTGGATCATTAGGCGAAACGACAAAGGAACAAAGTGGTAAAGTAGGTTAGAGTGTAATGGTGGAACGATCCGACAGAGAGTATGTGGGAGCCTGAAGAAAAGATGAAGGCTACTCATCCTCAACTCTTTTTCGGTACGTTTCCAAATTTGGTTTTATTTCCTTGGATTAGATTATTTTAGGAATAGGATTTGGATTGCTTTGGATGATTTGATTGTTAAATTGTGTATTGTTAAATTTGCATTCATGAAGAAATATGTGTGTGTGCGTGTGTGTGTGTATGCTTATATAAGGATGTTATGTGTTAAGCATTCATGTCTGTTATGCCATCTTATTGCATTCATATAGGTTGCATTAGCTGCATTTATGCATCGTAAATATAGAAATGGCAAGTTCATAACATCATTCATATATATGATGTTTATATCATTCATATCTACAAGTTGTTTAAATAAATTGGATGGTATGATTGTATACTTGATTTATATGTGTTTGGCGAATGAATGAAAGTTATATTACATTTTCCATTCCCTAGGAATTTCAGAGACGAAATTCTTTTAAGGGAGGGGGTGAATGTAATACCTCAGAAAATGGGTAAATATTATAATTAAATATTAATAATATTAATTATGTGAAAATAATTAAATTTCATGTATTAACAAAATAAATATTAAATAAGAGGGGTAAAATGGCTATTTTCCAAGTTTGGAATTTGATGATGAAACTAGTTGCATTTCAATCATCTCGATTTTTTATCCGTGCAGTATTTTGGTTTGCTCGTTGCAGTTCGTATGAAGGAATTATGGTCGAAACGATGTTGAATTAATTTAGGCCCTAAAACTTGGAATTTGAATCTAAACTTAAGAAAGAACGATTGCTTTTTCCTCCTTTCATTTAAAAATAAACTCACATGCTTTCAGTTTCCAAAAACCAAACATTCTTTCTCTCTATTTTCTTGTTCCTCATTACAAGCCAAAATTCAAATCACTCCATCTCACTCAAAAATCAACAAAAAGAGACCGGCATTGCGAAGCTTTCAAGGAGGGCTATATATCCACATCGTTTTGGAGGTGGAATTATGAAGCAAAGAGGCACAACAGAACAGACAACAGAGATTTAGGCAGTGGAAAGCATTTCAATGAGTGATTCACGGTTTAAATTATATGTAATGTGGTTTCGATCCTATATATTTGACATGTAGGCTATTTTAGAGTAGATAAACACTTATATACACCCAAATTCAGGTCTAATTGGGCTTTGGGAGGGAACTGGTTATAAACAGTAAACTAGTACTAGGCTTTGGGAAATTCCATAATTTTTATGTACATTGGTACACCGGTTACACTAACCGGTCCACCAATAGCCTATTTTCGGGGAAGGTTGAACCTAGACCTATAAGGATCTACAAAAAATACATCTACCAATTTGAATCTTGTTTCCTCTTTTTCTAAAGGCGTGTGGAGGCTATTGACAAGGAAAGTAATGATGTTACAGATTCAAATGTGTGATGTGATGGTTGACTGTTGTTTGTGATGGATTGGTGTATGTCAGAAATGTGGAAATATGACACGATGAGGATACGAATGTGAACGAGCAAGTAGATGGCCGAGGATATGGATGTGACTATGGATACAGATATAGATACGAATGCAGAGTTGTAACGGAGTAGGTGATCCAAGTATTACATTGCTCCCTTGAAGGCTTCGGTGGACCAATATGGAGGTGGATGTTAAGAGACCCAGTATGCTATGGACCAACTAGGCATGAGTCCAGTTTATGTACGAGGACAACATAAGACCCTTTGGGCTTCAGGCAGTCCAAAGAAGTGGGTCCTATATCCGATTTACATAATGGTGGACAATAGGCGACCCTATTTGGCATGAGGCTAGTCCAGGGAAGTCCACTTAGAGATGACGTTGTATGACTAGATATATATGATGACTATGTATGAGGTGACATGTAGGATGTGAGGTGATTGAGCGTTAGACTCATATCTTGATGTAGTATTATTGTTGCAGTGTATGTAGAGTAAAGTATGGCTCACTCACCAGACTTATGTCCGACCCACTCTTAATATTTCCTTTTATTTATATACTAGGTTGATTAAGTTTGGAGATGAGATGGTATCAGAGACAGAGATTCATTTGTGTATATTGTATGTGATGTAGATAAGTGTTGTAACCTGGATTTGACTATGCGTATGGTTTGAGTTTAACTTATGTTGTACCGACATATGTATTTGATAGTTAGACATCTATGGTGATGTGACTATGATTATTATTGTTTAATATTTTGTTTCCTTCCATTATGGGACTCTGAAAGTAGTTAGTTAGTATTGTATTTGTTATATACTTTAGCTTACCCCGTTGACTCATCTTTTCGGTTCTCGGTTGTTGACATCGGTTCTGGCATTAGATCCGGGGGTCAAAATGGCGGGTTGTTACATTTATGTAGGGATCTTCCTGAGGCAGCTCGGGCCTGTCATCAAGTCGAACTAAAAGTGCTTTTCCTGCTACTCTTGAATTTGATGAAGTTGCGGTCCTTCTAACCATCTAACCCTCGATGATCTAGCTGGTATGAATTTTAATTTGATGAGTTAATTGTATGTGATGTACTTCTCACGAGAATAGATCTTGTGAAAATTACACCAAGGGTGGAGTATAACCAAACTACACAATATGGCATATTGGTCCGTAGCTTAGGTAAAACTGCACTACATAAACGTCATTTAGGCTTTCATACATTTTTGCATTCATACATGTTGCATTTTCTACAATCCAAATATTAGTACGTGATAACTTCTTTCCTATTTCATTTACAGGTAAAATTAGTTAATATAATTACTCCAGTTCCTATCCAAGAATCTAAAGCATCATGAATCTGTCTCTCTACCCGAGGACTTCCCTGCCAACATGAAGAAGATTACAGAAGAGACATATGGGGAGCTACTGTAACAACCTGCATTTTTAATGATAGGACATTTAAATTAATGAAACATTAAATCATTATTGAATTGAAAGTAAAAAATATGACTTTTTACATACGGTAGAATTGGGACTTAAGACCACCTTCGTTGAGTATGGATCGACATTGCGAAGCGAAATGAGTATAAATATCACTATGTTTGGAATCGGGTGATCTTATGGCCAAAACGACATCGAAATACATGAAATTATCATCCTAGAGTATTGTTTCGGATAGCGACTGGGTGATCGTATGAGGTACTGGGTGATCCGATGTACTGGGTGATCGTATGAGGTCAAAACATTTGGCGATTTATTTGAGAAATCAAATAAAAATATATATTTTAAATATATAAAACCCCCACAAAGAAGACTTTTCTCCACTTCAAAATATCTTCTCCTCCCTTGTTATAGTAAATGAAAATTAATGTCTCCCCTTCCAAAAATTAAATCGAGAGCTTTGAGCCATGTTAGAACGTGAGACCGGATCCGTTAAACTCATCATGGTAAGGGGAGAAAATCTATGGTGAAGGGGACATGTGTGGTGGTGTTTTGGCCATGCTTGGGTTTTCTTGTCAAATATAGGATTCGACTTGGGAGGCATTTGAAGCGGAGATAGGTGAAATGGGGTGTGCCATTGAGTTTCTCTATGTGTCATGCTTCTTCTCGAACCAAGCGTTCGACCTACGAATGGCCATGGAAAATTATGACACTTGGTATTTCGCTAGCGAAGCACTAGGTCGTGAATCGTACAGGGAGGCCGAGCTTCGCATGGATGAGTCCTTTGCGATAGGCATGCATAGTGGAGAGTGTCGACAAAGTCCGTTCGTCCTTTCTTTGAGTAATGGCCGATAAGTGAGGGAAAACATGCATGCTTGAATGGGTTTAATTGTATGGATATGCACAGGGAAATTAGAGATAATGTGGTATTTAGTGTTATAATTAAGTTAATTAATTATATTAATTAATCTCATTTTGTATTTAATTCATTTCTCTTGCATACGAGGTCTACTCGAGACGTCGTCTTCTCCTTACACTCATAGTGAGATTATCTACGACATGGTATGGACTTGGATTGGATTCGGACACTTGTGAATTTATAGTTTAAGTGAGCAGAATTATATCTTTGAGTTTATATTTTAGTATAAATCCCCGTAATTTTATATATTGAAAAATATTACCTAGAAGAAGTAGGATATATGTATGTATGTGTGTGTGCACGCGCGTGTGAGATTGTTTCCCCATTTAATTGGGTTGATTTGAGTAGATATTTGGGAGAGTTGATTAAAATCCCATATATTTATATTGTATTCTATCAGTATCAAATAGTGCTAGACAGCGATGATATTTACTTATAACATGGTTATAAATTAATTAAACTTTAATATATATGTTATGGTATTAGTGTTGGAAATATTATTATATATTTATTAACTAATCATAAGATAAGAGCATGACTTTTAAAATAAACTAGAAGGCTTAAAAATTATTTATAAGCTAATATTGTATTTTATAAAATAATATAACGATTTTATAAAATAATATAAAAGAGATTGGACTTTTATTGAAATGATTGGTAAATAAAAGTAAGACTTGATTTAAGTAATAATTTAATTGCTTAATTGAATATACGTGTACATATATGTGCACGGGCGAGTATGCGTATACATGTATTTGAGTTTCCATTATGATTAATACAATTCTTGTATTGAAATTAGAATTGTTGAATGTAGTTGTGTGTGTTTTCATATGTATATGTGTATGGAAATATCCATATGTGTATACCATCAAGTTGCAGGCAATCTTAGGTAGCCATAGTGACCATCGGGTGCGCTAAATTGCGTGAGAGAATACTAGGTCGAGTAATCACTCTAGCGAAGCCCGAAACGTGATTCATATAATAGTGGTGTGTTTGCGGATACGTGTGTACATAGGCATGCACAAAGAGGTGCATTGACACACGTGCGAACAACACATAAGGTAAGAAGGCTGGTTATGTTGTTTTGGCGTGTTAGAGGATGTCGGGTCGCTAGGTTCGCCCATTGTATTCTACACATGCAAAGAGTAGATTTCTTGTTAAAATTATTTTCGAAAACATAAGGAACCACTTTTATAAATTCAACCGATGAACTCTTGAACAAGGTCCGATAGGACGGAGGCAGACTTTGGAAGCTAGGATGCCCATTGAACAAAGAAATGGAGAAGACGGAGCTCGTATTCGACGGTCAGTGCAGCTCGAAGGCAACTTGTCTGGACTTTACTGCCCAGGATAGGCTACCACTAGTGGACCAGTGGTAGGCCACCTGGACCGGTGGTCCATTGACCTAGATAGTAAAGCCTAGGTCGGGTGCCATTTAAGTGGGGGTTCTTTCCCTATTTCGAATGCGGGTTCATGCGGAGCTTTGGCACAACTTTGAGGAAGACTATGGACTACTCGAGGAGGTGGAGTGCAAGGCGAAACTTGAGATCTAGATGCAAATGCTAAGTGATTCCTACAGGATAAAGAATGATCGGGCATGGGATCAGTACAACGATTGGTTACACAATCACGTCCGAAGAGCGAGTATAAACAAAAAAAGTGAATCTTTGCCTTTGAGGGGTGACCTTAGGGTATGTATATTGGATTAATTATATCGACCTTATATTAATGACCATATATAGTGTTGATCTTATATTAGTGGTTATACATGTCACTAGTCCTTAGTGGTGACCATACGCGATGTTATATTTGATGTGTGCATACATTCACAAGGCATTAGTGTTCCATTTTTGCAATGATAGCATAATACATAAGACACGAGCATCATTCTCTTTTTGATAGAGGCATATACAAGTTAGTTGAGAAATCCTTGATATCCTAGAGGGTTATGATGAGAATCATCTACTATGGGATCATAGCGCACCAAGCTTTCTTCAGAGGGTACGGTGTGATCAACAAAGGTCTTAGGTATTAGAGTAGATTGAAAAACTCCATAACTTGCTTCAAAGGGTATGTGGCTCTACTTACTTTTGGGACTAGGTTTCAAGTAGATAAAGTAGGTCAAAAATCACAAATGCTTGCTTCTAAGTGTACAGTGAGGCCTACACGAGACCCATCTTTTGGATGGCGCTCGGGGTTTATGGTATAATTAGGTACTGAATCTATTTATCTTGAACTGTAGAAGGAAATCATTGGCTCACGATGGATGTCCATTGCTGACTATACCCATCAGTAATAACGGGCATTGAGTTGATTTCTTAATTGTCTTTCATTGTTATGTTGTGCATGTTATTAGTTGGTTATTGTTTTTGTTGGTGCATTTACTACTATTATTATGTACTTCATGATAGACTTATATGATGATCGCCCTACTTTTGGATGTTGGGTTACCTTTACCTTAGTATGTGATTACGTTTCAGTCATATTATATTAGTTACGCTGACTCGTTGATTATAAGAGAAGAGCGGGTTATGATATGATTTCCTATCTTTTGGATAGTTTTACTTTAAATGTCTATGGATAGTCCGGATTACCCCCTGAGTCATGATTGTGGAGAGGACCGGCTGTGTCTTAGTAGTTTATGTTTATTTGTATATAGTTTTAACATACAATATTTTGAGATGGTTCCCCTAACACTATGCTTTATGTCTGACCTGCATTTTTTCTGTGTCTATTTATGTCGTGACAACTCTCTAGTATTGTATTTAGGAAAGGAGTTGCAACCCTTATGCATTTGTTCATTTTGAATGTTGAACAGACTTATTAGAGTTTATAGTTTGTCATGCACATTGTACTGCTTGATGTTGTTTAGTGTAGTTTGATTTAGTTGTTGGCTGATTTTTATTGTTTTTTATTTTTGTTTCATGTCTGCATGTTTGATAGTTTGTATGCTAGCTATTTTTTCTTATCATTATTTTCCGTTGTTTATTGTTGTTGATTGTTGTTGATTAATTATTTCTTGTATGGTAGTTGTAATCCTATGATTAAAGTATGTTCGAAGAGTGATAACTATAGCTATCTAAAATAAATCATGCCATCCAAGGCCTTCTTAGGGTCAATGTGAGATTTATACAAGTCAATCGCATTTTTGATGTGACTCAGAGTCTATGGTATATTTAGATGCCGACTTATTAGAGCTTACTCTCCAATTGATAGTCACATATGGTTATGATAGTATCGGTTACTACACTGAAATTGTACATGTTTGAGTTTAATGCTAGTTACATTAGAAATGCAAGTTACATGGTTTGATATAGCATATTTATTTGAGAAGATTGGTATATACGATTTAGCAAGCATAAATCCATGGTTAATGTCACAATTATGTTTAATCCTCTTTATTGAGTACATGATTAGGTACATGGAAGCAACTATGTGCTATTGGGATGCTTATTCGCTTATACTAGCACCTAAATGGCATGCGCTTGCTGCGAAAGAGGTACGTAAGATTTGCAATGTAAACTTGGGTATATATGCTTGTATGTCCTCAAAAATGAGATGCCTCCGATATGGGATGCCTTAGATATGAGATGTGTATATATTCTATGTTGCTTTGAGATTTTTCGTAGTTATCCGCGCAAAAGAGGTGTTGTCGAATTTTTCTGAAATAAGAGGTCTTTGAAAGCCTTAGATATGAGATGTATATATATTCTATCTTACTTTGGGAATTTCGAGGATGAAGTCCTTTTAAAGAGGGGAGAATGTAACAACTCACATTTTTAACGATAATATATTTAAATAATTAATGTAAATGTTAAATCATTATTGAATTATAGGTCCAAAATATGACCTTTTGCATACGGCCGAATTAGGACTCGAGACCACCTCTACTGCGTCCGGATCGACGTTGCAAATCCAAATGGGTAAAAACACTGCTATATTTAGAATCGGGCAGTCCGATGGCCAAAAGGACCTCGAAATGCGTGAAATCATCATCCTGGAGTGTTATCTTGGATAGTGACGAAATTAATACAACCAGGACCGGAAAATTGAGATGTATTATGCTGATTAGTTTCGTTGTGATCTGATGCACTGGGTGATCGTACAAGGTCAAAAAGTATGCTGATTAATATGAGAAATCAAATAAAATATATATTTTATAAATATATAAAACCCCCCACAGTGAAGACTTTCTCCACTTCATAATATCTTCTCCTCCCTCATTATAATGAACGAAAATAAATGCCTCTCATTTTAAGAATTAAATCGAGAGCTTCGGGCCATGTTAGAACGTGAGAGAGAATCCATTGAACTCATGGCGGTGAGGGTAGCAAAGCTATGGTAACAGGGACATGTGCGGTGGTGTTTGGCCGTGCTCAAATTTTCTTGCCAAATCTAAAGGCAAAACGGGGTGTGCCATTGAGTTTCTCTATGCATTATGCTTCTTCCCGAACCAACCGTTCGACCTCCGAGTGGCCATGGCAAATTGCAACACTTGGTTTATCGATAGTAGAGCACTAGGTCGCAAATCTTATAGGGAGGCCAAGCTTTACATGGATGGGTCCATTTCGATGGGCGCACGTAGTGGAGAGTGTCAGCGAAGTCCATTCGTCGTTTCATTGAGTAATGGCCGAGAAGTGGGGTAGAACATGCATGCTTGAATGGGTTTAGTTGCATGGATATGCATAGGGAATTTAGGGTAGAAGGGAAATTAGAGAAAAGAGGTAATTAGTGTAATAATTAACTTAATTAACTCTATTGATTAATCTCGTTCCGTATTTAATTCGTATCTCTTACATACAAGGTACAATCGAGATGTGGACTTTGCCATTACAATCATAGTGAGATTATCCATGACATGGTATGGGCTTGGACTAGATTCAGATACTTGTGAATTTACGGCTCAGGTAAGCGAAATTATCACTCTGAAATTACATTTCAATATAATTCCTTGTAATTTTATATATTGAAATATTACCTAGAAGAGGTAGGATATATATATATATATATGAAATTATTTCCCCATTTGATTGGATTGGTTTGAGTAGATATCTGGGAGAGTTGATTAAACTTTCCTTAAATTAAAGCCTAGGACATATTGAGAGAGCATATTTATAATTTTATAAACTTTTTTATATATGCAAGTAGAATATGTATGCATCCTGTTGGATCTGGGCCAGCACGCAGCCGGCGAAATGGGTAAATTTCAATAAAAATTACCTTTTTGGATCTTACTAGGCTTATGAAGTCTAAATTAATTTGGATCTGATTTATATTAATTTTAAATAAAATCATTATTTCGTCTGCTTTGTAAATAAAGATTTGATTTGAAATTATATTTTTATCATATAATGTGTACATGTATATCAAATACACATGTATGTGTACATGCATGTGCAACATTTACAATGTTCATGGTTTAACATGCATGTATCTAAGTGTTGGAGTTTACAATGCATCGACATGCTAGCCCCTCCATATACACATGTACTCTATAATGTGTGCGCGCGCGCATTAATGTGACATAGAATTATCTTCATAATTGAATAAATATATAAATATAATAATGTAAAAGAATATTGTTTATATATACATATATATTTATAAAATAATATTAATAAATTAATATATATATATACTAAAATTAAAATTTCAAATTTTATAATTAGATTTGGATTAGTGTTTCAAATTTAAAATTCATTGTAATAAATTTATATTTAATAATAATAAATATGTAAATAAAATTATATGAATCATTTTAAATAACAAATATATGTACATGAATATAAATAATGGTATTACCTCAAACATAGCCTTGAATGAAACCTTGAATGCTGAATCTAATTGATTCCTTTGGAATTGAATCCAATCTCTTTCAGAAAAAGCTTCCCGACTGAAAGATCTACGCACCGTTGCACTGTTTTTGTTTAAATTTGTATTTTGAAGCTTGAAACGAGAGAGAGGCTATGGGAGTTTTTAGCTAGAAATGACTAGGGGAGAAGCCAAAGGGAGAGAGTGCAAAACGAGGGGCTAAAGGAGTTTAAATAGGAGAGAAAGTAAGGAGCAAACTATGGATCTAGATCCACTATTCTCTCTGCCAAATCAAATCTTATAACACCTCAGTACAATCCCTTCTTCCCAATGTCATAGCCGATTGCACAAAGTCCCTTTGTAGGCCTTCATTTCATTTCAAGCCTAATTAGACAATGTACATTTAGATCAAATTTAAATATACATCGATATCATATATTGATACGTATGTATACAATTTTTATATATGCACTATTTTCAATACTGATCAACACAAATCAAATAAAATTTTATAACTAATATTTCATATATATTAATTAATTTAATCAATTTATAACAATTATAGTTTATTTAAATCGGGTGGTAGTCAGAGTATTCAACATTTTGGTTGTGTGACTCTTAGGTTTAAATTCGGTCAGTGATTAATATCGAACATTAAAATTCATACGCCACCTTAGATAGTCGTGTGATATTATGACCAAATTTATCGCTTACATAGTTTTCATAAAATCCAATTTTACTTATTTCAAGCAGTCTCTGGCAGTGAGAATTATTTACACAAATTCTCTTCGTCAAAACGATATCACATTAGGACTTATGAAATTTGGTGATGGTAAAAATTTCAATATCATCCACATTCAACTTGTATAGTCCAAACACAAAGTCCTTGGTTCAATACTAACAATTATTATTAATCGAACTACTCTGGCCAGAGACTTTGACTTTGAGTTGACTTTAGTTGACCATGATACTAACCTTATATAATTGAGGAGAAGAATTCTCTATTGAATAGTGTTTCGCTTCTAAGCTTCCACTCGACCCAACTATAGTTGTTAGATGGACGTTGTGTCATGATTTAACTATAATCAAAGTATAGTTTCCACATTGAAGCTCGACGGTTTTCCCAAGTGAAGTGAATTGTATAATATTGTCACTAACCTATCATTGGGCCAGGTTCGTTCCAGCTATCATAAAACCCAGACCCGAGCCTGATTACGACAATTTAAACCCGAGACCAACCAGAACCCGCAAGGTATTTCAAACCAACACCCAAGCCTGGCCTGTCGGGCTTTTGAAACCCGCTGGGTAATACCTGTATATTTAGCTCATAATATTTAAGTTAAAGCCATACTTTAAAATTGCAATATTTATAATATTTATATACAAACAATGTTGATATAAAAAGTGGATGGTGATGTAGGTAAGTTAGCAACAAAATTATGCAGAACATCTACATGGAAACAAAGAAAATGATAAACAAATAACATACACACTCATGTTTTGATACGGTAGTAAACTAATAATTGGACCAGGTCCTAATCGAGCTGGGTTTTGATAATACCGTACCCGACCCTAATAGTAACCGGGTCGGGCCTAGGTCGGGTTTGTGTAGTAAAGGAAAAACCCATACCCGCATTAATAGCGCAGGTTTAGGTCGGGATTGGGCCGAAACCCATACCATTGACAAGCCTAATTGCCACATCGATATTTTCTATTTGACAATAATTATATTAACAATTGAAAACCATCGCATGAGTTATTCTGTAGTTATCCAATAACTATCAATATGTAACACCATGGTGTCCCCAGCAGGCATGAGTAATACAGTGCTTAACATCTAGATAGCGTTACTACTCTAGTCTTAATGGATGTATCAATATCCAATCTCAATACATCTTGACTAGGAATATTTAAAACGATGTGTTTAGTATATTGTGATAAATTGCTCATGATTACAACACATTGTAATTACTATCACAAAACACATCATTTATGTATTTTCTATTAAATATACTCAAATTAAACAAGTAATTAATACAACACTTTATAACATGCATATAATAGAAAGAAAAACACCTTTCATTTCAAATGAGACTTAATTATAGAGTCAATAATTTACAATAAATTATAGAATTGCCCCTAGGTTATATACTCTTAACTCTATCAATTCTCCACTTGCACTTGGGGCTAATTATGTAATCTTAATCTCATCCCTTCGACCATCTTGATGAGAACCAATGGAGCTAGTCCTTTCGTGAATGGAACTGCTATGTTGCCCTTGGTATCTACGTGTTGTATCACGATCTCTTTCTTCTCAACGAATTCTCTAATTAGTTAGAACTTGCAAAGAATGCATCATTATTTCTCGTGTTACCTAGGATCCTTTGTGATTACATCGTTGCATTTTATCATAAAATAATGCCATTGGATTCTTCATAACGGGAATCAATCTTACTCACTTAAAAACTTGTGCATCCATACCGCTTCTTAGAAAGGATATTAAGGGCAATGTACTCGACCTCCATCGTGGAATCAGATACCATTTCATGTTTGGAACTTTCTAACCGACAACCCCACCATTAATAGTAAAGACATTACCCAGCATTGACTCATTATCGTTGATATCATTATGAAAGCTAGAGTCAGTATATCCTTGAAATGACCCACTTAATTTTTTTTATACAGTGGCCATTTAATCAAGAAAATATTGTATTCCAATTTTCTTCTATCCAGGATCTTTTGTCAATATAAAAATATTGGTTTACTCATTTCATCTTAAACTTACATATGTGAAGATATATAAGTCATTTTCTACTTGAATCAGAGTACAGAAATTTGGAAGTAGAAATCTGTTTGGGTATTACTCAAAGGAAATACTCTCCACATAGCAATAGTGTATCTAAAAATCAGATTTTCAAAGTACACTTGGGTTATTGCAAAACTATTGGTTTTATGTCTCAAGACATATCAATTTACATGAGTTTCCATAATTTTATTACTGTATGAACTAGGCTTTTGCTTGTGCATGTGTGTGTGTGCATGTTCTTGTGCATGTGTGCATGTGCTCTTACATGTGCCTAATTTCTTTCTCTTCTTGTTAGTAAAAAGGTCTGAGTCTACCTTATATTTGGGTTGTAACATCATAACTGAAAGTTTAGTTTAAAAACTCTTTAGTGCTGGCTTAACCCAGGCTCAAGAAAATGGTTATGTTAGCCATATTCAATTTGAACTGTTTCCCAACAAAATACATGTTATTTTGTTCTATCTTATCAAGGCAATTCAAAACCTTTCTGCCTGATTTTTTTTTAACTCAAACATGAATTTCTCATGCCAAATACCTAGTTGTTCATTTAGTTTATAAATCCTTACAATCTCAGGTTTTCTATCATCATAAATTAATTAATCAGAAAGCTAAAAATAAACTTCATTACTCAGTGAAACATTTTCAAAATAAAACCCCTAAGTTTCAGCTGAAACACCCATTTAAGTCCAATACTTACAAAACAGTAAACAACAATACATTGGTTTTTCTAAGCAACTTAAACAACATAGCTTAACATAAATTTGGCATAAACATCTATTTTAACTTCAGCAAATCTGTAAATATTGCATCCAATTCCCTATGCAGCGAATTCATCCAAAGCTTGATCAATGAAATTCCTATTTTCCTGCATAATCACCATGAACTGCCTCATACAAATATGAGACACCCAATGGTGCATGAACACAAAAGGGTCAGACTAATGTCTGGTATGAGTAATCTACCTGAAAACATGATTTTATATGACTTTTATTTATATTCAAATACTTTGAAGGAATTAAGAAACTCAGTATCATTTTTGTGCATGTTTTCTGTGTGGCATGTGCATTCATGTCAGTGCAAAACAAGTTATGTATGATCCAAGTGGTTTAGTTCAGAGAAAACAATCACAGGATTCACTAATAAAACATCATAAACCAACCAATGCAATCATCAATTCAGTCATCAAGCCCCCTTTACAAATTTACTGGCCATCAGGGACTTCACCCAAGCCTTACCTGGACCTATTTCTATTTTTCACTATCAAGTGTCATATGGTCTTTAGCTACTTTCTCTTGTTAAACCACACACTGCCTGGGACATTTCTCTGTTAACCCAGCACACTCAGGCCCCTGGGTATAAACATACCATGTGTGAGCTTGCAATGTTAACCTTGCCAAGCTATATTTTGTAGCCCTAAGATCCAAAGTCCTTAGTTAGATTACTAAGTGTTATTTCCTTTTTCATAATTGTGCTAATCCCCTCTGCATCTCACTTTTCAATCAGAGAAAAATAAACAATTCAACCAATAAGTATTCATCCAGAGATTGGTAAGTCATGCTCTCAGAAGCAAACATTTAATCATGAAAACAGATGTGATTTCTTAGCATTTTATTTTGCCTATGGGTTCTAATGGATCAGGTTATAAAGATATGGTCATAAATAGTTTACTGGTTATTTCCTCTTACCTCTGGTTCAATCAAATTCTTATTAATCTTGAAGATCTGGCTAAACCATAAGTATATACTTTGATTTAGGTAGTTCATAAAACATAGAAGCTCAACACATGTATAACATTGCACTTCTACATTTTCCTTTGTTTCAGTTAACATGAGACATAAGCAACAACACAATGTTGCAGCCCCATATTTCTTTCCATTTTCAGACTATATATCTACAACATGAACCTTAGGATTTAATAAATAACTTTATGAAGAAAACTCATAAAAAGAAATCACTCCATCTCAAAGTTAATTCACAGCACAGATAAACATTTAAAACATGAAATCCATGACTCTTATCTTTTTGGGTAAATCACTGTGAAGGGTTTTACACTTGAAGAGATTATTAACAAACCAAAGTCATCAAATCATAAAAATGAACATAACTTGCAAAAGTGAATTATTAATTCAAATAGGCTGCCTCAATATTCAGGACTTATTGCCAAAGTTTTCAGTGAGGTTACTCACACTTAATTCCATTTTCCTAAGCCTTGCTTTTCTTTTGATCCTCTGCTTTCCTCTAACTCTAATGGCCGGTGCTCCTTATTTTCTCTGGCTTATGCTTTTATTTTTCCTTTAGGTTATGAAGAGCAAATGTGTATGATCTTACTACACTAAGCCTCCTTATATAAACCCTGGCTGTTACTAGGGTTTTATGGAATTACCCAATGTCAGTTTTACCCCATAATATGGTCTGCCCTACTCTTGATTCATAAGAGGAAAAGGGTATGTGGTCCTTGTTATAATTTTTTTTCAGAAAATAAACCTTATTCTTTTTAATCTTACCCCGGGTCATGTTATATGCATGACTTTAATTTTTCTAAGCAAAAAGAATTGCTGGAAATGGATAAAGTGTCTATTTAAGGGTTCATACCATTTCCATGCAAGCTTTGTTTTTCTCTCTTCTTTTTACCTGCCATGCTTGCCTGTGTACATGAATAACATATGTATGCCTATTTTTGCCTAAGTCGTTTTATTTTCTTTCTTTAAATAATTTTAAGTCTATTTCTGCCTAGATTTTATTTTCCTTGTGCCAGATTTGTTTAAAGACAAAATCCTATCTTCATGCATATGTATTTCTAAATTAGTTATTTTTAATTTATATATTGATTTCTGCCTATTTTATTATGCAGAAAACTGTGTGCATGTATGTGCACTATCTTGTGCACATGTACATGTTTTAAACCATATATCTGCAAATCAGTTTCCTATTCCTATCTCTTCAATGCAATTTTTAAACAAATATAAACTAAATTAAATCATGAATCTGCTCACAAAATTAGGGTTATCACATATACCCCTCCTTTTAGGAATTGTGTCCCACAATTCTCTCATACTTAACTTAAGTATCATTACTCCAGAAAAAATCAATTTTCTGATCTCAAACCATTCTCAAGCCAATCACTTGATTAAACACTATGCATATTAAAACAAAAAAATCATAATGCATATTCAATCAAAACATTCATCAATATATATAAATTTACCTTTCATTTAATCAAACAGTTGTGGATAATCATTTTTGATTTTATCCTCCACTTCCCATGTGCAATCATTTGGGTCAAGACTCCATTGCACTTTCACTAATTTAATTTCTTTGTTTCTCAATTTCTTGGTTTCTCTAAAAACTATGCCCACTGGCTCTTTTTCATAGATCATCCTGGGATCAATCTGCACATCCTTAGAGGATTCTAGGATTGCCTCCTTATCATGAACCCATCTTCTTAGTTGAGACACATGAAAAACATCATGCATTGCTCTCATTTCTTCTGGTAACTCTAGCTTATAGACTACAGTTCCTATTCTTTCTAAAATTTTATATGGCCCTATATATCTAGGAATCAACTTTCCTTGTTTTCCAAACCTTAGAACCTTTTTCGTGGGTGATATTTTGATAAATACATAATCTCCAACATCATATTGTACTGCCTTCCTTCTTTGATCTGCATATTTCTTTTGCCTATCTTGGGCAGAAGCAATTCTTTTTCTGATCAAAGCTATCTTCTCAGAAGTTTCCTTCACATTTTCTGGTCCTAAGACCACTTTTTCCCCAGATTCAAGCCAACTTGAGGGTGATAAACATGGTCTCCCATAGAGAGCTTCAAAGGGTGCCATGCCTATGCTACTACGATGGCTATTGTTGTATGCAAATTCAGCTAAAAAGATATGATCCTCCCAACTTCCTCCCCAATCCAATACACAAGCTCTTAACATGTGTTCAAGCAATTTGTTCACAATTTCTGTTTGGCCATCAGATTGAGGATGGTATGCTGTGCTTAAGCATAAATCAGTCCCCATTGCTTTGTGAAAACTCTGCCAGAATTTTGAAGTGAAGATGGTATCTCTATCACTTACTATAGTCTTTGGTATACCATGCAGTCTGACTACTTCCTTAATAAACAACTGGGCTAGTGTACTTGCATTTCTTTCTGATTTTACTGGTATAAAATGGGCTGACTTAGTTAACCTATCAACCACCACCCAAATACTATCATTTCCCTTCCTAGTTTTAGGCAAACCATCAATGAAATCCATTGATATGTCTTCCCATTTCCACTGTGGTATTTGCAAAGGTTGAAGCATCCCTGAGGGTTTTTGATACTCAGCCTTCACCTGTTGGCAAATCATACATTTAGATACATAGGTTGCCACTGCACTCTTCATACCACTCCACCAATAATCCCTCTTGAGGTTATGATACATTCTTGTGCTTCCTGGGTGTATAGTGTATTTGCTTTTGTGGTAAGCATCCAAGATTTCTTGCTTCAACTCATCAATTGCTGGAACACATATCCTTTTTCCTTTCTTCAAATGGCCTTGATCATTCAACTGAAAACCTTCCACTGTCTCACCATTTATCATCTGAGTTTTCTTTTCAAACAAAAATGGGTCTTGGTCTTGTAACTTTACAATTTTGTTTTTCAATTCTGATTCCAGAGTGATAAAGCTTAACTTCCCCATTTCTACATGCTCACTGCATAGGCTCATATTTTCTACATTATTAATTTCTATCTCTAAATCAGTTAATAATGATAAAGTGTTAAATTCTTCTATCATTAATCTAGCCACTTTAGCATATTGTCTACTTAGGGCATCTGCTACTTTATTAGCCTTACCAGGGGTGTATAATATTTCAAAGTCATATGAGGCTAGGAGTTCAATCCACCTTTGCTGCCTCATATTCAATTCTTTTTGTGAAAATAATTATTTAAGTGACTTGTGGTCTGTGTAAACTTCAAACCTTGCCCCTAACAAGTAGTGTCTCCATAGCTTAAGAGCATACACTATAGCAACTAATTCAAGGTCATGAGTAGCATATCTTACCTCACTTGGTTTTCAATTGTCTAGAAGCATAAGCTATCACTTGATGTTGTTGCATCAATACTGCCCCAAGCCCTTGTCCACTTGCATTAGTATACACCACCAAGTTTTCATTTCCTTCAGGCACTTTAAGGACTGGAGCTTGTACTAGTGCTTCCTTTAGTTTTCCAAAAGCCTTCTCACACTCTTCAGTCCAAGTAAACACTTGATTTTTCCTAGTCAATCTAGTTAATGGAATTGAGATTTTTGCAAAATCTTTTATAAATCTCCTATAGTAACCAGCCATTCCCATAAATGATCTGACCTCAGTGACATTAGTAGGCCTTTTCCAAGCTTGTACTGCAATGACCTTATTGGGATCCATAGATATTCCTTTTTTTGATATAATATGACCTAGAAAATTCACTTCATTTTGCCAAAAAGTGCATTTTGAAAATTTTGCTTTCAAGTCCTCCTGTCTCAATTTCTCAAATACCATGTGCAAATGATTTTCATGCTCTCTAATTGACTTAGAATAAATTAGTATTTCATCAATAAATATCAATACAAACTTATCCAAATATTCCCTAAAAATTCTATTCATCAAATCAACAAAATAGGAAGGAGCATTTGTCAAGCCAAATGGCATTACTAAAAATTCATAAAGTCCATATCTTGTGTTAAAGGCTGTATACTTTATGATTTCCTCTTCTACTTTCATCTGATGAAAGCCTGAAGCTAAATCAAGCCTAGAAAATATTTTTGCACCACTCAATTGATCAAAGAGATCATCAATTCTTGGTAGGGGATATTTATTTTTAACTGTGACTTTATTTAATTCCCTATAGTCAACACATAACCTAAGGGATCCATCTTGTTTCTTAACAAAGACTACTAGTGCTCCCCATGATGAGCTACTGGGTCTAATAAAACCTTTTTCTTCTAGTTCAACCAATTGCTTTTTAAGTTCCATCAACTCCTTAGGCCCCATTTTGGTTGGTCTTTTAACTACTGGGCTAGCTCCTGGAATTATTTTGATTGAAAACTCAACTAGTCTGTGGTTTGGAACTCCTCTCACTTCACCAAACACATCAACATATTGATTCACTATGGGGATTTCTTCTAATGCAGGCATGGGTTTTTCATTAGACAATGTATAGAGGTTGGCTATACTTCTATTCTTGTTTGCCTCACAAAGAACAACTATTCGTTGTCCATCAGAAACTTTCAATGATATGGTGGATGTCTCCACATTTATGATAGCCTTATATCTACTCAACCAATCAACTCCTAAAATAATCCCTATGCCCGGATATTGCAACACATATAGGTCTGACTCAAACACATGTCCTCCTATATTTAATCCTAGTTGCATACATATCATACCCATAACACATGAACTACCTATAGGGCTTCTAATTAATAGTGGCTTATCAACAATCATACAATTCAATTTTAATTGTTGTGCAATATCATAAGAGATCAATGAGTGTGTAGCCCCAGTATCATACACTACTGCAAAAGGTATCGAGTGAATAAGCAAAGTACCTTCAACTTGACCATGCTTTTCAACACTTGATCCCTCAGCTGCCTTGCCTTTTCCTTCCAAAGCCCCTAATTTTCCGTGCTTAAAATCTGGACAATTCCTCTTTATGTGACCTTCCTTTCCACAATGGTGACATTTGAAGGATGCAGGCCTAACATTTGTGCATCTATTCTTCATATGCCTCTCTTGGCCACAGTTATAACAAGTAATCTTCTTCTTACTTTCAGCAGCCCTGACTTCTTCTGGTTTCTTGGTAGAAGCTATGTCTGTTTTCTTCTTATCATAAGGGTGAAATTTAACCTTTCCCTTCTTGTTTTGGTTATTCTTGAATGCCCTGAAATTCTCTCTAGCTTTATCATGTTGTCCAATGCTTAGAGTCAAATCCAAAACTTGATCAAAAGTCCAGTCCTTGTATGGTAGCATGGCTCTACTAAGGCTAGGGTTCAGCCCTTGGATATATCTGCCATTCTTAGCCTCCTCAGTAGTGATGAGTACTGCCCCATACTTTGCCAATGATTCAAACTTCTGAGTGTACTCAGTGACACTCATAGTCCCTTGCCTCAATTTGATGAATTCCTCCAGCAAAGACTCCTTAGCTGATGCAGGGACAAATCTACCTTCCAACATTGCTTTAAATTGATCCCATGTCACTTCTCCTTCAGGTCTTCCAACTATGATAACCTCCCACCAATCCAAAGCTGCTCCTCTCAATTGCCTGGATGCAATTTGCCTCTTCCTTTGGTCTTCAACTTGCATGTCTGCAAAGATTCTTTCCAAAATTCTAAGCCAATTTTGAACTCCCATAATACCATCAAAATTTTTGCCTCCAAGATTGGTAAAAGTCTTGAGTAGTTTGGAAAGCTCCTCATGTGGATTTTCCTGCCTATTGCCTACTCCATCCCTTATGGCTCTCATGAATTCTTGCACATTAACCAGGGGTGATTCACTTGTTCCCACATTCTGATGTCTGGGTCCTACCATAGCTCTATGGATATAACACTTAGGTTAGTCCATTTTACCTAATACTCTATGGATTAATTTATTTCAATCTATCACTATTCTGTCATAATAGATATTAATAGTGTAAGTACTAACAAAACAAAGCATCCAAAGCAGTCAACACCTTCATACATCCAATGCAAACAAGTTCATACAAAATTTTGCTATGTTATATAACAACATAGCTCTGATACCAAATGAAATGACCCACTTAAAAAAAAATTTATACAGTGGCCATTTAATCAAGAAAATATTGTATTCCAATTTTCTTCTATCCAGGATCTTTTGTCAATATAAAAATATTGGTTTACTCATTTCATCTTAAACTTACATATGTGAAGATATATAAGTCATTTTCTACTTGAATCAGAGTACAGAAATTTGGAAGTAGAAATCTGTTTGGGTATTACTCAAAGGAAATACTCTCTACATAGCAATAGTGTATCTAAAAACTAGATTTTCAAAGTACACTTGGGTTATTGCAAAACTATTGGTTTTATGTCTCAAGACATATCAATTTACATGAGTTTCCATAATTTTATTACTGTATGAACTAGGCTTTTGCTTGTGCATGTGTGTGTGCATGTTCCTATGCATGTGTGCCTGTGCTCTTACATGTGCCTAATTTCTTTCTCTTCTTGTTAGTAAAAAGGTCTGAGTCTACCTTATATTTGGGTTGTAACATCATAACTGAAAGTTTAGTTTAAAAACTCTTTAGTGCTGGCTTAACCCAGGCTCAAGAAAATGGTTATGTTAGCCATATTCAATTTGAACTGTTTCCCAACAAAATACATGTTATTTTGTTCTATCTTATCAAGGCAATTCAAAACCTTTATGCCTGATTTTTTTTTAACTCAAACATGAATTTCTCATGCCAAATACCTAGTTGTTCATTTAGTTTATAAATCCTTACAATCTCAGGTTTTCTATCATCATAAATTAATTAATCAGAAAGCTAAAAATAAACTTCATTACTCAGTGAAACATTTTCAAAATAAAACCCCTAAGTTTCAGCTGAAACACCCATTTAAGTCCAATACTTACAAAACAGTAAACAACAATACATTGGTTTTTCTAAGCAACTTAAACAACATAGCTTAACATAAATTTGGCATAAACATCTATTTTAACTTCAGCAAATCTGTAAATATTGCATCTAATTCCCTATGTAGCTAACTCATCCAAAGCTTGATCAATGAAATTCCTATTTCCCTGCATAATCACCATGAACTGCCTCATACAAATATGAGACACCCAATGGTGCATGAACACAAAAGGGTCAGACTAATGTCTGGTATGAGTAATCTACCTGAAAACATGATTTTATATGACTTTTATTTATATTCAAATACTTTGAAGGAATTAAGAAACTCAGTATCATTTTTGTGCATGTTTTCTGTGTGGCATGTGCATTCATGTCAGTGCAAAACAAGTTATGTATGATCCAAGTGGTTTAGTTCAGAGAAAACAATCATAGGATTCACCAATAAAACATCATAAACCAACCAATGTAATCATCAATTCAGTCATCAAGCCCCCTTTACAAATTTACTATCAAGTGTCATATGGTCTTTAGCTACTTTCTCTTGTTAAACCACACACTGCCTGGGACATTTCTCTGTTAACCCAGCACACTCAGGCCCCTGGGTATAAACATACCATGTGTGAGCTTGCAATGTTCACCTTGCCAAGCTATATTTTGTAGCCCTAAGATCCAACGTCCTTAGTTAGATTACTAAGTGATATTTCCTTTTTCATAATTGTGCTAATCCCCTCTGCATCTCACTTTTCAATCAGAGAAAAATAAACAATTCAACCAACAAGTATTCATCCAGAGATTGGTAAGTCATGCTCTCAGAAGCAAACATTTAATCATGAAAACAGATGTGATTTCTTAGCATTTTATTTTGCCTATGGGTTCCAATGGATCAGGTTATAAACATATGGTCATAAATAGTTTACTGGTTATTTCCTCTTACCTCTGGTTCAATCAGATTCTTATTAATCTTGAAGATCTGGCTAAACCATAAGTATATACTTTGATTTAGGTAGTTTATAAAACATAGAAGCTCAACACATGTATAACATTGTACTTCTACATTTTCCTTTGTTTCAGTTAACATGAGACATAAGCAACAACACAATGTTGCAGCCCCATATTTCTTTCCATTTTCAGACCATATATCTACAACATGAACCTTGGGATTTAATAAATAACTTTATGAAGAAAACTCATAAAAAGAAATCACTCCATCTCAAAGTTAATTCACAACACAGATAAACATTTAAAACATGAAATCCATTACTCTTATCTTTTTGGGTAAATCACTATGAAGGGTTTTACACTTGAACAGATTATTAACAAACAAAAGTCATCAAATCATAAAAATGAACATAACTTGCAAAAGTGAATTATTAATTCAAATAGGCTGCCTCAATATTCAGGACTTAATGCCAAAGTTTTCAGTGAGGTTACTCACACTTAATTCCTTTTTCCTAAGCCTTGCTTTTCTTTTGATCCACTGCCTTCCTCTAACTCTAATGGTCGGTGCTCCTTATTTTCTCTGGCTTATGCTTTTATTTTTCCATTAGGTTATGAAGAGCAAATATGTATGTTCTTACTACACTAAGCCTCCTTATATAAACCCTGGCTGTTACTAGGGTTTTATGGAATTACCCAATGTCAGTTTTACCCCATAATATGGTCTGCCCTACTCTTTATTCATAAGAGGAAAAGGGTATGTGGTCCTTGTTATAATTTTTTTTCAGAAAATAAACCTTGTTCTTTTTAATCTTACCCCGAGTCATGTTATATGCATGACTTTAATTTTTCTAAGCAAAAAGAATTGCTGGAAATGGATAAAGTGTCTATTTAAGGGTTCATACCATTTCCATGCAAGCTTTGTTTTTCTCTCTTCTTTTTACCTGCCATGCTTGCCTGTGTACATGAATAACATATGTATGCCTATTTTTGCCTAAGTCTTTTTATTTTCTTTCTTTAAATAATTTTAAGTCTATTTCTGCCTAGATTTTATTTTCCTTGTGCCAGATTTGTTTAAAGACAAAATCCTATCTTCATGCATATGTATTTCTAAATTAGTTATTTTTAATTTATATATTGATTTCTGCCTATTTTATTATGCAGAAAACTGTGTGCATGTATGTGCACTATCTTGTGCACATGTACATGTTTTAAACCATATATCTGCAAATCAGTTTCCTATTCCTATCTCTTCAATGCAATTTTTAAACAAATATAAACTAAATTAAATCATGAATCTGCTCACAAAATCAAGGTTATCACAATCCTTTCGTAAGGAGGTCTCAATTCCCATATATCAGGAATAAGTTCTTAGTATTTCTTAAATACTTTAGTATACACTTTATAGTCATCCAATGCTTTTCTCGAGGATTAGGCTAGTATCGGCTTATGCCACATCCGGTCTAGTATATAGCATGGCGTACATTATGGAATGATTGTTGAAGCATACACTATCCTCTTCATATGCTCTTTCTCTTCATCAGTTTGAGGAGCACCCTTTTTAGAAAGGATGATTCTGGACCATGGTGGAACATTTCCACGCTTGGAATTATCCATTTCAGTATAGTATTTATGTATAAGGATTAGAACAATCCCAACAGCCTCTTATATCTTTATTTATAGATCTTTATACATAGTATATAGGCTTCTTCTCCCAAATCCTTCATGGAGAAGTTCTTGGAAAGCCAAGCATTCAACGATTGCAATAATGGAACGACATTGCCAATCAATGATAATCATTAACATAAAACAATAAAAACACAATAGCATTTCCCTGTTCCCCTTGGTGTATGCATGCTTCCTTCGTGTTCTGATAAAAACCAAACTGTTTAATTACCTTATCAAAACACTTATTCCAACTTCTTGAAGCTTGTTTAAGTCCATAAATGGACCTTAACAACTTACAAGTCTTGCCCTCATTCCCATCAAGCTCAAGACCCTCGGGTTGCACATATAGACGGACCCTTCCAAATCTCCGTTTAGAAATGTCGTCCTTACGTCCATTTTCCATATTTCATAGTTATAGAATGCATGAATAGCTTGTATTATCCAAATGGACTTAAGCATTGCTATAGTCAAAAAAGTTTCGCCAAAATCAACACCTTGAATTTGAAAAAATCCTTTCGCATCTAGCCTTACTTTGTAATTCTTTACTTGTCCATCTATATTTAACATTTTCTTAAAAGTCCATTTGCAGTCGATGGATTTTATCCCTTCGGGTATGTTAGCCAAAGTCTAAACTATGTTTTCACACACGGAATCCATCTCGAGTTTTGTAATAACCCACCTTTTCGGTCCTTGAAAGTCGACATTAATATATCCACCGTATTCACGTGTTGAACATCCAAGTGCCAGTAGGACAGATCGTTGGGGTTAAAGAAAAAAAAGACAAAACAAAATCTCACTACATGGCGAATAATATATAATATACAATAGGTCTTTACAAAGAGAAAATAAATTTAATATACATATCATCATCAGAGCAAATCTAACCTATCATCAGCCTGGAAAATTATAACAACATGTCCTTACAATTTCTGATAAATACAAACAAGAACAAAATAGCAAAAGATAAAATACAGGATTACATCTTGGAGAATCCAGCTCGTCTCCTGAAGCTCCAAAGTGTCCAACTAAATCTGAGAAATATGCTTTGACCCGAGCGTTATAAGAAAATAACGACCGGATCAGTCTGGTAAACCAGCCTAAGGAACACAATTCAAATGGATTTTTAACGTTATAAAAACCTTTCAAAATAAAGGTTTCTCGTAAGACTATGTTGCACATAAACACGAATGGGTTTATAACTTACAATAAACAAATCATCATTTGAAATTCTATTGATATTATAATAATGTCTAGGATTTAAATCAAATATTAATCATAGCCGAAATGGTTACATAATTACATTCTAGCATAATAGGTATATAACTAAATCCATAAAGACATGTATTGAAGATTGGATTCCATTAATGATTGGGCTACTAGGGCACCGTCTGTCACAATACACCTCTAGACAAAATGTGCTTAGGCCAACAAGAACATCTTGCACCCCTACCAACATAGAGCCGGCCTGGCCTTTTAAAATGACAAACCGGATTGCATCATCCCCTGAGCACCAAGGTTGCAAAACATGTGCACCTGGCCCTACTCTTCCTATGCCCACACATACCAAAATCCATAAATGAATCTAGATCGAGGAATGATGCTCGGTAGTAAACCACAACCTCTGCTACATATCCCATGTTTTAGTCATTACCGAGTTATGAGGCTTGTGAGGTTACACTTTTACCTTTTCCCCTTAGAAATTCTCATTTGGAATGCTAAAATTGCCCTCCAAGCAATAACGCGATGATAGTATTCATCCATACAAGTTGTTCAGGATATGAACTGATCGAAGGCACTACTTCTACTATATCCATTTTGGAATCACCCTCAGGATTAGTAGCAAGTAGCTCTGGCACTTCAATGAACTCCGTCTTCGATCCCATCATCTCGAACCTCTTCCAAAGCATAGAATGTACATATGGTTTAGGAGTGGTTACGGTTTCGAGTCATCTTATATAAGTACACTCCCCCCTTACTAGTCACTCTAAAACCAATCCATTAAACTCAACTTCAGTTCTTTTGGAAATAATCAGACAATATATAAGAGTGGAGATCACCTTTTAACCATTGGACGGATTTCCTTGCCATTTATCTTAGGAGAATAAAATGAAACTTATACGCACAGTACGTGTGATGCCCCACCTCTGTACTCACACTAGCCAAGGACACTACTAAGTAATGCCATCGACTAGCATGAAGAATAAGGCTGTTGAGGAGCGACCATCTATGTAATTGCTTTGTGCGAGTACTGATATGTCATAAAATATAATTCAAGAGGAAATCCGACATGTCAAATACAAACTCAAAGCTACCACACGGTGGCTAAGTGGACCTTGGAAACAAATATAGAAATACACATAACACAAATCAGTCACAGACATTCATATCACAAAGGCGGAAACAGATATGAATATAACACAAAGAAGTGTACATCAAAGTAGTGGTAAAACAAGATCCACTACATCACAAGGGAATAGATAAAGTGATAGACAAAAGAATAATTATACATCAAGGAGTCTATATCTCAAATGTATAATAACAAAAACTACTAATCTAAAGTAGTTAGCCAAAAGTCAAGTGATAAGCCCTGATAAGCAGTCAAGTAGAAGCACCTGAAATATCTCGGTCTGACCCGAGTATTATTTAAGAAGAAAATAATAAATGGATCGGTCTAGCTATAAATATCAGATAAAATGATATAGGATAAGAGATATGACCAAAAACATATGATAACAAAGAAATGCCATATTGTGTTAAGTATACATCAAATAACAATCAAAAATCATACAATATCTCAAATCATCTCAAAACACCAAAAAGAATCACATTCTTTAAATTATTCACCAAAACACAAATATTGATAGAGGTTATCAATTCAATCCATAAATATTGGTGAAACACAAATTCTAGAAATCACAACGAGAAATCCAGAAATCACAAAAGGGGGAAGGCCTATCACAAACGGGAGCATGAAAACTCCCAAACACGTGCATCACAAACGGGTTGTTAACCCATGGTTGCTAACCATAGAGCCGGTGCCACGACGTAGTACAGCGAACGCCCGAGGAACCTAAAACTCAATTAATCCAGAACATCGACATAGTACAGCGTTACGCCCGATGAACCAAACTCCAACAATCAAGCACAATGACATAGTACAACGAACGACTGTGATGCCCCACCTCTATACTCACGCTAGCCAAGGACACTACTAAGTAATGCCGTCGACTAGCATGAAGAATAAGGCTGTTGAGGAGCGACCATCTGTGTAATTGCTTTGTGTGATTACCGATATGTCAGAAAATATAATTCAAGAGGAAATCCGACATGTCAAATACAAACTCAAAGCTACCACATAGTGGCTAAGTGGACCTCGGAAACAAATATAGAAATAAACATAACACAAATCAGTCACAGACATTCATATCACAAAGGTGGAAACAGATATGAATATAACACAAAGAAGTGTACATCAAAGTAGTGGTAAAACAAGATCCACTACATCACAAGGGAATAGATAAAGTGCTAGACAAAAGAATAATTATACATCAAGGAGTCTATATCTCAAATGTATAATAACAAGAACTACTAATCTAAAGTAGTTAGCCAAAAGTCAGGTGACAAGCCCTGATAAGCAGTCAAGCAGAAGCACCTGAAATATCTCGGTCTGACCCGAGTATTATTTAAAAAGAAAATAATAAACGGATCAGTCTAGCTATAAATATCAGATAAAATGATATAGGATAAGAGATATGACCAAAAACGTATGATAACAAAGAAATGCCATACTGTGTCAAGTATACATCAAATAACAATAAAAAATCATACAATATCTCAAATCATCTCAAAACACCAAAAAGAATCACATTCTTTAAATTATTTACCAAAACACAAATATTGATAGAGCTTATCAATTCAATCCACAAAAATTGGTGAAACACAAATTCTAGAAATCACAACGAGAAATCCAGAAATCACAAAAGGGGGAAGGCCTATCACAAACGGGAGCATGAAAACTCCCAAACACGTGCATCACAAACGGATTATTAACCCATCGTCGCTAACCATAGAGCCGGTGCCACGACGTAGTACAGCGAACGCCCGAGGAACCCGAAACTCAATTAATCCAGAACATCGATGTAGTACAGCGTTACTCCCGATGAACCAAACTCAACAATCAAGCACAACGACGTAGTACAACGAACGCCCGATGAACCTGAACATAAATAATCTGGAACAACGACGTAATACAACGTTACGCTCGATGAACCAGAGCACAAATAATACGGAACAACGACGTAATACAGAGTTACGACCGATGAACAAAACTCAACAAAACCATAGGTCGCTAGCCTATAAAGGAATGAGACGAAGCTCAATAAAATAGGGTATAGTCCCCCACGCGGACAAAGAAACATCGCACATTGCTAGTCTAAATCATAAAATGATCATCATCGATCATCAAGAAGTGTCGATTACACTAAGCTAGTAAATATAAGAGTTTAGCTTCATGTGCCATAACCACTAGCTTAACTAAAATATTTACGAATAGATTGTAGATTTCCACTCGAAAATTGTCTCAAGAGTTCAATCGAAAAAGTCCAAAAATTAACCGACGAAGTAAACGCAAGCGTTTCATACCACTTGTTTTGCTAAGTCGTTTAATTAGATTTTCTCATACGAATGAGTTAAAGGTTTGTATATACTAATAAATTAGAAAACGGTTTTACAAACGAGCTTTGTATTAAAAATAGAGTTGAAATCATCTTTTTAAAAGAGTTTGAATATTTACTACTAGTATAGAAACCTTTGTATTTTAAAGTGACAAATCACAGAAATGATTGTAGAAACAATTAATCAGCAAAATCCACATACAAAGACGTGAATCAAATCCAAACAAATCGATACCGAATCCATCAAAATGGATATTCTCAAAAATCCTGAAAAAGAAGTCATCAAAGTCAATAATAAATGATAACTATAAATCGGATAATCACGAATCGATAAATATTGGAACCTCAAGCTAAATAGGAAAAATAGGCAAAAACAAGCAGATTAGTCGACTGACTGCAGAGGCCAGTCGACTGATCCAGAAACCATAAAATTTCATTTCCTACAGTCAGTCGACTGACTGCAGGGGGGCAGTCGACTGACTGCAGAAAACAGAGACTTCTGTTCTCTGCAGACAGTCCCAGATACGCTTGGTTTCTACAGCCAGTCGACTGACTTCAGAGGTCAGTCGACTGACTGGCACTGGGACAATTTTTGAGCCTATTAAATGAAGAGAAAATTCTTCCAATTTGCAATCGGACGAGAAACGGGCGCTAGGGGTTTATGCCAGTCGACAACCCAGCCCTATAGGCTCTTCGATACACCACCAAAAGCATGATCAAACATCAAAGCTAAGATTTTTAGAGTTTTAGACTTCAAAACACCAAAAATTGAAATGTTCACCAAATCAATCCAAATCAAAATCAAATGAACATGTAAAGATGTTAGGAATTCATACCTAACAATCAAAGATAGTTATAGACATAGATGTGAGATAAAAATCTCACCTTTAAACCCAAAAATAAAGAATGAGAAGCTTAATCACAAAGGAAAGATCAACACTCTTCACTTCAACCAAAGAAGCTTGAATCTAAGCTCAAAAGAAGAACATTTCCTAAGTTAGCTTTAGGAAATTTCTAAAATTAAAGAGAGAATGAGTTGGAGAAGATGAAGAGGATGCTTACCTAAGCTTCTCTTTGATTTTGGAGCTAACACTTGGGTTTGCAAATGAATTTAGGGCTTAGGAATTTCTAATTTCCCATTCCTCTCCCCATTTTTACTTAAGCTAGAATGTTAGGAAAATAAGAATGAAGTGAAGAGGAGAGGTGGACTGAGCTAGGGTGTTATGTTAGGTTATTGGACTAAAACCCAAACCCAAAGCCCTAAGTGAAAAGTAGCAAAATTCACTCAACTCCAAACATATCGATGCTTATACTTAAAAAAGTTGAAACGCCATTTTGGACTCAATGGTAGTGGTCTCGAGTCCTAATTCGACTATTTGCAAAAAGTAGCTTTTCGGACTTTAATCCGACTTACGATGCTATATTTAAATATACAATCGTAAAATATGCGGGTTGTTACAGACTCCCCTCCTTAAAGAAATTGCATCCTCGCAATAATTAAGAGGAAAATAAAAAGTAACAACCATAAAAGCATATCAACACAAAAGAAAATTTGAAATAAGAAGTTCACCATAAAGAGCACGAAAGAGTAAGCCCGGATGTGTTTGCTCGATGAATTCTCAAGATTCCTAAGAGAAATCCTTAGGATTTGAGGACCATTGAACTTTCACAAGAAGAATATCTTTATTTCGAAGGCGTTTAACCTTCAAAGTAATGATATGAATAGAATGTTGCTCATAAGTCAAACCTGGTGAAACTTCAATTTCTTCAAATATACCGGGCTCAAGAATAAAATCGGAATCCCTAAGGTATTTCCATAGTAGAGAGACGTGGAAAACATCATGAATACAGAAAATTGAGCCGGTAATAAAAAGGCGATAAGCCACTGAAAAAATACGTTCGGTGATGGGAAATGGACCACATATCGAGGTGCTACTTTCCCGATCAACTGAAACGCACAACACCCATCATAGGTGAAACACAAATGAACACCAATAAAATCTGGACCTAAAACTAGCTTCTCACCGGCTTTACGCCAACACGAAGGAAATCGGCACGGCCTTCCGTAGAGTGCCTCGAAAGATGCCATACCAATACAAGATTGGAAGCTATTATTGGAAGAAAACTCAACAAGAGAAATATGATCTTCCCAACTTCCACCAAAATCAAGAACACATGCACGAAGAAGATCTTCAAGAGTTTGATTCACACGCTCGATTGTCCAACGTACTGAGGATGATAAGCGGTGCTAAAATTAAGCTTTGTTCCCAAAGCTTTTGAACACCTTACAAAAATCCACTAGTAAAATAATGGATCACGATTGCTAACAATAGAAGTAGGAGCTCCATGCAATTTAATTTGACATAGAGTTTAGCCAAAAGAGGTACGGTCCAAAAGAGAAGGACGAGACTCAAGGCTACACAAAATAAGAGATGAACATAAATTGGATTCACGGTCTCGAATCTCACAAGTGGATAAAGTCTCGAGATCATTCCATTCAGATATCATCAAAGAAACAACCGCTTGCTGCTCTTGGCTTAAGGGCATCGACAACACGATTGCCCTTTCCGGAAGTATAAAAATATCAAGATCATAAGATGCAAGGAACTCAAGCCAATGTTGTTGATGCAAATTAAGTTCCTTTTGAGAAAACAAATACTTCGAAAACTTATGATTGGTGTAGAGAACAATTTCTCTCCCAAAAGATAATGACACCAAATTCTAAGAGCGAAAACAATAGCCGCGAGCACTAGATCATGAGTGACGTATCTAGTCTCGACAAGCTTTAATTGTCAAGAAGCAAATGCGATAACACATTCCCTTTGCAAGAGAATGACACCAAAACCAACACGACTAGTATCGGTACAAATAATAAAGTCTTGTTTCCCTTCGGGAACCGCAAGAATAAAAACATCGGAAAAGAGTTCCTTTAATCGATTCTCTTTCCCGAAAGCTAAGGCTTTCAAAGTTATAATTAACTTTATATATTCATTTTTTTTAGAAAAATTAACTCTTTTTTTTACAAGAATTTACTGTGTTTGACCGTCTCATCATAGCATTTAGGAGATTCCTATCGATAACGTTGATCAAGCGCACCGACCAGAATTCTTAAAGCACTCAATGGGCAAAACAACACAAAATCATCTTATATATGATAACCATGTCTCTTATAAAATTTACGAATATTCGTTGCTCGTTTAAGAACAAAATCCAATCATACTTATAAATATCTTATTAAAAAGATTTGCAAATTTTAAATTGTTGTTTTCATCCATAATCAATAAATATAAGAATAAACTAATCGAGATATTCGTAGAATACCCGATTCACAAAATGGATGAAATAAGGTAGAAGGTTCATCATACCGAATGACATAACGAACCAAACACAAAAATCACAATGAGTGCGGAATGCGGTAAGAGGATGCTACCTTCCGCAACTCGTAGCTGATGAAAACCGGTGGCAAGGTCGAGCTGAAAAGACCTTAGCACCATAAAAATAGATTGCTTAGGTGGTAATCCTAAGACAAACTCAAAAATACCAGAAAATTTACAAACTACATGAATGAGAGAAACAACATTCTCCACATCATGTAGATTTAAAGAATGAAATGATACCACCGAATTTGGAAATTAAAATCATTAAAAATAAAAGAAATCTGCTTAACAGATTGAAATTGTCGAAGATGAATAGTCCACATTGGACATAGGATATGGCCTTCATAATGGTTAAGCCAATCCTTTCCCAAAAATCAGTTCCAAAGCCTAAATAACGCATAACATGCAAATCGACTCGAAAAGAATAATCACAAAAATGATCTCAACATTTTTACAAAGAAAATTGAGTGTTGCGGATCCATCAATCGAATTCGCAATTCTTAATGAAATCATCAAGCCCATAATATTAAAAGAGGAAGAACCATCAAGTTCTTTTGATATAAAATAATGAGATGAACCCAAATCAAAAAGAACTCGAATAAGATAATCACAAAACAAATATCGTCAAGGATAAAAAATACCTTGACCAAGAGAATTGTCACTATGAGCTTGCACGACATTCAACTCTCCCTCTCTCCTACTTTGGAGTATGGGACATGTAGATATAAGATGGCCCAAAGTTTTGCAATAACGACAAAAAAATGGTTTCGGGCACTCATTTGCATAGTGGTTCGTAAGACCAAATTGTAGCATCGTCCACGACTAGAGGTAGGAGTCTTTGCTACCAAAGTTTCTTGCTTCCCTTTCTTGTTGGGATTTGGATTGGGGCCTTTGAACTAAATAGGCCTCTTCATGTTATTGTTGAAGTCCTGTTTGGCACTCACAACTTCAATATTACTTTCATTATCGGCCTCTTCAAGTCGAAGAGCGATATCAATAAGCTGATCAAAAGAAACTTCTAGTTTCAGAAGCAAAGGCTTTTTAAGGTTCTTATTCAACCCATAGACAAACCTTTGATTTTTCTTCAATGGGGTATTAATATACTCGACCCCATATTTAGAGAGAGATTCAAAAGATGCGACATAATCTGCCACAGAGGATTCACCTTGAACAAGTTCAATAAAGCGTCGGGCTAAAGTTACTTTTTCAGCCTCCGGCATAAACTTCAATTCGAATCTTTCCCGGAATTGCTCCTAAGTAAGATACGCTTCGATAATTTCAAAAATCAAAAGCTCATACCAATCTAATGCTCTTTCTTGGAGCATGCTAGAAGCCACTTGGACTCGAAGTGAGTCAATAAGATCCATGCGGGAAAAGATGCGATCGCATGATCTAAGCCAAGATTAGATTTCTATAACGTTTTCAGATCCCTTGAACTGCCTTCCACCCAAAGCCGTATAATCTCTGCACAAGCGTGCAAACCTGGATTTAGGGTGAGTAGGCGCGGGAACGGGTCCGGCAGCTTGGGCATTGTTCACAAGATCTCAAAGTTGTTGAGCAGACAAAAATACTCCATCCTGAGGAGTAGCACTAGATTGACCGGCGCTGGGACGACCTGGTCTAACCATTTCTCTTCTTTTAAGAAAGAAAGAAAAGAGAAAAAGGTTAATCTTAGAATGAATATCAAACAAACTTGATTTGATAAAACAAGGCTTCAAAAAAAGAAATAGGATAGAACGGTACAAAGACTCAAATTAATCCTAAGGCACGACTCCTAAGAAAGACTTAGGACAATGATCCTTGTTAGATTATTCTACATTGTTCCGAAGTTTGGCTCTGATATCAAACTGTGATGCCCCACCTCTATACTCATGCTAGCCAAGGACACTACAAAGTAATGCCATCGACTAGCATGAAGAATAAGGCTGTTGAGGAGCGACCATCTGTGTAATTTCTTTGTGCGAGTACCGATATGTCAGAAAATATAATTCAAGAGGAAATCCGACATGTCAAATACAAACTCAAAGCTACCACACAGTGGCTAAGTGGACCTCGGAAATAAATATAGAAATAAACATAACACAAATCAGTCACAGACATTCATATCACAAAAGCGGAAACATATATGAATATAACACAAAGAAGTGTACATCAAAGTAGTGGTAAAACAAGATCCACTACATCACAAGGGAATAGATAAAGTGATAGACAAAAGAATAATTATACATCAAGGAGTCTATATCTCAAATGTATAATAACAAAAACTACTAATCTAAAGTAGTTAGCCAAAAGTCAGGTGACAAGCCCTGATAAGCAGTCAAGCAGAAGCACCTGAAATATCTCGGTCTGACCCGAGTATTATTTAAGAAGAAAATAATAAACGGACCAGTCTAGCTATAAATATCAGATAAAATGATATAGGATAAGAGATATGACCAAAAACGTATGATAACAAAGAAATTCCATACTGTGTCAAGTATACATCAAACAACAATCAAAAATCATACAATATCTCAAATCATCTTGTAACAGCCCGCAAACCCGTACCCCTTGAATCGACACTATTTTCCAACATATCGACTCAAAGTGAACGGAAATACAAACCATTAGGGTTAAAGAAGTAGGAGGTAGAAGAAGAAATAGAAAATAACTTCAGAATCTCACAATCGCAGCGGAACAAATATAATATATAACAACAGATTTTTATACAAAAAAATTTGTAACTGTATAATACTTACAATCAGAGTACACAATCAACACATCAATCTGGACAATTCAATAACTTGTCCTTACATAGTGGAATATACAAATCTATGGAAATACGCCTCATCATCTAGCTCATCTCCTGAGCTCCACAGCATCCTATCATGTATCCGTAATACTCGGTCTGACCCGAGCATTATAATAAAATAACACCCGAGTCAGTATAGAAAACTAGCGTGAGAAAACATACTCAATTGGATTATTAAAGTTTCAAAATCCTTTGAAATCAAAAGCATCTCATAAGACCACGCCACAAATAAATATGTCGGGTTTTTACATTACGATAGCCAAAACACTTTCTTATCAAATCCGTCTGATATTATAATAGTGTTTATATACAAATACTTATTCAAATAGCTGAAATTGTTACATGATTAAATTCCAGCATACTAGCCACAAAGTGGGTTATACAAACAAAAACCGTAAAAGGCGCATAGGAAAAATGGATTTCCAACTAATGACTAGGCACTGGGGTACTACCTGTCACAGTACCTGGTCTAGATCAGTGTACCGAGGACCACGCCCGATCCCCTACAACACAAGGCCGGGACTACCCCTTACGGGGTAATTCCGAGTAAGATCACCCCACGATTGTGATCAGCAACCACACCACTAAGCCGAAAAAAAGGGACATCTAGACAGGGATAATGTAACGATTCGACTTTTCGTTACTCGAAAATCGACATTAATACGTCCACTATATCAACTGCCGAGCAATCGAATGCCGGAAAACCGAATTATTATGGAGAAAAAGAAGAGGTAGAAGAAGACAGAAGAAAAAGAAAGAAGAAACAACAGAAACAGAAACAGTATCAGAATCTCACATTCGCAGCGGAACAACATATAATAAATAAATGAATATCCTTTAAATCAAAAAACTATATCATCTTATACATTACATTATCAGAGTCAATATACAACACAATACATCAATGGACAGCTACATAAACATGTCCTTATACAGAATACACAGCGGAATAAATAATATCATATACAAGTGATACGTCTCGCCATCCAGCTCGCCACTGAGCTCCACAACATCTCCTGAATCCAGAATGACCTAATAACCTGACTCTAGACTGCCCGTGTGGAAATTGGTGGGCACCCAGAGTTTAGGAAGGAAATAATAAACTCCAGGTCAGTCATGGTGACTGGTGTGAGAACTAAAACAGTTTATCTCAAAGAAAATAAAACATTTTCACAATGCTTTTGGAAAATGAAACTACCATAAGGCCTCCCGCCACACACACAATGCAAACGCAGAATTGGAGGAGAATTCTTCTTATGATAGTCAAAAATGCTTACTACGCAAAATCATTCGATATTATTATCATTAGTGCATAGTGTCGAAAAATATTTCGAAAGTATAATATTAATCTTAGCCAGCATAGGCATTTCACGTTATGCCTACTATAGCTACTATGTTCAATAGCAGGTTACTGCCACATTCCATAGCAGGTTATACAACTAAAACCGTACAAGGCTCGTATTGTTTCTTTGGATTTCCAACAAATGGTCAGGCAAAGGAACTTCCTTACACCGAATGGAAAACGCCTCTAGAAAGACGCTCCGGATCCTAACCGGATCTCTGCAAACACAAGGCCAACGCTACCTCACGCTTTAACCAAGCTGTAACTAGGTAGCTAACACACGAGCTATGTCATCCCCCGGTTGTCACCGACCTTTATACGAGGATCCTCAATCACAAAGCAACAACCACAAAGTGTAATCAACATAGGTAAAATATCTGGGCTCCATACCATGATATCACCTTTTATCCAGAAGGAAATGACATACCCTAGGGGCGCTACCCCTACAAACCTTTGCCGCAACATTCCTGTTTCGACCATTACCGGGTTGTGAGGCTCGACGAAGTCTCGTCCACAAAGCTACGCTTTTTCACAAAGCAACGCTTTTTCACAAAGCAACGCTTTGATCAACAATTGATCAATAGCACTTCGTGTGCCACATTACCAAATTGGGAGTGTATCACTAGTAACCATCAACTACATAACATCTGAGCTCGTACGTCTCAGAAAAGGGTGTTAAGCTAAGAGAATAAATTCTCCGCCACCAACAGAAATGTATTTGATAGAAACCAGCTTTACATCTCAAAGGGTAACGTCAGACACACATCCATACAAGTCTGTTCCGGGTTTGAACAGAACCGAAGGCACTTCCAAAGAAGCCCTTGCAATCCGGATAATTTCTAATCATGTCCGGACTTCCCATCACAAAAAGAGTGATATAAATCTCTATACCGGAGCAACTCGGTGCAGAGACATTCGACAGGTTGTCCTTTTATTTTCGAAATATCCGGTCTTCACCACCGGTCTTCAATACGATCCATATCGTCGTATCACTAATTCGGAATGGGTTATATGACACAAAGGTCTTTTCCCGGCTAACCCGAATAGTGAGCGTTTGTTTTAAAAACAAATCAAGTGCCATTTCAAAGGCAAATATTGATAGTCGGTTATTTAACTATCAACAACATTCACAGCAAACATCCAATTTAAATAATTTTCCCCAAATTATTAAATTTCAAAATATCTTCGCAAGATATATATTTTTCCACACTTTAACATTTGAAAACCAATTTCAAATCATATTTCACACTTCACATTTGAAAACCAATTTCAAATCATATTTCACACTTCACATTTGAAAACCAATTTCAAATCATATTTTCACACTTCACATTTGAAAACCAATTTCAAATCATATTTTCCATATTTTAAAAATAAATCAATGTTTATTTTTAAAACAAATTTCCCTTTCCTTAATAAATTCCATTGTGAATTTAAATTTCCAAATATCCATTTTTAACTCCAAATCAACTTTCAAATTGATTTCTAAATTTGTTTCAAAACCCAAATTGATTTCCAACCCTTTGTTTCAAACACCGAATCAAATTCCAAATTGATTTCAAAACTTACTTCACACCAAATCAATTACAAATTGATTTCAAAAATTCATTTCAACACAAATCAATTTCCTCATTTAACATCAAATAAATTTTCATATCGATTTCCCAAAGATTTATTTTCAAATACCAAATCAACTATAAATTTGATTTCTAGAAATTAATCACCTTTTAAAATAAATTCATTTATCTCTTCCAAACCATTTAAAATTCCATTTTAAATAAATTCTTCAACTTTCAAATAATACTATTCAAAATCTATTTATAAAAACCTTTTACCATATTTTAGAAATAATTCGATAAGATTTCAAAAATCAACTTTATACTTTAAAATCCTTTCTTTTAAATTCAACCAATTCTTTCAAAAGAATTTACTTAAAATTTCACACTTTAATTTCAAAAATCAAATTTCATTCATTTCTGGTATCCAACGATACCAAAAATGTATTCGGCTAGATTATAGCCTTCAACACATTCAATCACAGATATAATCATTCATAGATTATAAATAAATAATCACACGACAATTATAAATAATTCAACACACAACATTGAAATAAATTCAAATGTTTGAGGAATCCAGTTGGATCCCTCCAACCTGTTTTCCTGCATCCACAGATGTTAGCACAATACCAATTCCACTTCACAGTGGAATTATCGTGGTATATGGGATTTATAAATATTATCCGCTATTATGCGGCGCAATAGGGTCTCATCCGCTATATAATGCGGGAAATCAACTCCAATATATACATATTCCAATATATATATATTGCTATATACATATATAATACCAATTCCACTTCAATGTGAAATTATCGCGGTATATGTTTTTAATAAATAACCTCCGCTTAATATACGGCGTATAGGGTCTATTTAACACAATAAATAGCAATCATCACAATCAATCACTATCAACAATTTTAAATCTAACTATTTAAAATTTAAATCGAAACAAAACATTCGATTGAGTGAGAAGTTCTCACCTCGCTTTCAATAACGATTGTAGCATTTTATTTCGAATAAAATTAAATGCACGTTTAATTTTACTCAAAATTTTCACTGACTCCAATTGACTCCAAACCAGCGCCATTGCGAAGAGCTCGACAAAATGATTCCAACGCAAAAAGTTTCGTAATTTTTCGACCTCGTATGAACAAGTTATTACATTTAGAAGTTTGAACGATTTTAAAATAAAATAAATTCACTAATTTCTTCTTATATTTTTACAACCTTTAACACAGGCCGTCCCTCTAACTCTAATTGTCGCCACCATCTCGATGCGTTTAAAGTTGATCGGTGACCACCATCTTTTAGCCCATCGTGAGCTCGACCTACAGCCAGAATCTTGGTGAACTCGGCACCCCCCTGCGCACACAAAACAAGAACGAACGGCAGCTGTTCAAGCGTCGATTTCCATCGATCCGTAGCGTATTTCCCGATCTCCACCGTTGAGAACGTAGATCTCGACACCCTCTTCACTTTTGTAGTTGACAACTTTTGCTAAATGTTTACGGATTGGGAGGAAATTGAGGGAGAAGGAGAGTGATTTTCGGCTATTGAAGAGAGGGTGGCGACTGAACTAGGGTTAGGGTTTCTCTTTGCAAATGTGAAGAATGGAGGTGCTTTTATAGAAAATAGCGAAACACTATTCATCTTGAAAATTTTCGAACTCCAAATCGAGTGTGCCGACTGGCGTTTCTAAGGTTTATCCCACGTTCCGAACACAATGGAACGTGTTTCGGGAGCTAATTCGATCGTATGTGAGAGTTACGGAAATAAACGATCAATTTAAATTAAACCGATTTAAACCGATTTCGATGCGTTTTGGCTTGCCCTGGACAAACGACAACTCTGATTGCTACGAAATTTGAAATCTTATAATAATATCACATTACGGATCCGATGAAACTAGTTTCGTCAAAATCCGAGACTGTTTGAAAAATGACTATTTTTACTCGTCAATTAAATATTAAAATATTCAATTTTTACAATTTAACTTTAAATTCAATTTTAAAAGTTTACAAACATCATTATAACTCCAATATGATTTATTATAACTTTATAAATTATTTTTAATCACATTTAATTCAGATTTCAATTATTTACCCTATTTCAAATATTAAATTAATAATTTAATCACCCAATTAAATCACTATATCGAAATTAAATTAATTCGACCTCCAAATCTTACTTATTAATATTTAAAATTAATTAAATATACGAATTTCAAATGACGGAAATTTTGGGTCGTTACAGATGACCTCACCCTAATGGGTGCTACCCACATAGCCTTGCTGCATAACCCCTGATTTTCAGTCATTCCCGGTTGATGAGGCTCGAGGCTAAGCGTTACCTTTTTAGAACACATCCCTTAGAATGCCCACCGTCGACCTAACGGTGTTCCGAAAGCATTCAGCCATACAAGTCCGTCCCGGGTCCGAACGGAACCGAAGGCACTATTCCTATTACATCCATTTTGGAATCACCCTCAGGATTAGTAGCGACTAGCCCTTGCACTTCACTGTACCATCTTCGATTCAAACTCGTTTTCCCATGAAAATGTACAAACTGGATCGAAGTGGTTTTCAAAAATTAATCCTGATCCCGGTCTCTTCGAAACGATCAGCATTGGCCAATATTGATAGTCGGTTATTTAGCTATCAAATAACATTCACAACAACCATAAGGCACATAAATAATTTTTTTCCAAATTATTTATTTACCTCAAAATATCCTCGCAAGATATATTTCCACTTTTAAACCCTTTGAAAACAGTTTCAAACCGTTCTTCTCTCATGGAATAAATTTCCCAAATATTTCTATTTCCACTGAAATCACCAAGTACAAACACTTTAGATTTTAAAAATAATTTAGAAACACTTTATTATAAAATATACTTTAAATTAAAACTACTTTAATACTTTATTCAAAAATTTATACTTTAAGAATATTTTAAATAAAGCTACTTTGTAAATCTAAATTTTAATCTTTTCAAAACATAATACCAAGTCACCTTTAAATAATTACTACTAAAATAAATTTGAAAAATACTTACTTTTAAAATTTAAACATTTAAAAATGATAAATTTTCTAAAACATACTTTAAAAAAATAACTTTAAAACCTTTAACTCATACTTAAAAGTTTGCTTTGGAAACGTACTTGGCTATCCAGGGAAATACACTTCTCTTTCACATCTTTAAAAATAAATCACTATTTATTTTTAAACAAATTTACCCATTTCTTCAATAAATTCACACCGTGAATTTATTCTTCCAAATATCCACTGATATTTTACTTCACTTTATAAACCCAGTTTATAAATTCCAAAATCTCGCTTCTCTTTTAAAATCCCACTTTTATACACTTAAATCAATTTCAAATTGATTTCCAAATTTCTCCATTTTGAAATAAATCCCTTTACTTACTCAGTTTATTTCAAAACCCATTAACTTCCAATTTTATTTCTTTATTATGATTTTAAACCTCTTTATCTGAAGATACCAATTTCATATTTTTCCCAAATTCCTTCTTTATCCTTTTTAAATAAATTTAAACCTTGAATTTTAAAGTAAATTCTTTATTACTTTAAATAATATCACTTAAGTTTAAATTTCCATTATTTCTCTGTTTGCTCAAAATCCTCCTTTCCCATACTCGGAATTTATTTATTAGGATTTTAAAATCACTTATATTCTTTTCTAATTCATTCTTAAATTTATTCAAATTCTCTATAATTATTTTACTTGAAAATTTACTCTTTTATTTTCTTTTCAAAAATCCAATTCTATATATTTTGATAACTCGGAGTATCGAAATATATTCAAGCAAACCATAGCATTCAATCTCAATTGTCCATATAATCCATCACAGAAAATCAAATATTCATAACACAGAATATTAAACAATCTAAATAATTTTGAGGAATCCAGTTGGATTACTCCAACCTGTTTCCCTGCATCCACAGATGTTAGCACAATATAAAATACCAATTCCACTTCGAGGTGGAATATCACGGTATATGGGTTTATATAATATCATCCGCTATTATGTGGCGCATAGGGTCTCATCCGCTATATAATGCGGGAATATCAATCACTCCAATATATACTATATACTACTATATAATATACCACATCCAATCAATTCAATCATTCAATCAAATATTTAAATTTAACCATTTAAATTTAAATAGAAATCCAGAAGAGTGAGATTAACTCACCTTTGATGTTTAATTCGCAACCCGATTCATACCGGCTTGTCCCTTCACGATTTTTGACCTTGTATAATCGTTGTATAATTTATTAACATTTGAATTAATTGAAAATTTAATTATTATCAACCTATTTAATTTAACTAAAAAATTTGGTTTTAAACTAATAATTTAATTTTTTTCCTAATTTTCCTATAATAAGTTATTTTCAAGAACCAAAATAAAAAAAAATTAAACAATTTAATCATCAAAATCCATTAATTTAAATAAACCAGTAAGCTTTAAGATCCTATATATATTTTCCTAAATTAACTAATTATCCCTTAATCATAATGAAATTTTAAAATTAAACACCTTTTAAAACTTTAAATTAAAAACCAAATTACCTTTGCTGTTTTAAATGTATATATATAGCTGACTAAATTTAAAATCAACTGTTTTACCCTGCTGCAAATCTCAGTTTTGAAATGACCCAAATCAATTTTCTTTTAAGAGATTAAGTTAACTAACTCTGTATGATTAACTTAATTTGTAAACTAAATGAATTTACCTTCTCTTGCGAATGCTAGCCCAATTCTCTGACTGAATGTCACCAGACCCTGGTACCCGAACCTCCAACGTCGAACAATGACGCCACCGGTGCGAGCTGCTCCTCAACAGTGACGAACGGACGAACTCACGTCTCATGCTCGAGCGACCAAAGCCCTCCCCCCAGCTCGAGAACACGCCCTCCGATTCACGAACCACCAACAGTGCCGCTTCTGACGTGAGCGACGACCCCACCATGCCTTGTGAATTTGGAATGTCGAACGAGACATTTTTCTGAGCTTGGCCTATTTTTTTAGTGAATCGATTTTGAAATCGAAGAGATCTCGGCCAAGAATGAGAGAAGAGAAGAAAGACGTGATCGATTTTGTGTATTTCGGGCGCCATTTTTTTTCTTTGCTCGTATTCGAGCATTTGGAATTTTTTACTGAAAAGGGAATGGGTTTCGTGTTAAAAAGGAAGAAGAATAAGGGATCGTGTGTTCGAGAAGGCAAAGGAAGCGTGTTGAAAAATCTAGCTACAGTAAGTTGATGGTAAAGCAAGCAGGTGATAGCATATATGACCAGTCAACCCTATATTAATTAAAATTTGAATTTAAATTGTCTCGAATTTGTAGCTTAGATTTTCGACCTCCTAACGAGACGTGTCGCCAGGCGTTTATAATGTTATACCCATATTCCGAACGTAATGGAAAAGGTTTCGAGTCCAAATTCGATCGTATGGAGAAGATAGCTTTTTGGACCCAGTTATAATATTTACTTTTCGATATAAATTTCAGCGCATTTAACTACCGTACAGCCACACGATAATTCCAAACATTATGAAATTTGAAATCCGATAATAATACAATATTACGGATCCAATGGAACTAGTTTCGTCGAATTCTGAGACTGTGTCCTGAAAGGCTATTTTTAAATATAAATTTAAACAATATATTTTTAAAACTGAACAAACCACTTTTAAATTCATTTTAACATTTTTATTATCTTCAGTATGATCAATATAAATTTTATAAGCCCTTGAAATATTTTTAACAAGCTTGGAATTCCAGATTCAACATTTTTTCCCAATCCAATCATTAAATTCAATATTTAAAATATTTAAATTATCAAATAAATAGCGATATTTGAAATTCAAGCTAGAAACTAACTTTTTATATATTTAAAATCAATTAAATATTCTAATTTCAAATATCCAAAAATTCTGGGTCGTCACATTCCTCCCCCCTTAAAAGAATTTCGTCCCCGAAATTGCTAGTTAAGAAGAATAGTCCATCACCCGTTCATCATTTTCCCAAAACCAAAAAGTTTCAATGACTTCCCAAAACAATCTTTATTAACGACACACTATCCCCCTTACTAACTTCCTAAACTCATCCATAATTTTCAAACAACATTACTTACTTGTCAATTCAGATTTAAATTTAAATCCAAATTTTAAATTATCAAAAATTTTCTAACTCTCTAAATTCCCGAAAACTTTCGCCAGCGTCTCCTTTGCGCGGCTAGCTCGGTACTACTACAAAATGCCTCTACGGGCCCCCAAATTCCAAAAGAAAACAAAACGCCAAGTGGCTAGATCAAAAACCCAATCAAAATTTCAATTTATCTTCGGAAATCAAAAATCCCAATTTCCTTTTTGCTTTTTAAACACCTGTATATCCTACATAGCAATCATACCCAACCCCAGAGTTCAAAATCATTTTATTCACTTCTTTTCAAAATTTTCAATATCTATTTCATTCAAGTCCGTACGATGTACACATACTATTCGTACGCAATACCAAATCCGATCGCTTACTTGATCACACAATTTCACTTCCGAACTAGTATCGTCCACCCGACTCTCTAGTGCGGACTCAGATCTGGTTTCTTGATCAGAAACCGTCATCCTCCTTGCATAGCCACAAACTATGATGGAGAATTTCCAGAATCAATCAAAATCCATATCCAGGGTTCGCCGTCGAAAATCGAGTGAAAAATCCCAACTCGGATCGATATAACTATCTTGAAATTCTGTGCTCGAATCTAGATCAAATTGCTATGCGAATAAAATAATATACGTACATCTTACGTATTTATATCCATTGATTATCAACTATATCAATTCCCTTTTTATTCACATTCATTTGATTTCTATTCACTCTCCACAATTATCCCATTTCACATTTTACTTAATCTTCATTCATGGATTAACTTAGTATATCCCAATACCAAATTTACTTAAGAATTTCACCAATCATTTCTTAAGTTCAATATCAATATTTTATATATATTCCTTATATTTATTTTTACTTCACTACTGAAGTTATATTCAAATTGAATTCCAATTCCATATAAATTTCAATTTGCTTCAATTCATCAATTATTTTCAAACTTCAATACTTTTATTTCCATCTTTTATCCAAATTTTCATTTTCAATTCTACTTGAACTTAATTCATCTTCAAACTCTGAATATTGAATTTTATTCATCTTAACTCAACCCATATTTAATTAACCATTTTCTTTTATTAGTTTCACTTACTAATTTATTTAAAATCTCAAATAAAAGTTTATTTGCAAACTCTTTCTTCCTTCAGTTTCTTCGAACAATTTCTTCGATTTCACCTTACTTTACATACACACTTTTAAATTAGATTTCAATATTCAGTTTCACCTCTATTTGCTTACCACTTTTAAATCCTTTGTCACTAGTGAAAAATTTGAAAAATTTTCTAACTCCCAAAATTTTCGGAAAATTTTGGCAGTCTCCTTTGTACGGAGGAGCTTTTGCAGTTTGACAAGAGATATAAATATATATACATCGACCCACATAGTCGGAAAACAAAAAAACAAACAACAGTTCATAATTCCTATTTTTTTATTGCGAAGGCGTACCTTTATTTAGCATTTTTAAGTAAGCAGATTATTATTTTAGCATTTTGCATGACCCAATCCAGCCAAACAGCTTCCAAAAACCTGTACTTACTCAATTAAAACATGTAAGTACTAAATATATGAAATTCATTATCATTTCACTCTTTAAAACAACTACAACCCATGAATACTAAAAGCAATGCACACTAACACTTTTCATAAGCAATTTCAATGTACCAACATTAATTTTAATTGCTTACAACCAATCACCCATCGTTTTACTTAATCAGAATGGTTAACAACTCACATGCTTACATTCAATTCATTTTAAGCAAAACAAACTCATATTTAATTCAGTTGATTTCAAATCAATTTATTTAACTTCTATCAACTCATAGAATTTTAATTACTTTCGTTCACGTCAAACGACAATTTTATTCTTATGCAATTTGACGATATTCATGTGAATTAATAATTACTTAAGCTTATAACCATTCTAAATTGATTCCAACTCAATTTATATTTAATTCCTTCCAATTTAATTCATTCACAACCATTATATTCAGCTCGACACATTCCATGCTTGTATACTACTAACCATTCCCAAATTAATTCAACCCAAGCTTTTATTTAATTCCATTCTTACTCGAAGTCGAGCTTCTAATTATTCTTAACTTAAATTAATTTACTTCAATTTATCCCAACTTAAAACTTAAGTTCACTTCCAATTAATTTGATTCTCAACTAATCAAATTCCATTTAATTCAGTCAGCCATCCATTTTAATTTTAATTCACATTCTCAATTTCTCAAAATAATATCCAAGCACATATTTAACTCATTTATACTCAAATTGGATTTTATTTGCAACTCAAATCATTTTCTATTATAATCCAACTATATTTTATTCGACAACATTTCCAATTATATTCAATTCACCAACAATCCAAGTTGAATTTTATTTATAACCCGAGTTTATTTCACAATTCAACTTCTATTTTACCAAATTGGGTTCCATTCCCAAATCTCACCAACATATTAAATTTTAACTCAAACAATCCCATTTATATTACCATAATATTTTAAATAAGCTTCCAGAGTTTAAACATTCAAAATTAGATTTGAAAAATATACATATCCAAATCAACCATTCTTTGAATCTCAAAACCAAACCCCATTTTCAAAACCATTCCAAATTAAAACAATTTGGCAGCAATTTCTCTTTTGGAAACTCAAAAATGAACATCGATGATGCTGCAGTTATCACCGAAGTTATTTTCCAGCGACCAAAAGAGTTTAATGCTTTTATTTCTTTAAAAACGATTCAAATATTTTTAATTTCAAATCTCTCCAGATTTCAAATCCACTTCAAAATATTTCCAAAATAATATCACTATTATTCCTTCAAAACCTTTGAAAACCATTTTCAACCCAAAAGAATTTAAACCTTTCCCAAATTTCAAATTTTAAATTCTTTCAGTCTATATTCAACATTACTCTGGATTTTACCTCATTTCAATTATAAATCACATTTATAATGCACATTCATAAATCCCAATTTATATATGAATTTATTTCTTAGCTTTTAGTTATGATTTCAATTTCTTATTAAATTTTCTCACAATAGTGATAATAACTTAATATTATCACTCCTTAACAACCAAGCATCCATATATAACTATAATAATTTTCGAAAATTATTTCTTTTATATACAAAAATAGGGTAAAATTATTTCGTTTACCATATTTTTAAACAATACTGTGTCGAATTGTTCTATTCAGGTGTTTAGAGATCCTTATCAATAACGTTAATTACTCGTATTGACCAGAATCCATAAACTACTCAATAAACCAATCAACACAATATAAAACAATTTTATATTCACTAACAAATACGCGCTCATATCTATCTATACACTCAAACTCATTCTAGAGTACTATAGACTCTATTTCAATGAGTAATTTCCACCAGATCCAAGGTTATCGCCAGCCTAAGCTCTGATACCACTGTAACAGCCTGCAAACCCGTACCCCTTGAATCGACACTATTTTCCAACATATCGACTCAAAGTGAACGGAAATACAAACCATTAGGTTAATGAAGAAGGAGGTACAAGAAGAAATAGAAAACAACTTTAGAATCTCACAATTGCAGCGGAACAAATATAATATATATCGAAACGATAAGCGCATTGGCCAATATTGATAGTCGGTTATTTAACTATCAAATAACATTCACAACAACCATCAGACACATAAATAATTTTTTTCCAAATTATTTATTTACCTCAAAATATCTTCGCAAGATATATTTCCACTTTTAAACCCTTTGAAAACAGTTTCAAACCATTCTTCTCTCATGGAATAAATTTCCCAAATATTTCTATTTCCACTGAAATCACCAAGTACAAACACTTTAGATTTTAAAAATAATTTAGAAACACTTTATTATAAAATATACTTTAAATTAAAACTACAATAATACTTTATTCAAAAATTTATACTTTAAGAATATTTTAAATAAAGCTACTTTATAAATCTAAATTTTCATCTTTTCAAAACATAATACCAAGTCACCTTTAAATAATTACTCCTAAAATAAATTTGAAAAATACTTACTTTTAAACTTTAAACATTTAAAAATGATAAATTTTCTAAAACATACTTTAAAAAACAACTTTAAAACCTTTAACTCATACTTAAAAGTTTGCTTTGGAAACGTACTTGGCTATCTAGGGAAATACACTTCTCTTTCACATCTTTAAAAATAAATCACTATTTATTTTTAAACAAATTTACCCATTTCTTTAATGAATTCCCACCGTGAATTTATTCTTCCAAATATCCACTGATATTTTACTTCACTTTATACACCCAGTTTATAAATTCCAAAATCTCGCTTCTCTTTTAAAATCCCACTTTTATACACTTAAATCAATTTCAAATTGATTTCCAAATTTCTCCATTTTGAAATAAATCCCTTTACTTACTCAATTTATTTCAAAACCCATTAACTTCCGATTTTATTTCTTTATTATGATTTTAAACCTCTTTATCTGAAGATACCAATTTCATATTTTTCCCAAATTCCTTCTTTATCCTTTTTAAATAAATTTAAACCTTGAATTTTAAAGTAAATTCTTTATTACTTTAAATAATATCACTTAAGTTTAAATTTCCATTATTTCTCTGTTTGCTCAAAATCCTCCTTTCCCATACTCAGAATTTATTTATTAGGATTTTAAAATCACTTATATTCTTTTCCAATTCATTCTTAAATTTATTCAAATTCTCTATAATTATTTTACTTGAAAATTTACTCTTTTATTTTCTTTTCAAAAATCCAATTCTATATATTTTGATAACTCAGAATATCGAAATATATTCAAGCAAACCATAGCATTCAATCTCAATTGTCCATATAATCCATCATAGAAAATCAAATATTCATAACATAGAATATTAAATAATTAAATAATTTTGAGGAATCCAGTTGGATCCCTCCAACCTGTTTCTCTGCATCCACAGATGTTAGCACAATATAAAATACCAAATCCACTTCGAGGTGGAATATCGCGGTATATGGGTTTATATAATATCATCCGCTATTATGCGGCGCATAGGGTCTCATCCGCTATATAATGCGGGAATATTAATCACTCCAATATATACTATATACTACTGTATAATATACCACATCCAATCAATTCAATCATTCAACCAAATATTTAAATTTAACCATTTAAATTTAAATAGAAATCCAGAAGAGTGAGATTAACTCGCCTTTGATGTTTAATTCGCAACCCGATTCATACCGGCTTGTCCCTTCACGATTTTTGACCTTGTATAATCATTATATAATTTATTAACATTTGAATTAATTGAAAAATTAATTACTATCTACCTATTTAATTTAACTAAAAAATTTGGTTTTAAACTAATAATTTTATTTTTTCCTAATTTTCCTGTAATAAGTTATTTTCAAGAACCAAAATAAATAAAGAAAATTTAATTAAACAATTTAATCATCAAAATCCATTAATTTAAATAAACCAGTAAGCTTTAAGATCCTATATATTTTTTCCGAAATTAACTAATTATCCCTTAATCAAAATGAAATTTTAAAATTAAACACCTTTTAAAACTTTAAATTAAAAACCAAACTACATTTGCTGTTTTAAATGTATATATATAGCTGACTAAATTTAAAATCAATTGTTTTACCCTACTGCAAATCTCAGTTTTGAAATGAACCAAATCAATTTTCTTTTCAGAGATTAAGTTAACTAACTCTGTATGATTAACTTAATTTGTAAACTAAATGAATTTACCTTCTCTTGCGAACGCTAGCCCAATTCTCTGACCGAATGTCACCAGACCCTGGTACCCGAACCTCCAACGTCGAACAGTGACGCCACCGGTGCGAGCTGCTCCTCAACATCGACGAACGGATGAACTCACGTCTCCTGCTCGAAAGACCAAAGCCTTCCCCCCAGCTCGAGAACGCGCCCTTCGATTCACGAACCACCACCAGCGCCGCTTCTGACGTGAGCGACGACCCCACCCTGCCTCGTGAATTTGGAATGTCGAACGAGACATTTTTCTGAGATCGGCTTATTTTTTTAGTGAATTGATTTTGAAATTGAAGAGAGCTCGGCCAAGAATGAGAGAAGAGAAGAAAGACGCGATCGATTTTGTGTATTTCGGTCGCCATTTTTTTTCTTTGCTCGTATTCGAGCATTTTGAATTTTTTACTGAAAAGGGAATGGGTTTCGTGTTAAAAAGGAAGAAGAATAAGGGATCGTGTGTTCAAGAAGGCAAAGGAAGCATGTTGAGAAATCTAGCAACAGTAAGTTGATGGTAAAGCAAGCAGCTGATAGCACATTTGACCAGTCAACCCTATATTAATTAAAATTTGAATTTAAATTGTCTTGAATTTGTAGCTTAGATTTTTGACCTCCTAATGAGACGTGCCGCCAGGCGTTTATAATGTTATACCCCTATTCCGAATGCAATGGAAAAGGTTTCGAGTCCAAATTCGATCGTATGGAGAAGATAGCTTTTTGGACCTAGTTATAATATATACTTTTCGATATAAATTTCAGCGCGTTTAACTACTGTACAGCCACACAATAATTCCAAACACTACGAAATTTGAAATCCGATAATAATACAATATTACGGATCCAATGGAACTGGTTTCGTCGAATTCCGAGACTATGTCCCGAAAGGCTATATTTAAATATAAATTTGAACAATATATTTTTAAAACTGAACAAACCACTTTTAAATTCAATTTTAACATTTTTATAATCTTCGGTATGATCAATATAAATTCTATAAGCCTTTGAAATATTTTTAACAAGCTTGGAATTCTAGATTCAACATTTTTTTTCCCAATCCAATCATTACATTCAATATTTAAAATATTTAAATTATCAAATAAATAGCGATATTTGAAATTCAAGCTAGAAACTAACTTCTGAAATATTTAAAATCAATTAAATATTCCAATTTCAAATATCCAAAAATTCTGGGTCGTCGCACATCTCAAAACACCAAAAAGAATTACATTCTTTAAATTATTCACCAAAACACAAATATTGATAGAGCTTATCAATTCAATCCACAAAAATTGGTGAAACACAAATTCTAGAAATCACAACGAGAAATCCAGAAATCACAAAAGGGGGAAGGCCTATCACAAACGGGAGCATGAAAACTCCCAAACACGTGCATCACAAACGGGTTGTTAACCCATGGTTGCTAACCATAGAGCCAGTGCCACGACGTAGTACAGCGAATGCCCGAGGAACCCGAAACTCAATTAATCCAGAACATCGACATAGTACAGTGTTACGCCCGATGAACCAAACTCCAACAATCAAGCACAACGACGTAGTACAACGAACGCCCGATGAACCTGAACACAAATAATCCAGAACAACGACGTAATACAGCGTTACGCCCGATGAACAAGAGCACAAATAATACGAAACAACGACGTAATACAGCTTTACGCCTGATGAACCAAACTCAACAAAACCATAGGTCGCTAGCCTATAAAGGAATGAGACGAAGCTCAATAAAACGGGGTATAGTCCCCCACGCGGACAAAGAGACATCGCACATCGCTAGTCTAAATCATAAAATGATCATCATCGATCATCAAGAAGTGTCGATTACACTAAGCTAGTAAATATAAGAGTTTAGCTTCATGTCCCATAACCACTAGCTTAACTAAAATATTTACGAACAGATTGTAGATTTCCACTCGAAAATTGTCACAAGAGTTCAATCGAACAAGTCCAAGAATTAACCGGCGAAGTAAACGCAAGCGTTTTATACCACTTGTTTTGCTAAGCCGTTTAATTAGATTTTCTCATACGAATGAGGTAAAGGTTTGTATATACTAATAGATTAGAAAATGGTTTTATAAACGAGCTTTGTATTAAAAATAGAGTTGAAATCATCTTTGTAAAAGAGTTTGAATATTTACTACTAGTATAAAAACCTTAGTATTTTAAAGTGACAAATCTCACCTTTAAACCCAAAAATAAAGAATGAGAAGCTTAATCACAAAGGAAAGGTCAACACTCTTCACTTCAACCCAAGAAGCTTGAATCTAAGCTCTAAAGAAGAACATTTCCTAAGTTACGTTTAGGAAATTTCTGAAATTAAAGAGAGAATGAGTTGGAGAAGATGAAGAGGATGCTTACCCATTTTTACTTAAGCTAGAATGGGTTTGCAAATGAATTTAGGGTTTAGGAATTTCTAATTTCCCATTCCTCTCCCCATTTTTACTTAAGCTAGAATGTTAGGAAAATAAGAATGAAGTGAAGAGGAGAGGTGGACTGAGCTAGCGTGTTATGTTAGGTTATTGGGCTAAAACCCAAACCTAAAGCCCTAAGTGAAAAGTAGCAAAATTCACTCAACTCCAAACATATCGATGCTTATACTTAAAAAAGTTGCAAACGCCATTTTGGACTCAATGGAAGTGGTCTCGAGTCCTAATTCAACTGTTTGCAAAAAGTAACTTTTCGGACTTTAATCCAACTAACAATGCTATATTTAAATAAAATATTTAAATATACAATCGTAAAATATGCGGGTTGTTATAGTACGGCATCATCGAAGATGACTATGACATATAGATCCCGTGTTTCTCATAGATATTTCCAGAGTTATTTTTGGCTAAGATTTGATAGTCAGTTATTTAACTATCAAATAAACAATCAAATCAGTTATAGGGTTTAATTCTATGTGGGATCCACTAAGCCTCTATTAATTGTTGTTTCACTAATTAAAACTCTTTTCAATTATTTGATTCAAAATACCTTCACAAAGGATATGTTCACTGTAAGGACCCGATTCTTCGACTTCCGAATATCGACATCAATACGTCCACTGTATCGACTATCGAGCCATCGAATGCCGGAAAACCGAATTCTTAGGGTTTAAGAAAGAGGAGGTAGAAGAAAAGATAGAAGAAAAAGAAAGAAGAACAATAGAACAACATCAGAATCTCACATATCGCAGCGGAACAACATATGATAGATAAATGAAAAATATTTAATCAAAAGAACTATATCAATTTATTACATTACATCATATCATCAGAGTCAATATATCAATGGACAGTTATATAAACTTGTCCTCATACAGAATACACAGCGGAATAATACATAGTATAGGTGATACGTCTCGCCATCCAGCTCGCCACTTGAGCTCCATAGCATCTCCTGAATCCAGAATGATCTGATAATGTAAAGACCCAAAAGTCGACCTTCGAAAATCGGCATCCGTACGTCACTTGTACTCAAAATGCCGTAGATTCAAACGCCGAATCTGGTTCTCCAGAGCTTATAACAACTTTAAGTAAACAACACAGTGGAAAAGGAAAAAGAATATAGATATACAACATCTGATACAATATCCAGATACAACGATGATACAATGAATATCTATATACATCAGAGATATGATACAAGAAATAGCAGCGGAAAAGAAAAGATAACAACAGCAGCGGAACAATATCAATAGAAGTGATAACTCCAAAATGATCTTCAGACAAGAATGAATCCACAACTCCAAGATAAGCAACTCCGATGAATGAACTAGCTCCAGATAATCTACTAAACCTGAATATCTGAAAAGAAACCCAACTCTAGACTGCCCGTGTGGAAAATGGTGGGCACCCAGAGTTTAGGAAGGGAACAATAAAGTCCGAGTCAGTCGTGGGACTGGTGTGAGCAACAAAAACAGTTTATCTTTAAAACAAACACAAAAGGTTTTAAACATTGAAATCCGCAATGCTTTTAGAAAATGAAACTACCATAAGACCTCCCACCACACACACAATGCAAACGCAGACTTGGAGGAGATTGCTTCTTATGTTAGTCAAATATGCTTACTACGCAAACAAACTCTTTTTATATTATTAATAGTGCATAGTGTACAAAAATCATTTCGAAAATACTATATTAATCTTAGCCAGCATAGGTACCATTATATTATGCCTGCTATAGCTGCCTCCAGAGGAGACAGGTTCTACAATTGCAATTGTAAAGGTTCGTATTGTTTCTTTGGATTTTCCAACGAATGGTCAAGCTAAGAAACTTCCTTCCGCCGCATGGGATCGCCTCTGGTGGGACGTCCCGAGAGACAAACTGCTCTCTGCCAACACAAGGCCGGGTTACCCCTATAACTGGTAACTCACGAATATGCCACCTCCCGGTCCTTTGGGACCTTTATCCGAGGCCTCGATAACCAACATCACACATAATAATAAAGTGTGTCCACATGAGTAAGTATCTGGGCTCCATACCATGATACCACCCTTTTCCAGAAGGAAATGACATAACCTAAAGGGCGCGACCCTCATAACCTTGCCGCATATTCCTGTTTTGACCATTTCCGGGTTGTGAGGCTCTGACGAAGTCTCGTCCACAAAGCTACGCTTTGTCACAAAGCCATGCTTTGGGTCAACACATGATCAAAGAAATGATCACAAAGATAAATGATCAAACAAATGATCATATCACAAATGATCAAACAATGATCATCACACGACAACACTCAGCATGTCACATTACCAAATTAGGAGTATATCGCTGATAACCTTCAACTACATAACCTCTGAGCTCGTACGTCTCAGAGAAGGGTGTTAAGCTAAGAGAATAAATTCTCCGCCACCAACAGAAATGTATTTGAAAGAAATCTGCTTTATATCTCAAATTGTAATGTCAGACATACAATCCATACAAGTCTGTTCCGGGTTCGAACAGAACCGAAGGCACTTCTTACGAAGCCCTTGCAAATCCGGACAATTTCCAATCACGTCCGGACTTCCCGTCACTAAGGGTGATAAAACCTCTATATCGGAGATCAGCCGATGTAGAGTAACTCGACGGTAATCCTTCCATTTTCAAAAATATCCGGTCTTCAACACCGGTCATCAAATGCCATCCATATCGACGTATCACATATTCGGAATGAGTTATACGACCCAAAGGTCCTTTCCCGGCTAACCCGAATAGTGAGCGAAATGTTTAAAAACATATGGATAATGGATTTCAATTAAGTCACAGCTTAAAACCCAAAACTTTTCATTTGAATGGTTAAAACAAATTACCATTTCCAATCTTTTAAATAAAAAGATTCAATTCACAAAGTTAACCCTATTCACAAAAATTCATTCATATATTTCAAAACAATTTCCATTTCACTTGGATTAACTCGTTAAATCTTTAAATCAAGATTTAACTTATAGCTTTCAAAACAATTCCATTTCGAACGGTTAAACTCATTTAAAATCCTTAAATTAAAGATTTAATTTATAGCTTTCAAATCGTTTCCATAACTTGGAAATCATCTTCATTTAAATCTTAAATTTCCTTTTAACACAATTTGGAAGTTCACTTCTTATTTGAAAGCTTTAATCATTTGAAAACAAATAGGTTTCTTTTTTAGAAAAATCCAATTTTATTTACACGAGTGAAAACCTTTGAATTTAAATTCAAATTCCCAAATCAATATCTTTAAAATGGTTTAACCCATATATAACTTATACAGCATCTTCAGTCCCTAGTTTCAAATCATAGAATTCAATTTCAAACTCGAATTCAAATTTAAATCAAATTATTTAAATTTTCAAACTCGATTAAGTTATTCAAAATAACTTTTATCTTGAAATTCCATTTCAAAAGCTTTTCACTTTAAACCCAAATTTCTAATTTCAAAATCAATTGAAATTAAAATTTCAATTTCAAAAATATTGAATTTAAATTATCTGTGACTTAACCGATTTCCACGTGAAATCCATATTTGTGTGTGTAAAGGTGTAGTCCAAGGGTTTCACATACAATAGTGCAACATCATCAATCATCACAGATATATCGATACCGATAAGCAGTACGCTTATCTTCATTCACAGTTTCACAGATAAAATAGATCACAGATAGGTAAATTACATATCACAACATAAATCAGGGTATATCACAAAGCATCATATATCAGGGATATCAAACAAATCCAATCATCCAATAGAATCCAATATCAATAAGTAAGGTAAGTTAATTGTCCGATTAATTCAAATCGGATTAATTTCTTATGAATAAATTTCATATCTTGGTTAATTAATCATTAATTAATTATAAACCATTTTTATTGATTAACCTTTAATTAATCAATTATCCTCAAATTAATTACCTTAATTTATTTATCACATAAATTATTTCTTAAATTAATTTATTACTTAATCACTTGATAAATCCACTTTAATCATTAATTAATGTCTAATTAATAATCCTTGGTTTACAAATTTATTTTTTTTCTTAATTAATTCATCCTTAAACCTTTCATTACTGATTTAATTAATCCAAATCATTAATTAAATAAATGATTTATTCATTTTAATTAACTTATTAATAAATGAATTACAAATCATCATTATATCTTCATTACTTAAGTTAAAACTCATTCTCAGTAGTGATTTAAATATCATTTATAAATATGTTTAGAAACATTGATCTTTGAATTTACTTTTAAATTTCAATTTAAATCCCAAGATTCAAAATGAATTCCAATTCATCGTTACTAAAGTTTAAACTGATTTCCAAAACCTTTAATTTAAAACTTGCATTTCATTTTTGAATTCAGTTTAAAATAAAAAAAAACTTAAACACTGCCCGGTCTTTAAACTAAAACCTGTAACCTTAAATTTATTCGAGCCAGACAAAAATGACTTCGGGTCAGATCCTAAAACCCTTCGAGCAAAATACTCGAACCACTCGAGTCAAACCCGAGTAAACTGCATCCACCCAAATCAACAGAGCAAAACACCAGATACCATACGTACACGCGTGCACGTGCACGTCGCCGCCGCCCTCCTCCAGTCGACTCCAGATCATCGAGCAAGTCGACGATCACCTCTACGCCAGAATCCAACCCCTCGAACATCGAAACCAATTCGAAATCAAGATCGAGCCTACAGATCGAAACTCGAACCCATCCTCACCACCAGAAATCGAACCCGTGCCACCTCCTCTGGCCATCAGAGACGCCGTAACCTCGACCACGTCACGTCAACACCCTAAACTACCTTCCCCCATCGTTGCGTTCAACTCGATCACTCCTAGGTGATGAAATCATTCTGCGTTCTACCCATTGCCAGACTTAGGGTTAAACCCCAACTTCAACTCGATTCATCAATCTACGAAATGAAAAAAAATTCTGAAAATTTTCTTGAGATTCCTGGTGTCCAAGCTTGCCTTAAACAAATTTTCATCAATTTATATTTAATCGATCATTGGCAAAAGGAAAAAAAACAAAATTTGTTCAACTGTGAATTGCTCTCGAAACACTTAATTAAAAATCACCATATTGATTTTAAAAATCATCACTTTGTGTGTTTATTCAGGTTGTATAATCAGAACAACGATTTAAGACAGTTGAATTTATCATAGAGTTTTGTTTTTACTGTGAAATTTTAGTTACAGGGTTAACTCTTCATAATCAAACTTAATAAAAATCCTAGGCTATGATTCTGGTTGAAACAAACTTGTTTTGTTTAAAAAATCCTAAGCTAAAAATGTTCGTATGGAAATGTTTTGACTTTTTTTCCTACCATCACTCTAGTTTGAAACCAAAAATAGGAAGAACAGGTCTCACAAACATAAGCAGAGTTATCTTTAAAACATACTTAGCCAAGCAACTTGTTTACAAATCTAATACACATATTTTTTTTATTTATTTATTCACAAACGATTTCTATTTTCAGATTCTAGCCTAAAATTGAATACATATGAAGATATGAATCTTTTTATAGATGAAAGGAATACTGTAAAACAACAGAGATGATCATCAGTCATATCACATAATGAATATACATACATTCAGAACTAAGCATACATGCAAATCATTCCAAAACTATTTTACTTCAAGATTTCATCCATGCATCAAAGTTCAAGTCTCGGATTTAAACTGTTTTAAATTAAATATTTACTCACTTAGTAGGAAAGAACAGAGTTTGCTCACAGGCATTAACACAAAAAGAAATTTCAGGGTAGAAAATTTTGCTCACAAAATCATATTTTTAAAGTTTTAAAACAAAAGGTTACTCACCTCAAATTTGAAGAACAGAAGACACTTCTTGTTTGAAACTGCAGTTTTGATTTTCTTCTTTCTTTAAATCTTTGTTTCCTCTGTTTTGTTGAATTAAACTGAATGTTGTTTGAGTTTTAAAATGGTGTGACTTCAGATTTACTAAGCTTAAATGAACGAGCTGAAATGAAATGAGTAGTTGATATAGAGGAAGAGTTGTACAGGGTATATATTATTTTGTACAGGTCAATATATATATATTTGCTTGTACAAAATACCAGAGATTTTTCTCTGCTTGGAGGCTGAATTGCTTTTGTGTAGTGTACTAATGCTACATGCATTTATTAGCATGTACAAACTTGCCTTATTTTATTTTGTAGATTGCGTGAGAGAAAGGTCTGGTGGCTTCTATTTTGCAAGCTTTTATACTTATCTTTTTTTTCTTGCTTGTTGACTTTGTCTACATACTTGAATATGTTTTCTTCTTTTGTTTTGAAGGTATATGTTTTGTAATATTACTCTACAATATAAATAAACTTCTATTCTAATACGTTGTTAAATTTTTTTTTAATCTATTTGTTACTTTATATTTTTATAGTCAATCTTATATATATTTATTTCTATTATAAATTTTACTTTAATACTTATATTTCTATATATATATTATTTTTATAAATTCAAATTATTATTAACCCTCAATTCTAAATTTTAAAATTACTTATTTATTTATTTATTTTATACTTATGTCAATGTATATATACTTTTATATCATATATATTTTTTCATTTATAAACCATTTATTTACAATATTTTTAAATCATTTATTCATTTGGTATCCAAGGTATATATATATATATACATTTCTATATTTATTTTTAAAACCATTTATATAAAGATTTAAATTCAACTCAAATATACAAATATATATATTATTTCAAATTTACTCACATATGCTCAAATACATATATATATTCACATATATACAATATTTTAACTTTAAATGATTTAACACATTTATATTTGATTTCGGGGAAACTCGAATCAATTTATCAATAAATTTTCCAATTTTTATTTAAAAATTCATTTAATTATCAATTTAAATAAATTAAAATCTAGGGTCGTTACAGATAACCTAACTCTAAACTACCCGTGTGGAAATTGGTAGGCACCCAGAGTTTAGGAAGGAAACAATAAACTCCAGGTCAGTCATGGTGACTGGTGTGAGAACTAAAACAGTTTATCTTTAAAACAACAACAGCAAAGGAAGTGAAAAATATCTGCAATGCTTTTCGAAAATGAAACTACCATAAGACCTCCCGCCACACACATAATGCAAACGCAGAATTGGAGGAGATTTCTTCTTATGATAGTCAAAGATGCTTACTACGCAAAATCAAATCCTTTTTGATATTATTATTAGTGCATAGTGTAGAAAACATTTCAAAAGTATAATATTAATCTTAGCCAACATACGACCAGTATCGTATGCCTACTATAGCTACCATGTTCAATAGCAGGTTACCGCCACATTCCATGGCAGGTAATACAACTAAAACCGTACAAGTCTCGTATTGTTTCTTTGGATTTACAACAAATGGTCAGACCAAGGAACTTCCCATTGCCACATAGGTACGCCTCTGGAAAGACGACCCCGAGAAATAACCTAACATTACGGTTAGATCTCTGCCAACACAAGGCCGGGTTACCCCTAGCTGGGTAACTACTGACACGAATATGCCATCCCCCGGTCGTAACGACCTTTATCCGAGGATCCTCGATTACAACAACCACAAGTAATAAATTTGCAGCAACAACAGGTTAAATATCTGGGCTCCATACCATGATACAACCTCTATCCAGAAGGAAATGACATACACTAAGGGGGCGCTATCCCCTAATAACCTTGCCGCATCCTTCCTGTTTTGACCATTTTCGGGGAGTGAGGTCCGATGAAGTCTCGTCCATAAAGCTACGCTTTGTCACAAAGCCATGCTTTGGGTCAACAGATGATCAAAGTAATGATCACAAAGATAAATGATCAAACAAATGACCATATCACAAATGATCAAACAATGATCATCACACAGCAACACTCAGCATGCCACGTTACCAAATTGGCAATATATCACTAGTAACCATCAACTACATAACCTCTGAGCTCGTACGTCTCAAAGAAGGGTGTTAAGCTAAGAGAATAAATTCTCCGCCACCAACAGAAATGTATTTGAAAGAAACCAGCTTTATATCTCAAAATGTAACGTCAAACACACAACCATACAAGTCTGTTCCGGGATCGAACAGAACCGAAGGCACTTCCAAAGAAGTCCTTGCAATTCAGATATTCACTAATCACGTCTGGACTTCCCATCACTAAGGGTGATAAAATCTCTATATCGGAGATCAGCCGATGCAGAGTAACTCGACGGTAATCCTTCCGTTTTCAAAAATATCCGGTCTTCAACACCGGTCATCAAATGCAATCCATTACGACGTATCACATATTCGGAATGGGTTATACGACCCAAAGGTCCTTTCCCGGCTAACCCGAATAGTGAGCGCAAAATTTTGAAAATAAGTGTGGCATTCAAATTCAAGCAAATCACAATAAATACCCATTCAAGGTAATTATTGATAGTCGGTTATTTAACTATCAATAGGTCTGCACAGCATCATCAGATTCCAAATAATTTTCCAAATTATTTATCTTCCAAAAATATCTTTACAAGATATATAATTTCCACACTTCAACCATTTGAAAACAATTTCAAATATTTACTTTTCCATTTAACTTTAAAAGATAAAATCTCAAAACTTTCATTTCATATTGGAAAAACATTTCCATACTTATTTAATATTAAGTAATTCACAAATCTTATTTATTTTCAACATTTGAAAATATTCAATATACTTAAATCAAAATTAAGTATATATTTCATTCTTTAAGGAAATCATTTTCTTAAACACATCTATTTGAGTCAAAACGAATGTTACGTAAAACATCGTTACGACGACCCAAAATCACTAGTATAGGGGTTCGAAATTAAGATAGATATATAAATCCCAATACTATACAAAATATTTCCTTTCGGAAATCATTTACTATAACAACAGTGTTATAGTCCACCATTTCCTTCTATTTCTCGATAAACGTCTATTTCAACAATGAATGTTGAAATCTATGTATTCGATACTTAACACATTTTGAAACATCTTTTAAAACAATTACTTCATTTTGTAATATCACTGCTCCAAAACATATCCATTTTATTTAATAATATATTCACTGTCCAAAATCATGAATATACTTCCTTTAATTAACTTCTATAATTCACTTATCAAAATAAGTGATTTCGAATTTATAAAACAACGTTTATAAATCACATTTATATTTTATAAAACTTCAAGTTATGAAATCCCTTTATTTAAACAATTCCATTTGACTCATTTATATAACAAAAATCCAAATCATAAGTTGATAACTTATAATTCATTTAGTTTCAAAATCCTTCATTTTATAACTTCACAAATCGTATATCTATTAATATTACTTACTTATAAAATCCGTTTATAAGTTCATTTTAACATTTATAGAACCCCTAAATAATTTCCTTATTTTTATTTATAAAATAACAATTTTATACATCTTCTATAAATATAATCCATTTATAATAAGTCGAAAATTTCAATTTAAACCAATTACAATTTAATCAACTTATATTTCAAAAACCACATTCTTATTATATTTTCACAAACATCCTAATTTTAATTACATAAAAGATTATAACGTTTATTTGTTTAGAATGAATCAATTTAAAAATTTAATAAAACGTATACTTTCAAAAATCACTTTAAAATCCTTTTAAAATCAAAACGTTATTTTTAAACTTCAAAAATGGATCCGATGATGCAACAGTACCAAATAGTCAATCGCGGCATCCAAACATCATACATCAATATGATAACAGAATATATAACAATATCTGTAAATAAATCAAATCAGTTGAGGAATCCAGTTGGATCCCTCAAACCTGTTTTCCCTGCATCCACAGATGTTAGCACAATACCAATTCCGTTCCAGTACGGAATATCGCGGTATATGGGATTTATAAAATATTATCCGCTATTATACGGCGCAATAGGGTCTCATCCACTATATAATGTGGGAAATCAACTCCAAGCACATATATAATACCAATTTCACTTTTCAGTGAAATTATCGCGGTATATGTTTTTAATAAATAACATCCGCTTACTAACGGCGCATAATGTCTATTTTAACAATCAATAGATAACAATCAACATTCAAACATACAATCAAGAAATTTTAAATCTAACTATTTAAAATTTAAATCGAAATAGTTCGATTGAGTGAGAAGTTCTCACCTTGAATTTCCGATAGCAATTTGTAGCGTTTTATTTCGAATAAAATTAAACGGACGTTTAATTTTACCCGAAATTTTTGCTAGCTCCAAACGACTCCAATCCAATTCCATAGCGTAGTGCTCGACCATACGATTCCAACGCAACTGGTTTCATGTGTTTTCGACCTCGTACCAAAAAGTTATGCTATTACGAAGATTACACGAATTTATATTAATCAATTTCTATTTCATATTAAATTTTCAAACCCTAAACGCAATCTGGACCACACAAACTTCAACTGCAGATCTCGGCCGTTATCCCCTTTCTTCCTCTCCAGGAAATGAACGTGACCAAACAACCCATAGCCGCCTTCCATCATTCAATTTTCGCGACTACCACATGCAGTTTGAAGACGATCAGGTAGCGCCACCTCGAAGCACATCACCAGAGCCACCTACGCCGTGAGTGCGGTCAAACCCGGTCAACCCCATCATCTCGATTTGCATAAAAAACGCAACGACTTTGAACGCGATTTCCCGTCGATCCGAAGCTCCATTTCCGATCTCCACCGTTGGATAGCTAGATCTTGATGCCCTCTACAACTTTGTAGTTGAGAGTTTTTGCTAATTGTTGATGGATTGAGAGGAAAATAAGGAAGAAAATTCGTGCATTTCTAGCCATCAACAGTAAAGTGGCGGCTAGGGTTTTGGTTTGGACTTGAGTGTAAAATTGTGAAATATGGGGCCTTTTATAAAAAAATTCCAAAACACTATTCATCGAAAATATTCCGAACTCCAAATCGAACGTGCCGGCTGGCATTTCTAAGGTTTATCCCGCGTTCCGAATGCAATGGAACGTGTTTCGGGAGCTAATTCGGTCATATGTGCGAGTTACGGAATTAAACGATCGATTTTAAATTAAACCGATTTCGATGCGTTTGGGCTTGCCCCGGACAAACGGTAAATCCGATTGACAAGAAATTTGAAACCATACAATAATATCACATTACGGATCCGATGAAACTGGTTTCATTGAAATCCAAGACTGTTTGAAAAATGGCTATTTTTACTAGTCGATTAAATATTAAAATATTCAATTTTCACAAATTAACTTTAAATTCAATTTTAAAAGTTCTATAACATCATTATAACTTCAATATGATTTAATATAACTTTATAAATCATTTTCATTCACATTTAATCCAGATTTCAATTATTTCTGGAATTTCAACTATTAAATTATCGATTTAATTACCCAAATTAAATCCAATTATTCGAATTTTAAATTATTCAACTTATTAATTCTACTTATTAATATTTAAAATAAATTAAATATTCGAATTTAGATTGACAGAAATTCTGGGTCGTTACATTCACAAACCACTTATATTCCTTTCAATACTTGGAGAAACATTCATACACTTATCTCACTGGTAAAAGTATATTACAAAACATTATACTTTCAATACTTAGAAATGTACCCATATACTTATCTTAACGGTATAAGTATATTAACGAAAACTTAAGGAGGATTTCATATTTTCCAAATTCATATTTAAATGGGCCAAAAAAAATCATTTAAAACATTACTTACTCTAAACCCAAATCACATTTTCCTTCGGTGTTAAGTATGGAAAGAATGCCTCCATACCACCATAATTAAGAAGGATTATTTATCAAAATTAAACATCATCCCTTTTATAAAATTCCCTTTTTAGAAACTCATTTCATACTTACAAATACTTTTATAAATCTCCAAATTAATCTATCAAACTTCTTTTTATAAATCTCTAAAATTACTTATAAACTCCCTTCTATTTAAAAAATTCTTTTATAAATTTCCCTTATTAAACTCCTTTATAAAAACCCTTTTATAAATCTAAACTTATTTTTATAAATCCAAAATTAAGTAAAATTCCATTTATAAATCAATTTATCATTGATAAACAACTTTATTAATTAATTACCTTTAAACATCATAAATAAATAACTAATTTTAAACATCGGTAATAAAATAATTACTTAACTTAAACCATAATTAAATCAGTTAATTAACTTAAAACAACATTAATAATATGATTAAATAACTTTAAACAATATTAATAACATAATTAAATAACTTTAAACATCTTTAATAAAATAATTAATTAACTTACTTTAAAACATCATTAATCTCTATATTTAAATCATTTATAACTAAATAAACACTTAACCTCAAAATTGTTATAAAATGGAGGTTAATTTAAATCAATAGCTTTTAAAATTCAGAAAGAGGCTTAGTGATAACAATGGTACTTGAATAAGCTACCATTTTATTCAATTTAACTTTCCAAGTCATATCACTGGTATTTACATAAGCAAGCATATATGTAAATAAAATCAAATATTAACAATCACTGGCTAATCCATTACTTATCTAATATTAATAAATCCACATATTAATTAACCGGCATATGGATAATTGTCCAAATTATTATAATAGCAGAATGAGGATTTATTCTGCTAAACGAATGCGATCAAAAATATGTTAAAATTTATTATAGCAGAGCAATGTTCTATTTTGCTAAATAGATGTCCAAAATAATTTATTTAAATTAATTTAATAGATCGGTGTCTTATTTGGCCAAATAGACAACCAATGAAGTAAAATTAATTTAACCACGTTAGTATTTAAAATAACGCAATTAAATTCAACCACTATTATTTAATCTTAAATTTGTACTTCATTCAAACCATCAAATGTTTATATTATAGTGTTCTACTTGTTCATATGAACCTAGTGCAAGAAACCACGGGTTAAACGAATCTAAAACGAGCGAGTTATCTCTATTCAAAGTTATCCTTTTAAACTAAATATTTTAATTAACTAAATTATTATAAAATTTTACCCACTTCACAACCCACCGGCCCAATTCCCCATTACCCAAATACACTACTCCTTCTTCCTACTTAACCTCCAATTCAAATTCCCAAAATCCTATAACCCATCACCAACGTGCACGGCCGTGCACGTGCACACACAACCCCGCCACCATACCATCGAACCAAGTACACCAACCAACTCCACTTTGCGAACTCGACACATTACCACCCTCGCCTCCAATTCTGGCGCCTCCAAATGAAAACCGACAGTTCAATCCCCAATCAAAACGCATTCCAGTATTAACTCAAGCATGGCTATGCCTTCTTCACCGCTACCGCCTATGGCCCCCACCCTTGTCGTTCAACTCGCCAGTCACTACCACACCTCCAAGCCCCATCTCGATCAACCCGGTGCCTCTGACTGCCATCACGACCCAGCTAAAGTCAGACCATAATCCATTTCCTTAAACCTTAACTGGAGCTGACATAGCCGCCACCGTCGACCAAAAGTCCTACGATCACCACCATAGCTCCACCATCACCCAAGGTTGCCTCTAGTACCATCTCTCTACCTCCAACTTGTCACGTCACCAAAATTTCAAAAATGAACCAAAACAGGTCATCTTGCTGCCACAAACATCCCCTACCATCTAAAATCATAGGACTTGCCTTAAAAATCACGATTCGCCAAGACGAACATAACTATACACTCTGTTCGACGATTCATTCTCTTTGAAAAACTATTATTATTTTGACCATTATTATAATCGACCAATATCTCGCACCTCACTTGGCGAAATGACGAACTATTTTTTTTTAAAAAAAAAGACTAAACCTAAAAACTCCATGGCTATACACATTGGCTAATTTTGAACGGGGAAGGAGATGTTCATTTTTGAAGGTGAGATGGAGGATGTTTATTATCAACATAAGGAGAAGGAAAATAAGAAGAGAAGTGTGTCTGTGTCCATGTATATGTGTTTGTTTCATCTACAATAAGCAAGCAAAACATTCATTTTCAAAGCAAATATCAACATATATGATTTAAAACAATCACATAAAACTTGAGTATCATTTTTTTTAAATCGACTAATAACAAAATATTCAACATTCATTATTTACAAAAGTATTTGACAAGGATTAGAGCTCTCACCTTCTACATGGTTGCAATGCAAAATCAAATCTTTGTTTTCCTCGCAATCAACCCTAACTCCACAACACAACTAACTTTCGAACTTATAAATTAAAAGGAGAATATTTTTCACAAACTAAGGAAGATAGAAATGGTGGGAAAAAGTAAAGTAAAGAAATATGCAGATGGAAATGACATATAAGATAATAAATGTATATTTATAAGATGAAATAATAATAGAAAAGACTAAAGACTAAAGACCAAAATGCCCCTTGACTCATTTTTCAACTCTCCCATCTTATCTTAAGCCCCTAAAGTACTAGCCATTGGAAAAGATAATGGATATTAAAGTGATCATGTACCTTTATTCATTTCTACACTTAAGGAATCTTAAGATTTCAAATCCATCACTTTATATTTTCAAATTTAAATATATTTTATATTTATAGATTATTATTATTATTTTTTATCCATTTATTTCCTCATTTGAAAAGGATGTTGTTTTCCTAACTTACAAAAATCATTTAGATGTTGTTTTAAGGTGTATGCAAAGGTATTACAACTTGTCGTTTGATAAAAAGTTGAAAATTTGGAAAGCGGGTTTCGGTCATATTTTTGGTTTTCTATCGAACTACCTATTTTTGTAAACAAAATTCAAAAATTAATTATCTACCATTAGTTATTAATCAAAAGAGGGTTATATAATTTTCAAAACCCATAATTGAATATTTAAAATAAATTAATATTCACGAATCAAAGCAGAAAAATTCCGGGTCGTTGTAGATTTTATAGCTCCAAGCCAAAGTGTAGAGGCTTTACTTGTAATGCTTATTGGAATGATATATGAGTGTCGTCATCTAAGACACGGTCCTCATACCCGCCGTCCATGAGAAAATCGAAGTATCTCTTTGGAGTGTAAGATTCCTTTATAGGCCTTCTAATAGGTTGCATGTTTTCGTATACGGGTGAATTTGGTTCTTCCATTGGTTCGATCTCTGTGTTAATCTCATGGATCTCATATAAGTCTACAACCTCGTTGTTATTTCTTGATAGAAATTCCTTTCTTAAGAAGACAACATGCCAAGAAACAATAACCTTTTGTTCCTCGATATTGTAGAAAATACGTACCATCTTGTTTTTGGGATATCCTATAATTTTACACAACATCGATCTTACCTTGAGTTTATTAGGACCAGCATTCTTAATGTAGGCTGGACAACCACACACCTTCAAATAGTTAAGTTCGAGTTTCTTCCCACACCACATCTCATATGGTGCCTTAGGCATAGATTTAGTGGGCATCAAATTTAACATATGCGCAGTGGTTTCTAGCACATATCCCCAATAGGTTAGAGGTAATCTAGCCTAACTCATCATGGAACAAACCATATCTAATAAGGTTTGATTCCTCCACTCTGAAACACCATTGTGTTGCAGAGTATATGGTGGAGTAATCTGAGAGATAATCCTATTATCTTTTTAGTACTATCGGACCGAAGTATTTTAATCTTTTTGTTCGTCTGATTTTCAACCTCGTTCTTATATTCAATAAATTTCTCACAGACATCAGAATTGTTCTTCATAAGATATACACATCCTAGTCTTGAGAAATCATTTACAAAAGTCACAAAATAAGAAAAATTATCTTTAATAACCAAAGGCATAGGGCCACATACATCACTATGTATGAGACCCAAGAGTTCATTTACTCTTTCATTGCTCCAGTAAAGGGGTACTTGGTCATTTTACCTTTAGGACATGACTCATGCGTATCAAATGATTCAGAATCAAATAGCAGTAGAAAATCCTTGGTTTTCAATTTATGTAGTCATTTTTCACTTATATGACCCAGCCTACAATGCTAAAGATAATTTTTATGTATATCGTTATTCAAAGAATTACTCACGGCACAGACATAGGTAGTATTGATCACATAAATGCCATTATCTAAAATACCATCATAGACTTTATTACCGGCTAACATAATGTTCATAACATTATTAGCACGGTCAAAAATATAACCAATCTCAGGCAATCTAAACATGGAACTAGTTCCACAAATAAAGTCTTTTACGTAATAGCAGTTATTTAATAACAAAACTAATCCACTAGGCAAACGTGAAAGAATATCTCTAACTGTTGTTGCATCTACTAGAGATCCATCAGCAACTTGAAGCCTCATCTCTTCCTTTACCACATGATGCCTATTCCTAAGCTCTTGTAACGAATTACAGATGTGAGTTCCAGCTCCAATATCTAAAACCCAAGATAATTTATTGATGTCTTGCTCTATAATCTGATTTGATCTTGTAGTCCAAATAATTCCGTACCATGACGTATCTGCGATAGTAGAAATTAGTGAAAAAAGAATACTTACACACCAGTGAACTGATTCCATCTCCAATAGTCCAAAGATAGGAGTCGTTAGAATATTCTGAACCATTCACGAACATAACAGCAAATATGATTAAGACATTTATGGCTCCCACATAAATAAGAAGCTGGGCAGTAGCTACAAAAAAGGAGTGCAAAATAATTTTGAATCATAATTATACCCATAGGAGTAGCAGAACTATTATGTTTCTTCTCTTTGATAGCCTTTAAATACTTCGGACAATTCCGTTTCCATTGACCTTTCTTGTGACGGAGATGACATTCACTCTGTTAGTTGGAGTGGTCTTCTTGTTCTTCTTATTAACCCTTTACTTGTTCTTCGAACCTTTCGAAGATGATGTGTTTCTATTAACTACAATCGGTACATTCTAATCCTTAGACGAAGGCTCGGCTGACCTTAACATATTGAACAACTCTACAAGGCTTACGTAAAACTGCTTTGCATTGTAGTTTAATACAAATAACTAAAACTAAGAATAAGAGACTTTAATATCAAATCTACTTGTAACTTGTTGCTTATTGTAACATCCAATTGAGCAAGTTTATTAATACATTCTTTCGTCAATAGGACGTAATCATCCACTTTCATGCCCTTCGTCGTCTTTATACTAAACAGTTTCTTTGTATGTTTATACCTTATGGAACAAGATGGTTCCCCAAACAAAGTTTTGAAGCAATCGAAGATCCGATGGACATCCATATTTTCGTGCTATCTCTGCAACGTGCAACAATTTGTCTAACATAGACAGCACATAAACTTGGGCAATCTCTAGGTCCAAGGTCCATTTTTATAGGCTAATCTATATTCGAGGTCCGCATCATCAGCAGGTCTAACCCTTGGAGGTTTGGTTATCGATGACCATAGATGTTTGTTTGTTAGTGTTATCTTTATTTCTCTTAGCCAGTTAATGTAGTTAGGTTCGGTGAGTTTGTCGTTTATAGAAAAAACAATTTGGAAGTAGAAATTTTATGCAAATTTTAATTTAGTAAATGAGGATGTTATTTATACTAGATGTTCTTAGAATATTAGTACGGTTAAACATTATATTTCATTTTACTAATAAACTCCTACTAGTCATTTATATTTCTTCAAACCCTAAGACAAACATAGAAGTCTTTTGACTTCAATAGTGGATGTTAGGACTCATTTTTCTAGGGATTCTGACCATTAGTTCGCCAATAAGTCATAGCCCCACAAACGATGGATAACTTCTTATCGATTATATCATATAAAACTCCTAACTTATGGTCTTTGTCTTAAACTTATTTCAACCTAGAGTTTTCTCAACAAATCGAAAGAGATTATTCACTCATATCTACCCTTTCGCAATGGCCTAAGTAGAGTAGATGTCCCTTAAGTTTGCCTGACAAATACATATAGCTATCTTACCTCATCTATTCTATAAAATAATAATATTACACATAACATCTCTAGCTTGAGTTTGCTAAACAAATAGAGAGTATGCCAGTGATTTATTAATAAGTAAATGTTAGAGGACAACTTTATATTGAAGATTCATAATCTTTAATATATTTAATTGAGTGATACCGACTTATGGAATAATTTATTTCTTATAACATACTCTGGTGATTCAAATGTCGGGCACATCTGAAATCATGGTATAAGTACTATATGTATGTACTTATCCCTTAAGTCTATTTAGGGTTTCTCATTATTCCACCTTTTAATATACAATCATAGTATATAAATTTTAACTATTATTAAATTTTATAATTTATTTAAATTATATTATAGTCTTATGTATAACATTATATTAATATTACTAATTAAATCTTATTTAATTAATTAACATTTTGATTGATTTTATATTATTCAATTAAACATTTTATATTGAATATGTAGATTATAACAATTACAATTATACATATATATCTTTCACATGCATGTATTTTATATTATTAATTAACACTTAATTAATTTATTTAATTAAACAATTTTAATTACTTATTATTTCAAAAATGCTTATATATATGTACGTATGTATGTATATACTTACATCATTTTAAACAATTCAAGATAATATAATATACATTATTATATATATAACATACATACATATATATAACTGTTTAATTAATTAATTTGTTAATCTTATTAATAATTTAAAATTTTTGAAATTTATTTATATAGTTTTCAAAACAATTTTGAAAATCACATTATAACATTTATAGCGTTTTACTTATTTTAAATAAAACTTTATTTTATTTCTAATTTCAAACAATATATACCTTCCATATACATGTATTTTATATTATTAATTAACACTTGATTAATTTATTTAATTAAACAATTTTAATTACTTATTAATTTTGTAATGGACGGGATTTTCAACCTTCCAAAATCGACACTAATACACTATATTACATGCCGAGGAATCGAATGCCGGAAAACCCGATTGTTAGGAAAAAAGAAAATAAGAGATAGAAGAAAACATAAAACAATAACACAGAATCTCACAATCACGGCGGAACAAAATATAATATATAATAACAGATTTTTATACAAAAGAAACTGTAACTGTTAATATACATACAATTATCAGAGTACAACAATCAACAATCAAACTGGACATATATAATAACTTGTCCTCACCATTGCTAACTATACAGCTACACTCACAGTGGAATATAATCAAATACGTGGTATATGCCTGAAATCCCCCAGCTCGTCTCCTAAGCTTCATAGCATCCTAACCTGAATTTGTAATACTCGCTCTGACCCGAGCATTATAATAAAATAACACCCGAGTGAGTCTGGAAAACCAGCGTGAGAAAACACACTCAATTTGAATTATTAATGTTATCAAATCCCTTTGAAAACAAAAGGATCTCGTAAGACCACGTCACGCATAAACACGACGGGTTTTTACCCTACGATAACCAAAACATTTTATATCAAAATCATCTGATATTATAATAGAGTCTATAGAAAGTAAACTAGAAAATAGGTAAAATGCTTGCATCTCACGTTTCAGCATAGTTGGGCACAATCAAAACCGTACAGGCTCGTAGTGGATATTGGATTCCATAAAATGACTGGGCTACTGGGGTAGCGCCCTGTCACAGTACACCTCTAGAAAAATATACCGAGGACCTTGCCTGGATCCCATGCCAATACAAGACCGGCCTACCCCTAACTTGGATAGTACCGAATATGTTATCACCCCGGGTGTTCCCACCCTTATCGAGCGCTCTCTTTTCCATGCATAACCATATCCATAATTTTAATATATATCTGAGGGTATCTAGAAAGGTGATAACATACCCTAATTGGGTGCGACCCACTTAGCCTTGCTGCATCTCCCCTGTTTTAGCCATTCCCGGTTGATTAGGCTTGAGGCTACGTTTTAACTTTAGAATAGCATTCATACTTGGAATGCTAACACTGCCTTTCCGGCAACGATGCAATGATAGCATTCATCCATACAAGTTGTCCTGGGTCTAGACAAACCGAATCTCCTTATCACCATCTCCATTTTCTTCGAGATATCATAATTCGTAACGCACAAACGGATCGAAGTGGTTTTCGGATAATTAAATCTGATCTCGGTCTCTTCGAAATGATCAACGAATTTGGCCAAATTTGATAGTCGGTTATTTAACTATCAAATAGCACACATAAGGAGTCACTAGGCCCATATTATAATTTTTCCATAATATTTATTCAAAATATCTTTACAAATATATATATTCGAATCTCTTCCAGTATATTCAATAACTTAAAACAATTTCAAATACTTATATCCATAATAGGATATTCCGAATCATATCCATACTTAGAAATATTTTTCCAATTCCATTTATAATTCACCACTTTGAAATATTTATATAATAATAATACTCTCATAGTAAAAATATTTCAAACCCTTCCAGTTCAACATTTAGGAAAATATTAATAAGTATATTTTTTTTCAAATCATTTTATTTCCAATACTTAGGAAAATTTTCCATTCATTTCATACTTCTCGAAATTCTTTTCAATTTATTTGTAATTTCCTTAACCCAACGAATTCCATAAGTTTTCGAAATTCATAAATTAATTTCCTTTAAGATTTCCAAATCGATTATACTCGTCTATAATCACAACTACTCATTTCTAACTTATTTTTTAATTCTAATTCATTTCCGGAGTTTCTATTTTTAAATACTTTGGAAATTTCCTTAAGTCCCCAGAATTTCAGTATAAGATTTCTCTTATAAAAATCATATCCGTTAAATAACCCAGTTTACAAATCCCGAGAGGATTTATAAATAAATTTCAATCATTTCAAAACTATATATATAATAAGTATTTTTAAATAATAATTCATTTTAAAACATATTTAAGTAATTATTTAAAATATTAAAAAACTTTAAATAAACATTGATGATTCATTTCCAAATAATATTTAAATAAACTAATTGATTTACAAAGCTTATTATAAAAATTAGAATTTATTTCAATAAATATTAAATATTTGAATAACTAACTCTTTCGAAATATTTTAATCTAAATAATAGTTTTTAAACAACATAGTTTAATAAATAAAAATCTCATTTAAATAATTTTAATTTCTCGACAAAAATTGATTTTAAAATCCAGAATTCAAATTTCAATTTGTAAATCCCTCTCGATTCTTATCACCTCGATTTCATTTCGATTTCCTAACCCTTCTCACATTTTGAAAATAAACTCCTCTATTTTTCCCCAAACCCGATTTCCCTATCTCGATATAAATTCACACTGTGTATTTATATTCCCAATTTATCAACTAATATTGTTAACGTTATAAAGTATAACGCTAACACCCTGGTGTCTGGAGTAATCTAGTGAAAGCACCACCCGTCTACACGGGAACTAAAAGTAAATAAAAAAAGGGAAAAAACAGTAAAAGAGACAGCAATTTTTATAGTGGTTCGGCCTAAAGTTCAGCCTACGTCCACTTTACATCCTTCATTATGTTCTTTGAGCACACTTTTACAAGATTACAACACTTTTACAACACGATTTCCCGGTTACAACACCTTTACAACACTTTTCAACGATTACAACACAATCGAAGCAAGAGATTAGAACTTTGATGACGGATTACTCTTTGGATCCATGTTGGATGAAGTAGAACTGTTGATGAGGAATCTTCGATGCTTGAAGTGTTGGAGGAGTCCCCAAAAAATGGCAGAGTATCGGCCTTTTGAAATCAGGAATCATCCCCCTTTCAATGTGGAGTTAGCGAGGTATTTATAGGGAAGAAACTGGGTCTAGGTCGTAGGTCGTGAGCGACCTAAGGGATAGCAGGAGAGAGAGCCGCGACCTAAGGTGCTACGGTGCAGGGAGTGGTAGGTCGTTAGCGACCTAAGGAAAATGACGACCTAAGGAAGTGGCGACCTAAGGCTATGACGACCTAAGGAAGTGGCGACCTAAGTATGTTGAGACATCGCTAGATCGCTAAGGCCTTTTAGGTCGCTAAGGTTGTTAGGTCGTAGATCACTAGGTCGTTGAATCTCCTAAGTCGCTGAGGAAGTTAGGTCGCAAGGAAGTTAGGTCGGAGGAAGTTAGGTCGGAGGAAGTTAGGTCGGAGGAAGTTAGGTCGGAGGGCTTTTTAGGTCGCTGGGTTACTCCATGTTTTAGGTCAAACCCCGTAGCGGGGGTGTTGCCCCTGCACCCCCACCTTGGGGGGTTGCCACCCCCCTGGACCCCCCTCAGTAGGGGATCTTATTTGAACAAACATTCAGTAGGACTTGCTCTGTTGAGATGTTGAGTTGACCATTCTTCGAGACGAACTATCTTTGGTTTCTCGGCCGATTTTTTGGTATCTCGGCCTTGCTAAAAAGGCGGGATAACAAATATCATCTTCCCTTATTTATAAACATTGTTTATAAATTTATAAACTCATTTAGGTTTTACTTGTTTACAGATATAATCTCACTTATAAAATTCCATTTTATAAATCCATTTCTTTATAAATCCTACTTATTTTTTCAAATCTATTTTAAATATCGATTTTAACTTCTTTTCCATATTTTTCCTAGTAATATTGTTTTAAAATCCATTGTAAAAAATCCTCTATGTAAATTATTTTAAAATCTCTATTTATAATATTTTTACGAATAGTTTAGTACAACCCAAAATCAATTATTTTTTTATCCAAATCAATTTCTTTAAAATAATCCAAATTTCAGTATAAATATTTTTATATTCAAAATCTCCTTTTAAATTCTTCCAAATTCAAAAATAATATTTTATCGTATTTAAAATACCAAAATTATGGCCAGTGCTACTATAGCATCCAAAAATTCAATCATAACAAAATCTATGTTGGATTATTCACACAAATCATATATCACTATATATGAAAATTAAATCAACATTTTTGAGGAATCCAGTTGGATCTCTCCAACCTATTTCCCTCCATAGATGTTAATATAACATAAAAATACCAATCCCACTTCGAGGCGGATATCGCGGTAATATAGGGCCATCTACTATTATACAGGGCGCATAGGGTCTCATCCGCTCCAACGATGGGAAATATATCCAACTACTAATATATATACTACTATATATATAACATCCTAATTGATAATAATATATCAATTCATCCATTCATCCAATGAGAAATTTTATTATTGTAAATTAAACTCAGTAATCCAAAAATGAGTGAGGTTAACTCACCTTGATTTTTAATTTGCCAACTTCCAGATTTCGAATTAAATAGATAATCTAAAATTCCAACTAACTCTGAAAAATTCCAACCCAATATTGTTATATGTCACTCGTTGATATGATCATGACGTGTCTCGTCGCGTTTCAATTTGACCTCGTATGAATAGGTTATTTAATTAATTAGCTATCGCAAATTTTAAATTCTTAATTAAGTAAACTAATTTTGTAATTTAATTTTAATTACAGAATTATACCTCTTCCTCCTCCATCGCGTGATTTCCACTTCGAAACCTAGCCGGCCCTCCATCACCACGTTGCACCTCTAGCATCGCACACGACATCAACCTGCCTGAGCGTCACCAGCGCCTGCACGTGCGCCAACAATTCTTCACGCGACTAGCTCCAGATCCTCAAACCCATCCAGGCAATTGCCAAACTAGATGCCTTCAAGTCCAGATCCACCCCAATAGTCACTACCATCATCGCCGCCTACCTCGTGCGCACATCAACGCCATAGTCACGCCCACAAAACCTAGCTCGTTCGAGCCTCCCACCTCCATGCACGGCATCGCTCCTCCCTATGGCGTGCCTCCCAACAACTCGGGATTTCAAATACATGCGCGCACGGCCCTAGCATCCCAAAGCCCTAGCTAGTTGCATCACTGTCGAACTCCCCACCATCCTCGTGCATGAGCTCCCAGAGTCGCGAGTGTTTTCAGTAGCGTGCCACTTAATTTCTTTTTTTTCTTTGTTTATTTTTCGAACTGATGAGAGGAAGAAAGGGGAAGCTCGTGATTTTAAATGTGAAGGAGGCGGCTTCATTCAGATCTAGGTCGGCTATGAGTACGTTGTTAGGGTGGCTTTGAAGTGAAAGAAGATGGTTGTGATTGAACTTGATTTGATTTATAAATTTTAATATTAAAAATATCTCGTTTACGTACCTCCAAATTTCGAACCACTATTGAGGCATGCCGCCTGGCGTTCCTAATGTTATACCCCAATTCTGAATGCAATGGAACAAGTTTCAAGCCCCAATTTGATCGTATGGAGAAGATAGCTTTTTGAACCTACTTTAATATTAAATTTCAATATTGATTTCAATGCATTTCTAATCTGTATGACCAAATGGTAACTCCAAACGTTATGAAACTTTAAATCCGACGATAATACACTATTACGGATCCAATGGAACTAGTTTCATTGAATTCCGAGACCGTGCCCCGGATTGCTATTTTAACGCGTCGATTAAACCGACGATTTCAAAAATTGACGAAATTATTTGAAGTTCCAGTTTTAAAAACTTATTAACTCAATTATAATTCAAATAGAATTAATATCAACACTAGAAATAGTTTCGATTCATATTAAACTCCAATTCAATTATTTAAACGATTTTCAATTATTAATTAAACAATTAATTTTATTCAATAAATCGTTATATTTGGAACTTAAGTTTTAGTCCACTTATTTGATCGATAAACTTCATATTTACATTCCATTTACATTTCAAATTCAACATTTAAAATAAATTAAATTTTCAAAATCAACGACTGAAAATCCAGGTCGTTACAAGTTTCGAAAATTCTTTTATGTATGTATGTATATACTTATATCATTTTAAACAACTCAAGATAATGTAATATACATTATTATATATTTTACATCCATATATATTTATTTAAATACTTAATTAATTATTTAATTTATTAATCTTATTAATAATTTAAAATTTTCAAAATTTATTAATAAAGTTTTCAAAACAATTTTGAAATCAAATTATAACTTTTACAAAGTTTTCCTTATTTTAGATTTAAAAGTTTACATTATTTTTAATTTCAAAACAATTTTAAAAATTAGCCCAAGGCCCAAATCTAATTGGGCCTTTTCTGTTAGGGATAACCTTTGGGCTCACTTCACCTTTTGGGCCAGGCCGACAGCCAGGTAGTATAGGGTACTTGATTAGCGAAACTCAGCCTAGACACTACTATTCTAGATAACCTACTAAATGGGTAAGCTTAATTAGTTGGCCCTACAATTAATTTAGACTGCTTAGACTATTGGGCTCTGATGTAATTGTTGGATCTAGACCAGCACGTAGCGGGTTAAATGGGTAAATTTAAAAAAAATTATCATCTTAGATTTTATTGGGCTTATGAAGTTTAAATTGATTTAGATCTGATTTAAATTAATTTTAAATAAAATCATTGTTTTATTTTATTTATAGATAAAGATTTTTTTTGATACTATGTTTGCATTATATAATGTGTATATGTGTATCATATACACATGTATGTGTGCATGCACGTGCATCATATATAGTGTGCATGAGTTAACATGCCTATATCTAAATGTTGAGATTTACACCACAACGAACATGTTACCATATACATATGTATCGTCTAATGTGTGTGTGTGTACGTATGTATATGAATGTGGCACAGATATGTTCATAATTGAATAAATATATAAATATAATAATGGAAAATAATATCCTTACATATAGAAAATAATATTAATATATAAATAAATATATTTAGATATTAAAATTCAAATCCAAATTTCCAATTTTAAATTAGATCTAGATTTGTAAATATATTTTAATTTCAAATTTAAAATTCATTTTGTAATAAATTTATATTTAATAAATAATAAATATGTACATGAAAATAAAAAGAATTTTGCAAATATATATATTAACTAATATTTTAAAATTGTTTATAATATAAATATTGTTGTAAAATTAAGTATATAAATAAAATATATTTGTATACATTATATTTTCGGCCATATTTACATTTTGAAAAAATCATATATTTTTTATTTTAAATCCTTATGGATCTTATTTTGGTTTTTTCTAATTTAAAAATGTTTGCCGTATGGAAATCAATAATAACTTTTTTATTTCCTGAAAAATTATCCTACAATGCACATTAATTTTAGTATATTAAATTATACACACATATATATATATGTATGTGTGTGTATATATATTTATAATATGTTAAGATAATTTAATGCATTATATATATATGTATGTATCAGCTTTAATAAAATGTATAAAAAAATCTCAGAATGAAAATATGCATATAATTTTAATAACAATTTTACAATACACACACACACACATGTTTATTTGATTTAAAAATCAATTTGAGATTCAAAACTCATTTTAAATTATATTTAGTTCGAATTTTTTTAATAACATTGTCGGGAATACAATCACAAATGAATACTAAAAGTATTTTTTTTATTATAATAATAATACATATATGTGTGTGTATGTATGCATCATAGATTGACAGGACATACATATAGAGATTCGTGATATATCTAACTAATCCAACCCACATATGAATCATGATAAGTAAAAAATATATGTGTATGAATATAGATAATGGTATTACCTCAACTGTAGCTTTGAATGACACCTTGAATGCTGAATCTTTTGTACTCTTTAGATCTGAATCGAATTTCTTATAGAAAGAATTACCCGCCTGAATGTTATATGCATCGTTGCACTATTTTTATTTAAATTTGTATTTTAAGCTTGAAATGATGGATTTTTGGCAAAAAATAACTAGGGGAGAAGCCAAAAGGAGAGAGTGCACAATGAGGGGCTAAAGGAGTTTGAAGAGGAGAGAAAGTAAGGAGCAAATTATGGATCCGGATCCACCATTCTCTTAGGCAATTAAAACCCCACGACACCTCATCAGAAGCCCTACTTCCAAATTCCATAGCCAGCTATATGGGTCTTCATTTTATTTCAAGCCCAATTAGATAATATATAGTTAAAGCAAATTTAAACATACATCGATATCATATATAGATACGTGTGTATACAATTTTATATATGCACTATTTTCAATATTGATCAACACAAATCAAATAAAATTTTATAATTAATATTTCACAAATATTAATTAATTTAATTAACTTATAACAATTATAATTTAGTTAAATCAGTGATAGCCGGAGTATTCAACATTTCAGTTGAGTGACTCTTAGGTGTAAATTCGATCAGCGATTAATATCGAACAATTCGAATATTAACATTCACATGTCACCTTAGCTAGTAGTGTTACATTATGACAAAATTTATCGTTTACGTAGTTTTGGTAAGATCTAATTTTACTTATTTTAGAAAATTATTTACACCAGTTCTCTTCGTCAAAACTATATCACATTAGGACTTTTGGAATTTGGTAATGGTAAAAATTCCAATATCATCCACATTCAACTTCTTTAGCCCAAACACAAAGTCCTTTATTTAGTAATAATTATTATTATTAACAGAACTGCTCTGGCTAGAGACTTTGACTTGACTTTAGTTAACTGTGATACTAACCTTATATAACCGAAGAAACGAATTCTCTATGGAATATTTTTTCACTTCGGATGCTTCCACTCGATCCAGCTACAGTCGTTCGATGGGCATCGTGCCATGGTTTAACTATAATCAAAGCATAGTTTCCACATTAAAGCTCAATATACTATTTGACCTTAGTTATGTTAACCAATAGAAAAGTATATAATCACTCATTCCATAGTTAATATCTATGGGTACGATGTGTTTATTATAATGAGAAATTGCTCATGATTAAAACATATTGTAATTACTATCACAAAACACACCATTTATTGATTTTCTAGAAAATATACTAAAATTAAATAATAAGTTAACATAATACAGTATAACAAGTATATAATAGAAAGAAAAATACCTTCTATTTTGAACGAGATTTAATTACAGATTTAATAATTTACAATAAATTACAGAATTGCCCCTAGAGCATACCCCCAACTCTATCCTATACACTTTTTACTATTCCAATTGAGTTAACTATCTATTGAGGAGTTTCTAATGAATCCCAGTTAAGGATAGTTGAGGGTGATTAAATTTGCTAAGACGGAAACTGGAGTAAAGATACATACTAATGGGGTTGAAACTAGAACCAGAAATGGTCCTAGAGTCGATACTATGGATTTCTAGTATCGACATTCTCGTTTGGTTCTCATGATATTCGTAAGAAATAAGTTAGACTAGTATAAATCCCTCCGAATATGCACTTACTGTACAAGAAGTGGTTCATGTTCGACCACCCTTGGTTGTTAGTTTCCTGAGGCTTTGTAGGGATTTCTTTAGTTTGGGTGAGAAGCCCTGTGTTGGAAACAAGCCATATTTATTGATGTGGGCAAGGCTATAACGATTCAGAAATTCATCACTTCAGAAAAATTTCAAAATATTCAAATATAAGATTTTTAAACATAAATAATGATGTTTTGAACAATGAATAATATTGAAAATCTCATTTTGAATAAATATTTACAAAAATACATACCTTGGAATAAATATCGATAAAATGACTGAAAATCATTTTATCGATAAACAACTCTTTGGCCATCCGACATCATGCATGGAGCAGGATAATACACTTATTTATCCATATGAGTGAGAATATGTAATAAAATAATTTATTTTATTTTGGAAAATTAAAAGTATATATGACATCATTAATAATGTCGCTATTTCGAATAATTGATTTTTGAATTTAAATTGAGTTTAAATGATTTAATAACTATTTTAATTATTAAATAAGCTCTTTTAATTGTAATATAATTATAGAAATATTATTATGAAATTTCGTTTACAAACATATGTATATTAACTAAGAAGAGAAAATATGACCGGAAATCGAAATCGGAATTCGTAACGATTCAACGTGTAGAAGTTGTGCAACATTATGGATTATATATGACAAACATAATATATACATGTACACACACATGAATACATTCACATGCACATGGATACACACATATATACATATACATTTTAATATAAAATAACCAAAAATATCAAGATATTTTCTCACTTTCCTTAATACTTAAGCCTTCCAAAGTTAACACTTAGACACACAAGTACATGCACTTAGCCAAGCAAATAGGAGGGGTGTTTTGGCTGAAGCATGCTGATGATGGAAGGGAGGTAGTTGGTGATGGTAGGATAATGCAAAGGTGGAGAAAATATCATGATATTTTGCTCCTTCCATTTGCCTATAAATACCAACCATCCTTCTTCACTTCCATGCATTTCTTCTTCTTCATTTTCCCTAAGCTTTCCTCTCTATTTCATGGCTTCCGTACTTAGAAAATTAATGGCAAAATATAGTTCAAAAATAAATTAAACTATATAATATACATATATATATACCAAAACATTTCAAAACTCAAAGAGAACTCCTCCTCTTTCCCCTTAAACCCTATGGCAACCACCCCCCCCCCCACCCCCCATAGCCGATCCTTCCTCCTCTCCAAGGTCAAGGCCGAGCCTTCTAAAGGCAAAAGTCCAAGATTTCGTGAGCTTAATGTTCAAGTTAGCGACGTTATAGCCATTTTCTAGTTAATCATTTAATTCCAAGGTGAGAAATTCTATTTATAATATGATATATTGGATGATACATATGTTTGGTTATGCTTGATTGTGATAATTGTTTATCAAGTTGGGATGTTGATTATATGTTTATTTGATATTGAAACAAGTCACGTTTAATACACGTCGAAATATCACAAAGGAACTCACTTTCCTTTAATAAATGAAATGGTGTATATGAGATTGTTAAACCTCTTAAAAATAGTTTATAAATATTTATAAACACTAAAATCCAATTTGGTGAAGTTTTGATAAGTTATGAAAATTGAGTCAAAAACAGGCGCGTCGCGTAATAGTAGTTCACAATTTCACGCCATAAAAAGTTAAATCCATTTATACGATGGAGTCAGAGTTGGAATTCTTTGTAATAAGAATTTTCTGAACTCTTATAATCATAGTTTTCAAACGAAGAAAGAAAATCAAGATTTCGTTTAGTTATTTTGGAATGTGAGCAAAACAAGTTTTCAAAAGAGTCGCGGTTCAGCGGTTTGGAAACGAAAGCGACAAATTCTTTATAAATGATATTTTTAATTCTTTAAAAATATGAAATAAATTCTATAAAAAAATTTAAATGTTTTAAAAAAGATTTGAGTTATAAAAATGGATTTTTAAATGATTGAAATGTTGTTTTGACCAAATAAGCCTTAAAAGCACTATTCGCAGCACTTTTAATAACTTTTGAAATATGGTTTTAAACTTAAAAGTTCTTTTCCAAATCTTTTATAAATGTTGTCAAATGAATAATTAAGTGTTTTAATAATGACTTGGAGGTTTTATAGTTTATTTAAAAGAGTTTTGAATAAATGATTTGAAGAAAATCTGTTATAATAAAGTGATTTAATCTTGGCTCTAAAAGTCGACGAGTAGACTGGATTTTTCTATTCGTGAGATTCGGATGTGGGGTGCTTAAACTAAGAAGATGTTTAGAAGCACAAAGTGCTCTAGCTCACCTGCCCTCTTTCCTGGATGAGGGATACATAAGGTCAACATGTCGAAAACGAGACAAATATAAAAGATTCAAAATTTATAAATTTAATTTGATACAACATGGAATGTATTGGGATAATCTACTTATACTTGGTGTTAAATTCCGAGGAGGGAAGTTGTACTAACCGTATGAATTTAAAAGATGATTTCATCATTATTCGATGGATAGTACTTGTTGAATATGGAAATTGATGTTGAGTGGAATTTGTATAATTTCTATCGACCCTCTTTTTAACTCAATAATATTTTCCAATATGACTTATGAAAATGATTTGGTATTTCCAAAGTTAAAGGGAGGTTTAATGATTCCGTATATACCGAAAAGAAGTGTTTTAAAGATATATATCTCTAGAAGATATTTTTGATAAAAAAGAAAGTAATTAATCAAATGATAAGCACCTATTTACATAATATATTTTTATCAATGGTTGGTTCGAAAGAACTGGGGTCGGCTTTGAGTGATCCTTATCCGAAAACCACTTTGACCAATTTACATATTCGAAGTGAAGACTTGGAATGATAACAAATGAACGAAGGGATGCTTGTCACTGACCCTCGGAGGAATTTTCGATATCATATATATGTGGCAGTAGCATCTTCATTTTGATCTTCGATGCAAGGGCCGCTCGCTACTAATCCTATGGATGATTCCCTACAGGATGTGGTAGGAGAGTTCCTTCGGTTTGTACTATTCCTGGATAACTTTTATGGATGAATGTCGGACATTGCATTTCTGATCACATTGATTGATCTCTATAAACGTATCATCTGTTTAGTGGCGGAGTAGGGAACTTCTCTTAACTTAACACCCTTTCCTAAGACATACGACCTTAGTAGTTATACGTTTGTAGAAATTAGTTGTGTGATCATGGAATGGTAGTGTGGCATTCAAAGTGGAATGTGTGCTATATGAAAGGTAATCATTACCTCGGGCCTCATCAACCAGGAATGGTTAAAATAGGGCTGCTTCAGGTCTAGGTGGGTTGCTCCCATAAGGGTATGGTCATCACCTTTCTAGATTACTCTATATATGTCGAGTATGTTGTGTATGCTATGAGATCCCGGATAGGTCGGTTACGACAGGGGTGACGTCATATTCGGTCCTATCCGCCACCAGATGGGTCTGTAGGTAGGCCGGTTCTGATTTGTAGAGGTTTCGAAGAAGTCGATTCTCGGTACAGTCCTCTAAAGATGACTGTATGGAAGTTAGTCCCTTACCTAGCCATTGTATGCAAATCCATTCTCCAATAAGTGCCTTCGGACTTGATTATAGAGCCTAGTATGTTGGAATTTAATAATGTTACGATTTCGGCTAAGATTATGTACATTTGCTTGAAATGTGTTTCCAAAAAATTGTCATTAAAATAAATATCCCCAGATTTTGCATTGCAAATGTTTTGGTTATGATAAGGTAAAAAACAATTCTGTGTTTATGTGTGGCATGGGCTTATAAGATACCTTTGTTTTCAAAAAATTCGTATTTGAGTTTATCACACTTGTCCCATGACTGACCTAGAGTTTATTTTCTTTTCCCCTTAAACTTTGAGTGCCCTATTTTCAGGCAGCCAAGTAGTTAGATTATTTAATGCATGAAGCATGTAGCATTTTGGGTTCTTTGTAAAAATTATCTATCATTTTCTGGTGTGCCAGTATTTCGTATTATGTATTACCAGCTCTTATAAGGATAGGTCATTATAACTATCCCTAGCTAGATTAGTACTTACTAGAACTCTGATGGAACAATTTGGAGTAATTGCATGTACCACTCATATGTATAATTATGTGTTGAATACAATGTGAGATCTTATTATTGTCTTGTCTTCTATCTTTATTTTCTTTATCCCATGATAATCCGCCTCTCCGGCACTTGAATTTACGACACGTGAATACCGAGGATGTATTAGTGTCGATCATTGAGGATCAAGGAGGTAGGTCGTCACATTTAGTATCAGAGCTTATGTTTGAGTGAATACCTAAGTCTTGTTAGGGTAAACTCATTCGAGATAGGGTTAGTATTGCCCTAGAATGAGTTTAGTTTGAAAGAGCGCATATTTGAAATTTTATCTAAAAAGTATATTCGAGTTTATACCCATTCCATAAGATAATATCATCTAAAATTACAAAAATATTTCATTACAATATGCATATAGTAGGAGATGAGTAATAGAAGAGGACAAGGAAGAAGGGGTGGAAACAGTGCCACAACCACCAACGGTCAATCAAATGCTACAGTAATTGAGGAAGTGGTAATCCCTATGCAACCTCTAATTAACTTTGGTACTCTATGCAAGGATTTCAATAGTTTGGGTGGTAAACCATTCAAAAGAATAGAGTCCATTATTGAAGTTCAGGCTTGGATCCGCTCTTGTTAAAGAATTTTTAAGGGAATGAATATCGGGAATGAGCAGAAAAGGTTCTTAGCATCCTGGCAACTACAAAATGGTGCTCCACCATGGTGGGAATCCATCACTCAGAATGAGTCTGAAGATAATTTCTTATAGGAGCGATTCAAAAAATAATATATGCCAACTGTAGGAAAATCCCACCTTTATCAAAGTTTTATGGATTTGAAGTAGGAGGAAATGTCGTTTGAGGAGTATGCCAGCAAGTTTAATGAACTATCTCACTTTGGGCCGGTTTGATAAATGCCCCTCAAGAAGAATGAGATGTTTATCGTAGGAATGAAAAAGCAGTACCACGGTAGAATGACTAGGCATGTGAAAGAACCTTTGTAGATTTAGTGGACATGGGGTTTCGGTATGAAACACTGGATAAGAATGATCCATCCGCAACCCAAGGCAACATCAATAATAACTAGAAAATGAGGAAGTTCAATCAACCAGGAAAGAAACCAGGGCAGGGCAAGCCAGAAGGAGGATCCTAGGAAGACAAGTTGAAGAATATTACTTGTTTCAACTACCAACGAAAGGACCACTTTTCCAATAACTGTAAAAATCCTGAAGCTCAAGGGGAACCTTGCTACAATTGTCATAAACCAAGGCACAGGAAGAGGGATTGCACGTTGATAAGGAAAGAAGAATAAGTCAGAGTTTTTGCCATCAAAGATGAACACTCAACTTCCATCGATGCAAAGGGAAAGGGAGTTTTGGAAGGTAAAATTTGTGTTAATGATATTTTAGTTAGAGTGTTATTTGATATTGGGGCTTCCCATTGTTTTATTGCTAAGAAATTAGTCGATAAGTTAAAACTTACCCCGAAAATAGTAGATACCCCTATTTGCGTATCTAATCCCATAGGTGGTACCACAAATCTTTGTATGATTTGTAAGGAAATTCAAGTTACCTACCAAACCCATGAATTCTTATGCAATCTATTTGTCCTTGATTTTATTGGGTTTGAAATTCTACTTGGAATGGATTGGTTATCTAAGTATAGAGCTTTTCTAGATTTCACTAAGCAGATGGTGGTGTTAAAAATGGCAACTAGAAGGGTGTTGGATAGAATAATGTGCAGAACCTAGTCCAGTGAAGGAGAGCTTCATGTATGCATTGGATTCATCTTAAATCAATTTGGAGTTAATACCAATTGTTAAGGACTTTTCGGATGTTTTTGAGGAAGTTAAAAGTTTACCCCCGCATTGGGAAATTGGGTTCCAATTTGACTTAATTCCTGGTGCAAGACTCGTTATTCACCCTATTCGAAGGATGGCCCCGAAGGAAAAGATTGAGTTGGCAAACCAAACTGATGATTTGTTAAAGAAATGACTAATTAGACCTAGTCGCTCAAGTTGGGGCGCAGCCGCAGTTTTCATTGCAAAATCTGATGGCTCCCTAAGGCTTTGTGTAGACTATGGAGACTTAAATAAGCAAACAATTAAAAACAAGTATCCTCTACCCCGCATAGATGACTTGTTTGATCAACTTCATGGTGCCTGGGTATTCTCGTAAATGGATTTAGCCATGGGGTTCCATCAACTAAGAATAGCTGAGGATGGCATTCCATTAACTACATTCAGGGGTCCGAATTGCTTTTATGAATGGTTAGTTATGCCTTTTGGGTTGACTAATGCACTCGCTTATTTCGTAGACCTTATGAATAGAGTATTCAGAGATGTGCTAAACAAATTCGTGTTGGTTTTTATTGGTGATATTCTTATCTATTCCAAAACTGAGGTGGACACGAAAGGCATTTGGAGATTGTGTTGGAAATATTAAAAAGAAATGTACTTAAAGCTAAATTATCAAAATTTCACTTTTGGGAGAAAGAAGTAAGATTCATTGGGCATATTGTGTCAGGAGAAGGGATCTCAGTAGATCCAAAAAAGATTACAGCCATTATGGATTGGAAACAGTCCTAAACTCTGTAGGACATTCGCAGCTTCTTAGGATTGGTAGGATATTACCGGAGATTTATTAAAGACTTCTCTAAAATTTCCTCCCATCTAACAAAGTTGACTATGAGGGATGTTAAATTTGAATGGACGCCGAAATGCGAAGAACCATTCTAGGGATTTAAGAAAAGGTTAACTACTGCTCTAGTCTTGACTATTATGATGAAAGCGATGATTTAACCATTTATACTGATGCTTGTGGTGAGGGAGTGGGTGTAGTGCTGATGCAACATGGAAAGGTTACCACATATGCTTGTAGGCAGTTAAAGATGCATGAGCGAAATTATGCAACACACAACTTAGAACTATTAGCCGTTGTGTTCGCACTAAGGATTTGGAGACATTATTTACTAGGTAAGAATTTCTCATAGTTTATTTTGATAAACTTTATTTAAACTTGGTAAATAATATTCCTTCTTTAAATAGGTGAGATGGTCGAACCCTTAACATATCACAAATCTTTGAAGTATCTTTACTCAGAAGGATTTGAATATGAGGCGAAGGATTTGAATATGGGGCACCAGCATTGGCTAGAATTTCTCATGTCATATGATATAGATATCCTATACGTCCGGGAAAGCCAATGTAGTGGCGAATGCGCTAAGTAGAAGGCATATCGTTATAGCTTATTTGGTAGTACATCTAACTTTGATTAACCGTATAAAAGAGAATCAGCTCAGAGATCCATTTATTCCAGAGATGGTCAAAGCAGTGGAGAAAAACACAGTACTAGGAAGATGGATAAGTTTCGAGGTGGATGATCAAGGAATACTAAGGATGAATGGAAGAATATGCATCCTAAACGTCAACTGGATAAGGCAAGATGTTTTAACAATGTCACAATTCTCGACTTTCAGTACATCCCAGAGTTACCAATATGTACTGAGATATGAAGAAGACTTTTTAGTGGGATGGTATGAAGAGGGATATCTCTATCCATATTAGCAGATGTGCAAATTGTCAACAGATCAAAAGCGATCAGTAAAGGACTGCTAGATTACTTCGACCTCTTGAAATTATGTCTTGGAAATGGAAATATCGATGGATTTCATCAATGGCTTACCTTGATCGAGAAAGGGAAATGAAGGCATTTGGATTATCAAAGATCGATTAACCAAAAGCGCAAACTTTATCCCAATCAAGCCAATGAGAATAGCTGCAAGTCTTGCAGAGATAAACGTGAGGGAAATTGTTCATTTGCATGGTGTCTCAAATAGCATAGTCAGTGATCGAGACCCAATTACCAGCAAGTTCTGGGAGGCATTGCAAATAAGTTTGGGAACAAAGCAGAGTATAAGCAATGCATATCATCCCAGATTGTTGGGTAAACTAAAAGGATAAATCGAGTATGTAAGATCTTCTGAGAGCTTGTATCTTAGATTTTGGAGGATCATAGGAAAACTATCTTCATCTTGTTGAGTTCTTCTGCAACAATAGCTATCAAGCAACAACATGTTGGATCGAGACCGGAGATCGGTTAATACTAGGTCCTGATATGATTCGAGAAGCCTCAGAAAAGATAGACTTGATCAGAAAGAAGATAAAAGAAGTCTATAGCAAGCAAAAGAGTTACGTTGATCGAAGGTGTAGAAATTTGGAATTCTCAGTTGGAGATTTTGTATTCTTGAAAGTCTCTCCAATGAGAGGAGTCTTAAGGTTTGGTCAGGCAGGAAAATTGGCACCCCAATTTATTGGACCATTTCTCGTTCTTGAGTGGATTGACCCATTAGCTTATCATGTGGAATTGCCTGAGAGGTTGTCTGGTGTGCACAATGTCTTTCATGTATCCCACCTATGGAAATATGTGCATAATCCAGAGCAGATTATAGAAATGGCTGCCTAAGAAGATTTAGAAGTTGGAACTCGATTTGGCAGTTATTAGACGACCAGTTCGAATCGTGGTTCACGATGAGAAGCGATTGAGAAGGAAGATGGTAAGGTTGGTTAAAGTCCAATGAAGTGGTGATGCCAAAGACTACACTTGGGAAATATAAGATAAAGTGAGGAAAGCATATCCTGAGTTTAGGATTGATGTTGTATTGAGATAGTGTACTCACCACATGTGGTGCAGTCACTTATCATATCTTGTATATATTTCATTTTTTCAATTTTATATATATATATATATATATATATATATTCATTTCATGTTAGCTTCTTCTTATCTTTAATTACGAGGATGAAAATTCTTTTAAGGGGGGAAGTATGTAACGACTTGGAAATTCAACACCTCGGAAAAATTTCAAAATATTCAAATATTAGATTTTTAAACATAAATAATGATGTTTTAACAATAAATAATATGTTGATTCATGAGTTTTGATTCATGACACAAGCTTCAGAGATCATACGACGATAATACTATACGAAAGCGACAAAAAGAGAATAAGTATATATTGTGCACTACAAAGGAGACAAGACTACAATCCAGAGATTAGTATGAATATTTTATTGTATTGAGCCTTAGAATATTGTTAAAATCATTCCTCAAGTAGTCACACACACACATAAATTACTTTAACATTAATTTATACATAAAAAGTGTACATTGTGCAATTAACAGTAGGTCGGCCGACCGACCAGAAACTTAGGTCGACCGACTCTGTGTCAAATGCACAGATATACATTTTTCTATGTACGGTTTTGAAACTCAGCTGACCGGCCAGTTTTTTCGGTCAACCGACCTGAACATAACGGCTAGTTTTCTGAAGAGTTGCGATCGTTCATGAAGAGGAATGTCCTTCAATCCAAGAGATACGGACACAACTTTTGATTGAAACTCTTCATGAAAGATTGTAACTATTCTACAACTATATAAACATGTTCAATTCACTTCTACAATTACCGATTCTTGTTTTATAATTCTAAAATCTATTCTCTATTTATTTCTGCAAATAAAAGCATTCATTCTCATTCAATATCACTAGAATCCTTGAATAAATTCATATACTTTGATTCTACGTGATTATCTTCCTTCTAAATATTCACACACATATATACTCTTGAGGATTTGATTATAGGAAAGTTGTACTATCAAAAGACAATCAGTGTTATTCAGAACACATTCGTCAACAAATTATTTGTATTAAGTTGAAGTCCTCTTCGGTTGTTGAGGCGGAAAAATCCCTGTTCGGCTGCTCAGGTGTCGTATACCTATTCCTTCGGGTTAAGTGAGGGATTTAGTTTAAATCCAGAGGGTATTCTGAGACTGGACGTAGAACGGGAAGTTCGAACCAGTATAAAAATTCCTGGTGTGCTTACTTTAATTTTTATTTTACTGTTATTATCTGTTTCCGCATTTATATACCATATTACACGATCCTTAGTATTGCACGTACACTTACATTTGGTATCAGAGCAAGGAAATCATATAACCGTCACAAAGTTATTTGATATCTATTTCTAGTAATATGGCAACAACACATACTAACGATTTTGACACTAACACTAATACTAGTTTCACAGAGGGTCAATAAACTTCACAACCTCCACTTTTTAATGGTATAAATTATAATTATTAGTCGACTAGAATGAGAATCTATATGCAATCTAGTGGATTTGATATCTGGAATGTTATACAAAGTGAGTACACAACTCCTACTGGAGAATACTCAACTTGGAGTAACACACAAAAACTAGATGCTACATCAATTGCAAAGGCTATGAATATTTTATTTTGTGCATTAGATAGAAATGAATTCAATAGAGTTAGCATGTGCACTTCTGGTTATGAAATTTGGAGAACACTTAAGATAACACATGAAGGAACGAACAAAGTTAAATTAAGCAAAATCTCTATGTTGAAAAATCAATTTGAAAATTTCAAAATGAGGCCAAATGAATCTATAAATGACATGTACTCTAGATTCCAGGATATTTATCATGCTTTACTATCACTAGAACAAAAGTTTACTGATTTTGATGTTGTTACAAAAATCTTAAATTCTTTAACGGACGAATGGGAAAGAAAAGTCCTAGCCATTGAAGAAGCAAGTGATTTGTCAACATTAAAACCAGAAGAATTGATAGGTAATTTAATGTCCTACGAAGTAAATTTGCAGGCAAAAAGAAATGGACCACAAGAAAAGAAAAATGTGGCATTCCAAGCAGAAAAAGATGATTCCGACTCAGATAATGAAGATATGGCAATGTTCGCTAAAAATTTCAAAAAGTTTTTGAAATTCAACATAAACAAATTCAAGGGAAACAAAAATAATTTCAACAACAATTCCAATAGCAGCAAACCATCATCTTCAGCAATGGAATGTTATGAATGTCATAAGAAAGGACACATGAAGAAGGATTGTCCAGAGCGTAAAAAGAATAATTTCAAGAAGGACAAAACCAAACGAAAAGCTTTTTCAGTCACTTGGGACGACACTGTCTCATCATCCTCATCAGAGAGTGAAAGTGATAATGAACAAGCAAATGTGTGCTTCATGGCTTCGTCAGACGATGTAAGTGATCTTACTTTTGAAGATTTAATTGAAATTAATTCTGAATTAGTAAATTTAGCAAAGCAACTTAAAAAGAAAAATAAGGAGTTGCAAAGAAAGTTAGATAGGACAGTCTTAGAAGTAGATATGCTGAAAGATGAGAAGAAAATATTAGAAGAAGAACTTGAAATTTCTCAACAATCAAATTCTAACTCATCTTCTCAAATTTCGTCAATATCTGAAGAACTAGAAATTCAGAAAAATAAAAATGATGTTTTACTTTTCGAAAATAATAGTTTAAACTTTCAGATTAAGGATTTAGAGTTAGAAAAATCTAGTCTTAAAATAAAATTTGATGATATTTCTAAAAATGTATCTAATTTCAATAAAGGAAGAGAGAATCTTTCTAGAATACTTGAAAATTCTCAATCCTCTAACAATAAATCTGGACTAGGATTTAAGAAACAAAATAATTTTGCTAAAAGTAGGATTAATAATAATATTAAGAAGGATATTAAGAAAACAGTTTATCCAAACACTAAAACCATCAAGATATGGATTCCAAAAACAAATAATATTTTAATAAGGAATAAACATATCAAAATGTTTATGGAACCTGTTCATAATAACAAAAATTATGTTTATAAAGGGAATTCTGAACCCGTATGGGTTTGGCTTCCTAAGATCTAACTCTTAGGACCCTAAAAAGATTGGGTACCAACTTTTTATAAACTTTTTGCAGGTACCACATAAGAAGAGAGGAAAATGGAATTTATATAGCGGTTGCTCAAAACACATGACTGGAAACAAAGAAATGTTGTCAAACATTATATACTCAAATGGAGGAGCAGTCACCTTTGGAGATAATTCAAAAGGATATATCATCGGCAAAGGCGATGTCAGTAGCAACGGTACCTCTAATTTCCCTCTCATTACTGATGTTTTATTAGTTAAAAATTTAAAACACAATTTATTAAGTATTAGTCAGCTATGCGATAAAGGTTTTAATATAACTTTTTCAGAAAATAATGTAATATTTTCGATAAAAATCATAACACTATTTTCGAAGGAAAAAGAGATAAAAACATTTATATCTTAAATATGAATGTTAATAATGATTCAAATTTGTGTTTAGTAGCTAAAGAAAACGGTTCTTGTCTTTGGCACAAAAGATTTTGTCACATCAATTTTAATACTATCAACAAACTAGCTAAAAACAAATTAGTTAAAGGATTACCCAATATAAAATTCAAAACTAATATATTTTGTGATGCATGTAAATTAGGAAAATTAACAAAATCTTCTTTTAAATCAAAAAAAGTAATATCTACAGAACAACCACTTGAACTTTTACACATGGATCTTTTTGGTCCAACTCAAGTGCAGTCTATTAATCATAATAGATATGTATTTGTTATTGTAGATGATTTTTCTAGATATACTTGGATTTTCTTTTTGAAAAATAAAAGTGATACTTTTGATAATTTAAAGTTTTTGTTAAAAGAATCCAAAATATTAAAAGTTTGAAAATTAAAAATATAAGAAGTGATCATGGAAGAGAATTTGAAAATGAAGCTTTTGAACAATTTTGTAACAAGAAAGGTATTAACCATAATTTTTTGTTTCCCAGAACACCACAACAAAATGGAGTTGTAGAAAGGAAAAATAGAACGTTACAAGAATGTGCAAGAACTTTATTAAATGGAACCACTTTATCAAAACATTTTTGGGCAGAAGCTGTAGCTACTGCTTGTTATGTATTAAATCTTGTTTCTATTCGACCATTAACTAAGAATACTCCATATGAACTTCTAAATGGAAGAAAACCAAATATTTCATATCTTAAAGTTTTTGGCTCTAAATGTTTTATTTTGAATACTAAAGATCAGCTAGGCAAATTCAATCCAAAATCCGATGAAGGAATATTCGTTGGATATTCGGAACGAAGCAAGGCTTATCGAATTTATAATAAAAGAACTCAAATTATTGAAGAAAGTTTACATGTTTCATTTGACGAAAATTTTAAAAATATAAATCCAAATGTTACTATTGATTCTGATGATGAAGCTACTCAAAATGAAAATAGTAATACTAAAGAAAATTTCGATAATGATCATGATATTACTGAAAATGAGAATATTACTACTAATATAATAAAATCTCCACCTAGAATTTTACGAGATCATCCTATGCAAAATATAATTGGAGAAGTTAATACGAATGTTAAAACCAGACATCAATTAAATCAAGTTGAACATGTAGCTTTTCTCTCCAATATAGAACCTAAGAATATAAAAAGAAGCATCAACTGATGACTACTGGATTCTTTCCATGCAAGAAGAACTAAATCAATCGAACAAAACAAAGTTTGGGAACTCGTTCCTAGACCTAGTGATCAATCAGTCATTGGTACTAAATGGGTTTTCAAAAATAAAGCAGATGAACTAGGAAATATAACTAGGAATAAAGCTAGATTAGTTGCACAAGGATATAATCAAGAAGAGGGAATAGACTACGAAGAAACGTTTGCTCCAGTCGCCCGACTTGAAGCAATACGAATCTTATTAGCTTTCGCATGTTTTCATAATTTTAAACTTTATCAAATGGATGTTAAAAGTGCTTTTTTAAATGGTTATATAAAAGAAAATGTTTTTGTTGAACAACCACCACTTTTCAATCATGAAAAATATCCAGATCATGTTTATAAACTCAAAAAGGCCCTATACAGTTTAAAACAAGCACCACGTGCTTGGTATGATCGTCTTAAAAGCTATTTATTAGAATCTAGTTTCGAAATAGGTAAAGTCGATCAAACACTTTTTATTAAGAAATCTAAGAAAGATATTTTAATAATTCAAATATATGTTGATGATATTATTTTTGGCTCGACAAATGAAAAACTATGTCAGGAATTTTCGACTATAATGACAAGTGAATTTGAAATGTCCCATATGGGAGAATTATCATATTTTCTTGGATTACAAATTAAACAAATTGAAAATGGAATTTTTATTAATCAAGAAAAATATTGTAATAATTTAATTAAACAATTTGGTCTGGAAAACACTTCTGCCAAGCCAACTCCAATGAGCACAACTACTCATCTTGATAGAGACGAGGAGGGCAAAAGTGTTGATCAAAAACTATATCGTAGTATGATTGGATCTTTACTTTATTTAACAGCGAGTCGACCCGATATAATGATGAGTGTTTGTCTATGTGCTCGATTTCAAGCAAATCCCAAAGAATCACATATGCAAGCAGCTAAACGTATTATTCATTATCTAACTAAAACTAAAGATTTCGGGCCATTTTACCCGAAAGAATGTCCTTTCGAATTAGTCTCCTATAGCGATGCAGATTTTGGAGGAAGTCGGATGGATCGAAAAAGTACGAGTGGAACGTGTCATTTCATTGGACGTTCCTTAGTCTCTTGGTTCAGTAAGAAACAAAACTGTGTTTCTTTATCGATATGTGAAGCAGAATATATATCTGCTGCTTTGGCATGTGCACAAGTCGTATACATGCAACAAACATTACTGGATTTTAATTGTCATCTTGAAAAATCTATAATTTATTGTGATAATACTAGTGCAATAAATCTGTCTAAAAATCCGGTCAATCACTCACGAACAAAACACATCGATATTCTTCATCACTTTCTTCGTGATTGTTTGGAAATGGGATTAATAAATTTAGAATTTATTAATACTGAAAATCAAATTGCTGACATTTTTACTAAACCGCTAAATGAAAATATTTTTATAAAACTTAGACGTGACTTAGGAATAATGTCTTTAAAAGATTTATAAATAAAAATATGCAAAAATATTGAAAAAAAAAATTTGTTTTATTTCTAACCAAAGCGGAACTCGAACTCATGACCTCTGACTTGCTTGTTAGATGTTGTGTTATAGCTACTTGAGCTATGGGTGTTTCTTGTCTCAGTTCTCTTCAAAGTTTGTGTTATTTATTTTGGTTTCAGAAAAACTATTTTTACTTCTAAAACTTATACATCATACATTTACGAACAACTTTATTGTTAAACTTCTATGATTATAGTTAAAACTAGTTCCTATCCACTAATTTTTCAGCAAACAGATGCTTATATATACTATGCTTATTTTTAAAAAAACATATACTGAGAAAGTTTTAAAATCAAAACTTGAAAATGTCTTCAAACAATGACTTCTATAATTCTGAAAACTCCCATCTATCATACACATCTCCGGACGATGATGTTTCCGACCGCATTCCTGAAAACGGCCCCTATCCTACCTTTCCCATGCCTAAACGTATCCTTGACTTCTCTTCTCCGGATAAAGACCCCCGACATGGATGGAAACCATAGGAAGACTCCCATACAGGCTATACACCGGAAAAGAAAAAAGGGAAGAATGCAATGGTAATATCTCCATCAACTAAACAAAAAATTGATGAAATACATCACTACCAACAACAACAAATGGATATGCAGCTGGAGCTCTACTATGGACAAAAAGTCATGGCAAGACGTTTAAGTTTTCTAGAAAAGATTGCCATGAAAGTTTGTTCATCAAAGAAGGATGATGTTGCTGAAACTGCTTATAGACCTTCATCCTCTTCATATCCTGCTCAATCCCCAATAGCTCCAAAATGGTCACCTATAGAAGATGTTCCGTCTCCAAACTCATGGGAACGTAGATTTTAACGAACGGTGGCTAAAATTATATATATATATGTGTGTGTGTGTGTGTGTGTTGTTGTTTTCAATAAGATGTATAAATATAGTGCAATGATAATAAAATTTATATTTCTATAATTTTTTTTTGAAAAACAGCAAAAATGTGCATTTCTAACAGGGTCGGTCGACCGAAGACCTGAGTCGGTCAGCCGAACCCATCCCGAAAGTTTCAACTATTTTCAGATAACCCAGTCGATCAGCCGACCCAGTTTTTTCGGTCGACTGAACGTATATTCTGCTGTTTTTTACTTCAGATTAGTACCCCATCCATTCACCTTTTCAACCTATCTCTTCACTTTTACTTTCCCAATTTCAGTTTTTACCCTAGCCCCCATTAAAATTCTCTCAAATTTTTATCTTTTCTTCAAAAAAACAATGGCTCCCAAGAAGAAGACAAAGACTACCAATGCTTCATCTTCATCTACTCCAGTAGATACTCAAATCGCCTCATGGCTTGTCAATGATGTAGCACTTCAAAGATGGATACAACTTCAAGACGCCAAAATCTTTGAAGAATCATTTGTAAGTTATCCTGATTTCGCTCCCTACGATATTGAAAATGCTGCTACTGAGAGTGGACTTGATACATTCCTTGACCATAGGAAAAATAACTTGAAAATCAATCATATTATGGTCAAGTTATTCCTAGCAAACCTTAACCTTGTCAATCCACCGAGAAACACTGATAATTGTGTTTGGACATCGGTTGTGGTACCTCAATTTTCCTCTCCATTGATCGAATTAATCACATTTTGCATGCACGACCGGGTGGAATTTCGTTACACGACATAGATTGTAATATATCAAGTCGTGACCAGATAAGCCATCTATTTTTTGAAGACGACGCTACTGATTTAAGACAAACATCATCACTTCGACCTAAAGCCCGACTCTTTCATCGATTCATGATGAAATCTATAGTTCCTAGAGGCGGTTCATATCATCTAGTATATCCCGAAAATTTTAAGGCATTGTATGCTATTTGTAGGATAATACGAGTTAATTGGGCATAACTTCTTATGGATGAATTTCTCTCTTTTAACCAAGGAAATATGCTCCATATTTATTATGGAGAATACATAATGAGATTGATCAATAGCTTCGTCATCCATGCTCCGGAATCCGAAACCTCCAAAGTCCGTACTTTTGATTCGAGGACCATAAAACTAATGAAATTGCCTGATGCTCCACCTTGATTTATAAGATTTGACCAATGGAGTGCTACTCCGAGAGAACAAATACACCGTAGCTATTCAACACCTCAACCATCTACTCATGCTACGGAATGTCTAACCCGCCAATCCTCAATTCAACGACCAACTCCCGGAATTAGTACGGAAGCGGCCATTGATATTATGGCTCAAAATCAACTAGCCTTGGATGCTCGGCTACGAAAAATTGATGGTCGTTTCAAGAAAATCAAGGGCTTCTTCACGAATTTATGGGATGCCTTATCATGTACTTCCGAAGCCGGTGCCTCTTATGTTGCTCCCGAAAAAAGACCGGCACCAAATTTCTCTTGGTCTACTTCAGATAACACAAGTTCCGGTACATCGGGAACTCACGTTTCTCACACCCAAAGACGTGGTAAGGAACCTGCTCCTCCGGAAGAAAATATTCGTCCAGAATTTTGGGATTCCGATGATGGTGAGGAGTAATCATATTGTTTTACAACTTCCTATTTCATAATTTCACGTATTTTTTATGAACAATATGTCTATTGTTAGATGTTGTGTAGTACGTAAACATCAGTAATATTCCTATTTTTTTTAGTATGTAATATTTAAAACTCGATGTTTTCTTACTTGTGTTACATATTCCATATTTCTTTTACATATTACATCTAGTAATTATTCCTTTTTGTCGATGACAAAGGGGGAGAAATATATGAAAGCTAACAAATTTTTTGCAGAAAAGTCGCCATATATTTAGGGGGAGAATTATAATATATATGTAAATACCACTTCGTCACATAAGTATTGTCATCAATCAAAAAGGGGGAGAATGTTGATTCATGAGTTTTGATTCATGACACAAGCTACAGAGATCATACGACGGTAATACTATATGAAAGCGACAAAAAGAGAATAAGTATATATTGTGCACTACAAAGGAGACAAGACTACAATCCAGAGATTAGTATTGTAACAACCCGCATATTTATCGATTTTATATTTAAATATTTTATTTAAATATTTCATCGTTAGTCGGATTATAGTCCGAAAAGCTAATTTTTGCAAACAGTTGGATTAGGACTCGAGACCACCCCCATCGAGTTCAAAATGGCGTTTGCGACCTTTTTGAGTATAAACATTGATATGTTTGGAGTTAGTGGATTTTGCTACTTTTTCACTTAGGGCTTTGGTTTGTGTTTTAGCCCATAACCTTCTAATATCCAAACTGAACCCCTCTCCCTTCATTCACTTTCTTTTCCTAATACTTTCAGCTCTAAAGAGAATAATGGGGGAAAAGATTGGAAATTAGAATTCCCAAGCCCCAGTCTCCATTTGCAAGTCAAGTTCTAGCTCCAAATTCAAAGAGAAGCTATTGGTAAGCATCCTCTTCTTCTTCTCCAACTCTTTCTCCTTTCAACCTCAGAAATTCCTAAACCTAACTTTAGGAAATAATTCTCTTTTAAGCTTAGATTCAAGCTTGTTGAGTTGGAATTGAAGAGTGATTGTCCTTGCCTTGCTCTATAGCTTCCTCTTCATTGTTTTTGTGTCAAAGGTGAGATTTTTATCTCACATCTATGTCTATAACTATCTTTGGTTGTTAGGTATGAATTCCTAACACTTATTCATGTGCATTTGCTTTTGATTTGGATTGGTTTTGTGAATTCTCCAATTTTTGGTGTTTTGGTTCAATTTTATGAAAATCCTTTTATGGATGTTTGAACATGATATTTGGGATGTATCGAAGAGCCTATAAGACCGGGTTGTCGCTTGACGTAAATCCTTAGTCGTCATTGCTCGCTCGATCGTTTCCAAGAATGTTTTGGCCACTTTGGCCAAGGCAAATTATTACCCAGACCAGGTGACCAGACGTCTGGTGATCAAGTCCAGACGTCTGGTTTAGACCTGGAGCAAAAATATATGCACGTAGGAAAATAAAGAAAAAGGGCAGAAACTAATTCCAGACGTCTGATATGTTGGATCAGACGTCTGGTATGTTGGATTAGACGTTTGGTATATTGGATCAGACGTCTGGTTGTGCATTCTGGAGAAAATGAGTTCATGGCAAGAAATATAAAAAATGTCAGAAACTAATTCCAGACGTCTGGTATGTTGGATCAGACGTCTGGATGGTTTCTGAATTTCCAGAACCTTGGGCCAGACGTCTGGGAACACCTACCAGACGTCTGGAACTGATGATTTGGCCTAATTTGCCTATTTTCGAGTAAATTTCCATGGTTTATCGATTCGTGTTGGTTCCCTTTTTGTTGTTATCATTTATTATCGGCTTTGATGACATTTTCTTCATGATTTTTGGGAATATCCATTTCGATGGATTCAGTATCGATTTCTTTGGATTTTATTCACGTCTTTGAATGTGAATTTTGGTGATTGATTGTTCTAAAATCATTTTTTGTGATTTGTCACTTTAAAAATATAAAGGTTTCAATACTAGTAGTAAATATCAAAATTCTTTCATCAAAACGATTTCAACTCTATTTTCAATACTAAACTCGTTTACAAAACCGTTTTCTAATCTATTAGTATATACAAACCTTTACCTCATACGAATGAGGAAATATAATTAAACGGTTTAGCAAAACAAGTGGTATGAAACGTTTGCGTTTACTTCGTCGGTTAATTTTTGGACTTGTTCGATTGAAAATCTTGTGACAATTTCCTAGTGAAGATCTACAGTTTGTTCGTAAATATTTAAGTTAAGCTAGTGGTTATGGGACATGAAGCTAAACTCATATATTTACTAGCTTAGTGTAATTGACACTTCTTGATGATCGATGATGATCATTTTATGGTTTAGACTAGCAATGTGCGATGTCTCTTTGTCCATGTGGAGGACTGTACTTCATTTTATTGAGCTTCGTCTCACATTCGTGGAGCAATCGGCTCATAGGTCTTCGGACCATTCGTGGAGCATTCGGCTCATAGGTCTTCGGACCATTCGTGGAGCATTCGGCTCATAGGTCTTCGGACCATTCGTGGAGCATTCAGACCATTCGTGGAGCATTCGGCTCATGGGTCTTCGGACCATTCGTGGAGCATTCGGCTCATGGGTCTTCGGACCATTCGTGGAGCATTCGGCTCATGGGCCTCCCCCTTCTTATGATTTCTGGATTTCTTGTGATGATTTCTGGAATTTATGCTTCACCAATTTTCATGATTTTCATTGATATGATATCAATTTTTGTGCATTGGTGAATTTATGTGTTATTGACTTGTTAGGAATACAAGTTTAGGGTATGATACCCTATTTTATCTTTGAGAAGATTCTTGTGATATTGATTGATCTTTTGTTGATTATCATTTACATACTTATAGTAGTATGCCGTTATGGTTGTTACATGTTCATGCCATATTATTTATCCTATACCTTATCATCTGATATTTATAGCTAGACTGATCCGTTTATTATTTTCTTATAAATAATACTCGGGTCAGACTGAGATATTACAGGTGCTTCCTCATGACTTCCTATCTGGAACCATCATTTGACTTTTGGCTAACTACTCTAGTTCAGTATTTTTTGTTGTATACATTAGAGATTAGACTCCTTGATGTATACATATTCTTTTGACTAGCACTTGTATCTATTCTTTTGTGTTATTGTGGATCTTATTTGACCACTACTCTGATGTACACTTCTTTGTGTAATATTCATATCTATTTCCGCCTTTGTGATATGAATTATCTGTGACTGATTTGTGTTATGTTTATTTCTATATTTGTTTCCGAAGTCCATATAGCCACTGTGTAGTAGCTTTGAGTTTGTATCGGTATGTCGGATTTCCTCTTGAGAAGAAAAGTTATATTTTTATCTGGCATATCGGTACTCGCACAAAGAAATTATACAAATGGTCGCTCCTCAACAGCCTTATTCTCCGTGCTAGTTGACGGCATTACCCCGTAGTGTCCTTGGCTAGCGTGGGTATAGAGGTGGGGCGTCACAGCTTGGTATCAGAACCAAACTTCAGAACAATGTAGAATAATTTAGCAAGGATCATGTCCTAAGTCTTTCTTAGGAGTCGTGGTTTAAAAATTTATTCGAGTCAATTGGACCCGTTCTATCCTATTTTCTTTTATGATTCCTTGTTTTATCAATCAGGATTGTTTGATATTCATTCTGAGAATAACTTTTTCTTCTTCTTTCTTTCTTAAAGAAGAGAAATGGTTAGATCTGGCTGTACCAACGTCGGTCAATCCAGTGCTACTCCTCAGGAGGGAGTATTTATGTCTGCCCAGCAGCTTCTAGATCTTGTTAAGAATGCTCAAGCTATCGGACCCATTCCAGAGCCTACTCATCCTAGATCCGGTTTTGCACGCTTGTGCAGAGACTATACCGATTTGGGTGGAAGGCCATTCCGGGGATCCGAGAGTGTCATTGAAATCCAAGCTTGGCTTAGATCATGCAACCGCATCTTTTCTCGCATGAATCTTGTAGATCTCCACCGAGTCCAAGTGGCTTCTAGCATGCTCCAAGAAAGAGCATTGGATTAGTATGAGCTTCTTATTTCTGAAATCGTTGAAGCGGATCTCACTTGGGAGCAATTCCGGGAAAGATTCGAATTAAAATTTGTGCCGGAGGCTGAAAAGGTAACTTTGCCCCGTCGTTTTATCGACCTTGTTCAAGGTGAATCTTTTATGACGGACTACGTCGCATCTTTCGAATCTCTTTCTAAATACGGGGTTGAATACATTAATACCCCATTGAAGAAAAATCAGAGATTTGTTTATGGCTTGAACAAGAATCTCAAGAAGCCATTACTTCTGAAATTGGATTAAGTTTCTTTCGATCAGCTTATTGATATCGCTCTTCGTCTTGAAGAGGCCTATAATGAAAGTAATGTTGAAGTTGTGGGTGCCAAACAGAACTTCAACAATAACATGAAGAGGCCTATTAAGTTTAAAGGCCCCAATCCCGACAAGAAAGGGAAGCGAGAAACTTCTATAGCAAAGACTCCTACTACTAGTCGTGGACGATGCTACAATTGTGGTTCCATGGACCACTATGCAAGGGAGTGTCCGAAACCCCTTTATTGTCACTATTGCAAAGATTTGGGTCACCATATATCTTCTTGTCCCAAACTTCAAAGGAGGAGAGAGGGAAAGCTAAATGCGCCTAGTGACACTTCTCTTGGTCAAGGTATTTTTTATTCAATCCTTGATGAAATTTGTTTTGTGATTATCTTATTCGAGTTCTTTTGATATGGGTTTCACCTCATTATTTTATGTCAAAAGAACTTGTTGATTCCTTTTCTTTAAACATTTTGGGCTTGATGACTTCTTTGAGGATTGCGAATCCAGATTGGTGGATCCGCAACACTCAATTTGCTTTTTATCGATGTCAAAAATTATTTTATGTGATTTTTATTTCCGAGCCGATTTTTTTTATTTATGCTTCAGAATTGACTTTTGTAAGGATTGGCTTAATTATTATGAAGCCATATCCTTTGTCCCCTATGGACTATTCTTCTTCGACATTTTCAATCTGTTAAGCAGATTTCTGTTTTTCCTTTGTGGTTTTGATTCCAATTTGATGGCATCATTTTATTCTTTAAGCTCACATGATGAGGAAAGTGTTATTTCTCTCATTCATGTAGTTTGAGAATTTTCCGGTATTTTTGAGTTTGTCTTAGGATTATCACCTAAGCAATCTTTTGAGTGGTGTTAAGGTCTTTTTAGCTCGACCTTGCCACCGATTTTCATTTGCTACGAGTTGCGGGAGTTAACATTCGATTTACCGCATTCCGCACTCGTTATGAAACTTAAGAATGACTTATTATGTCATTCAGTCTGTCCAGCTTATTTCATCCATTTTACGAATCGAGTATTCTACGATCTTGATGACTCCATTCTCGTATATATATTGATTTTGGATGAAAACAGCAATTTAAAATTTTGCAAATCTTTTTCATAATATTTAAGTACAATTTGATTTTGCTCTTAAACGAGCAAAGAATATTAGTAAAGATTTTAAGAGACATTTTTTTATCATAAAGAAGATGATTTTGTTATTGTATTGCCCATTGAGTGCTTTAAGAATTCTGGTCGATGCGCTTGATCAACGTTATCGATAGGGATTTCCTAAACGCTATGATGAGACAATTTGACACAATAAATTGACTTATAAAAAGTAAAAAATTTCTAGAAAGATTGTTAAATAAAGATAATTGTAATTTTTGAAAATTTTAGCTTTTCGGGAAAGAAGATTATTTGAAAGAATTCTTTTCCGATACTCTTATTCTTGTGATTCCCGAAGGGAACCAAGACTTTATCTTTTGTACCAATACTAATCGTATTGGTTTGGATGTCGTTCCCTTGCAAAAGAGAACGTGCTATCACTTATGTATCTAAACCATTAAAGCCTATCGAGACTAGGTATGCCACTCATGATCCAATGCTCGCGGCTTTTGATTTCACTTTTAAAGTTCGGGATCATTGTTTTTGGCGGAGAAATTTGTTCTCCACCTCGATCATAAATCTTTGGAATATTTATTTTCTCAAAAGGAACTTACTTTACATCAATAATGTTGGCTCGAGTTCCTCGCATCTTATGATCTTGCTATTCTTTATATATTCCCGAAAGGGGAATCGTGTTGCCAATGCACTTAGTCGTAAGCAACAAGTGCTTGTTTCTTTGATGATTTCCGAAAGGATTAATCTTTTTACCAAGTTCATCGGACGTTTCGATGTACTTTGTTTTAGTGAGCTTCGTCTCATTTCTTTTATGGACTAGCGTCCGATGTTCTTTTATGGCCTTCGGTTCATTGGACGTAACGTTTGTACTACGTTGGTGTTCCGAATTCTTTGAGCTTCGTTTCATTGGACGCATCGTTTGTACTGCGTCGGTGTTCTGAATTATTTGAGCTTTGGTTCATCTGGCGTACCGTTATTGTGCTACGCCGTTGTTCCAAATTATTCGAGTTTCTCGTTTCTCTGGCGTACCGTTATTGTACTACGTCGTTGCACCGGCTCAATTTTTCTGCTATTCATGATGTTTTCCACGTCTTCCAACTACGGAAATGCCTTAGGGATTCCAATTTTATTCTTGAGCCCGGAGTTATTGTGGAAATTGAAGTTTTGCCTATTTGACTTTTGAGCAACATTTTATTCGCATCACTGCTTCGGAGGTTGAGCGCCTTCGAAATAAAGATGTTCTTCTTGTGAAAGTTCTATGGTTCTCAAATCCCAAGGATTGCTCTTGGGAAATCTAGAGAATTCATTGAGCGAACTCGTCCGGGTTTACTCTTTCGTGCTCTCTATGGAGAACTTCTTATTTCATATTTTCTTATATACTGATATTCTTCTATGGTTGTTACTATTTATTTTCTTCTTAAGTATTGCGAGGACGCAATTTCTTAAAGGAGGGGAGTCTGTAACAAACCGCATATTTATCGATTTTATATTTAAATATTTTATTTAAATATTTCATCGTTAGTCGGATTATAGTCCAAAAAGCTACTTTTTGCAAACAGTTGAATTAGGACTCGAGACCACCCCCATCGAGTTCAAAATGGCGTTTGCGACCTTTTTGAGTATAAACATTGATATGTTTGGAGTTAGTGGATTTTGCTACTTTTTCACTTAGGGCTTTGGTTTGTGTTTCAGCCCATAAACCATCTAATATCCAAACTGAACCCCTCTCCCTTCATTCACTTTCCTTTCCTAATACTTTCAGCTCTAAAGAGAATAATGGGGGAAAAGATTGGAAATTAGAATTCCCAAGCCCTAGTCTCCATTTGCAAGTCAAGTTCTAGCTCCAAATTCAAAGAGAAGCTATTGGTAAGCATCCTCTTCTTCTTCTCCAACTCTTTCTCCTTTCAATCTCAGAAATTCCTAAACCTAACTTTAGGAAATAATTCTCTTTTAAGCTTAGATTCAAGCTTGTTGAGTTGGAATTGAAGAGTGATTGTCCTTGCCTTGCTCTATAGCTTCCTCTTCGTTGTTTTTGTGTCAAATGTGAGATTTTTATCTCACATCTATGTCTATAACTATCTTTGGTTGTTAGGTATGAATTCCTAACACTTATTCATGTGCATTTGCTTTTGATTTGGATTGGTTTTGTGAATTCTCCAATTTTTGGTGTTTTGGTTCAATTTTATGAAAATCCTTTTATGGATGTTTGAACATGATATTTGGGATGTATCGAAGAGCCTATAAGACCGGGTTGTCGCTTGACGTAAATCCTTAGTCGTCGTTGCTCGCTCGATCGTTTCCGAGAATGTTTTGGCCACTTTGGCCTAGGCAAATTATTGCCCAGACTAGGTGACCAGACGTCTGGTGATCAATTCCAGACGTCTGGTTTAGACCTGGAGCAAAAATATATGCACGTAGGAAAATAAAGAAAAAGGGCAGAAAGTAATTCCAGACGTCTGGTATGTTGGATCAGACGTCTGGTATATTGGATCAGACGTCTGGTTGTGCATTCTGGAGAAAATGAGTTCATGGCAAGAAATAAAAAAAATGTCAGAAACTAATTCCAGACGTCTGGTATGTTGGATCAGACGTCTGGTATGTTGGATCAGACGTTTGGTATGTTGGATCAGACGTCTTGATGGTTTCTGAATTTCCAAAACCTTGGGCCAGACGTCTGGGAACACCTACCAGACGTCTGGAACTGCTGATTTGGCCTAATTTGCCTATTTTCGAGTAAATTTCCATGGTTTATCGATTCGTGTTGATTCCCTTTTTGTTGTTATCATTTATTATCGGCTTTGATGACATTTTCTTCGTGATTTTTGGGAATATCCATTTCGATGGATTCGGTATCGATTTCTTGGGATTTTATTCACGTCTTTGAATGTGAATTTTGGTGATTGATTGTTCTACAATCATTTTTTGTGATTTGTCACTTTAAAAATATAAATGTTTCAATACTAGTAGTAAATATCAAAATTCTTTCATCAAAACTATTTCAACTCTATTTTCAATACTAAACTCGTTTACAAAACCATTTTCTAATCTATTAGTATATACAAACCTTTACCTCATACGAATGAGAAAATATAATTAAACGGCTTAGCAAAACAAGTGGTATGAAACGTTTGCGTTTACTTCGTCGGTTAATTTTTGGACTTGTTCGATTGAAAATCTTGTGACAATTTCCTAGTGAAGATCTACAGTTTGTTCGTAAATATTTAAGTTAAGCTAGTGATTATGGGACATGAAGCTAAACTCATATATTTACTAGCTTAGTGTAATTGACACTTCTTGATGATCGATGATGATCATTTTATGGTTTAGACTAGCAATGTGCGATGTCTCTTTGTCCATGTGGAGGACTGTACTTCATTTTATTGAGCTTCGTCTCACATTTGTGGAGCAATCGGCTCATAGGTCTTCGGACCATTCGTGGAGCATTCGGCTCATAGGTCTTCGGACCATTCGTGGAGCATTCGGCTCATAGGTCTTCGGACCATTCGTGGAGCATTCGGCTCATGGGTCTTCGGACCATTCGTGGAGCATTCGGCTCATGGGTCTTCGGACCATTCGTGGAGCATTCGGCTCATAGGCCCCCCCTTCTTATGATTTCTGGATTTCTTGTGATGATTTCTGGAATTTATGCTTCACCAATTTTCATGATTTTCATTGATATGATATCAGTTTTTGTGCATTGGTGAATTTATGTGTTATTGACTTGTTAGGAATACAAGTTTAGGGTATGATACCCTATTTTATCTTTGAGAAGATTCTTGTGATATTGATTGATCTTTTGTTGATTATCATTTACATACTTATAGTAGTATGCCGTTATGGTTGTTACATGTTCATGCCATATTATTTATCCTATACCTTATCATCTGATATTTATAGCTAGACTGATCCGTTTATTATTTTCTTATAAATAATACTCGAGTCAGACTGAGATATTACAGGTGCTTCCTCATGACTTCCTATCTGGAACCATCATCTGACTTTTGGCTAACTACTCTAGTTTAGTAGTTTTTGTTGTATACATTAGAGATTAGACTCCTTGATGTATACATATTCTTTTGACTAGCACTTGTATCTATTCTTTTGTGTTATTGTGGATCTTATTTGACCACTACTCTGATGTACACTTCTTTGTGTAATATTCATATCTATTTCCGCCTTTGTGATATGAATTATCTGTGACTGATTTGTGTTATGTTTATTTCTATATTTGTTTCTGAAGTCCATATAGCCACTGTGTAGTAGCTTTGAGTTTGTATCGGTATGTCGGATTTCCTCTTGAGAAGAAAAGTTATATTTTTATCTGGCATATTGGTACTCGCACAAAGCAATTATACAGATGGTCGCTCCTCAACAGCCTTATTCTCCATGCTAGTTGACGGCATTACCCCGTAGTGTCTTTGGCTAGCGTGGGTATAGAGGTGGGGTGTCACAGATTAGTATGAATATTTTATTGTATTGAGTCTTAGAATATTGTTAAAATCATTTCTCAAGTAGTCACACACACACACACACAAATTACTTTAACATTAATTTATACATAAAAAGTGTACACTGTGCAATTGACAGCAGGTCGGCCGACCGACCAGAAACTTAGGTCGACCGACTCTGTGTCAAATGCACAGATATACATTTTTCTATGTACAGTTTTGAAACTCAGCTGACCGGCCAGTTTTTTCGGTCAACCGACCTGAACATAACGGCTAGTTTTCTGAAGAGTTGCGATCGTTCATGAAGAGGAATGTCCTTCAATCCAAGAGATACGGACACAACTTTTGATTGAAACTCTTCATGAAATATTGTAACTATTCTACAACTATATAAACATGTTCAATTCACTTCTACAATTACCGATTCTTGTTTTATAATTCTAAAATCTATTCTCTATTTATTTCTGCAAATAAAAGCATTCATTCTCATTCAATATCACTAGAATCCTTGAATAAATTTATATACTTTGATTCTACGTGATTATCTTCCTTCTAAATCTTCACACACATATATACTCTTGAGGATTTGATTATAGGAAAGCTGTACTATCAAAAGAGAATCAGTGTTATTCAGAACACATTCGTCAACAAATTATTTGTATTAAGTTGAAGTCCTCTTCGGCTGTTGAGGCGGAAAAATCCCTGTTCGGCTGCTCAGGTGTCGTATACCTATTCCACCGGGTTAAGTGAGCGGTTTAGTTTAAATCCAGAGGGTATTCTGAGACTGGACGTAAAACGGGAAGTTCGAACCAGTATAAAAATTCCTGGTGTGCTTACTTTAATTTTTATTTTACTGCTATTATCAGTTTTTGCATTTATATACCATATTACACGATCCTTAGTACTGCACGTACACTTACATAATATTGAAAATATCATTTTGAATAAATATTTACAAAAATATATGCCTTGGAATAAATATTGATAAAATGACCGAAAATCATTTTATCGATAAACAGCTCTTTGGCCATCCAACATCGTGCACGGAGCTGGATACATATACTCATTTATCCATATAAGTGAGAAAATGTAATAAAATAATTTATTTTACTTTGGAAAATTAAAAGTATATATGACATCATTAATAATGTCACTATTTTTGAATAATTGATTTTTGAATTTAAATTGAGTTTTAAATGATTTAATAACTATTTTAATTATTAAATAAGAACTTTTAATTATTATATAATGATAGAAATATTATTATCAAATTTTGTTTACAAATGTATGTATATTAATTAATAAGAGAAAATATGACCAGAAATCGAAATCGGAATTCATAACGATTCAACGTGTAGAAGTTATGCAACGTTGTGGATTATATGTGACATACATATGCACATATATACATGTACATACACATGAAGACATTCACATGCACATGGATACACACATATATACATATACATTTTAATATAAAATAACCAAAAATATCAAGATATTTTCTCACTTTCCTTAATACTTAAGCCTTACAAAGTCAACACTTACACACACAAGTACATGCACATGGCCAAGCATATGGGTGGCGGGGTTTCAGCCGAAGCATGGTGATGACGGAGAGAGGTGGTTGGTGATGGTAGGATGATGCAAAGGTGGAGATAATATCATGATATTTTGCTCCTTCCATTTGCCTATAAATACCCACCATCCTTCTTCACTTTCATGCACTTCTTCTTCTTCATTTTTCCTAAGCTTTCCTCTCTATTTCATGGCTTCCATACTTGGAAAAATAATGGAAAAATATAGTTCAAAAATAAGTTAAACTATATAATATACATATATACCAAAACATTTCAAAACTCAAAGCAAACTCCTCATCTCTCTCCCCTTAAACCCCATGGCAACCACCCCCCACCACCTATAGCCGAGCTTTCCTCCTCTCCAAGGTCAAGGTCGAACCTTCTAAAGGCAAAAGTCCAAGAGTTCATGAGCTTAAAGTTCAAGTTAGCAAAGCTACAGCCATTTTCTAGTTAATCATTTAATTCCAAGGTGAGAAATTCTATTTATAATATGATATATTAGATAATATATATGTTTGGTTATGCTTAGTTGTGATAATTGTTTACCTAGTTTGGATGTTGATTATATGTATATTTGATATAGAAACATGTCACGTTTAATACGTGTCGAAATATCACAAAGGAAATCACTTTCCTTTAATAAATAAAATAGTGTATGTGAGATTATTAAACCTCTTATAAATGGTTTATAAATATTTTATAAACACTAAAATCCAAGTTGGTGAAGTTTTGACAAGTTATGAAAATTGAGCCAAAAACTGGCGCATCGTGTAATGGTACTTCGCGATTTCACGCCGTAGAAATTTAAATCCATATATACGATGGATTCGGAGCGGGAATTCTTTGTGATAAGAATTTTCCAAACTCTTATAATCATAGTTTTCAAATGAAAAAGAAAAAAAAAGATTTCGTTTAGTAGATTTTGAAATGTGAGCAAAACAAGTTTTCACAATAGTCGCGGTTCAGCAGTTCGGAAACCAAAGCGAAAAATTCTTTATAAATGATATTTTTAATTCTTTAAAAATATGGAATAAATTCTATAAATCTTAGTAAATGTTTTAAAAGAGATTTGAGTTATAAAAATGGATTTCTAAATGATTGAGTTGTTTTTTTGACCAAATAAGCCTTAAAAGCACTATTCACGGCACTTTTTGCAACACTTTTAATAACTTTAAAATATGGATTAAAACTTAACAATTCTTTTCCAGATCTTTTATAACTGTTTTCAAATGAATAATTAAGTATTATAATAATGATTTGGAGGATTTATAATTTATTTAAAAGAGTTTTAAATAAATTACTTGAAGAAAAGATTTTATAATAAAGTGATTTAATCTTGGCTCTAAAAGCCGACGAGTAGATTGGATTTTTCTATCCGATAGATCCGGACGTAGGGTGCTTAAATTAAGGAGATGCTCAGGAGCAACCAGTGCCTTGGCTCACCTGACCTCTTTCTTGGGCTAGGGATAGATATGGTCGAAATGTCGAAAATAAGACAAGTATAAAAGGTTCAAAATTGATAAATTTAATTTGATACAACTTGGATTGTATGGAGACAATCTTCTTATATTTGGTGTTAAATTCCGAGGAGGGAACTCTTACTAACCGTATGAATTTAAAAGGTGATTTCACCATTATTCGACGGATTGTACTTGTTGAATAAGGAAATTAATGTTGAGTAGAATTAGTATAATTTCTATCGACCCTTTTTTAACTCAATAAGTTTTCAAATATGACTTATGAATATGATTTGGTAGTTTCAAAGTTAAAGTGAGGTTTAATGATTTTTATATACCGGAAAGAAGTGTTTTAAAGATATATACCTCTAGAAGATATTTTTGACAAAAAAGAAAGTAATTAATAAAATGATAAGCACCTATTTACTTATTATCTTTTTATCGATGGTTGGTTCAAAGGAACCGGGATCAGATTTGAGTGATTCTTATCCGAAAAATACTTCAAACCAATTTACGTATTTGAAATGAAGAGTTAGAATGATAATAAATGAATGAAGGGCTGCTTATCGCTGACCATTAAGGGAAATTTCCCATATCATATATATATGCGGTATTATCTTCATTTGATCTTCGATGCAAGGGCTGCCTACTACTAATCCTAGGGATGATTCCCAACGGGATGTGGTAGGAGAGTTCCTTCGGTTTGTCTTTTTCCTGGACAATCTGTATAGACGAATGTATGACATTACATTTCTAATCACATTGATTGATCCTTATAAACGTATCATCTGTTTGGTGGCGGAGAAGGAAACTTCTCTTAGCCTAATACCCTTTCCTAAGACATACGACCTCAGTAGTTATATGTTTGTAGAAATAAGTTATGTGATCATGGAATGGTAGTGTGGCAATCAAAGTGGAATGTGTGCTATATGAAAGGTAATTGTTACCTCAGGTCTCATCAACCGGGAATGGTTAAAACAGGGTTGCTTCAGGGCTATGTGGGTCGCTCCCATAACTGTATGGTTATCACCTTTATAGATTACTCTATATATGCCGAGTATGTTGAGTAAGCTATGGGATCTCGGATAGGTCGGTTACCACCGGGTTTATGTCATATTCGGTCCTATCCGCCACCAAATGGGTCTGCTGGTAGGTCGGTTCTGATTAGCTGGGGTTTCGAAGATGTCAATCCTATGAACATTCCTCTAGTGATGCACTATACAGAAGGTATTCCCTTACTTGGCCATTGTATGGAAATCCATTCTCCAATAAGTGACTTTGGACTTGATTATAGAGCCTAGTATGCTGAAATTTAATAATGTAACAATTTTGGCTAAAGTTATTTATATTTGCTTGAAAAGTATTTTCAAAAGAATGTCATCAAAAATAATATACCCAGATTTTGTGTAGCTAATGTTTTTGGTTATCATAAGGTAAAAACCCCTTCCGTGTTTATGTGCGGTGTAGTCTTATGAGATACCTTTGTTTTCAAAAAATCCATATCAGAGTTTCTCAAACAAGTCCCATGACTGGCCTGAAGTTTATTTTATTTTTCCCTTAAACTCTGGGTGCCCTATTTTTGGGCAGCTAAGTAGTTATATTATTTGGAGCATGGAGCATTTTGGGTTCTTTGTAGAATTTATCTATCATTTTCCGTTATGTTTGTATTTTGTATTATGTATTACCAGCTCTTGTATGGATAGGACGTTAATACTATCCCTAGCTGGATTAGTACTTACTAGAACTCTGATGGAACAATATGGAGTAATTGCATGCACTGCTCATATGTATAATTATATGTTGAATACGATGTGAGATTTTATTATTGTCTTGTCTTCTATCTTTATTTTCTTTACCCCATGATAATCCACCTCTCCGGCACTTGGATTTACGGCATGTGAATATCGAGGATGTATTAGTGTCGATCTCTGAGGGTTGAGGAGATGAGTCGTCACATTGGCTAAGAACTTATCAGAATTACTCGATTATTTGGATTTGATATGATAGATGCACCAAATAATGAGTTGATTGGGTTAATAAGAGAATTGAGTTTCAGAAGTAAGATATTTTTTTCAAGAATGAATATTTTTAAGGAAGTGTTATAAAGAAAATTAGTTTTGGAAGTTTAAATTGTAATATTTGTTTTATAAGAAAATCCATGAATCAATATTTTGTTTATTTAAGATTAGGAAATTATTTGAAGGATTTTACAAAGAGCTTTAAAGTTTCATTTCAAAGTAAGTGGAATTTTGCGCTACATATATATTTTGATTGATATTGAAAGGTTTGTGGTATAAAATTTTGAATATCTATTAATATATGATTTAGTTGGAAACATTCTATCTACAAAACCAAATTATGTATACTTATGTATATGATAAGACAGTCATATTATATAAAATGATCTTTTGACATAAAGTAAGAATATTTTAGAAAATAACCATAGTTTATTTAGAATTAATTTAAAATTAAATATATTTTAAGTGGTTGGTATTGAATAATTGAAGTTGAAAGAAAGTAGTTGGTGTTGAAGTTCAAATATAAAAACAATGGAAATGTACAATGGAAGGATCATATTTTATGGCTTTTAAATATAAGGTATGTTTTATAAAATAATATTTTGACAATGATGATATACTTTAAAAGCGAATGGAAGATTTAAAATTTTGATATTGTGATGAATTTCCAATCGGTAAAGTTTTTTTTCTATTTTAAAAGTACGGAAAGAAAATTTCGAATATTTAAGTTTAGAATAGTTTGATGGGTTTGGAAGCGAATAAGGAAGGGAAATTTTATGCATTGGAAGTGGCCCTAAGTGCGAGTAAGCCACTATCTACTATAAAGAAAGGAAAGTAGAGTTAGATAGGTGATAAGTTTTTATTTTGAGTAAGGGTTCTGATGGTAGATATTTTAGATTATAAATCTCACACAATGCGTGAATCTATGGTGTTGTCAAATCCGTCCAGAGGATCGATCCATCTATTTATGATTTGTCATGATTTGAAAATTTGTTATGCGGTGTAGCATCCTTTAGTGACACATATGTATTAAGTCTCTTGGGAATATTGATTGATTTTGAAGTAAACTGAATGACTCGTTATGGGATGGTATTGGATAAAGATAGGAATGTGATTTGTATGAGGAGTAGCGGACTAGGTACGAACTTGTTGTGAGTTGTGATCTCAATAGTCCTATGATAAAGAGTTGTTATTTATTCTCTAGTACAGGAATTTCATATGGTATTATAGAGAAATATTTTGATTCTAATCTTCCTTCCTTAAAATAGATAAAATCTACTAAGCCTATGACATGCCATTGGGTATACGAATCAAGTAGAGAATTAGAAACTGGATAAGAAGAATTCCAAGTTTGTGTAAAAAGGGTTGTATTTGGGATTATAAAAAGAGAAGTAAATTTAAATTATTATGTTGGAAACAATGTAGGAAAGAGATGTTAACCGAACACCAAAATACTTGGGTCAAAATTTTGTAAGAAGGAAAAGTGGCCAAGGTTATACTTATATGATCATTAAAAATTTTGAAGATAAATTTGAAGTAGAGTTTCACTTAAAATGTGAATGTCGGGGGTGTTAGTGGTATTGGAATTTTGGTTGGTTGGATCTTATAAACCAATCAATTGAAGAAAAAAAATCTTGTTAGGCGTGATTAGAAAATTTTAAAGAGGGCTTGGAGTTTATTATTTATGATAAGATTTCGGTAACCCGATGGTATTTCTATGGGATTCAACTCATTGATCAATCCATGGTTTAGATTTTGGGACTGTAGGTGTTTGCATTCTTCCATCCTGTATTATTGAGGTAATGAAGAGCGATGGAAGCGAATAATATCTAGATGGTTTATTGTTTGATATCATGGTGTAAGTAAACCATTCAATTGGGCTGTGGATGGTGTCATTGATCCGATGTATCGGATAACTTTACACCGTATGTGTTTGTAAAGGTTTAAAAGGCAAGTAGGTTGTCATCTTATTATATATGTTTTGTGTGATAATCATAAGGTGCTCGTAGTTGAGTTGTCATTCCAACTATAAGTACATTGTTTTAGATTTGTATTATGTTAAAGATAGAGTTTACTGGATTGAAAATGTTTCACTACTCGGATATAACATTGATTTGTTATGATGGGGGGTACAATGCTATTTATACTATTGAAGATTATGCTTATTGGATTGATATGGTGAATTGCCATACGAATTGAGCTGTCGTGAGCATAGTAAGATAAATGGTGAATTTGGATTATTTATAAAATTTGTATTTGGAAGGAATACCATCAATAGGTTTTTATAAAGGATAATGGAAATTTAGTTTTTGGTTGTAAAAGATATTCTGAACCAAGTTGGTGACATAATTTTATAACAAGAGTTTCGATGATTAGAAGATTTTGGGAAAAAGAAGCAACATTTGTGTGTTCTTATGAAAGGAATTATTAGAGTTTAGTTTATAGGCACATAGAAAGCATTCTGATCTAAGTTGGTTTCATGGTTATACGAGAATTTATTATTAGTGTTATGGAAAGAAGAAATTAAAGCTATATGAGTACCGATTTGGAGAGTCAAGGAAATGATGTTTTGGTTCGCACACATTAAAACATGGAGGCAATTTTCATCGAAGTATGAGATTTGAAGATTTAGATGTGATTTTGAAAAAGGAATAAGTATATTCTTTTCAATCGTCATTTAGATTGAAGGGAGACCATCTATTCAATGTGGTTATTTTGAAGCAACGACTTATGGGTACCTAGCTTATGTTGCGTACCAGATACACACGAACGAAGTATTATGTAGTTGACCATTTAATGCTATCGCGAATTTAGGTTAAGTTTTTACTTAAGTTTAGGCCTTCACTTAGGTTTAGGATTATTGGTTTCAATGTTTGAATGGATGAATAGTATTGGATTTCTTATGACTGAATATATGTTTGTTTGTATAGTATAGAAATTAGGATAGGATTTATGAATCCCTTCATGGATTGAGAACACGATACTTCAATACCATGATCAATGGATGTATGGAGAAGTGATATTGTTAGTGAAGTGATTCCACTTGAGATGGATTAAGATTAGAGAAGTAGTTCTGTTACGCTCACCAGGCTAAGACATCACCCTTTAATTTTCTTAGGTGAAATGAGGGATTATACAATAATCTAAGTTATTACTTGCTTAGATAGGACACCGTCCACTTTTGAGTTGTCTTACCCTAGCACCCAAAGATGAAGTAATGATTTCACTACCGGTATTGTTCGAGTGTTGTGTATATATTCTATAGTTGTGTAAGGTTGCAGTTTGGTTAGGGAATTCTTATGCCCAAGGTTATAGGTGGTTATGAGATCCAACATCCGACTATTTGAATTTGTGTAATGAATTGCAGAAATCATAGTTGTGCATGTAAGATTATATTTAGTATTTGGAAATGAATATATGTACCAGTGGTGGAGTCTATTGTGTTTGGGTGGAATACGTAATCCAAAATTCGAGAAGCCAAAGAGAATGCTCGAACTTTCCATTTCGATTCTTTTTCTGGAATACTATTCCATTCACTTGTTTGTTAGTATAGTTAGTTTAATTATAATTGAATAAATGGTTATTATATAAATGGACACATATTTATTACTTAGTTTAGAATATGATTAACCAATTTGGTTGTTTGACTTGTTTATTTAATTTATGAAATTTAGCTTGCTTGATTTTGATATGTTGCTAATACATGCACATACAATATGTTGAAATTTATTATCGTTGTTGCATACATATAGTAATTTTATGTTCATACTAGGATGCTTGCTTATATATACATAATTGATATGACATGCCATCTCATTCATATAGGAATGCACTGAAATAGATTGTGCATCTACTTAATATATCATATGTCATGATCATCATGTATGCATATTTTGCTATTTTCTATGTATTACTATGTTTGCATCATTCAAGTAAATGTTAAGGCTGTTAGGTAATTTGTGATGTATGTTTTGTTTGGATGAATGTTTGGATAATCGATTTGTGCGTCCTATATATTTATATGTGTTACCGTGTATATAGTATGTGACGTGAGGGAGTTTGACATATTCTTTGTCCCGTGAGAATTTTGGGGATGAAATTCTTTTAAGGGGGAGAATTTAATATCCCATAAAATTTAATAATACAAAAATAATTAATACTGAATTAAAAGAGGTAAATTAATCAATTATAATAATGGAAGGGAAAAATGATCATTTTTCCAACTTTGGAATTTAACGATGAAACCCACATCATTGTGTCACACTCGTTTTCTCTGATTCGCAAAGTATATTGATTTGTTGGATGTGGAGGTCGTATGAGAGAGATACAGATGATATATCGGTTAGTCGAGTTAGCAACAAAAATATTTAAATTCTAATTTAAAATTAAAGAGCCATTAGAGTTTGCCGGTCATGAACTTCTTTTCTCAGAGAAGAAGCAATGACGGTATCTGAGGAATAAGCATCGGCTAACTCTATAAATTTATCCATGTATGTACGTTCCATCCATTTCAAATTCATTTCTCAAGTTTCATTTCTTCCTCTCCTTCCCTTTTCTTAATCAGAAATTCAAACGAAGATATCTTGCCCATTTCTCAATCGATTTACGCAAAATTAGCGGAAAATCAGAGAGCATGGAGAGTATATGAGTTTGGAGGTGGAATTCAAAGAGATGACAATAAGTAGGCTGGATAGCAAGGATGATGGTGGAATCTCGTAATCTTTTCACACCATGGATGGGAAAACTCAAATTAGCATATCTTCCATGTTTCTTAATGGAATCCGATGATCCACCCATCAAAATGACCACGGGGATAATAATACGATTTGGAAAAGTATTGGGGTGAAATACAAAGGTTCCTGGATGTAAAATGAATAGTATGTTGCTTCTTCTTCTATCAAAAGTTTTGTTAGTGATTCTTCTATAATCTTTGATATTATGCAAAGCTTGATGATATAATGATGATTTGGGTCTGATTGATAAAATAGGTTTGTGGGGAAATCAAAGAAACAGTAATGTATTTCACTTAAAAATTGAGGAAGGTTGTTTTCAAAACTTTGAATTGAATATGTAAATTGAATCCTATGTTAAACTAATCTAAAACCAAAAATAAATCATAGTACAATCGAAGTATATAGAAAATAAATCAGTACAAAGAAAATTCGAGCAAAACGGTGCAACTGGAACGAAGGAAATGACGGTAGAACAATACACAAGAGCCACATAGGTCGACCCCCCAACCTAAAAGTGGTCGACCAGTCATTTCATGGTGGTCGATTGGTGAGTATGGGTTGGACCCAATTCCAACCTGGACTCAATACAAGCTGAGTAATATCAAGAGAGCTTCATACCATTTATTTTGAGCAATGTTAGAGCTATTCTTAGAGACAAGTTTAGAACTACGGAGACTAGGAGAATCACGCTGATGTTGGTTGTTGTATGAAGTTGAGTTATATGTTTATTCAATGATAGAATTAGTTTGATGTTAGCGGGAACTTGTAAGAAACCTATGGTGCAAGTAGGCGGGCCAAGTGTAACACTCCTAATTTTTAATAACATTATTCTAGAGATTTAATTAGATAAATAAAATAGAATAACATAAATAATTAGAATGATAAGGGGATTGAGACTTGAAAATAAAATTAAGGGCCGCGCTTAACTGTTTAAATGGGCTTAAGAATGGTTTATAAGCAAATTAATTTACATAAGGGCTTATTAGAAAATAGCCGCACATAATCCATTACCCTTATATATTCTCATTTCCATCTATTCACGTTCATTTTTGCAAAACAAAAACAAACGTAAAACATAAGAGGAGCCGGCCATTGCTAAGGAAGAAAAGAAGAAAAATTCAATCTAAAGCTAAGGATTCAAGCGAAGGGAAATTAATCTTAATCCAATCTACTTATCCTAATTAAGGTGAATAATAATCTATATCATCTATATATTTCTTTTATGATCATCTGATTTTCGGGTTTAAGATTAAATCCATTATGATGATGATTTTTGATGATATGCTTAGATTTTATGATATGATATATTCAAACAAGTTTGTTTGAAAATGGTTTACACACGGTTTTAAGGGTAAAATCGTTTAAATATAATTTAGAATGCCATGAGGAATTTAAATGTTATGTAAAATATGATTTTGGAGTTGGGTTTTAATTTTTATAATTTTCCAAGTTATGAAGAATTTATTATTAATTTTCAAAGGAAAATATGGTTAATTGGGTTTAGAAATTTATTTCGAAAATTATATTGAGAATTTGGACCTAAAATTTAGATATGTTAGATAACATATTAAAAGTGAATTTCTGTGAATTTTGGAGATTTTTCCTAAGTGATATACTATGAGAATTAAATTATTTTGAAAGGAGGACCTAAATGATTTAATCGTTTCGCTTAAGGGAAGGGCTTATTTGTTAAATTAATCTTGGTTTAGATCTGAAATTATGCGGCAATTTTATTTGGAAAATAATTTGAAAAGTTTATGGCAACCAATTAAATGTTTACAAATAGGCCAGTTAGTTATAAAGTTATTGCTTTTATTGGCATTAATTAGCTTTTATCTAGAAAAGTGGATTCCGCCTCTTTTAGAAGCACCTTTCGACCCATAGCTTCCGCCTTCAATCAAGTTGAAACCTACCAGGTCGAAACCACGAAGCTGAAACCAATACACAAGGTATCAACATTGGTACGTAGTGGATTGGAGAAAGGCGAAAGGCATGATGTCGAAACATAGCTTCCGATGGGAACGAAACCTTTGCTTGTTTTCTAAAGAAATGCGCTTGCCTGTTTTACTAAATGCTTTCGAAGGTGTCAAAATATATGCTTTTGAAGGGGTCTTTTGAATAGCTTTTGAAAGGGGATTGTCGCCTTACTGTTTAAAGCATAGCTTTTGAATGAGTTACCTAGTTTCCAAACTAATGATTTCAAAAGGGGTAGTTTCGACCTAGCCGAAACCCTTCTGCCGACCTTATGCCTTTCGAAGGAATTGAAGATATCAATGCTTTCGAAAGGTAGCCTTTGTTTTGTAAATATGAGCCACTTCCTAAAGCTTTCGAAAGGGGTTAATTGTTTCGAAGGCAATGTGTTTCGATAGGGGTTTCGAAGCTAACCTTCAAGTGTTTTACCTAAATGATTTGTGCTTTCGAAAGGATGGTTTCGAGGCCATCAAAATTTTTTCCAAACACTTTTATATGATAAAGAATGGTTTCAAAAGAGATACTTTCATTTATATTCACTTTGACCCAAAAGATATTTAAAGATAAACCCAATGGTTTTGGAAGGGGTATTTCAATGGTTTCGAAAGAGGTACATTCATATGGTTTCGAAGCTATGCTTCCATAATTGAATGGTTTCACTTTAATACATTCAAAAGGTTTCGAAAGAAAGGTTTTAAAGCGTTTTGAAAGCCAAGTGCCTAGAGTTTTGAAAAGAAGATTTTAATGCTTTCGAAAGGAAGTTTTCCAATGGTTTTGAAAGTAATGATTAAAGGTTTTGAAAGCCTTAGTTTTCAAAATAAATAACCCAATCTCATTTTAAAGAAAAATCATGGCATAATAAAAGAGTTTGAAATGATTTTAAGTATGGAGTTTTTGAAGAAGTTTTCCTTGATTAATAGGTTAAAGGGATTAACTAAGGTTTATATAAAATGATTTCAAGGATATTAAACCATTAGTGATGGTAATTATTATGATTAATTAACTGCATTTTGGAGAGAAAAGGGCAGAATAACCAGCTAGGTTGACCCAGTAGTGAATATAAATTGAATTAACTCTGGAATGAGTAGAGTTGCATCCAGGAGGTCAGATAGACCAGAATGTAGGATGCCTAAATATTGATTAAAGAAGTTGGCAGATAGACAAGTTTACAGTAAACCCGTGAAAACTATGTATAGGAAGAGTTATTGGCATGGGCCAATAGGTTCATAGTAGAACTATGAAAGCTATGAATAGAAAGAGTTATTGGTAGGGGAAAATAGGTTTATAGTGAACTCATGAAAACTATATCCGGATTAAGTTATTGACAGAAGACAATAGGTTCCTAGTCAACCCATAAAAACTAGGATAAGAGGGAAGTTATTGGAGATACTAGAAGGTTCAGGAAGAACCCATGAAACGATGAAGTTATTGGCATGGGCTAATTAAGCCTGTAAATGGATGATTTCGGATGCGGATAGTACCATATCTGCATCCTCACCCGAAATCATTTTCGGATATCGGATATCCGCATCCGCGGATATGGACAGATATCGGATAATTATCCTATCTGCTAAAGACCGATAAATCAAGAATTATAAAATGAAAATTTTAGTTTAACATAAATATTTTTCAATCCCATTGATTATAAAAGTGTTAAAAATTAACAAATATGATGATAATAAATAGTTTCGAACAGTTAATAAGCATTAAATGCATATAATATAAATTACTAACTTAATAACACAATAAACGAATATCTTTCACTGCACTAAAATGCACATAATTTGAACTATAATCTTGACAAAAATGGATGGATAATTTTCGAATGTGGATGTCTTTGTACCCGCATCCGCATCCGTTTTTTCGGATATCAAATATTTATCTGCTTTTCAGATGCGGATGCGGATGCGGATGCGGATGCGGATGCGGATGGATTTTGGATTTTTCGGGTATCCATTGACAGCCCTAGGGCCAATAGGTTCTTAGTGATCCCATGAAAACTATGAAACTGGACAGGGAGTCCATAAGTATTAAACAGGTTATTAGTCAGCCCATGAAAACTAATAGGTTAATAGTGACCCTAGAAACTATAACTAAGACAAATAGTCAAAATGAATGGGGATGGGTAATGCAGAATTGATTTATTTGTTTTTCATATCATCATAATATTTTGAATTATTATTTTTTAACCATTGTGGATGCAGGAGCACAGTATATGGTTTTATAAAGTTTTAGGATACTAGTGAGGGGAAAACCTGTTCCGCTAAGCGGCGTCGTCTCACTAGATAACTAAATAGTTTGAGATGGTAGATTATTATTCATACCAGGTTTTATGTCTGACTCGAAGTTTATGTTTTTCCCTCAAACTCTCAGGTGCTCAATTTATTTTGAGTAGTTTGAGATTTGAGGTTTTTAGGTACCTCTTTAGACGAATAAGCTTCCGGAGACGTGCAGGAAGCATGATAGCTATTTAGAGTTCTTTCCTATTTTGATTCAGCTGTGTTTTGTTGTTGTAAAGGCAAAGATGTTTAATTTCCTAGTTATATACTCTGATCGTCCAAGGGGGCATCTTCATATGTCGCTCTTGGCGTAAGTTGAAATAATTATATTTCCTCTGAACGTGGTTCTTTGGCATTATGTAATGAATTTGAAATGCTTTGAAATGGAATGAGAAAGTTGTTTTTTGATTTTAAAATTTTCTATATCAATGTGTTTCTGTTATATAGATGTATCTAACATTATCGTATTTGATCGCCGAGGATTAATAACTATGGATGACTACAGCATCCATAGTCGTTGGCTTTTGGCCTCCAAGTAGGGGATGTTACACTAAGAGGCAACCATGTAGCATAGTAGGTGGGTCCAAGGAATTTGCTCTCTTGTAGCACATGAGGTGGCTCAATAGAGGAGGGGACGGTAAGCGATCATGTAGCGCATGGATGCGGGATCCAGGCCGTGAGTCCATTTTTTATTCAAGCGCAGATGTTAATCGATCTCGTAGCATATGCGACAGGTCCAGGACGTGAATCCAGTACATATGTAAGTAACAGACATTAAGCGATCTTGTAGCATTGAGGGTCCAGGATGTGAGTCCATTATGTGATAGATTGATGATATGTTTCTATACCATAGAAGCATGCACCATATGTATACAATTAGTTAAGTAAGGTACGACTAGTAGTGTGAGAGGTGGGATCGGGACATATTAAACACCTGTTACATTATAGCATTATCTCTTTAGTGTATGTGAAGTAAGTATAACTCACTCAGTCGGACTTATGTCCGACCCACTCCTATTTTTCCCTCTTATTTATATCATTAGGTTGATGGATCCCTGAAGACATAATGGAGCATAAGACAAAGAATATATGTGTGTGTGTGTACATACATATATACATATACATATATGTATATGTATATGTATGTGTATATACATGCATACAAACACACATACACACACACACACACTGTAAATAGAGGATATGGTATGACTTATATAAGATGCATTGATATTGGATTAGATATGTACAAACACATAGTGTGATGTAAATTCACTAAGTTTGATTATTAAACAAATGATGGTTATTTAGTATTATATCTTATTGCCTTCTGCTACAAGATTTATAGTTGGAATTGTATTTGTTTCTTATTACCATATTCCAATTGCTCGTTCTTTTTGGTTTTCGAGGTATTAACATCGGCTCGGGTGTTAATTCCAAGAGTCAAAAAAGGCGGGTTGTTATAGAGATGACCAATACCGTAACAAAGGAAGGGACGAGAGGTACCATGACTTATACTCCAAAACATACTATTTGACCGCTCCAATCTCCTCAAGGCTTAAGCTCATTCCATAGCCAACATTTGTCTTCTTCTCCTCGCTGTTATGATTGTTAATCGAAAAGGAGTCACACTCCTCCAAGGCATTATCCTCATTGTTTTGATCTTCTTCATGTTCTTAGCCACAAGGAAAGGGACCATCAGGTCCTCTTGCTCCTCCCACTATGCCACAAAGTAAATCAGACAACATCGATCACATAACATATGCTAAATTTTCTATTATCCCACTTTTTCACTTAACATATGGAAAAATCATCTGTTGTATGACATAGCTCGTGAAATCATTATTTTATTGATATTTCATGCTTGTTATTCGACAACATTTTATTGTCATGCAGAAAATTCACCCTTTTAAGGTCCAAACTGGGTTTTGTTTTCAGACAATATTTTTCAGTTGTTTGATTGAAGTTATCAAAAAATTTAGTTTTTGCTCCATATCAATATTTGGTTTTCCTCTCAACATGGTCAATGTAGTATTTTCCCTCTTATAATTAGTTTTGTTTTCAGATAATATTTATCTGTTGTTTGATTGAAGTTATCAAAAAATTTAGTTTTGACTCCATATCAATATTTTGTTTCCCTCTAAACATAGTCAACGTGGTATTTTCTCTCTTATAATTAGTTTTCAGTTTCTCACTCTCCCGGTTCTCTCTCAGTCTCAAAACCCAATCTCGATGGAACCCGAATCTCATCTCCTTTTGTCTTCGAGCCATTTTATGGAATTAGGGTTTCCTAATCGAAGTGCTGATTGATAATGAAATCGACTACATCCCTTTATCGATTGATAGCTTGATTGATTCTCTTGATTGAGGAAACTCTTCAGCTGCTTCTCTGTCGAGTTGGATGATATAAAAATCGGTACGTGGTTTTTTATGGTCTTTTGATTTTGCTCAAACTCGATCTACAATTATGCCAATGATGATATGGGTGCTTATATAGGATCCGATTTCTTATATTTTCATTTTGAGATTTTGGTTTGAAATTTTTTGAGATTTTACTTTGGCCGTGGATCTTCTGTTGAATGGTTCTTATGCTTTACTGACTTATGCTTCATATAGATTCGAAAATATTTTCCACCTTGACTTGTTAAAAAATTATTTCATCTGTTGATTTTTTTGATGAAGGGTTTTATGTTTTCTGTGATCTCTGGTTAATGTATATGTTAGGTATATTTGAATATACTTTCACATGTACTTTGACCCTGGTTAAATTTATGATTTCTGCCTTGAGTTCTGTAGACCCATTCTACTTCGTTAATTCCAGTGATGCTTGCATTGAGATCTTTGTTAGCATATGATGCAGAAGTTATTTGTGATGGCTGTTGTTATGAATTTGCTGGTTATAATCAAACGATTATTACGTTTCCTGTTTATCACCATTCCTAATTTTTCGTTGGGGCGCTGTGCTCTAAAAATTAAGGTTAGCTATTACAACGGGCAAATTAAGCCCGTTGTAAAATTGGCTACTTTTACAACGGGCAGCCTTCGCCCGTTGTAAAATTGGCACCTCTATTACAACGGGCATAAATGACCGTTGTAATAGGTTTCTATTACAACGGGCAAAGATTGCCCGTTGTAAAAAAGACGTTATATAAGGAATATATTACAACGGGCCTGAACTGACCGTTGTAGTATCCTACTATTACAACGGGCATTATTTGCCCGTTGTAAAAAGGACGTTGTAATATAGTATTTTTGTTGTAGTGACTTTCAGTTGTTTTGTTAGTAGAGTGTGATGATTGTGGTTTGATTACTTTGGTGCCTGTTCACTTCTCGGTGTCAATGTTTGCTTCATTACATGCTGGCTTGTCTATGTTAACCTCTGTGTATGTTACATCTGCCTAAACTTAGCGTTCCAATCTCCTGGGTGCACTGTATTTCTTTGCATCTTTTTTGTTAATTGCTCGAAACTGTATGTTTTGTCACTGTTTGATTCATGCTTGCACATTGCCTTATTGATATATTTTTGGTCTTTGATGGTCTGTCCATTTGAAGCTTGTACATGCCTGAGCTTGTTTATGTACACTATCTTGAATTCTGGCCTTAGCTTGTCTTCTTGATGCATTGTTGTGTCTCTAGCCTAAACTGTATCATCTTGCCAGTGTGCATGTTTAAACTCCTAGCTTTGACCTGACACTCTTTTGTGCATTCCTTGTTGATCAGGGTTGCTGGTGCATTTGTATGACCTTGTGTTTTGTGTTGTATTCATGATGGTTTGGCTGGTTGCACTTGTATGCGTGCACTAAACTATTCATGTGTGTACCTAAGTTGAGCCCAAGCCTGCTTGGACTTTACCTCGTGTATGTACTTATGTTGAGTCCGGCTTGCTTAGATTTGACCTTGTGCACACTTGCACTGCGTTGAGCCTTTGGGCTTGATCCTTGCTTTTGTCCCTGAGATTTAATCGATGCTCGGCCTTATGATATTCACAGTGATACACTGTGCATATCATAAGTTGTTCATGCATGTCTAAAATATGAAAACAAACAACCCAAATAACTGAGGCAATATTAAATCACAATTATAATTTCATTTTTATAATTTTTGTTTTTTTCTTTTCCATTTTAGTGCGTTGTTTAATTGATGGATATAGCGAACGACTGTCACAGGCTAGAGCAAGAAGATATCAAAAACAAATTCAAGTGAGAGTAAAAATGTTGTATATGAGAGTGTGAAATAATGTATGATGAAAGTTGTATTTTATTTGAAAATGTAAATATAGTGGAAGCCAAATGCGTATTGTTTGAATTTGAATTGATGTAAAAATATTTATTTAAATAAAACTGCGATTCATTTATTTCATTCTGCAAATATTTATTTCATTCTGTGAATAACATATAAGTATAATTGATATTCATTCTGGGAATCATATTATAACATCAAACAACATATGACTTTTTTTTCCTCTGTTGTGTTAATGCATATCAGACGACGGGAATTGTCTGTTGTCTGATGTGCAATGAAATGGCATCGAATCATACGACAAATAGTTATGATTTCAAACAAGGGGTCATATCTGTTGTCTGATGCATTTTTTGGCATATAGTGTCCATGTCTGGTTTCTACTTCTATGGCCCATTTGGTTACTACTTCTGAATGCCAAAGGTGAACCAGTAGAAGAATCATCGCCATTGCTTATGCTTCTGATGCTTTTGCATCCTCATCATCCGCTGCTTCTTCATGATTGTCGATATATCCAAACATGGACTTAACTGGATTGAATTTTTCATACAACTTGGAGCTAGTTTTGGAAGAGGTAGTGACTACGATCAACACGTTATGTTCTCGTATATATATACATATATTGCATGTCCTGACTACGATCCAAAGTTGAATTTTTCATACAACTTGGAGCTTCTTCATGATTGTCGATATATCCAAACATGTCCTGATTTTTTTCAATGTAATTATGTTCTCGTGTATATATATACATATATTGCAATCGACTAAAATTAGCTGCCGGGTAATGAAACAGATATATGATATATTAAGATGTCCATAGCCAATACTTATTTTAATTCATTGACATATTGAAATGCACGGTGTGATATTGGACGTGAGGTGGAGTTAGATGCCCGCGTTTTTGTTGCTTTCAAAACTCGTTTACGATGCCATTCTATATTCAAGGCAGACACTGACAACGATACTGGTGAATGCGATGCGTCTTGGTCCACATTTCCAGTTGTATATACAATATCAAATTATATAGTATATATTATACCACAAATTTGCAATTGATTAGCCTCACGACGGCAATCATTGTTAAGATGTATGGGAGGGGATGGATATTTATGAATCTAACTGCGTGTTATCATATAATAATATTGGGTTGGTGATTATCATATAAATTATAATTTTGGTTAACGTTGACATTGCCTATATTTAGGCTACATAATATAGCGGTGTTAGTCGATCTTGCTGGACCCAACGCCAACGTGTCCGACCTATGTATATTCAAATATATATATAAATAATTAGGCAGGCAAGGTTTATGGTCTACGGAACACAGGTACATTAAAATTACATGACTTTGAAATTTTAATAATTTGTATCGATTAAAACTTTGAGGTATGCTGGATCATAAGAATGTGTAACAGGGAACCGTTTTAAATTTAAAATAAAAAGAAAGTCCCTTGAAATTTATGAGCCACGCAAGATTTGAGTTTTTTCTAAAACAAGAATAAATGGAGAAGAAAACATTTTTTTTTTTGAAAAATTGATATAAGGGCCCAGCCCAATATGTCTACAGAAGAAAACAATATGTCAGGTGAACTAATAATATACCCGAAATCAAACCACCATAACCCAAACCCTAATTATTCTTAGGGCAACAAATCGCCTCCAACTACAACTCAGAAAAAAACACAAAAATGGCGAACCGCCATGAGCGATCTCTTGTCATGGTGGTTTCCATACTTTTGTGGCCTCTTTATGGTTATTGTCAATATCTTTCAAGTCTAAGTTGTTGATCAAATTAGTAGATCTGCTCTCAATGTCTAAAAGCTCGGTCGATTTGCCATAAAGAGTGATGCTTTCCTTCAGATCTTCGCTTTTATTGATAAAGTTAAGCCCTTTACGGCTGCTTTTATGGTTGCTTTGATTCTCTGATTCCTTCAGAAGGTTAAAATTACAATAAATCTTGTTGCTTTCAGTATCGTGCTCTACCCAATAGTCTGCTTTGTTGGATGTTTTGCTGCTATCGCCATTTTCCCACATAGATAAGTGATATATGTTTCCATGAAGCGTGCTAATGTAGTGATTTTTGCCAATCCTTTGCAAGTTGTGGTCTAAATGCTTTGTTTTGCTTTGAATCAGAGGAGACTTCTACTTCAATGGATCCTTGCTTGTTGAGCGGGAGCTCCTGCCAATATCAAGTAGAGTATTATTTAAATTAGCCTGATTATTATTAAGTGAGGAATTAAGTATAATATAGCCCTGCTTACTTCCCTTGCAGGAGTCTCTCCTGGTATTGGAACTGGAATGGCCGCCTCTAGCAGTTGTTCTGTTGAAGTTGTTAGAGTTTCTCCCCAAGGATAGAAGCCAATAATTGTGTAACGACCCGATATTTTCAACCATTCGCATCCGCACATGTCGGACTTGAATTGCTCAAAATATCGCGTTGTAAATAAAAATTTGGCAAATTCATCATATACAGTAAATAAAATCTCAGGTCACAAACACAGAGTAATATAATGCAGTGGAAATAAAAGAGATAGTAGTTCATGAAGCTACTATATAAATACATCAGAGTTAATTTAGATACAATAGGAATACCAAGATACAACAGGAGTAACAGTATGATAATCAGGTACAACTCAGAATACAACTGGAATCAACTGGATAACAAGATGAATAGATATCTGGATCTTCAAAGCAAAACTCCAGCTCCAAAGGTGAGTCTCTAATGCTGTATCACTCAGTCTGACCCGAGCGTAAAGCAAAACACAAAACACTCGAGTCAGGACATACATACTTATACAATGTAAACCAACTCAAGTGAACTGTAGTAAATGTACAAGTAACTTAGAAGATGCTTGGGACCGCCCATCCTCTAAGGATCCGTTAAACTATTTACTATATAGTAATATACGCTATATACAGTAGTGTCTAATCAGTAAAGTATAATCATATAGAAAATAGCGTTAAGGGGATGGAGAACCTTAACGCGGCCGGATCTTTAAATCAAAATCGTAGTAAAGCTCGATATGGTAGGTGACACGGCACAACTAGGCAATGCCAGGGTAGATATACCAATTACGCATCCGGACTAGTGGTGACACATAGCAGCCACTACCGCCCACCTCGAACAACACTCCCAAATCAAGGGTGGCCACCAAATCAATCACAAGTAATAGAATGGTATCGAAGAAGTGTGTCCGATCAGATGTGCTACCTCATTGGTCCGTCAATCGCTCCTGTTTTAGCCACCTTATGCCGACTCACGGGAGTTGGGTCCACGTATATACCTTAGGATCGTCGCCACCATCCTACTTCATTCTGGAAACTCCACCGCGTACACAGTTGTCAAAGTGGTTTTCGGTATCGACAAAGAGTATGTCTATATCCGATCCCGGTCTCTTTAACAACCAAACGTTATTATAACCCGTGGTTATAATTTTAAAATAATATTTTATACTTCAAAATAGAATATCATTTCAAATCCAAATCTTTATCAAAATAAAGATTAAATCAATTCCAAACCATTTCAATATATTAACATATCATATCTTTCCAAACTTCATTTCAAATCATTTTAATATATCAAAATATCATATCTTTCCAACTTCATTTCAAACCATTTTAATAAAATAAAATATCATATCAGTTCAAATCCAAATATTCAACTTTAAATACCCTTTTAAATTCAAAGATATCATTCATTTACTATCATTTCAAATCACTTTTAAATAGTTTATATTCCAATCAAAATAATTCATTTAAACCTTTTAAAAGTGTAATTATTATACTTTCAAATCAAGTATTCAATTTCCAAAGTTTCAAACCATTCTGAGTTCGTTTACTAAGTCAAAAACCCTAATTATTAAAATTTCAGCATTTCACAGCATTTAAAAACACCTGCTATAAGTTATATTTGAAAACATTTTTAATTCAGCAAAGACAGCATTTAAAACTGCTGTTAAAACTCAGTTTTTAGTTAAATTATGGTTCAAAACAGAAAAGACAGCATTTCAGAAGTGCTGCGGTAACTCAGATTTCAAAACAAAGGTTTTATTTGATTTTAACAAAGACTGCAGACTACTACAGCATTTCCAGAGAATGCTATAATAGACCTGAGTTAAGTTTTTGCCTATTAGTTCAACTACAGCAACTACAGCCTTTCAGAAATGCTGTAATAGCCCTTTTTTTACATAATTTTAGTTCAAAACAGAATCTATAGCATTTCTGAATGCTATTAAAAGTAGATTTCAGGTGTTAGTGTATTTCCAGCAATTAAATAACTTCAATTTAAAACACATAAACATTTTAAAAATCATATTTTAACATTTAAAATGTTCATTTACATATCATTTAACATATATCTTTTTCACAATAAATTTCTTATAATTAAATCCAATTTTCAACAATTTACTTAATAAATTTAAGTGTAAAAGTTTCCAATTCTTCACATTTCAACAAATAAACTTAACACTTCAAATTTAAATTACCATTTCACAAATTTAACTAAATTTCCAATTTTATTTAATTAACTTAAACCTTTAATTAAACCAAATTTCACATTTCCAAGTCAAGTTATATTTTAAAAGATCACTTTTAAACATTCATTTATGTAACCACTTAAATTCATAGAAAAATCAATAATACTTTAATAAATCACTTAAATTCAAATTTAATCAAATTATCATATTTTACCATTTTCCAAATATAATTAAATTTCCATTTTATTCATATAACTTAAATATCATTTTTAACCAAAATTCCAAATTCCAAACTTAAGTTATATTTCAATAATCCAATTTAACCATTCATTAATTACATTTTTACTCATAGAAAAATCATAATTTCTTTATTTTAAAACATTTCAAAATCTATTTAAATCAAATTTCATAAATTATATTTTTAAAAATACTTAAAATCATCCAAAACACTTTATAAAATAACCACGGGCATGTATATAGTTTTCTAACCTAGGTCAAGTGATACGGATATGTATCATTTCAACCCGCAGTTTAAAAAAAAGAAAAAAATCCGGGTTATATCATTTCAAACCCGCAATCCCAAGTTAAATGAATGACTTTGAAAACCGCTCAGGCCTATCATTTCAGCCCATAACGATATTCCCTTATTCTAAAGTCCGTTCGGGTATGTATCATTTCAACCCATAGTGATTCTAGTCTACAGGGAACTTGCAATATGATAAACTGATATAAATAAACAAAATAACATAAAACAACAGTAACATATGATATAAAAGGTGTAATGACAGGTGTGAACATCATATGATAATAATATAAGCATATATAACATGATAATATACATTACAGATTCAAATGGTGTCGGTTTATCAGTTATATAGGTACATATTGTCTGGTGAGAATAACTCACATGTTAAAGCTGGAGATTAGCGATCAAAACACACAGAATGGATTCCAGAAAGCACAACAAGCACGATATAGCATGACTTTTGATTTGAATGAATGGAGAGCCTTGATATTTATCTTGTAAACAATAACCAAACAAGACAATATACACATAAATATTCAACGCAAACAATGTTGAAACAATGAAGATAAGAAGCAACAATGAAATAGATTACTTGACTGTGCTTTAACCATTCAAAAGCTCGAACAAGGGGTTCATTTTCTCAGCCATGATGATGATGAGTGTGGGAGAGACAAGGTTAACTTCCTCGAATACATAAGACAAAACAATACAAACAATATAAATTTTCAAATGCACAATACGATAGAATAATATAGAATCAACTGCACGAATCAAAGTAGAATTGCTTTGCACTTGCTTCCAACAACCTTCAGGTTCAGCCATATGGTGTACTACAGGTCTAAGGCAAGATTTGGATCAGGTTTTGGTTGCCTAAGGGTCGGCCAAACATGTTTAGAGGATAGCAAAAGGTGAGTATGCATGAAACAACACAACAAGGCAAAACAATGTCACTTTAACATGGATTCAAGGCAATTCAAGGCTCGGCCAAGGCTCATGGGCACGGCCAGAGGAGTGGGGTCCAAGGTGATGACGTGGCAGGGGGTCTAGGTGGTGCTGGAGGTGGTGGAGGTGGTGTTGGTGATGGCCATGGGTGGTGGAAGGTGATGGTACCAAAACTAGGTCAGCTTGAGTGCATAGGTGATGGCTAGTGCTAGTTTAGATGGATTTGGTGAAGGAGCTACCACCTAGGGTGGCACGGATGGGGATGGTCAGTGGGGAGGAGGTGCTGGTGGCGTGCTCAGGTGATGGTGGTGGCGGCATGGGCTGGAGAGGAGCATGGCCGATCCTATGGCCAAGGAGATCAAGTGCAATTTCATAAGAAAACGACAATAAAAGTAGAAAAGGAAAAGAAGTTTTTATCAAACTTGAACAAGAGGATGATGGCCGAATTTTTTTTTAGAAATGAGATGAGAAATGATGTACGTGAATGAAGAATGGAGGTAGGCAGCTGAAGTATGTGTGCAGTTATGGCTAATTGATTTGTAAAAGTAAGTTAAAATGTGAAAAGGTGGGAAAATCAAAAGTCATTGGAATTAGAAAGTCACAAACCCTTTCAATTTACCTTTAATTATTTATATAAGTTTACATTACTGAAATAATAATATTATCAGATGAAATTTCGAAATTTTTAACAGAATATAGAAATATATATAATATTTATTAATTATATAAAGTCAAATTAAGGAAAATAGTTAAGACAGTGAACTAGACTAGAAAATTTGAAACTGAATGAAATAATTTTAGAAAATTCATATGAGCTTGTAATATATTTTTAAACATAAATAATAATATAAAGTAAAAATATATTCACAAAATAAATATTTAAAATTTAATTTACATATAATTTTTAATGAAGAAAATAGCAGAAAATAGGAAAACAGCCTTTAAAAATGAAAAATAAATACAGTAAATTTTGGAAAAATTCTATTATCATTTTAAAAATATAAAAAGACAAAATATACATAAAAAAACATATTAACACATATTAAAACAAAATATAAGAAAGAAAGAGTAATTTATACAATTTAAAATAGACAAAATTGTTAAATAAACAGTTTATACTCAAAATTGAAATGTACATAACTTTTACATTTTAACTCCGTTTTCAACGAAACGAAAAGCAATATTCATGTTTTTAAATCTATTTTGATAATAAAAGATAAAATTTATAATTTCAAATATTAAAAATTTAAATTTAAAAGTCAAAGTTTGACTATTTTAACCAAAATTCACTCTTTCTGGAAATATTAAATTTAGTCATATTTGGAATTCTAATCCACATCAAAATCAAAGTTTATATTTAAAATAACAAAATTTATTCTTTTTCATAAATAAAGCTTTTGAATCTGAAAAAAAAATCAATTTAAAATATTTGTAAAATACAGGGTTATTACAAATTGTTGGTCTGAAAATGTCTGCCGTGGGTAATATCAATTTTGAGTTTCCCACTCTGTAAGTATGATTCCACTCTTGTTTCATAATCTTCCTGCTCATTGGTATCTGAAAATGGTTGGTGTGGAAAATTGTTGTTGCTGCTTGCTTTTCGATTTAAAATGTGAAAGTCTGTTGACGACCCGACTTTTTCTCCACAGAAAGTCGCATCATCTTGAAGAAAGAAAGGGATAGAAAAGAGAAAAGATAGAGAAGAAAGAAGAAACAACATCAGAATCTCAACAGCGGAATGAATAAATTATATTAATAACATAAGATATTACATAGTATACAACAACTATCAGAGTTACACAATTTATACAACACATACTAGACAGTTATAAACACCTGTCTAGTTATTACAACTCAAGATACAACTCAAACAAACGACTTAGAGAAACCAACACAGCAAAACACTATATATATATATATATATATATATATATATATCTACAACGCTAAAGCCTCCTGCTCCATTGCTCCTCCAGAATTCGTCAAAGCTAACCTGAATTCCTTGGCTATTCGTTTTCCAAATTTGAATGGCTTATGATTCCTTTTTTGTGTGCAGCCTAGCATTCCTTTCTTTCCAAATATAGTATATGACAGTTGTTAGCATGATGCTAGCCTTGTTGAATTCTTTTGATTTGATTTTGAAGTTTTGATGAATGTGGTGAATGCTTTCTTTGATGCTTTGAATTGGAGTTTTTTGACTGAATTTGAGCTTGTTTTTGGCAATAAACCAGATGTGTTTTGAGAAATTACAATCAAAAAATAAATGCTCTGCTGTTTCATTATCATTCTTGCATAGGAGACATTTTAATTCATTATTTTGCTCCATTTATGACATCTATCTTTGGTTGGCATCTGTTCATCAGAGAAAAATAGGCACAATGTGCCATCTTTGGGCAGTTAGCTATGTTCCAAATAATAGAATGCCAATCCATATTTGTTTCAAACCCTTTTAAATATTCCCAAGTAGATTTAAAGGAAAAATTATCAAGAAAAGAGCCACATGTCCCTGTTTTTGATGTTCTTATACAAAAAGTCCCTGTAGAAATGAATTTGTAAATTTGGTCCCTATTTTTCAAAAATAAAAAAACGCAAAATGTCTTGCACTTTTCTGACAGAAAACTTTTCTGACAGAAAATGCAAGATAACTTGCACTTTTTTAATTTTGAAATATTTTTCGAAATTTTCGAAAAGCGTAAGTTAACTTGCACTTTTTATCAGGAAAGTGCAAGCTAGTTTGCGCTTTCTAATTTTGAAATATCTTTTGAAAATTTTGAAATTTTTGAAAAGCGCAAGATAACTTGCGCTTTCTAATTTTGAAACTTTTTTTGAAAATTTTAAACATTTTGAAATTTTTGAAAAGCGCAAGGTAACTTGCGCTTTCTATCAGAAAAGCGCAAGCTAGTTTGTGCTTTCTGATTTTGAAAATTTTGAAATTTTAAAAAGCGCAAGCTAACTTGCGTTTTCTTATTTAGAAAAAACAGGAACTTAATTTACATATTTATTTCTATAGGGACTTTTCTTGTAACACCATCGAAAATAGGGACCTTTCGTGCAAAGCCCCTATCTTTCTTTGAGAGTTTCCATCTCCAGCAATCTGCAGCTATTTTTGAATCAATATCAATGCTTTCTATATCTGTTTTAAAAATTGAGGTTGAATGAAGGCTTGCATTCCAATTGTGATTTTGTATGATACTGTCCAAATTAGCACCACCAAAATATAAAAGATTGGACCATCCTAATAAACTAATTAAAGACTTTCCATTGATCCAAGGATCAAACCAAAAATTGGTGTTTTTCCCATCTTTAAAGTTTCTTTCCAATAATTTGATGCCATTATTTCTGCTTTTTAAAATGCTTTTCCAAGCGTGGGAGTTGTGCATTTCTGCTGGCATGGTCCAAAATTTATTGTTTTTAACATATTTACTCTTCATCCATTTTGACCATAATGTTTTGCCTTCTACAAATCTCCAAAAGAGTTTCATATTGCAGGCTTCCTTTAAATCTTTAATATTTCTTAACCCCAAGCCTCCAGCCTTTTTTGATTTGCAAACTATATCCCATGAGACTTTATGATGTTTTCCTTTCCATATGAAATTTGCACACATTTTTTCAATTTTATGAATGGCTGATTCTGGAATGTTGTGAGTTTGGATCTAATACATTATAATAGCCGTGATGACAGTGTGTGTGAGTTCCAGTCTTCCAGCAATAGATAGAAGCCTGTTGGACCAATTTTCTAATTTGTCTTGAATGATGTTGAAAAGTCTAGAGCAATCCTTGTCTGCTAATTGATTTGTACTAAGAGGAAGCCCTAAGTATTTGACTGGCAGTTGTCCTTCTTGAATTTTAAGAATTTGAAGAAATTCCCTTTTGTTTTCACAATGCTTACTAAAATATGCTTTGCTTTTACTCTCATTGATTTGAAGACCTGCAAAATCTTTTAAGTACTCAAAGATTTTTACTATGGTTTGAGCACTGTTAAAGTCTTACATTCATAAATAAAAGTTGTTAAATTTTGGTGATACAAAATCACAAATAGAAGGAAACAAATATGCAAAAGGGAAAGTAATCACGTTTGTTCATTATGGAAATGCATTAATAATTGGATTGCATTTGAATGAGATGGCAAGGAAATTTATGCATGCGCACGTTATGGAATAATATATATGCAAAAGATATGCATATTATTTCTTTCTTCGTAATCGCATTGCTTTGGGATTATTTTCTTCCATCTTTGGAACGAGTGAATTACTTGCTATGTTTGCGCGATTTGTTACCGTTGTAATTTGCCTCCATTATCTTCTTACCATATGTTGGTAATTTGATTGATGACTCACATGAATTTATATTGGCTATATATTGAGGGTAGACTTCATTGTAAACTCATCCTAGTATTCAGCCAGTGATCTCCAGATAGAGTGTCTCTTTTATTGTTATCCCTAATTGAGGCTTTGGTATGTAAACTCTTATCTTGTAATCTCTTGTAATTCTCTCAAGTGTAATAAAATCTCTCTCCTTTGGACTGGACGTACACTATCTCGATGATAGTGGAACCAGTATAAATATTGTGCGTCTTCTTTTTTTTTATAGTTATTTACTATTTATTTGGAGTATAGAATAATTGCTGCCAGATTAAGTGATGTTCAAATTGGCAAATCTAGATCCCGTTTATTGTTTTTTCGCATTTGTGCAATTTCTGCACAACAAAAGCAAGTCATCAGCATATAATAAGTGAGTTATACTTGGCAAGTTTCTATTAACTGGTCTAAGATTGCCTTTGATTTGTTCTATTTCCATTTGTAGAGTTAAAAATTCCATAACAATTGTAAATAAGTAAGGAGAAAGGGGATTACCTTGTCTGATTCCTCTATTACTATTAATAAAGCCACAAGGTGATCCATTAATTAGAATGGAAAAAGAAGCAGTATCAACACATTCTTTAACTAAATTGCAACAAAATTCATGAAAACTCATTTGCCCCATCATATGTATGATAAAATATCTATTGATTTTGTCAAAAGCTTTGTGAATATCAATTTTGATACAAACTTTATTTTTACAGCCCCTGTTGAAATTTCTTATAATCTCATGGGCTAAAACGGTATTCTCTATTATATACCTACCTTGGATGAATGCACATTGATTCTCTGAAATCAAGTATTTTAGAAAAAAAATTATTCTATTACTCAGAATATTAGCAATAATCTTATATATAAAATTGCAACAGGCTATAGGCATGTAGTCATCTAACCCTGAAGGAATTTGGACTTTAGGGATAAGAGTTATAAATGTATGATTCAAACTTTTCAAAAGTTTTCCAGTAGTAAAAAATTCATTTACAGCATCAAAATTTTTAAATTTAGTATCCTCCCAGTGAATTTTGTAAAATTTAGCCACAAACCCATCAGGTCCTGGGCTCTAATCTATACTAGAATCAAAGACAATTTTTTTTATGTCTTCCAAGAAAACAGGGGCAAGAAGAATGTCTTTACTACTATCATTTAAAAGAAATTTTGTTTCAAAACTTGGGAACTCTTTCTTGTACAAATCGGTATTATATAAATCAGTAAAATAATTTACAGCCATTTGCTCTAGTTGAGAAACATCATTTATGATATTCCCATTATTGTCTAGTAGCTTTCCTATGTTATTGTTTTTCTTTCTACTAGACATTTTGGCATAAAAAAACTTGCTAGCCTCATCGCCATTAATAAGCCAGTCCACCTTGGCTTTTTGTCTTATGTTGATAGCTTGCACATGCAAACCTTTACTTAATTTGTCCCGACTTTGAAAAAATTGACTAACAAGAGAATTGTCTGAGTTATCTAAGTCAATAATCTTTTGGAGGGACTCACATTCTTTTCTAATGAGATTTATATCATTCCTATTTCTGTTTTTGTTCCAAAGTTTCAAATTTTCTTTTATGTTTTTAAAAAAAATATCTGAATTTATACTGGGTAGAGCCTAGAATGGTAGGAAGGTTACTGTTTTTCACAGTATCCATATAACCTTTTTCTAAAGTCCAGCCATTTACAAATCTAAATGGGATATTTTTTCTATAAGTTTTCTTACCAAAGAATAAGATATGAATTGGAGTGTGATCACTGGTTTCTTGGGGAAGAGTTGAACATTGAAAGTTAGAAAATATTTTTTCGAAGTTAAGATTAATAAGAATCCTATCAAGCTTACAGTGAATATTTCTAAATTCACCGGATTTCCAAGTAAATTTATTCCCAAAAATAGTGGGTTCAATAAGACCAGTTTTAAGGAAAAATTGTTAAGAAACTCCAATTTTCTAAAGGAAATTGGAATTCCACCCCTTTTTTCAAAAGAATGGAAAACTGTATTGAAATCTCCCATTATAATCCAAGGCTTGGACATGTTTTTATTAAGAGACTCAAGATCATTCCATAGGGAATTTCTAATTTTTTTCACTATTTGAAACATAAACAAAAGTCACTTCTAATTGAAAACCACCTTTATTAGTAAATTTACAGTGAATATATTGAATATTCAAAAAATGTTGAGTTAAACTCCAAATGTTAGGATCCCACAACACCATAATTCTACCATTACCCCCATAATATTGTTATTAACTAGACCCCAATCTTTAAAATTTCTAGCATGAAAGTTAAGAATATTAGTATCCTCAAGCTTGTGTTCAAGGATACCAACAATATTGGGTCTATCTGTAAGCATTAGATTGTTTAAATCTAATTTTCTTTCTGGAGAATTTAACCCTCTTATGGTCCAAGCAATTATCGACATAATTAAAAATAAAAAATAGAATATAAAGGATACACTAAGGATATCTCTGCTGCTATATTGAGAGACTGGGGTTTAATTCCTCCAAGTCCTCTCTGTCTTTCTTCTCTTTCATATACTCTGAGTTTAATTTTGTGCCCTTTTCTTTTAAGTGACTTTCTGTCTTGGATTTTTAGATACTCAGTCCACTTTGGATTTTTTATTATATACTTTTCCTGAAAGTCATCTTTTTCACTGATGCCTTCATTGTCTTGAGATAAAATATCTTGCAGATTTTTTGTTTTGCCTTTTTTCCTTTCTTTGGTATTCTTTTTTCCTGAAGAAAAAGGCTTAGGAATAAGCTTCATGGCTTTTTGGACCATAGCTTCAGATAGATTTTGCCGTGAACTGCTTGAATTTGCGTTCTGATTTATGATCTCTTTTCTATTAGCAGAATTGATAATTTCTTCTTCAGTGTTTATGTTAACTTCCATAATTTCATCTGTTATCTCAAAGTCATCTACACTGGAGGAGTGCATAACTTGTGCACCAGGATCCTTCATTAACTGTCTTTCTGTTGTATCTGATAAATTTGCATTTTGTTGTGTTTGATTTGTATTTTCCTCTGTATTATCTGCCATTTCTTGATCTAGTAAGTCCTTCCCCTGGGAGGCATTTAATTGTTTGGAGACTTCTAGATTATTCACTGTTACATTAAACTCTTTTGTAGAACCCTTGCTTTTAATGTTTTCAAAAAATTTGATTTTGCCAGAAAGGGAGTTATCCAGTACTTCAGAGGTGGAGGCTTCTTGTTGCCCAAAATTTTGATTAGAAATGTTTTCTGCAATTTTGATTGTTTCTTGAATTTGTTTCATTGTAAACTCCTTTTCTTTATTACCCATTGAATCTTTTACTTTCTCCTTCCATACTTTTTTTGATGAACAACTTTCTGTATTATGTCCAAAACATTTACATATTAAACACTTTGGAGGGACCCATTCATATTCAATTTTCTATACTATGTTTTCTCCATCATGCATTGTAATATATGCTTCCTCTGGGAGATCTGATTTTGCATTGATTTCAACAAGGATTTGTGCATAAGTTAATCTAGCTTTTTTTGCTGTTTGTTCATCCAACTTTAGAGGAGTTCCTACTACGCTTGCAATTGCTCCAAAAGCCTCTCTGTCACATAATTTTAAACTGAGCTCTGGTAGGCGAATCCAAATTGGAATTTTGTTCAACAGATCTTTATCAAAAGCAATTTTATTGTTCCATCTTTTTAGAATAATCAATTTTCCATTGATCAAATAAGGACCTCCACTAATTGTTTTTTTACAATCACTTTCAACAGCAAATTTGATAATAAAGAAACCATTGTTTCTTGTAAAAATTTCAAAATTACCTGTGGGATTCCAAGTTCTTTGCACAAAAGCTTTAAAATGATGATAAAAAGGCAGGTTACCACATACATAAGCTATCATCGAGCAGCCCCATTTGGTCTCTGTTCTTATGCTATCCCCTTCGTTCATTATAACCATTTTCTTGTTGTTAATGGTTATAGGTGCTTGATATTTCAGATCATATTCATGCCCGAGGCCTCCCTCTTTAATCAAATCAGCCCAAGAAGATACTTTATGCAAGAAAGTACCTTTGTTTTGCTTTGCTGCTTCGCCATTATTATTTTGATTATTTTGTAAATAAATTGCAGATTTCGATGGGTTCCGAGAGTCTTGACTTGAATTGTATTTGTGATTATTGATTCTTGGCTCTCTGTAACAATTGTAGTAAGGCTGTAGTGTATTCTTGTTGCTATATTGGGTTGATTTTGATTGATAATAGGATTTCTCTCTAGAACGGCGGTTCCTAACTATTTGGAACCCCTCACTGTCAAATTGAGATTGCACCTCCTTGGGGTTAGAGGAAGGAGAATGGAGGAGAAGAGGAGGAGGCTCAGGCGTGATGAATTGAGAGGCCATTATCTGATTAGAGTTGGTTGCCATTTTCTTGATTCTTGATTTTTTGTATTACCAAAAATAATGGAGAAGAAAACATGATCTACACTTTTGTAAATCTACTATATCGACATCCGTGTACACACATGCAATTTGGTCCATCAAATATGTTGAATTTGATCATAAATGGATCGAGTCAAAATTGACCCGGTCCGTTTAAATTCATTATAACCTGATCCAACTGATCCATTTAATAAATGGTTCAACCATAAACGAATTGGTTGTTATCATTGTTTTAAAAAACCCGCCTCCATACTCGTTTCGAGTAGCACATCGAGAAAATGAGAGATAATTTATTGAGGCTTTCTTCAAAAGGTTTTTACCTCTAAAGTTTACGCCTCAACAACTTAAGGCATATGAAACGTACAAAACATACGTCTTGCATTCCTCAAACTGCTGAGGCATATGACTTAAGATTTTTTTTATCATCAGTTGCAAATATTGATGCCAACAAAAGTTATTAAACTTCAATTATTTAATGAAAAACAAACAAAAGAACAAAATTTAATAAAATGGAAGTTAATTTTTTTGGTACTTTTTAATTTCAATATGGACATGATCAAATAAGTTTGTTTCTGAAACAAGGATCGCTACATACATAATGTATTTTCTCATTGACATTTAAACAAAAAATTCTTAATAAACTTCGTTAGAGCTCCAAATAAATTTTGCCGATCGATTTTAATTGTTAGAAGAAATTGAAATTGAAATTTTGCGGAATCTCCAAATAAATTTCAGGTACCAATTCATCCTTTAAGACTAGAGTATGTAATGTTTTCCAAATGTTGGATATTGTATTACTCATGGCAGTTGGGAGCACCAAGAGGTTACGTACCGAAAGTTATTGGTTAATTATAGAATAACCCGTTGAATAGTTTTCTATATGTTAATTTAACTAAGGTCAAACAAAGAATCTCGAAATGATTATGTTACATATTTCTCTCAGCTTGAGAATGCCATGGAACTTCAATGCAGACATTCCACTTTGATTATAGTTAAAACATGGCATAACAATCCATCGAGCGACTATAATTAGGTCTGAGTTGAAACATTGATAGTGAAATACTATTCAATAGAGAATTAGTCTCTCAACTGTATGAGGTTAATATCACGATAAATTATAGTCAACTCAAAGTTAAAGTCTATGGTCAAAGCAATACGGTTAATAATAATTGTTATTGCTGAACCAAGGATTTTGCGTTTGAACTAATGAATTTGAATGTGGATAACATTAGAATTGACAAAAACTAAATTTCATGAGTCCTAAAGTGATATGGTTTTGATGAAGAGAACCGGTATAGATAATCGTTATTATCGAGTAATGCTTATAATAGTAAAAATAGATTTTACCGACAAGATGCATAAGCAATATTCGACCAAAATATCACACAACTATTTATGGTAACGTGGGAACGTTAATATTTGAATTGTTCAATATTAATTATCGACTGAATTTACCCATTTGAGTCGCACAACCGTAATGATGAATACCTCAAAAAACCATATGATTTAGTTAATTTATAGTCATTGTAAATTAGGTAATTTAATTAATATTTATGAAATATTTATTATTATATTTTATTTGATATTTGAATTTCGTTAGTACTTAATGATTATATAAAAAAGTGATGTGTGTGTCGATATAAAATATCGACAAAATATTTAAATTTGATTTAAATCGATTAATTACTAAATAGATTTGAGAATTTTGAAAGCCTATCTAAGCTCTATCTTGATGGGCCATGCATGGATTGGGGGGAGGGAGGGAGGGTGAGGTTATTTAATTGGGAATAGATGGAGAATTAAAGAGGGGATGTTTAAAGGAAGGAATTAGTAATGTTTCAATTGTTCCGTAAAAACAAAATTCTGTTCATTCGTTAATTAACTCTTTCTCACAATCAACTTTCAAACTCTCATCTTCTCTCCTTTTCAAATGAAAAGTCAAGGTTCCAAAGGCCTAAAATTCCCAAAAGCAAACCAAAGTAAAATCAAATTAATACAAGATGGTGTTTATCTCTAGATTTTTCCAAAATCCAAAGGCTGATTCAATTAATCTAGGAGTTATTCTTCATTCAAGGTGTGATTTAGGCTATATTATAAGTTAATTGTCCAACATCATTTTCATTGTACGTTACATCATGTTAGTATAGTTTAAATCTCATGTCTTGTACATCTCATTTGATTATATGTTACATCATGTTTGTATAGTCTAAATTCCACATCTTATACAATGAATTTATATGTGCGTATGTTATCCAATCTACTATTTACTATTGCTATGAATCAATGTTTAATAATATACAACAATAAAAGTTAGATCTAAAACAAATTTTAAATTAGTTGAAATAATTTTGCAACATATTACATATACAAATATAAATGAACTATATATATTAGTTACTTGAAATTATTTTATGAAATTGGATGTAAGTTTCATGTATGTATGCTACTTTTATAATATAAAATATATTTGTTTATTATTTACTTATGTTTATGTGCGTGCGAGCGTGTGTATAATTTCAACTCAAAATTTATAGGAGGAATTTTGTATAAAATTACGAATCTAATTTTGGATCCTTCCTAAATCAAAGCTAGTTTTTAAATTGTTAATTTTAAATTTCAAAACATATAAAGTTATAAATTGTATATATATATATATATATAATTTTAAATTCAAAATATGGTTACATACACACAAACATATATAATTTCAATTCAAATTTTTTAAAGGACTTTTGTTTAAAATCATACACATAATGTTGAATCATTCCTAGTTAGAACTAGATTTCAAATATCAATTTTAAATTTCCAAACTCATAAAATTACCATGTTCATAAAATTACCATGTTTAATTTTAATATGCATAAAGGTTTAAGTGTTCGGATGTTAATTTGAAATAACACTGAATGAAAGAGTGAAGAAGCGAGAAAAGTCCTCCACTGTTTCCTCTTCCTAAATTCGTATTTGAACTCATTAATTGTCATACTATACATATAAGTAAACTATTGTCAATTAGTTAAAAATATTTTATAACATATTATGTATAAGTAAACTACACACGCGCGCGCACACACACACATATATATATATATATATTATTTTATATGTATTTCAAAATAAAATTATGGACAACAAAGCGTATATAAAGGGCGAATGTGTTCGTTGCTGCGTAAACTCCAACACCTATAAACGTATACATCGCTCATTTACATTGTTTATATATGTTGTACTTGCACTATACACATACGAGTGTATTTGATATGCTCATTGTAATATATTTAATTTAAATTAAAATAAAACTCCCTTTTAAACAAATTAAATAAAATAAGATTTTATTTAAAACAAATTTTAGATCTATTTTATTTAAAACAAATTTTAGATTGGATCTAAAATCTATTAGATTTCATGGCCTAACAAATATTCAAAATAGAAAAAAATTGAAATTCACTCATTTAATCGCTTCCAACTGGTTTGGTTCCTTCAAACCTTAGTCATCGATCGTTTATAGTTAGGGTTTAGTTGAATCTATGGATGATTGATGTAATCATAGGCAAAATTTGATGTTGATCGATCATCACTTGACTTTGAGGAGATACATAAAAATTCAAGTCGAATTGAGTTAACTAGGGCCGAGCGCAGATGTTGGAGTGGGATCGGCAAGTTGGAGTGAAAAAGCGAGGAAAATATTTTAAGAGTTGACTTATATAATCAGAAGTATTAATCGGTATCCATGATACACTTTAGCAAAGTACCTACAGATCCCATAATTGATCGTTGCACAAATTTCTTCAAATTACTTCATCTTGTGGAGCATGCAACTAGATTTTTGTAACTTATGGACTATGGGTGCCTGTGGATGGACGAAAATTTTTGCTTGGAAAGACGAAATTTTTTGACAGTAAAGTTTTGATATTTACTAACTATTTAGGCGTGATTCAACTAGTATGTGAAGTTAAAGCATTTTTTGAAAGATACAAGTTTTCATGGAGAAGGCATGAGTAATGAATATGCCTTATCGATTCAAGATTCAAGTGTTTGTCTCTAAAAAGCCCGCTTTGTAATTTAAAAGCGTACTTTAAGGGTAAGTGTTACTTTTTTTTCCTCAAAGATTCGATGCTAATGGACTTTGGATGACGATGGAATAGTGACAAATCTCATAGATGATCGAGTGCAAGGTATTGTAAGACGGTACAAAGGAAAAGGTTCGAAAACAAGTTAAGTATCGTTGATCGGTATTGTTTGATAGTATGAGGCAATATTGATCGATAAGTTGGTGGACTTTTGATAAGTCGTTAATGGATTCTTTTCTTGGATCATGGTTTGAGGTCAAGACATGAAGCTACAAGGAATCTATAGCCTATAAGAAACATTTTGAAGCAAAGCAAAATATGCACAAGTCCGTCGATCGATCGACCTCGATCGGTAAAGATTGATATGATCTTTTCTTTGCATTACGAGCTGGGTCAACTTAGCCTTATTCCGTGATCTATTTTTTAGCATCTTAACTATATTTCTCTTGGGCAAGTTGCTTGATGGATCTAGAGCCATAAACATATTCCCCTGCGCCTACAAATACAACAAAATGATAACAAAGGAGATCAATTCCTTTTCTTCATCAAGGGGAGACCCTGTCGATTTCTAACTCGGATTTGTCATTTATTTCGAGCTTGTGGTTGTTATTCTCTTTGGAACTAGTGATAAACGTTGATAAGAATTGATTATAGTGGAAGTACGCACAACCGAACCATTATAAAAGCTTATGTTATTCCTTTCTTTATGCTTTCCTTTTGCAAATTTTGATATATTTAAGTAGTTTTAACTCAATATAAACACATAGAGTTTAAACCCACTTATTATATTTTGCATTGTTGGTTTCTTCGTGGAGTCTTAGGTGGAGGGGTAATCAATTTTTAGCCAACATTAATATACCTAAATTTTAAGATTCAGACTAATGGAGTAGGATCGCAGATGGTCGTTGGATTTCAAGCGACTAAAAATATTTAGCGTGACGAACGAGGATCGGGAGCAATAGAATGGACGATTAAATACATTCTAGATACCATTGGTTCCAAATAAGCATAGGCAAACGCTTGACACATTACAATGTAAAACGGAACTTCTGTAGTTTTTAAATTGAGCATTTAAATTGAGTATTGCATGATTATTTGAGGGAGAAGACGCAAAAAGGGAAATCGATGAGGGAGGGAGGGATTAGAAAAGGTTCTTTACTTCTATTATATTGTTTTTTTTGCTTCCACGAATCATTGGTAGCAAATGCCCGATAGACGCATGTTAATATTTCCTTATAAATATAGTATAGCAAAAACTTTGGTTCAGACGAAATGCCATATTAGTTGTCATATATACAAAGTTTTTCCCGCGTCCATCAAAATTTACAAACCCTTGCATAAATTTATACTTACTACTGCATTTCGACCATCAAATCCATCAGCATTTGTGGTTTTGCTCGCAGCATTTCAGGGTTTCTCCTAGCTAGTTGTTGCTGAAAATTCGTACATATGGTACTAGGAGTTACAGCCAACATGAATGTAGGAGCATCCTTTGCAATATTAAACATCTAACGAAACATAGATTTACCGAAAGAAGTTAGATACAGATTTTCAAAGAAGACGCATGGATCTATGAAGATAACATTTTTCACGGTTCATGAGCCCACACATAATTATGAGATATGAGCAAATAAAGTCATGTCTGAATCAGTAATGGCACTAGTTGAAAGAGCTGTTCTCGATCAAATAGAGAAGAATTAAATGCAGAAACCTTCTGAATATACAAATGTCAAAATTAGTAATACTGAAACCTACCATGACTTCCTACTTAAAAGCATCAACAGACTAACAGCTGGATTCATCAATTTGTATTTAATACACAAAAAAAATTAAAAATTAAAATAAACCGAAATATTGATATTTGACTCTGCAAAATAGACAGCAGCATAAGTTTAAAGTAAAGAGAGAATAAACAATATGCTTAGCATTGTTCTTAGCATAATACATTGGTGATATGCAGCAATGGACTCGATGACTTCAATAATACACAAGAAAGGAAAGAGTGTTTAGGTATTATTCCACTATACACACCAGCAATTTGGTACTACTAAACAGCAGAAACTTAAAGGCACCTTAAATGCACATTTCAGACTGCAACAACACAACACCATCTACCTCTGCCAAAATATTTACTCATATGCACACAAACAATTAATACAAACCCCTCCATTGCCATTTATAAGTGTAGCACAACTACGCCTATCCATCACAGCACTCCCTCATATTCTCATTTTTTCCAGTTCTCAAGCTCACTAGCAATGGAGGGCAAAGGAAGAAACAAAGTTATCTTAACACTCCTGTTAACATTTTTCATCTCTCAAAGTCTCCAAAATGAGTTGGTCAATCAGAAGACTTACTACTCTCCTCCTTCAGATCCTCATACAGTTGCCCCTCCTCATCATGTTCCTGGTCCTCCAAGGCGTAAGTACATATCATACATACATGTACATTGTATGTGTACACATGTATATACATCTCTAATATTTGGTTAATGGTAAATGCAGACCATAGGACTCCAGCATGCCCACCCCCACCTCATGGAAGCAACTGTGGATGTACACCAGCGCCAGCACATGGTGGTGGTTCACCTCCATCTCATGGGGGTGGTGGCTACTACAATAGCCCTCCACCTACACCCCTTAGTCCTACCCCAACTATTCCTATAGGGCCCCCAAGCACCCCAACTATTCCTATAACACCCCCAAGCACTCCTACAACTCCACTAAGCCCACCTTCCACTCCACTGATTCCTGTAGATCCTAACACTCCACCAGTTAACCCAGGAGGTAGCCCACCCTTTATTCCTATTGACCCTAATAGTCCTCCTCTCACCCCAGGTGGCACCCCTGGCACTTGCATGTAAGTGGATCTACAATTTTTTAAGTATTTTTTGCCCATTTAAACCACTTCCTAATACACATATACATACTTACATTTGTAGACAGAAAATGATTCAAACGTGAAATATATCTTTGAAAGTGGTCTAAATAAGTATAAAGTCCTTTTTTGAACGCATTGAAGTCACCTCTCAAATAAAACAAAATTTTAAATTATTTCCAAAAAAATTTACAAAAAACATACCACTTACCATCTACATGACAAAAACTGTAGTGATGGTTTTTGCTATGTAAACAGAAAGTAAAATGCTTTTGTAAACAGTTTTCAAGTTAGTTCAAATATGGAATATGTCTTTGAAAGTGGCCTAAATGATTGAGTATAAAGTTCTTTTTTGAATGCAAGCATTTACCAATATTTTGTATTAAAACAAAGTAATAAAGGAATATTTTATGCTATTTATATTAACATGCATTAGATGATTTTAGATTTTGGAGCACGAACCCGACAATAGTATGGGGAATATTTGGGTATTGGGCAACAATTGGTGGGCTTTTTGGTCCTACAACGACCCTGCCATTTGGGTCTAACCTAAGTGTGCAGGATGCTCTTGCTAATACACGTCGTGATGGTTATGGAGCTCTATATAGAGAAGGTGTGGCCTCTTTTCTCAACTCAATGATCGTAAAGAGGTTCCCATTTAGTACTGAACAAGTAAGAAAGGCGTTTGTTAATTCGATGGGGAATGAGAAGACAGCTGCAAACCAAGCACGGATCTTTAAGCTAGCTAATGAAGGACGCCTTAAGAATCATTAAGTTTGGAATAGTTTGCTTTGTGTTTTTTTTCCTCATTCGAATAGTTCATGTGCTTAATCCTTTCAAGTATTTGGCGTTAGTGTTCAGATGTGTGTAAGCTTGGTATTTATGTTGTTGGAATTTTAAGAAATCTAGAATTTAATGTTTTATTTTTAACAAAGTTATCCGATTTTTTTTTCTTCTTTCCATTTTAGAAAACATTGAATTATCAATATTGAGTAAGAAATTAGGTGCCCTCCACTCATAGAAACTAAAGGTGTTCATTTAATGGCATCGACATATTGTCATAACATTTAATGAGCGACTAATACAAAGTACTTTGACTATTATAAAACAATAATGATGCAAAAATACATCATTATAAGTAGGAACATATGATTTCATGGTCCAAATATCAAGATCATTGAATGAACCATTTTCTGGTTTTCCTATTGAAGAAAATAATCCTATACCACTAGGTAACAATAATAAATATTCAGACTTAAATCTCATTCTTTAGATTTTATAAACGAACAAAGCACACAAAAACAATAAGAATATAAGATGATAAAATGTCAAGTTCCGTGCAATTCTTTGCATGTATATTTTTGTTCAGTTGTGCAAAAAATATTTTTCTCAACATTTTATAGCCAAAATGATCAAAGTCCTCATTTTGTGGAAAGGACATCACAAATGAGATAGTGGGGACACATTCATAATTATTTCATAAAGCAAGAAACAAAACCCCTTTTTTACTAATTTTCTGTTATATGAAAGTATTATAAAACATTTTAGCAAATACAAAGAAAAACTAATATGTACTAAATTAATATAGACGACGGCGATTAAGAAAACACATAAATGTGCCTTAAATGCATATGTTGACAAATATTTTTGTTTATGGTTTAAATTACTATTTCAAGTCTATTATTAAATTGGGTTTTGTTAAGATGTGCCCTAAGGGCGCATATTAATAATTATAGTTATTAGCTAAAGAATAAAATAATTATTTCAAATACCTACTTTATCCTTATATAATCTTAGAAAGGTGGAATTCGGGGCTTATATTGATAATTTAATAAGCTTAACATGTGTCCTTAGGGTACATGTTAACATTTTCCTATTAAATTTATTGTTATATTTTAGCTTTAGGGTATTTTGGATATTTTATAAACTTAACACGTGGGATAGTAAAATTACCGTAAGTAAGAAATGTCAAGGAATCAGGAAGATTGTTTGGGTATTAATTTCTAGTTTTTAATGTTCACCTACCAAGCTACCTCATTGACCAGTACACTTAGTCAATTGATTTCCAATCTTGCAAGTGTGTAAACATTTCCCCTTTGAAAACTAGCCAAGTGTAAATTCATGTCTAATATTTTGATACGTATTGCCTAACTAGAGGACAATTTTGTTCCACTATATGGATATAAAGATAACATCATCGCATGAACAAATTAAAAGGACTTACTACAACTTTCGTGGAACTCACCGATTAAATAAAGATCTTATTTTTCAAATCCGTGGATGTTAACAAAATTGTACTCGTCAATTAAAACCACTAAAGGGAGAACAGACATCAAAAGATCAATAAACCTTCTTACCAGCCTCATTGCATATCTTTGGAAAACTAAATAAATTTTAGCTTTAAGTTCTTTAATGCTAACTCTATAATGTTGCAGTTTATTTTTATAAAAATGAGTACATAGTTACTAAGCAAAAATAATGCATTGAAATGCGTAAACATCGATTGCTTGGCACCAGTCTATATCTAAATATACTTTTCCAGATATAAATTAATCAAAATTTCAAATGCACATTTAACAGAAAAATGGATCATTGATATTTGAAGGAAACTCAACTCATCAAATTCATCCTCAGTAGAGAAAACATGACCATATTAAGTATATCTACCATGAAATAAGAATATTTTTATTCAAATTTAAACCATTGAATATATCTGCCATGGAGATGGAGTTTATTTCAAAAGTTAAAATACATCTATTATGCATGACATGCGCATGTCAAACACTTGAAGTATTTGAGCATCTCTGCCATGGTAAAATTTGGTTAAAATGGAAGAATTCCCACTTTTTTCCTCTTTCTCACGCTCCAGCAGCGTGAGTCTGAACGTGGGGATGTGGAAAAAGTGTGACGAACTCGGTTTTTTTTAGCGTGGATACCTTAAACTGTTTTCAGAAAACCGTTTAGAATAAATGGGCTTTTAAGGGTCGTTCTACAGTGGTTGATAGGGTATAATTTTCTAAACGGCTTTCAGAAAATCGTTTATAGGCTAAACGGTTTTCTGAAAACTGTTCGTAGTTTTTTTTATAAAAAAAAATTAGGTCAATTCCTCTCACTCGAGTGCTGGAAGAGTGGGAGAAATCAATGCTTTTTTCTTCCTTCTACACCCTAAAAATTCTCACCTTGCTAGAGATGCTCTTATTCAGGTGCAAATGAATGTGTGAATCTATTAACTTGTTTTTCTTTTGCCTTTTCAACTGTTTTTGCAAAAGATTTGCAAATAACATTAGAACAAGAAACTGTAATCTTTAAGTATAATTTTTTTTAAAAAAAAAGCAATGTTTTGATCATATTTCATGTAAGATTTAAGCTTTAAATTTATTTATATACATTAGACTCTATAATTTAAAAGGCTTTATCAGTTTGCCAATCTCAAAATTTTCAATATATGATTATGATTTCGGTAGTATATTAGCTATAATAAGAATAACAAAATACATTATAAAAATGAATGAGTTAGAACTTACAAATAATTCAAAACTTTATACAGAAGACCTTTGATGATAATAAAATCATATTTGTAAAGTGGGCTCATTTTAAAACATTTTATATATAATTTTATAATCCTGGTTTTTATGTAACTATCCCCAGATCTTAGATTTGAACCACTAATACATCAAGAATGATCTATAAAACAGCAGATTAATTAGGATCATCTGATCTCGTGGTACAACTATCTAAACCACTGGCTGAGACTGTAATGACCCTAAAATAAAATAAAATAAAAATATATACATTTAATATATATGGGGCATTTTCTGTTTTATATATATAGTTATAATTATGCCAGAAATAATTAGCATAGTATATGTGATTTTTAATCTAAGTGTACAAAGGAGATTTTCAGATTCTCTAAACTTATAAAAAGAAATGAATAAAGGATCACATGCATATGGCATGAACAAAATAGAAACATGAAAATAGCATGCAATGTTTAAAATGTTCAACTCCCAAAATAACCAATTAAAGTAACCTGATGTGTACATTTCCCATTTAGGACCACACAGAAATGAGATGTATGCATGAACAGCTAAGGGTATTAGGAGAATTACTCATTTTCTTAAACCCTAGAATGGATTTATAAATAACTGCACATGGCCAAAACCATCATTCTCTCGGGATCAAAACGAAGATAAAAAAAACTAGGAGAAACACTAGCTTGGGGCTTTGGGGGATTTGCTGTTCAAAAGATTAAAGCAGTGAAAGGAAAAACATTAAGTGAGTATTTATCTTTTGTATGCAATGGCATTAAGTCCTATTGTAGGCAGCCTAGAATATTATGAGACATTTAAATCTCTGAATTAATTTTGTTATGGGTGATATGGATGTTTGTTTGTGCATTTTTTTGTTTGTTTGGAGTATTAATCTGTAAGTAGGCTTTTGGTGTTAACATGATTGGAGCATTCTTGTTCTATCTTAGTATCATTAAACATGAATATAGATTAAACAGGAGAACATGGGGTTGAATCAGAAAAATATACAAGCAGTTATATCTTTCTGAAATATGAATGAAAGAAAAAACTAAATTGGTCACTTGGGAGTTAGTCAATGATTTGCTTACTTCAGGTGGAAGCAAGTATATGCATGGTGCAACTGCACCCTGAGGCCTTTGTGTGTTGGAATAATTTAAACAACCTGAGAGTTTCCTTCACAATGCATACATAGTATTCATTTGAATAGGAGTTAAAGACCATAAAATAAATGGGGACAGGGGTTTAAAAATCTGGGTTATAAATATCCAGATATGGTGTTAATTTAATCAAGTTAAACTTGTTCATTGATTAGTTGCTGGGTGAAAATTTGGAGTATAAAACCTGAGATTATTTATCCAGATTTGGGGAGAATAAATCAAGAATTATACATATGTATATCTTTACTGTTTGCTGTGTATTTGTTTAATTATATGAATGTGTTTTCTTTGTATTACCTTGTATGAACCAAAACATGCTAAGTATAAACATCTGTTAAACTAGGTAGGCACTGCAAGATTATATTTTAAAATTATGAATATGTATACAAAATTGATAAATGCTCATACCAGTGAAAACTGACCCTTTTGGTTGCCCTTGCAATCATCTGGGTGTCTCAAAAATTCTTTGGGGCAGCTAAATGATTTGCTTGCAGGAAATTGAAGTTGGCTTGATGAGTAGAGAAGGCATTGGCTGCTAGTATAAATAAGAGAGAGACTTGTTTTTTAAAATTTGCAGATGCATTGTAATGAAATTACTAGGCACATTTTATTTTCTGCAATTGAAGTTACTCTTAGGAAACTTTTTAAGTATTTTGAGTTGAAGATATGTACTTAATCAAAACCTGTTATGAGTGATCATTGATGATGTTTTTGATAACTACTAAATTTATTTTATGAATGTCTGATTTGGAGAAAATAAGGGGTTAGACATGTCATATACATTTGATATGGATACATATATATTTGAACTCTGATTTTCATTGCTTATGTTTTGCCTTAAGGAAATTAATAAGCTAAGGGGATTGATTTTTAATGAACACTCAAGAATTTAGTAGAATATTCAAGTGAGATGAATTTGTGCATGGCAGGTAAGTGATACTTGCATATGCACGAATTCTGGAAATTTTGTAAGTAATTGAGTATTTAAGTTTAACCTCTGAGAAAACCTGTCAACAATTTTAGACGTCTAAGATCAAATTAGACGTCTGTCATAATAATTTAGACGTCTGAGATCTAATTTAGACGTCTGTAAACAAAAATTTAGATGTCTGAACTTAGTTCAAAATGTTTTCTACTCTCTGTTTAAAAGTTAAACACTCTGAGACGTCTGTCATAATAATTTAGACGTCTGAGATCTAATTTAGACGTCTGTAAACAAAAATTTAGATGTCTGAACTTAGTTCAAAATGTTTTCTACTCTCTGTTTAAAAGTTAAACACTCTGAGACGTCTGTCATAATAATTTAGGCGTCTGAGATCTAATTTAGACGTCTGTAAACAAAAATTTAGATGTCTGAATTTAGTTCAAAATGTTTTCTACTCTCTGTTTCAATTTTAGACACTCTGAGACGTCTGTCATAAAAATTTAGACGTCTAAGATCCAATTTAGACGTCTGTCATAAAAATTTAGACGTCTGAATTGCTGATTTTGCCTAATTCGTCTATTTTCGAGTAAATTTCCAAGATTTATCGATTTTAGCCGATCCAACTTATTGTTATTAATTATTATCAACTTTGATAACTATCATGAGATCAAGTAAATGTTATTTTAGAGTTAAATAGAATTATCTAGGCAAGATAAATATATATAAGTGTTAGAATTTGTCAAAGAGCACCTATGGCAGTAGAATAAGACTTAGAAAAAAAAATAAGTGGCTATGTCAATAGCTTGTATGGTAGTTTGATTTCTATTTGATTTAAATTCCCTCTGATAAAAAAAATATAATAATAATAAAGAAACAATTGTATATCATCAAATATACAATTGACTTAGTTTGTTTGTACACTGATATGATTATATTGGTAAAACCAGGGTCTTGGGAAAAATATTTGGAAATTATATAAATATTCAAATATAAAAGAATTGGGGTTTAGTGGTGAATGCCTCTAGTAAAAAAAAAAAAAATTATGTGAGGGTCACCACAGAGACCTTTTCTTGTTATCCTACTTCACTCAGTAACCATGGTTAAATATATACAGATTTGAAATCTCATTCTTTAGATTTTGTAGACTAGCAAAGCGCACAAAAACAATAAGCATCTAAGGTAAGAAATTGTCAAGTGTCGAACAATTTGTCACATGTACATTATAGTTCAGCTCACTTGTGCAGACCATATTTCCCTAAACATTTATAGCCAAAATAATCCAGTCCTCGTTTTGAAGAAAGGACATTATGAACTAGATAATATGACACATACACATAATAATTTCATAAAGGAGGAAATAAAACCCTTTTATCAATTAATTTTCTGTAATAGAAAAGTATTACAAAACACTAGCAAGTAAGCAAGAAAGTCTAATTTGTACTATATATATGATGTTTAAGAAAAGTTCTTAAATGTGCCTGCCCTAAATGCCTAAGTTAACAAATATAATTTATGCAGTCTAAATTACCATTGCAAGCCAACTACTTAATTTATGGTTATGTTTTAGTTTTTAGAGTATTTTGGATATTTTATCAACTTAACATTTGGGAAACATGTTAGCCCTAAATGCTAACTTAAAATTACTACAAGAAAGAAAGGTCATGGGATCATGGAAATCGTTTTAATATTGATTACTAGTTTTTAATGCTCACCTACCAAGTTATCTGTGTACTAAGTCAACTGATTTTTATATTAATATCCACGTACAACCTTACACGCGTATCAACATTTCCCCACTAATGCATAGTCATGTAAATTTATGTCTAATATTTTGACAGATATTGGCTAACTAGAGTACATGTTTTTTCGGCATCAACTATAGGGATGTCAAGATAATCATCAATTTGACAAAATTGAAAAAGACTTCCTACCATTTTTTATTGACTTAACCAAATTAAATAAAAATGTTATTTTCACATCCCTGAAGTGGATATTAGCAAAATTGTACTCGGGCTAACTAAAACCACTAAGATGACAGAACATACATTAAAGGTTTAATGAACTGTCTTACCAGCCTCTTTACACATCAGAAAACCAAATAAATTTCAGTTTTGCGTTCCACAACACTTTTCAGATAATGTTGCAGATGAGTATTTGGTTGGTTATTAGCATAAGCTTTTAAATGCATAAACCTGGACTATGCATCCATTGATATCTAGATGTACTTTTCCAGATATTTATTAATCAATAAGTCACCAAATGCAGATTTAACAGAGGCATGGATAATTGATATTTGAATGAAACTCAAGGCGTTACAATCATCAAGGAAAATAAGACCATATTAAGTGCATCTACCATGAAAATAAAATATTTTAATTCAAATTTCAAAAAGTTAAATATTTCTAACATGAAAATAGAATATACTTTCCCCAAAATTTAAAACATTTCTACCATGAACATGACTTGTGCATACTAGAAACTTAAAAGTATTATTCAGGTATAAATGCATGCATGAGTCTATTAACTCATCTTCCCTTTACTTTTAGAATGGTTTTTGGATAAGTTTTGTAACACATAAATAACAATAGAATAAGGTTTTTTACTCTTTTTTTCCTTTTTTTTAGAGCAATGTCCTAACCGTATTTCACAGAAGATTCGAGATTATGATTTAAGTATATGTTTTGGACTGTATAATTTAAAAGGCTGTATCAGCTAATTCCAGAATTTTTAGTATAACTTTAGATTTGAGATTTGGGTGATTAATTATAATAAAATTACATTACAAAAAATGAACGAATCTGAAGTTCCAAATCATTCAAAATTGTATGTGCATGATCTTTGATGGTAGTAAAAAAAAATATCCAAAGCTGGCTAATTCCAAAACTTTTACATGAAAATCGATGAGGAATTCGTAGAGGATTTGAAGCTATGGGAAGTGAAACCACCCACGTATGCATCGTTAAAGGACATTTAAATAGCAACAATTAAAATACAATTGCATTTTGTTTATGTCGGTGCACTGGTTCAAATACTCAATATATATATATATATATATATATATATATATATATATATATATATATATTTTATTAACATAAACCCAAGTGCACGAAGTACAAACAAGAATTAAGGATAAGTTTATGAAAAGCATGACTAGTTCACTAACCTGATTGTCTAGATGTGCAGAAATCTTTTTTAATGCAAGAATATGCACCAACATGTAAGAGGACGAACAAGATGTCAAGAACAGATCTTATATTCGATGGTCCTCCATCAGCTCATGTTAGAAGCAAACCAATTAAACATATCGTCTGACTGCAAGCTAGTCATCTCATGGTAGGCATATGCAAGATTAAGCTCCTCTTGGATATGATTATCCCATTCGTACCTTTCTGACCACAATCCCTTTTCTTTCAAAATTTGTTTCCAAGGCGTTTTCCGACCATCTTTCATCATAAACCCTTTATCATCAATAAAAGTTTTTTCTCGAAAAATATTATACAATTGCTCCGAGAAATTTTGGTCAAGCCCAGGAATCCTATCTGATAAAAAATATGGAGTTAGTGGAAACTCCACACATGTAATCTCTTTCACCTGAACATTACTGCGCATCAAAGCTTGCATGTTCGCTTCAATCAACAATGCTCTTATACTATCTTTAGGCATATGTATGAAAAGTGTAGGAGAATACTTTTCAGGAATGCCCCTTTGTTCGAAAACTCCTTCTGCAATCATAATCACAATGCTACTAAAATTTAATTCATAAGCAAGTGCGGAAACAAAGTATCCACCCGATGAAGCCCCCATAGCTACAATTGGAAGTTTCTCTAAATTATATTTCTCAGTCCACCATTTTATCATCCAAATAACATTTTCTTTCTCCTTATTGAAAGACCAACATCTACCGATACTTGATATAGTCACAACTGCAAATTTTCTATAAAGTGCATGAAGAACAATAAGTCTTTCTTCAGGCAATCCTATGCAATTTGGGCAGCTTGGTGACCTGTCCCAAAAATTTGCAGCTTTGCCATTACACCCGTGGAATATGAAAAGAACGGCTTTGGGAGATTTGGGTATTTGCCAAATTATATCAGTGCCATTCATATACTCTACAAACGGCATAAACTGAGTGGAAGTACCAAAGCTGTTCCATTTAAGCATTGGAAACCTATATTGTGTGCTACGATTCCAATTATTTGTTACACAAATAAGTGTCCCGATAGTAAAAATTATAAGCAATGGTACTAAAACTGTAGGATAAAATTTCCGGACAACATGAGAAGAATTTGTCGGTCTATTCACTCGGTGCAACATGTTGGACTTTGATTCGAATGTATGTCTACCTATTGAGTTACTGCAATTGGACGGTTATTCAAGCATTACATCAAACAGTTGATAGGACATAAACAAGGTTATCAGAAAATTAACCAAGCTATTTAGAAACTAGAGCAAGTATAGAAATTAGTCTGATCATTTCAACATTACAGAAGTAGGAGGATGAAAGATGAGTTATTCTTTTTATGGAGCATTGGGTTTGACTAGATGCAAAGCCTGGAAATAACGAAAGGTTCACAGCTGACAGCGAGAATCGGTTAGGTTTACAAAATTTAGAATACCTCAAAATCAACAGATCTTTAGAAATATCTGCTTTGGATCTCTCTGGCTATTTTGTCGAGTTTTGTGATGAGGATTTGGATAGCATCGGAGAGATAAAAGGGATCTGCGTATAGCTGAATCTAATTTTAAGGGACGGCCAACCAAATTCTACCCGTTGTTTTATAAGGATGGTCCTATTTAGGCAACGTTCTGCAACAACCGGGGGAAATACCCGTGGGATCATAGGAACATGGAGATATAGGATTGACATTAGGGTAAAACTATTTAATGGCTGTGATTGTGCCCATATCCACCGGTTGAAAGTTTCGCCGGTTGAAGAAGCATTAACGGTTGAAGAAGCATTAACTTTAGCGAACCATAATTCCTTTGGCAAATTCTATTTCAACTATTTAATTAGCCGACCTCAAACATTAAAAAAGTCTGTAAATCCATAAAATAATTTAGCAGCCTTCTATCATTTCCAGAACTACCATTCTCATCAAATGTTGAAAAGTTCAAACAGAAAAAAAAAACAAAATGAACTACCACGCAAAATGACATCGTGGTTTGTGTCAATACGATGTAGGCTTTCTGTGTGGATGTGTAAAAATTCACGCAATTATTTGCGTGATTAAGCCAGAAAACTAGTATACCCCTGCGTGAATTATCATCAATCTCCGTAATCGACAGCCTACGATTGTATGTGCAAAAAATTAAAAAAAATTCAATTTTTTTTTTTTTGAATTATCTACTGTGATTGCATTAACAATTCATTCTCCTCTTCAAAATCCATCAACTAGTAGTGAAAAATTGAATTTATTCTTCATTGATTTAGAAACTAGGGTTTTGAAAAAGCGATGGTTTAGACAGTAAGAAACTGACGTAACAAGATAATGGAAATGAGAAGAAAGAAAGTACGCAGCTTTCTAAGGTATTTTAATCTTTAAAATTTTATTTATTTTAGAGGGGCTACTAAGTAATTATCTGCGTTGAAATAGAATTTGCCAATTTCTTTTTTTTTTTTACCTGAGTTTATCCAAGCACCCTCAAAACTATTGTTTAAAGCGCCGCACCCCTAACTTCTTGGGATATTTTACCAATATAGGCTTGTTTTAGAAAGTAATAACAAATTTAGTCTAGTTTTAAAAATAATTACAGAAATAGACCACTTTTTTTTTTCTGGTCTATTTAGTTGGCGATTTTTCAAAAATCGCCCAAAGAAAAAAGATTTCCTACGTTGGCGATTTTCTAAAAGTCGCCAACTAAGAAATATGCTATTTTCTTTGGGCGATTTTTGAAAAATCGCCAGTTGGCGACTTTTGAAAAATCGCCAACTAAATAGACCAGAATAAAAAAAAGTGGTCTATTTCTGTAATTATTTTTAAAACTGGGCTAAATTTGTTATTACTTTCTAAAACAAGCCTATATTTGTAAAATTTCCAACTTCTTGAGCTAGAGGCGCTTGATTTTCATTCAAATTCTTCTCCCCCACATTTATTCTCTCGTCCAATCAAATATTTTATTCATCCATCCATATTCATCTTTCCATGCTTTATTTTTTTTCTCAAAAGCACAACTCTCAACCTATTATCTCTGTACTTAAACAAGGAAATTAAAATTTCTCCATACAATTTCTCCCTAGCCGATCTTTTTTTCAATTTAAAACTTCATCAATACATATGAATCCAACTAATTTGATTACGACTACACTGTTATCGACTTTAATTGTACGAATTCTTTTTTTTTTCTAAATTATAAAACCTATTTAAAACTAACATAATAAAGAATAATTTGTAGTTCAAATTGGTGCAATGATAGAACATAGTAAAAACACATGATGACTACTTTGATTAAAAATATCCAATTATTATTACTTTTGATATCGTTTCGATAATAAAATAAAAAAGAACAACGAAACAAATATAATTAGCTACAAGTATCCTTTCCCTTAGGAAATTAAAGAGTTTACAAAAATAATGATTTACATGCATATTCTAGATATAAATAAATATCTTAACTCATCAGCTACTAATCTGAAATTGATAAAATATTTTTATTCACGGTGTTTATATCATTTTCTTCTATCATTAATGGTTGATAGAATTGAAAATAATTATATTTGAGAATAAGATTCCATTATATTTCTAAGTTGCTCGGTTACGCATAACCAATCATGTTTACTTCTGGGTCCTCTTTCCAGTTTAAGCTAGTTTTTCGAAGTAGTTTTATGATTTAATTTTACTAAATGTTTAAGTGACATTAGTAAGTGTTTAAGTGGGTGTAATAGTATCATCCTTGGTTTTCTAATAAACTGAACTCATATTCTAGTAGTATGTACACTTGAACTTTGTATTCCTACACTTTAATACATTTTAAACTTTTCTTAGAATAACAAATTCTTTAATTGATATGTAAGTATTTTATTTGCACTTAGAATGTTAAGGACCACTAGTTTAAGTAGTAAGATCTCTAAACTGTGGTTGTCAAGTCCTTGATTTCAACCTCTCAAGACACCAAACGAATGTTTTTCTTAAAATTTACTATTGCTTTTCTCAAAAAAAAGGCACTTAAAATAAACATATTGACAATCTTTACAATAATAAACATAGTTTGCCTTGAGAAAATATATATCAGTTGAGTTGAAAAAAGCTACAATGATTTCAATAGAGAATGAATACAAAGATAACCAAGAAAACGAGTACATAGATTAGGTGAACTAAGAGAGACATTACACAAATTAAAAACAAATACGCAGCAATGGACACGGCGCATCCAATTACGTCGACCAATGTTCAAGCTTTCTAACTTCGACCTGCATTTGATATGTGTAATCCTTTCCCTTCAACGAAATGGTAGATCAATTCGGTGAAAATATCCGATCAATTCAACAAATCTCAAGGTCCAAAGTATTATCATCCTGCGTTATCATAAGTTTTAAAGACGAGCATGATTGCATCAACTTTACATTCACATCTAACATCGTTAGATATTTGTTCATCCTCCACGGAAAAGTATTGTTTGTTTACCAAGATGAATTTTGTGAGATATTAAGGTTAAGGCAATAAAATAGATTATATGCACCTCAACTTTTTACCTGATTTGTATATTAAGTAAAAAAAATTGTAAAAATAATACCAAATGCAGATTTGACCACACAATGTAGAATATAATACAAAACAATTGGTAATAAATAGTTGTAACATCCTTAATTTTTAAGTATGAATGGTTATTGTTTATGACCATTATAGCTCAAGTTGCAAGTGGTAAAGCGCTCTAGACTAAGGCTGAAAATGAGAAGTTAACCCGAACCAAGCCCTAACACCACTTCTTCTTCCATTCAACATTCATTCATTTTACAAAGAAATATTTTTCATTTTATTTTTCCTCTCTGTTCTCCATTAAACTCCAAAATAAAATACAGAGATGAACTTAACAAAGCTTGTAGGAAGTAGATCTAAGTTACATCTATCCATTCCTAAATCATTCTACATGAGCATTATCACCATTATTGCACTTTATACATATCATTTTCGTATTTAGGTTATTATGTTAGATCTAAATATGTTTCAAAATGGTTGTTATGCACATGGATGATATTGTGTGTGTGTGTGTATGTATGTGTTGAAAACCATAAAAAGTGGAGAGTATCTAACTCGTAATACTCATGTTTTCGAATCCAAATTCTCATGAGATTTTGGTAAGATTTCTATACCATTTTTTATTAGGGGTGCATTTTAGGTTTGATGTTTATCTCATCACAAATATGTGTCAGGAATTTCTAAAAATAAAAAAAAGCTATTTTCAGAACTAAAAATATTAGAAATTTCAAAATTGAGCATTTTTGCCTAAATCCAAGAATTTTATGGGTATGTGATTTATGTTTTTTTTGAAATTTTCTATTATATTTCTAGGGTTTTTCCTGTTTCATTTTGATTTTAAATCACAAGAAAGGATTTTTGGATTTATTTAAATAAGTAATAAATTAGAGAAAATAATTATTTGGGGAATAAGATCTAAAATTTCTAACTTTTTTTTAACACAACATGTGTGTCAATTAGGTAAATAAATGCGGAAATTATGAAGTATCACAAATCTACCACTTACCAATTAAAACATGTAATAACTATTGATTTCATAACTTGCGATAGCTATAAAGTGCGGTAACTATTTTATAACATGGGCGGCTTGAAAATTTATAATGAGCGGTAGCTAAATTATAGCCTTCGACAAATTTAAAAGGTATAAATGCAGCAACTAGCTAATGATATAATTCTAACTTGTGGTAGTTATACGATGTCGTAGTTATAGCTTATGATAGCTCAAATATATCATAGGTATAACTCGCTAGTTATAAGATGTTGCTAATATAACTTGTGGTAGCTATGAATTTGCAATAGTCATGGTTTTAAACATGCTAGTAAAGCTTTTTAAAATTGCAAAGACTTTGAAGTTAAAAACTACGGTAGTTCATTTATATATTACAGTACAAAATTTTATAAAATTGCAACAACTTTTTGTTGCTCGTTTTTCAAACAAAGTATAGTTAGACCAATCACATTTGAAGCCCAATAGTAAAGAATAGCATAACAAGTGTTGACCAAGATCTTGCACAACCTAGTTGCATGTCCATCTAATATGCATCACTCATAAAGCATGTCTTTATCATCACCCTTGTTTGACTCTTTGTTCGCTTCTTCCTTGAAACCGATGGTTTCCCTCAAGCCTACCTCATGACCACCTTCTAGACACCTCCTCAGGCTATCTGACATCATATGAGCTGGCAAAATAAATCCATGTCCTAAATCCTTCTATCCCTCCTATGCCATGTCTATCATATTCATGTCCATCCTAGCCCTCTCTCCTTGGCCAACCTTCCTGCCACCCTCACTTTGATGTATGCAGACAGGGATCTATCGGAAGGTCTCAAACACTTATGCAAAAAAAGGTGGCAAAACCATATCGTTCCTCTGACAAAAGCGGCAAAACGATACTGTTCCTATGACAAAAGGCACCACTGTGCAACATTCACTCTCTATAACATACTGACCTTCTGACGAAAACATGATGTTATACGAGCCGCCACCTAATATATATCTTAACTGTTCTGACCACATCGCATTCAAGGTGGTTGTTTCTAAATTGTTGATTATAAAAACCCATGTTTTTTAACGGTTAGTAATTAAATGAAAATAATTTTTTTAACTTCATTAAACGAATTAAGCAAAGTAATGACTTAATAAGATAACTTTTAAAAAAGAATGAATGAGACCTATTTCATTATGTTCGTAATATTATCTATATATGAAAAGGATACAAAGTTTGGCTAAATTGGATAAGATTGATAAAATGAGAGAAAAGAGAGTAGGGTGGTCATTTAGTTAGAGTTCGCTTATATTTTCTGACATAAAGCCTCTTCCTCATTTCCTTTTACCTAGCTTCTTTTTCTTCTTCTCTCTTTAAAGAAAAGAAAATTGGTTAGCTTACTTTAAATCTTCACAACTTTCACAAATCTCAACAAAAATTCTAAAATAAATATTTAAATTCAAGTTGAAGGACCCTTTACAAATTTATCTCTTCTAGTTCACATTTTGAAGAAGTTTGGAGCTAGATTTCAAAAATTAAATAAGTCATTCAAAATTGGTTTCATTGAAGTTTGGATTTCTTGATAATTATGAGTGTTCTCCATGATATATGATCGTTATATATGCTAGAAATTATGTTACATATCCAATGTTGGTCAGGGTTTGAGTAATGAACTTGAGTTAAGGTCTTAGAGATGAGAATCTTGTTTAATGAATGTTTTAGAAGAAACTGATTATAAAATGAATGTGTTAAGTAATTTGATTTGAATTGTTGTTGTGTTTGGTTTGATTTTTGTTTTGGAAATTAGTAGAAAGATAAGAGATGTTTCATAACATTTGTAACTGACGTTATAAATGAAATGCAGAGCTAGAACGGTGAATCGAGTAATTGAATTCAAATGGTTGGAAAACTGGTTTATTACCTCAAAGTTGCACTCGTCCGAATGTTGAACAACTTATAACAAGGGCATGTGTCGAACGACATTAGTGCCAAGTGTCTTGGTGACACGAAGATATATGTCAAAGACGGGAAAGAGAAAGGCGAACAAGGAAATGGTGGGGAGAATTTCGACCAAGGAAAATTCCCCATCCAGGTTCAGATTTTTCCTTCATCATTCAAACGTCTGAAATCAAGATTAAAACGTTTGAAATTCAGGGTATTTATCCTGTAAGTTTCATGTGTATTTTTTACATTTTCAAAAACATTTGATATAGAGGTCAGATGTCTGAATACCCCTTTTAGAGACCTGAACTGCCATGTTGAGGGCAGTTGAGTTTTGTGTTTTGGAACTTGATGTTTTAACAGTTTAGTTCATTTCGAAAACCCACATGATGCTTGTAAGGTCCACGGTGAAAATAGAGCAAGATGATGAGTTTGTGGACAGTGTGCTTTGTCTCAAGAAACGTGCAGTTGATGTCGGACGAGATAGAGACTATGACAATGGTTCGAGATGAAGTTCGATTTGTATGGTGTGGTTTCACATAGTCATTCGATTGTTTTGGGACATGACGACTATGAGATTTCGATATATGATTCCATAAAATATTTCCTATATAGAGTAATTATGTATCCCTTAGCTATGGCTTTAATATATGATATTTATATATCATTTAAAGAATGAGGCACGGTTGTTTCGATTGTGTGTGTTAGGAAACATCGATCTAGTGGTAGAAGACGTTCTATTTTGGAAACAAAGGCAATAGACCTTGGGCTACTTTATACTAAAATATGATTGACCACAAGTTTCTTGTCAAATGTTCTCTAGTTAAACAAATGGTAGCGGTTAGGCACATGTATATCATACCGAGTTTGACACAATTGAAGAGTGTAACAATCCAGAATTTCACTACTTTGATTTACGAATATTTAATTAATTTTAAATATTCAATATATAGGTTTTATAATGAAAATAAAACTTTTTTTAATGATTAATGGTGATGGTGAAACTGTTTTCAAAATTGTTTTACAAAATTATTTAGTTCGAAGATAAATCGAAAATGTGACCGGAATTCGTTTTCCGAATTTTCGACTTTTCATCAGCTTAAAGTTGTCGGAATTGTTGGAACGCTTTTGTACACACATAAACACACATTTATAAATATTTTGCCATGAAAATGCATCTGTGTACATGTAGATATACTTAAGTATGCATATGAATAAAATAGGTTAAGTTTTATTATATATATATATATATATTATAATATAAGGTTTCACTTTAGACATCAAGTACAAGGGAGTACAAAGCATGTTTTTGGTGACATGATGGGTGTGTAGACAAGGGGGAGGCGAAATTTTCATGGGTGGATGGAGAGGGTGAGGTGGCGAAAGAAGAAAGGGGGTAAAGTACTAATGCTATTTTAGTAAATTCACTTGTTAACTTTATATAAAACTAACTTTTCTAATTTTATTATCATTCACTACTTCATTTTTAAATTTCCTAAAGCTCTTGAGCATGCTTTAATGGCTTCCCTTTAGATTTCAAAGAGAGAGGAAAAGAAAAAAAAAAGGAGAAAAAATTCTGAAATTCAAAGTGTATAAAAGTCCTCTTTTCAATTTCCAAATTCCTCCATTTTACCCCAACTTCCATCAGCCGTAACATCCTCTAACCTTACCCAAACCACGATTTTTTTTTTTAAAGCATGTATAATTCCTGTGGCTACAAATTTGTAGTTTACTATCTTTTCTGATTTCGAGCTTAGATACTTCAAAAATGCTTTTATTTTCTAGAGTGTTTTTTTTAACCTAGATTATGAAGTCTGAAAATTCCATTCACTGTTTTGGTCATAACTTCCTCAAAAATTATCCATATTGAGTAAATATTTTTTTTAAAGGATAGAGGAAAGAATTATATAAAACTTCTTTTTACTACTTTTTCAGATTTGGAGAATAATTGGTCCAAAAATCGAGAGAAGAAAATGGCCTATTTTTGAGTGGATTTCGTGCTTTTCCAAGCTTCCCGAACGCTAAAGTATTTCAAATTTTTAAAAATTTTAGTGAGTAAACTTCTTAACATTTTGGGAAGAATTTACTTATATATATATATATGTGTGTGTGTGTGTGTGTGTTGATTATGTGGTTATATATATATATATATATATAAATGTTTGGTTTGGATTGTGGTATTGTTTAGATATGTTGGTTATAAAAAGGTTGTATTTGTTGATTATGTTTGGTGATGATATGATTTGGTATATATGAACTTGGATATATCATATGTGTTACTCTTGTCTTGAAGCTAGAGCAAGTTAGCATGTAAACTAGTTAATAAAGTGAAACTAGTGCGAACCCGTGCTACGCACACGGCTATTGTTAAAATATTAGGTAGTAGAATTATGTGATAAAATGAATTATTTTTACAATGTTCTAGCTGTTATTGATATGGAATCATGGTTGATTTGAACATTTCATATAAATAAGTTAGTAAGCCTCCTTTTCTTATCCTATAGTTTTCATCTATCATGTAGTGCAATTTTTTTGCACATATCTTGTATGTTTGGATTATGTCTACCTGGGTTAGTTGAACATATATTATTATCACTAAACTGAAAATACAGAAAGTTTAACATCATGCAATAAACTATATAGAAGGCATTAGGATAATCAATAATATTGACATAATAGAATAGAGAACCAAATATTAATGGAGGCTATTATAATATGGTATGCCATATTCTATTTATCTTCTGAAAAATTAGGTAATGTTTACGACATTTCCATACAAAAATTGCATTCATTCATTACATTTATGAGCGTATCTATCTAAAAAGATATCTTTCAATGTATTACTGCTTCATATTCTTCATTTCAGAAATGATTGGCTGGAGAATGCATTTGAAGCTTTATTGAATTTGTAAGATCTAGTTAGGAAGCCTGAATGCTTTCTTGCATGGACAATGAATGTGATCGAGATTGGATGGATTAAAAATCTGTCTTGGAATCTAACCGGTTCCTGCAACCATAATAGGTTTATAATTTAATGTATTGCAAAGTTTACAATATATGGGTACATTTTAAGATCACTATAAAAATATATCAACAAATAAATAGGCATAAAGAAAGCACCATAAAGTTATGAATAACTATATAAAGCTCTAAAGTTGGTTTGGGATACCATCCCCTTAAGTTAATGACCACGTAAATAAAGCTCTAATAAACTATATATTTCCAAAGGCACTTAATAGAGATGCCATACTCAAAGCATGTCATGCTTGCAAAATTAGACAAAACATGTTAAAATCAACAGAGACGCATCATTTATATACATGTCAACTGATTAAATAAAATAAAATAAAAAACAGTGCAAAAGGCATTCATTCCTTTTGAAACATATGTTTAACATTTTAATCATTTTCTGCATGTTGGACATAAATTAATAGTCACTGAAACTTTTACTTGTGCAGATTGGTCTACAATAACATTGTAAGTGGCTACGTATACAATAGGAGATAGTCAGTAGATTTGAACAGTAAGGCTGAATCTATTCCTCTAAACTTTAAACCTTGAACTCATTTCATTAAACTAAAAATAAAATAAATTATGCTTCACAAATTAAGAAAGCTTATAAGTCCAAAAAGTGTGAACGTAAATTTGGCATTTTGTATGAACAGTACATGCTGCACTTTTCAACTAACAATCATGATGAAAGATAAAAAACCAAAAAATAAACCTTTTATGGTATGTCTTCTTTGATTTATCAACTGAAATGTTGAAATATATATACAAAAACTTTCATGGAAATTCCTCTAAACAAAGTTAAGATATTACATTATTCGGAGAAGCAATTTGAAATGAGCCATTAAAAGCAACCGAGGTCAAAGATGCAGCTTATACCCTCAAATGATAAAAGATATTTATAGGTATAAGAGTTAAATGAGTTTCCTAAGATTATAAATATGGAAAAACTTGGAAATCAAATACAGTTTTATTCCCAATGTTGCTTGCAGATTTTATAATTAGAGAAAATCTGGGAATTTAGGCATAATAATTTATATCAAAGTTAAATAGTGTGTTCAAAAAAGAATTACTCGGACAAAAGTAAAAAAATGTGTATTTTCATTCAAATAATAGGCATATTATCACAGACATACAAAAAGACAAATATACATTTATTCAAGCAAAAACGTCATTGATTCTATTGTAAAATTAACATAACAGCTCACAAAATATTAGAGTAAAATTAAGTTTTGTAGTTTAAAACATCCTAAAAGATATGCATGACATAATGATATATTTATAGTTGCTGTATGAATACCAAAATACTCATTGTAATGCGATGACCCAATAAAGAAACTGAGAAATTAAAAGCCAATTTTGATCACAAATAAAGAAAAATAAACGCAACTGCAAAAAACATGGCTTTTCGAAGAAACAACATCAATGTTGGAAAATTCATAGGATTTTAAATGAAATTAATCATGTAACTGTTAGTTTTGCAACTTGGATGAACTGAAAAACAATCACATATCGAATACATTTAAAACCATGCTTTAATTTCATTGGCATAATGAAGGTAATATATCATTATGTTCAATCTAGTATTTTTGAAATGATCTGATAATAGATGTACATTTTAGAAAGATTTCCAACTGTTCAAAAGAGATGGAAATCGAGATGACGAAGTTAGTAATTTAACCATCTAGACCTTATGATATGTTGATTCTCATATATATACATGTGTGTGTATAATATTTACATATGTGAATTATATCATTGTTTTTGGTAAATAAATTGAATAAACTTTTTGTAATTAAATTGCCAAATTTTCTATTCAGCTTTATTCTAGCACAGCTTATCATAAATTACAAAGTAATTATAATAACGTAGGGTGGTACTTAATTTATAATAATGCACTTCTATTTAGTTGTAAATTGAAGCAAATGAATTGTATCAACAACATGCGGACAAAAAATCCTCTATTTTTACCTAAACATCTAAAAGTTTGTGTAAGGCACGTATTTTTATTCTTGTTCTTGCAACTTACTACTGAAGAAAATATGTCGTAGTGCGTGTAATTAATTAATTACAATGTGTGATCTTATATTGACCTAGTGTTGTTATTTTAGTGACTTAGGTCGAAAATTAGATGTCGTTAAGAAGATGTATATTTATTTTGTTCTCGCATTAGAGTTATCAGGAAGAAAAGAAAATGAGTGAAGTACCATGAAGCAAAATTAAACCATTAAATAGTATAAAGTGAAGGTAAATCGCTAGAATATCAAATAGTGAAACTGAATGATATAATGAATTACAAAGACACAGGTTCAACAAACTTACACAAATCTTGACTTTTTCTAGTTCGAGAATAGCTCGAGCACATGATGTTTTATTCGTTTGAAGTTGTTCTTTGAACTTGTTTTACTCCAAGGCCAAATTGAGTTCTGAATTTATGCAAATGCTCATTGGTCAGTAGTGGTATTCCTTGGAAGACCGGAAAGCCTTTTTCCAAGAATATGCCTTGGTTCTCCATCTTCATTATCAGTCAATTGAAAATTCACCCTCAACAAATAACTAACAACTGCTTATACATATAGAAGCAGAGCATTTGATGAAATTCTAAAAAGTTATCAAAAATGCCAATATATTTAAGGGAAAAGAAACCTTCATTTTAAGTTTGAAACCTGGTATAAACCTACTTCAGCATCTCCGCTTTGATAAAATGTAGGGAACTTTTGCAAGAAATCAACATTTAGTAATAGACAGCATGAAGCTTTCCTAAAATTTACCAATTGAATTTATGCACATTTTTTTCTCGGTAATTTTATTATAGGTTTTGACCACCAAAAATATATATATTTCATTCCTTCTAAAAAATTATCACATTGCTGAGGTTGAGCTACATTTCCATAGTTGCAATTATCACATAAGAAAAGCGTACACATTATGGTGAAATCATGCATGTTATCAGCACAATAGGCGCATGAAATTTGTGTCACCAGTTTCCCTTTTGCTGTATATATGTCTTTTATAATGAAGTTAGCAAAATAATGAACATTTTCAATCAGTTTGTTTTCTTTTTTCCATACTTTTTTATAAACATTTTAGTGTTTACTAAAATAAGTCAAGCAGAATGATCATCCTTCTCTTTCATTGTAAATCATAAATATACATTAATAAATAATGATGAAATGTGAATTGCATTACCTATTAATAAGAAAATTAGATGGGAGGGAGGTGGATCTTCAATCCTTTGACAAAAACTTGATCTATTTGGATGTGTGTGCGCGATTCCTAAGTTAAGCCATAAACATAAACATTTGGATGTACATCTATTAATTATTACTAAACTGAATCCAATGAGTTATTACTATTAATTATAGATAAAAACTTGATCTGTTTGGATATATATCTTCAATCCTCCATTTAACATGTTTATGTTTCTTCTTTGATTAAAATTTGTCAAAATTCCTATAAAGACTCTGTTTCTTCCCACCATGACAACAAAATTTCATAGCTATTATTTAGCAAGATTACTTAGAAACAATGTCTTAGTCACACTTTTACTATTTTTATTTCATTCTTTCTCAAAGGCCTTTATTTATGTAGTTATGTCTGACTTAAACTGATAATGTCTTATTTTTATTGTATATAGGAGAGACCTTTAAAAAATAAAGATAAAACATAGCAAATTTGGTAATAATAACATTGAAATAAACTTCATACCCATCCAAACTCTAGGAAATTCGTTATTTGACTATCTTTACTTTAATACTTCACTTTTGTTCAAGAAATTATTAAAATAACAAATAAAAGCAGTGACTAACATTATTGAACGTATTATGTGTCCTGAACTGACGTTGTATTTCATTTCTATTGCAATCATGACATTTTTAAAATTGAAAACCAAGTACTTGATGCTTTGTACTACAAAAAAGAAAAATAAGTCTTACTTATAGGAGGTGCATGATCCTTGATTCCATAGTGGTCATCAAATTAGTAGCTTAGATTCCATTTTCTTTTTCCTAATCATCATCTTCATACTTGATCAAGCTATCTGCAACTTTAATTCAATATATTTCATAATGAAATCAATTAGATAATTTTGAAAATATCAAATTATAAAATATAATAATGATTTCTGCTTTCAAAGTGCTATTTCCACTATGTATAATATTCTAGTGATCAATTATTTTTTGCACATAATCATATAAGGCTAACAACTGCTTTCACATAAAGAAATGGAGCATTTGATGAAATTCTAAAAAGTTATCAAAATACCAATATATGTAAGGGAAAAGAAATCTTCATTTCAAATTTGAAACCTAGTAAAAACCTACTTCAGCATCTCTGCTTTGATAAAATATTAGGAAACTTTTGCAAGTAATCAGCATTTAGTAATTGACTGCATGAAGCTTTCCTGAAATTTACCAATCGAGTTTGTGCTCATTTTTATCTCGGTAATTTTATTATAGAGGTTTTCATCACCAAAATTATATATATTTCATTCCTTCTACAAAACTACCACATTGCTGAGATTGAGCTACATTCCATAGTTGCAATTATCACATAAGAAAATGTACGCATTATGATGAAATAACACATGTTATCAGCACAGGTACATGAAATTTGTATAACCGGTTTCCTTTGTGTTGTATATATGCTTTTATATTTAAGTTAGCAAAATAATGAATATTTCAATCTGTTTGTTTTCTATTTTGCTTACTTTTTTATAAAACATTTTAGTGTTTACTAAAATAAGTCAAGTAGAATGATCATCCATCCCTTCCATTGTAAATCATAATTATACATTAATAAATTGTGATGAAATGTGAATTGCATTACCCATCAATAAGAAAATTAGATTGGAGGGAGGCAAATCTTCGATCCTTCGATAAAAACTTTATCTGTTTGGATATATATGTGTCTGTGTGATTGGAGTGAAGATAATAGAATTATGATGTAAGTTTATGCCTTAATGTAACATAAATTAGAGAACATAAGAAGAAAACTATATAACTAATGCAAGCATATCTACGTGAAATAATAACACTAAACTTTATTTCCAAACTATATCCAAAATAGACTTGTATTTTTGTAGAGTAACTTAAAAAGAAAAAATTGAGCTATTTTGTAACTGTTTGAATATATTTAACCAACTGAAATGGCCATATATGCTTCACTATTCCGTTGATGAATGTCAACTTACAAAATCAAATATTCAAATGACCATATACCCCCAATAATTTTGGTATTTTGTAAAGGCGTAAAAAAGAAAAAGCACATAAAATTATAGCCAAAATGGATCAAAGATGAGATACATAATTTTTTATGGTGTTAAACATAAATAACGAAAATATGTGAAAATAATTTGAATATCTTCAACCATGGAATCGGTCACATAAGAGGAATGTGGACTCTTGAGTTTGCATTCACTTACATAAAAAATCAATTACACCAAATTATCAAAATATTACACTAAAACTATCAAAGATAACTTTACTTATGTTAAAAATCAATGTTACAATGTGTGGTTACTAAGTTTAAAAAAATAAAATAACGTAGCCAATTCAATACGTAATTGTGCCAATAAGAAAATAATTTAACCTCCAAAGTATCGGCCACCCATCTTTGAATAACCATATGCAAGCAAATATTTTTTTCCATAGAACACGGCTATGAGACATGTTAGTGGCAAGCAATTCATGTCCAATATGATGAAAGAAGACAATCAGTAATCAAATGAAATACCATGTACTTAGCAGATTCGGTTTGACTAAAAAAGTATCGAGTACCGTGGGAAAAATAGAACATAGATAGTTTTAAAAAAAAAAACTTTGTAAGCCCTATCATCCATGTAACACAGTGGTAAGCTTAGTAAATTCCCACAGCATTGGGCATATTATGACTTAGATATACATTTTGGACATAAGCAGTTAACTTGACATATATTTGGTTGTGTTAACCTTGTTTTTAAATGCTTTTATAATAGATATGAACAATCAGTATATGATACTCTCGATGTACATAAAACATGATAACTATTAACAAAGAACTGGGTTTCAAGTTGTTTGCCATGAGATCTTACGAAATTAATTCATACATTATTATCAGCTTCATATTTTCTTGTACGGTTAGTTTCAAGTTGTTTGCATACAAATTAAATCAACCAAAATACCCTAAAAGTAACCATAAAATGATAAACATGAAGTAGAAGTGACCCAAAATGAAATGACGGTGACCAATGTTATTATGGTCTTCTAACTACCTTTTGAAAGTAAAATGTTACTTGCATAACTTTCATTTGCAAATATTAAAAATTTCTTTATTCTACTCCAGAAATAGTAGGTTAAAATAGTTGAAAAAAACCTTTTAAAAGTAGCAACTACAGTGGATGTTGGAAATGAAAACAATGGAACATATTATGAAAACGAAAATAAGCAGTAAAAAAAGATTTTAGCACTTTGAAGTGCAAAAACTAATATTGAAAAACCAGTACTTTAAAAACCAAGGTGAACTGGAAGGGGTTGGAAATAGTTTTCAAATTTTTTTATCATGTATCAATTTTTTATAAATAGTTTTCGATGTAATTAGAACTTCCACGTATCTACCCAATAAAAGTTTGATGTACCTTTCCTACCAACTAAGCTCGTTTTATTATGATGATTGAGAAGAATTGACTTCGGTAACAGCCATGTACCAAACTTCATTGTTTTATAAGATCCAATTCCTGTTTACACAAATATTTTTTGAATCAAACAAAGAAAAGTATACATTTTAAATATACTGAACAATAAAATGTAAACAATAAGCATTTTCTAATTGCTCTGCGTAATAGCAGTTTTTTGGAATATGCAAAAAAACGGTTGCTGCTTTTTAAAAACATGGATGACTCGTAAGATTTACGTGGTTGATATTATGGTCTTTCATGCATAATGATAATATAGATTCCCATACCAAGTTCATCCTAAAAAACAATGTCACACAATTTTGGTAGATAAATTGACTAAAAAAACAAAAATATGAACTTTGAGAAGGTAGTGATAACGTTAACTGATGCACATGCAAAAAGAATTATTGAAATTTGAAAGGACGTTAGTGTGTTTGCTCAGTTCAAGATAATTATTGCTTGATTGGTTCGATTATTAAGGCATTTGATGTGGGTAGTCATAAACTGTAGAGTCTTTTCAGTATAATGTTGGCGGTTTAGTTTATCGATATAAGATGATAGATCTCAAGATAATCCTTTGCCTTCATATTTTCTTTAAATGAAATTCGATGATTTTGTACAATCAAAATATGTATTTATTGATAGATCTACAATAGTATGCATATTTTTACCAAAGATGATGTATGCAATATCAGCTAATTTATTTGACATATTGAGAAAAAGCACTCATATAATGGACACCATAAAGGGTAAAGTTCAATATGCTAGCTCTAGTTTGCTAGTGTTACATGGAAAATATTTTCAACAGCTTGTTATGTATACACAACCGATCCCAGTATAATAGTAACCTTGAAAACATGTTGCCAAAATTAGTATGCACACATGTTCGTAATGAGCATAACCTCTTTATTAATAGATTGCAAATGGCTGCCAACACCAACCTTGAAATAAATTTCCACCTACTTTGAACCTTATTTAATAGAAATGGTATGATATTAAGATATATATTTTATTAAACAAAATAAATTGGTAAGAGATTATGATAATCATCTAAGAAGGAATAATATATAAAAAAGCGAATTCCGAAAAGTTGCAGCACAGGCAAAGGCTGTATACCCATTAGTATGCTAATTTTGGTCCCCTCTCTAAGTAACCCCATTTCGTTGATCTTGAGAGCATGAACTGAAGCATCAAAGGATGGTTAGACCATCGAGCAACCAGATATAGTATGTAGGCTCAAATCTAACCTTAGCAGTGAGAGGAGGTTCAGTAGCACAATATGAATCCAATCAAAACATTTGTGCACATGAAACTGTTGGTGACTATGATGTCTAAATGAATATAAATAAGAATTCAGAAGATGCATATGTGGTTGTTGGGTTAGTACAAAGTTAATTGTCTCATTATTCTAAAATATAGAGTTTCCTTTTTATGACATTCTGTTATCTTTGCTATGAGGGTAATGGTGCCATAGTAGCGTTCAATTCATCATAGTCCAAGTTATATTTCTAGTTAACCATTAGCAGGTGATATACATGAGATCAATTGGAGAATTTCAGTATAGAGGAATAAGCTTTAAAAATAAAGAATAAAAGAAGAAAAAAAACCATACCATGAAATCAAAAATCAAACAGAAGTTGATCGCTTGAATGCGAAAAACAAATTTGATTCTCGACTTGTTGCACTCAATATCTACTTCTGAATAATTTTTTAATAAAATATATGAGCATTACTTATCATGTTTTGAAGGCAACAGTAACTTTAAAATCCACTGAAACCCATAATGATTAAACAAACATACAATTTTATAATCCACTTACCAAGCATTACAATCATTTGAACAAATTTAATTGGCTAAGCAACTATAGAAGAATAGCTTGATAAATTCAACCTAATGAAGAAAATGCTTCCAAATTTTCATAGCAAACAAAAAATTGTTTGTTGATTTGAACAATGCAAGGGTGCCGTTGATGGGAAACTGGATATATTAGGCTTTACCAATTTACGAAAAAGCAAGGAAAAAATAGCATGAGAAACTTACCATACTGGCTGCTTGGAATATGTTCATAATCAGCCTGGTAGCATAATCCGAGAGGGAAGCGTAGATGGAACAACGACTTTGGAGATGAAATCATTGAAGGATTCAAATCAGCAAGATGGTCAGCCAATGGAGAGGGCGCTTTCCTGGCAGGAGTAAACGATGGATGAGGTCAATTGCAAATCAGTAGGCGATTGGCCGTCGTTCGAGAGAAGAATCGGGGTTGAATGGGCAGACGACGGCGGTAGGAGGGGAGGTGAAGATCACGGATGGGAGAAGGCACAAATTTGGGGGACGTTAATGTTAGGGTTTGAAGGAGAAGGAAGTGGAGAGCTGGACAAATAAGAAATAAAAAACCGCGACCGTTTATTAACTCAGGGCAAAGTGGAAAAGCATGTAATTGCTGGAGAGGCGAAGGGGAGGAAAAGGGGAAAAAATTGAAGGGAGCAGCGGCGTGTTTGTTTACGGGAAAGGAGGGCGAAGGAGAGAGAGGAAGTACGTCAAAGAATAGGGTTTGGAGGAAGATAAATTGTTTGTTTGCTTGTTTGTTTGTGTGGACATGTGTTAGCAGAATAAATCCCCGTTCTGCTATGAATTGGTTAAATGGTTTAGACATCTGTTTATGTAACGACCCGGAAATTTCGAACCCGAAATTTCCAGATAGTTAGAAGAAAAAGAAAAGAGATAGAAGAAAGAACAGAGCAAAACACAGATTCTCACATTCGCAGCGGATAAAATATAATATCAAATAATATTCTTTACACAAAGAAAATTGTATCAGTCAATTACAATTTAATACATCAGAGTTATAACCATTTATACATGAGCTGGACAGTTATACAACTTGTTCCAGACTACAATCTATACAGACTACACAGTCTCATATACACAGCGGAATACACTCCATACTTTCCTGCCATCCAGCTCGCCTCCTGAGCTCCAGAACGTCCTTACCTGAAATCTGTAATACTCGGTCTGACCCGAGCATTACATCAAAGTAACACCCGGGTCAGGCTGGAAACCAGCGTGAGTAAACTTATCTAGCATGGAATTTCAATTCATAGAACTTATTTAAACCCGGGGTAACTCGTACTTTACTATAAGTAAACAACTTATATAGTCAACACTTATTTTCACAGAACACTATCTAAGTATACAACTTAGTTTAAATGATCCATATTATCCCAAACTGGCCTATTTGATTTCACATATCAATCTATAAAGAATTATAGAAGATTTCAAATCGAAGTGGTTTCGGGTATTAACTAATACCCGACTCCTGTCTCTTCGAATCCAATGTCATCTTAACAAAGTTATTCAAATGGAATACAATTCAAACTTTAAATACAGGATGTCACATTTACACAGTAATCCATCATTGATAGATACCCATATTATCACAGTTAAACCAAACATATCATAACATCATATATCAGAGATATTATCCATCTAAGGTATACAATATTATTCAATCATTCATAAGCAATATTTATTTGTCACATTATTTCAAATAAATTTAAATAAATTAATTTAATTACTTTATCACCATTTAAATCCTGCTTACCTAATCATTAATTAATTTCCTTTAATTAATTAACTAATCCTTTAATTACTTAATTATTCTTAAATTAATTACATTAATTAATTAACCATTAATTAATTAATTTAATTAACTATCATTTAATTACTTACCTTAAGTAATTTTAATTACTTTCATTAATTAACTAATCCTTTAGTTAATTACATTAATTTATTAATCATTGCATTAAGTAATTAATTCTCTAATTAATTACATAAATTAATTATTCTTTAACCATTAATAATATTCAACCCTTAATTACTTTCATAAATTAATTATATTCTAATTAATTACATTAATTAAATTCCTTAATTAATTACATCAAGTAATTATTCTATAATTACTTACATTAAGTAATTATCCTTTATTTAAACACATTCATTTATTATCCATAAATTAATCACATTCAGTAATTAACTATCCTTTAATTAATTAAGTAATTATTCTTTTTATCAATTACACTAAGTAATTAAACTTTAATTACTTTTATTTAATTATTTCCATTTAGTAATTTCCCTTAATTCATTACATTCAGTAATTTTCCATTTATTACTTACATTAAGTAAATATACTTCATTAATTACATTAAGTAGTTATACTTAAGCTATTCAAAGTGATTATCCTAATTTAATCAATCTAATTAATTAATTCAAATTAATTACATTAATTAAATTCACTCTAATTAATCACATCCCTAAATTACTTCATTAAGTAATTATTTTTTTTATTCTTAATTAATTAATCTATATTAATTAAGACACCACCCATTCATTTTAACATACCTTCAAAACTGTTCAAGCTTTATATTTAAAATCTGGTAACAATTTACTTCTTATTTACTTGGTTAACATAATTTATTTAAAACTTGCAAAAACCCGAGTAAAACCCAAAGAATTCCCGAAGCAAAACTCGAAGCTACCCACGTTTCGTCCTACTTCGAGTAAAACTCGATTTTTCTCGAACAAACACCCGAGCATTCGCTTTCTTCCCCAAACCTTTGATTTCGCTAAATCTCAGATGTGCACGGTGCACATGCACGTACGTTCCGACCAACGATGATCCACGTCGCAATCCCTGCCAAGTCAAAGACGACCTCTCCCATCTCTCCGACCATTCCGATCACTGACAACACCAGCGAAACGAAAACGAACCAAAATCGACCTTGCCTGGAACCACCACCATCGGAAATTCACACCTCGTCGACGATCTCGACCTCGATGAGCCTCGCCGTCCCTACCCGAACTTCATCTCGAACCCCAGCATCCATTCCCCCTACCCCAGTCGAGTCCGGTCCCTCCATGGCAACGCAAATGCTATGGAAACAACGACGACCCCCATCAGTCGACAAACCCTAAATCGCCACCGTTGGAACGCCACGACCATAGGAAAAATTACCACCCATTTTTCCCGAGTTCACCGGGCCACCCGCTTCTTCCACCCCAAAGCGCGACGATCAACTATCACACGTTCGCCGGAATTTGGCGAAATTGCCAAATCCATTCAATTCCCATTATCTCGACAAACAAAATTCTAGAAATCTAGATATTCACATCAAAAATCATGATTTCCTACCATGATTCCATTTATGAAATCCAAACATGAAATTTCATGCATTGATTTCTGACCTATATGAAGTTTTTTTACTGTTATTTCTGAATTTTTAATTAATCATTAAATTAAAATTCTTGAAACCATTTTTAAACATAAATCTACACTAATGCAATCATTTTTCTTTTAAAGATCACAGCCAGATAAAGATTGTAGAGATATGAAATGATTTTTGAATTTATTTTCTAGCCTGTGAAACAAACAGTGGTATGATTTCCAATAATCAGACATGCATTCAGATATATACACATTAAACTTTACTATATTCAACTTTATTTCAGTTTAAACATTCATGCACATCATAATCACAACAGGACTAGGAGAATTTAGCACTTACATTAAGGATTAACATATATTCAGTACTTTTAAAAGTGTTTACTCACCTGTCATTGTAAAACAGAGAACAGAGAAGAAGATTCTTATTTCCAGACTTGTTTTCATATTGAACTTCTTTTGCTTTTGTTGAATTTTAATCTGGAATTGATCTTTGAGTTGTTGCTTGTTGATTTCTTTGATTACTTGCTGTTGATCTCCGGTTGCATTAAAGGATTTTGCATTGATGTTGAATCTAGCTTTATTTTCTTGTCACAGATTTTGGTTTCCATTTTTGTTTTCTTTGATCTTGAATTTTATTTTTAGTTGAAATGAAGAAAAGATAGATTTAGAGCTGAAAGGTAAAAACAGCTCTTTCTTCTTTCATAATTTTAAATTTTTTTTAAATTTAATTATCAAAGAGAAATATTGCCATTTGTCCTCTTATGTGTTAATTTGCTTACACATATGCATTTATTTTTACAAATGTCTTTAAACCACTTTAATATACTTACAAGTGTTAACTTGTCTTTTTATTAATTTATTTAAGCCTTAATATATATACACATGTAATTAAGTAATTTATATTTAATTTTAAAATGTTAGTAAAAGCCTTTACTAAATTTATTTATTGTTATGTAAATGTATATATGAATTTATTTTTAAAGAAAATGTAATAAAACAAATTATATATATATATATAAATAAAAGCTTATACATATATTTTAAATCTAAATATTTTTAAAATGTCTATCTTTTGAATTACTTAATAAATCCAAATTCATATTCAAATTAAATTTGAAAAAATCTAATTTAAAATTAAGTCAACAATTCATATATATTTTAAACAAACCCAAATTCAATTTGTAATAATAATTCTATTTAATATATATACACACAACACATTATTATTATTGGTTTGAAATTAACAATTTGGCCAAATTTAAAATAATTTATACTGGAGATTATCACATCTAAATTTGTTCAATTTATAAATCAGTATTTTTAAAAATTAAATCAGATAACTATCCAATTATCTGATGCCCGAAAATCCGGGATATCACAGTTTAGCAGGACAAATCACCATCCTGCTATTATGTTATTTGGATATGTATATGCTAGTTAGTTCATATTGACATGTTATTTCCAGATTTGGATATGAGTGTATTTACATATATGTTGATCTATGTAAATAACTGTTAAGTGAATTGAAATAGAAATTAAATGGTAACTTGAAATAGTACCATTGGGATTGCTAAGCCTCTTTTCGAATTTACTAAAGTATGTTTTCGAATTAACTTTAATTCTTTAATCAATTTGGGTTGAAAGGTTATAAATGATCTTTAAATTTTTTTTATTTTATAAAGTTATTTTTAAATAATATATTATTTATTTTAAATGGGTTTATTAAATAAAAGGTTTTACCTAAAGTGATTTACAAATGATACCTTGAAAATGATATTTTATAAAGGAGATTCTATAAAGGAATTATAAAGGAAGATTTTTAAATAGTTTTAAAAATAGAAAGAGATTTTATAAATTAATTTAGATATTTTTGAAAGAAGTTTTAAATCTAGTTTGAAAACTTTTAAGTGGTTTGAAATGTGAAGGGAACTTATAAAAAGAATTTTTATAAGGGATACGTAAATGTATTTTATAGGAGGTGATGTTTTTGAAAGGAAATTGTTTGGCCATTTAATATGGAATTTTGAGGAAAGGGAATTTCCAAAATGTTTTAGTAAATATTCATATTGTTTTTTCAAATATAAAGGAATGTTAAGGGTTTGGGGAAGTGTTTTAAAAGGATTTTAGATCAAGTTTATAAGTGATTTTATTAATTAAAGATTAATTAATAAAGGCTTGGTACATCCCATATGGAGTTGAATCAACGTTGAATGATTGTTTATTTGATAGTTAAATAACCGACTATCAAAATCTAGACCTAAACGTAACTTCAGAAATATCTTGGAGAAACACGTGAGTTATATGGCACAGTCATACCCAATGATGATGTACTGTGCGTATAAACCTTGTTTCGTTCTTCTAGAATAAATGATAAGGAAATTCGTCCACAAACGGTTAGGAGGTGAACTCCGCTCTTATCTTTATCTGTTTATCTCTCCAAAAGAACCGGGGCTGAGTTTATCGAAAATTATCGAAAGTTGTTTCGAAGAGACCAGGATCGGATATGTTATCCGAAAACCACTTCAATCCAACTCAAGCGTTTCGAACTGAAGACATCTTGAAGAATATGGAATCGAAGACAGAGCATTGAAGTGCAAAGGCTGCTTGCAACTAGTCCTGAGGGTGATTCCAAAATGGATGTAGTAGAAGTAGTGCCTTCAGTTTGTCCTTATCCTGGACAACTTGTATGAATGAATGCTAGCATTGCATTACTGCCTGGAAGGTAGTGTTAGCATTCTAAGTGGGATTACTATTCAAAAGGTAAACGTAGCATCAAGCCTCATCAACCGGGAATGACTAAAATCAGGGAAGATGCAGCAAGGCTAAGTGAGCCGCTCCCATTAGGGTGTGTCATTACCTTTCTAGATCATGAGATCTCAATAAAAAGGGTTGCAAAGCAACCGGGGTGATGACATATTCGGCACTATCCAGTCAGGGGTAGGTCGGTCTTGTGTTGGCAGGGGATCCTAGCGGGGTCCTCGGTACATTTTCTAGACGTGTACTGTGATAGGTGGTACCCTGGTGCCTTGTCATAGTATGGAATCCATTCTCAAATAAGCGCCGTACGGTTTTGATTGTGCCCAACTATGTTGAAATGTGAGATGCAAGCATTTCAGCCATTTTCATATTTTACTTTGACCTCTAGACATTATTATAATATCATTGGATTTTCTATAAAAAGTGTTTTGGTTATCGTAAGGTCAAAACCCGTCCGTGATTATGCGGCGTGGTCTTAGAGATACCTTTGATTTTAAAAAGGATTTCAAACATAATAATTCTGTTGTTTGAGTTTACTCATACTAGACCCATGTCTGACCCGGAGTTTTATTTTCTTTCCCTAAATCTCTTGGGTGCTTAAATTTTTGTGGGCAGCCAAGTAGTTCGGGTTTCCCACGGATGCATCTTGGAGGAGCTTGGAGCAGAAGGCTTCATCGATAGCTTGTTATTATCTTGTTTCCACTGTATTATATCACTACAACAAAACAGCTATATTACAACTTTTTATTTACAACTGGTATAAACAGACAGTTGTAATATGCATTTTGTAACAACTGTGTATTTTTGGCAGTTGTAATATACATCTGGAACAACTGCCCTTTCGGTACTAGTTGTTATATTTGTTTGTAACCACTGTGATCTGAAGTTGTTGAATAGTTGTAACAAGTCCGTGCAAAAGAAAAAACGAGTGTCACATGAAAATTCAACGTTCCCTCCAACATTTCTTTCCTTCCCGCTGAACTTTCTAATTAACTTTTATTCCTATGCAAAAGAATTCACTCCCAACATTTGGAAAACCTAATCCAATCCCGCTCAACACTCGCCGCTCGCCAACGAAAGGTAAACCCCGCAGCGCCCTCGCCGTCGTCGCCATCGTCACATCTGAACCCCGTTGTGCCCGCTGCTGTCACCATCGACGAAGCTAGATCGTGCTCGCCTCCGTTGCCGATTGCAAACCCTAACCGTAATCGGCGTCGCCTCCGTTGCCGCTTATATAGGTATTTTCGTTTATTTCTAATTTTTAAACTGCAAATAATTAATTATATTATTTTGATTTGGTTTTGATTTTGATCGGTTTGCTTAGAGCTTTGATTGAACCATATGTTTGAATTTTGACTCTGGCCTACATTGCATGGATTCGTAAATGAACTTTCACCTGGAATTAAAGGTGGGATTATATGTTCGTCTATCGATTTGCTGCTAGCTTCTGTTATTTTGATTTCAAATAATGGTTTATGTGTATTAGGATCAATTCCATTTTGCCTTAGCTTTTTCTTAATGCTAGAATTCCATAAATTCTTTATCTCATTGTCTGTTCTCCCTGGCAACTGTGCTGCTATTTGAGACCACCTAAACACGTATAGTTTCATATAAGATTATTCTATCATATCTTCAGTTAAATTTACATATCATCTGGTTTATTTATACCTGTTGCCTAGAGCTGAATGGAGGTCAATTATCATATTTTCTTCCTCTTCTGAAAATGCTCCTCTTTTCAGATCAGGCCTTAGGTAATTTATCCATCTTAGCCTGCAGCTTTTACCACATCTCTGAAGGCCTATTGTCATAGTAAGCAAAATAACCATATTAGTACAATTAGCCTCAAATTTTGGTTTGAAATACTATAGCAATAGATGCATTATATGCTTAGCATGTAATATAAACCATAAAATTATACCTGCTTGTTTAGGAACAGAGCTCCAGCAGCCATGGCCATACTTGGTAATATGATTAAAAAGCTTCTCATCTTCCTCAGGAGACCATAGCCCTTTCTTGAGCTTTTGTTTGTAGCAGCAAGAATGCTTACTACTCATTCTTTGCTGACTTGTAAACGAATATACGACTTTCAACACACAAAATTTCTAAATTATCTGAGAAAAGCAATGTGTGGAAAAGGATGTAGATGAATGAATTAATAAGAGAAGAATGGATGACTTAAACAGAAATGAAATGTCACTATCATGTTAACTTAATTGATGTATTTATATAATGTTTTTCCTTTTATCCATTTACTATTTTCTAATGAGGATATAATCACATGTTAATGGAAGGCTATGATTCACCCTCTCTATAAACTGGCTGGTTTTCAAAAAAAACACATTTAGATTCGGTACAGAAATCTTATTTATTCAAAAGTGTAGTCCCTTTTAACTTTTCTATTTATATTATAATATAAATTAATGAATCAAAGATTTATATTTAAATGAAAAAAAACACTTGATCAAATGATTATTTGTATGATACGTGCTCCGGAGACATCAATACGAGTTCCACCATCAAATAAAAAAAACCCAAGGAAACATTCAGTAGGCATAGGATTTCGTATCATATCATTTTTCAAGTGAACACCGTATCCCTGTCACTATCTACTCTCACAAAACACCAAACAAGGTGTGTGTGTGTGTGTGTGTAACAAAGCCTGCAATTATGACAATGTCATAATCAAAGTGACGTAGAAACAGAGTTCACTGCAGCCACCTACAGTTATTAAAACCGAAGATCCGACGATTCACCAACAGCAAATCGACAACAAACCTTACAGCTGACCCTACTTTAAAAGGCTAGGAACAGAATCATCTCATTTTATATATTTTCACTCATGTTATGATATTATACCAATTTGTATGCTTTACCAGAGCATAAGTCGGTTGATACCATTTTCATATTCAATTACAGGCAAACATCTCTCTCTTTACAGATGTTTAAAAAAAAGCACATATTGTAATGAGATGTATGAAGCATATTCTTTAGGGAAAAGCAAAGGTTATTACCAACCAAGCTTTCCTTTTCCTCTTCTCGAGATATTTTTGGTTAATAAACTAGCTTATTATTCTTGGTGCACATCGTCCAACTATTTCGATAACCAATTGTATTCCACATGATATTCTTCATAGTTTAAGCTTGGTCTACTAGTTTAGTATATATAGAGTACGTGAGATATCTTGAGGATTAAACTAATAAGGATATAATCATTAACTACTGTGATGAATAATGATTTAACTTGAGGATTAAACTAAACATTTTTTAGATGCCATTGATATGGTTTTATGTGAGTATTATTCAATGATATTGACTTGATTTTAATTCTTATGATTTGTCGACTTTCAAGTTTCCAGTAGTGAAGAGTCCAATGTTTCATTTGTTTGTGATATTTTGATACCCTTCTGCTTCCTAAATGTGAGTATATTTATCACAATTTAGGGTCATGGTTCTCCTGTTATTGGAGTTGCCTGGAATCATGGTGAAAATTTGCTAGCATCTTCTGATACTGATGGAACTATTATTGTATGGAAAGGAGCAAAGACGGAAACGAACTGAAATTGCAGTACAATTGCTACGTGAGTTTGACAGGCTGCAACATGGTAGGGGAGAGTTGTTGTAGCCGTGATCTGAGGCAGTTGACGCTGTTGTAGGCTGAGATGATGACAAGTGAATCGGCTGAATTGCTGATGTAAAATGAAGCGAATCATTCCCTAATATCACGTCAAGAAGAAAGAAGAAAAAAGACTTACATTCTTGTGCTGCCGTCAGAATCTATAGATGTTTGATTAGCTCAAAGATACAGTTTCGAGGAGCTGAATTGAAGGGATCGTAGTCCTGTTGGATGTAGATCTGACTAAAGCGGTATCTGGAAGCTCTATTGATTTGTGAGGACCATCTGACTTTCTTCAGACTCAAACCGCAGCTGCCTTCAGATAAGTTCAAAATTTTTACATAACAATTCTCTGTTATTGCATGCATCTGAGTAGAATTAGGATTTTGACGTTACTGCTTTACTGCCCTATATAGTTGTATGTTCTAATTAGTGGAAAATAGGTACAAGGACAAATTTTCATAAAATTTTTGGCTGAAGGACAACAAGTTTTATTTTTAGGCTGAAGGATAAACTTTGAAAGATAATTAGGCTAAAGGACAATGCTAATACAACTAGCATTTTGTACAATGTAAAACTGGATATAATGCTAGTTATAATTAGCATTTTGTACAATGTTTGCACTGTACAAAATGCTAACTATATTTAGCATTTTCCTTCAGCCTAATTTTCTTTCAAAGTTTGTCCTTCAGTCCAAAAATGAAACTTTGTGTTCTTGAGCCTAATTTTTTTTCAAAGTTTGTCCTTGTAACTAATTCCCTCTTCTAATTATTATCGGTAGATGTTTATTCTTAAAAAGTCTGAAGTTGCATTCAACCCATATATGCTATATTGTTGCACTAATTCCTATATCAATTAAATCAGATTGAAAACACCTTTTTAGGGTGCAATTGATAAGAAATCTAATAAGTCTGCTGCGATATCATTTTGATAAACACTTTGTTCTGATATCATTTAGAGTTAACACTATCATTTTGATATTTTTAAATGACACTGCATGAATAAAAAAAGGTAAGAATGTTATTATATTGTTTTTAGCTTAACAATATTCATCATGATATAACTCGATTCCCAGTTTGAGCAACAAGAAACTGTTTGAATATAGATTGATTGCCTTGTTATGTAAACTGCTAGTTCAAATGCACGATGACACTAGAATGAATCTATGAGTTTCAGTTTTTAGTTGCTATATGTTTCAGTTTTCCAATTTTATTTATAGCAATAACATATAAATATGAAAATATATAGCTTCAGTTCTTCATTGTTTGCATTTATAAAGCTATTATAGGTTTATATAATGAAGTTATATTATTTGCTAACATTTTATCACCAATTGCCTACTGTCTACAATGAAGTGCTCATTACGTGCTCTAGTCTCATTGTTTGGTGCACTTTAAAAAACTAGGACCGGATGGTTGTAAAGTTTGGATTGATGTGGCGGTGGATCCAGAAGCTTTCTTGTGGAGGCCGAATTCCGAGATGTGTATCATTGGAGAAGCTGTTGAATCAACCGTGGCTTGGCATAATGACTTCACTGCGGTCGACTAGTGTACATCCTTAGGGTATGTATTGTTTTATGATACAAAACTTTATCTTTCTTATGTATTTTGTGATGTATCATTGTATTTTGGAATGGTTATGTTAGAATGTTGTTTTGGTAACGTTTTAGTTGGTGATGTGAATGACTACTTTAGATTGTTTTGTTGGATATGCATTGTACTTTGTTGGAATTCTATGATCATTAATATATGAATGAATCTGATTCAGTTATAGTTGTTGCTATTGAATTCTATGATTATTAATATATGAATGAATTCTATGATTATTAATATGTGAATAATTGCTACAATATGTGAATAATATGCTACATTACGATATTATTACATACCGACAACAGTTATTAACTGTTGTAAAAATGTTAACCGCAATGGAAAATAACAGTTGTAATAGGATATATCACAACGGTTAATTGCAACATCGAAACCCAGTTGTAAAAGATTTTAGACTATTACAACTTCTTATAATACAACGGTGCACTCACCGTTGTAATAGGTCATTTACAACGGTTTTCCACCGTTGTAAAATGTTGATTTTGTTGTAGTGTATGTATCTTGTATCGGTTAGATAGGGACATGCTGTTATAGTTGTCCAAGGGTAGAATTTGTATTAGTATGACTCTGATGTATCATTTTTGAAATGAATCTATAAAGTATTATGTTGATTAATATATGTTATTCCGTTGCGTTGTGAGATTCTGTGATTGTTTAGTTTCTTCTATCTTCTATCTCCTTTCTTTCCCCAAACAATCTGCCTTTCCGACACTTAGTTGTTCGGCACGTGAATACCGTGGATGTATTTTTAATAACATTTAAATAAAATCTCAAATTACAAATTTTAAATCAATATTCAATTTCAATTTTATTTAAATTTGAAAATATTCATTTAACCACCTTTAGTCAAAAATCAAGTTATCAAGTTCTTAAAATCATATGTTAAATCTCAAAATTAATAAGTTTTCAAATCAATTTTATTTTAATTCAATTCTTAAATAGATTAAATTTCAAATCAACTTTAATTCATCTTCCCAACCTTTATTTATTAAAGTTAATACAAAATCCATTTAAAATATTAAAATAAATTTAAATAAATACTTTAAAAACATATTATAAATATATATAAAATTATTACAAAAATCTATTTTAAAATATAACATAAATCTAAATAAATATTTTAAACATATTATATATATATTAGTTAAATTAAATTTTTATTAAATTTTATTATTAAATCTATTTAAATCTTATTATATATATTTTAAAAATAATAAAATATAAGTAAAATCTAAAATTTACATTTTCAAAACTTAACTTATAATTTTAAAATTTTCGAAACATAAAATTTTAAAAATCTAAATTTTACACATATATTGAAAATAAAATATCTTTATATTATATTTAAAAACCAATATTTATTAAAACCCATATATTTCCTTGTAAAACTTTGGAAATCATTTTTCAAAAATAGACCAATGGTGTCCGTATATAATTTTATATCTTATGGTCAAGTGATACAGATATTTATCATTTCAATTCACAATAATTTAATATTTAGGGTATATATCATTTCAACCCGCAATCCCAAAATTTCAAAATCAATAAAATCGCTTGGGTTTATCATTTCAATCCATAACGATTTTCCCTAATCTATAATATCATTCGGGTATATATCATTTCAACCCATAGGGATTTCCTAAACTAACAGGGAACTTGCAGTGTGATTGAAACAGATAATTAACAGCATAGCATATAAGGAACTTGCAATTGTGAATCATATATTATACATGTCAATATAAGTGTTATACAAAGCAACATATCATCATGTACATCAAAACGAACATCACAATATATCATCATGTATATGTCAAAATGAGCATCGTAACATATAAAATCATATATATATATATATATATTAACTAAATAAAATCCTAGCTATAACAAGCATTTCAATGGTCAATCCAAGTGATGTTTATTTACTTAAACATAAAATTGTTAATCGTGAGTGATTCTTCACCTTTCGAGGCTAGAGAAATCGAGGATGAAAGCAATTGGACACGGATAAGCACGGACAAGCTAGAGTTGCGGAAATAATCTCCGAACAGCAACGAAAACAAGTAAAGCAACTGACTTGAATTCGATAATTCGATGAAAACAAACTATATAAATTTTTTTTCGAAAATCTAAAAAAATTCCGCATATATAAAATAATATATTTATATTATATTTTAAAAATCAATATTTAATTTAAACACATATCAAAATAAAATATCTTCATAATATATTGAAAATCAATATTTATTAAAACATATATTAAAATCAATATATCTATATATTATATTAAAAAAATCAATATATATACATATAGACTCATATATACATACAATTATATATATAGACTTATACAGACTTATAAAGATGGTCGGACAGCTAGAGTTGAAGGTGGGTTAGCACGATGGGAAGGCTGTGATGCGGCCAAGGGAAGTTCGGAGGTCTGTTGATGGGTCGGATCGGTGGCTGAGGGATGATGCAGGCTTCAGGTGTGTGGCGGCTGTCATGGTGGTATCTTGGTAGTGAGTTGCAGCCAGGGGTGGCCATTGATGGGAAAGGCGGAGGGAAGCATGGGTTCGGCGGTGGAAAAATGGTGATTTGGAGGGTGCCCGGCGAAGTGGTAGGGTTGTTGTGTGCTCGCAAGGAGGGGCTGCTGCCTGTGCAGGTTCGGGTGGCTGTCACCATAGAGTTGGCATGCTGTGTGGAGGCGCTCAGTGTGGTGGAGGGGCACCTGATTGGGTGATGGGGATACGAAGTTGCAAGCTAGCTGCTGGGTGGTTCGGTTATTGGTGAAGGACTGGTGCAGGTAGTGGGTGGAAAAGAGACTCGGTAGGAGGGCTGTGGGGTAGGCAAGGCCAGTTGTCAGGTTCGTGCAAGGAGGCGGACCAGGTGGAGTGGTTTGCTGGGGTGCCGTGACTATGAGGCTGCTGGAGGAAGACGATGTGGTTGGAGGAATCAAGGCAGCGGGCGTCACACGGGTCAGGCTTGAGGCGATGGATTGTAAAGGAGAGTGGTCACAAGCTGTTGCAGGTTTGGTGATGGCTGTGGTGATCGGGTCTGGGTGGTGTTGGGTACTTGGGAGTTGCGAGTTCGAAGAGGGAAGGCTAAACTGTTGATGATGCCAAGAATGGAAGAGAAAGCAGGATGCCTCGAAGCAAACTGATAAATATTAAGCTTTTTCTCAAAGCAAACGGAAGTCCACCCGGAGAGACAAGCAAGTTGCGAAGCAAAATGTTTGCTTCGGGCAACATATAAAAATGAGCAGGTAGGCTCTCGAGCAAATGAGGAAGACTACAAGCTAGGTTCCAGAAATACACACACACACACACACATACATATATATATATATATATATATGCGTGCCCTTTTATATTATATATATATATATATTTAGTGATGGAGCAATCACAGAACAAAAATGAAGATGAAGGAACGAATATGGGTGGAGAGAATGAAAATGAAAGGACAATAGAGAATTTATATTAACCAATGGGAATCACAAAAGTCAAGCACAAATTCAAGAAATAATAAAGGAAATTGGTTGTTGGTATTATACGCTGGATAATGGAAAGACACAAGGAAACCAAAAAGTTCTAAAACGGGAACTAATACGGCTAACCGTTTTGCATATTTCGCCGCGTACTGGACGTTGAAACACACAAATAAATATACTATGGAGATCAGCATGACGAGACAAATAGAATGGTACATAGATATGAGCGATACGATCATCCTAACAAAACTCGATATTTGCTGCCAAAAATGCTGCTAAAACGCCGAAAATAAGATAAACGGAGCTATAGCAGTCCAAATTTGGTGAAACGAAATATGATGTCTCAGCCAGAAAATGATTTACATTTTTCTTATATAAAAATATTCAGATTTCAAAATTATTTTATTTCCATAAATTAAACTGATTTAAAATTTAAATTGAAATTTCACAACCAAACAAACTTTCATATTTTCAAATGAAAATCTACCACTTGCTATGCTTTAATAGACGCATACCAAATATCAAATTTTCATTTCTAAAACTTATTGTTTAAATTCCAAGAAAAATTTAGTTAATTACGTTATTTAAATCGTTAAAATTTCCGGGTCGTTACAGTATAGTAGCATATTGGTAATCATGTGGATTAGTGATATTTCCTTTTCACTATACTTTATGTCTGACACTTTCTTTGTTGTTTCTTTTGTTATTTATTCTTTGAGTATGTTGACTTAGATATGATGTTTCTGCTAATTAGAAGTGAGCTATAGAGCCATATCCATTTTACCACTATGATTATATATATATATATATATCCAGTATTTTGGGATATTGACATGATAGGCTATGTTTTCATTTTGAGATATACTGTATATGAGACTTGATGTACCATTTACTTGTTGTATTATGATATTCAATCTTATGCTCTCAATATGATATGCACTTACTCTTTACATATTTATTTTGATATTATATTTTATTCATTATGGTGTGAGATTTAATATATTGTATTGGTGGAATAGATATGTTATATGTTGTTGTTATAAATTCTACCCTTAATGGAATGTCATTCATGATACTTGTGAAATCTGTTTGCTTGATGTACAGAGTGTTATGGAGTGTGGGTCGTTACATTTGGTATCAAAGCTTAAGTTACACGATGACCAAAAATTAGGATAAGTTAAGAGAGAATATTTTTATTTTGATCTACTTAAGCATATAGCATTTAGGCACCCACACTTTTTTTATAGTATTCTATATTATCTTTTAGGAAATTTGCTAATGATTCCCATATGGCTATCATGCGTCATGTCGCGAGAGCAATAACCGCCAGAGACATAGTTGAAGCTATGGATCTCCATATGCCAATGTGGTTCCAGAGGTACTCGCATGTTATAATGTAAGGTAATCTACCTTGAACAGAAGTACCTCCTATGCCAGCGTTAGTGGGGGTGATGCATATTCCTCCACCGCCCATTCTTGGTTTCTCCTAGCTTTATAGGGACTACCTTCATACGGGAGGTAATCCATATATGGGGACGAAGTCGTTTATTGATATTTAAGCACTACTCTAGGGAGCAGATCCTTGATAACATAATACACGAGACTTTGATAAAATGACGACTTGCTACTAGAAAAATCCAGACGATACTTTATGTTGGTAGGACTTTGTGATTAGGTAGGTGTGTTGGATCAGGTGCATCGAGAAGTGGGGTAAAAGGGGAGCATTAGAAAAAATTTCTTATTTATTCATTATGCACTAGATCTTTTATAGCATATCACAAATATTTTTGTTAACATTAAATCATATATAATATTTTATTGGGTGAGTTTGGTTTGGGTTTTGAATTAATTATAATTAATTGGAGATTAAATTTGTAAAATTACAATTCATATTCATTTGAATAATTAGTTTAACTAAATAGATTTAACTTATAATATTGTCTTGAACATCACATGTTACAACTAACAATAAGGATTAATAAATACATATTATAATAGGGTCTACTATAATAAGGAGTTACATATATGTGTATGCTTGCATATATGAAGTTATATATATATATGTGTGTGTGTGTGTTTAATAATATAAATTAATATATGTATATATATAGACACACACACACATATGATAACATGCAATAATAAATTGATGAGTTATAATTTAACACCCTAATTTCAAATCAATAATGTCATTGTGTAATTATCTAATTACAAATTTACTTCACTAAATCTAATTTAATAAAATCACACACACACATGTATTATTTATATTATTGATCAGTGTAAAAATGTCTGGATTTTCAATATGAATTCATCGACGCAAGTTGCATGCAAAACGTAGCTCGTACATGGATGCTATACATGTCTAAATTTAAAGGGCTAAAATGTAATTATATAATTTATAGGCTTTCAAACTATAAATTCTTATTGGATTTATTAAACTTAGCCTTTGGCTATTTAAATACTATTTTGGAAAATTTGTGTGACATTTTGGATTTGGACAAAAGTTTACGAAATAAATATTTTGACATTCTATAATATGGGAAATACCAATGATCGACTTACTGTTATTGATTGGTTTAAATGCTCAAAAGTAATGCTTCATTCGAATATGATATAATACATTGAATAGAATGTTTGAGTGGAATGTACTAACCCATTTGCGAATACATGAATTTCACCTGATAGTATGTGATACTTGGGTTAAGTCCTTGTGATTGCCTTTGGGATAGGACTTAACACTTTAGGGTTATATTCTCTTTTGGTGTTTGACATGAGGCTGATAGGTCCTTAAGAGAGTATAATTCAGGTTTTTCAATGATATCCAAAATGAGTGAGATTTACTAGCTTTTAGTAAACACTCGAATTTCACCATACGATATGAGACGTTTTGGTTAAATTCCTGTGATTACTAAAAGTGATAGTATTTGGTACTTAAGAGTTTACTCTCTTTTGGTGTTTGGATAGGGCCGATAGATCCTTAAGAAGTATATTCTTGGATTTTTTACACGATTCTTGTGATCGGGCTGGACTTGATTTCCATGGACTTTGAAAGAATATAATCTATAAACAGGTTTGCTGATAAGTTAAAATTACATTATGAATCAAGAAGTGATGCAGCGCAGCCCATATTTGTCGAAGGCATAAGTCGTGATCAACTTAACATGATGAGAGATTTAAGTCGTGACCGACTTAACAGGAGTAAAGGCATAAGTCGTGACCGACTTAACAGAGTGGAAGACCTAACTCGTGAAGAGGTGCGGGTTATCGAATATCTTAAGTCGCCAGGATGACCTACCGAGTTATGCAGTAAGAAGGCAGAGCAAACGAATGAAATGTTAGGTCATGAACGACTTAACGAGTCAAGTAGTAAGTCGGTATCGAGTTACGACTTAGTTAAGTCATACCATCTTAAGTCGCAGAAGCCAGAAGCCATGGATTCTCCTGCCACTTTAATCTGAGCCGTTGATTCTGCAAGCATCGCATCTGTTAAGTCGCTGACTAGTTATGTCGTTCTGTACGTAAGTCTTGAGTCGTATGATTTTTGAGTCGTGCATTTATAAGTCGTAAGTCGTTGATATGGTGTTGTAATGTAACTGCTTATGTTAGGTCATTACTTTTGAGTCGTAAGTCGGCAGGGGCTTGTATTGTGTTGTAACTGTTTAGTCCTAAGTCGCTTGCGTTAATGAGTCATAAGTCGGAGGGTTAATGAGTCGTAAGTCGGAACCGACTTAAGAGTTGTGCAGAATTGTAATGCTGGAATGTGCGCCTATAAATAGGCCGTGTGAGTCATTTGTAATAGTTAGTTGATTTAAAATAAAACTCTTGTTTGTTAGCTTTGTGCTTTCACCAAATTGGTAGTTGAGTGTAATCTCCTATCTCCTCTTTCGGATAATCGAGTGCGCTCGATTCAACGACTGCAGAAGCCGATTCACGGAATCTAGTGCGCTAGATCAACGTGTGAAGAATCGCAGATCTTTGAACCCGGTATCGTGCACGATCAACGAGTTCGGGATAGCTAGAATTCGGTATCTTCGGATCAACAAATTCGGGCATTTCAGTATCTTCCAATCCATCGATTGCTACTCTCAACGATCGACATTGTTTTTGATTAATCCGCTGCGTCAGTTTTGGTATCAGAGCTTGTTTTAGCCAATCATAGCTAAATCGAGTCTTGGAGCCAATCATCTTGAAGAAGTTTGAATCGAAGTGAAGATTTGAGGTTATTAATCACGGCCGAGAGCAAGAGGGGAAGTTGTTCGACTTTGTATTGAAGTTTGGAGGACGGATCTATCTTGTTTGGAAGTTTGGTTGTTCATCGTGTTCATCACAATTTGCAACACGTGTGAAGTTTTCGATCCATTTCATTTTGGATCAAAGTTCGAAAGGTGTTTGAATTTTAAAGTGTTGAAGTGTTTGAGAAATTTTGAATCATGCCACCAAGGAGAGCTAATCGACATCAAAACGTTAAAGCTTTGTATCGAAGAGAAGAAGCTGATGAGATGGAGCAAAGAATCAATGAAAACTTTAGTGAAAAGCTTAACGAAGGAATTGGTCGGTTGGAGAAGATGATGTTAGAGATGAATCAGAATCGGAGGAGGGTATCACCTGAATCTAACCATGGAGGAAGTAGAGTCTCGCCACATTCCAATCGAGACAGAAGTGTTGATGATGATCAAAGGCGTGGGAGGAACATGAATGATCATGAAAGGAGGAATGTAGATAGAAGGGATGATGGTGGAAGACGTGATGGTAGTAGAGATGTGGGTGGACGAGATAGACAACGATATACATCTGATTTTGAAGAGGAGTATGATGGTGGTAGTGTTCGAGGATAAGGATGAGGACAAGGAAGAAATAACTCTGAGTATGATCACAAGTGGGAGTCGGGGATGAAGACTGAAATTCCTGAATTCAAAGGTGATATGCAAGCAGAGGAGTTTTTAGATTGGGTGGCTAATGTTGAAGAGATTTTTGACTTCAAAGAAGTTCCAGAACATCGTAGTGTGAAGTTGGTTGCTACGAGGTTGAGGGGTAGAGCTTTGGCGTGGTGGCAGCAAACCAAACTTACACGTGAACGGATGGGGAAGTCAAAGGTTGAATCATGGGAAAAGATGAGGAAAATGATGAAAGCCACATTCTTACCTTATAACTATCAGTCGCTTATGTATCAGAGATTGCAAAACTTGAGACAAGGAACGAAATCTGTGAATGACTATGCTGACGAATTTTATCAACTTATTGCGAGGAATGATATTATGGAAACGGAAGAGCAGTTGACATCTAGATTCATTGGGGGATTGCGAATGCAGATTCAGGATATGGTTAACATGTTTGACCCCAGATCTGTAGCGGAAGCACATCAGAAAGCGTTGGCTTGGGAGAAACAGGGACGACGAGGAGGTGGTGTGTTTACAAATTCCAATAATCAAGTGAAGGGTGTTAGTGGAAGTTATAATGTTTCAAAAGTTGTTGCAAAACCAGTTGTGAATGAGGTTGGAAAGATGAAAGTCAATAATGGTTTCGAGTGTTATAATTGCCAAGAAATGGGCCACAAAAGTAGCGAATGTCCAAAGCCGAAGAAGAGAGCTATGATAGCGGAGGTTGAGGATGAGGATGAAGAAGCTGAATGTTCCAATTCACCAACTAATGAGGAGGAAGAAGAAGTGTCGGGAGACGAAGGTTATAATCTAATGATGAAGAGGTCCTGTTTAACACCAAAGCAAGAGGAGGATTGTAGTTGGTTAAGGAGCAATATTTTTCAGTCAACATGTACCATTCTGGGGAAGGTTTGCAAATTTGTTATTGATACTGGAAGCTGTGATAATATAATTTCTTCAGAAGCTGTGAGGAAGTTGGCGTTGAAGACTGAGAAACATCCGAAACCGTACAAGCTAGCTTGGTTGAGGAAAGGCTGGGAGGTGAAGGTTGGACGACGGGCTTGTGTGAAGTTTTCAATTGGAAAGAAATACAAGGATGAAATCTGGTGCGATGTGGTAGATATGGATGTCTGTCATTTGTTGCTGGGGAGACCGTGGCAGTATGATAGGGTGGTGCAACATGATGGGCGTACCAACAGTTACAGTTTCATGTTTGAAGGCACAAAGATTACTCTAGTTCCAAAGAAGCGACAACGGGAGGAAAATAAGTTGGAGGAGATTGAAGAGCTTAAAAATTTGTTATCTTTGAAGGAGTTTGTGAAGGAAGTAGAGGAGGAGCCTAAAGTGTTTTTGTTGATTGGGCGAGAGAGCAGTGAAGAGGTTGAAATTCCGGAAGAAGCAAAGCCAGTTTTGAAAGAATTTGACGATGTATTTCCAGAGAAGTTACCAACGGAGTTGCCACCGTTGAGGGATATACAACATCAGATAGATCTTGTTCCAGGTGCTGTGTTGCCACACAGACCACATTATCGAATGAGTCCAAAGGAACATGAAGAATTGAGGAGGCAAGTAGAAGAATTGCTTGAACAGGGGCGTGTGCAGGAGAGTCTAAGTCCTTGTGCTGTACCAGCTTTATTGGTACCCAAGAAGGATGGGACGTGGAGAATGTGCACTGACAGTCAAGCATTGAATAAGATTACTGTGAGATATAGATTTCCGATGCCGAGGCTTGATGATTTGTTGGATCAGTTGAGCGGGGCTACTATCTTTTCGAAGATTGATTTGAAGAGCGGATATCATCAAATTCGTATCAGACCAGGTGATGAGTGGAAGACTGCTTTTAAAACCAGGGAGGGTCTATACGAATGGTTGGTAATGTCATTTGGCTTATCAAATGCACCGAGTACATTTATGCGGGTGATGAATCAGATTTTTAGACCATTCATTGGGAAGTTTGTGGTGGTGTATTTTGATGATATTTTGATATACAGTGGAAGCGCAGAGGAACACTTGCAACATCTGAGAGAAGTATTGTTTGTATTGCGACAAGAACAATTTTATGCTGCAACGAAGAAATGCGTGTTCATGACGCATAGTGTTTTATTTCTGGGATATGTTGTGTCAAGAGAAGGTATCCAAGTGGACCAGAATAAAGTTGAAGCAGTCAGAAATTGGCCACAGCCGAAGACAATAACCGAAGTGAGAAGTTTTCATGGGCTAGCATCATTCTATCGAAGATTCATTCCACACTTCAGTAGCGTGATGGCACCGGTTACTGATTGTATGAAGGGGAAGCAATTTTCTTGGTCGGAGGAAGCAGGGGTTGCTTTTGAACGGGTCAAAGAACTTTTGACGACAGCACCAATTCTAGTGTTGCCAGATTTTCAGCTAGTGTTTGAACTACATACTGATGCATCCAAGGTTGGGATAGGAGGAGTGTTGAGTCAGAGGGGGCGTCCTATTGCATACTTTAGTGAAAAGTTATCAGAAGCGAAGATGAGATACAGCACATATGATGTGGAATTCTATGCTGTTGTGCAATCTATTAAACACTGGAGACACTATCTATTTTAGAAAGAGTTTGTTCTTTACACTGATCATGAGGCATTAAAGCATTTACAAGGGCAAGACAAGATTTCAACAAGACATGCATCATGGATTGCATATCTGCAACAGTTTACATTTGTTGTGAAACACAAATCGGGAGTGACGAATCGTGTTGCGGATGCTTTGAGTAGAAGGAATCAATTGTTAACAACAATGAAGGTTGAAGTAACGGGATTCGATGTGTTACCAGAGTTATTTGACGAAGATTCTTACTTTGCAAAGTTTGTTGATAAAGTCAAGAATGGGGAGACGGATGAGTTTGTGATGGTAGATGGTTTTCTATTCAAAGGAAATCGATTGTGCATACCTGATTGTAGTTTGAGAATGAAGATTGTCAAAGAACTACATGAAGAAGGACATGTTGGGAGAGACCGTACCTTACAGTTGATTTCACAGTCTTACTTTTGGCCATCAATAAGGAAAGAGGTGGAAAGGTTCGTGGAACGATGTCATATCTGTCAGGTTTCGAAAGGAACTGCGACTAATGATGGTTTATATATGCCGTTACCTGTACCAACTAAACCATGGGTTGATGTGAGTATGGACTTTTTGTTGGGGTTGCCAAGAACACAGCGTGGTAACGATTCCATTTATGTGGTGGTTGACCGATTTTCGAAAATGACACATTTTATTGCTTGTAAGAAGACGGCGGATGCTGTTCATGTTGCTCAGTTGTTTTTCAAAGAGATATATCGACTTCACGGATTGCCAGAATCGATTGTGTCGGATAGGGATACTCGTTTTCTAAGTCATTTTCGGCTAAGTTTGTGGAAGATGGTGGGAACGAAGTTGAACTTTAGCAGCGCTTATCATCCACAAACGGATGGACAGACCGAGGTTGTGAACAGATCATTGGGAAATTTGTTGCGATGTTTGGTGAAAGATAATCTGAAAAGTTGGGACATGAAGTTATGTCAGGCAGAGTTTGCTCATAATCATGCAGTGAATCGCAGCACGGGATTCAGTCCATTTCAGATTATATATTCAAATTTGCCAAAGGGACCGTTGGACTTAACGGTAATACCACAACCGAAGGGGACGGTGAAGCAAGCTGTAGATTTTGTTGATGGACTGGCGGAATGTCATAAAATCGTTCAGGAACGATTGGAGAAGGCAAATGAGAAGTATAAACGATCTGCCGATCTGAAGCGAAGAAATGTTGAATTTAATGAAGGGGATATGGTATATGCTGTGTTAACAAAGGATCGTATTCCAGTGGGTACTTATAACAAGCTGAAAGCTAGAAAATTGGTCCTGTAGAAATCGTAAAACAGATTAACGAAAATGCTTACAAGTTGAAGCTACCAGAGGATGTGTACACGTCTGACGTATTCAATGTTAAGCATCTAGTACCTTATCATGGGGATGAGTGTGTCATGGAGAAAGAAGGTGCAAATTCGAGGACGAATTTCTCCCAACCAGGGGAGGATGATGCAGCGCATCACATATTTGTCGAAGGCATAAGTCGTGATCGACTTAACATGATGGGAGATTTAAGTCGTGACCGACTTAACAGGAGTAAAGGCATAAGTCGTGACCGACTTAACAGAGTGGAAGACCTAACTCGTGAAGAGGTGCGGGTTATCGAATATCTTAAGTCGCCAGGACGACCTACCGAGTTATGCAGTAAGAAGGCAGAGCAAACGAATGAAATGTTAGGTCATGAACGACTTAACGAGTCAAGTAGTAAGTCGGTATCGAGTTACGACTTAGTTAAGTCGTACCATCTTAAGTCGCAGAAGCCAGAAGCCATGGATTCTCCTGCCGCTTTAATCTGAGCCGTTGATTCTGCAAGCATCGCATCTGTTAAGTCGCTGACTAGTTATGTTATGTCGTTCTGTACGTAAGTCTTGAGTCGTATGATTTTTGAGTCGTGCATTTATAAGTCGTAAGTCGTTGATATGGTATTGTAATGTAACTGCTTATGTTAGGTCATTAGTTTTGAGTCGTAAGTCGGCAGGGGCTTGTATTGTGTTGTAACTGTTTAGTCCAAAGTCGCTTGCGTTAATGAGTCATAAGTCGGAGGGTTAATGAGTCGTAAGTCGGAACCGACTTAAGAGTTGTGCAGAATTGTAATGTTGGAATGTGCGCCTATAAATAGGCCGTGTGAGTCATTTGTAATAGTTAGTTGATTTGAAATAAAACTCTTGTTTGTTAGCTTTGTGCTTTCACCAAATTGGTAGTTGAGTGTAATCTCCTATCTCCTCTTTCGGATAATCGAGTGCGCTCGATTCAACGACTGCAGAAGCCGATTCACGGAATATAGTGCGCTAGATCAACGTGTGAAGAATCGCAGATCTTTGAACCCGGTATCGTGCGCGATCAACGAGTTCGGGATAGCTAGAATTCGGTATCTTCGGATCAACGAATTCGGGCATTTCAGTATCTTCCAATCCATCGATTGCTACTCTCAACGATCGACATTGTTTTTGATTAATCCGTTGCGTCAAGAAGTTATATCAAGAAGAAATCTTAGAATTAATCCACAACTTTTGAATAGGATTAATTAAGCAATATTTTATAATATTAGGATTAATAGGTATTTTGAATAAAGGAAATAATATTGATAAATTGAGATTTGAAAACCAATTTTAAAACTTATTCCGAAATTTACAATTAAGAACATATTTTGAGTTATAACTTTTATTGATGGATGAGGTGGGAAAATGTAAAATTTTAATCCTTTAATGAGCTATGAGAATTCAAATAATTATTTAGGTTTATCTCAAATAAATAATAACAAAAATTGTATCTAATGGTAAAAATTAAATAGAGAGCTCTCAATAATTTGAATGTAGATGAAAATCTTAAAGATCTACCTAATGTTGTACTTTGACTCGGGTAGGAGCTAAGAGGGTCATATCTACCTTGATTGAATTTTTCCATTGTTGATAGTTTCTAATCTGATATTTGTATGACTCCTTTCGAAACTTTGTCGGGGAAATCATATCGACCACTCTCTTGTTGGCTTAAGTTGGGGAAAGAAATTGATCCTAAGTCCCGACTCTATTTGTGAATCTTTTGGTAAGATCTTGGAAATTTCTGCTAGGGATTAAATCTTTATTCGTATTTCTTCCTTGATTGGCTGACTGATATTTCAATCGATTGGGATGTTAGCTCTTTAATATATGGAACTCTACCCAACCATTGAGTGTAGTGGCTATGTTGCTTATTGAGTTCTTTTCTAGTCCAGTTCACTAGCATTCGTGGTGTCCTTCCTGTGTTTCAACCTTGAGAACACTTTAGAAATTCTTATTCTATTCTTAGGCATAGAATCCTTATTGCACTTGAGACCTCACAAAATCTAGCTTATGATCAGAGCTTAATTCGTTTGTTACCTCGAAGGTGGAATGCCTTTGAGATATAATCGTTTCACTTATCAAAGTCCAATGGCCCAATGAGCCTAAGGACTATTCTTTTAGAACTAGAGAGTTCATCGAGCGAACGCATCCGTCGTAATTTTCTAAATTCATTTGTGATGATTTTCTTGTCTGAGTTATCTCTCGTTCATAACTCAATTTCCTTTGAGTAAATACATTCTTGGTATTTCATTATAGACTTTTCCCTTAAGAAAATTGCGGGGATGCAATTTTTATAAGAGGAGAGTCTGTAACAACCATGGTCGAATTACGTGGAATTAAATTTAAAATATATTTAAAAATTATCTTAATTAATTTTAAGATGAATTTGGGAAATTTTATTTGTTACAATTTCCGAATTAAAATGGCTTTCTAGATGGAAATAAATAATTTGGGAAAATCTATTAAATTTTAGAAATTGTGTAATTTAATTTCTTATATTCAATAATATAAGAATAACCTTGGGGAAGATGAGAATTTATAAATTTACTGATTTTCTTTTGTAATTTAAAATATGAATTTTTCCAATGTTTATTCACTTATTTTTTTAAAATGGAGATTTATGATAAGTATTTTCTATTTCAAATTATTACAACAAATGTTGTAAATTTAATTTGAATGTTAATATTGAGATTTATTGTTTAAAATAAGATTTTACAATTAATAGTTTATTTTATTAAAAGTATTGAGAATAAATTTTAATTTCAAAAATGAAATTAAATTTTACAAAATATCTCAATATTAATAGAAATAGGAATTTTTGACATGTTGGTGCTTTGTAAAATGTGGGAAATCAATTTATATTTTTATAAAACATTATTGTAATGTAATTAGTGTTTTATAAAAGGAGAAAACAAAAGAAAATAAGTATACATATTCATTTTGGGTCTATTAAACCTACAAGGCCCATGTAATAATCTAATTAGTAAGAAAAAAAGTAAACATATGTTCATTTTCTCCTTACCACTTGTCAATTCAGCCTTGGCCAAAAATCTGAAAACATAACCCTCTTCCTTTAGCAAACCCTAGCTCTAATTTTTCCCCAAATTCAAGTGCAAATCAGAGAGGTTTTGATCTATAATTAAAGAAATCAAAAGAAGGTAATCTCCTCCATCCTTGAATGTGTTTAATTCATTGAATAATCTCAGTTTTGCTTAGGGTAATAATTCTTTTCTTTTGCAAATTCTGAAATTAACCTAGGTAGTTGTCAAGAGAAACTTGCCTAAGAGAATCCGGGTCTTTTGCTACCAATTCAAGTTCAAATTAGTTGAGTTTATCTCACTTCTAGACTATGAATGATAGCAAGTTGCTGTGTCATTATTTGATTGAATCAATGTTGAAATGACTCTAAAATTGGTTGTGATATTCATATATTTTGTTATTTCCTTCATTGTTTTGCTGAAACCCACATCCTATTATCATGATTTGTATCAAATAGTACATGTTTAGTTGCTTGCATGATAGTTAATTCAGTCTAGTAGAGGTCCAAGTTCTATTTAGAGAAGAAAACACCACAAACGGGCAACCAGAGCACCATCGACATCGCCTGGGACTTAGCCCAGGCGTGCCAACCGATGCACCAGTCACCATGACCAGTGGACCGGTTATGACCCGGGCTGAGACCCAGGTCACGCCGTTTCGGGCTACGTTTGCACCCGTTCGCTCCTCTTTTCGTTCGATTGCTTAAACCTATTTTTTTAATTTTGGTGCAGTTTTCTATGCCGATTTCAATGCTATTTTCGGATTTTAATTTATGAATTTGTGAATTCATCTTAGAGTTTATTATACCATAGGATTGCTCTATGGGTCCATGATGCAACAAACAACTTCCATCGCATGTTTTCAATAAGAGTTTTCAGAAGAATGATTTTCAATCTGAACTGTTTTCTAAAATCATTTTAAGTAAGAATATATATTTTCTATAAAAGTTATTTGGAATATTTATATATATATAATATTTATTTATAATATTAATGGCTTTAAAGTTGATTTGGAACAATGGTTTAAAATTGTACATACATACATACATACATACATACATACACACACACACACACACAGAGATATATATATATATATTAGCAAGGGCTTTCCAATATGTTTGTATACATATATGTATGTATATATTCTAGTTTATAAAACAATATTTTCGAGAAGAATTTCAAAGTAAATTATTTTATAAAATTGCACGACATTGATCGAATGAGAAATCGATTTAAATGGATTAATAAAACTAGTGGTATAAAATGCTCGCATTTATTTATCTGGTTAATTCCTGGACTTGTTCAATTGAGCCATTTGTGCACATGTGAGGATTTTACTAACTTATAGTAAATGTTTAAATAAGCCCATGTGGTATGGGACACACAGTTGTTATTTATTCGGTTACTATTCAGAGGTATATAATACTTATCGACGAGTTTATGTCTCACCTTCGGAGTTTATAGGACATGTTGCTATCTTGATGTTTATATGACTTGTTCCTGTCTTGATGTTTATAGGACTTATTCCTATCTTGATGTTTACTGAACTTGTTCCTATCTTGATGTTTATAGGTATCGCACCTATCTTGATGTTTATAGACTTATACGTCTATCTTGGAGTAACATGCATGTAGGTAAATTTATTCACCAATCTTGGAGTTTTGGCCCCTTTCCCTTTCTATGTTATTTTCTGGATTTCTATTATGATTTCTAGATTCGATGCTATTTGTGTTATCACTAAATGATTTTGGGGATTTTGCTTTCAGAAGCTATTTTGGGTTTTGATATTTGGTGATTACCCACTTGGAGTTTAATGTCGCATTCTTGTTGTTAGTCAATCCGTGGCTTTGTGTTCATATTTGAGATTTATATCATTACATCCATTGTTTATCTTACTTAACCCATTTATTATATTCTGGACTGACTTATTTATTATTTTATAATATTTGGATCAGACCGAGATATTTCAAATGCTCCAGTTTGATATTTCTATAGAGGATTTCACTCCAGTTATCTAGTTAGTATTCGTCTTATCTTTATCTCATATATGTGAACATATTCACATAATGTTGTATCTATTATTGAGCCTAGATTCTTTTGTGTGCATATTTGTTCACAAAGTTGTGTGCAGATGTATTATATTGATCGTTTTGACCACAGTCTTGTATTTGATAATATTATCTATTCGATTTAATCAGCTTGTGTCTATTTGTATTCCACTGTGTATACTCTGTGATATGTGATTCTATGATTTGTATTTATTATATATTGTTTTGGATTATTGTTTTAGCCACCGTAGTTTTGTTTTAATCCTAGATAGTGTATTTCAATTCCACTTGTGGTTAACCAACCCTATATATTGTTCTGGATTAATTGACGTATCGATGCTCGCTTGAAATAAAATTCACGGATGGTTTCTCTTAACCAACCCTATTCTCTGCACTAGTAGACGATATTACTCAGTAATATCCTTTGTTTGTGTGGGTCTCAGGGTAGGGCGTCGCACCTAATCAACATCAATCTTAACTCTCATAAATAGATAAGGTAATTTCGTCGGCTTTTAGCATCAAGAAAAGTTAATTACTTTTTAACAAGTAATCGCATATAAAACCATTTAGCCACTAAGCAATTTTTGACCCTTTTCCAAAAAAAAATTTATATACTTTTAAAATAATTGAAAATACTTATAGTAGGTTTTAAAATATTTATCCAAAATATTACTTTAAAATAACAAGTTTGTAAAATCTATAAAACTTCAAAAAGAACATTTTTATTATGAAAACCCCCTCTTTTAAAATTCACAATTAATTCTTAAAAATCCATAAAAACCTCAAACCACTTTTAAAATACTCCAATAATAGTTAATAAACACCTGTAAAAAGAATGAAATAAAATACTTAAATATCTTTCCAAAATTTTAAAGTACACAATTAAGTTTAAACGGTACAATTTTACACAAGTGAAGTTTTGGTCGTTTTCGAGAAGTTACTTAACTTTTTACTATCCAAACTTTTAATGGCAATAAAAATACATATAAAAAATTATAAATGTAGCAAGAAATCCCTAAGGATCTCTCTACAAAGTTCCATAGAAATCGTCAAAAACAAGGCAATTCACAACTGCATCTATAACGACTATCTCTATAAGTGCACTTTCAATTCCGAGTCATAGTCAAACCTAAATTCAACTACAACCTTTGTGCTTTGTTCCAAGACCTCTCTATATGTTATAAAACTCCATTTGAGTTCGTTCAAGTCCATTCATATGTCACTTATTTTCAAGGCAAAAGGTAAAACCATTGTTTTCACATATCCATATTAATTAAACAACATTAATACAATCGAACATCGACATATTTATGTGATATTTTCGAATCAAAATAGTGAATTAGCTCACCTTTTATCCAAAAAACAACTAAGATACAAGAACCCAAGTCCAAACCCAAGTTAGCACCCTCCTTTCCATTCCTTCCTTTCCTTGTTTCACTTTGCCTTTGCCTTCTTTTCACTCCTATAGCTCCCGGCCTACTAAGAGGTGGAGAGTTTGGCTTTGCAATATGTTTGTATACATATATGTATGTATATATTCTAGTTTATAAAACAATATTTTCGAGAAGAATTTCAAAGTAAATTATTTTATAAAATTGCAGGACATTGATCGAATGAGAAATCGATTTAAATGGATTAATAAAACTAGTGGTATAAAATGCTCGCATTTATTTATCTGGTTAATTCTTGTACTTGTTCAATTGAGCCATTTATGCACATGAGTGGATTTTACTAACTTATAGTAAATGTTTAAATAAACCCATGTGGTATGGGACACACAGTTGTTATTTATTTGGTCACTATTCGGAGGTATATAATACTTATCGACGAGTTTATGTGTGACGACCGCCCATGACCCCTGCACTAAACATAGAAATAGTGCGCTGTAAAGTGTGCCAGGCAGCCATGGATGATCGTCAGGGGTAAGTTAAAAAAAGCAGAATCTATCGTATTACTCACAGCGCATGGATAAAATACAATAGTGAAAAATATACATAGTGAAGCTACACAGAACAGAATCGCATCAAATAAGCCTCATAGTAGTTTGATACAAAAATCTGAATAGTCAATACATCCAGCCTCACTACATATCACTCAGAGGATATACAAGCAGCGGAACATCCAGTACATATAATAAGAAAATAATATGCAAGCCTCCAGCTCGTCTTCGTCATCAGCATCGTTGGAAACTAAGAACAGCACTTGTCACCTGCTACCTAGTCTTCCCATCCCAAAATGGATGAACACCCCAAGGTAATAAGAGTTGAACATAAAACCTTGAGTCAGACAACAGTCTTAGTAAGCGGTAAATTAACTAACAACATACCAAAAGAGCATAAAGGTAAAAAGGAATAGGAATCCAACCCTCCCACTCCACCTCTTTCTATAGTGATAGCCCCCAGACACACTAAGCAGAAGTAAACATAGCTAAGTAAACATTTAAAGTAAAGCAATTATCACTCGAGTCAAGGTCAACGTTTTCCAAGTACAAACCCCCAAGGCCTAAACCAAGATCAGATAAGCACCTAGAAAATATTGCTCTTGAGACCGAATGATGATACAACCAAACATCCATGACTCTGGCTATCACTTTTATCATTGCTTCGATACCACCGTTAATTGAATGACCGGCACATTCTTTCAGCCGTCCGTCAAGGGTTAATGGTAACCCCGGTTCTAGACAGAACTCTGCACGTCGTCGCAGCCCATGCCTAGGACTATCGAATCTGCCCAGAGTACTCGACCACCAACTGTAGTCTTTTGAGACTATGGAATCTGCCCAGCGTACTCTTTCTTTGGCCTGCTAGAACCTTCAACAACGATGAAATCTCAGCCTTCTAGTCATCCTCCTCGACGACTATTCTCATACTAGCTCAAGCGCCTCTCGAGCCAACCATTATCCTCAAACTCGAACCATTTCACCGAGTTAACAACATGCTTGGAATGATCCCGTCTGGATTAAACCAAGGCTATCTCACATCATGCCTCGCTTCATCCCATCATAGCAAAGCCTCATCTCAACATCATCATCAAATCTATCCATATGAGCTTTATCATCCGCGTCACATGCCACGAGCAGCTTTTCTTATTCAAGAGCCTTTCCCTTAGCTTTTGAATCATCTTCGACCAACTTGTCCAAATCAAATCATCAATCAACTAATTTATAACAATAAATTAAGTCAATCATTAATCCAAGTAATCAAGCATCCAAACATAATCTAATAAACAATTATAACAATAATGGCAATCTTGTAAATAAAGAGTCTAAATCTAACAAGCAGGAATCATGAGCAATGTCTCTACAACTTAATGAATGAACTTGCATAGGTTAACATGTAGTAAAATGGATGTCAAATCATCATGAACAATAGATCTAAACTTAAGTTTAAGAAAATGCATGGAAATCACTATTTTAACACAAAATCAAGCTACTGATCCGATATACTCCTTTGGATCCGTGTGAGAGATAACCAACACTCATCGAATCACCTAAACACCTTAAAAGCAACACACTTCAGATCTGGACAGCGAAGGATCTAACTTGATTCTTCAAAAATTCCGCTTCAAACGATGAAATCTCTCTTTGATGGTTGTAGATCTTCAATCTAAGCTCTTGGATCTTCGATTTGGATGGAAGGAAGCACAAAATTAAAGTGGAGAAAAGAAGTGAAGAAGTGTAGAACTCGAGCTCTCAAAATGGCAGCACTTCGTCGCTTCAAAATCCGGATCCCAAAAAGTGAAGCAAGGACCGTGTATTTATAGGCTGAACCATAAGTCGTTCGCCCCTTAAGTCGTCCACGACTTAAAAATCCCCGACCTACGACTTAACAAACCTCCCGACCTACGACTTAACCATCCCTTTCGACCTACGACCCAACAGCATTGCCGAACTAACACGTGCGCGGCTTAACACATACGCACGATCTAACACTTAGGCATGACCTAAGACCCAACGGGATACGACTTAGCGACTTAACGCACTGCCGCATTTCTACCTAAGTCGTTTGGACGACTTAATGACTTACGACTCAACGACTCAACAACTCAACGACTTAACGTCCTTGCGACTTAACGAATTAACACTTATAGGTCGTCTAACGACCTAACTACACACAGGGTCACAACGACCTAAACTAAACGACCTAAGCTATCTACCTTAAGTCGCTCAACCAACTTATCTCCTTAAGTCGTTAGCTCGCCCAGTCTCCTAGGTCGCTACTCCTATGCCGCTAACCCTTAAGTCGCCGACTCTCTTAAGTCGCCAACTCCTTAAGTCGCTCACTTCTTAGACCGTCCACTTCCTTAGGTCGCACTTCTTTAGGTCGCTCCACGACTTAATCTTCCACACGACCTAAGCCCCAACACAAAAACTCCTTAGGTCGCTCCATCCTCTTAGGTCGTTCATCCGACCTAACTACCACCCGACCTAACTTCCGGACGACCTAACTTCTACACGACTTAACCCTGGACGATTCAAGCTCTGGTCGACTTAAACTCTGAACGTTCTAACAACACTCACGACCTAAAAATAACAGTTCTACAATCTTTCGATCCGTAAAAATACGGGTCGTTACATTCTCTCCCCCTTAGGGATTTCGCCCCCGAAATTCCAAACAAACAAGAGCAATCAAAAACGATTCTGCATGCCTACCATCCATAACAATCAACAAATCATGCATCCAATTACTAGCCTACCATGCAGAATTCTAAGACTTGGACAAGTTACAATGTCGTGAGATGACACGACACTTTATGGCCATACCTTGAAGAGTTCAGGATGAGCTGCCTTCATCCTCTCTTCCACCTCCCATGTACAGTCGTTAACATCATAACTCCATTGTACCTTGAGCAACCTAACTACCTTCCTCCTAAGCTGTTTCGTGTCAGTTTCCATAACACGAAGCGGCTTACGAGGTCTCTTATCGACTGGATAAATCTCAAAATCTTCACAGCTATCAGCAGAAACCACTGTATTCGAGTCGTGCACATACTTCCGTAGATATGATATGTGAAAAACATTGTGCACCCCACCATCTTTTCTGGTAACTCCAATTTATAGGCGAGCTTTCCAATTCGCTCGATGATCGGGAATGGTCCAACAAATCTCGGAGTCAATTTTCCTTTCTTCCCGAATCGAATAACATTCTTCAGTGGAGAAATCTTCACAAAAACCATATCACCTATGTCGAATTCCAAATCCTTACGACGCTTATCGGCATAACTTTTCTGACGGTCTTGGGCTGGCTTCATTCGTTGCTGAATGATCTCTATGCAATCCGAAGTCTGTCGAATCATTTCTGGCCCAAGTATTAGCTTTTCTCCTGTTTCTAACCAACATGTCGGAGAGTTACACGGTCTTCCATACAATGCCTCATATGGTGCCATACCAATGCTTGACTGGTAACTATTATTATATGAAAATTCTACCAAATGAAGATGATCTTCCCATGATCCTCCGAAATCCAAAACACAAGCTCTAAGGAGATCTTCCAAAACTCGATTGACTCTCTCGGTCTGACCATCTGTTTGGGGGTGATAAGCTGTACTCAAACACAGTTTAGTTCCCAAAACTTCCTGGAAGCTCTTCCAAAATTCACTAGTGAACAATGGGTCTCGATCACTCACTATACTTTTCGGAATACCGTGGAATCGAACTATCCACTTAACATATAGCTCAGCCAACTTTGATGCAGTCCTGGTCGATCGAACAGGAATGAATCTTGCACTCATAGTCAGACGATCCACGATGACCCAAATCCCTTCATTTCCTATTCTTGTTCTAGGTAGCCCGTCAATAAAATCCATCGATATTTGCTCCCACTTCCATGTAGGAACTTCTAATGGCTGAAGCAATCCACTTGGCTTCTTCTGTTCTGCTTTTACCAACTGGCAGTTCATGCACTTGGAAATAAAATTTCCAACATCCTTCTTCATACCTTCCCAGTAATAGGTTCTCTTCATATCCCGATACATCTTATTTCCACCTGGATGAATTGTCAACTTCGAGTGATGACTTTCCTTCAGAACTTCATTTCTCAATTCATCTATATCGGGAACAACTAGTCATCCTTGCTTCCGAAGCCAACCCTCTCGATCGACCCCGAATCCTTTATCCTTTTCTGGGTCTAACCCATATTCCAAATCACGGATAATCTTGACAAGCTTATCGTCTCGCTTTTGGCTCTCGCCAATTCTTTCCACAAGAGTCGGTCTTATCGATAAGTTTGCCAACATCTCAGGTTCCAATTCACATCTAGGCCTGAAGTCAAATCCAGCTAAATACTCAAGACTCTTCCATTCTGAAAACATGGCCCCCAATCCTGCATGTCTTCGACTTAACGCATCTGCCACTGCGTTACCCTTTCCCGGAGTATAGGCTATACTAAAATCATACGATGCCAAAAACTCTAGCCATCGTTGCTGCCTAAGATTCAAATCCTTTTGGGAGAAAAGATACTTCAACAACTTATGATCTGTAAACAACTCGAATCGAACTCCCAATAGGTAATGTCTCCACATCTTCAAAGAAAATACAATCGCCGCTAACTCCAAATCATGAGTCGGATAATTCTTTTCATGCGGCTTCAGTTGTCGACTTGCATACGCAACAACTTTACCCTTCTGCATCAGCACTGCTCCAAGTCCAGTACCACATGCGTCGGTGTAAACCACCATCTCATCATTTCCACTTGGAATAGTCAAAACAGGAACATTTGTCAATCGCTCTTTCAGGATTCTAAAAGCTTGCTCACACTTAGCATCCCATTTGAATACTTGGTTCTTTTTCATTAATCCTGTTAATGGTGCAGCTATCTTGGAAAAGTCTTTGATAAATCGGCGATAATATCCTGCTAATCCAAGAAAACTTCTCACATCTGATGCATTCTTAGGTCTACCCCAATCATGGATTGCTGCCACTTTAGCGGGGTCAACCGCTATTCCGCTTCTAGAGATAATATGGCCTAAGAACCTCACTTCGCTCTTCCAGAAGTGACACTTCGAAAACCTAGCCTTCAGTTGATGTTTCCGTAAGATTTCCAAAACAATACGCAAGTGCGTCTTGTGCTCTTCTTCAGTTCTGGAATAAATCAAAATATCATCCACGAACACTAGTACGAACTTGTTCAACTGATCTCTGAACACTCTATTCATAAGATCCACAAAATATGCTGGTGCATTGGTCAATCCAAATGGCATTACCAGCCACTCAAAGAAACCGGATGGTGTCCTGAAAGCAGTCTTCGGCACACTATCCTTAGCCACTCTTAACTGGTGAAATCCCGTTGCCAAATCCATCTGAAAAAACACCTTAGCTTCGTGAAGTTGATCGAACAAGTCATCTATTCTTGGCAATGGATACTTGTTCTTCTTAGTCACTTTATTCAGCTCACGATAATCCACACACAACCTCAATGATCCATCTGCTTTGGTTGCAAACACAACTGGTGCACCCCATTAGGACACACTACGCCGAATGAATCCTTTCTGTAAGAGATCATCAACCTACACCTTCAACTCCTGCTGTTCCCTAGGCGCCATCCGCCTAAGAGGCATCACAACAGGTCTGGCTCCTTCAACTAGATCGATACGAAACTCGATCTCTCTATGCGGCGGTAACCCTTTGACCTCATCAAAGACATCCTCAAATCCATTAGCGATTGGCACCGATGACAGTCCATCCCGTGGAACAACCAGCGAATACATGAAGCTCATGAAGATGCCTTCCTCATGCTTACATCGTATCACAACCTTTCGCCTTTCCACAGTCTCGACTGTCACCTCCAACCTTTCACAATCAACCTTTGCCGCATACTTCCTAAGCCAGTCCATACCCAAAATAATTCCGAACCCCGCAAAGTTCAGAACAAAACAATCACAAACAAAAGAGCAATCTTGACTCGATACAACCAAACCATAGCATAACATACACAGACAGGACGAACCCCCAACTGGATTAGTCACAACCAATGGTCTATCAACGATATCTGGTTCTAAACCCAACCGGCCTACAAGTTCATTACAAACAAAAGAATGCGACGCCCCAGTATCGAATAACACTCTAACTGGAACACCACATATGGAAAGAGTACCTTGAACCACCACACTCTTTCCTTTCTCTTCAGCGGTAGGAGCTTTTGAAGATGATGGAAAAGCCCCCAAAGCATAAGCTTACACAATCTGCTTGTCCTTCCGCGGTTCTGGACAATTCTAATTAATATGCCCCGGCTTGTCACAGTTGTGGCATTTCATCGGCACCTTAGGATTCTTGCAATCTCTGGAGAAATGGCCCTTCTGCTGACAATTGTAACAGGTCACTTCGCCCTTCGGCTTCTTCTGGCCATCCTTACCCTTTTACTGCTGCTTCCTCTTCTTGTTTCCACCCTGCTGTGGTTTAGACTATTCCTTGGCCATAACAACAACAGATCCTTCTTTAGGAAACAGATTTTCGTGCCTGAGAGCTTTCTCCACAAGCTTCTCAAATGGATCGTCCAAATGATCCACCAACTGCCTCCCAAGATAATTGTCCAAGCCTGTCACAAACTTCTCATTCTTCTGGTACGAAGATTCAATATACGATCGGGCATACTTAGACAAGGCCTCAAACTCGGAAACATACTCAAGAACTGGTCTTCCACCTTGCTTGAGCTCCACAAACTTCCTGAACAGAACAGATTTCTGAGCTGTAGAAATGAACTTAGCTTCAAATCTGGCTTGGAATTGCACCCAAGTAATTTCTTCCTCCGGAGTATCAATGGTGATAGAGTTCCACCAGTTAGAAGCTCTCCCTTGAAGCTGTCTTGATGCGAGCTTCCTTTTGGTTGCATCCTCGATTCCCAAGTCACCAAAGATCCTTCTACAAGCATCTATCCATCTCTGGACTTCAATAGTTGACTCTGTTTCCATGAAAACCTTTCCTCCAAGAGCAGTATAATCTTTACACAGCTTAGCAAAATCCACCAGTTTTGGAGCTTGAACTTGAACTCCAACATCTACTGATGGCCCCGGAGCTGGCATCCTTCTCATGATCGAAGTCATCATAGCCTCGAACATAGCAGCATAATCAGCAGCCCCCTCAGCAGCACGGCCTTCCCTAGCAGCTGGTCTCCCTCTTCGACTCATTCTTAATATCTATAAAAAGGAATGATCAGCACACCTTGAGAAACAACTGCATAAAGGACTCAAATTCTTCTAAACTACTATATTATATACAGTAATCATCCATCAAAATACAATTACGTCTCTCATACGTAGTTACGTCAGCGAGCGTTGGGTAAAATCGATTAACCAAGGCTTTGATACCAAATGTGACGACCGCCCATGACCCCTGCACTAAACATAGAAATAGTGCGCTGTAAAGTGTGCCAGGCAGCCATGGATGATCGTCAGGAGTAAGTTAAAAACAGCAGAATCTATCGTATTACTCACAGCGCATGGATAAAATACAATAGAGAAAAATATACATAGTGAAGCTACACAGAACAGAATCGCATCAAATAAGCCTCATAGTAGTTTGATACAAAAATCTGAATAGTCAATACATCCAGCCTCACTACATATCACTCAGAGGATATACAAGCAGCGGAACATCCAGTACATATAATAAGAAAATAATATGCAAGCCTCCAGCTCGTCTTCGTCATCAGCATCGTTGGAAACTAAGAACAACACCTGTCACCTGCTACCTAGTCTGCCCATCCCAAAATGGATGAACAGCCCAAGGTAATAAGAGTTGAACATAAAACCTTGAGTCAGACAACAGTCTTAGTGAGCGGTAAATTAACTAACAACATACCAAAAGAGCATAAACGTAAAAAGGAATAGGAATCCAACCCTCCCACTCCACCTCTTTCTACAATGATAGCCCCCAGACACACTAAGCAGAAGTAAACATAGCAAAGTAAACATTTAAAGTAAAGCAATTATCACTCGAGTCAAGGTCAACGTTTTCCAAGTACAAACCCCTAAGGCCTAAACCAAGATCAGATAAGCACCTAGAAAATATTGCTCTTGAGACCGAATGACGATACAACCAAACATCCATGACTCTGGCTATCACTGTTATCATTGCTTCGATACCACCGTTAATTGAATGACCGGCACATTCTTTCAGACGTCCATCAAGGGTTAATGGTAACCCCGGTTCTAGACAGAACTCCGCACGTCGTCGCAGCCCGTGCCTAGGACTATCGAATCTGCCCAGAGTACTCGACCACCAACTGTAGTCTTTTGGGACTATCGAATCTGCCCAGCGTACTCTTGCTTTGAGCCTGCTAGAACCTTCAACAACGATGAAATCTCAGCCTTCTAGTCATCCTCCTCGACGACTATTCTCATACTAGCTCAAGCGCCTCTCGAGCCAACCATTATCCTCAAACTCGAACCATTTCACCGAGTTAACAACATGCTTGGAATGATCCCGTCTGGATTAAACCAAGGCTATCTCACATCATGCCTCGCTTCAACCTATCATAGCAAAGCCTCATCTCAACATCATCATCAAATCTATCCATATGAGCTTTATCATCCACGTCACATGCCACGAGCAGCTTTTCTTATTCAAGAGCCTTTCTCTTAGCTTTTGAATCATCTTCGACCAACTTGTCCAAATCAAATCATCAATCAACTAATTTATAACAATCAATCAAGTCAATCATTAATCCAAGTAATCAAGCATCCAAACATAATCTAATAAACAATTATAACAATAATGGCAATCTTGTAAATAAAGAGTCTAAATCTAACAAGCATGAATCATGAGCAATGTCTCTACAACTTGATGAATGAACTTGCATAGGTTAACATGTAGTAAAATGGATGTCAAATCATCATGAACAATAGATCTAAACTTAAGTTTAAGAAAATGCATGGAAATCACTATTTTAACACAAAATCAAGCCACCAATCCGATATACTCCTTTGGATCCGTGTGAGAGATAACCAACACTCACCGAATCACCTAAACACCTTAAAAGCAACACACTTCAGATCTGGACAGCGAAGGATCTAGCTTGATTCTCCAAAAATTCCGCTTCAAACGATGAAATCTCTCTTCGATGGTTGTAGATCTTCAATCTAAGCTCTTGGATCTTTGATTTGGATGGAAGGAAGCACAAAATTAAAGTGGAGAAAAGAAGTGAAGAAGTGTAGAACTCGAGCTCTCAAAATGGCAGCACTTCGTCGCTTCAAAATCCGGATCCCAAAAAGTGAAGCAAGGACCGTGTATTTATAGGCTGAACCATAAGTCGTTCGCCCCTTAAGTCGTCCACGACTTAAAAATCCCCAACCTACGACTTAACAAACCTCCCGACCTACGACTTAACCATCCCTTTCGACCTACGACCCAACAGCATTGCCGACCTAACACGTGCGCGGCTTAACACATACGCACGATCTAACACTTAGGCACGACCTAAGACCCAACGGGATATGACTTAGCGATTTAACACACTTCCGCATTTCTACCTAAGTCGTTTGGACGACTTAATGACTTACGACTCAATGACTCAACGACTTAGCGTCCTTGCGACTTAACGACTTAACACTTATAGGTCGTCTAACGACCTAACTACACACAGGGTCACAACGACCTAAACTAAACGACCTAAGATATCTACCTTAAGTCGCTCAACCAACTTATCTCCTTAAGTCGTTAGCTCGCCCAGTCTCCTAGGTCGCTACTCCTATGCCGCTAACCCTTAAGTCACCGACTCTCTTAAGTCGCCAACTCCTTAAGTCGCTCACTTCTTAGACCGTCCAGTTCCTTAGGTCGCACTTCTTTAGGTCGCTCCACGACTTAATCTTCCACACGACCTAAGCCCCAACACAAAAACTCCTTAGGTCACTCCATCCTCTTAGGTCGTTCATCCGACCTAACTACCACCCGACCCAACTTCCGGACGACCTAACTTCTACACGACTTAACCCTGGATGATTCAAGCTCTGGTCGACTTAAACTCTGAACGATCTAACTCTGAACGTTCTAACAACACTCACGACCTAAAAATAACAGTTCTACAATCTTTCGATCCGTAAAAATACGGGTCGTTACATTATGTCTCACCTTCGGAGTTTATAGGACATGTTGCTATCTTGATGTTTATATGACTTGTTCCTGTCTTGATGTTTATAGGACTTGTTCCTATCTTGATGTTTACTGAACTTGTTCCTATCTTGATGTTTATAGGTATCGTACCTATCTTGATGTTTATAGACTTATACGTCTATCTTGGAGTAACATGCATGTAGGTAAATTTATTCACCAATCTTGGAGTTTTGGCCCCTTTCCCTTTTTATGTGATTTTCTGGATTTCTGTTATGATTTCTAGATTCGATGCTATTTGTGTTATCACTAAATGATTTTGGGGATTTTGCTTTCAGAAGCTATTTTGGGTTTTGATATTTGGTGATTACCCACTTGGAGTTTAATGTCGCATTCTTGTTGTTAGTCAATCCGTGGCTTTGTGTTCATATTTGAGATTTATATCATTACATCCATTGTTTATCTTACTTAACCCATTTATTATATTCTGGACTGACTTATTTATTATTTTATAATATTTGGATCAGACCGAGATATTTCAAATGCTCCAGTTTGATATTTCTATAGAGGATTTCACTCCGGTTATCTAGTTAGTATTCGTCTTATCTTTATCTCATATATGTGAACACATTCACATAATGTTGTATCTATTATTGAGCCTAGATTCTTTTGTGTGCATATTTGTTCACAAAGTTGTGTGTAGATGTATTATATTGATCGTTTTGACCACGGTCTTGTATTTGATAATATTTTCTATTCGATTTAATCAGCTTGTGTCTATTTGTATTCCACTATGTATACTCTGTGATATGTGATTCTATGATTTGTATTTATTATATATTGTTTTGGATTATTGTTTTAGCCACCGTAGTTTTGTTTTAATCCTGGATTGTGTATTTCGATTCCACTTGTGGTTAACCAACCTTATATATTGTTTTGGATTAATTGACGTATCGATGCTCGCTTGAAATAAAATTCACGAATGGTTTCTCTTAACCAACCCTATTCTCTGCACTAGTAGACGATATTACTCAGTAATATCCTTTGTTTGTGTGGGTCTCAAGGTAGGGCATCGCACCTAATCAACATCAATCTTAACTCTCACAAATAGATAAGGTAATTTCGTCGGCTTTTAGCATCAAGCAAAGTTAATTACTTTTTAACAAGTAATCGCATATAAAACCATTTAGCCACTAAGCAAATTTTTGACCCTTTTCCAAAAAAAATTTATATACTTTTAAAATACTTGAAAATACTTATAGTAGGTTTTAAAATATTTATCCAAAATATTACTTTAAAATAACAAGTTTGTAAAATCTATAAAACTTCAAAAAGAACATGTTTTATTATGAAAACCCCCTCTTTTAAAATTCACAATTAATTCTTAAAAATCCATAAAAACCTCAAACCACTTTTAAAATACTCCAATAATAGTTAATAAACACCTGTAAAAAGAATGAAATAAAATACATAAATATCTTTTCAAAATTTTAAAGTACAAAAATTAAGTTTAAACGGTGCAATTTTACACAAGTGAAGTTTTGGTCGTTTTCGAGAAGTTACTTAACTTTTTACTATCCAAACTTTTAATGGCAATAAACATACATATAAAAAATTATAAATGTAGCAAGAAACCCCTAAGGATCACTCTACAAAATTCCATAGAAATTGTCAAAATCAAGGCAATTCACAACTGCATCTATAACGACTATCTCTATAAGTGCACTTTCAATTCCGAGTCATAGTCAAACCTAAATTCAACTACAACCTATGTGCTTTGTTCCAAGACCTCTCTATATGTTATAAAACTCCATTTGAGTTCATTCAAGTCCATTCATATATCACTTATTTTCAAGGCAAAAAGTAAAACCATTGTTTTCACATATATCCATATTAATTACACAACATTAATACAATCGAACATCAACATATTTATGTGATATTTTCCAATCAAAATAGTGAATTAGCTCACCTTTTATCCAAAAAACAACTAAGATACAAGAACCCAAGTCCAAACCCAAGTTAGCACCCTCCTTTCCTTGTTTCACTTTGCCTTTGCCTCCTTTTCACTCCTATAGCTCCCGGCCTACTGAGAGGTGGAGAGTTTGGCTTTTCTTTTTCATCGTCTAACTAAGTAGAAGTGTTGTAATGTGGTGGTAAGGCTTCATTCCAAGTTTAAGTTGATTTGGGTTTGATTTGCAAATATTTTCTTTAGGAAATTATGAAGAGGAAGAAGAAGACATTGAATTTATGATAACTTTAGCTTGTGAATTTGTGAATTATAAACAAGGGTATGCCCTTCCTTTTATAGAATAATAATGATGTTGCCTAAGCTTGCACTCATCGCCCCAACCATGCCATGGCAGCTACATCTCCCATCTCTTCTCCTTTACGTCACTTCTCTTTTATGCTAATTACATTTATACCCATAACACGATGTGTCGCTTATCCTAATAGAAGCTTCTAGGACATTCCAAGTTTTATGAAGAAGTGTGTGTGTGTGTGTTGATTAGTTACTAATGTGTTCATTTGATCAGTAGACAAGTGCACAAGAGTTCGAAAAACTAATATCGATCGAAAAACTATTTACCGATAAACTGATTTTCGGTCACATTATCGATTTTTCTTCGAAGAATATATTTTTTTAAACAAATTTCAAAATCTAGTTTCTTATCATTATTTATTAATTAAATGATGTTTAACATGGTTATGAAATCAGATTTATAACACTTAATTATATTTCAAAACATTTCGATATTCGAAGATGAAGTGTTCGAATTTTAAGGTCGCTACATTCTCCCCCACTTAGAATTTTGGTCATCGAAATTCAAATAAGAACGATAATCCAAGAAGATAAAAGAACAAGATACATATATAGAGTACTACTGAAACTATATACAAACTAAAATGCAACCCAAAATACATACTAAGTGACTTCGTCTCAAGTGGTAAGTGCATTACAAAAGATGTATGATACTAAGATAAGAAATCTCTAGTCTAATAACAAATTCGGATAGGACTCCCTCAAACTATCCTTTGTTTCCCACATACAATCCCGAGCATCCTTGCTCCATTTTACCTTGACTAACTTCATAACCTTAGTCCTTAATTATTTTGTATCCATATCAACAGTTTGAACATGTTGTCTCAAAACAGTCAAATTTGGCTCAATCTCCAAGTCCTTCTGCTGCGAAGCTTCCACTATCATCGAAGGATCATGCACGGACTTACCCAAATGCAATACATGAAATACATTGTGCACATCTGATAGCCTAATCAGTAACTCAACTTTATACGCGAGTGCACCAATCCTCACCAGAATCGGGAATGGTCCTATATAACGAGGAGCCAACTTCCTAGCCCTTCCAAACCGGACTACACTTCTCATCGGAGAAACTTTTGCACACACAAAGTCACCAATTGATAACTCCAAGTCTCTACACCTCCCATCTGCATAGCTCTTATGTTAATTCTAAGCTTCCTTGATTCACTTCTGAATCTCTATGAATTTATCTGATGCCTCTCGAATCACATCCGACCCAATCACAAGATGATCCCAAGGTTCTACCCAACATGATGGAGATTTGCAAGGCCTTCCATACAAGACTTAAAAAGGTGTCATTTCGATACTGGCTTGATAATTGTTGTTGTATGAAAACTCAACAAGTGGTAAGTGTTCTTCCCATGAACCCCTAGAATCTAAAATGCATGCTCGAAGCAAATCTTCTAACACTCAGTTCATCCTTTTCGTTTGCCCATCAATCGCAGATGGTAAGCAGTACTCAAACTAAGCTCAGTCCCTAAGGCCTTATGCGAACCCTTTCAGAATTGGCTTTTAAATATTGGATCTCTATCACGCACGATATCACAAGGAACACCATTCAATCTGACAATTTTATTAACATATAGCTTAGCAAAACTAGAAGCTGTTCTTGTTGTCTTAACAGGTAAGAAGTGCGTGCTCTTGGTCAAATCAATCCACGGTAGCCCACACACCCTCGTTACCTCTTCTCGACCTAGGAAATCCATCGATAAAGTCCATGGAAATCTACCCCCACTTCCACTTGGGAATCCCGAGTGGCTGCAGCAGTCCAACCGTATTCTGGTGGATACCTTTCACCCGTTGGCGGTTAGCACACCTGCTCACAAAGATAGAAACCTCCCTCTTCACGTCCTCCCACAAGAACGTCCTCTTTATGTCTTAATACATCTTAGTGACCTCAGGGTGTATTGTCAATCTGGTATGGTGACTCTCTACTAGAACTTCCTGCATAATCCCATCAACATTTGGGGCATATAACCTACCATTCATTCTCAAAATGCCATATCCATCCACCTTGAATCTCAGCCACCTCTTCGGTTCCTCATTCTCGCTTACATTCATAACTATCCTAGCAAAATGAAGGACATTAAGCCGATTCTCTTCGATACGGCTGATCATGGTTGGACAAACCTAGCCATAATAGCATACTTCCTACTTAAAGCATCTGCTACAATATTTTCTTTTCCCGAAGTACATAATATGTCTTGAACATAGGCCACAAGAAACTCCAACCACCTTTGCTGCCTTAGGTTTAAGTCTTCTTACGTAAAAAGACACTTCAAAGATTTATGGTCGGCATATAACTTGAACCTTTCACATAGCAAATTATATATCCGCATTTTTAATGCAAATACTACTGCTAACGACTCCAAGTCATGAGTTGCACACCTTGTTTCATGCAGTTTGAACTACCGACTCGCATAAGCAATAAACCATCCATGTTGCATTAAAACAGCACCTAGACCCATTCTGCATGCATGAGTGTAAACAGTTAAACCCTCATCCCCATCTGGCACAGTAAGAAAAGGAGCACTAGTCAACTTTTCCTTTAACTCTATGAATGCTTGCTCGCATTTATTAGTCCATACAAATTTAACATCTTTCTTCGTCAAATTCATTAGGCGAGAGGCAATCTTCAGGAAATCCTATATGAATCTCTTGTAAAAACCTGCTAGACCCAGAAAGCTCTTAATATTAGTTACACTTTCCGACCTCTTCCAGTCCTGACAGCCACAACATTAGCGAGATCAACATAAATACCTTCTGGCTAAAACAACATGACCCAAGAATGTAACTTCGGAACGCTAAAAATGACACTTTGAGAACTTAGCCTTCAACATATGCTTTCTTAGTGTTTCTAGAACAATCTTTAGATGGTACGAATATTCCTCCTTGGTCATGGAGTAGACCAGAATATCATCGATAAAAACAAGAACAAATTTATTCAATACATCAATTCATTAAGTCTACGAAATATGTTGGAGCATTAGTTAGGCCGAACGGCATAACTAACCACTCATAAAATTGGTTGTATCCAAAAGCGGTCAAGGGTACACTCTCCTCTGCCACCCTTAACTAATGGAACCCCGTAGCTAGATCAAGCTAAGAAAATACTTAAGCTTCATGAACTGATTGAATAAGTCTTCTATCCTAGGCAAAGGATACTTATTTCTAATAATTCGTTTGTTGATATCGCGATAATCTACACACAATCTCAGGGAACTGTCTTCCTTCGTAGCAAAGATGACGAGCACTCCCCAACTCGAATGACTTGGTTGGATCAAGCTCTTCTACAAAAAATCACTAACCTGACTTGATAACTCCAACCTCTCCTTTGGGGCAAGTCTACGAACAGGCAATACGATAAGTTTTGCATCTTTAACCAAATCAATGCGAAATTCTACCTTATGGTGAGGTGGTAAACCTGACACTTCTTCAAAGACATCCTCAAACACCTGAACAACTATGATCTAACCCAACTCCTCTTCCGCCACATCTAAAGAATAAATAAAACTAGTCATAAGTGAGCTAGGCTCTTTACAAGGTACAATCGAAGTTCCCCCTTCCTTCCTCAACAAGACGGTCCACTTATCACAATTCAAGGCTGCATGATATCGCAACAATCAACCCATCCCAAATGGAACATCAAAATCTATAAAACCCAAAACATACATATCGCAAGAGAAGAGTTGGTCAATACAGGTAACTAGAACTCCTAAGCAAATTATATTAAGATTGGTCGAGCCCCAACAGGGTTCGACACACAAATAGAATTTAAAGCCATAACTGGATTGAGTTCCAATCTATCAACCAAAGTACGAGAAATGAAACTATGAGAAGCACCAATATCAAATAATACACAAATAGGAATGCCAAAAATAGATAGGATACCATCCAGAACTTGCTTCCCCTTTGCAGCTGCAGAAGTGGAAGGTGCTGAAGTGAGTGAAAATGCTCGAGATTATTCCCCCTTTTGGAGCATCGGCCACTCCCTAACAAAATGGCACAGTTGATGGCAGTTATAACACGCCCTTGGTGAAAACTATGCCTTGGCCATCTGTGGCTCTAGCATAGGTACCTGTAACGACCCGTATTTTTATGGATCGAAACGTCGTAAAACTATTGTCATTAGGTCGTTTCAGATTTTGAGCAGAGATACGTGTAAGTCCTAGGTCGTAAATGACCTAAGACATGTAGTAAGTCGTGTGCGACTAAGGGAGCTTCAGCTCTAACTTACCAGTTGCGTCATCATAGGTCGTTAACGACTTAAGTGATAAGTCGTGAGCGACTTAAGGAGGTCTACAACTTAAGAGGATTTGCGACTTAAGGAATTGGAACGGCTTAAGGATAGTTGGCGACTTATAGGTTGGCGACTTAAGAGGTTAACGACCTAAGGAGGCTGGGATAGTAGTAAACGACCTAAGTAGGTTAAGTCGTAGAAGACTTAGGAGTTAGGTCGTAAGAGGATAAGTCGTGTCCCAGTTAGATCGTGTATATAGTTAGGTCGTTAGACGACCTAAGGGGATTAGGTCGTAGCCCGGCTAAGTTAGTATGTCGTGTGAGTTGCTAAGTCGAGACAGGAGTTAGGTCATACATTCGTTAGGTCGTAAGTCGTGTGAAGGCACTGATCTGCTATGTGTTAAGTCGTGACCGACTTAGGGGTTAGCTGCTAAGTCATAAGTCGCAGGTTCACTAAGTCGTAAGTCGTAACATAGTTAGGTTACACATTGTATAGGTCGCGTGAAGGCTTAAGTGTTAGGTTGCTGAGTCGTGAGCGACCTAGGAGTTGAGTCGATTGTGTGCTAAGTCGCGTGGTGATAGGTCGCGCGCCTGCGATGTGTTGGGTCGGCAAAGCAGTTAAATCGTAGATCGTTGAAGTTATTAGGTCGAGATCTCTGTTAAGTCGTAGGTCGTCTGGAGTGTTAGGTCGGAGAGGGAGTTGAGTCGGCAACGACTTAAGAAGGCGGACGAGTTAAGGGGGTTTTTCAGCCCATAAATACTCGTCCATTTCTCACTTTTTGGGATCCGGATTTCGAAGCGACGAAGTGCTGCCATTTTGAGAGCTCGACTTCTACACTTCTTCACTTCTTTTCTCCACTCTAATCTAGTGATTCCATCCATCCAAGTTGAAGATCAAATTGAAGATTCAAGAGCTTAGATTGAAGATCTACATCCTTTGAAGTGAGATTTCATCGTTTGAAGCGGATTCGTGATAGATCAAGTTAGATCCTTCGCTGTCCAGATCTGAAGTGTGTTGATTTGGGGTTGTTTAGGTGATTTGGTGAGTGGTGATTATCTCTCACATGGATCCAAAGGAGTATATCGGATCGTTGGTTTGATTTGGTGTTAAAGTAGAGATTTCCATGCATTTTCCTAATCATACGTGTAGATCCATATAGATCCATTGTCCATTATGATTTGATATCCATTTTACTACATGTTAACCTATGCAAGTTCATTCATCAAGATTATAGAGACATTGCTCACGTTTCATGCTTTTTGGACTTTTGACTCTTTAATTACGAAATTGCCATTATTGTTATAATTGTCTATTTAGATCATATTTGAATGCTTGTTTACTTGGATTAATGTTTGATTTGATTGATTGCAATGAATTAGATGATTGATGATTTGATTTAGACCAAAGATGATTCAAAAGCTAAGGGAAAGGCTCTTGAATTGGAAAAGCTGCTTGTGGCATATGTAGTAGATGGTGAAGCTCTTATGCATAGATTCGATGATGATGATGTTGAGATGAAGCTTTGCGAGGATTTGATTAAGCGAGGCATGATATGAGATAGTCTTGGTCTAATCCAGACGGGATCATTCCAAGCATGTTGATAACTCGGTGATATGGTTCGAGTTGAGGATAATGGATGCTCGAGAGGCGCTTAAGCTAGTATGGAAATAGTCGTCGAGGAGGATGACTAGAAGGCTGAGATCCCATCATTGTTGAAGGTTCTAGCATGCTCAAAGCAAGAGTACGTTGGGCAGATTCGATAGTCCCTGAAGGCTAATGATTGATAGTCAAGTACTCTGGGCAGATTCGATAGTCCTAGGCATGGGTCACGATGACGTGCGGGAGTTATGTCTAGAACCGGGGTTTCCATTAGCCCTTGACGGACGGCTGAAAGAATGTGCTGGTCATTCAATTAACGGTGATATCGAAGCAATGATAACAGTGATAGCCAGAGTCATGGATGTTTGGTTGTATCGTCATTCGGTCTCAAGAGCGGTATTTTCTAGGTGCTTATCTGATCTTGGTTTAGGCCTTGGGGGTTTGTGCTTGGAAAACATCGCCCTTGACTCGAGTGATAATTGCTTTATTTTAAATTGTATGCTCTGCTATGTTTGCTTCTGCTTAGTGTGTGTCCAGGGGCTATCATTGTAGAAAGATGTTGGAGTGGGAGGGTTGTATTCCTATTCCTTTTCCTTTGTACTCTTTTGGTATGTTGTTAGTTAATTTACCGCTCACTAAGACTGTTGTCTGACTCAAGGCTTTATGTTTTAATTCTTATTGCCTTGGGCTGTTCGTCCATTTTGGGACGGGCAGACTAGGTAGCAGGTGACAGGTGCTGATCTTGCTTCCCACGGTGCTGATATCGAAGACGAGCTGGAGGGTTGCATATTATTTTCTTATTATATGTACTGGATGTTCCGCTGCTTTGTATTCTCTGTGTGATTTGTAGTGAGGCTTGTTGTATTGACTATCCAGATGTTTGTATTCAACTATTATGAAGTTTTATTGATGAGATTCTATTCTGTGAAGCTTCACTATATATATGTTCTATTGTATTTTGTCCATGCGCTGTGAGTAATACGATAGATTCTGTTGTTTTAATTTACCCTGACAATCGTCCATGGCTGCCTGGCACACTTTACAGCGCACTTTCTCTAGGTTCAGTGCAGGGGTTATGGGTGGTCGTCACATTTGGTATCAGAGCTTTGGTTAATCGATTTTACCCAACGCTCGCTGACGTAACTACGTATGAGAGACGTAATTGTATTTTGATGGATGATTACTATCTATAATATAGTAGCTTAGTAGAGTTTGAGTCCTTTATGCAGTTGTTTCTCTAGTGTTCTAATCATTCCTTTTTATAGATATTAAGGATGAGTCGAAGAGGGAGACCAGCTGCTAGGGAAGGCCGTGCTACTGAGGGGGCTGCTGATTATGCTGCTATGTTCGAAGCTATGATGACTTCGATCATGAGAAGGATACCAGTCCCGGGGGCAGCAGTTGATGTTGGAGTTCAAGTCCAAACTCCAAAACCAGTGGATTTTGCTAAGTTGTGCAAAGACTATACTGCTCTTGGAGGGAAGGTTTTCTTGGGAACAGAATCAACCATTGAGGTCCAAAGATGGATAGATGCTTGTAGAAGGATTTTTGGAGATTTGGGAATTGAGGATGCAACTAAGAGGAAGTTGGCATCAAGGCAGCTTCAAGGGAGAGCCTCTGATTGGTGGAACTCTATTACCATCAATACTCCGGAGGAAGAGATTACTTGGGAGCAATTCCAAGTCAGATTTGAAGCTAAGTTCATTTCTATAGCTCAGAAGTCTGTTCTGTTCAAGAGGTTTGTGGAGCTCAAGCAAGGTGGAAGACCAGTTCTTGAGTATGTTTCTGAGTTTGAAGCTTTGTCCAAGTATGCCCGGTCGTATATTGAATCTGCATATCAGAAGAATGAGAAGTTTGTGACAGGCTTGGACAGTTATCCTGGGAGGCAGTTGGTGGATCATTTGGACGATTCATTTGAAAAGCTTGTGGAGAAAGCTCTCAGGCATGAGAGTCTATTTCCTAAGGAAGGATCTGTTGTTGCTGTAACCAGGGAAGAGTCTAAACCACAGCAGGGTGGAAACAAGAAGAGGAAGCAGCAGCAGAAGGGTAAGGATGGCCAGAAGAAGCCGAAGGGCGAAGTGACTTGTTACAATTGTCAACAGAAGGGCCATTTCTCCAGGGATTGCAAGAATCCGAAGGTACCGATGAAGTGTCACAACTGTGACAAGCCGGGGCATATCAGGAAGGATTGTCCAGAACCGAGGAGGGACAAGCAGATTGTGCAAGCTTATGCTTTAGGAGTTGTCCCATCGTCTTCGAAAGCTTCTACCGCTGAAGAGAAGGGAAAGAGTGTGGTTGTTCAAGGTACACTTTCCATATGTGGTGTTCCAGTTAGAGTTCTGTTTGATACTGGGGCGTCACATTCGTTTGTTTGTAGTGATCTTATAGGCCGGTTAGGTTTGGAACCGGATATTGTTGATAGGCCATTGGTTGTGACTAATCCAATTGGGGGTTCGTCTTGTTTATGTATGTTATGCCGTGGTCTGATTGTGTCGAGTCATGGTTGCTCTTTTGTTTGTGATTGTTTTGTTCTGAACTTTGTGGGGTTCGGAATTATTTTGGGTATGGACTGGCTTAGGAAGTATGCGGCAAAGGTTGATTGTGAGAGGCTGGAAGTGACAGTCGAGAATGTGGAGGGGCGAAAGATTGTGATACGATGTAAGCATGAAGAAGGCGTCTTCATGAGCTTCATGTATTCGTTGGTTGTTCCACGGGATGGACTGTCATCGGTGCAATCGCTAATGGATTTGAGGATGTCTTTGACGAGGTCAAAGGGTTACCGCCGCATAGACAGATCGAGTTTCGTATAGATCTAGTTGAAGGAGCCAGACCTGTCGTGATGCCTCTTAGGCGGATGGCGCCTAGAGAACAGCAGGAGTTGAGGGTGTAGGTTGATGATCTTTTGCAGAAAGGATTAATTCGGCGTAGTGTGTCCGAATGGGGTGCACCAGTTGTGTTTGCAACCAAGGCAGATGGGTCGTTGAGATTGTGTGTGGATTATCGTGAGCTGAATAAAGTGACTAAGAAGAACAAGTATCCATTGCCCAGAATAGATGACTTGTTTGATCAGCTTCACGAAGCGAAGGTGTTTTCTCAGATGGATTTGGCAACGGGATTTCACCAGTTGAGAGTGGCTAAGGATAGTGTGCCGAAAACTGCTTTTCGAACACCATCTGGTTTCTTTGAGTGGCTGGTAATGCCGTTTGGATTGACTAACGCGCCAGCATATTTTGTGGATCTTATGAATAGAGTGTTCAGAGATCAGTTAAACAAGTTCGTGCTTGTATTCTGATTTATTCCAGAACTGAAGAAGATCACAAGACGCACTTGCGCATTGTTTTGGAGATCTTACGGAAACATCAGCTGAAGGCTAAGTTTTCGAAGTGTCACTTCTGGAAGAATGAAGTGAGGTTCTTAGGCCATGTGATTTCTGGAAACGGAATAGCGGTTGATCCCGCTAAGGTGGCAGCAATCCAGGATTGGGTTAGACCTAAGAGTGCATCTAATGTGAGAAGTTTTCTTGGATTGGCAGGATATTATCGACGGTTTATCAAAGACTTCTCCAAGGTGGCTGCACCGTTAACAGGATTGACGAAGAAGAACCAAGTGTTTAGATGGGATGCTAAGTGTGAGCAAGCTTTCGAAATCCTAAAGGAGCGATTGACGAGTGCTCCTGTTTTGACTATTCCAAGTGGGAATGATGAGATGGTGGTTTACACCGACGCATGTGGTACTGGACTTGGAGCAGTGCTGATGCAGAAGGATAAAGTTGTTGCGTATGCAAGTCGACAACTGAAGCCGCATGAAAGGAATTACCCGACTCATGATTTGGAGTTAGCGGCGATTGTTTTTGCTCTGAAGATGTGGAGACATTATCTACTGGGAGTTCGATTTGAGTTGTTTACAGATCATAAGTCGTTGAAGTATCTTTTCTCCCAAAAGGATTTGAATCTTCGGCAGCAACGATGGTTAGAGTTTTTGGCATCATATGATTTTGGTATAGCTTATACTCCGGGAAAGGGTAACGCAGTGGCAGATGCGTTAAGTCGAAGACATGCAGGATTGGGAGCCATGTTTTCAGAATGGAAGAATCTCGAGTATTTAGCTGGATTTGACTTCAGGCCTAGATGTGAATTGGAACCTGAGATGTTGGCAAACTTATCGATAAGACCGACTCTTGTGGAAAGGATTGGCGAGAGCCAAAAGCGAGACGATAAGCTTGTCAAGATTATCCGTGATTTGGAATCTGGATTGGACCCAGAAAAGGATAAAGGATTCGAGGTCGATCGAGAGGGTTGGCTTCGGAAGCAAGGACGTCTAGTTGTTCCCGATATCGATGAATTGAGGAATGAAGTTCTAAGGGAAAGTCATCACTCGAAGTTGACAATTCATCTAGGTGGAAATAAGATGTATCGGGATATGAAGAGAACCTATTACTGGGAAGGTATGAAGAAGGATGTTGGAAATTTTATTTCCAAGTGTATGAACTGCCAGTTGGTAAAAGCCGAACAGAAGAAGCCAAGTGGATTGCTTCAGCCATTAGAAGTTCCTACATGGAAGTGGGAGCAGATATCGATGGATTTTATTGATGGGCTACCTAGAACCAGAACGGGAAATGAAGGGATTTGGGTCATTGTAGATCGTTTGACTAAGAGTGCAAGATTCATTCCTGTTCGATCGACTAGGACTGCATCAAAGTTGGCTGAGTTGTATGTTAAGTGGATAGTTCGATTCCATGGTATTCCGAAGAGTATAGTGAGCGATCGAGATCCATTGTTCACTAGTGGATTTTGGAAGAGCTTCCAGGAAGTTTTGGGAACCAAGTTGTGTTTGAGTACAGCTTATCACCCTCAAACAGATGGTCAGACCGAGAGAGTCAATCGAGTTTTGGAAGATCTTCTTAGAGCTTGTGTTTTAGATTTCGAAGGATCGTGGGAAGATCACCTTCATTTGGTGGAATTTTCGAACAACAACAGTTACCAGTCAAGCATTGGTATGGCACCGTATGAGGCATTGTATGGAAGACCGTGTAACTCTCCGACATGTTGGTTAGAGACCAGAGAAAAGCTGATGCTTGGGCCAGAGATGATTCGACAGACTTCGGATTGCATAGAAACCATTCGGCAACGAAGGAAGGCAGCCCAAGACCGTCAGAAAAGTTATGCCGATAAGCGTCGTAAGGATTTGGAATTCGACGTAGGTGATATGGTTCTTGTGAAGATTTCTCCACTGAAGAATGTTATTCGATTCGGGAAGAAAGGAAAATTGACTCCGAGATTTGTTGGACCATTCCCGATCATAGAGCGAATTGGAAAGCTCGCCTACAGATTGGAGTTACCAGAGAAGATGTCGGGTGTGCACAATGTTTCTCATGTATCATATCTACGGAAGTTTGTGCACGACTCGAATACAGTGGTTTCTGCTGATAGCTGTGAAGATTTCGAAGTTGATCCAGTCGATAGAAGACCTCGTAAGCCGCTTCGTGTTGTGGGAACTGACACGAAAATGCTTAGGAGGAAGGTAGTTAGGTTGCTCAAGATACAATGGAGTGATGATGATAACGACTGTACGTGGGAGGTGGAAGAGAGGATGAAAGCAGCTCATCTTGAACTCTTCAAGGTATGGCCCTAAGGTGTCGTGTCATCTCACAATATTGTAACTTGTTCTGGTTTTAGAATTCTGCATGCTAAGCTAGAATTGGATGCATGGTTTGTTGATTGCTATGGATGGTAGGCGTGCAGAATAGTCTTTGATTGCTTTGTTTGTTTGGAATTTCGGGGGCGAAATTCCTAAGGGGGAGAGAATGTAACGACCCGTATTTTTACGGATCGAAACGTCGTAAAACTATTGTCATTAGGTCATTTCAGATTTTGAGCAGAGATACGTGTAAGTCCTAGGTCGTAAACGACCTAAGACATGTAGTAAGTCGTGTGCGACTTAGGGAGCTTCAGCTCCAACTTACCAGTTGCGTCATCATTGGTCGTTAACGACTTAAGTGATAAGTCGTGAGCGACTTAAGGAGGTCTGCAACTTAAGAGGATTTGCGACTTAAGGAATTGGAACGACTTAAGGATAGTTGGCGACTTATAGGTTGGCGACTTAAGAGGTTAATGACCTAAGGAGGCTGGGATAGTAGTAAACGACCTAAGTAGGTTAAGTCGTAGAAGACTTAGGAGTTAGGTCGTAAGAGGATAAGTCGTGTCCCAGTTAGATTGTGTATATAGTTAGGTCGTTAGACGACCTAAGGGGATTAGGTCGTAGCCCGGCTAAGTTAGTATGGCGTGTGAGTTGCTAAGTCGAGACAGGAGTTAGGTCGTACATTCGTTAGGTCGTAAGTCGTGTGAAGGCACTGATCTGCTATGTGTTAAGTCGTGACCGACTTAGGGGTTAGCTGCTAAGTCATAAGTCGCAGGTTCACTAAGTCGTAAGTCGTAACATAGTTAGGTTACACGTTGTATAGGTCGCGTGAAGGCTAAAGTGTTAGGTTGCTGAGTCGTGAGCGACCTAGGAGTTGAGTCGATTGTGTGCAAAGTCGCATGGTGATAGGTCGCACGCCTGCGATGTGTTGGGTCGGCAAAGCAGTTAAATCGTAGATCGTTAAAGTTATTAGGTCGAGAGCTCTGTTAAGTCGTAGGTCGTCTGGAGTGTTAGGTCGGAGAGGGAGTTGAGTCGGCAACGACTTAAGAAGGCGGACGAGTTAAGGGGGTTTTTCAGCCTATAAATACTCGTCCATTTCTCACTTTTTGGGATCCGGATTTTGAAGCGACGAAGTGCTGCCATTTTGAGAGCTCGACTTCTACACTTCTTTACTTCTTTTCTCTACTCTAATCTAGTGATTTCATCCATCCAAGTTGAAGATCAAATTGAAGATTCAAGAGCTTAGATTGAAGATCTACATCCTTTGAAGTGAGATTTCATCGTTTGAAGCGGATTCGTGATAGATCAAGTTAGATCCTTCGCTGTCCAGATCTGAAGTGTGTTTATTTGGGGTTGTTTAGGTGATTTGGTGAGTGGTGATTATCTCTCACACGGATCCAAAGGAGTATATCGGATCATTGGTTTAATTTGGTGTTAAAGTAGAGATTTCCATGCATTTTCCTAATCATACGTGTAGATCCATATAGATCCATTGTCCATTATGATTTGATATCCATTTTACTACATGTTAACCTATGCAAGTTCATTCATCAAGATTATAGAGACATTCCTCATGTTTCATGCTTTTTGGACTTTTGACTCTTTAATTACGAAATTGCCATTATTGTTACAATTGTCTATTTAGATCATATTTGAATGCTTGTTTACTTGGATTAATGTTTGATTTGATTGATTGCAATGAATTAGATGATTGATGATTTGATTTAGACCGAAGATGATTCAAAAGCTAAGGGAAAGGCTCTTGAATTGGAAAAGCTGCTTGTGGCATATGTAGCGGATGGTGAAGCTCTTATGCATAGATTCGATGATGATGATGTTGAGATGAAGCTTTGCGAGGATGTGATGAAGCGAGGCATGATATGAGATAGTCTTGGTCTAATCCAGACGGGATCTTTCCAAGCATGTTGATAACTCGGTGATATGGTTCGAGTTGAGGATAATGGATGCTCGAGAGGTGCTTGAGCTAGTATGGAAATAGTCATCGAGGAGGATGACTAGAAGGCTGAGATCTCATCGTTGTTAAAGGTTCTAGCATGCTCAAAGCAAGAGTACGTTGGGCAGATTCGATAGTCCCTAAAGGCTAATGATTGATAGTCAAGTACTCTGGGCAGATTCGATAGTCCTAGGCACGGGTCACGATGACGTGCGGGAGTTATGTCTAGAACCGGGGTTTCCATTAGCCCTTGACGGACGGCTGAAAGAATGTGCCGGTCATTCAATTAACGGTGATATCGAAGCAATGATAACAGTGATAGCCAGAGTCATGGATGTTTGGTTGTATCGTCATTCGGTCTCAAGAGCGGTATTTTCTGGGTGCTTATCTGATCTTGGTTTAGGCCTTGGGGGTTTGTGCTTGGAAAACATCGCCCTTGACTCGAGTGATAATTGCTTTATTTTAAATTGTATGCTCTGCTATGTTTGCTTCTGCTTAGTGTGTGTTTGGGGGCTATCACCGTAGAAAGATGTTGGAGTGGGAGGGTTGTATTCCTATTCCTTTTCCTTTGTACTCTTTTGGTATGTTGTTAGTTAATTTACCGCTCACTAAGACTGTTGTCTGACTCAAGGCTTTATGTTTTAATTCTTATTGCCTTGGGCTGTTCGTCCATTTTGGGACGGGCAGACTAGGTAGCAGGTGACATGTGCTGATCTTGCTTCCCACGATGCTGATATCGAAGACGAGCTGGAGGGTTGCATATTATTTTCTTATTATATGTACTGGATGTTCCGCTGCTTTGTATTCTCTGAGTGATTTGTAGTGAGGCTTGTTGTATTGACTATCCAGATGTTTGTATTCAACTATTATGAAGTTTTATTGATGAGATTCTATTCTGTGAAGCTTCACTATATATATGTTCTATTGTATTTTGTCCATGCGCTGTGAGTAATACGATAGATTCTGTTGTTTTAATTTACCCTGATAATCGTCCATGGCTGCCTGGCACACTTTACAGTGCACTTTCTCTAGGTTCAGTGCAGGGGTTATGGGTGGTCGTCACATTTGGTATTAGAGCTTTGGTTAATCGATTTTACCCAATGCTCGCTGACGTAACTACGTATGAGAGACGTAATTGTATTTTGATGGATAATTACTATCTATAATATAGTAGCTTAGTAGAGTTTGAGTCCTTTATGCAGTTGTTTCTCTAGTGTTCTAATCATTCCTTTTTATAGATATTAAGGATGAGTCGAAGAGGGAGACCAGCTGCTAGGGAAGGCCGTGCTACTGAGGGGGCTGCTGATTATGCTGCTATGTTCGAAGCTATGATGACTTCGATCATGAGAAGGATACCAGTCCCGGGGGCAGCAGTTGATGTTGGAGTTCAAGTCCAAACTCCAAAACCAGTGGATTTTGCTAAGTTGTGCAAAGACTATACTGCTCTTGGAGGGAAGGTTTTCTTGGGAACAGAATCAACCATTGAGGTCCAGAGATGGATAGATGCTTGTAGAAGGATTTTTGGAGATTTGGGAATTGAGGATGCAACTAAGAGGAAGTTGGCATCAAGGCCGCTTCAAGGGAGAGCCTCTGATTGGTGGAACTCTATTACCATCAATACTCCGGAGGAAGAGATTACCTGGGAGCAATTCCAAGTCAGATTTGAAGCTAAGTTCATTTCTACAGCTCAGAAGTCTGTTCTGTTCAAGAGGTTTATGGAGCTCAAGCAAGGTGGAAGACCGGTTCTTGAGTATGTTTCTGAGTTTGAAGCTTTGTCCAAGTATGCCCGGTCGTATATTGAATCTGCATATCAGAAGAATGAGAAGTTTGTGACAGGCTTGGACAGTTATCTTGGGAGGCAGTTGGTGGATCATTTGGACGTATCATTTGAGAAGCTTGTGGAGAAAGCTCTCAGGCATGAGAGTCTGTTTCCTAAGGAAGGATCTGTTGTTGCTGTAACCAGGGAAGAGTCTAAACCATAGCAGGGTGGAAACAAGAAGAGGAAGCAGCAGCAGCAGAAGGGTAAGGATGGCCAGAAGAAGCCGAAGGGCGAAGTGACTTGTTACAATTGTCAGCAGAAGGGCCATTTCTCCAGGGATTGCAAGAATCCGAAGGTACCGATGAAGTGTCACAACTGTGACAAGCCGGGGTATATCAGGAAGGATTGTCCAGAACTGAGGAGGGACAAGCAGATTGTGCAAGCTTATGCTTTAGGAGCTATCCCTTCGTCTTCGAAAGTTCCTACCGCTGAAGAGAAGGGAAAGAGTGTGGTTGTTCAATGTACTCTTTCCATATGTGGTGTTCCAGTTAGAGTTCTGTTTGATACTGAGGCGTCGCATTCGTTTGTTTGTAGTGATCTTGTAGGCCGGTTAGGTTTGGAACCAGATATTGTTGATAGGCCATTGGTTGTGACTAATCCAGTTGGGGGTTCGTCTTGTTTGTGTATGTTATGCCGTGGTCTGATTGTGTCGAGTCATGGTTGCTCTTTTGTTTGTGATTGTTTTGTTCTGAACTTTGCGGGGTTCGGAATTATTTTGGGTATGGACTGGCTTAGGAAGTATGCGGCAAAGGTTGATTGTGAGAGGCTGGAAGTGACAGTCGATAATATGGAGGGGCGAAAGATTGTGATACGATGTAAGCATGAAGAAGGCATCTTCATGAGCTTCATGTATTCGCTGGTTGTTCCACGGGATGGACTGTCATCGGTGCCAATCGCTAATGGATTTGAGGATGTCTTTGACGAGGTCAAAGGGTTATCGCCGCATAGAGAGATCGAGTTTTGTATAGATCTAGTTGAAGGAGCCAGACCTATCGTGATGCCTCTTAGGCGGATGGCGCCTAGAGAACAGCAGGAGTTGAGGGTGTAGGTTGATGATCTTTTGCAGAAAGGATTCATTCGGCGTAGTGTGTCCGAATGTGGTGCACCAGTTGTGTTTGCAACCAAGGTAGATGGGTCGTTGAGATTGTGTGTGGATTATCGTGAGCTGAATAAAGTGACTAAGAAGAACAAGTATCCATTGCCGAGAATAGATGACTTGTTTGATCAGCTTCACGAAGCGAAGGTGTTTTCTCAGATGGATTTGGCAACGGGATTTCACCAGTTGAGAGTGGCTAAGGATAGTGCGCATTGTTTTGGAGATCTTACGGAAACATCAACTGAAGGCTAAGTTTTCGAAGTGTCACTTCTGGAAGAATGAAGTGAGGTTCTTAGGCCATGTGATTTCTGGAAACGGAATAGCGGTTGATCCCGCTAAGGTGGCAGCAATCCAGGATTGGGTTAGACCTAAGAGTGCATCTGATGTGAGAAGTTTTCTTGGATTGGCAGGATATTATCGACGGTTTATCAAAGACTTCTTCAAGGTGGCTGCACCGTTAACAGGATTGACGAAGAAGAACCAAGTGTTCAGATGGGATGCTAAGTGTGAGCAAGCTTTCAAAATCCTGAAGGAGCGATTGACGAGTGCTCCTGTTTTGACTATTCCAAGTGGGAATGATGAGATGGTGGTTTACACCGACGCATGTGGTACTGGACTTGGAGCAGTGCTGATGCAGAAGGATAAAGTTGTTGCGTATGCAAGTCGACAACTGAAGCCGCATGAAAGGAATTACCCGACTCATGATTTGGAGTTAGCGGCGATTGTTTTTGCTCTGAAGATGTGGAGACATTATCTACTGGGAGTTCGATTTGAGTTGTTTACAGATCATAAGTCGTTGAAGTATCTTTTCTCCCAAAAGGATTTGAATCTTCGGCAGCAACGATGGTTAGAGTTTTTGGCATCATATGATTTTGGTATAGCTTATACTCCGGGAAAGGGTAACGCAGTGGCAGATGCGTTAAGTCGAAGACATGCAGGATTGGGAGCCACGTTTTTAGAATGGAAGAATCTCGAGTATTTAGCTGGATTTGACTTTAGGCCTAGATGTGAATTGGAACCTGAGATGTTGGCAAACTTATCGATAAGACCGACTCTTGTGGAAAGGATTGGCGAGAGCCAAAAGCGAGACGATAAGCTTGTCAAGATTATCCGTGATTTGGAATCTGGATTGGACCCAGAAAAGGATAAAGGATTCGAGGTCGATCGAGAGGGTTGGCTTTTGAAGCAAGGACGACTAGTTGTTCCCGATATCGATGAATTGAGGAATGAAGTTCTAAGGGAAAGTCATCACTCGAAGTTGACAATTCATCCAGGTAGAAATAAGATGTATCGGGATATGAAGAGAACCTATTACTGGGAAGGTATGAAGAAGGATGTTGGAAATTTTATTTCCAAGTGTATGAACTGCCAGTTGGTAAAAGCCGAACAGAAGAAGCCAAGTGGATTTCTTCAGCCATTAGAAGTTCCTACATGGAAGTGGGAGCAGATATCGATGGATTTTATTGATGGGCTACCTAGAACCAGAACGGGAAATGAAGGGATTTGGGTCATTGTAGATCGTTTGACTAAGAGTGCAAGATTCATTCCTGTTCGATCGACTAGGACTGCATCAAAGTTGGCTGAGTTGTATGTTAAGTGGATAGTTCGATTCCATGGTATTCCGAAGAGTATAGTGAGCGATCGAGATCCATTGTTCACTAGTGGATTTTGGAAGAGCTTCTAGGAAGTTTTGGGAACCAAGTTGTGTTTGAGTACAGCTTATCACCCTCAAACAGATGGTCAGACCGAGAGAGTCAATCGAGTTTTGGAAGATCTTCTTAGAGCTTGTGTTTTAGATTTCGGAGGATCGTGGGAAGATCACCTTCATTTGGTGGAATTTTCGAACAACAACAGTTACCAGTCAAGCATTGGTATGGCACCGTATGAGGCATTGTATGGAAGACCGTGTAACTATCCGACATGTTGGTTAGAGACCAGAGAAAAGCTGATGCTTGGGCCAGAGATGATTCGACAGACTTCGGATTGCATAGAAATCATTCGGCAACGAATGAAGGCAGCCCAAGACCGTCAGAAAAGTTATGCCGATAAGCGTCGTAAGGATTTGGAATTCGACGTAGGTGATATGGTTCTTGTGAAGATTTCTCCACTGAAGAATGTTATTCGATTCGGGAAGAAAGGAAAATTGACTCCGAGATTTGTTGGACCATTCCCGATCATAGAGCGAATTGGAAAGCTCGCCTACAGATTGGAGTTACCAGAGAAGATGTCGGGTGTGCACAATGTTTTTCATGTATCATATCTACGGAAGTTTGTGCACGACTCGAATATAGTGGTTTCTGCTGATAGTTGTGAAGATTTCGAAGTTGATCCAGTCGATAGAAGACCTCGTAAGCCGCTTCGTGTTGTGGGAACTGACACGAAACAGCTTAGGAGGAAGGTAGTTAGGTTGCTCAAGATACAATGGAGTGATGATGATAACGATTGTACGTGGGAGGTGGAAGAGAGGATGAAAGCAGCTCATCCTGAACTCTTCAAGGTATGGCCCTAAGGTGTCGTGTCATCTCACAATATTGTAACTTGTTCTGGTTTTAGAATTCTGCATGCTAAGCTAGAATTTGATGCATGGTTTGTTGATTACTATGGATGGTAGGCGTGCAGAATAGTCTTTGATTGCTTTGTTTGTTTGGAATTTCGGGGGCGAAATTCCTAAGGGGGAGAAAATGTAACGACCCGTATTTTTACGGATCGAAACATCGTAAAACTATTGTCATTAGGTCGTTTCAGATTTTGAGCAGAGATACGTGTAAGTACTAGGTCGTAAACGACCTAAGACATGTAGTAAGTCGTGTGCGACTTAGGGAGCTTCAGCTCCAACTTACCAGTTGCGTCATCATAGGTCGTTAACGACTTAAGTGATAAGTCATGAGCAACTTAAGGAGGTCTGCAACTTAAGAGGATTTGCGACTTAAGGAATTGGAATGGCTTAAGGATAGTTGGCGACTTATAGGTTGGCGACTTAAGAGGTTAACGACCTAAGGAGGCTAGGATAGTAGTAAACGACCTAAGTAGGTTAAGTCGTAGAAGACTTAGGAGTTAGGTCGTAAGAGGATAAGTCGTGTCCCAGTTAGATCGTGTATATAGTTAGGTCGTTAGACGACCTAAGGGGATTAGGTCGTAGCCCGGCTAAGTTAGTATGTCGTGTGAGTTGCTAAGTCGAGACAGGAGTTAGGTCGTACATTCGTTAGGTCGTAAGTCGTGTGAAGGCACTGATCTGCTATGTGTTAAGTCGTGACCGACCTAGGGGTTAGCTGCTAAGTCCTAAGTCACAGGTTCACTAAGTCGTAAGTCGTAACATAGTTAGGTTACACATTGTATAGGTCGCGTGAAGGCTTAAGTGTTAGGTTGCTGAGTCGTGAGCGACCTAGGAGTTGAGTCGATTGTGTGCTAAGTCGCGTGGTGATAGGTCGCGCGCCTGCGATGTGTTGGGTCGGCAAAGCAGTTAAATCGTAGATCGTTGAAGTTATTAGGTCGAGAGCTCTGTTAAGTCATAGGTCGTCTGGAGTGTTAGGTCGGAGAGGGAGTTGAGTCGGCAACGACTTAAGAAGGCGGACGAGTTAAGGGGGTTTTTCAGCCTATAAATACTTGTCCATTTCTCACTTTTTGGGATCCGGATTTCGAAGCGACGAAGTGCTGCCATTTTGAGAGCTCGACTTCTACACTTCTTTTCTCTACTCTAATCTAGTGATTCCATCCATCCAAGTTGAAGATCAAATTGAAGATTCAAGAGCTTAGATTGAAGATCTACATCCTTTGAAGTGAGATTTCATCGTTTGAAGCGGATTCGTGATAGATCAAGTTAGATCCTTCGCTGTCCAGAACTGAAGTGTGTTGATTTGGGGTTGTTTAGGTGATTTGGTGAGTGGTGATTATCTCTCACACGGATCCAAAGGAGTATATCAGATCGTTGGTTTTATTTGGTGTTAAAGTAGAGATTTCCATGCATTTTCCTAATCATACGTGTAGATCCATATAGATCCATTGTCCATGATGATTTGATATCTATTTTACTACATGTTAACCTATGCAAGTTCATTCATCAAGATTATAGAGACATTGCTCACGTTTCATGCTTTTTGGACTTTTGACTCTTTAATTACGAAATTGCCATTATTGTTATAATTGTCTATTTAGATCATATTTGAATGCTTGTTTACTTGGATTAATGTTTGATTTGATTGATTGCAATGAATTAGATGATTGATGATTTGATTTAGACCGAAGATGATTCAAAAGCTAAGGGAAAGGCTCTTGAATTGGAAAAGCTGCTTGTGGCATATGTAGCGGATGGTGAAGCTCTTATGCATAGATTCGATGATGATGATGTTGCGATGAAGCTTTGCGAGGATGTGATGAAGCGAGGCATGATATGAGATAGTCTTGGTCTAATCCAGACGGGATCATTCCAAGCATGTTGATAACTCGGTGATATGGTTCGAGTTGAGGATAATGGATGCTTGAGAGGCGCTTGAGCTAGTATGGAAATAGTCGTCGAGGAGGATGACTAGAAGGCTGAGATCCCATCGTTGTTGAAGGTTCTAGCATGCTCAAAGCAAGAGTACGTTGGGCAGATTCGATAGTCCCTGAAGGCTAATGATTGATAGTCAAGTACTCTGGGCAGATTCGATAGTCCTAGGCACGGCTCACGATGACGTGCGGGAGTTATGTCTATAACCGGGGTTTCCATTAGCCCTTGACGGACGGCTGAAAGAATGTGCCGGTCATTCAATTAATGGTGATATCGAAGCAATGATAACAGTGATAGCCAGAGTCATGGATGTTTGGTTGTATCGTCATTCGGTCTCAAGAGCGGTATTTTCTGGATGCTTATCTGATCTTGGTTTAGGCCTTGGGGGTTTGTGCTTGGAAAACATCGCCCTTGACTCGAGTGATAATTGCTTTATTTTAAATTGTATGCTCTGCTATGTTTGCTTCTACTTAGTGTGTGTCTGGGGGCTATCACTGTAGAAAGATGTTGGAGTGGGAGGGTTGTATTCCTATTCCTTTTCCTTTGTACTCTTTTGGTATGTTGTTAGTTAATTTACCGCTCACTAAGACTGTTGTCTGACTCAAGGCTTTATGTTTTAATTCTTATTGCCTTGGGCTGTTCGTCCATTTTGGGATGGGCAGACTAGGTAGCAGGTGACAGGTGCTGATCTTGCTTCCCACGGTGCTGATATCGAAGACGAGCTGGAGGGTTGCATATTATTTTCTTATTATATGTACTGGATGTTCCGCTGCTTTGTATTCTCTGAGTGATTTGTAGTGAGGCTTGTTGTATTGACTATCCAGATGTTTGTATTCAACTATTATGAAGTTTTATTGATGAGATTCTATTCTGTGAAGCTTCACTATATATATGTTCTATTGTATTTTGTCCATGCGCTGTGAGTAATATGATAGATTCTGTTGTTTTAATTTACCCTGACAATCGTCCATGGCTGCCTGGCACACTTTACAGCGCACTTTCTCTAGGTTCAGTGCAGGGGTTATGGGTGGTCGTCACAGTACCATAGCAATTGGTGCCTTCACTAACGACTCTTTCGCCACTTACTTTCTCCCAACCGATGTACAGTTCCTGGCGAAAATGCCTCTCCTTCTCACATTTATGACATGCTAAACAAGAAATATCCCTAGGCAGTTGGAACTTCCGCTTTTTGTCCCTAACTGGTGCAAAAATAGATGGCTTCGGTGCTAACCTCTCAAACCTCAACCCCATGTTCACCAAATTTACATAAGACCCCAAGATGTGATTTGTCATATTACCTTTGAATTCTGGGTGCATCCCTACAATGAACATCTCATTTCTCTTCAATGGAGTATCTACCGAACCAGGCTCGAACCGAGATAAGGCAGTGAATCAGCTATCATACTCCGCCGTTGTCATAGCCACTTACCTCAAGTCGAGGAAGCTCCTAAAGAACAAAGTCTTCCCGGCTTCTAGGAAAAACTTTATCTTGAATCCCTCCTTAAATTGGGCCTAAGAGATTCATTCTCTTGGACATCTACAGTGATAGAACACCAAACCATGGCTGCATCCGTTAGATGCCATGATGCCAACGAAAGCTTCACCACGTTATCTAGCTCCATATCCCCAAATGTTTGATCGCATAATTTTATCCCAGTCTTGACTTCTATGATCGTCTCCATACCACCAAACCTCTTACCTTCTAGCCTCTCATAATCACGGTAGAGTGAAGCAAAATTCACTTGAGGCCTGACCTGCACGATCTCCTCTACAATATCCACCCTTGGTTCCCTGACTAGAGGAACATTCCATGGTGCTTGATCTCTACCATTTGTAACGATACTACCCAGACCACCTCTACCTCTACCTGCTCGAGCATTGGTAGCTCTAGTACTCATGATGTACTACCTAAACATAGCAGAATATATTTAGGATATGAAATGCTAGAGTTATTTCAAAGAAAGAGATTATTTCTAAGGAAAAGCTGAAAAAGGGGGTATAGGTTTATTGAAAATACAAATACGCTCTCTTGTATATGTAATATACTCGACTCATTCTAGGGTGTCGCTTACCCTATCTCTAATGAGTCATACCCAACCAAAGCCAAGGTGTATGCTCAACCTTGTGCTCTGATACCAAATGCGACGACCTGACTTTTCCACTCTCAAAAGTCGACACAAATACATCCATGGTATTCATGTGCCAAATACCCAAGTGCCGAAAAGAAAGAAAATTAGGGTAAAATAAAAGAATATGATAAGAATGGAAGAACACAACATCAGAATCTCACATTTGAAAGATAGTATATGATATTAAAAAGGGTACAAAGGGTTAACCTGAATACAGGAATTTCAATGTTACAAAACCTAAGTATTATCATCAGCCTAGATAGTTATAACCGCCTATCCTTACAACGTCGAAATATACATAGCTAATACGGAACAACAGAATATAAATAGATAGATAATGGAAGCGTCTTGCTCATCTTCTGAACTCTGAAGCATCCAGGTTAAAACTGCCATACTCGAATTACTCGAAAGACAATGCAAGGAATTCAGGGAAACAAAAACCAAGTGTCAAACATAAGTTTGGTATGAGAATACCCGAGATACATGCAACTTGCAATAGTAACTATTAAGATCATAGGATTTCTATAACAATTTTCCCCTCAAAAGAAACCAACCATTCATTAAGTTTAATATAGTGATATGATAAATAATGTCTTATAGAATATAAATCATATATCAAATAGCTTTGATGCTAACATTGGTCACACCATAACATACTTAGGGTACATCCAAAATCGCTAAGGTTTATTCCCATATTAGATTTTTTTGTGGAGATCTCTTCGGTCGACTCTGAATCTAATCTCCTACACAAGGGTCAGAAACTACCTTCGAGTGTCATATATCTCTAGATAAAATATACCTCAAAGGGAAACATAGCTAACCATGCCCTAACAGGTGATCCCAAATATCATCAACTCCCACTAGAAAATCGATAAGCATACTCTAGATATGAAGTTGATATATCCTATCGTGGGTTTGCAAAGCCCCAGACTATGCCCTTACTCTGTTTTCTTTCATTATTGATGTCAAGTCTACATTGGCATCTCTCACATGAGTCTTCATTACTCGAACATAACCTAGATCCCTAAATGGATTCCTACATCTTAAACAAATCAAGAATCACTACATGGATTCGAGCATCTCGAATAGATCTTGAATCTCCCTATAGATTCGCTTTCTCAACTTCTTCCAAAACATAGAATCCGTACACTAGTTTTGAAGTGGTATTCGATAAGTTAAACACTTACTAATCCTGGACACTTCAAAATCAATCGATGAATTTCCGGCTAACTCAATCCGGTTCTTTCAGAAGTAAGTGAAAGCTAGAGGAGTTTCGTACCAATACTCCTCCCTGGGGTTCTCATTGGTATGAAATCGCGAAGCTTTCGGTTATTTATTAAGTTAATATTAGGTCAAGTTCGATAATTGACTAATCGATTATCTAGTTAAAACTATTGCTTATACAAATCAATATTCATATACTTAACTCGTTTCCAATATTCCAACTTAACTATTCCTCGTCCAAGAGTGAAGCCAAGTAAGTTAGAGCATTGGTTGTATTAAAGCCATACCTAGACACTTCATTATTGAATCTCACAAATAGATAACTCTTCCTCGTCGGCTTTTAGTGTTAAGTATAGTATTAATAATTTTCATAAACAAGTAAGAAATCAACAAGATTAACATGTTTTTGATATCAATGACTTAACTATTCCTCGGCCAAGAGGGAAACCGGTAGGTTAGAACTTTATTGCTTCGTCCCTACTCGACATCAATATTAACTCTTACAAATAGATAAGCCTACTTCGTCGACTTTAGCATTAAGCAAAGTTAATTACTTTTCAACAAGTAATCGCATATAAAACCATTTAGCCACTAAGCAATTTTTAACCCCTTTTTGAAAACATTTGTATGTACTTTTAAAATACTTGAAAATAATTATAATAGGTTTTAAAATATTTATCCAAATGCACTTCACCTCCCATCTCTTCACCTTGGTGTCACTTCTCCTTTATGCTAATTACACTTATACCTTTACATGATATGTCCCTTATCCTAATAGAAGCTTCTAGAAAATTCCAAGCTTTATGAAGAGAGGTATGTGTTAATTAGTTGATAATGTGTTTATTTGATCATTAGACAAGTGCACAATAGTTCGAACAACTAATATCGCTCGAAAAGTTGTTTATCAACAAACCGATTTTCGGTCACATTATCGATTTTTCTTCGAAGAATATAATTTTGTAAACAAATTTCAAAAACAAGTTTCTTATCATTATTTATGATTAAATGATGTTCAATATGTTATAAAATCATTTATAACACTTAACTATATTTTAAAATGTTTTGATATTCGAAGACGAAGTGTTCAAATTTCAGGATCGCTATAGGAGGGGAGTTTTATATTTTATCAAAAAATATGGGTTTGAATTGGTTTAAAAAGTAGAAGTAAAAGTGAGATCTAGATTTCCTCTCTTCTCTCTCTTTCTTTTCGTATTTAAACTCTACACCTCCCTTATTTTCTAGTTGACTCTCTCTAGCCTCCATCATCCCTATCTTGGCCGAAAATACCAACCTCCTCCCCTCTTTATTTTTAAACCAAAATCAAATCAAATTGAATTAAATTCAAGGTATGGTGATCCCTTCAGTTGGTAGCTTTTCTAGAATGGATCAGATTCGATTCTAGGAGTCTATCTGATTCATGTTTCGAGAAGGAATTAGTTTAGGTAACATCCAATTTGTGTATATGTTTGCTTTATATTTAAAATATCACAAGTTAGATGTCACCTGAACTGAGGCATGTTGTAGCGCATTGAATGTTGAATCAAATAGACTCATTGAATGTGTTACAACAAGGCCTTAGTTAAGGTAACATTCAATGAATGTATCACAAATTTATATATTTGTTAGTTGTTAATTCTACATACATGTATTAAAAAAAATGGTATATAAGTATTTTTACTTTTGGCCACAAAAAATTTTGAAAGTAAAAAAACATGTTAAACAATTTTAAATTAAAATCTAAACTTTAAATCACCGTTAAATAAATAATATATATTTATATTAAATAAATTTCATAAATACAAATTTTTGCAAATATATGTATTTAAAAATAATTATTTTGTTTTTTTGGATATACACACACACATATATATATATATATATATAATATTATATATTAATATACATATTTTATATTTACATATATGTTTTATTAGTTTTAAATTATTATGTGTTAAAATATATGAATGTGAACAAATATACATATATAATATAAAATCACTTCTGAAATAAATAAATAAGCTTTATTTGTAGAGAGATCTGTATGGAAATTTGAAAATTAAAATTAAAAAAAACATTTTAATCCGAAGGTATTAAAAATAGTTAGTTTTGTCAAATTTATTTTTGCTAGTATATATACATATATTATTTTATGTATAAATATATAATATTATATATATTAGAATTTTATAAAATTTAATATATATATAGTTTTATGTAAATCAAATAAAAAAGAATTATTTTCAATACGTATGGATATATATTTTTAAATTAAATGTAAAATATTTAAACTTGAATTTTAATTTTAAATGAGATATTATTTTGGATCCAAATCTATTTTCAAATTTGAATATTTCTTAAACTAATTTAAATATTGAATTTTAGTTGGTTTTATATTTGAAATAAATTCATGCATAATTATTCTGGTGTATATAAATATTTATTTGTATATGTATAAATGTGCATATATATGTATATTTTATATTATTTTAATTTTAAATAATAATAGACAACAAATACGTATATAATGTGGTATGTTTGTTGCCATGTAAATCCCAGCACTTATATACCGATATGTTAAACCATGTATACATTATATGTTGCACGTGCACATACACGTATATGTGCATTTGATACACTTGTATGCATTATATATCACATATATAAACAAATTAAGTCTTTATATTAATTAATTAATAAAACTAAGATTTTATTTAAAATTTATTTAGATCGGGTCTAAACCAATTTAGACTTCATACGTCCAATATGATCTAAAATGGAATTTTTTTTTGAAATTAACCCATTTACCCTATTACGTCGTGATCCGGTTCTAATAATGGTATTAGAGCCCAATAGCCTACGTAGTCTAAATTAGTAATATTATGGCTAAATTATTAAAGCTTACCCACTTAGCAGGGCGTCTAGAAAGTAGTGTCTACGCTTGGTTTGGGTAATCAAGTACCCTACCCTACTTGGCTACCGGTGTGGCCCAAAGGTAAAGTAAGCTCAAAGGTCATCGTTAGTATTGTAACACCTCGTAATTTGGTGTTAGTTATTCAATTAGTTAGTTAGTAAATTAATTAGACTTAAAAAATGGAAATTGTGCAAATGATGGAATTTAACCACAGAACTTGTACCGTTGCGTCCGTGGCAAAATTCTGAGCAACTTTAACATTGGAGTTTTGCGATTGGAGTCCAAATGAAGAAGTTGCGAACGAAAAACAAATTCGAAACAAAAATAATTAACGTTTTTATGTTAATCACATGAGCCTACAGGCCGACCCATCATTGGAGACGGTTGACCCCTAGCGGTCGACCGATCACCCAAGGGCGGTCGATCGTGGCGACTTGGAGGCTCCAATAAACCTAGGCCCAACGGCCCGGATTTAATATATTTTGATTGAACGGTTCCGGTTGATTCTAGCCCCTATAAATTTAGGCCTAACCCTTCCTTTTTTCCTCATATTTTTATGGAGGCAGTAGCGAAGCTCTTCCAATTCTTCTTTTCCACTTTCTTTCTGAATTATAAAAGATAAGATTTATTTATCTATATTCATACAAATCAGAGAACAGTAGAAATCAAATAAAATGGAGAAGAGAAGAGAATCAACCATATAGGTATTTGAGGTAATTTATAGATTTTTGTATTTGTATCTATTTTCTCTCCCAATCCCAAATCTCTTCTCAGATCTGTAATTCTAATATATGTATATACCCTTTTATACATATCTCTTGGATTAAAAAAGAATGTGGAGATGAATCAAAGTTTCTACTTTAGATCTGGAGATTTGGATTGCTTGTAAAAGGTGAGTGGGAAATTTTATAGATTGTTATAATATGAAAATTATCCCCTTGGTGTTTATTTGATTTTTATGCCTGATAGGATAATTGTATATGAGTTGTAGGCAATGAATTGAATACGATTTGAATATAATATATGTTTGCATAAAAAATGGACAAACACCTCAAAGTCGTATGATTTAGTAGATCTTATGTTGTTCTTAGTGATTTGGGTGATTTATGAAAATATATGAAAAATCAGGGGCTAAACTGTAAAAAGACACGCAGATTTATATTGGTTCATCCAGAATGTGCCTACGTCCACTTTATATGTTATTTCTCTTCTCTTGTTTAGATTACAAGTACAAAGCTTTGATACAAGTAAAAGAAAGTTGTTTGAAAGTTCTCTCCGTGCTTGAGCTCTCAAACTTGTCCCCCATTGTTGTACCCCTGCCCCTCTATTTATAGAGTGAGGCTGGGGGTAGGGGTCTTGGATGTATATGGCTGCTGGTGGGCCTGGGCTGAGGCAATCTGGCCTGGCTCATCTTGGTTCGGCATCCCTTGGTTCGGTGGCAGGAGTGCGATGATTCGGCGTTGCTTCATTCGGTGGAGAGTGGTCCGGTGGGGAGTTGGTTCAGCATGGAGATGACTTGGTCCGGTTGTTGTTTGGTCCGGTCGAGAAGGAGAATGTTAGTTCGGTGGTGAGATGTGGTAGGTTGGTCCGGCCCTGATCTGGACCGGTAGCTGTTGGAGAGGAGGTGGTTCGGTATGAGCTTGGAGTGGTTCTGGCTCGTTCGGTGTGGAGAGACTTTGATTCGGCGGGGGAATGGTCCGGTGGTGGAGGCTGGAACTTGGCTCGGCAGGCACGAGAAAAGGATGGTTCGGTAGTGGTTTTCCTTCATCTGGTCCGGAAATGCACACAACAATATATATCACCTACATATTCTTGTTTATGAATTGATTTAGCGTTGTATACAAACAGATCTGGAAATCAGTCCTAAAACTATGAATTTAGAATATTAATTTGAATGAAATTTATTCCAGATCTAAAATAGGTTGTATAATAATGTTATAAATTTGGATTATTACCCTAATCTTATTAGAATATGAACTTTTCTATATTTTAAATTGTTGGAACTTAGATCCGTTTAATATTTATAAATTAGTTTGATTTCTTTCCCTTTTAGAAAGATACAACATTTGATCTAACAAGGAATAAATGCAAATAGAAAGAGATATGTAAAGTATGAATTCATTTTAGTTTACACCGTCTATTTCAATAATAAAAAGAAATGATTATTCCTTGTAATTTCAAATGATGCAATCTTTTATATTTTAAAGTTAAATCTTTTGTTTCGAACTAATTTATGGAAATTATAGCGGATAATTTTTTTAGATATGATTCCAACAATTTAACATGCAAAAGTATGTTCTAGTAAAGGTATATAACTAGTACATATTTAATAAAGTTAAATATTTGTATGTAATTATTGCACTTACAATAATTAAATAAAATCTAATAACGACGCTTGTGCGTAATAATCGCATTTAGGATAATTAACTAACGTGAAAAGAATTTAAAAGGTTGTAACTCCAGTAAATGGTAATAAATATGAGAGTTGTAATAAATTAATAGGGTGAATGGATTAATGGGATTGATAAAAATGAAATAGATATAAAGGTTACTAATTTGAAATTATTAATCATACGTAAATGTCTTAGGAAATGTCCGTTAGGATTTTATGGACAAATTGATATTTATGAGCATTAAACGGGGATTTATGGGTAGATAAATATTTAAGGAAAATCTTATTGCCTTAAATAAAAAGGGAATTAGTAAGGTAAGTCTAAATTTTACCTAAGATAATATAAATAAAGACTTAGGATGGTTAATTGGACTTAGTAGGTTAGTGATGCGAGGTCAGTAGTGTCAATCGATGAAAGACTGCCCTTCACTTTGAGACTACCAGAAGTAAGGGTGTACTTAGTACTGATGTGAGATATCACCATTCCCATTACCCATGACGACGTGAGAGATTGTGCTTGCTTTCTTAATTGGAAAGTATTAAATGGTCCAAATTTGGAATTAGGAGTAGTGAGGGATATCTCCATGGAGGTTCGTTTTTGGTTTGAGGTCTTAAGTGGCTGAAGGGTCCGCCTCTCTCCTAAATGTAAGTATTAAGTAATCTAGTCAGATTCCAAATATACAAATAAGGATGTCTTTAAAAAGGGTTTACTTCAGTGTTGAGGTCTTAAGTGGTTGCAGGGTCCATCTCCCTATCGAAAGAAGTAACCTAATGAGGTGCCATATTTATAATTAAAGCATGAGAGTGAATACCTCGGGAAGGGTTTGCTTCAGGTTTAGGGTTTTAAGTGACTATAAAGTCCTCCTATTTCTTATAAAAGAAGTATTAAGTAATCCAATGAGATTTCCAAGCAGTGACAGCTAAATAGTACCATTGAGGAGCATGCTTCTGGAAGTAGGTCTTAAATGATGGTGTCTACCTATTTTCCGTCGGGAAGTATTAAGTGGCTTGGGTATTGTCACTTACATTGCTAAAGCCAAAATAATAATAGTACCATTTAGGAGCACACCTTGTGGATATGTCTTAAATGATGGGGTCTACCTTAGTTAAGGTCCTAAATGACCAAACTCTACCTATTTTCTAATAGAAAGGTATTAAGTGGCTTGGACACTGTTTATTGCATGACTATGATTTTATCGGCGATAGACGCGGTAATAGTTGGACATTAAATGTCAGAAGCCTTAAATATTGCTCAGAGGTCTTGTAGCTAGGATCCATTGACCATTGACAACATTGTTAGGAAACCATCTTTGGAATAGGTCTTAAATGACGAGGTCTACCTCAATTAAGATCATAAATGATAGAGTCGGCCTATTTCTCCTTTTAAAAGTATTATAGAAGCTTGCTTCATATCTAGAAGTATTAAGTGGCCAATGGCTTTGGAAGTATTGGGTGGTTGATATGGCTTCATTAGTATTTCATATCTTGGGAAGAGGTAAGTGTGTAATCGTATGTGCAATGCAAGGTCAGATTAGAATTGCTAACCTAAATGGATGCAATAATCAAATGAAAACCTATCGGTATAAGTTTATGTTATGGACAGTTATATTTTTCCAGTCACCAGAATGTTGTTCTGACCCCCTCCTTATTACAACCTATAAGATAGAATTTAGAGGAACATGTCGTTGGAGTTGGATGTGCTTTGTTGTTAGAGAGTCTTCTTTCTCTCATGCTCGATGCTGATGTGATAATATGCTATCCAAGGAATACCATCAATTCTAAGGTAGTATTCATAGTCAGTATTCTTATCCTATTATTATTTCCACTGTGAGTATAGATTTCTATCAATCTCTGATAATGCTCATGCTTATTTGCAGCTACCAAATCCAATGATTTGTGCTTTGATTGACTTGTATTTCGATTTTTGTCGAAATTTTGGCCCATTAGGGTATGGGTGTTGCAATTATACAGACCCAAATTGATTTGGGCCTTCGGCTAATTTTTCAAAATATGTTTTAAACTAAAAATAATATTTTAAATTTAAAAGGTTAAATATAAAATAAGTAATAATTTTGTAAATGTTATAGAATAATTTTCAATATTCTTTGAACAGAAAATAATTATTTTCAAAGATTATTAATAATTAATTAGATTAATTAAATAAATAATTAATTAAAAGTTAATAAATTAAATTAAATAATATATATATATTGATATATGTAACATTATCTTAAAATGTTAAGCTAATATATAGATAAATAATTTTCAAAATTAATTGTAACAAAACAAAATAGTTTTAATTAAATAAATTAGTTAAATGTTAATTAATAGATAATTTAATACATATATATATATAATATATATGTGTATAACTATAAATGTTATAGTGTACATATTCAAGTTAAAAGGTTTAAAATAAATAAATAAAATGTTATTAATTAATTAACTAAATATTAATTAAATAAGATCGGATTAATAAATATAATATAAAATTATACATAAGATTATTATATAAGTTAATTAAATTATTGAATGTTATACAAGAATTAAACTTATATAATATGAATGTATAATAAAAGGTGGAGTAATATGAAACCCTAATTAGATTTAAGGAATAAATACATATGTATACCATGATTTCGGATGTGTCTAAACTTGAATGACGAGGGTTTTTCATAAGCAATACTTTATTCCATAAGTTGACGTCAGTTATGGGCATTTTGACCCAGCTATATCCGAACCGACTGGACAAGTTAGACTCGACTGTCATCAAGTCCAGTGGCCCAGAGCGATGATTGTGGGGTCCGAAAATCAAGCATAGATGATAATATAAAGCAGTAGCGAAGCAGAAGCGGGAAAGCTCACTACTCCCCGAAGATGGATCAGGCACCATCCATATTCAACACTATGGATCGTATTGATTCCACAACTCAATTCAACGATAATCGATCGATATATCAGATTCTACAAATCCATTACACATGAAACTTTGGGAATAAGATGTGTGGACCTAGGAAGCCTACCATAGGGATCTCATCTCAAAAGGATGAAGAAAGAGGGATCGGCCCTCTTCCCTCCATAAGGATCGGCTAGAATTAGGAGAAAACTCACATTGCACCAAAGATCGAGCAATAACTCAAGTTCTACTCATGCAATAGACATGAAACTTGAAGTACAGGCCTGCTACAACATGTGGAACACCCCTTAGGGATCTCATTCCAATTGGAGTAAGTTGGAGGGATTGGCATAACTCGCTTTGGAGGGATCAGTAGAAATCAGAATTCAAGCAATACTGCTTCATGGAAAATGCGATATCTCATAAACCGTACGTCGAAATTGCACGAAATTTGAGGAGCAAGTAGATAACATCATTGGGCACCTCTCATAGGGATTACAGCCGATTTTGACACACTAATAGGGAACAGTACTGATCCTTATTGTGGGCCCCGAGGGGCCTGAAATTTTTTGGGTGGCCTCGTCTTGGTCTCTTGAACCTTCTGCCCAAATTTCAGTTTGATCCGTGTAAGTCTTCCCCTATAAATACGGCAGACATGACGTCGGAAAAGGGATCCTGCTTTCTCTGTCGAGGCTCTGCCATTTTTATTCTTCACTTTTGTACTAATGGATCTAAGCTGATCCAAACATTCTTGTAATCATAATCAAGTGGGCGTAGGCCAAGATTGCCGAAGCACTATAAAAATCTGTGTGTTCATTTATGATTTTTGTTATGTTTTAATTTCATTCTTTATTTAATCTCTACTAGATTATATTGGGTGTTGATGCCTATTTTCGACATCAACAATGTCACTAAACTAAATTTATTAAAGATTATGAATCCTTAGTATAAATGTTATCCTCTACTAGTTATATATTAATAAATTACTTGTATACTCTCTGGCTATTGAGCAAACTCAAGCTAGGGATGTTATGTGTAATATTATTTTTATATAGACTAGACAAGGTAAGATAACTACATGTAATTATTGAGCAAACTCAAGGTACATATACTATACTTAGGCAGTAACGAAATGGTAGGTATGAGCGGATAATCTCTTTCGATTTGTTAAGCAAACTAAAGGTCGAAATGAGATTGGGACAAAGACCATAGGATAGGTTTATATGATACAATCGATAAAGTGTTATCCATCGTTTGTGGGCCTATGATTTATTAAGCAAATTCAAGGCCAAATCCCAAGACGAACAAGTTCTAACACCCATTAAAGAAGTTGAAAGATTTCTATGCTCATCTCAGGGTTTTGAAAAACATAATAGTATAGTGGGAGCTTATTAGTAGTATGGAATGTAATGTTTAACCTTAATAATATTCTAAGAACGTATACAATGAACTAATATCCTAATCTACTAAATTAAATTTGTAGAAATTATCTACACAAAAGTTGTTTTTTGAAAATGACAAACTCATCGGACCTAACTACATAGAGTAGTTATAAGAAATTAAGGTAGAACTTATGTACAAATATCTATGGTTGTCTATAATTGAACTTCCAAGGGAAAACCCATTGATAATGCGGGCCCTAAACTAATATTGGTCCATAACAAATGAGTTTCGGACCTAGAAATCTCCCAAGTTTATGCGTTATCTACGTTAGAAAAATCGTTGCAGAAACAACACGAAAATATAAATATCCATCAGAATTTCGATAGCCTCAGAGCTTTGTTTGGGGAATGGTTTCATTCCGCAAGGTATGAACTTATGAAAAAACTCTTTAAAATGAAGATGTCAAAGGGCATGAAGGTGGATGATTATGTCTTAATGATGAAAGGATTTATTAATGGACTTTCTCAATTATATGTTACGATAGACAATGAGCTTCAAGTGGATTTGATCCTAGGGTCTCTTACTCCACTATTTATGTCTTTCATATTAAACTATAATATGACCCACTTGAATGTAAGCCTTGTGGAGCTTCTCTATATGTTGAGGTCCGTTGGATCTTTTCCAAGGGTCAAGGCATAGTGCTCACAATTAAGGGTAAAGCATCACCTTGGAATGGTTCGAAGAAGCCAGAATAGGTTAATAAGAAGAATAAGAAGAGTGCTCTAGCCGATAAGGGTGAGTTTCATCATTATCACAAGAAGGGTCACTAGAAACTGAACTGTTCGGAGTATTTAAAGATTGTCAAAGAGAAGAAACAAAATAGTTATGCTGCTCCTACAAGTATATTTATGATTTTTTTTGCAACCAATAAATTATCTTGTATTTTAGATACTGTATCCGGAACTAACATCTTTAATACATTACAGGGACTTAGGAACAAACGTCATGTGGCAAAGGAGAGATGTAACTTCAAGTTGCTGATGGATCTCTAGTAGATGCAACTGTAGTTGGACACTATTACTTATATTTTCCAAATGGACGAATCTTAACTTTAAATAATTGCTATTATGTGAAAAATTTTAGTTGTGAAATAATTTTAGTATCTAGATTGTATAAGACTGGATATATTTAACATTATATGGATAATGTTATGGAAATTATGTTGAATGGAAATAAAATCTGCAATGGCATTCCGGATAATGACACTTTTGTTATTAATACTAGTTATGTTTGTATTATGAATTACCCTTCTAATGTTAGACATTAACAATATGTACCGTTGGTATTGTAGGTTAGGTCATATAAGTGAGAAATAACTATGCAAATTGAAAGCCGAAGGTTTTCTACCATCATTTCATTCTGAATCATTTGATACGCATAAGTCATGCCTTAAAGGAAAAATGGCCAGACATCCTTTTAGCGGGGCACTGAAAGAGTTAATGAACTCTTGGGTCTCGTACATACTAATGCATGTGACCCAATGCCTATAGTTACCAAAGATAATTCTTCTTATTTGTTAACTTTTACTGATGATTTCTTTGAACTAGGATATGTGTATCTTATGAAGAACAAATCCGATGTTTGTGGAAAATTTATAAAATATAAAAACAGTGTCGAAAATCAGAAGAACCATAAGATTAAAATACTCTAACCTAATTGAGGAGGTAAGTATGTTGGACAAGAACTCCAATACTTAAGAGATAATGAGAATATCTCTCAGCTTACTCCACCTTATACTCCACAACACAATGGTGTTTCAAAGTGAAGGAATTGAACCACATTATATATGGTTCGTTCCTTGATGAGTAAAGTTGTGTTTGCTCTTTCCTATTGGTGATATGCACTGGAAACTACAGCGCATATCTTTCATTTAATGCCTACCAAATCTATGCCTAAGACACCATATGAGAGATGGTGTGGGAAGAAACCCCAATTCAAATATTTAAAGCTATGGGGTTGTCCAGCCTATGTTAAGAACGTTGGACCGAGTAAACTCGAGGCAAGATTGGCATTGTGTAAATTTATAGAATATCCTAAGAACTCAATGGGATATTTCCTATAATATTGAGGACCAAAATTTTATTATTTCTCAGCAGATTGTCTTAAAGAAGGAATTTCTATCAAAAGAAAATTAACGATAAAGTTGTAGACTTCGATGAGATCCAAGAAACTAACACAGAGGTTAAACCAGTAGGAGAACCATTTTCACCCATATATGCAAACACACAACCTATTAGAAGGTTTAAAAGGGAATATCATACACTAGTGAGATACTATTGTTTTCTTATGAATGGCAAGAAAGAGGACCGCATCTTAGATAATGACACTTCTCTCTCATTCCAACAAGCACTACAGGGTAGAGACTCTACATTATGGCTAGGAGCTACGAAATCCGAAATGGATTCCATGTATGAAAACAAATAATGGACGTTGGTTAACATACCTAAAAGGATAAAACCCATTAGTTGCAAAAGGATTTTTAAGAAAAAGCTAAATGCCGATGTATAAGTAGAGACTTACAAAGAAAGTCTAGTTGTGAAAGGATTTCACCAAATTCAAGGTAGTGATTAAGATGAAATGTTTGACCCGTGGCAATGATTAAGTCCATTTGAATAATTCTAGCTATTGCTACAGTCTATGACTATGAAATATAGCTAATGGATGTAAAGAAGGAATTTCTAAATGATGATTTAGAAGAGATCGTCTATATGTCATAGCCCGAGGGTTTTGAGGTCAATGGGAGTGAAGGAAAGACTTGCAAGTTTTTAAGATCCATTTATGGTCTTAATCAAGCTTCAAGGAGTTGGAATATGTGTATATGGTAATCAAACGGTATGGTTTTTACCAGAACACATAGTAAGTTTGCATATACTGAAGGGAACAAGGAAGTGCTATTGTGTTCCTAGTATTATATGTCGATGATTTATTACTGATTGGCAATGACGTTTTGTTAGTGCAATTACTGAAAGCTTGGATTTCCAAGAAATTCTCCATAAATGATTTGGGAAAAGCGGCCTATATAGTATAAAAATCATAGAGATAGATCTAAGAGGCTGCCGGGATTGTCCCAATCCCTATACATAGATGCCATACTAAAAAGGTTCGGTATGGAGAATTCTAAGCGTGGAAACGTTCCGTGCAATTTGGAATCATACTTTCTAAGCAGGACGCTCTTCTAACTGATGTGGAGAAAGAGCGTATAAAGAGGAGACTATATGCATCGGGAATCAGTTTCGTAATGTATGCTATGCTATGTATTAGATTGTATATGGCTTACGTATTAGGATGGTAAGCCGATATGAACTCTGGAGAAAAGCATTAGACTGTCGTTAAATGTTTACTTAAGTATTAAAGAAATACTAATGACTTATTTCTTATATATGGGAATGGTGACCTCCTTATGAAGGAGTATACGAACTTTAGTTTTCACAGTGATATTAACAATAGAAAGTAAGTGTTTGTTTATGTCTTTACTTTAAATGGTGTGGCCGTTAGTTGAAAAGTTCCAAATAGGAAATTGTAGTTGATTCTACGATGGAGGTCGAGTACATCGTCGTCAATGAATCATCTAATGAAGCGGTATGGATGTGCAAATTTATAAGTGGGCTAGGGATGATTCCAGATATGGAGAATCCAATGGCATTATTTTTTGATACCAGTGTGGCGATGCAGATCGCAAAGTAGCCTACAGCACATAAGAAATCAGGACACATTCTTCAAAAATTCCACATAGTAAGAGAATTTTTCAAGAAGAAAGTGATAGAGTTAGGGGAATGCCCAAGAGGTAATTATGTAATTAGTTACGTATATATAACTCGTTGACCAATCTTGTTCGAAATAAAGATGTTCTCTTTCTATTATATACTTGATATAATGTGGTTATATTAATTAATTAATTTAATTAAAAGTATATTTAATAAAAAATCCATAAATGGTATGTTTTGTGATAGTAGTTACAAAGTATTTTAACCATGAGTAATTTATCACAATGAAACAAATATACCATTTTAAATATTCTTAGTTAAGATGTATCGAGACTGGATATTGATACATCCGTTGAGACTAGAGTACATAACGCTCTCCAAATGTTAGGCAGTGTATTACTCATGACTGTTGGGGGGCATTAAGGGGTTACGTACTGATAGTTATTGGATAACTATGGAATGACTCACTCGATGATATTCTGTTGATTAATATAACTAAGGTCAAGCAGATATATCGATGTGACTAATTTAAACAGTTCTCTCGACTTGAGAATATCGTTGATCTTTAATATGGAAGCCCTGCTTTTATTATATCTAATTTGTAACATGGCATCCATCGAACAACTATAGTTGGGTCGAGTAGAAGCATTAGAAGTGAAGCACTATTCAAGAGAGGGTTCGTCTCCTCAGTTATATGAGGTTAGTATCATAGTCAACTGAAGTCAACTCAAAGTAAAAGTCTCTGACCAGAGCATTTTGGTTAACAATAGTTGTTATAATTGAACCAAAGACTTTGTATTTGGACTATAAAGTTGAATGTGGATGAAATTGGAATTTCGACCATTGCCAAATTCCATAAATCCAAAGTGATATGGTTTTGACAAAGAGAATTGGTGTAAATAATTTCCACTATTAGGCACTGCTTATAATAAGTAAAATTGAATTTTACCAGAAGTTGTGCAAGCCATAAATTCGACCAAAATGTCACACCACCTTCTAAGTGACGTATGAACGTTAATATTTAAATAGTTCGATATTAATCGTTGACTGAATTTACACCTAGGACCGCACAACCGTAATGATGAATTCTCTGAAAAACCACATGATTTAATTAATTTATAAAATGTTGTAAATTGATTAAATTAATTGATATTTGAGAAATATTAATTGTTATTTATTTGATGTTTGGAAGTTTTTTGTAATTGTTTTAATGCATTTATAATTGTTATATTTGCGCATATTGATATATGATATCGATGTAATTTAAAGATAATTGGATGAAATGAATTATGGAAATTTTATGTCATTTGATGACATGATTTATGGAAATTTTATGTCATTCGATGTCATGATTTGTGGAAATTTTATGTCATTTGATGACAAGAAAGGATTGGAGAGAGAGAAACAATCAAGGGAATTAATTAGGGAAATTTTAATTAAAGAATGAGAAAAGTTTCATTCTTTCAAATAAGACATATTCTCTAATTCATTCTATATGTACAATTCATTCTTTCTCATTCAGTCTGTTTCTTTCTCTCCTCCTAACTTTTCATGGAAAAAAACAAAAAAAATTCAAAAAATCTTTCTACTCCATCTAAAACATCAAATAAAATAAACAAAAGTGGTCCATCAATCTCTTGCAAGGATTGAATGATGATCTTGAAGATTTAAGGAGATATCATCATTCAAGATGTGACTTTTAGGCAATATCCTATGGGGAATTCAATTTCAAGATGTGCTTCAAATATTTGGGTAATAAGATCGATTTACGAAATCTAAGAGCTTTTGATTCATCGTTCAAGGTTTTCTCTTGAGCAATAATAAGGTATCATTTTAATTTACAAATTCTTATAATCATTTATAACTAGTTATTACATGCTTTTGTCTAATTTATTTATTCATTATCACAATTCCTATACATATATTTTATCAACCTGAGACGCAAACATGATCATATATATGTGTATATTTTTGATTAAAACTCTATTATGTTTATAAGTTTGGAGATGTAAATTTGTTGTTGAATTCATAATTGTATTTTTCTTCTTAACTTTAATTTTGACAAATTTTGAAATAAGTTTTATTAGGGTAACTTTAACCTATACAAACAATTTCATATATAACTATATAATCATATGATTTTGCTAATCAACAGAATTTGTTCATATGTTCTATTTTGTAACAAAGGAAATTGCAGCTTTTAATATGTAGTTGTTAAATTTAATCATATATGTTTATACATGTTTAATTGTTTATTTGCACATTTGTCAAATTAAATTCACTTACATATTTTATTAGATACTAATTATGTGATTTAAAATAAAAAGGGAAGTTTTGCTAATTTACTTTATGCAAGGAAAGTTTTACTAAGGTAAAGTTTTGCTAATTTACTTTGTGCAAGGAAAGTTTTATTAAGGTGTCGTGTAAATGTATATCTGATTATATGTAAAGAGAAGTTTTGTTAATTTGTTTAGTGTAAAAGGAAGTTTTGTTAATTTTTTTAGTGTAAGCAAAGTTTTGTTCATATATTTTTAACCATATATGTGACTATATATATAAACATACATACATAAATATATGTATATGTATATATATACATACATATGTTTTTTACCTCTATATTCATATACATACATACATACATACATATATATATATAAACATCTGTTCAGTTATAAAATTATTTTGTAATTTAAAATGCATTTAAGTGTATTTAATGTGTATTAAAGTGTCTTTATGTGTATTTTAAAAACTTTCATTTATGGTCATAAGTATGTAGAGAATAAATAGTTATTTGTTGCCAATTATTACTTATCCAAGGATTGCTTTATTTGGCGTTGGTATCTTAAAATTAAAACTACAATCTAATTTACAGGTATTGTATTGATGGTTAGAAATTCTGACATTTTATACCACAATTGTATGAGTATGCATACATATAAAAAACATGAAAATTCATATCATTTATAAACACTACAATTTTGCACATTCATAATTCACATTGGAATATATTTGGACAAACTTACATTTTATGCCATGTATTAATTGCTAATTAATGGCATTTAATGTATCAATTAATTTAGTTAAAGAGAGAGAAATAAAAGGTTTCTTTCTCCATATAAATAATGTGCCCCCTCATTAATTGAATAAGTTAAGAGAAAGGAAATGAAAAGTTTCCTTCTCTAAATAAATTTAATATATAACCTTCACACATAAATATTTATATAAGAGTATATGTGATATATCTAATTTATATTCATATTAAATTAAACTTTATTAATGAAATTAAATAAAATATTGAATTTATTTAAAAGAAACTTAGAAAAGTTCTAAGTATCTTTAGACTTCATAGGCCCATTAAAGATCCAAAATGGCTAAACTTTTTGAAATTCACTCATTTCTTCTGCTTTGGGCTGGAGCAGTTCCAATAGAAAGAAGTCGTGATTCAAAGAGTATATACAAAGGAGAACATAATAGATCCATTTATAATGGGACTAGCTCGGTAAGTTCTCTTCAAACAAATCGAAGGTATAAGATCAAGGCTTAAAAATTGGCCCTAAGTGCAAGTGGGAGATTGATTGAGTTAGGGGTATGCCCAATGTGAAATACTATAAATTATCAACTCTATAATAAAATCTCGTTGAAAATAAAAGGTTTTTTTTTCTATTATGTACTTGTTATAAATTGTTATATTAATTATTTACTTAATTTAAGTATATTAATAGAAAATCCATAAATGATATGTTATGTGATAGTAGTTACAATGTGTTGTAACCATGGTAAATTTATCATAATGAAAATAAACATACCATTTTAAATATTCCTGGTCAAGATGTATCAAGACTAGATATCAATACATCCATTAAGACTAGAGTACACCAAAATTTTTAGCAGTGTATTACTCATGGCTACAGGGGAACTAAGTGGTTACGTACCAATGGTTTTTAGATAACCAGGGAATTTCTCACTTGATAGTTTTCTATTGGTTAATATAACAAGGTCAAACAGAGAATATCGAAACTTTGATTATAATTTAATCATGGCATAACGTCCCATGAAAGACTATAGTTAAATCTGAGATAAAGCATTGGAAGTGAAAAGTTATTCAATAGAGAATTCGTCTTCTTATATAAGATTTTATCATGGTCAATTGTATTCAACTTAAAGTCAAAGTCTCTGGCCAGTGCAGTTCATTTTATTATTATTATTGAACCAAGGACTTCTGTTTGGATTATATAAGTTGAACATGTACGATATTAGAATGACCAATACCAAATTCTAGAAGTCCTAATGTGGCATATTTTGGACAAAGAGAATTGGTGTAAATAATCATCACTATCAGGGACTGCATAAAATAGGAAAATTCGATTTGACCAAAACTACATAAGCGATAAATTCGACCAAATTGTCACACCACTAGCTAAGGTGCGTTAATATTCAAATATTCGATATTAATTACTGACTAAATTTACACCATGAGTCACATCACTGCAATGTTATATACTTCGAATACCACACGACTAAATTAAATTATAATTTTATTAATTAATTAAATTAAATTAATATTTGTGAAATATTAATTATGAAACTTTATTTTATTAATTAAATTAAATTAGATTTAAAATGTGCAATTACCAATCGCGTTGAAAATGTGTACATGCCTATTGGCCTACAACTATGGCTGGCTAAGATGGTAGGGGAGGGGTATGTGATATTTTATTTGAAAATATGGTTTTGGATTGTTTTAAAAGAAGAGGTAAAAGTGAGATCCAGATATCCTCTTTTCTCCCTTTTTCTTTTCCTATTTAAACTCTACACCTCCCTTATTTTCTAGTTGACTCTCATTAGCCTCCATCATCCCTATCTTGGTCGAAAAAACCATCCTCCTTTCTTCATTTTCAAACCAAAATCAAATCAAATTAAATTCAGGGTGTGATGATCTCTTCGATTAGTAGCTTTTCTTAAAGGGATTGGATCTGATACAAGGAGCTTATCTCATTCAACATTCAAGATATTACATTAATGCTTCGATTTGGTTAACATCCTGTTTATATATATATTCATTATGTCATTATATGTGTATAGGTTGGAATCATATCATGAATTTACATATTTGTTTGTTTTCAATTCTACTCATGCATGTATTTAATTTTTTTATACATAAGTGCTTTTACTTTCGGCCATAAAAAATTTAAAAGTAAAATTATACTTAAAAAAAATATAATTTCAAATTCAAATTTTAAATCATTGTAAGTATAATATATATACGCACGCATGCGCAAATTTATTTAATAAATTTCATACATCTAATTTTTCATAAAGATTTTTTTTTCATATATACACATAGACAAAATGGAAATATATAATACTTATATATGTATTTTATATTTACATATATGCTTTATTATTTTTAAATTACTATGTGTTAAAATATATAAATATCAATAATTATATATAATATAAAATAAATTCCCATCGAAAATTTAAAAAAAAATTCACGTTTAGAAAATCCATAAGAAAACTTTAAGGTTAAAATTGAAAAAAATATTTCAATCCTATTAGATTAAAAAAATTGAATTTTTCAATATGATTTGTGCCGAATATATGTATGTATTTATGTATATTTTATTCTATGTTTAAATTTACAACATTATTTATATATTTATAGTATTTTATAAAATTTAACACACACGCACGTATATATATGTAGTTTTATGTATTTCGAGTAAAAAATTTAGTTAAAATATGTGTAGATATATATGTATCTATGTATGTATGTGTATGTATATGTACATATGTTAAATATAAAATATTTAAACCTGAATTTGAATTTCAAATGAGATATTATTTTGATCTGGATCTGTTTTCGAATTTGAATATTTCTTAAGCTATTTTAAATATTGAATTTTGAATTGGTTTTATATTTAATAAATTCATACATAAATATTTTAGTGTATATAAATATTTAATTATATATTTATAAATGTGTGTAAGTATATCTAGAGTTTTAGCTTATTTGAAAGGAACTATAGACTATGCTTTATCTTATAAAGGATATCTTACTTTATTAGAAGGATATAGTGATGCAGTCTAGAATAATGTAGGATCCAAGTATACAACTAATTGGATCTTTACATTAGGAGGTGCTACTATTTCTTAGGCTTCTAAGAAGAACACTTGTATTGTCGACTCAATAATGTTATCAAAATTGATTGCATTGGTAGATACATGTAAGTAAGCTTAATGGCTTAGTAACATTTTAATAAAAATTTCTCTATGGAAAAATCCATCTTCAGTAGTTATGATTAATTATGATAATCATGCTATGATTTATATTATTTTTAACAAAACATATAATGAAAAGTCTAGACATGCGAGTCGTAGACATCAGATGATAAGACAATTGCTCCAAAAAGGATCAATTGGAGGTTGATTACAAAGAAACAAAGAAAAACTTGGCCGACCCATTACTAAGGGTCTTCCAAAGGCAATTGTTTATATAAAATAAGAGAGATGGGACCAAGGTCTATGAATGAAGGTTGATCATTCTTAAGAGAAACCCAAACTATGTTTTGAAAAGGGCGAACAAGGTTCAATGGGTATAAAGAAGTTAAGAGAATGATTATGGAACATTGAACCAAATTAGCCATTTATAAATCGACATTGGATTCTTCATGAACTAGGAAAGACGAAGATACTTAATAAGTTTAGATAACAAACAAAGTGTGTATCATAGAAACACTTTGAGAGAGTTACCAATATGGGTATGGAAATAAGTTGTTTCTTAAGAAAGTAAGATTACTTTCTAAAATAGACTCATGAACTCAGGATTTAAGCACATGACCATTAATATGCAGAGCATACGTAGCATTCTACTTATGAAAATAAGTATGTGTAACTATTATAGTTCTATCACAGGGGTACTTGGTTCAAGGTTGTTCTATCACAGGGGTACTTGGTTCAAGATTAGTTCACTATACACATCGATAATATTTTGAAGGGTTTACCGAAGTGAAGGTTCAAATCCAAAAATACCTCTTGTTTGTGTATTACCTTACAGAATGATATAATTCTTCATCTTTGAACTACGTCGGGTGTATCCCACTTAGGTACGTTGCACTCACCTAAGTGATGTAGTGTTTTCTTTTATTTATTTTATATTGAAAATGGCGGGAAATGTTGGGTCTTTTCAAAATGAATGGGCTTTGATTATTGTTTTAGAAGAAGAAAGAAAAACGAAGGGAGAGATATTAAGTTGCACGTTGTAGAAAGCAAGGTCTTATATTTTTTAAATATAGACCCTTAAGAAGCTTGGGCTATTTAAGCATTTAATTGTTTTCTTTTAAGTTGAAGAGAGGGGCCATACATCTTGACACCCACGTGTGTGGACCACTGCCACCGTCCATCCGACCGATTGAGCCAAGCCAGGCCTGCATATGGTTTGAGTTTGGGTCTAGTTTACATTTTTAGATAGATTTTGACCTGTTTTTAGCCTGTTTACAAGCCCAGAAGTTCAAAACTCAAACTGCTACAAACGACAAAAAATCAATGGGCATAACTTTTGAAAGCTGGAGGAGATGCGACAGTTGCAAATGGTTGCAAGCCAACGGACACAGTTTTTGAATATAGGTGGGAAATGTAACAGTTGTAGCCAATAGACGCGACCAACAGAAGCGTCTATTGATGATCAGATGCACCTCTTCATTGCCTATATAAAAGGCAGTACGAATTCGTTTCTGGAGCACAAAAGCTTGCTTCTTCCTTTATATTTCTATACTCCTCTATTGCATCATCAATATCTAATTGAAAGAGTGTTCTTCGTCGAATAAAAATATTCCAAATTTGACTCTGATTACACTTTAAATGGCTTCATTGAATTTTAATGCCAATAACTCAATAACCCATTTGTACTGGGAAGATCGAATTATTGTCTGAAAGAATCTTTACAAAGATCCTTCAAATCTGAAGTATAGTACACATCATCGTCATACTCAAACCACTAAGTATTTGAGAGTCCCTTAATGTGAGTTACCCTAACACACTAATGCGGAATGGATCCTAAGACTATTATTATACTAGAGGGGGATGAATACTATTTATAAACTATTTGAGTTAATTTGTGAAATTAAGTTTATCTACTTAGACTAATAATCAAATCACAAACAAAGCAAACAACCAGAGAATAAATATAAGTAAGTAAAGATGGTAAATAAATAACACTGTTTTTTTTATACCGGTCTGAATTCCCAATCCTTCATCCAGTCCTATATCTAATATAGAATTTTCACTATCATTTTCTTGCTTTCCACAGGTGGCAAGTACACTTTTACAATTATGACTTTCCTCGACTGGCAAGATACACCTTTCCACTTGACTTCCCCGACTGGTAAGAACAACTTTCTCTTTGTAAATAGCAATAGACTTTGGCATAATTTTATCTTTAATACGGATTCTTGTAGATTCAGTACAACTATCCTATCGACCCCTAATAGCAATATTACCTTGTAATCTTTGAGAAATAGGATGAGAGTAGGGAGAGAATGATTTTGAATTCAAGTATAAATTCTTTGATATTATGTGTTTGCAAATTCTTGATGAAATAGAGCGAAAGAGTTTGGATTTACAAAGAAAATGGAAGCATATTTAATGGATCATTCTCACAAAAGTATAAAAGTAAAGGAGTAATAGAAAATGATAAAATTATATATAAAAATTTCATTTTCTAGAGCCTTTATATAGTGAATGAAGAGACATGACTTTGGGCAAAAGGATGCAAAGAAGTGTCCATTGGTTTAACTTTGAAGAAATGTGCAATGGTTTCTATGTCAACATATGATTTCCAGAGTATGTCGAGATATGTTTTCAGGATATGTTGACATATCCTAGTCAATTTTGAGATCATTTTATAAATTTTGTTTTGATCTTTATAACTTTAAAACTATTATTATAGTTCAATAAAAAGATATTAGAGATAAAAATAGATTTTAGTAAAAGAGAAATATCAATGATTTTCGCTATAGGGTCTTTAACATAAATTTAAAGACTCAAACAAACTTGTTACACACTTCAAATATCTATGTTAATAAAGCACCTATGTTCCATTCGCCTTGAGTTAGTTTTTCACCTCCATTTGCTCTAATTAACCTTCATATACACGATTCATTTACTTCCATTGAATTTTTGTTTATTTCTATAAATTGTCTCCATAATATGCTTAACAATACCGCAGAATTTGAAGAAACATTACCGGTAAAATTTATAAGGTTGTTGTCATCAAAATAAATACGTAGGGTATTAACAATATTTCCAAAACTAAATGCATATACATACATATATATGGGTCAGTTATTAGGACACAATGTAAAACATAACAGATGTCGATCTTTGATTTCAATGAGGCTTGAATCCAGTAGGAGATCTAATGGTTTACATCTATTGTGTCACCACTTATGTCATCTATTAGTGTCCAAATAGAGTTTTCTTATATACACACACATACATATTAATAAGACCATTCATATTAATTAATGGTCGTTCATGCATTATGATTGTTGATTTGCTTGATATTTTCATGACTGTTAATGGTTCAGAGGACAAGTATATTTGTTAAAACTCCCTCTTTAACTTGTTAATCCATTTAGTTTGCTTCACCAATCCACTGAACAAATTTTATTCTCTCGTATCAGTTAATTGCCAAGATTGTAACATATCAGTTCTCTATCTTTAAACTTCTTAAACATTGATTGTTCAAATAAATGGGCATTGTACCACTTTCAGAACTGCATGCATAACTGGATATTTTTAGGCAATCATTAATAAAATCAACATTAGTGTAATAACCCACATCTATTCCCATATTACCAAACAGTATTACAGAGTAATACTGTTTGATAATACGGAGAACGAGTTGATATTGGGTTTACGTACGTGAATATTCCCTCGGGCTAACACTGTTACTTATTTCAAAATCATAGACTACTCACCCGCCTCTTTAAGATAGAACAATGCATAATATGTAATAATAAATAATAGAGAACATAGAGTCATTAATGTCGCGATAATATATAAAAGAAGTGTGTATAAAACTGAGTGGGATATAAGATAAGTCAAACTCCCGCTAATGCAAAAAAATGCAATGTGCAAATCCGATACATACATCTCAACATCGTCAATATACATGAGAAAACCCAATATGCAATGATATACAATAATACCTTATCCTCCATTTATGTCCAACATCCACAAATTGGTCTTCTTGTCCCTGAACCTGTAATGTCTCTAATTTACCTGAGTATTATAAATAACACACGGGTTAGACTATGTCTAAAATGTAGGTGTTAATATCATATCTAATGGCATGGTATAATAATACTATCATGTAATCTGATGAGGATATCACAACATAATAACATATCACTGAACCATGCATAAGTATCAAACCCTCATATAAAAGTCAAGTCAAGCGGCATATCATATGTATAATGTCAAGTAGATGAAGCATCGATATATATATATATATATATATATATATATATATAACACTATTATTATCCAGCCTTTTGACCAGGTAATATTCGGACTGATTTGGTGGATAGAACTTGAAAGCTATCGAGGTAGAAAGCCCATAGAGATAGTCGTAAAGCCCAAAAACTAAGTAAAACCAAGATTACAAGGCTAAAATAGGACCATTCCAGAAGTTCCAAAACTCGATCCATCAATATGATGGATCTGTATCAACTCATGGCTATGGATCGGTACCGATCCATAGGATCTCCCCAGAACTTCTCCATTTTCCTCATACTACTAAGTCTTAATGCCAGATGCTCATTCTAGGCTCCATAGATTGATCGTCTATTGTTTGCTATCGAATGCTTCAAGCACTAGAAATCATCAACTTCGTTCTTCCATCGATCCATCATTTGAACTCAGAAACAATCTCATAACTATACAAACAAGTTGGGAAATACAAAGCTAATGATTTATCATCCGAAAGTGGCTAGAAGGATCCTTAAGAACATCTTGTGGATTGGGTACCGATCCATGCCTATGGATCGGTACCGATCCATAGTTGTTTGCTGACAAGGCCACATTTTCTCAAAGAAACTGCTGTTGGATCATGGAGAACGTGGACGAAGACATGGTAGAGCTTTTCTTGGTGACTTATAGCTATAAATAGGCATGAAGGGGCATTATTTCAGGGAATCTTTTAGCTCTCTTGCAATTTTCACATAATCTCTTGTAATTGCCTGTGGGGTAGTACTGAACGATAGAGCAACACTTGTAAAACAACTATATTATCAATAAAATTCTCAAGTGGATGTAGGCAACGATTGGTCGAGCCACTATAAACGTGTTTTATTCAGTTTTTTCTCATTTTATTTTACTTTTCATCACTTTTATTCTCTACTTAATCTTTGGGAGCTGGTGCTACATTTTGGTACTAAAACTTTAGTGCTTTCACTGAGAGTCGATTCTTAGTCTATTTGGATCCATCATTTACTATTGGATTTCCTAAATCCAAGAAGTAGATCAGTTTTCTTCATTTTCGAAATTTTTAACTACTTAGATTTTAGAAAATCCACCCAAGTGCTTTCTACCATGGATCCTAGAAGGGATCGATCCACCATTTCGCATGTTGCCGAGAATGTTGAGAATGCCGGTTCCCAACATATTGAGGAGGTTGCATAGCCAACCACTAACGAAGTTCAGAACCTAACAGATGTGATTACTAGGATTAAGATGGACCATATGATGAAGTAAATGTTAGGCAAATACCAGGAAAGCCGCCATGAACTGAATGCATAGATGAAGCAGAGCTTGGATTTGCCAAATCAATTGACGCGCAACTACAGAAGAAGAAGGAGGAATAGAACGTCTTCTGATTCAGAATCTTATAGCTCCACATCGTTAGAGCAAAGGCAAAGGAACATAAAGCTGAAGATGCTAAGGAAGGATACTGGGAAGTTGAAACAAAAGGTAGGACCAAGCCACAACCAAGGTCTATGGATCAGTACCGATCCATCAAGAGGGATCGGTACCAAATCATCCCACTTAGGCATAAGTGTCCAACTCCCGGGTAATGGTGTTGGTTTGGCTTCTAGACGTGCTACAGACGGCTAGAATGTTGGAGATCAAGTGTAACATCCCCTATCTTGAGGCCCGAAGCTAAGCACTACAGATGCTGCAGTCATCCATAGTATTAACTTTCGGTGACAATATATAGTATGTTAATGGTATCCATAATATCAGAAGCACATGAATATGAAATAAAATCATCACAGATTTAAAACAACTTTTCTGATTACATTTCAAATCAATATTTCATATTCAAATACATAATCCCAAATGATTTCCTGTTTTTGATCAGATATAATTATTACAAATTACGCCAAGAGTGATATATGAAGATGCCCACTTGGTTGATCAGAGTACTAAATAAACATATCAGTCTTAATACATCACAGTGGAAATAAAACTATATAGCTCCTATATAGCTAGCTTTGCCTCAGGCACGTCTTCGGAAGCTTATTCGTCCAACCTACTAAACCTGAAAAACCTTAACTCTCAATCTACTCAAATTAAATTTTGAGCATCCAAGAGTTTAAGGAAAAAACGTAAACTTCGAACCAGACATAAAGCCTGGTGTGAATAATACTATACATCTCAGTTATCTGATATTAAGTGAGACCACATTGCTTAGCGGAACGGGTTACCCCTCACTAATATCCCTTTTTAAAACATATCTTTTGCAAATCAAGAACCTGCAATCAAACCGATTAAAGCAATAGGAGCAATATCATATATGCACATAAATAATGTAATCAATGGCCTATCTGTCCACAAAAATATAGTTTTGTTTGGCTAACTATTAACCATTGGCTGACTCGAGCCTAAAAGACGTAATCAATTATCTAACATCTATTAGACACACTACTGGACTATCTACCCTTTACAATCATCTTCTAGGATCAACTGAACCTAATGGTTTTGCGGGCTCACCAATAACCTATTTTCTCTCTGTATATACATCATTTTAGTCTTACCTATGAAAACGCCCTACACTCTAGAATTTTAGACTTATATTAGCTAGGGGCTTATTACCTAACGTATAGGATGAGACCCTATACTAGTCCCATATGGTATTCTAATATCTGAGTCATTTACTTAGGGTTAACTACCTTATCAAATTTTCCTTGAAAACGTTTCAAATTGATTTAACCCTTTAAATCATACTTAAACAAAGAAAATATATGTTTTTCTTTACTTAAATATCTTTGCCATGATATATGCTTTACACGAAACAATGTTGATGAAATATAATGGGGTTATCTATCCCTCTAAAGTAAGTTAAAAACCATTTTTAACTTAAAAGATCTTAGGCCATAAAGCCAAGGTAAATCATGCGAAACCTTTGCTTAAAAACTTTAAATAATAACTTTCGAATCCATTGAAAGTACCCCTTTCAAAATAAATTAAATACTATATCTTGAAACACTAGGCCGAAAGGCCAAAACATACCTTTCGAAACCTTTAAAAATAGACCTTTCTAAATCATTGAAATATCCCTTCAAAAGCTTTATAAAACCTTAGACATCCTCTTTTCAAAACACTTCAAACTTACCTTTAGAAAGCATTGGAACTGTCTATTTAAATACTAAATGTAAACCTTTCGAAAACATTAGGGAATCTCCCCTTCGTAACTTTCATTATATATCTTTCGAAAGCAATAAAGTCCTTTACTTAAAACATACCTTTCGAAAGCATTGGGTTGTGAGAAATGCGGATTAAGGATCTTAAGGCTAGATATAACACTAGAGGGGGGGTGAATAGTGTTTTTAAGAAATCTATTAATCTTTTTGAGTTTATCTTAATTTGTTAACAATGTATGTACTAATCAGACACAGATATGAACACAGAATCAAACACAGATGTAAATATAAAGTAAAAGCAGTAAAGGAAAGAACACACCGGATTTTATACTGGTTCGGAGTTACCCTACATCCAGTCCCGCACAACTAAGTACAGATTTCCTTTCAAAAGCAATTCAACAATTACAACCCTCAGTTTCAAGGCTACAAGGTACACCCTCCAGAATAACAATCCTCTAGGTAGAGATACTTGATTTCCGAGGCAACAAGTTCACCCAATTGATTTCCAAGGCTACAATCACACCTTTTCTCGCTCAATTGATTTCCAAGGCTACAATTACACCTTTTCTCGCTCGATTGATTACAAAGAAGTCTATAACTCAGATTAGCACTTCGATCTTGTAGAGATAGTGATGGAGAATCACACTAGAAATAATCGAGTATGATTCGATGTTGATTTCGGCAGAGTAATGGTATGATTTTGTTTTAAGAAATGTGGAAGAAGAAGAGGAGTGAAAACCAGAAAAATATGATTGAAAATTCGTTGAAACTGACCCCTATTTATAGAAGAACAACAGTCATGTCCATTCGTGAAGACTTGTGGCGAATAGACACTTCTTTTGAAATTTGAATTTTGAAGCCAACTGACACTATGTCGACATGGGGTATATGGGTATGTCGACATCCCAAAGGGATTTTTGGTGTTTTGCTTTTCTTTGAAAATAACACTATTTTATATTAAAATTATTTTAAACTTTATAAATATACTTAACTATAGTTAAAATACATAAGTAAATATAAAGAACAATATATACATAATTTAACTATAATTTTATATTTAAATCTAAGTATAAACATTTAAAAGTTAAATATATTATTTGAAAAAATAGCTTAAAATCAGGAGTAATTTGACTCTGAAAATAAAGATGTTTTTGAGGCTAAAATTATTTAAAATCAGGACATAGAGTTTTGAATCTTTTAAAAGGAAAGTTTTGAAATCATTTTGAAAACAAGATAATTTTATAAAATCATTTGAATTAAAATTAGTGGATACAAAACAATGTCCCACTAGATTTTCGTAGGTTCCATCCTACTTAGGGTTCCATCCCTTTAACGGGCTCGAAGTGGATTCCATTCCACGAATAAATTGGATATTAAGATGTTAGTGCCTTTCTATTAACAAATATTCCCAATAAAACAAACTTAACCTTGAAATCTTGAACTCTTGATAATCTTGATACTCATGAGTCTTCTACCTCTATATCTTGAATCTCTATACTGTACAGTCTTCATTCTTGATACCTGCATGGTTAGATCCTGCATATACATATATATCTAAACTTGTAATGTTAGTATTTATATTTTATAATCTATTCTAAGGTTGTTGTCATCCAAACCAACTCCTCAGGGACTAACAATCTCCCCCTTTTTGATGATGACAACCTTTGTTTATAAAATATTCCTTCTATCCTAATAACTCCCCCTAAAACTAACAACTCCCCCTTAATCTATGCCTAACTACCCTATTTTATATTTCTCCCCCTTTGTCATCAACAAAAATTTACTCCCCCTTACTCTTGGACTTTAGTACCTGCATTGATAAACTATACAACGGAATATATAATATATAGATTAAGAAATAATGATACTTATGAGCATAATAACTTAATTAAAGACTATATTCATTTCAGTGTATATATATACACCAATCTTCAAACCAAATAAAATTAATCCACACAAAGTCAAATCAAACTAAATTAAATCAAACAAATTAATTCAAACAAATTAAATAAAGAAAGAAAATTAAACATTACGAGGAACATCAACCCATCCTTCTTCTCCAAAAATAGGGTCTTGTTTGATAGCATCCCAATTCTCATTATCAACAGATAGAGAAACGGGAGGATGTGCTTCATTATCATCCTTGTGCAGGGAGGAGATCATCCAACGAATTGCATCGAAGTGTCTCTCTTGTTCCTTGATCATCTGCATTTGACTCAATTCTAAGTGACGTTGATTACGGAGGATGATAGAGAGAATAATCTTGAATGAATTGAGTGTTTCTTCAAGATTTTCAGATAGATTGTGAATAGGATTGACCATAATTGAATTAAAGAAAGAAATGAAGGATATAGAGAATGAAAAATAAATTTCAGTGAAGATTTCTGGAAGAAAAGGGTATAAATAGCTGTAGAAATTCGTTTGAAATGAATAGACATTTGGTAGTTATTCCAATTTCAAATTCAAAATCAATAATCACTTCTGACCAGTACATGTCGACATGGTCTAGAGGGGTATGTCGACATACTATAGTGAATTTTGATGATAATTTTATTTTGTGAATAATGATGTATATATATTTCTATACTATACTAACATTTATTCAAGATATAAAATAAGCTAGATGACAGGAAGGAAATTCAATTTCATTGCATAATAGGATAATACAATGATTAAACATAAAGAACTACACGAACATTCGAAATAAAACAAACTAAGACAAATACAATAAGATACTAAAAGATAAAACTAGTTAGAGAATGAAGATGATGAAGATAATCCAAGTTTCTTGCTGACTTTTGAAAAAAACTTGTTCATCTTTGAAGACATGTTATCCAACTTCTTACTAACGGATCGTTTTAAAATCCGTTGATTCTCCATAATTATCTTTTGGTTTTGGAGAAGGGTTTTGTTGGATGGATTGGAAGGATATTCAATACTTTCAAAGGATGTTTCACCTTCTTCTTCTTCTTCTATTTCCATTTCCATTTCATCCCTTTCTTCTTCTTCTTCTTCCTCTTCCATTTCTTCATGAGCCAAACGCTCTTCCTTTTCGGTAAGAGTCTCATAAGGTTGAAAAACATATGGGATTTTCATGAGAGAAATGTTTGAAATATTAAAAACTTTTCTAGAGACAAATTCTTCACCTTTGAAATCCACTCCAAAATAGTTGAAAATCCGAGTAAGGTAAATTCCATGATATAAAGTGTTTTCTCCCATTTCAAAATTTTTAGGACGAAGTTCATCCAAAATAACTTGCGCCCAATTGATATCATATTTTCCGAAAATAGCAAAAAGTGCTTTGCACACTTTTGAGGTAGGATTGTTAAAATTTATCCGATCTTGGAGTCAAAGTATGTTGTAAGAGAAGATTGACAATCCTTGCTTTAGGACGAAAGTTTTGGTTTTTAAATTCAAAGTTTTCATCTCCTTCAAAAATATGATGAAATGTCTCACGATCATGTTCATCGATTTTAAAACTAGAAAGATCCATTCCCGTGCTTTTGCAATTAAGAATGGTACCCAAAAGATCACAATTCAAAACAATTTGAGTGCCTTTGACACTACTCCAAATTTCATTCTCATTTCCATTATAAAAACCACGGTTTAAATTAGCATAGAAGATTTTGACAAGATTGTGATAGCAAACAAAATCATTTTGAGATGAGTCAATAAGACTTAAAACACCATTGTTTGCAAAAAGAGAATCAATTTCATAAGAAGAAAAATCTTGAAAAATAGCAAATTTTCCGGGATGGACTTTGGCATAATTAGCATAATTGATGTATGCTTTAATTGCCTCCGGATCATTGAGTAATTGCTCTTTGATTTTTCTGGAAATTCTCATGGTTGAGGGGTTGCTTGAAGAAGCCATTAGAGTAGAGAGTATAGAGCTTGAGAATATGAAGAGAGAGTTTGAATTTGAAAATGAAAGTGAAAAGATATGATAAAAGATAGTGAATAAATAGACTTTCAAAGGACATATTCTCTGGTCAAAAGGTATCTTTTCAGAGAAATAAATGAAGTGAAAAGGTGGAGGGAAATTCAAACATTTGAATTCAAAATTTGAAATTCAAATTCAAGTAGGCATGTCGACATCGTGGTAGGGGCCATGTCGACATGTGCCTTTGAATTTTCATGACATGATTTTCCTTAGTTATCTAATATACATATATATATATATATATATATTATTAATGTCTATATTTCTGAAATATTATTATACTTATAATATATTTCAGAATGTGTCAAAAATAATAATAAAATAATAGTAAAAATAGAAAATAAATTTTAAAATTCAAACAACATATCAATTCAAAATCAATCAATCAAATAATCAACCAACTAATTTTATGCAAGCAATTTCAACCAATTGTATTGTAAACGTGTACCTTTTTCTGAATCCATTTCTTTGAATTCGTCGGAGTCGTGAACTGCAGTGAAACACAAATTCGAATTATCCGTCTTTTGATCATCATCACTTGAGGACGAGTCTGAGTCATCTAGAGTAGCAGTAAATGCATGCTTCCGTTTCTTTGCTGGTTCATTGTTCATAGGAGGATTTTGCCTATCTGGATATAGACAGTCTCTTTTGATATGACCTGGTTCGTCACAATTGAAGCATTTGACAAAGTTTGGTACTGTAGTCTGATACCGGAATTCTTAAAGTTGTTTCTCTTGAGATTATTCATCTTTCTGTATTTCAGAAATTTCCGAAAATTCCTGGTCATAAATGCTATCTCTTCATCATTATCACTGTTTGAATCTGATCCATCGGTTAATGCATTGAATGCGATTGATTTCTTCTCAGATGCTTTGCTTTCTCTTCTCCCGATCATTTGAACTTCAAATGACATTAGATTTCCAATCAATTCTTCTATCTTTAAAGTACTGATGTCATTTGCTTCTTCAATCGCAAGTGTCTTTTGATCCCATTCTGGAGTGAGAGAATTCAAAAATTTTCTGACTTGATCTTCTTCCGAAAATTCCTTTCCCAAAGATATTAAAGAATGCACAATATCTTGAAATCGACTATACATATCTGAAATAGACTCATTAGTATTCATTTTAAATAACTGAAACTGATTTGTGAGCATGGAAATTTTGGTCTGTTTAACTTTGCCTGTTCCTTTGTGAGTTACTTGCAAAGTTTTCCAAATTTCATATGCAGACTTACAAACTGACACTCTATTAAATTCATTTCTTTCAAGTGAACAAAACAGAATATTCATTGCTTTAGAATTATTTTGTGCAACAGTCTTTTGCTCAGTGGTCCACTGTGCAAAATTAGTTATGGGTTCAGAATATTCAGTTTGTGTGATATTCCATGTTTCTAATCCTACAGATTGTAAATATATTTTCATCCTACATGCCCAATATGCATAGTTACTACCATTAAAAAGTGGTGGTCTGGTAGTAGACTGACCTTCTACAAATGAACTAGTGTTGGTGGAAATAGCAGTACTAGTGTTAGTAGCCATTTTAAAACTTTTCAAAATTCAGATTATGAAACTTTTGAAAACAAAGCTCTGATACCAAATGTGAGAAATGCGGATTAAGGATCTTAAGGCTAGAATTAACACTAGAGGGGGGGTGAATAGTGTTTTTAAGAAATCTGTTAATCTTTTTGAGTTTATCTTAATTTATTAACAATGTATGCACTAATCAGACACAGATATGAACACAGAATCAAACACAGATGCAAATATAAAGTAAAAGCAGTAAAGGAAAGAACACACCGGATTTTATACTGGTTCGGAGTTACCCTACATCCAGTCCCGCACAACTAAGTACGGATTTCCTTTCAAAAGCAATTCAACAATTACAACCCTCGATTTCAAGGCTACGAGGTACACCCTCCAGAATAACAATCCTCTAGGTAGAGATACTTGATTTCTGGGGCAACAAGTTCACCCAATTGATTTCCAAGGCTACAATCACACCTTTTCTCGCTCAATTGATTTCCAAGGCTACAATTACACCTTTTCTCGCTTGATTGATTGCAAAGAAGTCTATAACTCAGATTAGCACTTGGATCTTATAGAGATAGTGATGGAGAATCACACTAGAAATAATCGAGTATGATTCGATGTTGATTTCGGCAGAGTAATGGTATGATTTTGTATTAAGAAATGTGGAAGAAGAAGAGGAGTGAAAACCAGAAAAATACGATTGAAAATTCATTGAAATTGACCCCTGTTTATAGAAGAACAACAGTCATGTCCATTCGTGAAGAGTTATGGCGAATAGACACTTCTTTTGAATTTTGAATTTTGAAGCCAACTGACACTATGTCGACATGGGGTATATGGGTATGTCGACATCCCAAAGGGATTTTTGGTGTTTTGATTTTCTTTGAAAATAACCTCTATTTTATATTAAAATTATTTTAAACTTTATAAATATACTTAACTATAGTTAAAATACATAAGTAAATATAAAGAACAATATATACATAATTTAACTATAATTTTATATTTAAATCTAAGTATAAATATTTAAAAGTTAAATATATTATTTGAAAAATAGTTTAAAATCAGGAGTAATTTGACTCTGAAAATAAAGATGTTTTTTAGGCTAAAATTATTTAAAATCATGACAGAGAGTTTTGAATCTTTTAAAAGGAAAGTTTTGAAATTATTTTGAAAACAAGATAATTTTATAAAATCATTTGAATTAAAATTAGTGGATACAAAACAATGTCCCACTAGATTTTCGTAGGTTCCATCCTACTTAGGGTTCCATCCCTTTAACGGGCTCGAAGTGGATTCCATTCCACGAATAAATTGGATATTAAGATGTTAGTGCCTTTCTATGAGTTTTAAAAAATATTCCCAATAAAACAAACTTAACCTTGAAATCTTGAACTCTTGATAATCTTGATACTCATGAGTCTTCTACCTCTATATCTTGAATCTCTATACTGTACAGTCTTCATTATTGATACCTGCATGGTTAGATCCTGCATATACATATATATCTAAACTTGTAATGTTAGTATTTATGTTTTATAATCTATTCTAAGGTTGTTGTCATCCAAACCAACTCCTCAGGGACTAACATGGGTTTAAGTAAAAGTTTGTGGAACATATCTTCGGAACCATTTAAAACCATTCTTTTCGAAACATTTGGGTTTAACTTTTGATATATCTAAGGTTATTAAAAGAACTGGGGTGAAAGCAATTCTTTCGAAAGCATAATTCCTAAGTAAAAGAAAGTGGATGGTTTCGAAACCAACCCTTTCGAAAGCATGGAGAAGCAGCTTCAAAGTTTAAGGCAAAAGAACCCTTTCGAAGGCATTGATTGGAAAGGTTGAATGCAGCAACAGGGGTTTCGACCCCTTCGAATGCTTATTTTAAAAACAAATGGAGGCAACCTCTTTCGAAAGCCCTTTTCCAAAAAAAAAGGCGTATTTGACTAAGTCAAAAGCTAATATAATCCCTTCAAAAGCATCCTTTGTAAGTAGAAATAGTTCAAAGTTTATAAGCGCAACTTCTACCCCTTCGAAAGCATGTTTCGACTCTATACCTTCCGCCTTTCTCCAATACACTGCATACCAAGGCATCCCATGTGTATTGGTTTCAACTTGGAAAGGGGAGGAAGTATGGGGTTGAAAGTTTGCAGGGAAGTGGCGAAGTAGTAAATATTATCAAAACTGTTTTATAGCTATCTAAAGTAATTGCTTTTCAACTAACTTCCCATATTTGACAAAATACTATTGGTTGCCGATTCTTTTTCAAAAATCCTTTCTAAAGGTACTGCCGAATTTAGCAATTAACAATTAAGAACATTTAGTTATATCTTTAATAAAATACTTAGAAAAATTCTCCGAAAATTCCTATAAATTTAGTTTGTTTTCTAACGTATTTAAATTTCTGACCCAAGGCTAACATATAATAGCCTCAAATAATTTAAACCCAATTTAACCATTTTCTTTACTAGAAAATTTATAATAAATCCACATTAACTTAGAAAATTACGAAACTTGAAACCCATCTCTAGAGTAATGTTTCTGACCTTATATCAAAACATAGGCCATTTGGATGTCATTTAATAGGTTTTTCAAATCAAATCTTATAATAATATCTATATGAAACAACATGAATCATCAATAAGCATATATATCCATTTAAACAATTAAAACATGGCATTTTACTTGCAGAAATTTTTTGGAACTTATTTAGAAACCGAAGATAATTAAAATGAGATGTAATCTATTATTCACCTTAGCTTGATTGTTAAGAAGGTTGAGATTTGCTCTTGAATTGATTTGATTAAGCTTCCTACTTGAATCCTTGCTTATCTTCCTTTAGATTACTTCTAATAGTGGTCGGCCAAGCTCTATATTTAGTTTTGTTTGTGAATGTTGTAAATGAAATTGGAATAAGGGTTTAGGGTATAAGAATATAACCTATTCCTATTTTGCCCTTATCTTATTACCTTTACTTATTTCATTTTAATTCTCCTTGGCTTTAGATTAATTAGGCACAGCTACATTATGATCATACAAATCTCAATCCCTTAACCATTTACATTATTTAATTTACTTTATCTAATTAAATGTTCCAAATAATGTTAGTCAAAATTAGGTTCGTTACATCAAGCTGCTACCGTGGATCCATCGCGGAGTGACTATATGCATGGAATTACTGAACGAATGGTTCAGGGGAATCAAGGATCATAATACCAACCGAGAGCATTTGCCAGGCCAAGCACTCAGGGCAGACTATGATTACCATCGTTCAGTAGATCTACCCAAGTCAGATTTGACTGAAATGGTTAGGAGGCTGATAAGTGAGAACCAACATCGGACTAATGATGAGTGGGGTCCTTCCCCGAGCTGGAATCTAATCTTAGAAGTTATTCTGTGTGAGGAATACTCGAGGAGCTTTGTGATGCCGACAATGTCGTCATATAACGGGAAGACAAATCCAAAGCTACACTTGATGAAATACGACTGTCACATGGATTCTGCCAGAGCTACCAATGTTATGTGATCTCGTTGTTTCTCGATTTTCCCGAAGGGAGTGGCGACGATGTAGTCCATCTGGCTGCCGCCGAGATCCATATCGTTTTTCAAGCAATTGGCACGAAAATTCATTGAGTAATTCTGTATGCACATAACCCGTCCAATGGACTTTATGTCACTTTCCAACCTCTTCTAGGGAGAGAGAGAGCCTTTGAAGGATTCCTTACATAGATTTCATACTGCAACAACGGAAGTAATTAATGCTCCAAAGGATATTGTACTAATAGCACCGATTAGGGGAATTTATCCCGAGACTGATTTTGGGAGATGGTTGAAGATGAAACCCCCACCAACGATGAATATATTATATAGGAAGGCAAATCATCTATTACGCTTAGAAGAGCCAAATACTACCGCCAAAATGGCCAATGATGGACAATTGGCAGAGGTAATACAGAGTAATGTTGTTGTAAAACATTCCGGAGAGAGTTCCAAAAATATTGTTATCAATGTAGAGAACCGAAATAGTGGATAGGACAGGAACAACAGTGGAGCTCAAGACAAGTCGGACTCAAGGAGATGTCCGAGAATCCCAAAGTTTGATAATTACATTTTACTAAAAAAACTCGACTGAAAATATATACTTAGCTACTCAGGGTAAAAACAATAAAGGAAGCTGGCTCCTAGGGAGCCGATTAAGAAGGAGAAGAGATCTAACAACTTTTGTAGATTTCACAAGACTCAAGGTCACAACACCAATGAATGAAGATATTTACGTAATGTGATCGAAGAATTGATCCATGAAAAGAAATTACAACAGTTTGTGCAAGCCCCATCGGATGGTGGGCAAGGAACTTCAAACCCCTATATGGGGCAAGCCGGGCCTGGTGTTGATGAGCCCAAGCGGCTGAGAAATGCCATGTTATTAATACTATAATCAGTGGATTGTATTAAGCTGAGAAGAGTTGGAACAAGGTGGAGCGATATGTTAGTGCTTTAAAGCATATAGTGAGAGTTGTTTTTCCATCAAAAACAGTGCTTCGGTAAAGAAACTCAAGAGTGTGACAGATGATATTGTTGTTTGTAATCGAGATGTTGATGGGTAGAGGCCCCGACTATTGACCCACTTGTTATTTCGGCCATAATGGCCTTGCCGTAGTAAGGAAGGTATTGGTGGACTGTGGGAGTTTAGTCAACATTCTTTTCAAGAGAGCCTATGGCCAGATGTTCTGGAGGTAAAGAACTTAAAGCCATGTAAATCTCGGATCCAGGGATTTAACGGGACGACTACTGAGCCAGTGGGATACATGGATCTACCTGTGGTACTTGGAGAGGGCAACCGTAAGAGAGTATGGGTTGTGCCTTTTGTTGTCTTAGATATTTACTCTTTCTATAATTCTATTTTAGGCCGATTGACCCTTGCTAAAATTTGAGCAGCCATCACTCCATGGTGTTTAACTGTGAAATTTCTAACCGAGAATGGTGTGGTGATTGTTCAAGGAGATCAAGGGCTTGGCCATGAGTGTTATGTCACTAAGCCGAAAGAGGCGAGGCGAAGAGAAAAAGGAAAAGGTGTGGAGAGGACTCTCTACATCAAGGCTCTGGACGCATAGCAACCACCGTTTGAGCCCTGGCTTAGACAACACAGTCGGTTCCATAAGGATATGGATCCAAGGAAAGAGCCGGAGGATGGAAGGGTTGCACCAGTCCAGTTAACGATCAACATCTTAGTCAACCAAGATGATCCTACGCGGGTCCTAAAGATCGAATTGCAGCTTGGCATGAGAGTGATGAAGGAGTTGGTTGCACTTAAATAAGAAGTGGAGAAGTCGAAAGATAATGGCTTTATCCGCGATGCCCTATTCTCGAAGTGGGTGTCAAATCTGGTTATGGTAAAAAAGTCGAATGGGAAGTGGAGGACATGCATTGATTATTTTGATTTGAATAAGGCATGTCCAAAGGACAACTTCCCGATCCTGGGGATTGATTAGCTGGTGGATTCCACAACCGAACACGAATTGCTATCGTTCATGGATGCATATTCTGGATACAATCAAATACCCATTCATGTACTAGATCATGAGCACACTAGCTTCATAACCGATTCAAAACACTACTTCTACCTTGTCCGTCCTTTGGATTATAGAACCCCGAAGCGACATAGTAGAGGTTGGTCAACAAGATGTTTAAAGATCAGATCAGGTGCTCAATGGAAGTTTATGTGGACGATATGCTTGTGAATTCATGATAATCGAGGAACCATGTCGATGATTTGGCGAAGATGTTCAGTGTTCTATGGAAGTACGAGATGAAGCTTACTCCTTTGAAATGATGATTTGGCATTGCGTTGGGGAAATTCTTCGGCTTTATTGTGAGCTCCCATGGGATCGAAGCTAGTCTGGAAAAGATTGAAGCACTAAAGAACGTCCAAGCCTTGGAGACAATCAAAGACGTACAAAGCTTGAATGGGAAGGTCGTCGCCATGAGTTGATTCATCTCCAGAGCCATTGACAAATCTATCCCTTTCTTTGATGTGATTAAGAAAGGGAAGAGAAATTTCGCTTGGATGTAAGAATGCAGGCACATTCTAGGCTTTGCTGGATCACTTGGAGAGACCCCCCATTCTATCGAAGCCGCTGGATAATGAGATTTCTTTATTTATCTAGCAGTGCCGATGTAGGCTTTGAGCCTCGCACTTGTACGAGAGGAGTCCTGAATCCAACGACCAGTGTACTAGATCAGTAAGCAGCTGACAGAAGAAAAAAGTAACTATCTGAAGCTAAAGAAGCTCGCATACTGCCTGTTGATCGCTTCAAGGAAGCTCCGCCCCTACTTTCAAGCTCATCTGATCAAAGTTCTGAATAACTAGCCCTTGAGACTGGTTTTGCAATGACTTGAGACTTTCAAAAGGATGTTGAAATGGAACATTGAATTAAACCAGTACGACATAACCTATCACCCTCAGAAAGCAATCCAAGGTCAAGCTTTGGCAGATTTCACTACTGAATACACTATGCTAGATGATACTCCAAAGAGCAATGTGGAGCAGAATGCTAGGTGGAAGATGTACACGGATGGTGCATCTAATAAACGATGTTCTAGTACTGGGGTTGTTTTGGTGACTCTCGAAGAACATTTGATTTGTTATGCCCTGACAAATGATTTTCCCACAATGAACAAGGAAGCAGAATATGAAGCCCTGATTGTTGGACTTAATATTATGAAAGAGCTGGGAGTTGAGACTTTGCATATCTTCTATGATTCCCAACTGGTGGTATGTCAAGTGCGGAAAGAGTTTCAGATGAAAGGAGCAAGGCTAACTCCTTATCTAAACCAAGCCCTTGAGCTACTTAGTGATATTGAATATTACATATAACACATATTCCTAGAGAGGAGAATGTGAAGGCCAGCTCACTAGCTACGTTGGCTAGTTCCAAAGATGCGCGGCTCATGGGCATGGTTCTTATGGAAGTACTATCGGCTCCAAGCATCGACCAATAGATGTCGATTGGATCTTGGAGGATGAACCTCAGAAGGAGTCATGGATGACTCCAATGAAGAACTATATACAGAGAGGAATCCTTCTGGATAGAAAGAACGAACGACGTCAACTCCTTCGTAAAGCTGTAAGATTCATCATCCAAGAAGGAGTATTTTATAGGAAAGGATTCTCAGTCCATATGCTTCAGTGTGTCACCGACGTTTAGGCCAAGCGAGTTTTGAGAGAAGTTCACGAAGGGGCCTGTGGTGACCACACTATGGGGCAAACCCTGGTAAAGAAGATCCTTTTTTACGGGTATTTCTAGCCAACTGTCAACCGAGATGCAGCTTATTACACCGGAAAGTGTGACAAGTGCCAGCGATTCACCAAGATACCAAGAGCCCCACCAATGAGATTTCTCAAACGGTTGATCCTTGGCCGTTTGAAAGCCGGGGAATCGATATTATTGGTGTGTTGCCAATATTGTAGGGTAGTGTGAAATACACCATTATCAAAGTTGATTACTTCGCTAAATGGGATGAGGCGGAGCCATTAGCCATGATCACAACAAAGAAAGTAATAAACTTCGTAGACAGAAACATCATATGTCATTTTGGGGTTCCACAAACGATTATTTTCGATAACTAGACCAAGGTTTTAAATCTCCCCGAGATCAACCGAGATGAAAATCCGAGATATTAGCCAAAATCCGAGATTTGGCAGCTTGGTTAGTTATAAGTCTTTTAAATATCGCCCGAGACAGCCGAGATATTTGCCCGAGATATTGGCCAAAATCCGAGATTTGAAACCTTGAACTAGACACAATTTGATAGTGCTGAGTTCAAAGATTTCTACCGCAGGCACCGTATCGAAAAGTGGTTTACTGCGGTGGCACACCCTCAGGCGATGGACATTGCAGGTAACAAAATCATTAAGTCCATTCTCAAGAAATGATTGGAGAAGGCTAAGAGCAAGTGGGTCGATGAGCTTCAATTGGCACTTTGGGTTTATCGAATGACCCATAAGTCAGCGAATGGCCTCTCTCCATTTGCCTTAGCTTATGGATCAGAGGCTATGATCCTGGTCGAACTCGAAGTACCTTCTCATTGAGTGACTTACTATAATCCACGGGGGGGTAAGGAACTCATGCTGGAGTCTCTCGATATGATCGATGAGAAGCGTGATGAAGCTGAATTGAAAGCAGCCGCACATCGGAGCCGAGTCATCCGATACTACAATACCATGGTCAGGACTTAGACCTTCAAAGTTGGCGATCTCGTTCTAAGACTAATCTTCCCTAGCCTAGGAAACTTAGGCCCAACATGGAAAGATCGATATGCAATTGAACAGAAGCTTGGAGATGGAAAATTCAAGCCAGCAACAGTGGATGAGATATCACTCCCATGGGCGTGGAATAGCAAACACTTGTGACATTACTTCACTTAAATGTAAATTTGTACGTATCTAATCAAAGCTGTGTAACTAGATAGAATATGTCATTCTAATGTTTATAAAAGAAGTGACTTTCGAAGCTTATGAATCTGTCTGTGCTTGACTTTATACTGGGATCAGTAATATATACTTAAATGAACTTGCATATGCAAAGTGCAGGTGCAAAGGTACCCAGAGATAAGTGCCAATTAAGCTCCCGCAGTCCATGATCATACGCACAGAGCTCAATCACACTTGGCGTCTAAAGAGATGCCAAACAAATCCTATAACCCATGACTTGGGGGCAGGGGTATAATTACTCAAAGGCTGAACGAGATGGTTTTCCTCTACTGCTCATGCCCGGAGTTTGATAGAGCATCCACACCTTGCCCAGAGCAGGGAGGACAAAAGGTCTGCGCCTGGAGATAGGCGGGACCTTACCTAGATCGATCAACGCCTAGAGTTAGGCACGATCGGAAACAAACATCCTAGAAAAGGATGTTTAAACCACTATGATAAAGTGGTTAACTCCAACCAGCGCTTAGATTTTGGCTTGGTCAGAGCATGTATTCCAGAGAAGGATGGTTGGAGAGACATCCGAAGATGAATTGCCTGGATTGATACCAAAAGTTAAGCGCGATCACACTCAAAACATCCCTGAATGGATGTTCAAGTTAGCTCTCCAACCAAGTAGAATTTGACCAAATTCCGGATTTGAACATGGTCACATGCAAGCAAACACTCCGGTAATCATTCTTTGCTCGCAAATAATAGAACAGACTAATAACTTAGTCCGGTGATGTGGACCGCAAATACATTGAATGTAAAGCGCATTTCTCGAACGCTTAGACAAATTCATGCAAGACTTGAACGAAATAAAAAGTCTTTATTATTCACAACCAAAATAAGAATTCGAAGAAAAATTACAAGTATTATTAACAACTAGACTGAAAGCAAAAGTAAGAGCCGAACAAAACTGGCCTGAAAACAAAAGCCGGTTCCTAGTACTATACAACCAAAAGCACAAAGGAGTTGAATGATCATTTCTTGGTCCTCTTCTTTTTCTCTTTCTTCTTTGCAGAAGATGTCTCATCGAATTCCTTTGGTTTCTTCATTATTCTTCCTCCATTGCCTTTGCCCTTCGAAGGCGAGCTAAGTAACGCGATGCCAGACATGCTTTGTGTGTTCTCGGTTATGGGTAGTGTGACCGAAGACAAAATGGTCTTTTTCGGGCAAAGCTATTGATAGAGGAGGAGGAGAACAGTCAGTCGGCTCTTGCTTAATTTTTCCAATAGACTTGAGCTGTTGTTCAAGAAGTTTGCTCATTGAAAGCCTTTTAACAAGATCAAGCATCTCGGTGATCTCAACATCATTTGCATGTGTTTTTTGAAAGTTACCAGGTCCTTCTTCTTGTAGCGCATCGATCATTTGCACATCTGGATCGAGGGATCAGTGACCAGGATGCTCAAGATTACTTCAAAGACAGTCTTGGCAATTGAATCAATCGTCATTGCTTCTGGTCCTGACCGAGAGCCCTCTTTGGGAAGACTTGGAATTGCAGGCTGACCTGGAATTTGAGAAAGATGAAATGAGAGATTAACAACGTCAATCAACATCATGTGTGCTCTCTTAAATATGAGCAAGTTCAATGATATACCTTTGCCAAATTGAGGTTCGGTGTGGGTAGGCATGCCATTCAAGTTCCCCTTGTGTATAGGAGATAGCATGCTTGGCTTATGGAGTTGCAGCGTATCGAGATTATACCCAGGATCTGACGGAGTGATAGAGACAGGTGGAGGCCCGAAAGTAAGGCAGTAATGGTGTCTTGAGGAGTAGTGTCGGAACCTCTGGCTTGGTCCTTTTGAATTGTGGTAGCCAGTTCCGGATGCAGAATGAGTTCACCTACTCTTAGCGCCTCGATTTCCTTTGTACTTATGATTTCATTCTCTAGCTCTACCAAGTCCACTTCACCTTCTTCCGAATGTTCTCACTCTTCCCACGTAATTTTGTCCCATGCCATTACTAAGACTTTGGGAATAACTTTCTCTAAGCCATGCTAGATCCTTGAATTTAAGAATGTTGGTGTGTAGTCTGTGATGAGTGGATCGAAGCAATCCTTAATCCATCTCTCAACAGCAGCCATTAACTTGTCCAACTTCTTGGCTTTCTCCAACGCATCATCTCTTTGCTTACGAGCCTTAATGGTTTCTTCGTAGTACTCTTGAGCCATTTTGAGGGCCTCGTCCTTCTCTTTCTTTTCTTTCTCTAGTTGTGCCTTTAGCACTTTTATCTCTTTAGCCAAATCATGATTTCTGTGGTGAACGGATTCCACTTCGATTAGATGATTCTTTCTTTCTTGCTCGAGTGTAGCATTTAAATTCCTAACTTTTTGATTAGCATCCTCCTTTACCTCCTTTAACTCGGTAACTTCTTTATTGAGGTGAGTGATGGTCTTGTCATTTTGGTTCGTAATGAGTTTCATTCCTACGATCTCACCCTCTAAATTCTCAGTGTATTCCGAGATGGTTTCAGCTAGCCTCCTTTAAGCGAAGTACTGATCATACACATCACTGATGTATGCAACCATTTTGTTCTTGATATATGCAAGAATATCTTTCAAGTTCGGAACGAACTTGCAGGCTTTGAAGTTGATCTCCGAAAAGCAATGCTGTAACTCGGCTATCTAAGGCTTCGAAGCGATTGGTTGATCCTTTACGACATAGATAGGCTTCTCGATAGGTGCTTTACTACGTCGGGAGGAATCAGAAGTAGTGGATTTCTATGAACGATGAGACTGCTAAGAAGTATGAGATGGCACTGGCTACTTAGTAGAGAGGGAAGCACAAGAAGGGTCATCATAAAGGACATCGTCGCGACGACTAGGTTGTTTTTCCAAACCTTTGGATGGGGAGACCTGGACCAAGATCGATGCCTAGATGACGAATCAAGTGGCCTGTAGTCTTTCTTTTTGCCTCCATGATCGCGCCTAGAGTGTCGGTTGAAATTGGAATCATAACTAGACCTGCAGGGCAGCGTGGTTGGCTTATGCCTCGACTGATACCCCATCTGATCCTGGAAATTGCCATATAGTCTGCATCGATCCATTGTAACTATGAATAAAACAAAGATAAATCAGCATTGACAAGATAAGAGCACTATATGAGCTGTGTGGAGTATAGTGCATGTTTGTGCATGAAGGTGTCCTAGTGTCCCCTCGACGAACCGTGGGTTTGAATTTTGCTGACAGGCGTAATCTCCCCTGCCTTAGTTGATGGCACATCTTCGGTGAAACGAAGAGGAGATCCAAGATCCCCAAGGCTCATATTAGTAGGGCCAAAGGAGTAAATTACGTCTGGGATTGGCCCAAGACTAGCGAACGGATTCTCTGAAGCATGCACAGGAGTTTCAAATGCAGTTTTGACCGATGGAGGAGGAATTGAAGTCTTATTTGCCCATTTTAATCTTAAGGCTTCTTCTATGCAGTGGTTGTTAGTCTTCTTCATCTTCATCACTAAATGGGTCATGACCTGCATCAATATCGATTTGGCCTTCTTTTTCTCCGTTACCACCTCCTACCACACATTTTCCTATGATTTCAACCTCATCGGTGCACTCTTGTACTTCGCCAGTCTCGATCATTGGACTTTGAACTAGGGGCACTGGTGAGTGGTCTCCATCGTCTTTGGATGAAGAATCATCCCCATTACCATCGATGACTTTTGAAGTAGCACCAATGCTGTAATCAAATTCCAATAAGTCATAAGACTGCAGATTCTCATCGCTAAGTAGTGGCTTGGCATCTCTCTCTTCCTCTGGGATTGCATGGAGCTATTTGACGGTCTCTTCCAAAGCTGCATTGGTGGACCTTTTATGAATATATGCAAAGAACAAATAAGGTGTTTAGCTATAGCAGAAACTATGAACCTGAGTTCGTACATAAAAAATAGGAACATAATTTATAGGGAGACAACCATCGATCCTAGAGTACAACGATCAAAAAAGAATTCTTCCTTAAAATAGTTAGTTATTCCAAGTACCAACTATAATTCGAAAATCCTTAGATGGCCTTAAGAAGACGAGGGAAGGATTTCCCTTGCGACGCTTGAAATTGAACAAATATCGGATCTCTTATTTACTTAGGACCCGGTCAAAACGACGAGCAAATATAATGAACATGCTATGGAGGAATGCATAACTATTTGGATGAAGCTGAACTGGAGCTAGTCTCATGAAATGAAGAACTTGTTGGATATACTGATTAAATGGATGGATGCCTTCAGCCAAGCACATGTACTTATTATATGTTGTATACCCATTTGGCGGATGGTGTGCTCTATGGTGGCACACCAGAACCAACATATCCTTAAACGGCATGCCGTGCTTATCGCAAATTCTCCTAAGAGATCCTTCCTTGATCTTTGACATGACGAAATCAGCTAGATCATCTGATATAACCACATCATCAAGATTGTCGGAGGTAGGTTCAATTTCTGGGTCTTCTACAGGCTCAATTGGAACTTCCAACATGTTGTTTTACTTATGAATTTTTGGGTTGAAGTGCAGGCTACATCGGAGTTTGTCGTAAGGATGGAACTATAGTCGAGCTTGACTCGGTGTTTGATTCAGCATATCTAGAAATTGATGGACCTCTAACTTGAGCGGAGAGATGCTCGAAATGTCTATGAGACATAGTTATCAAAACTCAATATATAACTGATATCAGATTGATTAAAATTTGTGCCTTGTGCCAAAGTGAAAGTCTAATGCAGTGTTGTGCAATGTCGTGTAGTGCCAATTTCTGATATGTACAGCTATTTATTTTAAAGTCTGGAGTTTATCCGAAGTGACCGTCATTTCTGACCATCCCGTCGAACCTTCACGTCATTGACCATGCCATGGAAATGCTCAATAATTCAAGTGATAATGTTTGACAAAATTTGAGCAATGACCAATAATGAAACTCTCACAAGAGAGTTTGAGGACCAAAAAAACCCCAAGGGTAGGATAGTTACTGATCCATACCCTTAGTGGGTTTTTTCTTGCCTTTTCTCAATTTCCTTCCCCGATCCAAGGCACTGCCATCAACGTCGAGTTCGTCGATGTTCATCGCCGCTACCATCACCTACAAAAGTTGCTCTAATGCAAATAGAACAACTGATTCAAGCCCTGGATCTCGAATTGGGTTTTGTGCAATATGGTTCAGGTACAAACCACAAGGGACAAGCGACAACTGAGTCCGTAGGGTGGAGGCAGCAGTTCAATAGGAAGCAGCGTTTCAAGGTAAGAGGCGGCAGTCAATAGTTGGAAGCAAGGAGTGTTAATGGCAGATGCGAGCTCAAAATTAGATTGCTACAAATAAAGTGAAGGAAGAAAAGGAAGTGGCTCAAGTATATAGCCACCAATCCAAATAATTAGCAACAAACTCGCCTATCTCTAAGGCCATGGATCGATATCAATCCATGCCCATGGTTCGGTATCGATTGATTGACATTCAAAAATAAAAAATGAAATACACACACACACACATATGTGTGTGTGTTTGTATGTGTGTATGTGTGTAATCTAGTGTTTCACAGGAACTAGTTTACACATGGAACCAATGCACGATAAAAAAATCAAAGACTTGTGTGTGTACATGCTCAACATTCAATAATTAGAACCGAAAAAAGCAGATTCAAACCTGAATGATCTAGAAAAAGAATCAGTTCACAATTACCAAACTTGGAATGACAGATCATGAGAACATGCTCCAGTTTTATAGCCCCAGATACTAGTAAACCATCGCAATGAATGGCTATTGACACAACACTTTATCTAAAGGGTCCAAAAAAAGGATAACAATAATTCAAAGCATGGATTGGAGTCCGATATCGCAATCCAGACCTGTCTCGATTCAAAGCACATCATGTTTGCAACTAGATGCACTTTGGGGGGCAAATGTTATCCAACCTTTTGACCAGGCAATATTCAAACTAACTTGACGGATAGAACTTGAAAGTTACCGAGGCAGAAAGCCCGAAGAGATAGCCGAAAGCCTATAAACTAAGTACAACCAAGATCATAAGGCAAAAGCAAGATCACTCCAAAAGTTCCAAAACTCTATCCATCAATCTGATGGATCGGTACCGAACCATGGCTATGGATCGGTACAATCCGTAGGATCTCCCTAGAACTTCACCATTTTCCTTATACTACTAAGTCTTGATGCCAGAGGCTCATTCCAGGCTCCATAGATCTATCGCCTATTGTTTGCTATTGAACGCTTCAAGCACTAGAAATCGACAACTCTCCTCTTCCACCGATCCATCATTTGAACTCATAAACAAGCTCATAACTATACAAGCAAGTTGGGAGACAACAATGCTATGATGTATCGCTTCATCCCAAAGTGGCTAGAAGGATCCATAAGAAGATCTTATGGATCGGTACAAATCCATGCCTATGGATCAATACTGAACCATAGCTATTTGCTGATAAGGATATGTTTTCTCGAGGTAAATTGCTGCCAGATCATAGATAATACGGAGGAAGACATGCTAGAGCTTTTCTCAGCAAATACAGCTATAAATAGGCATGGAGAGTCATCATTTCGGGGATCTCTTTAGCACTATTGCAATTTTTACATAATCTCTTGTAATTGTCTTTGGAGTGGTACCGAATGATAAACATCACTTGTAAAATAGCTATATCATCAATAAAATTCTCAAGTGAACGTAGACAACGATTGGTCGAACTAGTATAAATTTTTGTGTTGTTATGTTTTTGCTCATTTTAGTTTACTTTTCATTTCTTTTATTCTCTACTTAATCTTTGTGTGTTAGTGCCACATTTTGGTACTAACAACTATCATCAAGAATAAGTAGTCATCGATATCATAGGACATGCTCTCGGTATTGCCTAAGATTATCTCTTAGATAACCATAAAGTATACATACCTAGAGGCCATCATACTTAACATATTATAAAAAATACATAACAATCGTCCAAGTCAGGCATATACAAAAAGAATATGGAAAAAACCCTATTATGCCTAACTTAGCTCTCGGCTAAGCATGTATCGATCAGAGGGCATGGAGTACAAATACACAACACACTACTCTTAGTAGTGCTAAGGATCATTCTCCCGATGATAACATGATTAACTTACACATGGGTTGATTATCTCATGGACTTTTAGTCTCATAAAAAATCATATCGACTCAGTTACAATCCATAAATGTCATAACAGTGTATGTGTAACGACCCGATATTTTGGACCATTCGCATCCATTATAAGTGTATAGGTAGACACTCATGCCGGAATTGAATTGCTCAAAATACCGCATTGTTAATTTAAATTTGGCAAAACTGAACATATACAGTAAATAAATATAATCACAGATCACAGACACAGAGTAATAAATGCAGCGGAAATAAAAGAGAAAGTAGTTCATGAAGCTACTATATAAATATATAAGTTACATCAGAGTTAAACCAGATACAACGGAAGAGTAATACGATACATCAGATACAAATCAGAATACATCACTGGAATCATCGAATACTGAAAGCAGAATAGGTGACTGGATCTTCAAGCAAAGCTCCAACTTCAAAGGTGAGTCTCGAATATTGGTGCACTCAGTCTGACCCGAGCGTAAAGCAAAATACAAAACACTCGAGTCAGGATTAACATTCTTATATTAATAAATCCAACTCAAGTGAAATAGCAATTTGAAATACAAGTAACTCAAAGGATGTTTGGAATAACCATCCTTTAAGGATCCGTTAAACTATCTACTAGGTAGTAATATACGCTAAGTAGATAATGTCTATCAGTAATATAAGGTATTAAAATAGTGTTAAGTCATGGCCCATTCCACCCTTAACACATTTTTATTCCCAAGAGCATATACAAGACCGTAGTTTCCCCAAAACCGGAAGTCACCAGAGGGAAATCCATATACTAAAGGTACAAAACAAATTCGTAGTGGTCGCGAATAGGGAATACAAGTATGACAAGGCACATGAGGTAATACCCAAGGTAGTGATACTACCGTTTGCCTGATCCGGACTGGTGAGAATGCAACGCCGCAGCGCCCGCAACACCGTGAAACAACACTCCCAAAATCAAGGGTGCACCAATCGACAACAAGTAATAAGTAGTTCGAAGAAGTGTGTCCACTTGAGGTAGCTAATCCTCCATTGGCCCGGCACGGCTCCTGTTTTAGTCATTTCCAATTTGACACAAGTGTCAAGGCTATCCATCATCGTTCTCTTTCTTCAGTCAACACGTACATCATTCCAGCCACTTCATTCTGGATCATCACTCCGCGTATAGTTATTAAAGTGGTTTTCGGTTTAGATAGAGAGTATATCCATAACCGATTCCGGTCTCTTTAATAACTTTCGTAGTTATTACACCGATTGGTTGTTTAATATATTTCAAAACCAAATCAATTACAATTTCAAATAGAATTCGTAAATAAACATTTCATTTGTCTTCTAAACCAATTTCCAAAAATTTACGTTTCAAAACATCCAAATTACCATTTCAAGATCTTATAATTCAATTTCAATTTCCTTTAAAACAATTCAAATATTGATTCAAGTTCGTATATAAGTTTCATTTCGAAATCATTCAAATTAATTTGATTTAACATTCAAATCAATTTAACTTCATTTATCGATTTTATTCAATATTCGTTAAGTAAATTTTCCATTCAAAACAATTTCTATTAAATTCCCAATTCATTAAATCCATTATTCAAATTCAACCTCATTTTATCAAACTTACAAATTTAATTAAAGTAAATTCATCAAATCAAATTCTTTAAATTTCAAGTCTTACATTAATTTCAATAAATCAGATTTTTTTTCTTGTTAAAGAGATTTAATTTCACTTATTTACTTACTTAAATAATTTTCCAAAAACTTAATTAATAAAGAAACTCAATTTCAATTATTTACGAAGTAAATTCACTTATTCAAAAAAATCAATCTTACTTATTAAAGAATTCAATTCAATCTAATCATTAAATAATTCAATCTTATTTAATTAATAAATAATTCAAAACTTAATTATTAAATAATTTCAAAGTTTAATAATTTCAACTTAATTATAATTTCAAACTTAATTATTAAATCATTTCAAACTTAATTCAATCATTTCTCAAATTAAACAACATTCTTTCATCAATTACATTTTTAATATTTTGTTTCAGATTTTTAAATATTAACATTTTTCCTTTCATTAAAAATTCAAATTTTAACTTTATTTCAAAACCATATTATTTATTCAAATAAAATCTATATTTTATCTTTAAATCAAATTTTTGACCAATCGGATTTTATTTAATTTTCTATCCTAGGTCAAAGTTAATTTTTTTGGGTATTTATCATTTCAACCCGATTCCAATTCAATTCAAAATCAAAACATAGCAAAGGGAACTTGCAGTGTGATAACTGGGATGGTGTCAAAGTAAATAAACAAGCAATAACCACAATCAATAACAATCCAATAATTAATTCAAATAATCCTGAAATAATCATATTAATTCACATTGTTGTTTGTGCAAATTAATATAATTATTTCTAGAATCTACACTATCATTTCCTGTAGATTAAAGATTATTACATTACGGTTTTCACTTGTCCTTCAATTTCAATTTTTACACTACAACAATTAATCCAATATACGTCGATGGTTCAAAGTGTAATTATCACTATTCTACATGTCAATTAATTTAACCATTAAAAGGGGTCATATTCAACTAATCAAATTTAACATATAAATCAGTTTAAAATTGTTAACTATCCTATATCAATTTCAATTCTGCACACTATTTATCATTTAACACTAACAATTTAACGTCCAATATAAACATCAACAATCAATCAATTATCAGCCAAACTGTATTATCATCGCATAAATAATTAACAGATAAAGGTGTCAGATGTCACAGGTGAACTGATACAGTTAATAGCATAAATAACAGTAGCATATTTCAATTGTCGTTTCAATTGAAATCAAATTTAATAAATAAAAGAACGTTAATCGTGAGTGAGTGCTCACCTTTCATGGCTAGATAGATTTGACCGATGAAACGAGTTACGAATCCAAGCTCAAAGTCGGATAGGCACGGATTTGATGAAGGAACAAGCACGACGGGCCAAAAACTGATAAAATGGGAATCGATGAGAATCAAATAAAATCAGTTTTGATATAACCGAGGGTACATACATTATATATATATCCAGTATTTAGTTAAGACAACTATTAAATAATATAAAGATTTTAAAACCATTATCCTTAAACTCAGATATTGAAAATCAAAGATGTATAAATTTGAAAGCTAACAGATGCATACACATTTGTATATAAATTTATATGCAGACACGTAAACTTATACAGACCCATATGCCTATATAGACACTATTATATACGTATATCAAAGAATGAACTAGAATAATCATAACTAATATAAATATACACTATAACACTATTTATAAAGCATACCCAAAATATACACATGTGCGCATATATACTTGACTGTTATGAACTTACATAAATTTACATAACTTATATACTTAGCATTAAAAAAAATCAGTATTTATCAAAATCAATATAAACAGTTTATCGTTATACGTAACTTAAAGAATATAGTATATAAACCATCTATCATAGCTAATCGATAGCTTAAACTTAATAAAAAAATAAATCTAACAGCACGTGTGATATGCAAAAACTTAAACTATCCTACATACAAATAAAATCAATATATTAACTTTACACAAATACAACTTATAATATATATAAGTAACTGGAAATACTATATAACATATACAACAACCTTTATAAAATATAAGTCAGATTTGTAACCAATATATATGCAGAACCTTTATTTAAAAGTAACAAAGTATATATGGTCATTCCCAAATTCATATAAACAAATACTAACAGTGCATATAACTTCCAAGTACAAAACCCCTATATAATTTAACAGTGAAATGTAATACTTTCAATATTGAAATATATAACTCATATTACTCACAAAACATATGCAACAAAAACATATGCAGACAATATTTCAAACCACACCATTTATAATACTATATTACCTTGCAACTTTCATAAATAGATATAGACTTTATAATTGTACACTCTGTATAAACAGAACCCATTCGAAAATCAAAACATCAACCGCATGATATATATTTATATATATATATATATATATATTATATTATAACTCACCTACATACACATAACATGTATTCGGCTATGACACAGAGAAGGCAAGCGGGGCTGTGAAGGCGGAAGTGGAGGAAGTAAGGTGGACATGCATGGGTGGATCCGTTTGGGCTGTGGCCATTGCGAGGTGGTGGAGATGGATCGGAAAACGGTGGTAGGGAGGAGCGAGCGGAGGTTATGGGTTGAAGGCGCTGATGGATGCTCGTGCATGGGTTCGGCACTTGGTCAGGGCGGAGACAGGGTACGTGGTTTTGTTGGTCGGATCGTACGTGAAGATGTAGACAAGGTGGGTGGCGGGTTGCGTGTGGCGAGCGACTGCTGCTGCATGGTGAGGAGGTTCAGGTGAGAGCAAGTAGATCTTGGGAAAATGGGAAAGCGGTATTCAAAGCAAATGTATAATTGTTTTTATCATGGCAGAGCAAACAAAGAAATGGGAGAGGAAGTGACTCAGGCGAAAGAAAAAGATTAAGTTTTGTATAATTCACATTTTTGGAAGAAACAAAAGCAACAAAAAAGGCAGCAGTTCCCAAGCAACACGTGATGAAGCAGTAAATATGAATTTGGAATAGTAATGGTCTGGAAATCAAAAGTTAAAAGTTTAGTATTGGGAATATTAACAACCGGTGAAATGTCAAGTGGTTGATATTAATGTCTGGGAATTTGAAAGGCATGAGGCTGTTGATGATACTATGGATAATGGAAAGGCATCAGAAACCAAAAGGCTTGGTTGCGGAACCGATACACTTAGCGTTTCGTAGGTTGCATCGCACATCGGACTTCGAAATTGACAATTGAATATATCGTAGAGATCAGCACAACGAGACGATCAAAACGGTATAATGATATCAGTGTTACGATTGAATTATAAAAATTTGAATTTTCTACTATCGGAAAATGCGAGAAAAACGTAAGAAAATAAGATCGACGGAGCTAAAGATGTCCGAATTTTGAAAAACGAAAAATAGCGTTTGCTTAGAAGATGGTTTAGAAATTTTCTATGTAAAAATATTTAGGTTTCGAAAACATTTTATTTTCATCGCTTTTTAACTGATTAAATTGAAGTAAATTTACGCGCGAAATAAACTTTCGTATTTTCGGACGAAAATTTACCAGTTGCTATGTTTAACTAGACGCATTCCAAATATCAAATTTATATTTCAAAATTTTATCGTTTAAAATTTCGCAAAATTTTAACTAATTACGTTATTAAAACAGTTAAAATTTACGGGTCGTTACAGTCTCCCCCACTCAAAACTTTTCGTCCCCGAAAAGGAACGAGGTAGGAGAATAAAAACAACCAGAAAGAAAAACAGATTTGAAATACAATTAATTTAAACCATATAAATTCAAATTGATATTCAACAATTGATTTAATCCACTTGATTTCACTAAAATCAATCTCAACTTTTTGTAAATTCATTATCTTATTATCCAATTATCTTTAATTTACAATTTCTAAAATCATAAATTTGAATAGTCTTTTATTATAATCATATTTTTTTTAACAATTTAAATTCTTCTTTATTCCAAATTATTGTTAAATTTATTCTACTTAATATATCTAATCACATATATTTAACCCATATAAATTAATTTAAAATATAAAAGTTTCGATTTAAATTAATTTACATCTATTAATTTCTTTTAAATTCAAGGTATTTTCACATGTTGATCAAATTTCAATTTATTAATTCTTTCAAAACAAATTTATTAATTTTTTTAAAACAAATTTATTAATTCTTTCAAAACAAATTTATTTCATTATTAATTGAGTTTACTTATTATCCTATCTAACTCTATTAACATCTTTATAATCAAAATTTTAGTGTATAACGTTTATTATAAACACTCAAATTTATAAAATCATTTCATATTGTATATTATCCAATTACATTTTAACTTCTGAATAATTTAGGTAAGTTATATTGAAATGCAATTTAGTAATATATACAAATAAAATTTTCATATTCAATTATTTCAAGTTTAAATATTTATCCAAAATTTAGCTTTATTTATAATTGAAAACATCCTTTAACAAAATTTTAAAAATTAAATTTCCATTTAATTTCAAACCTTTAGAAATAATTATGTATATATTATATATATTAAATCAAATTAAATTTTAAAATAATATACCCATATATATATAAAAATCAAGTCATACTTAAGAAACTCAAACCAAAAATATTTTTCCAAAACAAAACCGTAGTAAAGCTACAGAATGGTTTCTCCACTTCGAAACTCGAAAATGAATGTCGATGATGCGGCCGCCATCACCGAAATTATTTTCCAACGACAAAGAGAAGAGCACTGATTTCAACATTTTAAAATTCTTTGAAAACGATTTCTATTTGAAAATATTTTAAATACTATACACTTTAAAACTTAAAAACCAAATTGAAATCACCCAAAAAATTAAATTCTCAAATTCTTTATTTAAATTCCTTTCAAATCCCAAATCAAATTATAACCAAGTTTCATAAATTCATTTATTTATTATGCAATAATCAATGGTTTACAAAACAAGAAATGAAAATCAAATTATTATCATTTCTGACAACAAATTCATTAACAATTTAATTTCAGAAAACTTATATTTATATATAATATAATCATACAAAACTTTTATTTTATCTACCAAATTTGAAAACAATATTGTGTCAGTTTGCTCTGCTCAAGTGTTTTGGAAATCCTATCGATAGCGTTGATCAGACAAATCGATCGAAAACCCAAATCAACATCAACAACTCAAACAACACAATGTATATTAAAACATTTTAAATATTAATTTACAAATACACTTCCTCGCTTGACGATCCAAGAATAGATTACAAAGCAGGGACAAAGATTAAAATTTGTGGACTCAAATCAAAGAAATTTTGATTCGAAGATAGGTTCAAACAAAGATAAGATGATTAAATAACGAAATAGGAAGATGGATAAGTTTATATAAAACACGGGCGACCTTAACCGAGTCGACCGTGACTTCAAGAATAAGATCGGTGCAGAATTTCGAGACAAATCCACATTCGATCTCGAGAAATAGAATTCAGGTATAGCAGGAGATAGATAGCATCGTAAACCGAGGATACAGAAATCTCCGGTAAATCAATGCCTATTGTAAAGGAGTTTTGCTCCTTTACGAATCATTCGAAGATTGGCGAGACCGCCGATCTATTATAGATATCATTCAAAATGGAGTTATGGGGTGCTCCAGAATTGAAAGAAGACGAATAGTGAAGGACACGAATGAATTTCGAAACCGAGGGGACATTTCAAAATTCAAAGGGATCGAGTCAAAAGAAAGAGTTTGAAACTCGAATGAGAGTGGTTCTGTAAATATATTTACCATATATGCTAAATTTTTCCTAGAGCTACCAAAAGCTCTGATACCAACTATAACGACCCGATATTTTGGACCATTCGCATCCATTATAAGTGTATAGGTAGACACTCATGCCGGAATTGAATTGCTCAAAATACCGCGTTGTTAATTTAAATTTGGCAAAACTGAACATATACAGTAAATAAATATAATCACAGATCACAGACACAGAGTAATAAATGCAGCGGAAATAAAAGAGATAGTAGTTCATGAAGCTACTATATAAATATATAAGTTACATCAGAGTTAAACCAGATACAACGGAAGAGTAATACGATACATCAGATACAAATCAGAATACATCACTGGAATCATCGAATACTGAAAGCAGAATAGGTGGCTGGATCTTCAAGCAAAGCTCCAACTTCAAAGGTGAGTCTCGAATACTGGTGCACTCAGTCTGACCCGAGCGTAAAGCAAAATACAAAACACTCGAGTCAGGATTAACATTCTTATATTAATAAATCCAACTCAAGTGAAATAGCAATTTGAAATACAAGTAACTCAAAGGATGTTTGGAATAACCATCCTTTAAGGATCCGTTAAACTATCTACTAGGTAGTAATATACGCTAAGTAGATAATGTCTATTAGTAATACAAGGTATTAAAATAGTGTTAAGTCATGGCCCATTCCACCCTTAACACATTTTTATTCCCAAGAGCATATACAAGACCGTAGTTTCCCCAAAACCGGAAGTCACCAGAGGGCAATCCATATACTAAAGGTACAAAACAAATTCGTAGTGGTCGCGAATAGGGAATACAAGTATGACAAGGCACATGAGGCAATACCCAAGGTAGTGATACTACCGTTTGCCTGATCCGGACTGGTGAGAACGCAACGCCGCAGCGCCCGCAACACCGTGAAACAACACTCCCAAAATCAAGGGTGCACCAATCGACAACAAGTAATAAGTAGTTCGAAGAAGTGTGTCCACTTGAGGTAGCTAATCCTCCATTGGCCCGGCACGGCTCCTGTTTTAGTCATTTCCAATTTGACACAAGTGTCAAGGCTATCCATCATCGTTCTCTTTCTTCAGTCCACACGTACATCATTCCAGCCACTTCATTCTGGATCATCACTCCGCGTATAGTTATTAAAGTGGTTTTCGGTTTAGATAGAGAGTATATCCATAACCGATTCCGGTCTCTTTAATAACTTCCGTAGTTATTACACCGATCGGTCATTTAATATATTTCAAAACCAAATCAATTACAATTTCAAATAGAATTCATAAATAAACATTTCATTTGTCTTCTAAACCAATTTCCAAAAATTTACGTTTCAAAACATCCAAATTACCATTTCAAGATCTTATAATTCAATTTCAATTTCCTTTAAAACAATTCAAATATTGATTCAAGTTCGTATATAAGTTTCATTTCGAAATCATTCAAATTAATTTGATTTAACATTCAAATCAATTTAACTTCATTTATCGATTTTATTCAATATTCGTTAAGTAAATTTTCCATTCAAAAAAATTTCTATTAAATTCCCAATTCATTAAATCCATTATTCAAATTCAACCTCATTTTATCAAACTTACAAATTTAATTAAATTAAATTCATCAAATCAAATTCTTTAAATTTCAAGTCTTACATTAATTTCAATAAATCAGATTTTTTTCTTGTTAAAGAGATTTAATTTCACTTATTTACTTACTTAAATAATTTTCCAAAAACTTAATTAATAAAGAAACTCAATTTCAATTATTTACGAAGTAAATTCACTTATTCAAAAAAATCAATCTTACTTATTAAAGAATTCAATTCAATCTAATCATTAAATAATTCAATCTTATTTAATTAATAAATAATTCAAAACTTAATTATTAAATAATTTCAAAGTTTAATAATTTCAACTTAATTATAATTTCAAACTTAATTATTAAATCATTTCAAACTTAATTCAATCATTTCTCAAATTAAACAACATTCTTTCATCAATTACATTTTTAATATTTTGTTTCAGATTTTTAAATATTAACATTTTTCCTTTCATTAAAAATTCAAATTTTAACTTTATTTCAAAACCATATTATTTATTCAAATAAAATCTATATTTTATCTTTAAATCAAATTTTTGACCAATCGGGTTTTATTTAATTTTCTATCCTAGGTCAAAGTTAATTTTTTTGGGTATTTATCATTTCAACCCGATTCCAATTCAATTCAAAATCAAAACATAGCAAAGGGAACTTGCAGTGTGATAACTGGGATGGTGTCAAAGTAAATAAACAAGCAATAACCACAATCAATAACAATCCAATAATTAATTCAAATAATCCCGAAATAATCGTATTAATTCACATTGTTGTTTGTGCAAATTAATATAATTATTTCTAGAATCTACACTATCATTTCATGTAGATTAAAGATTATTACATTACGGTTTTCACTTGTCCTTCAATTTCAATTTTTACACTACAACAATTAATCCAATATACGTCGATGGTTCAAAGTGTAATTATCACTATTCTACATGTCAATTAATTTAACCATTAAAAGGGGTCATATTCAACTAATCAAATTTAACATATAAATCAGTTTAAAATTGTTAACTATCCTATATCAATTTCAATTCTGCACACTATTTATCATTTAACACTAACAATTTAACGTCCAATATAAACATCAACAATCAATCAATTATCAGCCAAACTGTATTATCATCGCATAAATAATTAACAGATAAAGGTGTCAGATGTCACAGGTGAACTGATACAGTTAATAGCATAAATAACAGTAGCATATTTCAATTGTCGTTTCAATTGAAATCAAATTTAATAAATAAAAGAACGTTAATCGTGAGTGAGTGCTCACCTTTCGTGGCTAGATAGATTTGACCAATGAAACGAGTTACGAATCCAAGCTCAAAGTCGGATAGGCACGGATTTGATGAAGGAACAAGCACGATGGGCCAAAAACTGGTAAAATGAGAATCGATGAGAATCAAATAAAATCAGTTTTGATATAACCGAGGGTACATACATTATATATATATCCAGTATTTAGTTAAGACAACTATTAAATAATATAAAGATTTTAAAACCATTATCCTGAACTCAGATATTGAAAATCAAAGATGTATAAATTTGAAAGCTAACAGATGCATACACATTTGTATATAAATTTATATGCAGACACGTAAACTTATACAGACCCATATGCCTATATAGACACTATTATATACGTATATCAAAGAATGAACTAGAATAATCATAACTAATATAAATATACACTATAACACTATTTATAAAGCATACCCAAAATATACACATGTGCGCATATATACTTGACTGTTATGAACTTACATAAATTTACATAACTTATATACTTAGCATTAAAAAAAAATCAGTATTTATCAAAATCAATATAAACAGTTTATCGTTATACGTAACTTAAAGAATATAGTATATAAACCATCTATCATAGCTAATCGATAGCTTAAACTTAATAAAAAAATAAATCTAACAGCACGTGTGATATGCAAAAACTTAAACTATCCTACATACAAATAAAATCAATATATTAACTTTACACAAATACAACTTATAATATATATAAGTAACTGGAAATACTGTATAACATATACAACAACCTTTATAAAATATAAGTCAGATTTGTAACCAATATATATGCAGAACCTTTATTTAAAAGTAACAAAGTATATATGGTCATTCCCAAATTCATATAAACAAATACTAACAGTGCATATAACTTCCAAGTACAAAACCCCTATATACTTTAACAGTGAAATGTAATACTTTCAATATTGAAATATATAACTCATATTACTCACAAAACATATGCAACAAAAACATTTGCAAACAATATTTCGAACCACACCATTTATAATACTATATTACCTTGCAACTTTCATAAATAGATATAGACTTTATAATTGTACACTCTGTATAAACAGAACCCATTCGAAAATCAAAACATCAACCGCATGATATATATTTATATATATATATATTATATTATAACTCACCTACATACACATAACATGTATTCGGCTATGACACAGAGAAGGCAAGCGGGGCTGTGAAGGCGGAAGTGGAGGAAGTAAGGTGGACATGCATGGGTGGATCCGTTTGGGCTGTGGCCATTGCGAGGTGGTGGAGATGGATCGGAAAACGGTGGTAGGGAGGAGCAAGCGTAGGTTATGGGTTGAAGGCGCTGATGGATGCTCGGGCATGGGTTCGGCACTTGGTCAGGGCGGAGACAGGGTAGGTGGTTTTGTTGGTCGGATCGTACGTGAAGATGTAGACAAGGTGGGTGGCGGGTTGCGTGTGGCGAGCGACTGCTACTGCATGGTGAGGAGGTTCAGGTGAGAGCAAGTAGATCTTGGGAAAATGGGAAAGCGGTATTCAAAGCAAATGTATAATTGTTTTTATCATGGCAGAGCAAACAAAGAAATGGGAGAGGAAGTGACTCAGGCGAAAGAAAAAGATTAAGTTTTGTATAATTCACATTTTTGGAAGAAACAAAAGCAACAAAAAAAAGGCAGCAGTTCCCAAGCAACACATGATGAAGCAGTAAATATGAATTTGGAATAGTAATGGTCTGGAAATCAAAAGTCAAAAGTTTAGTATTGGGAATATTAACAACCGGTGAAATGTCAAGTGGTTGATATTAATGTCTGGGAATTTGAAAGGCACGAGGCTGTTGATGATACTATGGATAATGGAAAGGCATCAGAAACCAAAAGGCTTGGTTGCAGAACCGATACACTTAGCATTTCATAGGTTGCATCGCACATCGGACGTCGAAATTAACAATTGAATATACCGTAGAGATCAACACAACAAGACGATCAAAACGGTATAATGATATCAGTGTTTCGATTGAATTATAAAAATTTGAATTTTCTACTATCGGAAAATGCGAGAAAAACGTAAGAAAATAAGATCGACGGAGCTAAAGATGTCCGAATTTTGAAAAACGAAAAATAGCGTTTGCTCAGAAGATGGTTTAGAAATTTTCTATGTAAAAATATTTAGGTTTCGAAAACATTTTATTTTCATCGCTTTTTAACTGATTAAATTGAAGTAAATTTACGCGCGAAATAAACTTTCGTATTTTCGGACGAAAATTTACCAGTTGCTATGTTTAACTAGACGCATTCCAAATATCAAATTTATATTTAAAAATTTTATCGTTTAAAATTTCGCAAAATTTTAACTAATTACGTTATTAAAACAGTTAAAATTTACGGGTCGTTACACTTACTATGCTACTACAATAACCAGTTGGGAGACCAACAGCTCTCAGCTTGCTCTAGGAGCCTTCCTCACATGCTTTTAACGCTACTGCTACAATCTTCGGTTACCTAGATGGCCATTATGACCCGATATCCATCTAGTGCATGCTAACACTATGTAATGGTCATGAACCTACAAGTGCCCTAATGGTAACATAATACTGGCCTATGTGACACGGGGCAGTGGCTCTCAGCAATATACATATCAAAAGGTGTGTCACTGATTCATGGAGCAACCTAGCAATCAGGCTGCATGGATGGATACTAGCAAACCTGGTCTACTCCATGCCATATAACAGGAGTATACACAATAAATAAATAGACTATAATGACCCGCATTTTCGACCGTCAAAAGTAGACAATAATACATTCATGGTTTCCACGTGCCAAGCATCCAAGTGATGGAAAGAAGGATTGTTGAGGTGAAATAAAGAAAAACAGAACAAAATCTCACATCATGACGAGAAATATATAATATACAATAGATCTTTACAAAAAAACTGCAATATACATACATCAATCAGAGTAAACTAACCTAATATCAACCTGGACAAATATAACAACATGTCCTCACAAATATTGATAAATACTAAACACCAAATGCAGTAGAAATAAAATATATATGAATATGACTTGGAGGCATCCATCTCATCTCCTAAAGCTCCAAAGCATTCATAACTAAATCTTGAAATATGCTTGGGCTGACCCAAGCATTACAGGAAAATAACGTCCGAATCAGTCTGGTAAACCAGCGTGAGAAACACAAATCAAATGGATTTTAATATTATAAAACCCTTTCAAAAATAAAGGTATCTCGTATGACCATGCCACATATAAACACACAGGTTTATATCTTATAATAACCAGACTATTTATAAGAAATCTTCTGATATTATAATAATAATTAGGGTTTAAAATAATTATTAATCATAGCCGAAATGGTTACATTAGTTGCATTCTAGCATAATAGATATACAACTAAGTCCGTAAAGGCACGTATTGGAAATTGGATTTCATACAATGACTGGACTACTGGGTACCGCCTGCCACAATACATCTCCAGACAATGTACCGAGGGCCATATAAGGATCCCCGCCAACACAAGGTCGGTTGCCCCTTAATATGGCATATCGGATTACATCATCCATCGGGCACCAAAGCTGCAAACCAATTTCCCTTGGCCCCACTCTTTCCATGCACACGAATACCAAAATTCATAAATATCGAATCTAGATCTTGGAATGATGCTCTTAATGGTAGCAAACCAGATAACTCTATTGTATATCCACTCTTTTAGTCATCTCGGGTTGTGAGGATTATGTGGTCACGATTACCTTTTTCTTCCCTTAGCAAATCCCACTCGGAATGTTAACACTGCCCTTTATGTACAATGCAATGCCAGCATTCATCCATACAAGTTGTTGAGGATATGAACAAACCGAAGGCCCTACTTCTACTACATCCATTTTAGAATTACCCTCAGGATTAGTAGCAAAGTAGCCCTTGCACTTCAAAGAACTCCATCTTCGATTCCATTAATTCGAGCCAGTCTCGAACCTCTTCCAAAGCGTCGAACATGTATATGGTTTTTGAGTGGTTACGGTTTCAAGTCATATTATATAATTACACTCCCCCGCTTACCGGTTGCTCCAAAACCAATCGATAGGTTCCAGTAAACTCAACTCTAGTTCTATTGGAAATAAACATACAATACATAAGAGCAGAGATCACCTCTTAACCGTTTAAGTGGATGGATTTCCTTATCAATTGTCCTAGAAAAACTCAAGTTCATAGGTATAGTATAGCATTACCAAAATAACTGTACCATATAATTCCCGTGTTTCTTCTTGATATTTCCAGAGTTATATTTGGTCAAGATTTGATTGTCGGTTACTTAACTATCAAATAAACAAAAAATTCAAATCAACCATAGGTTTAATTTCATAAGAAACCAAGCATGGTTAAACACATAAGTAGCCCTAAGCCTCTTTAATTAATATTTTTATTAATTAAAAATCACCTTTGAAAATACTTGAAACATATTTATATGCTTATCTCAGCAGTATAAGTATATTCACAAACCATTTCACTTCCAATACCTAGAAAACATTTTCCATTTTCCAAAAATCATATTTAACCGGGCCAAAATAAATGTCATTTAAAACATTGTTACTATAAATCCAAATCACTTTTCCTTCAGTGTGAAGTATGGAAAGAAAGCTTCCATACCACTATAATTAGAAAGGGTAATTTACCAAAATGAAATCTCATTCCTTTTATAAAATTCCCTTTTTATAAACCCATTCTATATTTACAAGTTCTTTTATAAATCTTCAAAGTAATTTGTAAAACTTCTTTTATAAATCTTTGAAATTATTTATAAAACTCCTTTTATAAATCCCTAAAATTATCTATAAAACTCCTTTTATAAAAATCCTTTCTATTTATAAAACTCTTTTTATTTATAAAACTCTTTTCTATTTATAAAACTCTTTTATAAATCTGACTTTATAAAAATACTTAATACAAATCCATTATAAAAATCCTTTATTAAAATCCGTTATACAAATCCTTTACAAAAATCCTTCTATAAATCCAAAAATCGTTTTCATAAATCTTATATATTTAACAAAAATCTTCGATATTATTATAACATCACTTGTAAATCTTTTGTTTATAAATTACCATCCCTCTTTCTATACAACTTTTTATATAAAAGGTTTCATAGATATTTATTCCAAAATACTGCTATCTTCTTTGGAAAGCAGAATCACTTTATAATCAAAGATAAACCCATTTATTTTCCTTTAAAATAAACATTCATTATTATGTTAACTTTCTGTAAAATAAATATTTCTTAAATACTTTTAAAACATTTCCAAAAAGGTTGGAGAAAAATAGATAGGTTCAAAATCCATTTCTAAGTAATTGCCATAGAAAATTCCAAAGTCATTTTTAAAATTATCCTTCAAATCAAAACCAATTTTAAATCAAAACAAAAAATAATAGTATTTCAAAATACTATAATGAGGACCAGAGCAATCATTGCACTTAACTAATGCTACCATTACCTTTATTACTAAAAGGTTCCACTTTTAACATATATAAATATCATATCCAATATGGCCAGGCTACCAAGCTTCTACCACTCAACAATTAACAATCAATAGTTGACACAACATTTTTCTAATATTAATTAATCTATGTATTAATTAACTTCAAAAATCATCATTTTACTTTATAAGCATGGAACTGAGATTTATTTTTCTCAATAGATGTCAAAAATAATCTATTCAATTTAATTTTAGCAGAATGGAGATTAATTCTGCTAAATAGATATCAGAAACGATGTGTAGTTATTTTAAACACATTATCGTTTAAAACATTGTATTTAAATTCAATCACTATTAATTTACCAATATTTAATACTTTGTTAAAACTATCAACAAGTTATACCATAATGTTATACTCGTCAATACGAATTAAACGCAAAAATCCGCGGGTTAAACAGATTTAAAACGAATGAAATATTGATTTCCAAAGTTAACAAACTCAATTCATATTATTTAAACAAATAAATATAGTTTTCTCACTGAAACCAATTAGGCCAAAACCCGCATGGAACAACGACCTCCTTCTCCCCAAAATCAATTACCCCAAATCGATTTCCTGAACCCAACGTGCACGTGCACGCCATGCACTTGACACCATCACCCGTGCCACCATTCACTGATCCATCACCATCCCCAAACTCCTCATCAAGAGCTCGACCCAATAAATCCCATCACCATGTCTCCGGCGCCCCCATCAATTTCCATCCATAAAACTCCTAATCGAAAATGTGTCATGTCACATACATCCCCTTTAACCGCCACCTCACACACCTTCGGCTAGCCTCACCAACTCCATTGTAACCGCCAACGCCTCGGGATCCCCACCACCGCCAACAACCCAGAAGATGCATGCAAAATCCCAAGCCCCTAAAACCCTAACTTGAGCTCGACCCAATGCCTCAAACCACTGGACCTCCATCGATCACCCCCCACGGCTTCGCCATCACCTAAGCCTCCTTCAGTCATATCCATTTCTCTTATTGACCATCGTTTCATCAAAAATTGCCACATGAATGGAAAACATTCATCTCCCCAACACGACCACCTTAAGCCACTAAAAATTATGAACCCACCACTAAAAATCACCACTCGACGATATGAACACACCCATACCCTCCATTCACTATTTCATGATCGTGGAATTTTCATCAATTCTCGACATTCGCTGTTTTTCGGCAATTCCCATCACCACGCTCAATGAAATTTCAAGCGACTAATTTTAAAAAATATTAGTGACCACAACAAACAATTTTGTAGTCGGGAGGTTTGGCTAAAAGTGAATAAATTTGAAGATAATGAATTTTGAAGTTAAGGGATGGAGTTTTTTTCATTTACAGAAAGAAGAAAGAAAAAGACGAAGAAGATAATTAAATGTAGAAGTGAAACGAAGAGAAGTGTGATATGTTGATGCATACTTATAACCAAAACAACTCATTACTGTTGGGTTTTATTTAATCTTAAACCATATTAGTTAATGTTGGGTTTCATAATAGTTATCGTTGGGCTTTTTTATTGTGTTGATGTATTAATAATAAGTAGTTTGAAGTAGTAAGCTACAGGTGTCGGATTTGTAGGGTCATGGAAATTGATCGTGCAGTAGTGGTAGTTGTTTAGGAAATCTGTTAAGTCATGTCCTTGTTTTTTGCTTTTGGAGTCTCTGTGTATATATGCATTGCTAATAATAAAGAAAATAAAAGTCTTTTTGGCGAGCAAAACATGCTTTTCTCTCTCAGTTTTATATCAGTATGTTAGTATATTTATATATTCAATATTATTAACAATCACTTGGTATCAGAGCGGGAAGTTCTCTGTGAACGTCAAAGACACCAGAAATGGAGAAAATGAAAGGAGGGTCAATCGGTTTGAGTTACCCAATGCTGGCCAGGAGTAACTACACTGCATGGGCACTAAAAATGAAAGTGTTTATGTAGGCTCAAGGGGTCTGGAGTGCAGTGGAGTCAAGCGATCCAAAAGCACAGGTGGAAGAGAAGTCAGACAAAGTTGCCATGGCCATGATATATCAAGGAATACCTGAAGATGTTCTGCTGTCTCTAGCAGAGAAAAAGACAGCAAAAGAGGCCTGGGAGGCCATAAAGACTCTGTGTCAAGGAGCCGAACGAGTGAAAACGGCAAGGATTCAAACACTCAAGTCTGAGTTTGAATCGATGAGCATGAAGGACAACGAAATGGTTGATGATTTCTACATGAGGCTGAACGGACTTGTGACGAATATTCGGGCTTTGGGAGAAGGAATGAAAGAATCTTATGTTGTGAAAAAACTACTACGTGCAGTCCCCACGAGATTTTTACAGATCACATCCGCCATAGAGCAATTTGGCAATCTTGAGACCATGTCTGTGGAAGAAGCAGTGGGATCTCTTAAAGCACATGAAGAGAGATTAAAAGAAAAGGTAGAACATAAGGAGAATCAACTGATGCTCACAGAAGAAGAGTGGACAAAACGTGAAGGAAAATTGTTGCTTACGCGTGAAGAATGGCTAAGAAAGTCAAACAGAGGAGGCATGGATAGTACATCTAGCTTCAAGGGCCGTGGAAGTCGGGATAAGAGCAAGGTAAGATGCTATAACTGTGACATCTATGGACATTTTGCATCTGATTGTCGAAAGCCAAAACGTAGCAGAGAGCAAAGACAGGAAGCTCACATAGCCCAAGTGGAAGACGATGAACCAGCGTTATTACTAGCAAAATATGAGAAGAACAAGTCAACTCTGATGCTGGTTGATGAAAACAGAGTGGTACCTGCACTGTTGTCAGAAGGCGAAGACAAAGTAAGTGAATCTAATTTGTGGTATCTCGATAATGGTGCAAGTAACCATATGACAGGTTTCAAGGCTAAGTTTTCAGTACTAGACGAAGGAGTAACTGGGCAGGTACGTTTTGGTGATGGTTCAACTGTAAAAATCGAAGGAAAGGGTACAGTGATGCTTATGTGAAAAATTGGCGAAGAACGAGCTCTACATGAAGTTTATTACATCCCAAACCTGCGTAACAACATTATCAGCCTTGGGCAAATGTCTGAAGAGGGAAACAGAGTCGTGCTTAAGGGAGATTTTCTGTGGATATATGATAAACAAGAAAGACTTCTTATGAAAGTAAAACGCTCATCGAACAGATTATACAAGCTTATCATCGAATCCAACCGGCAAGTGTGTTTGCTATCAAAGACAGAAAAAGTGTCAAGATTGTGGCATGCACGACTTGGACATGTCAACTATCGAGCCATGACAATGATGTCTAAAGCAAGAATGGCGACTGGACTACCTAAGATAGTTCAACCAAAGAATGTGTGTGATGGGTGTCTGATGTCCAAGCAAACCAAGAAGCAGTTTCCTAAGCAGACAGATTACAAATCAAAGAAGGCACTCGAACTGATTCATGGTGATCTATGCGGACCAATTTCCCCAGAGACTGCATCAGGTAAAAAATATTTTTTCTTACTGGTTGACGATTTCAGCAGATTCATGTGGGTTTACTTCTTAAAAAACAAAGACGAGGCACTCAATGCCTTCAAGAATTTTCGAGCTTTAGTTGAAACAGGGCCAGAAAGGAGGGTGAAAATTTTCAGGTCGGACAGGGGAGGTGAATTCACATCTAACGAATTCAAATCATATTGTGAAGATGTTGGGATTCAAAGGCACTATACTGCTCCATATACACCTCAGCAAAACGGCGTGGTGGAGCGTCGAAACAGAACCGTTGTAGAGATGGCGAGAAGTTGTCTAAAAGAGATGCAGCTGCCAACAAAGCTATGGGGGAAGCTGTGAGACACTCAGTATATTTGCTGAATAGGCTTCCAACACGAGCCTTGACAGGTCAAACTCCGTATGAAGCATGGTTTGGAAGAAAACCAAATGTCAGCCATGTGCGTGTTTTTGGGTGTAAGGCGCATATGAAGGTTCCAAGTAATCAAACTCAAAAGCTAGATGATCGAAGTAGACGAGTTGTCAACCTTAGGAAGGAGCCTGGAACAAAGGCATATCGCCTTTATGATCCAGAGAATGATCGAATTCTTGTGAGCAGAGACGTGTTTTTTGAGGAAACTAAACCTTGGCCATGGAATCAACAAGGAACAGATAGAGAAGTGCAATCCTCGTTCTCAATTCTAGATGTGCATATGACTAATGAAGACAACCAGGTCAACTCTGGCAACTCAGACGGGAACAATGATGACGGCAACAACACAATGAGTTCGACTTCGTCGTCTCAGTCATCCATATCGAGGTTAAATCCCGACAATTATGATGACAGTGCAGAACCAAAGAAAACCAGGCCGTTGAGTGAAGTGTACGAAGAATCTGAAGTGGTGGAACTGGACGAGGAACTGTACCTCATGGGGGTTGAAGAACCGGCTAATTACAGACAGGCCATACAGGATAGCAACTAGAAGCAGGCTATGAGACGAGAGATCAACTCTATAGAAGAAAACAACACATGGAAGCTGACATCATTACCACCTGGACAGAAGGTTATAGGCTTAAAGTGGATATTCAAACTGAAAAAGGATGCGAATGGAAGAATTACAAAACACAAGGCACGTCTCGTTGCAAAGGGTTATGCTCAGAAATATGGCATCGACTTTGACGAAATATTCGCACCTGTCACCCGTCTTGAGACTGTGCGTTTATTATTGGCATTATCGGCTAAAAACAATTGGGAGGTTCATCACCTTGACGTGAAAACAGCCTTTCTCAACGGAGAAATAAAGGAGGATGTTTATGTCAATCAACCTGAAGGTTTTGAAATTGCAGGGCAAGAACATATGGTTTACAAATTGTCGAAAGCTTTATACGGCCTACGCCAAGCACCACGTGCTTGGTATGCCAAACTCAACTCGTGTCTTGAGAATCTGGGATTTACTCGCTGTCCATACGAGCATGCAGTTTACACGAGAAAGGAGGGAGAAGAATGCTTGATCATAGCCGTGTATGTTGATGACATTCTTGTTACAGGTTCGAGTATAGCCATGATTAGGGTTTTTAAGCAACAAATGAGTCAAACGTTCGAGATGAGCGATCTGGGCAAGTTGAGCTACTACCTGGGAATAGAAGTGGAGCAGGGCAAGGGGTACATCGAACTTAAACAGGCCGGGTATGCAAAGAAGATTCTTGAAAAAGCGGGGATGGCAGAGTGTAATCCTACTAAGTATCCAATGGATCCTAAGGAACAGATCAACAAAGATGAAGGTGGGGAAGCAGTGGATGCAACAAAGTTTAAAAGCATGGTCGGCGGGCTACGATATCTGGTCCACACTCGACCAGACATTGCATATGCTGTGGGCATTGTTAGTAGGTATATGGAGCATCCAACAAAGCTTCATCTTAATGCTGTTAAAAGAATCATGAGGTATGTAAAGGGCACGATCCAGTTTGGACTGATATACTCGAAAGAAGGAGGAAACAACATCTTGACTGGTTTTTCGGACAGCGATCTAGCTGGGCATTTGGATGACAGACGAAGCACTGGAGGCATGGTTTTCTACTTGAATGAATCTGTGATTACATGGGTTTCTCAGAAACAGCGATGTGTTGCGCTGTCGTCTTGTGAGGCAGAGTTCATGGCCGCCACTGCTGCAGCATGCCAAGGCATTTGGTTGCGTAATGTGCTGAATCAAATCACAGAGAAAGACGTTGGGCCAGTAACACTCTATATTGACAATAGATCAGCCATGGACCTTGCCAAGAATCCTGTTTTCCATGGCAGAAGCAAACATATAGATGTTCGATACCATTTCATCCGGGAATGCGTGGAGCATGGGGAGATTGTACTTAATCATGTCAGTAGTGAAGAGCAACGTGCAGACGTTCTGACGAAGGCCTTGTCAACAATAAAATTCGAGAAGATGCGTAAGCTGCTGGGTGTTAAGAATTTGGTCAGACAGGTTTAAGATTAGGGGGGAGAATGTTGGGTTTTATTTAATCTTAAACCATATTAGTTAATGTTGGGTTTCATAATAGTTATCGTTGGGCTTTTTTATTGTGTTGATGTATTAATAATAAGTAGTTTGAAGTAGTAAGCTACAGGTGTCGGATTTGTAGGGTCATGGAAATTGATCGTGCAGTAGTGGTAGTTGTTTAGGAAATCTGTTAAGTCATGTCCTTGTTTTTTGCTTTTGGAGTCTCTGTGTATATATGCATTGCTAATAATAAAGAAAATAAAAGTCTTTTTGGCGAGCAAAACATGCTTTTCTCTCTCAGTTTTATATCAGTATGTTAGTATATTTATATAGTCAATATTATTAACAATCAATTACTTCAATCAAGCAAACCAAAATCCACAATTCAGGATAACCATCTCATCCAAATCAAATCACATAAATGGCTTGTTGAAATATTTGAATTTGATTTGATTTGAAATAGTTTTTGAAAAAAAAGCTTTGTAGTACTTCGTTACCCAATATCCCATTCGCGTACGAACCGCGAATGATAGAAATAAAAATATGATCGTGCATGACAATGCGACATGATCACAAATCAATTAAAAAATACATTGGTTATCAAATTCTATGAAATTTCAAAAGTACGAACATTTGCAATAGAATATGTCAAATGAAAATCAATTATTTTCCAAATTAAAAAATTAAGGAGAAATCCTTTAAGTTTATTTAAAAATACGTTATTAAGATCAATCGTAATAATAAAAACTGATTATCTTATTATTTATTATATTCGAATCAAATTTGAATATTTAAATAAATTAAATATTCTCATTTGAAACGTTATAAATTCTGATTCGTTACATTCTCCCTTAAAAGATATTTGTCCTCAAAATTTCATTTTTATCAAACCAAGAAATAAATAAACCTACACAAATACTTAACATAGTCAATAAGCCCATATGATGTATGTAGTCATCCGCACATAATATCTGATTCGATCACTGCAACAACCCAGAATTTGACTACTTTAAAACATACTATTTAAAGTGATTTTAAATATAAAATATATAACATTTTATGATTTAAATAATATTAGATAGGACTTGCAAAGATAAATATACACAAAAATAGGAATAATTGCTTATATCGACAAAAGTGACAAAATCTTGATTTCAGAAAAGTAAGTTTCAATGGTTAAATAAATTATTTTAATTTATTTATGAGTGTTTATATTTTTAAATAGCATTATACAAATTTATTTTTAAATTTGGTTTACATAAATAAATAGTTTAACTAAAACGTCAAAATGTGACCGTAAAACATTTTGTTGAAAATCAACGTTTTGTCGATTTAAAGTTGTCGCAATGTTGTTGCACGTTTATTTTCTTATATATGAACATATATTCAAATAGTATAAGTATTAATTAATTCACTAATCAAGTTTACTTTTATTAAACATACTTAGAAAATTCTAGAATGTAATTAACAAAAAGTAAGCATAAAAAGACAAAAGGTGTTATAAAAGTCAAAAAGTAAACATCAAATCAAATAAACATAATTATTATATTCTTTACTTAATACTTAAGTGAAAGCGACTTAAAGTAATGATTTGAAATATGATGTTAAGTGTTGAAAAAAAATTAGTTTGCTTAAAGTATAAGTAAAGGGTATTTTGGTCTTTTTACAAAATATTATTTTAATCCAAATTTTTTCCTATAAATACCAACACAGTTGCTCACATTTTTCACACTTTTTTTCATCCTTTTTTAAGCTTCTCCTTCTTCTTTCTTAGAGCTTTAATGGCTTCCATGCCTCTAAAAAAATTTCAAAAGTGTAACAAAGTTATGGAAAAAATAATCGAAAAAAATTGTATACCACTTAAGTCAAGTTCAAGCTAGTAAGTTTCATCCATCCATCCAAGGCTGTGCCCACCTAGAAGCCATCTCCACCTCTTTTCATATCAATATCTAGGATAGCGGAGCTATAGCCAGATTTCAAGAAGTTTCGGAAAATAGTAGCGAAGCTATAGTCAAAATCCGTAGTGACAAAGTTAGTAAAATTGGTAGGAATTATGGTTTAGATCTAGAGTTTCTTGCCTTAAAGTTTGATAGAGTAGAATCCAAAGTGAGTTATTTCTTCCTTTAAGTTCATTAAAATCATTGGTAAGTTGAAAGAACTTTAAGTGTTAAGTGTTGCTTGAAAACCCTTGTTGAATGCTTGTTTACTTTGTTTGCTAAAACAATGGTTTTATTTCCTTGTTTGACTATTTAGATGGTTAATTAAGTATTTTAAAATTATAAGTTAAATACTTAATGGGATATGCGGAAACGACTAGTACACGTGTTTCGTTTATGAGATCCAAGGAGACTTGGGCAAAGGACAGAATATGTCGAAGGGAAAGCCCGGATGCTCCAAAATAAATGTCAAACTGTTTTAACCCAATATAAAATACAGTTTGATCGAATGAAGCATTGATTATCAATTATTGTTGTGTTTATTTCGTTGATTGATTGTTTGAGTTAGGCTCAGCTAGTTTATGTGCACCGATTGTTATTTATTGATTGTTGACTTTGCTCGACCAGTTTATGAGCAATTATTTATCCATATGCATGGGTAGGGTAGAAAATAATTGTAGCTAACGCCTTGTGATTTATTTCATGATTTGACTATAAGGTGTTTAGCGGTAATATTTGGTTCACTTCAATTTAATGAATTGTTTTGAAAATTGGTTTTCAAGTTGAAATGTTATGAAATGTTTTCCTTTAAAATAAAAAAAGAGATATGTGAAAATAAATATTTTGAAGTGATTTTATATAAAAGTAGTTTGTATAAAAAATGGTTTTACAAAAATGTTTTATAAAACAGAAAGAATTTCGAGGACTAAACCCGATGGTTTTAAAATGACCTTTGAAAGGATTTGGAAATGGAAATTATTGTAGATTAGAAGTATTTGTGATTATTAGTGTAAATGATTTTGTCACTTCGGGATATAAAATGATTTGTTATGTTACCAAAGATTCGGGTAACCCATAACTAAAAATGTGGGCAAGGCATGTGCAGATGTTCTATAGCCTCGGTATAGTTCGCTCTCGTTGAAGTGGGATATACATATCTATATTTATTTTTTGGAAGGCTAGGACCCAGTTGCCTTGTTATGGCTAGAAGCCTCCCAATCAGTTAGCATACAGTTTGTTTGCTTGTATATTAGTATCATTTCAAAATGTGATTTGTTTTCAGATCCTGAAGTAAAGGACTAATTTGAATAGAAAAGATATATATATATATATATACATACATATATATATATATATATATATATATATATATATATTTCAAATTTTGAAATAAGAATTCGAGAATAAAGTCCAAAGAGATAATTTTTGTAAAGAAAATTAGATTTGAAAATCTAAATGTGAAGATTAAGCTAAGTGGGTAGATTTGGAACCTACATTTGCATGAGATATGCTATGTAGTTTGGGAATTGCAAATTCGTTGTTGCATCGTAGGCTCCATGAGTCCTATTTGCGGTAGGAGAACTACTTTGGCTTGATCCTGTTATCTAACTGGGTACCCAATCAGATAAGGGTACGTAGGCAGTCACAAGTGGTAGTGATGCAGCCCCAATAATAACATTACATTTTTATGTTTATTGTTTGTTATATATCGTGTATTGATGTGTTTTTCCTGCTTACTATTTTATTACGCATTTGACATGTTTATTAAGTTAGCAGGAATGGATACGCTGTCTCTCTCATTAGAGTTGTGCAGCGGTAGATATATTTATATTGGTATTTGGTATGTATTAAAGAACACCTAGTAGATTAAATTGATTACTTTGATAACCTGTAATATTGAAATTGTATCCTATACATTTTATAGTGTTGAATATTTATCAAATATTGTGTATTAAGTTGGTATTTTTCATTCGTAGTTTTAGAATGAATGGGTTTTTCGGCGATTCTGACTTGTCTGAAAACCCGAGTCATCATAATCACTTACTTGAAAACATGACTTCTCTTCCGATCTAGTATACCTCACTCAACTTCCGTATTCCGGACTCCGATCGGGCTTCTTGATTAGAAACCTATGTTCTCCTTACATAGCCATATACTATGATAGAAAACATTGGTAATATATCAAGAACAATCACCGGTGTTTGCTGTTTAGAATCGAGTGATAAATTCTTATTCGGGTCGGTGTAAATCCCCTCAAAGTTATGTACTCGAATCTTGGATCAAGAAACGTGTGAAGAAATGATCTGTGTACAACTTACATACTTACTCTTATTGATTCTTATTTATACCAATTTCTTTTTTACTTCAAAAATCATTTATGAATATATTTCATAAAACTTAAATGAAGTTTAAAACTTGTATAATACCCTACTATATCCTGAGGGTATATATACAATATTGGATTTGTTTTATTTGAGTAGGATGATTAACAAATTTAAAACTTGTTTAACTTACTACCTTCACAATTCAGAGTTACAAAAACTCAACTTTTATATTTTTAACAAAACACTTAGTTTCAATTTCTATATCAATTCGGAAGTTTCCGATTGTCCAAAATTGTTGAAAATTCCATTTCATTTCAACAAATGAAAACTATCAAACAACAAATCATAATGAGATGCATAAACCAAACTACCCTAATGCATAGGGTACAAGTATCCATAAATTAACTTAGCCATAAACTTAAGAATTAATGGTCGGGGTTTATTTCAAATCGTTTGAAATAATAATATATACTTATAACTTTAGTATATCAAATCATACTTTCCAAATTAAATCAAGATTAGTTTTACTAAAACACTATGAAGTATAAATACTACGGTAAAGATCCATCACTTAGAAACTCGAAAATGAACACCGATGATGTTGCAGTCATCAGTAGAATTATTTTCCGACGACAAAAGTGAGTTCAGTGCTTTCTATCTCCTTTAAAATCCTTATAAAATATTTCTATTCATAAATACTTTCAAATAATAATATTATTATTTCCCTAAACCTTTGTGAAAGTGCTACTATGGATCGTAATATGGAATATAATCTAAGTTATCTACTAGTGCAGAATATGAATATAAAAAGTAAACAGTAAAGTAAATGACACCAGGGATTTTTATACGGGTTCGAACTTCCATTCTACGTCTAGTCCCAAACTCCTTCTGGAATTTAACTATCAACCCTCGCATAACCTAGAGGAACAGGTATTACACCGCCTGAGCAACCGAACATGACTTCAACCGCATAGACAACCGAATAGGACTTCTACCGCCTGAGCAACCGAATGGGACTTCTACAATACAGAAAAATTTCCTTGACTGAATATGCCTTATAGATAGCATGGATGAGTCTTTAGAGTACACCCTTCCTATAATCTTCTCTTTTGTGGTATATAGTGTAGTACGTGAAGATTGGAAGTAATTGTAATCACAAATATATTTATGCTTGAATGTGTAAGTGATTTGAAAGCATTTATGAAAGAAAATGGCAGAAATTAGTTTGCAAGAATATAGAATAGATTCAGAGAATAATGTTGTACTTTGCAATCTGAAATCAAGGCTATTTATTATTTTAAAAGGTTGAACTATTAATGAAAAGATTTGGCCAAGAGATACGGAAACAACCATTGAATTAACAGATGTCTCTGTTTATTAAAAGTGGTGACCGTTCAGAAAAATAGCCGTTATGAATATTAAGTTGACTGAAAATATAGATTAAGTCGACTGAACATTCAAAAGATTTTGAAATTTAAAAATAGTTGAAAAGTCACTTAATTCAATCAACGGAACCAGGATGTTAAGTCGACTGAATGTGTAAAATATTTTGTGCATGTGTGCACGTTTCAGCCAACCGCCGACCCTAGTTCAGTCGACTGAAACTGTTGAATTCTGCCTTATTAACTTAGTTTTGAAAGCAAGATGTGTATAAACTTTTTATAATCAAAACTTAAGTTGTGTATATTAATTTGAATAAAATTTAAAACCATGTGTGCGTGCATATATCACTTAGAAGAGATTTTAACAATTATTAACTACTAATTAGGCTATAGACAAACGAATTATAAACATTGAAACTTCTCTTTGAAATCTTTGGTCTTCGATCTATTGTCGAGTAGAATAGTATCTTCTCCTGCAAATTTGGTTAGTTCATATAATATATACTTATATAGTTGTCATGATCAAAACATCAAAATACAAGGTTCTAACATTCTCCCCCTTTTTGATGATGACAACTATGTAAGTTCAAAAGTTTAATAAAACAAATAAAACAATAAAACTCCCCCTGAATCAATGAACTACCTGCATATCTTCATATTTCTCCCCCTTTGTCATCGACAAAAAGCAATACTAGTTGTATATCGTTAGAGTATAGTTGAATATGAATATTGTTAATTAATTGGAGCATGGTAAATATGAATATGTTTCAGTAAACATAAGAATATATAAAGTCCTTGATCTTTAAACAAACACTATTATAAACAATCACAGTTAATATAGAAACAAATATAGGTAGAGTTTGAACACAAGATATTTTGCCTGAAAATTGCATATTTCAGTCGACTTAAATTGTTGGATCAATCGACTGAATCTGGAAAAAAATTTAGAACTATGAATTTTCAGTCGATTGAAATTAAAATTCAGTTGACTAATATGCAGAGAAAAATCATCCCACGTTAAATAGCCTGAAAATGATTGAATTCAGTCGACTGAATTTCCAAAGTCAGTCGACAGGCTTTCGTATTATAAAAAAGTAAACTTTGAAGTTTTAGTCGATTGAATTATAGTGGTCAGTCGACTAAAACTGTTCCTGGAAGCTTTACTAACCTTTGAAGCAGAGAGTTTTGGAATAAAAATTATTTAACATTAAAACTTTGATAAGATTTATAATTATTATATATGAAAAACATATAAATGTACAAACATACAATCCTTAAACAAGAATCATAAGAATGACGTTGGTTACCCAAATTTTTATTTGAGTCCTAAGAGTTAGATCTTAGGAAGCCAAACCCAAGAGGGTTTAGAATTCCCTTTATAAGTAAAATCTTTATTTTTATGAACTGTAGTTATAAAAGATTTTTATACTTGTTTCTGATTAGATTATTGTTGTTTTTGGTACCCAAATTTTTATATTACTAGTTTTACTAATTTCTTTCTTTGGAATAACAACTTTTGCCTTTGATTTTGCTTTCACAATATTATTATGCAAATTATATTTTTATAAGATATATTCTTCTTCTTTGGTTTTGATGATTTTTTATATCCTAATCCATTCTTATTATCAGTAGATTGAGAATTGCTAATAATTTTAGAAAGATTTTCTCTTCCTTAATTGAAATTTGTCACATTTTTAGTAATACTCTGTAACTCAGTTTTGAGACTAGTGTTTTTCAGCTCAAGAATTTTGGCATTTGATTTTAAATCATGATTTTCTAATGCTAGTGTCATATTCTTTTCTTTCTGCACTTCTACTTCATTGATAGCATAGTGAGTTGAGAAGAAACATTAGATAAAGATTCTTGTGTATTAATAAGTTCTTCTAAAATTTTCTTTTCATCTCTTAGCATATCAACTTCTATTTCAGTTCTCTTTACTCATTCTAGTGCATCTTTATACTTTCTTTTAACTTCCTTGAGTTTATCTAATAATTCTGAGCTTATGTCAATTAAATCATCAAAAGATAAATCACTTACATCGTCATTTGAGGGCATAAAGCAGACGTTGGATTGTTCAGAATCATTGTCTGTGTCACTGTCTAATGATGACGACGACTCTGAATCATCCCATGTTACTGAGAATGCCTACTTCTTCTTTTTTTTGTCCTTTTTATTTTTGAATCTATCTCTCTTTCTATTGGGACAATCTTTCTTCATGTGGCCCTTCTTATGACATTCATAGCATTCAAGATTTGAGACTAGCAGTTTGCTGGTGTTGTCTTTTCAATCGTTTCCAAATTTCTTATTCTTTTTTAATTTCAAAAACTTTTTAAAATTCTTTGCGATCAATGCCATGTCATCTTCATCTGAATCCGAGTCTTCTTGTTCAGCTTTGAAAATGATATTTCTTTTATCTTGTACTTGATCTCGCTTAGCCTTTAAATTTACTTCATATGACATCAAATTTCCAATTAACTCTTCAGGTTTGATGGTAGAAATGTCATTAGCTTCTTCAATAGCTAAGACCTTCCATTCCCATTCATCCGTTAAAGAGATATAATTTTAGAAATAATATCAAATTCTGAAATTTTTTCTCCTAATGCCAATAGTGAATGATGTATGTCTTGGAATCTAGAATACATGTCATTTATGCTTTCATCTGGTCTCATTTTGAAAATCTAAAACTGATTCTTAAGCATAGAAATTTTGCTTTGTTTAACTTTATTAGTTCCTTCATGTGTGACTTTAAGAGTTCTCCAAATTTCATAGGCAGTTGTACACATGCTAACTCTATTAAATTCATTTTTGTCAAATGCACAAAATAACATGTTCATAGCTTTTGCATTTGATGTAGCATCAGTCTTTTGGGTATTTGACCATTCTGCAAATGGTGTAGTGGATATAATTTATTCATTTTGAGTAATATTCCAAGTATCATATCCATTTGTTTGCATGAAAATTCTCATTCTAATTGACCAGTAATTATAGTTCAAACCATTAAATAGTGGTGGTCGTGCAGTGGATTGACCTTCAACAAAACTTGTGTTAGTGTTATTTTCCATATTAACAGTGTATCAAATAACTGTGTAATGGTTATAAGATAGGCTTGCTCCGATACCAAGTGAAAGCACTGCTATGGATCGTAATATGGAATATAATCTAAGTTATCTCCGGAATATGAATATAAAAAGTAAACAGTAAAGTAAATGACACCAGGGATTTTTATACTGGTTCGAACTCCCGTTCTGCTTCCAGTCCCAGACTCCTTCTGTAATTTAACTATCAACCCTCACTTAACTCGGAGGAATAGGTTTACACTGCCTGAGCAACCGAACAGGACTTCTACCACCTAGACAACCGAATAGGACTTCTACCGCCTGAGCAACCGAACAGGACTTCTACGATACAGAAATTTTTTCTTAACTGAATGTGCTCTGTAGATAGCACGGATGAGTCTTTAGAGTACACCCTTCCAATAATCTTCTCTTTTTTGGTATATAGTGTAGTACGTGAAGATTGGAAGTAATTGTAATCACAAATAGATTTATGCTTGAATGTGTAAGTGATTTGAAAGCGTTTATGAAAGCAAATGGTAGAAATTAGTTTGAAGAAGAATATAGAATAGATTCAGAGAATAATGTTGTACTTTGCAATCTGATATCAAGGTTATTTATAGTTTTAAAAAGTTGTAACTATTCGTGAAAAGATTTGGCCAAGAGATACAAAAACAACCTATTAAAGTAACAGATGTTTCTGTTTATTGAAAAGTGGTGACCATTCAGAAAAATAGCCGTTATGCATATTAAGTCAACTGAAATATAAATTAAGTCGACTAAACATTTAAAAGATTTTGAAATTTAAAAATATGTTGAAAAGTCACTTATTTCAGTCAACTAAACCAGGGTGTTAAGTCAACCGAGTGTTCAAAATATTTTGTGCATATGTGCACGTTTCAGTCGACTGAAACTGTTGAATTCTGCCTTGTTAACTTAGTTTTCAAAGCAAGATGTGTATAAAATTTTTATATTCAAAACTTAAGTTGTGTATATTAATTTGAATAAAATTTAAAACCATGTGTGCGTGCGTATACCACTAAGGAGAGATTTTAACAATTATTAACTACTAACTAGACTATAGACAAACCAATTATAAACATTGAAACTTCCTTTTGAAATCTTTGGTCTTTGATCTATTGTCGAGTAGAATAGTATCTTCTCCTGCAAATTCGGTTAGTTCATATAATATATACTTATATAGTTGTCATGATCAAAACATCAAAATACGAGGTTCTAACACTTTGGAAAAACAATTTCAAAACCACCGGGATTTAATTTCTCAAATTCTCTATTTAAATCCTTTTTATTTATAAAACACTTTTGTATAAACCAAATCAATAAAATCAACCTTATACAAAATCATTCCTTCTTTATAGAAACCATTTTAACAAAGTAAACTTGTTAACCCTTCATTACTAACGAGCGCCTTATAGTCAAATCATGAAACTTAATTCATAAATTGTTTGTATTTAATCTAAACAAAACAATAAATGCACATAAACTGGCTGAGCACGAGTAATCAACTAATAAATGATAATAATTGAATCTTATCATTTCCTAATAAGCAAACATATCATAAATAACTATATCAATTTAGGAAATAAATCTTTATATATAAAATATAAAGTCTAGGAAAAATTATTTCATCTACCCAATTTCAAAACAATACCTTATCGGTTTTCCTTATTCAAGCGTTTAGAGATCACTATCAATACGTTAGCTACTCGTATTGACCAGAACTCTTAATCCACTCAACAGATAAATCAACAAATAAAAAAAAATTATAGTACTAACGAATACACTCTCATAAACATTTACACTCAAACTCATTCTAGGGATTCACTTACCCTATGTCTAATGAGTTTACCCTAGCAATGCCAAGGTTCTCCCTTAACCTTCAGCTTTGATACCAATTGTAATGACCTGCCTTGTCGACCCTCAAAAGTCGGCGATAATACGTCCATGGTATTGACGTGCTGAGCATCCATGTGTGGAAAAGACAGACTATTAAGAAAAAACAAAATAGAATCTTACATCGTGACGAGTAATATATAATATACAAAAAATCTTTACAAAAGAAAACTATAATACAAATACATCAATCAGAGTAAACTAACCTATCATCAGCCTAGACGGTTATAACATCCTGTCCTTACAAATGCTGATAAATACTAAACAACAAATGCAGTGGAAATAAAATATACGTAAATTCATCTTCGAGGCATCCAGTCGTCTCCGGAAGCTCCAAAGCATCCATAACTAAATTCGGAAATATGCTTGGGCTAACCCAAGCATTATAGGAAAATAACATCCGGATCAGTTTGGTTAGGTCTGTAAACGGATACTTTTGGATACGAATAGTGTCATATCCATATCCATATCCGAAATCATTTTCACAACCAATAAATCTAAACAAATAAATAGAAAATTATTAATTATTATAAATCCTTTTTGTACTAAATATATAAAAAATACACAAAGAAAAATCATTTTAAGCGGTAAAAATTGATTTTTATATACATATTTTTTTACCTAGATAAAATAGTAAATGACAATCATTTTACGTACTAATATACATAAATAATAACAACAATTTTGATAAAAATCGAACGGATAGTTATTGGATATGGATATGGAACCAGCGTGAAAAACACAAATCAAATGGATTTTAATGTTATAAAACCCTTTCAAAAATAAAGGTATCTCGAAGACCACACAACACATAAACAAAGACATTTTTTTACTTTACGATAACCAAACCATTTATAGGAAATCTTGTGATATTATACTAATAATTAGGGTTTAAAATAATTATTAATCATAGCCGAAATGGTTGCTGTTACCCCAAAAAATGGATCAACACCCTGGAATGAGTGTGAAAGCACCACCTTTGTTCTTAGAGAGCAATAATATAGAAAATAAATGTAAAAAGTGCAGAAATAGTAAAAAGACAAGAAGATTTTTATAATGTTTCGGCTATTAATGAAGCCTACGTCCACTTATAACTTTCTATTAACTGACTGCTGTTACAAGTGGATCGGATTACAACATCATTGAATCTTCTAAGTTAGATCAAGTCATAAGTACAAGAGTTCACTAGGGAATCACAGTAAACCCCTAGATGACTATTATATGGGAGGAGAAGAGTGAAGAATAATCTTTGTAGAGTTCCAATAGCCAGTCCCAAAGATTCTATTTCTATTGCAGATAGGTGAGTATTTATAGGGGAATTTAGTGAGTATTGGGCCAGAAGTCCAAGTGCGAAGAGTCCAGTTATTATGCCAGGTCATCGCCGAAAATCTCAAATCAATTCGGGTCATTTCTACGGATCGCTAGCTATCCATAGGGGATGGATTGCTAGCTATCCATAGGGTATGGATTGTTAGCTATCCATCAACTTAGCATATTTTTCTACCAGAAGCCTTTAATTAGTGCTACGAAGGAGCTTGGAATGTTTGAGGGCGGTTTGACCTATCTTGATGGATCGCTGGCTATCCATAGGGGATAGATCATGAGATATCAATCCACTTAGCATATTTTTGAGTGATCTTAGTTTGTTTGTCTTCCTATCTTCTATTTAAGTGCCTTGTCCAAATATCAAGTCGTTTGGAGTTCGTTTGATCATCCGTCTTCATAGGTCATCTGGTCCAAAAGAATCGTCCATAACTAACTCAATAGTTAACCAAATCACACAAAACTTCATACATGCAATGTAGATGAGTAGGAGAGCCTCCCCTATGGATCATAGGTCATAGGGCCTACTCCTCATGGGTTAGACCTGATGGATCAAACTGGCCCAATTCGGAGAAGAATCATCAATAACTTGCTCAAAACTTAAGGAAACAAGATGAAACTTTGTAGGTACTCTCTCTAGGGGGTGTGGGACCTACACTATAAATATCAGGTTGTGGGGCCTAACCTACTTGGATAGTTAGTAATCCATCTAGTTAGATTGCTAGCGATCCATCAAACAACCTCCAAATAATCCCCTTTTTACTGTAATGCTTCTTTTATGTCTTCTAAGTGTTGTCCCAAAATTTCAAGTCAATCCGACTCTGTATGAGTTCTCTAGGTCCATTTTAAATTAGCTGCTTTTGGTCAAACAGCTTGAATAAAATGAGACTTCGCTCCTCGAGCTAGATTGTTTGACATGCTATGAAACTTGGCAAGTATTCTTAGAAGAGGTAGTAGATTATGATGTAAGAGGCTTTAACAACTCATGATGCTTCATTTTGGATTGCTAGCAATCCATGGATGATGGATCGCCAGCGATCCATCTAGTTAGTGCATTTTTGGCTTGTTTCTCTTAAGTTCCATTGGCTTACTCTTTTAGATGCCTTGTTCAAGTTTCAAGTCATTCTGGCTTAGTCTGGATTTTCTAACTCCTATTGAATTCTGCTGGGTTAAAAACCCAATTAACAGTTACATTAATAACATTCCAGCACAATAGGTATACAACTAAGTCCGTAAAGGCACGTATTGGAGATTGGATTCCATACAATGCCCTTCGCCGCACATGGATCCCCTACCAACACAGAGTAGGCTGCCTCTTTAACATGGCATATCGGATTACATCATCCCCCAGGCAGCAAGGCTACAAACCTATTTCCCCTGGCCTTACTATTCAAATTCAATTAAACTAATATATCGGCAATCAAACCCTATAAATAAACCCAATTCATCATTGGCATAAACTCAAGTTGAATTAAAAGCATAAAATCGAAAACATAAATCGGAGAATATATACTGAATTCCAGATCAATCTCACTCGACGTCGAAGTTACTAAGAGGCAACAATCAAGCAATCAAAGTGACAAGGGACACAGGTGAATTTATCTCATTCGATTATCAATTAGAAGCTTCAAATTAGAAACCCTAATTTCCAAAGTTGGGGAAAATTCTTGCGGCTGAAGCTGGGGAATGAATGTTAGACGTTTGGATTAGGGTTGTGGAGGAAAAAGAATGTTTATTTACTTTTTTACCCCAATTACATTCATTTAATTTTAATTTTACCAAATTTGGCAACACATATATGCGTGGACAATAAAAAAAGTGTAATGGTGTATTTTCGGTCACACATTTCTTACTTAGCAACGCTTATTATTGTGATTAATCTGCAATGCAAATAAGTGTCGGCGATTGAAAAAAATAAGTGTTATGAAATGGCTGTTATGATGTAGTGGCTTAGGTTAGTCGATCATAGGAATTATGGTATGCAAAGAGAACGCATTTGTATTTTTACCTATAATTATATATATTATATGCCAAACTCTTTGAATTTCGACTATAGAAGTAGTTGCAACCATATTCTAAAATGATGGATGAGGCAACTATGGGTTGTGGTAATAAATAGAGTTAAATTTATACACCAATCCTGATTACCCCATGGGGTGTAGGTTGTACCGTAATGTATTGGCCAAGAAGAGCATAAGAATGACATTTAGAGGGATCACTAAAGCTTGATGGTGCTTGACTCCTTTTCCAGGCCTGGACTACCCTATGATTGTGGAGTTTGATGGTTTGCTGATTGAAGACGTACAGTTCATCCAAACAGATGGGAATTAAGAACCTATATGTTGCAAGCATTCAAAAGTAAGATGTGTAAAAGGATTTACCAAGTTCCCACAATAAGGTTTAAATTACCTACCAAAGGATGACAGCTGGATTAGATATGTTCTTAATGAAGATGAGCTAAGAATGAGTAGAAAAGAAGGAAAGTCCAAAGGAAAGGATGAATAAAAGTCCATTTTTGAATATGGCCCCATGTGGAAGAATTTAATAAAAAAGTTTTGAAAGTTTCTTGAAATGCTTTGAATGATTTTATAAAGGATTTATTTAAAATAGAAGGATCCTACCATCGAAAAGTTATTATTTCAAAAAAGAAAGAAAATTTGGATGTTTAAAAGAGATACTTAGAGATTCCTAGTTAATTTTGAAATAGGTTGGGCTGAAAATTTTCAATTTAAAGGGTTTTTAGTAAAGAAATTATTCAATTTTGAAATGAAAGCAAAAGAGAGTACATGTTTGGCTCAATAATTTTTCCTATTTCTATAAATTTAAAAGTTCCTTTTTAAATTCTTTCTAATGAGTGGATAAATGGATATGGTTTTTGATTTAAATGGGGTAAAGAGAATGGAATGGTAAGAATGCCCAATAATAAAGGTAGAAAAATATACATGTATAAGGAAAATAGGGAGGAAAACAACTAAAATAGATTTAAACATATCTATTTTCATGATAATGAAGAAAATCCCAATGACTAAAGCATTAGGCAAACGCATTGCAATGAGTCAATGATGAAAAAAATAAAAGAGGAAAAGAGATATATGAGTAGAAAGCATTTAGGTAGAAATACAAACAGTAGTAGTATTAGGAAATTCAAATAGAAAGAACGTTAGGAAGTTATATTAAAATAGGGTTAGTAATCTAATTAGAAATAATATATGAGAAAAACAAAAGGAAATGATAATTTCCATAAATACGTGCAATAATTGTGTATATCTTTTAGAAGTCTCCCTTATAGGCTATTAAATTATCCTTTAAGGTGGAAAGAGGAAATAACCTAAGTAGTAAGAAAATAATAGTATGGAAATTATCCTTGTTTACTCCGGTTTTCATCGTTTAAAGTAATAGAAGATGTTTTGGAAATTGGTTTGGTATGATGATTGGATTTTTTGATGTAGGTAAATGTTATGAGTTAAAAATCCTACTTCTAAAGAAGTGAGTCTCCGTTGTAGAAAGTCCTTGAAAAGGGAAAGTTGGTTAGAATGGGAAAATTTTAATGGCTCATTTTGAAAACCAAGCAATTTTTGAATTTAATAAAAAAGTTTCTAAGTTTATATTTTTAAAGGTAAAAGTTTTGGATTAAGTACTTCATGGCTATGAAGTTTTAGTTTTATAAAGAGTAGTGAAAACCAAACCAATTTTGATATGGAGTAGATAGAGATGACTACCTTGGTAAGACATGGTAAATGTTAAGACTATGAATAAAATAGCTAAGAATGCTTGTAGGGTAGCAACAAAGAGTCCCTCTTGAATATAAGAAATATTGGTATGAACCTAATAATTTTTTATTAAGCATGTGTTAAATCCATAAGAAGAACCCTAAAAAGGAATGGGAAATAGTATCAAAGTACACTTTGCGAGTCCTAGGGTATACTCGCATGAAAGATCAAGGATAAATGAAGTAAATACCAAAAATCGAGAATTTTATTAAGAGATTTTGAGTGGAAGAAGATAGTAATATGATTGGAAAGAGGGTAATGAGAGGGCAAACACACAGAGAATGTTGGTTCACTTAAGGTTAAAGAAGGCAAGATAAGTGGCATGAAATTTATTCCACCAAGCCAATTTTTCGATGAGTTATTCTAAATGTGAATAGTTATATTTCTTACCCACTGTAGCGTGAAAGTGCACAATTTATTCCATAATCGAGTGTAATAATCAAAGTAATGGATGTACCTTATTTATTAGAAGCCAAGGAGATAAGTTAGGACATGTGAGTTATAGTAGAATGGCACACTAGAAATGTCTATCTTAATTGAGTAAGGAGTGATAGAGCCACAACATCATTAACATCAGTTGACATTGGAGGGTACCTTCCAGTAATTATTTCTTTCAGGTTATTTGGGTTGTAATCGATAGTTTTCTTTTTTTGGGTATTGAAAAAAAAGCGTATGATATGGTATGAGATATGTTCCTATTTTATTACTGTGTTGATTTTCTGGATGAGATTTAACTGCTATATATATTGGAAAACAGTGTAAATAAGGTAATCTCATAAGGACACTTAACTAGCGATGAATGTAATTAAGGCTAGAAGTTTATAAAATAAATTAGGAAATTAAGTTAGCAATTAGAAATAAAGAATGCTTTAAACCCCATAAATTTAGAATTTTGGAAAAAATAAATTTTAGCAAGCGAAGGACAGAGAAAGGTTGTTGCAAAACCATGGATCATTATACATATGCCTTAAAAGTCAAAATTATAAAAGTGCTTATGTGTTGTGTTTTGCAATAAAAGGAAAGGTTTTCAAAATCTAAGATTAATTTCGCAAATTGAATTTTATTCGGTTGGGTGGTACCAACTAAATCGAGTACTAATTCCTATTTAGTTCGTATTGAATTAATTAATCAAGCTGCTACCAGAAATTTATTTACAATTTGGTACCATCTACCATATTCTCTCAATCAAAAGAATTTCGACAAGGCTAGGGTCGATCATATGCATTAACTCACTGACTGAATCTCGATTACATTAAGATATCGCTTGATTTGTTTTAAAGGATAAAAAAGCAATTCTTTGAAAAATTATGTTCAAATGCTTTTGAAAAATTATGTTTACACTGCAACAAAAACACCTTATTACAACGGTGTTTTTAAAACGGTCAAAAAACGCCCGTTGTAATTGAAACCTATTACAACAGTTTTATCTTGCCTGTCATAATAGATGCCACTTTTCAACAACTCTTTTCTTTGCTCGTTGTAATAGATACGTATTACAACATTTTTCATCACCCCGTTGTAATAGATGTCGTTTACAACTAATTTTTGCCTCCTGTTGCAGTAGATGCCAATTTTCATCAATACATATTCTCTATTTGTCAATTGTCATAGATGCCTATTACAACATTTTGCTTTTGCCATTTGTAATAGATGTCAATTTTCAACCACACTTTTTTTGTGCTAGTTGTAATATATACCTACTGCAACCTTTTTAGCTTCCCCGTTGCAACAAATAATTAAAATGTATAAGCAATAATTAATAATTATAATTACATAATAATAATTAACGATACCCAAAAAATTAATATCTAAATAATTAATTCTTAAATAATACTAATTATAAATTAATTTATATTTATTAATAACTACTATTAAATAATAATAAATTAATTTGAAATATGAAATAATTCCTATTAACAATTACTAATTAATGATTAATTATCAATTAATTAATTAATAATAAATAATAATAATAATAAATAACAATTAAATAAATAATAATTTAATAATAATTATTATGTAATGATAATTAATAGTTAATGTATGATAATTAATAATTAATTTGAAATATGAAATAATTTTTTTGGCAAGGCCGACGGGGTTGGATGGTCCCCGACCATTTTATTGCAGCACCAAAGATTACAAGACACAAGTTACAACAAGATGAGCATGAGCTCATTGAAAGCGGGGAAAAAACATGGTGCTACAAGCACAAACTGATGAAAACACAACTTAAGAAAAAAAAACATAAAACACAGACATATACAAATTAAAGTTCTACCCTATTCCTGGATCATAGGTGAAAAGAAACCTTAGTGAACAATCAATTTCATTCATAATCCATAGCATGAAAGTGGTAGCATTCTTGACCTTTGAGGCGTCAAAAACTCTGCAGTTACGTTCCCTCCACACCGCGTAAACGAAACTTTTCAACGCCACACCAAAAATTCTCTTTACCATTTGCTTGTTACCTGTTTTTGTGTATATCCGTTCCCATTCAGCTTGGTTGTTATCCATTGGTCGTTTAATTTGCATCTTACTCATCACCGCATTCCACAAATACTTGATCTCTGGACATTCAAAAAATAAATGCTCGATAGTTTCAGGTTCAGCACAACAGAAGGTGCAATAGATGTCAATATTCTTGCCTAAACTAACTAGCTTTGCCTTGGTCAGCATAGCACGGTTCAAAATTTTCCACAATGTTAAGTTCTCTCTCATGGTACTATCTCTGCTCCAAGTTCTCTTCATCCAATAAAAAATAAATAATTATTATTTAATAAATCAATAACCAATGAATAAATGATAATTAATTAATAATTAATATAAATTAGTAATTAATAATTAATAATATATATTTACTAATTATAGTTACTAAATAATTATTAATAAATAATCTATATTTACTAGTTATTATCTATAACCAATAAATATTTTTTATATTTAATAATTTATTATAGTTAATTATTAATAATTTGTAATTTACGTTTAATAATTAGTAAATATAATTAATAATAATAATTAATGTTCAATCTTTAATTAATTTACAATATTTAATAATTATTTTTTATATTTAATAATTTATTATAGTTAATTATTAATAATTAGTAAATTAAAGTAATATTAATTAATTACATTTAATAATTAGTAATTATAATTAGTAATTACAATTAAATAATTAGAATAAAATAATAACTATTAAATAATTAATAATTAAAATTTAATAATTAATGTTTAATAATTAATGTTTAACATCTAATATTTAATTAATTTACGTTTTTAAAATTTTATATTTAATAATTCATTATAGTTTAATATTTAGTAACTAATAATTAATAAGTAATTAATATTTAATAATTTATAAGTATGATTTATTATTTAGTATTGGATATTCAATGTAATATTTAGTATTTCAAAAAAAATTAAATTTTTCTAAAATAAATTAATAACTGATAAATAAAAAGTAATAAATAATAATTGATAAATAAGAAGTAATATTTAATAATTAATAACTACTATTAAATAATTGATAATTAATTATTAATAATTAAGACTGATGGTTAATAATTAGTAATTAATATAAGTTTTTTCGTAACTATCCTCTTTGATATATAAAAGTTTATTGAGTTGTAAATAGCGAAAATTTTGGCTCCACCTTGAAATATTTTCTAAAAGTTATAAATTTTTAACAAATATTTATTGAGTTGTAAACCTTTTTTATTAAGTGATCTTGCTAACAAATATTTAACAACTATTTTTTCTAAAAAGTTGTAATAAATATATTAAATAATTAATAATTAATAATTACTATTAAATAATTAACTTGAATAATCGATATTTAATAATTTCCTACAAAATATTGCTTTCATATGCATTTAAAAAATTTCCTTTGCAACTCTCTTCTTCGATTTATACAAGTTTTAATTTTTTTTGCTCCAATCCCAAATTTTTAACTTCAACTTTTGCTCCAACCCTAAATTTTCATTATAACCACACTTTGTCCCTTATCCATATCTTGATGTTCACGTGGATCTCCCACTACTTGAGTTTTTCCTTTTTAATTTCCTCCAAAAAGAATTTCAACTCTCCAAAAAAATGCTATGGCCAAAAATTAACTCAACGCCAATAGCAAACCAAAAAAGCACCCCCACGTGATGATTCGCCAACTTCAGAGTGAATAATCAAAGTCGTTGCTGCCTTATCTTAGTTTGCATCATTGCCAATGACTAAAAGTTGTGTCGCACCTTGAGGATATAAATCGTAGACTGTGTCAACGAAGTTGTTGTGAGTTTTGAGATCTGAAGGAAGACTTCACACTGCCTAGACTGTTTACGTTCAGATCTATGCTTCGCGGATGAAGAGACGTAGCTGCTTAAGATTGAGGTGAATTAAATCTCAAATTTATTGCTTCATTGACTGTTAATTGATTTTAGTTGTATTATTAATTCTTTGATAGTATAGTCTTTGGATTGTGAACAATGGTAATTCTGAGATATGTTTAACATAATTAAGGGATATGTTTATTGATTGCTCATTAACTATTAGTTGATTTCAGTTATATTGTTAAATTTTTATTTAATATAATTAAATAATTTTGTGAAATGTTAATATTAAAGAGCAGCTAGTTGATAATTGATTCATTATTAGCATATCATTAAGACCTAGTCTTCTTACTAAATAGCCAAGGCAAAAACTTGTTAACTGCAAGCTCTCTTGCACATAAATGTTAATATTCATATCGATATTACTAAATTCACAACACTCACAAAGTCTTGAGGAATTTTCCGATTAAATTATTTTACCAGTTTTGTTGATAGTAAAGAAAAATTGCTTTCAGAATAATCTTGTTTTAAAATTCAAAACTAAACCTCCTTAGGCAAACTGTACTTGAAAAAGTCAGAAAAGGTTTGACGGAAAAAGAGAAGGTTTCAAGGTACAATGGAATAGGTATCCAAAGAAAGGGTGGAAATGTAATTTCTCTGTCTAACTTCGTTTTCTGGCATAGGATTATAGATATAGGAAAACTAGATTTTCAAAATTTTGGATGATAGAATGGTGTGTCAGATATTGGATGGTAAGGATTAGATGTAAAAGTGGCTAAATCATACTCTTATTCGTAGGAGTGCAAAATTTGTTGTGTTAAAATAATGATTTCTGACTTTTGAAAACTTGCATACATATACAACTTCCACTATATATAGGTTCTTTGCATCATATTTTTTCAAAATTGTTTTAAAAGAATGCATTTATATAGGAAGCGCCGATTTAGAATCATTCAGCATACATATCATATATGTTGTGATATGTCATGCACTTGTATACGATTGGCTGCAAAATTGGTTGCACACTAATTATTTGGATAGTTTTGAATGGTTGCACACTATGTTACATGATTGAAACCTTAGGGAATTTTGGGAATGAAATTCTTTTAAAGGGGAGAATGTAACACCATGTAAAATAAACATTTATTAATTAAATAGAATTAGTAAATAATTAAAAATGCTCAATAATGGAATTTGAGAAAACGTCGGAATTTGACTATGAAACTTACACTACTACGTTCGTGGCGATTTTCTAAGCAATTTTCATATACAAAGTTTTGCGATCGAAATTCAAAGGAAGAAGTAATTGACGTTTGAAGTTTCCGGATCGAAGATAATTAAAAAGGAATTTAGGGAATAATTAATAATTAATGCTTGGACCCCACCGATCGACCGCATATGGGGAGTGGTCGACCAGTTCAGTTGCCGACAGTTAGGGTTGGACCTCGGCATAACATCCTGGATTTAGTAAACATAAATCTAATGGATAGAATTGATTCGAGCATCTATAAATAAAGGCTTAGCACCTAACTTTTCTTTACATATTTTCTGAACAGAGCAAGGAAGCTCTAGCAATTTCTCTTCTCCACTATTTGTAGAAATTATAAAATAACTATTATATAATATACATACATACATATATATATATATTGGAGAAGGGTGGAAAATAAAATAGAAGAAGCGAATGAGTGAATCAATTCTGCGTAAAAGGAAAAAGGAGTCAATTAAAAGGATGAATTCAGATTTTGGAGATTTGGAAAGCTAGAAAGGTGAGTGAGAAATTATATGATTTATATATAACATTGAATTTATATCGTTGAATTTTTTTCAATTAATATGCATATGCATGGTTTCTTGAATTGTAGGCTTAAGTGAATGTATTTAATTGAAATTTCGTCCACATATTCTACAAGTTATGTAATTGTGGTGAAATGGTATATACACCCTAATCTAGAAATTATGCAAATTACTCTCCTAGAATTTTAAAGTAATTATAAGTAGGTTAATCGTATGGCTTTAACTACCACGGTCCCGAGTGGTCATTAGCAAAGACTTAGGTTATATCCTAATGGATTTCACTTCCTACTAGTGTAGAATCGGTATGAGATACGGAAAGACCTCAAAGTTTAATTTGTTGTTTGTTGTCAGAGGTGAGCTAGTTAACCCCTAAATAAGTCTTTGAGAAGCGTTAGCAATATAGCTAATTAAATTATAAAGCCATATCGAGGGGTCAACGGCCTTCGTAGCCAAGGCATGTTGACTAGCGATTACGTTACTGAGGGCTTGCTTCATGGTTGAGGTATTAAATGGTGGTTCGATCTACCTCCTCCCTATTTAATAAGTATTAAGTGGCCGGATTTTCTTTTGGGTGGTTTAACGCTTATATACATATGGGCATATATATAGTTACACTTCAGAGAAGGTTGGATATATCTACGTGCATATGGAATTAAACGGGTAAACTGTGAATAATAGACATAACACTTCAATAGAAATCAATCAGCATAAACTAATGTTATGGTTAAAGTATTTAGTTTTCCATTCACCAGAATGTTGTTCTGACCTCTTCCTCGCTACAACCCATAGATAGGTTTAGAGGGACAGGCTACTAGTGCAAGATGGGAAGGGAAGATGGAGAAGTCTTCTCATTCATGCTTGGTGTAACGACCCAAAATTTCTATCATTTGAAATTCGTATATTTGATTAATTTTAAATATTAAAAAGTAAGATTTATAAGCCGAATGAATTTAATTTCGAATATAGTGATTTAATCGGACAATTAAATTATTAATTTAATATTTGAAATTGTGTAAATAATTGATAGTCAGGTTTAATGTGTATAAAAATGATTTATAAAGTTATATTAAATCATATTGGAGTTATAATGATGTAATAGAAATTTTAAAATCGAATTAAAAGTTAATTTGTGAAAATTGAATATTTTAATATTTAATTGGCGAATAAAAATGACCATTTTTCAAACAGTCTCGGATTTCGACGAAACTAGTTTAATCGGATCCGTAATGTGAAATTATTGTAAGGTTTAAAATTTCATGTCAATCGGATTTACGGTTTGTCCGGGGCAAGCCAAAAAGCATAGAAATCGGTTTAATCGATTTAATTTTAAATTTGATCGTTTATTTCCGTAACTCGCACATATGATCGAATTAGCTCCCGAAACATGTTCCATTGTGTTCGGAACGTGGGTAAAACCTTAGAAACGCCAGCCAACACGCTTCGTTTGGAGTTCGGAAAATTTCGGATGAATAGTGTTTTGGAGAATTTTCTATATAAGGCCCTCTATTTCTTCATTTGCAAACAAAGGCCAAAACCCTAGTCCCTTATCTTCAGCCGCCGGCCCTAATAATTCAATGGCCAGAAAATCATGATCTTCTTTTTCAATTCTCTCTCGATCCATCGACTTTCAGCACAAACTTTCAACTACAAAAATAAAGAGCATATCGAGCTCTATAATCTCAACGGTGGAGATCGTTTAAAACGAAGCCGATCAACGGCAAATTTCAAGTGGCAGTCGTTTATACACGTTTATCGAGGTGATAGTTTGACCGAGCTCATCATGGCTTTGGACGAACGTAAGGAGGAGTGTGGCGCTTCGTTCGACAATGGTTGATCGTGTTCAAGTGGACCGTGGCGCGAGCGACAACTAGGGTTTTGGGGCGGCTAATGGGTTCATATTCACGTTCAAAACCTGATGGGGGGGAAGAAAGAAGATGCGGCCCAGATCTGGAGTGGAGAAACGAACGGCTACGATGATGTGTGGGGTTTAAAATTGGAAATAAAATTGTAAATTTGTATATATATAATTATATTAACTTCTAAAAATCATAACTTTGTCATACGAGGTCCGTTTTTGACGAAACTTTTTGCGTTGGAACCATATTGACGAGCTCTTCGCAATGGAGCTAGTTTGGAGTCAATTGGAGTCAGTGAAAATTTTGAGTAAAATTAAACGTGCGTTTAATTTTATTTGAAATAAAATACCGCAACCGTTATTGAAAGCAAGGTGAGAACTCCTCACTCAATCGGATATTTGTTTCGATTTAAATTTTAAAATAGTTAGATTTAAAAAATTTTGATAGTGTTGATTGTGTGAATTGAATGATGGTTGTTATTTATTGTGTTGAAATAGACCCTATACGCCGTATATTAAGCAGAGGTTATTTATTAAAAACATATACCGCGATAATTCCACCGTGAAATGGAATTGGTATTATATATGTATTTGGAGTTGATTTCCCGCATTATATAGCGGATGAGACCCTATTACGCCGCATAATAGCGGACAGTATTTTATAAATCCCATATACCGCGATATTCCACATTGAAGTGGAATTGGTATTGTGCTAACATCTGTGGATGCAGGGAAACAGGTTGGAGGGATCCAACAGGATTCCTCAAACATTTGAATTTGTTTCATATGTTGTGTGTTGATTATTTATAATCTGTGTGTGATTATATTGTGATTGAAATTGTTGAAGGCTACGGTTTAGCCGAATATATTTTTGGTATCATTGGATACCGAAAATAAATAAAAATTTGGATTTTTAAAATTCAAGTCGAAAGTTTATTTTACAACTTATTTTTGAGAATTGGATAAATTAAAAAGGTGTTTTTAAAAGATAAAGTTGAATTTTTGAATCATTTTGAATTAAATTCCAAAATATGGAAAAAGGGCTTAGTAAATGGATTTCGAAAATATTATTATAAGTTGAAGAATTTATTTAAATGTTTGGATTTTTGAATGGATTTGAAGAGATTAAGGAATTTATCTAAAAGGGAATAATTTTGGAAATTCGTTGGAAAATTTTGATTTGGGATTTGAAATAAATTTGGAAATCAATTTGAAATCAATTGATTATTAAATTACTATAACTAGTAAAATTGATTTATAGAAATTTATCTGATTTAAATTAATCAGATAATTAAATTAATCCTACTTGTGGATGTTTGGTTTATATTGGATGTTGAATTGTTTGACATCTCTGATATGTGATGCTTTGGGATATACCCTGATTTGTGTGGTGATCTGTAATTTGTTTATCTGTGATATATATATATATATATATATATATATATCTGTGATCTGTGAATGAAAGATAAGCGTTATCATTTATACTGCTTATCAATTATATTGTTATATTTGATCTGTGATGGTTGAATGTTGTTGCACTATTGTGTTAAACCCGTGGACTACACAATACACACCAAAATGTGGATTTCACGTGGAAATCGGTTAAGTCGCAGATTTTTATCAATTTTGAAAAATTGAATTTTTGAATCCAAAATAGTTTTGGAAATTGGAATTGAAAGTTTTGAAAGTGAGTTTCAAAAATATAAGTTATTTTAAATAACTTAATAAACTTGGAATTTAAATCATTTGATTTAAATTTTGAATTCAATACTTAAAACTTGAATTCGATGATTTGGGAATTTTGGTTTAAAAGATTTTACAAAGGTGTTATATGGGTTTCTAACCATTTAAAATATGGTTTTGGAAATTTAAATTTATATTTAAGTTTTATACTTGGATGGCTTTAAACTATGTAATTGTAACCAATTTTTTCCCAAAACGAAAACTATTCGTTTTTAAATAATAATAGCTTTCATAAAGTGAAAAGATTTCCAATTTATATCGAAACATCTCAAGTTGAAATGAAATTGTAAATAGTTTGGAAGAAAAACTATAAATTAAACTTTGTGAAGATGATTAAGCTTTATTTTGAAATCAAAGAAGATTTTAAATGATGTATCTTTTACATTATAAAAGATTTGAATTGTGAATAGTTTTGAAAGCTATAAATTAAATCTTAATTTAAAGATTTAATGGGCTATTCCAATTGAAATGGAAATTGATTTGGAAATCTGTGAATGAATCTTTGTGAAACTGGGTAAACTTTGTGAAGTAAATCTTTTTGTTTAAAGATTTAAAATGGTAATTTGTTTAAACCATTTAAAGGAAAGGATTTGGGTAATAAGTTGTGACTTAATTGGAATCCCTATGTCTGTACGTTTTAAATATTGTGCCCACTATTCGAGTTAGCCGGGAAAAGACCTTTGTGTCATATAACCCATTACGAATAAGTGATACGACGATATGGATCGTATTGAAGACCGGTGTGAAGACCGGATATTTTCGAAAATGAAAGGACAACCTGTCGAATGTCTCTGCACCGAGTTGCTCCGGTATAGAGATTTATATCAACCTTCTTATGATGGGAAGTCCGAACGTGATTAGTGAATATCCGGATTGCAAGGGCTTCTTTGGAAGTGCCTTCGGTTCTATTCGAACCCGGAACGGACTTGTATGGATGTGTGTCTGACATTACACTTTGAGATGTAAAGCTAGTTTCTATCAAATACATTTCTGTTGGTGGCGAAGAATTTATTCTCTTAGCTTAACACCCTTCTCTGAGACGTACGAGCTCAGAGGTTATGTAGTTGATGGTTACTAGTGACACATTCCCAATTTGGTAATGTGGCATACGAAGTGCTGTTGATCAATTGTTGATCAAAGCATGGCTTTGTGAAAAAGCGTAGCTTTGTGGACGAGTCTTCGTCGAGCCTTACAACCCGGTAATGGTCGAAACAAGAATGTTGCGGCAAGGTTGTTAGGGGTCGCACCCTAGGGTATGTCATTTCCTTCTGGATAAAAGGTGATATCATGGTATGGAGCCCAGATATTTTACCTATGTTGATGCTGCAAATTTATTATACTTTGTGGTTGTTGCTTTGTGGTTGAGGATCCTCGGATAAAGGTCGGTAACGACCGGGGGATGGCATAGCTCGTGTGTTAGCTACCTAGTTACAGCTGTATAGCGTGAGGTAGCGTCGGCCTTTTGTTTGCAGAGATCCAGTTAGGTTCTCGGGGCGTCTTTCCAGAGACGTTTCCATTTCGGTGTAAGGAAGTTCCTTTGCCTGACCATTTGTTGGAAAATCCAAAGAAACAATACGAGCCTTGTATGGTTTTAGTTGTAGAACCTGCCATTTACTTATGGTGGTCACCACTGTTTAGATGGTAGCTATAGTAGGCATACAATAATGGTTGTATGCTGGCTAAGATTAATATTATACTTTCGAAATGTTTTCTGCACTATGCACTAATAATAATATCAAAATGATTTGTTTTGCGTAGTAAGCATGTTTGACTATCATAAGAAGAAATCTCCTCCAATTCTGCGTTTGCATTGTGTGTGTGGTGGGAGGTCTTATGGTAGTTTCATTTTCCAAAAGCATTACGAATATCTTTTACTTCCTTTGTTGTTGTTGTTTTAAAGATAATAACTGTTTTAGTTCTCACACTAGTCACCATGACTGACCTGGAGTTTATTGTTTCCTTCCTAAACTCTGGGTGCCCACCAATTTCCACACGGGCAGTCTAGAGTCAGGTTATCAGGTCATTCTGGATTCAGGAGATGCTGTGGAGCTCAAGTGGCGAGCTAGATGGCGAGACGTAGCATTTGTATATGATATTATTTATTCCGCTGTGTATTCTGTATGAGGACAAGTTTATGTAACTATCCAGTTGTGTTGTATTTTGACTCTGATGATGTAATGTATAAAATGATATAGTTCTTGATTTAAAGATTATTCATTTATCTATTATATGTTGTTCCGCTGCGAATGTGAGATTCTGATATTGTTCTGTTTCTGTGTTTTTCTGTTCTCCTTTTCTTCTGTCTTCTTCTACCTCTTCTTTTTAACCATAACAATTCGGTTTTCCGGCATTCGATTGCTCGGTAGTTGATACAGTGCACGTATTAATGTCGATTTTCGGAAGTCGAAAATATCGAATCGTTACATGTGGTATCAGAGCATATGGTTAAGCGATAACCTTGGCTCTGTTGGGAATTACTCATTAGAGATAGAGTCAGTAGCACTCTAGGATGAGTGTGAGTGTAATAATAGATATGAGCGCGTATTTGTTAGTGAATATGAAATTGTTTTGTATTGTGTTGACTTATCGGTTGATTGTTTATAGATTCTGGTCGGTGCAGTCTAGCTAACTGTAATCGATAAGGGTTTCTAAACTCTTAAACAAGATAAACCGACATAGTATCATTTTAAATTGGGTAAATGAAATAATTTTACCTCGATTATATTTTGCATATAAAGGAAATAATTTTTCAGAAATTATTAAAGTGTATGTAAAATTAATTGTTGGTTGTTGAAAATGTAAGAATATATATGAGTTAATAAAAGTTGTTTGAATAATCTAAATAAAAACAACAATTGTATAAGTAAAGTTAAATAGTGAAATTATATGAGAAAAAGGATTTATAAATGTGATTTATAAATAAAAGGAAATTTTTGAAAGAATTTAAAGCACTGGATTCACCATTGTTACTGGGAAATAATAAGGGTGATGATTACAGCATCATCAGTATCATTTTCGAGTTTCTGTGTGATGGATTTGCTACCATAGTAAATTGAAAATTGAAGTTTTGTTGTGATAAACAAAATTTAAATTAAAATCCAAGTTGTAATTAATGAATATAAGTAGAAATGAGTTTTGAACTTATACAATGAGATAATAAATTTAGCTTTGGTAAAAGTTAAATAGAATTTATTTTAGAATTGGAATCTGACTTGGATTTATAAGTGGAAATTTAAGTTAAGTTAAACAAATGATGTTTAATTGGAATATAACTTAAGTGATGTTGAATGAAGTTGATTTTGATATCGAAGTAAATTGATAAAGTGAATTAAATGGATGAGAACTTGAGTTATGTAATGAAATTCAACTTTATTTGTAAAATGAATTAGCAATTGAATTAATAAATGGATTGAATGTTAATCAATCGAATGTGAATAAATTAAGATGGAATAATGGATGTAAGTGTTAATTCATTAAAAGCTAATGTAATTGGAAGTTGAATAATTGAATGAAAATCAATAGAATATTAAACCAATTGGAATTAAAAGTGTTAAACCAAATTGAATGTGAAGTAAAGTAAATTGAATAAATTTGGTTGTGTTGAATATACATTGGTTGTTATATGATTGTTGGTTGATTGTATATAGTATAATTCATTAAGTGTTAATGAAATTGAATTGATAAAAATTGAAAGCTATGTAATGGAATTTGAATTGGAAGTGAACCAACTTGAATTTAAATTAGTGAATGTAAACTAATTGAAAATGAAGAATTGAATGTCGTTGTGTATGAATTGGTTGTAAACAATTACAAGTGATGCCAAAATTTCATAAGTTGCTTATAAACCTTGTTTAGTATGCATTTCTTTTAATATGCATGTGTTGTAGTTGTTTAAAAGAGTAAAATGTTAATAATTTCATATATATCCCACTTACATATTTAAATTGAGTAAGTACAGGTACCGGGGCTACCGTTTGGTTGGATTTGGTTGCGCTAAAATGCTTAATTAATAACTGCTTTGCTTAAAAATGCTAAAAGGTACGCCTACGCAATAAAAATAGGAAATATGAACTGTTTTTCTGCTTTTCCGACCGTGTGGGTCGATGTATATATATTTATGTCTATTGTGATCCAACTACGATCGAACCGCGCAAAGGAGGCTATGGCGAATTCTTCTGAAAATTTAAGGCGTTAGAAAATTTTCGGGAAATTTTGAAAATTTTGTGAAAAACTAAATTTTGGATTTGGAGTTAAAAGTTAAACGATATAGTTTGTTCTGAAAAGTATAACTAAGTATAGATTTGAAAAACTTAGTAAAGTTTTTGAAAGAGTTTAACTATTGGATTTTGGAAAAGGTGAATATAAAATTTTCACTTAGTGGATTTTTGAAAAGTTAATGGATTTGGGCATTTTTCTTACTTTGCAATTTCGAGGACGAAATTCTTTTAAGGGGGGAAGATTGTAACGACCCAGAATTTCTGTCATTTGAAATTCGTATATTTAATTAATTTTAAATATTAAAAAGTAAGATTTATAAGCCGAATGAATTTAATTTCGAATATAGTGATTTAATCGGACAATTAAATTATTAATTTAATATTTGAAATTGTGTAAATAATTGATAATCGGGTTTAATGTGTATAAAAATGATTTATAAAGTTATATTAAATCATATTGGAGTTATAATGATGTTATAGAACTTTTAAAATCGAATTAAAAGTTAATTTGTGAAAATTGAATATTTTAATATTTAATTGGCGAGTAAAAATGACCATTTTTCAAACAGTCTCGGATTTCGACGAAACTAGTTTAATCGGATCCATAATGTGAAATTATTGTAAGGTTTCAAATTTTGTGTCAATCAGATTTACGGTTTGTCCGGGGCAAGCCAAAACGCATAGAAATCGGTTTAATCAATTTAATTTTAAATTTGATCGTTTATTTCCGTAGCTCGCACATATGATCGAATTAGCTCCCGAAACACATTCCATTGTGTTCGGAACGCGGGAAAAACCTTAGAAACGCCAGCCGGCACGCTTCGTTTGGAGTTCGGAAAATTTCGGATGAATAGTGTTTTGGAGAATTTTCTATATTATAAGGCCCTCTATTTCTTCATTTGCAAACAAAGGCGAAAACCCTAGTCCCCTATCTTCAGCCGCCGGCCCTAATAATTCAATGGCCAGAAAATCACGATCTTCTTCCTCAATTCTCTCTCGATCCGTCGACTTTCAGCACAAACTTTCAACTACAAAAATAAAGAGCATATCGAGCTCTATAATCTCAACGGTGGAGATCGTTTAAAACGAAGTCGATCAACGGCAAATCGAGTTCATGTGGCTGTCGTTTATACACGTTTATCGAGGTGATAGTTTGACCGAGCTCGTCATGGCTTTGGACGAACGTAAGGAGGAGTGTGGCGCTTCGTTCGACAATGGTTGATCGTGTTCAAGTGGACCGTGGCGCGAGCGACAACTAGGGTTTTGGGACGGCTAATGGATTTATATTCACGTTCAAAACCTGATGGGGGGAAGAAAGAAGATGCGGCCCAGATCTAGAGTGGAGAAACGAACGGCTACGATGATGTGTAGGGTTTAAAATTGGAAATAAAATTGTAAATTTGTATATATATAATTGTATTAACTTCTAAAAATCATAACTTTGTCATACGAGGCCCGTTTTTGACAAAACTTTTTGTGTTGGAACCATATTGACGAGCTCTTCACAATGGATTATGTTTGGAGTCAATTGGAGTCAGTAAAATTTTGAGTAAAATTAAACGTGCGTTTAATTCTATTTGAAATAAAATACCGCAACCGTTATTGAAAGCAAGGTGAGAACTCCTCACTCAATCGAATATTTGTTTCCATTTCAATTTTAAAATAGTTAGATTTAAATTTTTTTGATAGTGTTGATTGTGTGAATTGAATGATGGTTGCTATTTATTGTGTTGAAATAGACCCTATACGCCGTATATTAAGCGGAGGTTATTTATTAAAAACATATACCGCGATAATTCCACTGTGAAATGGAATTGGTATTATATATGTATTTAGAGTTGATTTCCCGCATTATATAGCGGATGAGACCCTATTGCGCCGCATAATAGCGGATAGTATTTTATAAATCCCATATACCGCGATATTCCACATTGAAGTGGAATTGGTATTGTGCTAACATCTGTGGATGCAGGGAAACAGGTTGGAGGGATCCAACAGGATTCCTTAAACATTTGAATTTGTTTCATATGTTGTGTGTTGATTATTTATAATCTATGTGTGATTATATTGTGATTGAAATTGTTGAAGGCTATGGTTTAGCCGAATAAATTTTTGGTATCGTTGGATACCGAAAATAAATAAAAATTTGGATTTTTAAAATTCAAGTCGAAAGTTTATTTTAAAACTTATTTTTGAGAATTGGATAAATTAAAAAGGAGTTTTTAAAAGATAAAGTTGAATTTTTGAATCATTTTGAATTAAATTCCAAAATATGGAAAAAGGGCTTAGTAAATGGATTTCGAAAATATTATTATAAGTTGAAGAATTTATTTAAATGTTTGGATTTTTGAATTGATTTGAAGAGATAAAGGAATTTATCTAAAAGGGAATAATTTTGGAAATTCATTGGAAAAATTTGATTTGGGATTTGAAATAAATTTCGAAATCAATTTGAAATCAATTGATTATTAAATTACTATAACTAGTAAAATTGATTTATAGAAATTTATCTGATTTAAATTAATCAGATAATTAAATTAATCCTACTTGTGGATGTTTGGATTATATTGGATGTTGAATTGTTTGACATCTCTGATATGTGATGCTTTGGGATATACCCTGATTTGTGTGGTGATCTGTAATTTGTTTATCTGTGATATATATATATATATATATATATATCTGTGATCTGTGAATGAAAGATAATCGTTATCATTTATACCGCTTATCAATTATATTGTTATATTTGATCTGTGATGGTTGAATTTTGTTGCACTATTGTGTTAAACCCGTGGACTACACAATACACACCAAAATGTGGATTTCACGTGGAAATCGGTTAAGTCGTAGATTTTTATCAATTTTGAAAATTTGAATTTTTGAATCCAAAATAGTTTTGGAAATTGGAATTGAAAGTTTTGAAAGTGAGTTTCAAAAATATAAGTTATTTTAAATAACTTAATAAACTTGGAATTTAAATCATTTGATTTAAATTTTGAATTCAATACTTAAAAATTGAATTCGATGATTTGGGAATTTTGGTTTAAAAGATTTTATAAAGGTGTTATATGGGTTTCTAACCATTTAAAATATGGTTTTGGAAATTTAAATTTATATTCAAGTTTTATACTTGGATGGCTTTAAACTGTGTAATTGTAACCAGTTTTTTCCCAAAACGAAAACTATCCGTTTTCAAATAATAATAGCTTTCATAAAGTGAAAAGATTTCCAATTTGTATCGAAACATCTCAAGTTGAAATGAAATTGTAAATAGTTTGGAAGAAAAACTATAAATTAACCTTTGTGAAGATGATTAAGCTTTATTTTGAAATCAAAGAAGATTTTAAATGATGTATCTTTTACATTATAAAAGACTTGAATTGTGAATAGTTTTGAAAGCTATAAATTAAATCTTAATTTAAAGATTTAATGGGTTAATCCAATTGAAATGGAAATTGATTTGGAAATCTGTGAATGAATCTTTGTGAAACTGGGTAAACTTTGTGAAGTAAATCTTTTTGTTTAAAGATTTAAAATGGTAATTTGTTTAAACCATTTAAAGGAAAGGATTTGGGTAATAAGTTGTGACTTAATTGGAATCCCTATATCCGTACGTTTTAAATATTGTGCTCACTATTCGGGTTAGCCGGGAAAAGACCTTTGTGTTATATAACCCATTCTGAATAAGTGATACGACGATATGGATCGTATTGAGGACCGGTGTGAAGACCGAGTATTTTCGAAAATGAAAGGACAACCTGTCGAATCTCTCTACACCGAGTTGCTCCGGTATAGAGATTTATATCACCCTTCTTGTGATGGGAAGTCCGGACGTGATTAGTGAATATTCAGATTGCAAGGGCTTCTTTGGAAGTGCCTTCGGTTCTGTTCGAACCCGGAACGGACTTGTATGGATGTGTGTCTGAAATTACACTTTGAGATGTAAAGCTGGTTTCTATCAAATACATTTCTGTTGGTGGCGGAGAATTTATTCTCTTAGCTTAACACCCTTCTCTGGGATGTACGAGCTCAGAGGTTATGTAGTTGATGGTTACTAGTGATACATTCCCAATTTGGTAATGTGGCATATGAAGTGATGTTGATCAATTGTTGATCAAAGCATGGCTTTGTGAAAAAACGTAGCTTTGTGGATGAGTCTTCGTCGAGCCTCACAACCCGGTAATGGTCGAAACAGGAATGTTGTGGAAAGGTTGTTAGGGGTCGCGACCCTAGGGTATGTCATTTCCTTCTGGATAAAAGGTGATATCATGGTATGGATCCCGGATATTTTACCTATGTTGATGCTGCAAATTTATTATACTTTGTGGATGAGGATCCTCGGATAAAGGTCGGTAACGACCGGGAGATGGCATAGCTCGTGTGTTAGCTACCTAGTTATAGCTGTACAGCGTGAGGTAGCGTCGGCCTTGTGTTTGCAGAGATCCGGTTAGGTTCTCAGGGCGTCTTTCCAGAGGCATTTCCATTTCGGTGTAAGGAAGTTCCTTTGCCTGACCATTTGTTGGAAAATCCAAAGAAACAATATGAGCCTTGTACGGTTTTAGTTGTAGAACCTGCCATTTACTTATGGTGGTCACCACTGTTTAGATGGTAGCTATAGTAGGCATACAATAATGGTTGTATGCTGGCTAAGATTAATATTATACTTTCGTAATGTTTTCGGCACTATGCACTAATAATAATATCAAAATGAATTGTTTTGCGTAGTAAGCATGTTTGACTATCATAAGAAGAAATCTCTTCCAATTCTGCGTTTGCATTGTGTGTGTGGCGGGAGGTCCTATGGTAGTTTCATTTTCCAAAAGCATTGCGAATGTCTTTTACTTCCTTTGTTGTTGTTGTTTTAAAGATAATAACTATTTTAGTTCTCACACTAGTCACCATGACTGACCTGGAGTTTATTATTTCCTTCCTAAACTCTGGGTGCCCACCAATTTCCTCACGGGCAGTCTAGAGTCAGGTTATCAGGTCATTCTGGATTCAGGAGCTGTTGTGGAGCTCAAGTGGCGAGCTGGATGGCGAGACGTAGCATTTGTATATGATATTATTTATTCCGCTGTGTATTATGTATGAGGACAAGTTTATGTAACTATCCAGTTGTGTTGTATATTGACTTTAATGATGTAATGTATAAAATGATATAGTTCTTGATTTAAAGATTATTCATTTATCTATTATATGTTGTTCCGCTGCGAATGTGAGATTCTGATATTGTTATGTTTCTGTGTTTTTCTGTTCTCCTTTTCTTCTGTCTTCTTCTACCTCTTCTTTTTAACCATAACAATTCGGTTTTCCGGCATTTGATTGCTCGGCAGTTGATACAGTGGACGTATTAATGTCGATTTTCGGAAGTCGAAAATCTCGATTCGTTACTCTTGGCACTGATAAGACAACTAGATATCTAAGGAATAATATTAATTCTAAGGTAGTAGCCTTAGTTGAATATATGTGCTATTATATTTTTCTATTCTGCCGTGAGTTTATGTAGATATCTCTCTGATATACTTATGTTTACTTTAGGTTACCAACACCAGCGATCCATGCCCTAGTGTACTTGGATTTTAATTTAGTCGAAATTCGAGACCATTAAGATGTTGGTTGTTACAATCCCTATCCAAAACTCAATGGCAATGCCACTTATTGCACCGTGTTGGGCATATGCCTACATCTAAGCCAAATTGCCACATCTATCTAAGGAACCCCCCGTTAGTACCGGACCATGCACCGCACCATGCATCCACCAACAGTGTCGCGTGCACATTGAGGAACCTTCTATTAGTTCCTCATGATTGAACTGCCTTATATCGAATATCAAATTCGTAGATAAATAGTATCTAGGCCTAATTGCTCGCGTACACATTTACCTAGTCCCGTAATATCCGAAAGTCATGAATTTGGGAATTAACTTCCCTTACTTATATAATATAAGATATATTATAAATTCTCAACTTGGACCATAGGCCGAGGTTTATGTCATGCCTGAAATACGTTGACTGATCGACCGTTGGCTATAGTTTTGTTGACATAAACGTAATTTTCAAACTATTTTGCTAGTTTTTTGGATAGTGAAGAAAACTTGCTTTTTAAATAATTCCATTTTAAAATCAGATTTGAACCACCATATGCAAATTATACTTGGAAAAGTTGGAAATATTTGGAGAAAAAAAGAAGGTTCCAAGGTACAATAGAATAGGTATCCAAAGGAATGGAGGAAATGTAAATTTCTTCGTCAAAATTCCTTTTTTGGCATAGAAGTATAGAACTAAGAAAATCGAATTTCCAAAATTTTGGATGATGGAAATAGTGTGTTAGATATTGGATTGTAGGGATTGGATGTAAAAATGGCTGAACCATACTCCTATTCGTAGGAGTGCGGAATTTGTTGTATGAAAACAATGATTTTTTATTTTTGAAAACTTGCATAAATATAAAACTTCCAATATATATAGATTTTTTGCATTATATTTTCAAATTTGTTTTAAAAGAATGCATTCATATAGGACGCGCTGATTTAGAATCATTCAGCATACATATCATATATGTTATGATATACCATACACTTGTACATGATTGGCTGCAAAATTGGTTGGACATTAATTGTTTGGATGGTTTAGAATGGTTGCACGCTATGTTACATGATTGAACCTTTGGGGAATTTCGATGACGAAATTCTTTAAGAGGGAGAATGTGACACCCCGTAAAATAAACTATAATCAATTAAAGAGAATTAGAAAATAATTAAAAATGCTCAAAAATAGAATTTGAGCAAACATCGAATTGACCATGAAACTTGCACCACTATGTTTATGGCAATTTTCTGAGCAACTTTCATATATAAAGTTTTACGATCGAAGTTCAAACGAAGAAGTTATTGACGTTTGAAGTTTTTGGATTGAAAATATTTAAAAAGGTATTTAGGAAGTAAATAATAATTAATCCTTGGAACCCACCGATCGATCGTCTATGGGGAGCGGTCAACCGGTTCAAATGTTGACGGCTAAGGTTGGACCTTGGCCTAACATCTTGGATTTAATAAATATAAATCTAACGTATAGAATTGATTCGACCACATATAAATAATCGTTCAGCCCCTCACTTTTCTTCACATATTTTCTAAACAAAGTAGCGGAGCTCTGGCATTTTCACTTCTCCACTATTTGTAGAAATTATAAAATAACTATTATATATATATATATTAGAAAAGGGCGGAAAATAAACAGAAGAAGAGAAGGAGTGAATCAATTCCACGTAAAAGGAAAAAGGAGTCAACTAAAAGGATGAATTCAGATTTGAGAGATTTGGAAAGCTAGAAAGGCGAGGGGGAAATTATACGATTTACATATAACATTAAAATTTATACCATTGAATTTTATTTGATTATTATGCCTATGCATGGTTTGTTGAATTGTAGGCTCAAATGAATGTATTTAATTGAAATCTCGCCCACATATTCTACAAGTAATTGAGGTAGAATGGTATATAAACCGCCAATCTAGAAATTGTTCTCCTAAAATTTTGAAGTATGTAGAAATAGGTTAAACATATAGGCTTTGACTACCAGCAGTCTTGACCGGTCATTAAATAAGAACCGGGTTATGTCTTGACGGATTTCGCTTCCTACTAGTGTAGAATCGGTATGGGATACACAAAGACCTCAAAGTTTAATTAGTTGTTTGTTTGTCGGAGGTAGGCAAGTTAACCCATAGATAAGTCTTTGAGAAGAATTAGTAATTTGACTAATTAAATTATAAAGCGGTATCTAGGGGTCATCGGCCTTCGTAACTAGGGCCAGTTGACTAGTAATTACATTATGGAGGGCCTGCTTCAGGGTTAAGGTTTAAATGGCTGTTGGGCCTGCATCCTTTCTATTTAAGAAGTATTTAGTGGTCAGGTTTTCTTCTGGGTAGTTTAACGCTTATGTATACATATAGGCATATATATATATATATATAGTTACACCTCGGAGAAGGTTGGATGTATCGTACGTGCATATGGAATTAAACGTGTAAATCGTGAATAATAGACATCAAACTTAAATATAAATCATTCAGCATAAATTAGTATTATGGATAAAGTATTTATTTTTCCAGTCACCTGAATGTTATTCTGACCTCCTCCTCATTACAACCCACATGATAGATTTAGTTGGATATACTACAGGTACAAGATGGGAACGGTAGATGGAGAAATCTTCTCATTCATGTTCGGCACTGATAAGACAACTAAATATCCAAGGAATAATATTAATTTCAATGTAGTAGCCTTAGTCGTATATATGTTCTATTATATTTTTCTCTTCCATTGTGAGTTTATGTAGATAGCTCTCTGATATACTTATGTTTATTTCGAATTACCAACACCAACGATCCGTACCCTAGTGGACTTGGGTTTCGAGTTAGTCGAATTCGAGACCGTTAAGGTGTGAGTTGTTACAATTCGTGTCCAAAACTCAATGATAATGCCACTTATTGCACCGTGCCGCGCATATACCAACATTGTCTATGCTAAATTGCCTAAGTATATATGAGGAATCTCCCGTTGGTGTCAGACCTTGCACCGTGTTACGCATCCACCAACAGTGTCGTGTGTACACCGAAGAACCTTCCGTTAGTTCCTCGTGACTGAACTGTCTTAAATCGAATATTAAATTTGTAAAATAAAAAGTGTGTAAGCCTAATTGCCCACGTACATATCTGCCTAGTCCCGTAGTATCTAAAGTCAAGAATTTGGGAATTAACTTCCCTTACTTATAAAATATAAGATATAGTAATATATATTCTTAACCTAGACCATAAGCCGAGGTTCAAGTCAAGCCTGCAATACGTTGACCGATCGATCTTTGGCTACAGTAGCCCGCAGTCGATCGCTTGCCGTCGATAGGCTATAGTAAACCTGCCGACCGATTTGTTTTGATTTTTTTTTTATTATTCAACAATAAATCATGTTTCCGTTTTACGGTGATTATCCCTCAACTTTCGACCAGATTTTAATTATTTGTTCAAATCTAAACTGTGCTTATAATTTTAACAATTTTCATGTATAACTTACAATTTTATTTACATGGTTTTAATATTATAATTTCCTAATTACATATGTATATTACATCTTAAAATAAGTTCAGGGTGGAATCAATAGAGTAGATACAAATTAAATTTCAGATTCAATTCAAGATGAATAAAAGAGTGTACTCACATCAAGTTGAATCAATGTCAATCATATCTCAAATACTTTATATCCAAATTAACTTCTTTTAATCAAAAGTAAATTAAATAGGGTTGTATATGATTTAGACATTCAATCCAATTTCTATCAAATTGCAATTACTAAAAAAACAATATGTCAGATTTCAATACCTTCAAAAAAAATTTCCAAACTAAAATTTCATATAAGATCTAAAACATTTAATTCCTATATCAAATAGACATATGAATAAACCCAATTACTTGTAAATCGTCATATTTAACAATTAACCCACTCGCCGCTTAGGAGCTTTCTTCCTTTTATCTCAACTTGATTCGCCCCTCTTTGATTTGATTTTATCTCGATTCTCTCATCTACTTCCCTAACCTATAATTTATCTTTTAAATTTTATTTTAGAAATTTTGGAGGAGAGAGAGAATTTCGAGCGTAAGGAAAAGATTAGATTTTTCTGAATGATTATGTCAGGTTAACATCTCATTTATAAACACTAAAATCAACGCCAACTCTTAGATTTAATAATTTAAAATCTAAGTCGTCCGATTTAGGGTAACCCTAGCCGAAATTGTTCGACCCATTGATGAAGGATGGTTGACAAGGGACAACCGACCAGTAAGGGTCGACCGATCCCAATCACGATGTCGATTGGTTAAACTTGCTTAGTTTAAAATTTCTCCCTTATATATATTTTAATTATTTCTGATTTCAAAATTTTAAACTTTAATAACTTTTCCATATGAACTCTGATTGCAAAATTTTTTAAATGAAAATTGTCTAGAAAATCACCACGAATGCAAGGTCCAAGTTTCGTAGCCAAATTATGATGTTTTAAAAATTCCACTTTACCCTCATTGTTAATAATTAATTTCTTTTATAAAATTTTCAGTTAATTTTTAGAGGTGCTACATCAACTGAATTTTCTTCTTCTATTCTCTATGTTTCATTATTTCCATATAGTTTATTCAATAAATTCCATGAATCTCTTGCACATCTTGTGCTAAAATTATGACCATATGTTACTTTGTATATGCCATCATTCATTATAACACGAGCACTACTATCACTATGCAATAATCTTGCAAATTCTTTCTTTTCCATTTGCATCAAATTTTACAATTATTTTGGCCTTTCAAGACCATTCACAATCTTTCGTAATCCTTTGGATATTTAGCTCTTCTCTCTTTATAGTGCTCCATTCTTTATAGTACTCTTTTAGCGAGAATGAAACGGTTCTAACTAAAAAATCATCATTTTTAATTTCATTGGTTATGATACTAGTTTGTTGGAAAATATTTTAAAGAGAAAGGATTTGATACCTTTTTGCAAGAAAATATCATTAGTAGGATAAAGGCTTTTATACCACTGTTGGAATTTCGAAGAGGATAATAATACTTTTTAGTGAAAAAGGAAACAAACTTTCTTTTTTTATTACTTTATTTTTCATATGCTTACATGAAATGGCTTGCGTATGCGCGCGTGCGCACACATACATACATACATACATACATACATACATACATACATACATATATATAGAAGTGACTATTAGGACATAAAATTAAACATAAAATTTGATACAACAAGTATAAAGTGTTGGACCTTTTGTCTCTAGATGAGAGGTGGAAATTAGGGGGAGAGCTAATGGTCAAGATTTCTTATGTTTTATTTTATGTGTATTTGTGTGTATAGGAAACTATTAGAATATGAAATCGAGACACAATAGATGTAGATTGTTGGATCTTAATGGAGGTTTAATTCAAGGGGAGATTTAGTGGTCAACATCTATTGTGTTACTACTAAGTGTGTAAACAAGTCAGATCGAACCGGACGAAGGTATATTTGTATCATGTCCTATAAGATATTCGAATGAATACGGACTGAACAAGATTTAAGTTCATACATTGTTCGTATGAACCATACAATAAACGGAAAATGTACGGACATTAAAAAACACCGAACAATCTCGGACGAACATATTTTTATACATTTTTTATTTTCCTAATTTGTATCCTAAATGATAATCGAATAGATACAGACTGGATGCTTTGAACTTCGGACCGAGCTAGATGTCACACGTCCTTATAAAATTTACACCTCTGATCACTACTTTTATCATTTATTTGAGCGGAGGGGGATTCAACTCCTCGATATACTACAAGAAAATGTTGTTGTAGTGATGGATATTCTGTGAAAAATTCCATTACTGATTTGTGATGGATCTGCCTCAAATTTGTAATATTTTTTTATTTTATTTTTACATTAAAAAGTACTTGCCCAATACAAAAATTTATGACATAACAAGAATCCATCAAAAAATCGTAACAAAATCAGGTACGTATCTGTCAAGATATTTGAAGCGTAGCTAATTTTTGTGCTAAATGATGAAAAATTGCGCCAAATAGTCTTTGTAATGTCCAGTAGTTAATCCATCGCAAAAACAGTTACGTATCTGTCTTGGATACTTGAAACATAACTAAAATTTATGATCAATAAGATCATTACAATACAATACTTAATCCATCATAAATCCGTAACAATTAAAAGGAAATTGTAAAAATCTATCTCAAATACATAGTTAATTATAATTATTAGTTGTAATCTTTTAACAGAAGTTGTCTTAACTTTTTTATAACTAAATATGAATCATACTACCAATTTGTAGCATAAATTAATCAGATGTATGTTGTATCTCATAGTTTTCATATGTATGATCTTCGGAACATACATGATTTAAATCCAAAAAAAATCATTAGAATAGTAAATTGTAAAAAGAAATTTGATTCTTAAATTCACAACAAATTAAAATGTATTTCTTAAATAAAATTTTAAAGGAGTTATCCCCCGTATTGCTTGGAAAAATACAATGATTACTCTACTTAGTAAATATAACTCTTGTTTAGTAAAAATATAATTTATTCATCATCCATATATAATTATATCTTAGCACAAATATCTCCGAATACATCACTCTCTACCTCATTTCACCGTGCCTTACCATTCCCTCTATAAATCGATGATTATTTCCTAATTTTTGTACAGTAAATTGTGATGGATCTATAACGAAATACATTACTAGTAATTAAGTATTAAAAATAAATCAAAATTTTATCATTAGTTTGCGACGGATTAGCAACGAATTTTTGTTATAATTATTTTACCTCAAAGTTATGAAAAATAAAATTTGTTAAGCATCGTGGTAAATTCGTCACTGATTATATTGATTTTCCATTACTGTTTTGTTTGTGACGGATCTGCCATATGCATTTTAGTGAGGAGACTATCCATCATAAATCCATCATAGATTTAGGTTTAGTGATGGATTTATGATGAATTTTACTGTCACTAAATCGGATTTTTCTTATAGTGATAATAGCTAAAGCGGAATATTATAGTTTTTACCCTGCTGCGCTGCATATGAAGGGAGATATGAAGGTAGGCCGGGTTGGAATGCAATGTTGACTTATATTATATTTCGTCGTATATAGATAGTTGATACAGGAAAATAGCCACAAGGAAGAAGTTGCAAAAAAATTTAGTCCCAGGGACAACAAGTTTGCTTTTTAGTCTGAAGGACACATTTTAGTGTAAACAGAGAATGATAGTTACAACTATCATTTTGTGATTTACACTAGAAAGTGTCCTTCAACCTAAAAAGCAAACTTCTTTTCCCTAAAACTAAATTTTTCTTCAACTTTTTCCTTGAGCCTAAAAACCCCTAGTTGATATGTACTGTGCATTACTAGATCGATGTTGTACTTCTTTTCCTACTACTTTAGTAGGGTTCTTTAAGGGGACGAATTGATTAGGTGTTATTTACGTAATTAATAAAGAACTGATTTTCATACATACACATGTGTGTGTGTATAGACACATATGTATGTCTCTACATACACATATGTGTCTGTATATAGACACACACACATATATATGTATGTATGTGTGTGTATGCACATATATACAGACAAATATCGACTACATTTCATTTCCGTCATACCTAAAATCCTCTGATTTTCACATGTTCTGATTTAAATAATTATAGTTTCTATCTCTTATCATTTCATTCTATTATTTAAATCGAGACATGTAGTTGAAATCAAAGAAATTTGAGATGTAACAACAACGTGGTGTAGCTGATTCTCATGCATGCATACATACATACATACATACATACATACATATATATATGTGTGTGTGTGTGTGTATTATGAGCTATGTCCAACAGTCTCCTTTATTTAGCACTATTTCGTAGCTATTTGATATCAGCCAAAAGTTTCTATTTAAATATTTGTTTTCTCTCTCTCCTCTTAAATATGAACTTGTGTCTAATATCGAATGCTACAAATGATGCCAAATAAATAAGACTATTGATCCATAGAAATATTTGTAATTGACATTTAAATCCTGAGTAATTATTTAATCCACAAGTGGAGTATGTTGAACCACTGTATTATTAGTATGACCATTCATATTTGCATGATCATTAACGATTCAATAACGAATAACCAACGACAAGTTTAGTTTTCAACACTGAAAACTTCTAGTGGTCTTTATATATTTATTTATTTAATTAAATAGAAATAAATTGAAGGCCGTGATTCATTGGCTTATTGCTCTTTAAAAAGCATACTTTAGTACGATCCTACGTCGGAGGTTGTCCAGGTTATCCAATAATTTCTGGACAAGCGAAAGCATGCATTTTATTTAAATCATTCAAACTGTATATTTACAACTTTTTTATTTCAAGAAAACGATTTGATGATATGTTAGATTTCTTTGTCATCCATTTCAATGCCTTTTTGCTTCCATCTTCGCCTGAATAAAAATGAATAACAAACAAAGAACTTCAGGCCTGTGTGCCAATAAATGCTACAATCTAACACATATAATATAATACATATAATAAACCTACCGCTTTAACCACCCGGTCAAAAGCTTCAGGCCCGTGTGTCTGAATATATCTTTCTACAGACTTCCTTGCATCAAGATTCATCAACTGCAGCACCCTTCTATGTTCATCAGGGTAGCTCTCGTCTACGTAGCTCCCGAGTTTAACATATTTTCTGACATAATTCTCGTATATATAGGCAGCTCCATTAAACGTAGGTAGCACCAACCATAGACACACCAAAAACTTCATGTAAGCCCATAGTGGCAACCTATATATAACATTTCATATACTTAGCTACAGAAAATTCTTAATTACTAAAATATATAGAATGAATTAGTATATAAGTACTTACCATTGTAAAACTCTCCAGCATGAGAGTTCGAAGATGGCAATTAGAGAATAGAGAACCCAGTATGTCAGCCATTGCTGATCATCAAAGGATGATGGGCTTTCTATTGCTCTAACCGAAGCATATCTTATATAATCATCATACTTTGAATGAATTAGCATGTTTCTAAACGTATACAGTTTGTGAACTTATGTCAGTAAAAGAAAAATATTTAAACTACTTACAGGGGATAGAGCAGCATTACTCCAGGTCTGTTAGGTTAGAAAATGTTAGCAAATGTGCTTATAACATTGAATATAATTGATGGTTAACATATCTAACCCGATGAGGAAATCAATATTGGTAGAAATAGCCTTGAAGACACCCATTTTATAGAATTAAGTTTGAATTGGTGATACCGTCCGTGAGAAATTATGTGATGTCTTAAGATTGCATGAAGATGGGGAACTAGTAGGGGAACAGTTACAATGAAGTCAAGCAAAGAATGTTTGATAGGGATGTTTAGAATATTTTTCTTTTTTACGTTGATAGGAACGTGCATGAGAAGTGTGGTTGAAGCTGGCAAATTAAACATGTGTTTCAGTTTGAAAGAAAGAATTCATACCAGCACAAACGAAATAACAGTATATCAAATTAATTACAACTTCTCCTTTGTTCCAAAAAAATGAAATCTAGCCCGGGGAAAATCAGTTCTCTCACCAAATTCCATAAGAGATTATCAACATAGATAATGATGAGTTTTAATTGGTCTAATCTGAGCAAGAAAGAAGGAGAGAGGCCAAGAAAGCTCAAGAGTTGGTACCAGCTGTTGGAATTCCTTAAGAAATAAAATGAATGAAATATAAAAAGTCCAAAGTCTCACATCGCCAAATTGTTGAGAGTTATATTGGTTTATATATGGTTCTCTCATGAGGAGGTTGCTGGCCTAGGACTCCCAAATGTATGCTTCGTTGTGAGGAGGAAGATCATGCATCACCACCACACATGCGCGCGCCGCCGCCGCCGTCCGTCCGTCTGAACCGGGCCGGGTCGGGTTTGGGTCTAATATGATCCTATTTTTATTGCAAAAACTGGGCCGGGCTTTCTGGCAGTTGCAGGCTATACGAACACAGCAATGAAAGGTAACGGGATGATCACATTCTTATTCTATTTTCAATCTAATTTCTTCTGCTTCTTTCTTCTGTGCTTCTCTAAATAATATTTCACAGAGTTGACATACTCTTTACAATCTCGTGCAGATTACGTCTGTTGTATCTTGGGAGACTTTAAATAAAGTCTTAAGGAAATTGTCAAGACAAGCCTCAGACGGAATTTCTTTCTTCAACCGGTTAGATTTATATATATATATATATATATATATATATATATATATATTTCTTTTCTTTCTGCGGTATACTATTTCATTAAATAGTATAACGGTTGATTTAGCACTATAGTTGTTATTGCTATAGTTGTTAATTTGTTATTGTAATTTAATTACGACATATCTATTATTTAAATTAACTAATACAGACTTCTAGAGTAGTAGAAATCTGTTTGATAAACTTGTGAGACGAGTTTATTATTGATTATTCTCTGTTTTGGTATACTAGACGTATAACATCTTAAGACTTTACTGTTTTAACTAAAACAGAGATGGCAACAGTTGAACTATCAACAAAAGCTGAGGTAGAAAATCAGTTAATAAAAAGATCAAGATATTGAGATCTGATCGAGGTGGAGAATATGAATCACATTTGAACAGTTCTGTGCCGAAAATGGTATAATTCATCAAACAACAGCTCCATATTCACCACAACAAAATGGTGTAGCCGAGAGGAAGAACAGAACGTTAAAAGACATGATTAATGCCATGCTTTTAACATCTGGTCTACGGACGAATTTGTGGGGGAAGCCTTAAATATGCTTAATCACATATTAAACAAAGTCCCTCACAATAAAACAGGAACAATTCCATATGAGTTATGGAAAGGACACAAACCAAGTTTTAAATACCTCAAAGTGTGGGGGTGCTTGGCAAAATTTCCAGTTCCGCCTCCCAAGAGAGTCAAACTTGGACCAAAAACAGTAAATAGTTACTAAAATTCCAAGACTATGGAATTAAAGGAGTGAGAACACCTTTTAATCCATCAGAAGTACTTCATAAAAACACTAATGAGAGTGTGATGCAATTGGAATACTCTCATGTAATAGGATGTCTCATGTATCTCATGAATTGCACAAGGCCAGATATAGCTTATGCAGTAAGTCGATTAAGCAGGTATATAAGCAATCCAGGAAAGGAACACTGAAAAGCACTAATGAGAGTGCTTGGATATTTAAAAAATACCACTAATTATTTCTTACATTATGGAAAATATTTTACCGTCTTAGAAGGATATAGTGATGCAAACTGGATTGCTGATTTAGAGGAATCAAAATCAACGAGTGGTTATGTATTTACCTTAGCAGGGGTAGCAGTGTCATGGAAATCTACTAAACAAACATGCATAGCTCGATCCACTATGGAATCGGAGTTCATCGCTTTAGATAAAGCAGGCGAAGAAGCAGAATGGCTTCGTGATTTTTTAGAAGATATTCCCTTTTGGCCTAAACCTGTACCGGCCATATGCATACACTGTGATAACCAGGCTGCGCTAAGCAGAGCGCATAACTTTGTGTATAATGGAAAGTCACGACACATTCGTCGACGCCATAACATAGTTAGGCAGTTACTCTCAAATGGAACTATTTCCATAGATTATGTGAGAACAAATGATAACCTAGCGGAACCATTTACTAAAGATTTATCAAGAGAGAAAATCGACCGCGCGTCGAGGGGAATGGGTTTAAAAGCCTAAACCACCAAGAGTTATCTTATACGGAAACCTATCCTAGCGACTGGAAATCCCACGGACTAGGATCAATAGGCAAACCAGTTCTGAATAACTCAAGACGTAATGCATTTGCGTGGACATAGTCCAACTCCATTCCTATGGTGCACAATATAAATGCATACCTACATAAGTATTTAAAGGTTAAAACTATGTTTTTTAATGATGATCATATCTTGGAAATAACAAGTGGGGTATATGTAGGATACTCTTAATGGTTGCGATCACCTATGTTAGTGTGAGCTGGGTCGACTCTATGAGAATATTAAAAGGCTTTTATTCTCTAAAAACACTCGCAGAACCAAAAAAATTGTTCAGGACCAAAATGAACACAACCAAGAGATTGGATGAGATGGGAATCAATGCTTCGTAAAGCTTATTGTCTGGATATACAATAAAGGCCGACGGTTCAAGATGAAACAATTCACCGATTAGCCAAGTAGATCCGATAAGTTTAACTAAGGAAAGTTCAAAGTGAAATATCTACTTATCCACGATAAAGCATTATTCCATATGTACTCTGTGATATTTCGCTTCGTGTGTGGGATATGTATATTATCATTCATGTGGGGGATTGTTGGAATTCCTTAAGAAATAAAATGAATAGAAATATACAAAGTCCAAAGTCCCACATTGCCAAATTGTTGAGAGCTATATTGGTTTATATATGGTTCTCTCATGAGGAGGTCGGGGGCTTGGGGCTCCCAAATGTATGCTTCGTTGTGAGGAGGGAGATCATGCATCACCACCACACACACGCGCGTCGCCGCCGCCGTTTGTCCGACCGAACCGGGCCGGGTCGGGTTTGGGTTTGGGACTAATATGATCCTATGTTTACTGCAAAAACTGGGCCGGGCTTTCTGGCAGTTGCAGGCTATACGAACATGTGCGAATCTGTTCAAGCGGACGTGGATTGACTGAGGGGGTGCGACCTCTGAAGCGGGCGTGGGTTTTTGGCGAACAGACACAGCCGGAAGCGGGTGCGAACCGTTAGACGCGAACGGGTGCGGCGTATGGCAGCAGTAGGAGCGAACGGGTGCAGCCCATTGTTGAACAGCAGCAATGAAAGGTAATGGGTGCAACCTTTCAGGCAGACGTGACTGTTCGAAGGGCTGCAGACGAAATTATAAATAGAAGAGAATCCTGATCACATTCTTATTCTATTTCCAATCTAATTTCTTCTGCTTCTTCCTTCTCTGCTGCTCTAAATAATATATCACAGAGTTGACATACTCTTTACAATCTCGTGCAGATTACGTCTGTTGTATCTTGGGAGACTTTAAATAAAGTCTTAAGGAAATTGTCACGACAAGCCTCAGACGGAATTTCCTTCTTCAACCGGTTAGATTTATATATATATATATATATATATATATATATTTCTTTTCTTTCTGCGGTATACTATTTCATTAAATAATATAACGGTTGATTTAGCACTATAGTTGTTATTGCTATAGTTGTTAATTTGTTGTTGTAATTTAATTACGACATATCTATTATTTAAATTAACTAATACAGACTTCTAGAGTAGTAGAAATCTGTTTGACAAACTTGTGAGACGAGTTTATAATTGATTATTCTTTGTTTTGGTATACTAGACGTATAATATCTTAAGACTTTACTGTTTTAACTAAAACAGAGATGGCAACAGTTGAACTATCAACAAAAGATGAGGTAGAAAATCAGTTAAATAAAAAGATCAAGATATTGAGATCTGATCGAGGTGGAGAATATGAATCACCATTTGAACAGTTCTGTGCCGAAAATGGTATAATTCATCAAACAACAGCTCCATATTCACCACAACAAAATGGTGTAGCCGAGAGGAAGAACAGAACGTTAAAAGACATGATTAATGCCATGCTTTTAACATCTGGTCTACCGACGAATTTGTGGGGGAAGCCTTAAATATGTCTAATCACATATTAAACAAAGTCCCTCACAATAAAACAGGAACAATTCTATATGTGTTATGGATAGGACACAAACCAAGTTTTAAATACCTCAAAGTGTGGGGGTGCTTGGCAAAAGTTCCAGTTCCGCCTCCCAAGAGAGTCAAACTTGGACCAAAAACAGTAGATAGTTACTAAAATTCCAAGACTATGGAATTAAAGGAGTGAGAACACCTTTTAATCCATCAGAAGTACTACATAAAAACACTAATGAGAGTGTGATGCAATTGGAATACTCTCGTGTAATAGGATGTCTCATGTATCTCATGAATTGCACAAGGCCAGATATAGCTTATGCAGTAAGTCGATTAAGCAGGTATACAAGCAATCCAGAAAAGGAACACTGGAAAGCACTAATGAGAGTGCTTGGATATTTAAAAAATACCACTAATTATTCCTTACATTATGGAAAATATCCTGTCGTCTTAGAAGGATATAGTGATGCAAACTGGATTGCTGATTCAGAGAAATCAAAATCAACGAGTGGTTATGTATTTACCTTAGCAGGGGCAGCAGTGTCATGGAAATCTACTAAACAAACATGCATAGCTCGATCCACTATGGAATCAGAGTTCATCGCTTTAGATAAAGCAGGCGAGAATGGCTTCGTCATTTTTTAGAAGATATTCCATTTTGGTCTAAACCTGTACCGGCCATATGCATACACTGTGATAACCAGGCTGCGCTAAGCAGAGCGCATAACTTTCTGTATAATGGAAAGTCACGACACATTCGTCGACGCCATAACATAGTTAGGCAGTTACTCTCAAATGGAACTATTTCCATAGATTATGTGAGAACAAATGATAACCTAGCGGATCCATTTACTAAAGGTTTATCAAAAGATAAAATTGACTGCGCGTCGAGGGGAATGGGTTTAAAAGCCTAAACCACCAAGAGTTATCTTATACGGAAACCTATCCTAGCGACTGGAGATCCCACGGACTAGGATCAATAGGCAAACCAGTTCTGAATAACTCAAGACGTAATGCATTTGCGTGGACATAGTCCAACTCCATTCCTATGGTGCACAATATAAATGCATACCTACAGAAGTATATAAAGGTTAAAACTATGTTTTTTAATGATGATCATATCTTGGAAATAACAAGTGGGGTATATGTAGGATACTCTTAATGGTTGCGATCACATATGTTAGTGTGAGCTGGGTCGGCTCTATGAGAATATTAAAAGGCTTTTATTCTCTAAAAACACTCGTAGAACCAAAAAAATTGTTCAGGACCAAAATGAACACAACCAAGAGATTGGATGAGATGGGAATCAATGCTTCGTAAAGCTTATTGTCTGGATATACAATAAAGGCCGACGGTTCAAGATGAAATAATTCACTGATTAGCCAAGTAGATCCGATAAGTTTTAACTTGGGAAAGTTCAAAGTGAAATATCTACTTATCCACGATAAAGCATTATTCCATATGTACTCTGTGATATTTCGCTTCATGTGGGGGGTATGTATATTATCATTCATGTGGGGGACTGTTGGAATTCCTTAAGAAATAAAATGAATAGAAATATACAAAGTCCAAAGTCCCACATTGCCAAATTGTTGAGAGCTATATAGGTTTATATATGGTTCTCTCATGGGGAGGTTGGGGGCCTGGGGCTCCCAAATGTATGCTTCATTGTAAGGAGGGAGATCATGCATCACCAACACACACGCGTGCGCCGCCGCCGCCGTCCGTTCGACCGAACCAGGCCGGGTCGGGTTTGGGTTTGGGTCTAATATGATCCTATTTTTACTGCAAAAAGTGGGCCAGGCTTTCTGGCAGTTGTAGGCTATACGAACAGGTACGAATCTGTTCAAGCGGACGCGGATTGACTGAGGGGGTGCGACCTCTGAAGCGGGCACGGGTTTTTGGCGAACAGACACAGCCGGAAGCAGGTGCGACCCGTTAGACGCGAACTGGTGCGGCGTATGGCAGCAGCAGGAGCGAATGGGTGCGGCCCGTTGTTGAACAGCAACAATGAAAGGTAACGGGTGCAACCTTTCAAGCAGACGCGACTGTTCGAAGGGGTGCGGACGAAATTATAAATAGAAGAGAATCCTGATCACATTCTTATTCTATTTCCAATCTAATTTCTTCTGCTTCTTCCTTCTCTGCTGCTCTAAATAATATATCACAGAGTTGACATACTCTTTACAATCTCGTGCATATTACGTCTGTTGTATCTTGGGAGACTTTAAATAAAGTCTTACGGAAATTGTCACGACAAGCCTCAGACGGAATTTCCTTCTTCAACCGGTTAGATTTATATATATATATTTCTTTTCTTTCTACGGTATACTATTTCATTAAATAGTATAACGGTTGATTTAGCACTATAGTTATTATTGCTATAGTTGTTAATTTGTTGTTGTAATTTAATTACGACATATCTATTATTTAAATTAACTAATACAGACTTCTAGAGTAGTAGAAATCTGTTTGATAAACTTGTGAGACGAGTTTATAATTGATTATTCTCTGTTTTGGTATACTAGACGTATAACATCTTAAGACTTTACTGTTTTAACTAAAACAGAGATGGCAACAGTTGAACTATCAACAAAAGCTAAGGTAGAAAATCAGTTAAATAAAAAGATCAAGATATTGAGATCTGATCGAGGTGGAGAAGATGAATCACCATTTGAACAGTTCTGTGCCGAAAATGGTATAATTCATCAAACAACAGCTCCATATTCACCACAACAAAATGGTGTAGCCGAGAGGAAGAACAGAACGTTAAAAGACATGATTAATGCCATGCTTTTAACATCTGGTCTACCGACGAATTTGTTGGGGGAAGCCTTAAATATGTCTAATCACATATTAAACAAAGTCCCTCATAATAAAACAGGAACAATTCCATATGAGTTATGGAAAGGACACAAACCAAGTTTTAAATACCTCAAAGTGTGGGGGTGCTTGGCAAAAGTCCAGTTCCGCCTCCCAAGAGTGTCAAACTTGGACCAAAAACAGTAGATAGTTACTAAAATTCCAAGACTATGGAATTAAAGGAGTGAGAACACCTTTAATCCATCAGAAGTACTGTATAAAAACACTAATGAGAGTGTGATGCAACTGGAATACTCTCGTGTAATAGGATGTCTCATGTATCTCATGAATTGCACAAGGCCAGATATAGCTTATGTAGTAAGTCGATTAAGCAGGTATACAAGCAATCCAGGAAAGGAACACTGGAAAAACACTAATGAGAGTGCTTGGATATTTAAAAAATACCACTAATTATTCCTAACATTATGGAAAATATCCTGCCGTCTTAGAAGGATATAGTGATGCAAACTAGATTGCTGATTCAGAGGAATCAAAATCAACGAGTGGTTATGTATTTTCCTTAGCAGGGCAGCGGTGTCATGGAAATCTACTAAACAAACATGCATAGCTCGATCCACTATGGAATCGGAGTTCATTGCTTTAGAAAAAGCAGGCGAAGAAGCAGAATGGCTTCTTCATTTTTAGAAGATATTCCATTTTGGCCTAAACCTGTACCGGCCATATGCATACACTGTGATAACCAGGCTGCGCTAAGCAGAGCGCATAACTTTGTGTATAATGGAAAGTCACGACACATTCGTCGACGCCATAACACAGTTAGGCAGTTTCTCTCAAATGGAACTATTTCCATAGATTATGTGAGAACAAATGATAACCTAGCGGATCCATTTACTAAAGGTTTATCAAGAGAGAAAATTGACTGCGCGTCGAGGGGAATGGGTTTAAAAGCCTAAACCACCAAGAGTTATCTTATACGGAAACCTATCCTAGCGACTGGAGATCCCACGGACTAGGATCAATAGGCAAACCAGTTCTGGATAACTCAAGACGTAATGCATTTGCGTGGACATAGTCCAACTCCATTCCTATGGTGCACAATATAAATGCATACCTACAGAAGTATTTAAAGGTTAAAACTATGTTTTTTAATGATGATCATATCTTGGAAATAACAAGTGGGGTATATGTAGGATACTCTTAATGGTTGCGATCACCTATGTTAGTGTGAGCTGGGTCGGCCCTATGAGAATATTAAAAGGGTTTTATTCTCTAAAAACACTCGCAGAACCAAAAAAATTCTTCAGGACCAAAATGAACACAACCAAGAGATTGGATGAGATGGGAATCAATGCTTCGTAAAGCTTATTGTCTGGATATACAATAAAGGCCAACGGTTCAAGATGAAATAATTCACCGATTAGCCAAGTAGATCCGATAAGTTTTAACTAGGGAACGTTCAAAGTGAAATATCTACTTATCCACGATAAAGCATTATTCTATATGTACTCTATGATATTTTGCTTTGTGTGGGGGATATGTATATTATCATTCATGTGGGGGATTGTTGGAATTCCTTAAGAAATAAAATGAATAGAAGTATACAAAGTCCATAGTCCCACATCGCCAAATTGTTGAGAGCTATATTGGTTTATATATGGTTCTCTCATGAGGAGGTTGGGGGCCTAGGGCTCCCAAATGTATGCTTCGTTGTGAGGAGGGACATCATGCATCACCACCACACACGCGAGCACTGCCACCGCCCTCCGTCCGACCGAACCGGGCAGGGTCGGGTTTGGGTCTAATATGATCCTATTTTTACTACAAAAACTGGGCCGGGCTTTCTGGCAGTTGCAGGCTATACGAACAGGTGCAAATCTGTTCAAGCGGACGCGGATTGACTGAGGGGGTGCGACCTCTGAAGCGGGCGTGGGTTTTTGGCGAACAGACACAGCCGGAAGCAGGTGCGACACGTTAGACGCGAACGGGTGCGGCGTATGGCAGCAGCAGGAGCGAACGGGTGCAGCTCGTTGTTGAACAGCAGCAATGAAAGGTAACGGGTGCAACCTTTCAAGCAGACGCGACTGTTCGAAGGGGTGCGGACGAAATTATAAATAGAAGAGAATCCTGATCACATTCTTATTCTATTTCCAATCTAATTTCTTCTGCTTCTTCCTTCTCTGCTGGTCTAAATAATATTTCACAGAGTTGACATACTCTTTACAATCTCGTGCAGATTACGTCTGTTGTATCTTGGGAGACTTTAAATAAAGTCTTAAGGAAATTGTCACGACAAGCCTCAGACGGAATTTCCTTCTTCAACCGGTTAGATTTATATATATATATATATTTCTTTTCTTTTTGCGGTATACTATTTCATTAAATAGTATAATGGTTGATTTAGCACTATAGTTATTATTGCTATAGTTGTTAATTTGTTGTTGTAATTTAATTACGACATATCTATTATTTAAATTAACTAATACAGACTTCTAGAGTAGTAGAAATCTGTTTGATAAACTTGTGAGACGAGTTTATAATTGATTATTCTCTGTTTTGGTATACTAGACGTATAACACCAGCTCTCAATAAAGTCAATCTAAAAGGCAAAGATGGTCAGAAAACCATCGCCCAGCAAATTAAAAATGGTGATATGGTGTCACAACAGAAAAAACCGGTAGTCATCTCATTGAACAAGGAGCAAGGCCGAAAAACATGGACATATATTGTTGCAGATCTGCCTCAAGAACCAATTGATGATGAATGCAATCTAGAGCATATAGCACCAATCAAGATCAACAATAAGAAGTATGTTATGGTTAAAAAAGAGATATGTAAAAGGGCAACTGAATCATGTAATAATTCTGTTCTTGTTTATGTAGTGGGTACCAAACCATACAACTTGTATTTTAAATCATATATTCAAAGAGTTTGAAATCCGATTGGGAAATTCAAAATTTTCACTAGAGAGAACGGGTTCTTTCTAGTGAAATTTAAAGAGTCTCAAGATTGCAATTCAGTTTTAAAAAATGTACCATATTTCTACAATGGCAAACTCATCATAATGAGAAGGTGGTCTGATTCGTTGAAGATGGACAGATATCTACTAACTACAATGAAGATATGGGTAAGATTACCCTATGTTAATCTTAATCTATGGGACAGAGAGGCGTTCAGTATCATGACGAGTATTATAGGAAAACCCATTAAAATGGATGCAGTCACAACTATGAAGACAAGATTGAATTAAGCTTGCCTTCTTGTTGAAGTGTCTGCAAATGATGAACTTCCCAATAAAATATATCTTTCTTTGTATAATGGGGAAAAAATTACTCAAAAAGTTGAAATGAATGGGTTCCACCGAAGTGTAATGTATGCAAGTGTTTCGGCCACACCAGAGAACAGTTTTGTCCAAAACAAGCATGGATACCCAAAAGCAATAATTAAGAAAGTTAAGAAAAAGAAACTTCAAATTTTGATCCAAGAAACTCTTCAATATCACAAAAACAGATTGTATCATTTGGGGAAAACGATCGAATCAACCAAAATAGTATCACTTTCGATCAAAGAAAGAATGATATTGTGCTCTCTGATCAAGAAGATCAGATCATAGCAGAGGAAGTTCATCATAATGTTAAATAAAGCATCTCAAAGGGAAAATACATAGCAATACAGAGGTGGGTGAAAAGAATATAATGGTCATAGAGTCTGTAACCCCACCAGTACAGACCCTTGCTTAATTACAGACAGTTATGTTACAAATAATAATAATAATAATACTGAAGATCATCAGCAATCTGCAATTCTAGATTTGGATAGGATCACTGAAACAACCCCTCCACCAGATCAGGCTGCAATGGCTGAGGAGCCTGACTCAGCCATGCCTCGCACTGCTGGCCAATTTGATATTTCTCTAATTAAAATTCCAAAAGTTGCAAATAATGCTGGAACTGAAACAGAGATGGTGGATGTTGTTGATCAATTTGATATCTCTTAACTGCACATTCCAAAAATAAAGGCAACTAGTAAGAATAAGGGTAATAAAGAAAAGAAAGCTTTTAAACAGAAGTACATCTTTATAAACCCAGACTGGGATGAAATGACATCTAGGCTTAAAACTAAAAGTGTTGAGAATAAAAGAAGAGGTAAGGGCACTTCTATGTCAGGTACTATTTAAACTCCTGTTTTTATTAATCTGATTATGTCTATACTAGCATGGAATGTAAGAGGAATGAATTCCTCTTCTAAACAATCTGACATCTTACATATGCTTAGTGTCTACAAACCCTCTGTTATAGCCTTGATTGAGAATAAACTGAATGATGACAGTTTTGAAAAAATTTGTTTTAAATTGTTCAAAATTGAAAAGCTATTAACAATAATGATTGTGATTGTAAAGGCAGAACTATTGTTGTTTGGGATTCAAATATTTGGACAATATTGAATACTAATAAGGATAAACAGTTTATAGATTGTCAATCTAAAAATATTGGTGGTTTTTCTTTGCAAATTACTAGTATATATGGTAGCAACTTAGAAAGTGAAAGAAATGGCATGTGGTGTAGGTTAAAAGCATTAAATTTAAACTACAATTTTCCTTGGCTTATTTTGGATATTTTAATATTGTTTTATGTGCATCTGAAAATTTTGGGGGTAATAAAATCCCTCAAAGTGAATTAGACAGACTAAATAAATTTTTAATTGAGACTAGGTTAATAGAACCAAATATTAGTGATAATATACTTGGAAATCTAGTTTAGAAAGAAATACCATTGTAAATTAGATAGGGCTTTTATTAATAAAGAGTTTTCAAATGTTTTTCCCAAATTTATTTGTACTACTCTTGAACAAAATACTAGTTATCATACTCCTCTACTGATCACTCTTTTTCAGAATTTAGACTTTGATAAAAAAAAATACCCATTTAGATTTAAGAATGGATGGGTTTTAGATGATAATTATAAAGCTCAAATGGAAGAATGTATTAACTTTTCATGTAATGGTACTAAACAGTAACAGTTCAACATGTTTCTGAAAAATGCCAAAAGTAAACTTAAAGTCTGGAACAAAAACAATTTTATGAAGAATAATAAACTGGACTTGCTAAGAAAAGAAGGTAAACATTTACAAGAAATAGTTGATAAAAATCCTGTGGATATTGCTATTGTTAAAATATTCTTTTCCAATCAGCAAAATCTTTCAACGGAGCTTTATACTAATATAATGAATGCTAAGCAGAAGGCCAAGGTTGACTGGTTGACCCTTGGTGATGATTGTACTAAATTTTTTCATGCTAAAATGAGCAGTAGGAAGCATATAAATAACATTGGTAATGTTATTGAAAAAACCGACAATATCTAATGCCCATGATAAAGTGGCTAAAAATGCAGTTGATTACTATGAAAAGCTTTATTTTTCTGAATCTAATATTAAAAGTTTTCCTCATATTGTATGTAAAAATGTCTTAAATGTTAATGCTTCTGATATATAGCTTTCTCCGGTTTCTATTGATCAAATTAAATATGTTGTGTTCAATGCTGGTGACAACAAAAGCCCTGGCCCTGATGGGTTTAATGCAAAATTTAAAAAAATCACTGGGATAGCATTAAGGGTCAGGTTTTGAATGTTATAAATGAATTTTTCAATAAAGGCAAAATTCTTAAAAGCATTAACCATACTTTTATTACTTTAATCCCCAAAAATAAAAATACCACTTGTATTGGTGACTATAGACCCATCTCTTGTTGCAATTTTATTTATAAAATTATTGCTACTATGCTAAGTAATAGAATTAAAGTTTTTCTGCTCTTTATTATCTCTGAAAATCAGAGTGCTTTTGTTCCTGGCGGACTTATTTATGAAAATTCTCTTCTAGCCCATGAAATGGTTAGAAACTTTAATACTAAAAGTGGTGATAATGTTTGTATTAAAGTGGATTTGCAGAAAGCTTATGACAAAGTAAATAGACATTTTATATATCATATATTGAAATGTATGGGTTTTCCTAATAACTTTTGTGATTTGGTATTTGAATGTATAAATTCTCCTACTTTTTCTATTCTCATTCAAGGTAAATCAGAGGGTTATATAAAAAGTAATAAGGCTATTAGACAAGGTGATCCATTATCACTTTATCTATTCACTATGGTCATAGAGTACTTTTCAATAATAATGGAAATAGAAGATATTAAAGGTAATATTACTCTAGTGAATAGAATCCAGCCTTGTATTAATCATCTTATATATGCAGATGACCTTATGGTCTTTACTAAGGCAAATAAGATTAATGTAGATGCTATAAAAACTATTTTTGGTAAACTATATAAATATGCTGGCCTCCAACTTAATGAATGCAAAAGTAAAGCTTATTTCAGTAAAAATAATAGATATAAAAATGAAATTTTTGAATCTTTAAATATTACAGAGGGTAGACTTCCTATTCAATATTTGGGTCTACCTTTATCTATTAACCGATTACTTTATGCTTTTTGAAAAAATTCAAGAGAGAATGGAAACTTGGTCTTGTAAACTTCTTTTTATTGCAGGTAGAATGAAGCTTATAAAAACTGTGGTTTATGCATTATTTATATTGATTATTGACCTATCATATCCTAGTTGCTTCTATTAAAAAAATTGAAAGTAGATGTGCTGACTTTTTATGGAGGGGTAAATATCATAAAAATCAACTGGGACAAAGTGCGCAGACCTAAAAAAGAAGGGGGGGGGGGTTTGGTATTAGAAACACGAATGATCTCATTTTAACCTGCCACTTAAAATTATTTTGGAGATTTGTGAATGTAGACTCTCTTTGGGCTAGATGGATGAAGTCCAAATATCTCAAAAGTGGTAATTTCTGGAATGTTTTTACCAAAAAACAATTAATCTTATGCATGAAAGCGAATTTTAAAATGCAGGAATATTGGTAAATCTTTTTCGAAAAGGAAATTTAAGCTAGGAGAACAAACTAGTTTATGGTTTGACCCCTGGTTTAATAATGAATCTTTTGTTAATAAAATTGGGTGGGATAACCTAGTCATTTGTGGTGGTGTTAATGATACAGTATCTAGGATAATAAAAGATAAATAGTGGCAACCACAATTGCACCCAATTACAAACCCTCGTAAACATAGTATTTGTCAAATTCCTATTAATATTTATGGAGACAGTGATTATTGGGAGTGGAAAGCAAGCAACAGAGGGAAGTTTTCCTTTAAAACTACTTGGGAAAATATTAGAAATAAACTACCCACTATTGAATGGTATAATTGTATATGGAACAAAGTGAATTGTCCCAAGATGGCATTTTGTACATATTTTGTTATTAATAACAGATTGCCAACTTGGGATAAAATAAATGAATGGGGTAATACAAATAATTCACTTTGTTCCTTATGCAATTTAGTAAATGAAAGTGCTAACATCTGTTTTTTGAATGCAGTTACTCTTATTACATATGGAATCGAACTCAAACGATACAGCATATCTATTGCATATCTATTAAATAATAGTAAAGTAAAAGAATTTGAAGCTCTCTCATTAATTTTAAAAATTATATCTACTCTCTTTAATTCTCTCTAAGTCTGAATATTTTATTTTCAAATTCCTATGATATACCACTTTACAATTATTCTACTAAACTTCTCACATATTTTACGTTCAAATACCTACTTTAAAAAAAAATATAATTATTTACAAATATTTCACGGTTCTCTATAAAAAAATTACATTAAAGTCCACACATTTAAATTAATTATATAATTCAAAATTTAAACCAATTATTAAACTTAGTCAACTAATATTTGTTAATAGATCTAAAAGATGAAAGTTTCAACGTGCATACTACATGCACATCAACAAATTGGACAAAAAAATCATTTATATGTAAGTATCTATATATCACATAACATAAATTATACACGTTAAAGATAATAATAAAATTTATTTTATAATTTATTTAATAAATGAATTTATCATACATTGCACCGTAAAATTCTATTAACTTCAAATACCTAATTTTGTTTTTACAATTACGTTGAAACTCTTCCCAATTTTCTTCTAATATTTTACATTCAAGTCCATATATTTAACTAATCGTGTAACCATAAATTTGAACTATTTAAATAAACATGATAAAATAATATTCATTAATCCATGTAATAACTAGTAAAAATACGATAATTTCAAAATATACAATATTCATATATATGGGAAAAATGATAAATTATTTCTTCTTTACTCAAATATATAAAGATATTTAAATCACGTGACATAAAATGTATACATAAATAATAAAACCCTTTTAATTTCCAATTCATTTATGTCAAAAAATTATCGTACAGTACGTAACATAATTTTATTTTGAACAACCTATAAAGAGTAAATTTATATTTTACAACATTATGATGTGAACGTACAGATTACACTAATATTAGGTTTTATAAACATTATCACTTTCAATACATTATCAAACCATACCCAACTCATAACTCTACTAAATGATGCATAACATTATTTTGCAATTATCAAAGTTGAAAGTATGACCGTCCTGTAACAGTATGAAATATATGGTTAATTACAAGGATAAAATTATTTTAAAATGAAAAGTAAATATGATAAAAGTTCACATGTAGATAAGCTAACCATAAGACTAATGCTCTTCTCAATTACAAATATGTACAAAGCTCTTCTCAGTTTTCTCCAATTTTTTGTGCATTCAACTCCTTATATTTAATTAGTTATGTTGATCATTAATTCAAATTATTTACATAAATTCAATTATTTAATGTACGTTAATCCATTTGCAATCTTTTAAAAAGGATGACAATTCAATACACACACACACACAAAACAATCACATTAATAAAATGGTAAAGTTATTTATTCACTCATACATATAAACAAATATATAACATAACATAAATTATTTTTGTCATTGAGAAAAAACATAAATTATTTACAAATACAATATTAAAAAAATTAATTTATAATTTTTATTTGAGTTAGAACATTAATTTTTACAGAGATATGTATTTAGCTAGGATTGAGCACTCAACCTTATATTCGATCATTGCATGTCATTTTAATTTATGATTAATATATTACGATAATTTTATCATATATTTCATAATACAATATATTTTGCAATAATTAGAGTATAAATGCTATTTTCTAATAACATCACCGTGTGCAACGCACGAGTTACACACTATTTACTAACAATGGTTAGATGGATCTTATGCAAGCTATTCAACATATCAACAACAATTTTAGAGCTAAATCTAGTGAAAGAAATTATGCTCACATATTAATAACTACTGTCGTGTTTCATATTTGAAAAGAAAGAAAATTTCAAACTCATAATAAAGGCAGTATGAATAGAGCGCAGAAATGGATACTTATCGAGACACATAGCGGAATTATCCTTCATAAATAAAAGAAAAAAGTTGAAGATCAAACCAAGTTTGATTTTTTAGCTGATGAATGGAGTAATGAAGCCGACAGCAAACATTTAGAGCTTTTTCTCTCTCGACCAAAAGATTTTCAAGTCAATCAGCAAGCAACCGAAGTCACTAGGATGAGTCGGAGCTCCATTTCAGGCGACGTATACTTTCAAGTCAATCAGCAAGCAACTAAAGACGCTAGGACAAATCAGAGCTCAAGTTCAGGCGTAGTAGCCATTATGGAGAGGGAATTAATAGATTTGAGTCACAATGACTTCAGATCTACTAATTCCTCTCGTTTTCCATTAAATCAGAGGAATAACCACTTCAACGTGAATATTGGAGGGATGAGAGGTGGCTTTAATAATAGCCTATCATACTGGAAGAGAGGAAAAGCAAGTGGTGTTAGTATGGAGGTAGGGAAATTTAGATGGAGAATGTTGCCGCTTCGCCATTTCTGCCATTTCTAGGGTTCGAGTTTTGTTGAGTGTTTGTGAAAGTTATGTCGGCATATTTGTTTTCTACGGTTTTGTATGGTAGAGGCTGGTTTCGGGTTCAAGTATTTACCCAATGCTCTGTAAGCTGGGCTTAGCCCATTAACCTTATTTAAAAAAAATTCATACGACCATAGGTTAAACCAAGGTACACATACAAGGAGATTGAATCAGTCTGAAAAATACTATCGGAATAATTGGGGGTTGGTACGAATCTGATATGTAGCTCAAACTGTTTTCGAATCCACATCAAAGTGTTCGCTAAAATCAAATGGTTCATTGAAATGTGAACCGTAATACTAACTTTTAATATGATATGGACTACTATAACACAGTCTAGTTTTGAATCGTTTGATGCGATCCCATATAAAGCCGGACACTTACGCATGAACTACGAACATTTTTATTGACCATCCAAATGGGTAAAGGAATTAATGAAACTTCATTTCCATCTTTCGAAGCTTGACGTTAAACACTTGTTACAACATTTAAGATGATAAACAGGTTCAACATATACGAAACTAAAGTGTTTCGTAGAAAGTTTTGCTGCTAGTTATCTTTAAAATTATTGAAGATATCCTTTAAACTAGTGCTTATTTTTATTAATCTTTGCATATCTGTTTGAATATGCCACAAACATACTTGTGTTACAGCTTGTAAAAGTTTAAAACACTAATCATGTTACATGTGTTGGAGAAGAGACCTATTTCTCTATTCCCATTCTGTCTGTCCCATGTGCCCATCGCATATAAGCCGTTGTTTTTTCTATCGCCACCTTACATTTTATCATGTAAATCTCACATATTATTTAGATATACAGAATGAACAGTCCAGATGTAATGGGGGATGTGGAGACATACAAAACCAGGACTAAGGAATTGATGTGGTTGGGATATTTCAACATTTGGATCGCACATCTTTATTAATAGTTGGCTTGGAAGTGCAAACTTTTGGTCCGACCGTGAACTTCCCAAAATACCCTTTACTCGTATATAATTTAATTATTATTAATTATTCCACATATAAGTACCTAAAAAGAATCGGTAAAATCCTAAGATGCAGATTCTATTCCTAATATTTTTAGCCTATTATTTCTAGGGTAGACTGGAACTATTCAAACTAAGTTAAAACAGTTAATTCTCTACAAATTCAAACTATCCCTCCACGCTTAAGAATAAAATCTAACAAAAAATATCATTTAAACAAATCAACATCATTTACAAATTCGTTATTTATCAATTAATAATATCAATAAAATTCAAACTAACAAAAAATTAAACGTTGCAACATAGAAATAAAAATTTAAATTAACCATACATGATTTCAACGTAAAAACATGGCAAATACTTTTGCAAATCATTTTCCCGTGAATGGTTAATCATATATAAATTGTAGAAGAACAATTCACGCGCAAAGCACATGTCGTCATCACTCACGAAGCGCGTGCCGTTATGGATGACAATGGAGCGGGTCTAGGGTCCAAACCCGGTTGACCAACCCCTGTTTTGGTTCATCCAGACCCGCCCCATTGGTCATCGGGGCGGGTACACCCATGACCCGTTATTGAGAACTCCGGGTCTAGGGTCGGGTCGGGGCTTGACTGACCCGCCCTAACAAGACCCGCACTACTGAGATCTCATGAAATCGCTTAAGTATTATAATGATGTTTTGTTAATCTTTATCTATATATATAAATATATATGTGTGTGTGTGATTATGACGTGGATATTATAATGTTCCAATCAATAAGCTATATAAAATTTATAGTATTAAGCTGCATCATTGATAATTATACAAGAACATATGCATATTTTTTGGACTATTTTGTACACCACATTTTTATTATCTTTCCTCATCATTGTAAACACATTGTTATTTGTATTTAATGTATCATTTAGTAACAATAAATATTGTATGTTAGTACACAATTTTGAATCAATACAAAAAACCTCATCGGGTCTTGGGGCGGGATGGATCTACCCTGACCCTATGAGTTTCGGGTTCGGGGCAACATTCCGGACCCGAACCGGGTCTACGGGGCGGGTCTGGGGCGGGGTCTGAAAAACCCGAGGAGGGCCTGATGTACAAGAAAGATACCCCAACCCGCCCCATTGTCATTCCTACGTACCATAACGCTCTGTAAAGTAATTGTGTTGTGCTATTTTAATGTAAAGCCTATTAAAAATGATAAAATTTTGAACTAAAGGTGAAAGGCTTAAAAATCTAATTATCATGGGATTAATTTGTAGATACCGAGACATTTTAATTTGTTACAGGGCAAAATTAGAAAATACTAATATTATAAATAAAGATTATAATCCCCAAATTACACAAGCTTTTCTAACTCTCTAATCCTCTTCTATGAAGAGCTAATTTCAGATTTAGGGTTTTTGTCGAATTGGATGACTAAATTAAATTCTTCTCTCTTCAATAACCGACAATGGATTTATGCATACTTCCGTTGATTTATTCGCTTTCATCTGATTTCTTCTCAATTAAATGATGGGTTATCTATTCAGATCCGGGGTTTAATAATTAATTGAATCTATGGTGTAATTAAATCCTAACAAATGGAAGCGGAGTCGACCATTATTGGTTTACCTAAGAAAATTATTTCAATTGCAATCTTGATTCTCTAAGCATCTTTTTTTTTAGGTCTTAGACAAGAAATCAAATGATCTAAATTCAATCATTTTAATTTTTTTTTAAAAAGCTGCAATGATATCTTGATTAATATGTTTTATTCAAAGTGATCTCAGGAATTTGAGTTCCAGCTAGTTAATGTTTAGTAATACGATTAATAATAATGATTGCTAAATTGAGATATGTATAAAAAAGTAAATAATTAAGCTTGAATCAGTTATCAAACTTATACTGATTCAGGTATTCTAGTTATTAGAATTTTGTAACACCCCTAATTTTTGATAACATTATTCAAGAGATTTAATTAGAATAAGTTAAATAGAATAATGTAGAGTGATAATGAGATAGAGTTTGATTAATAAACTAAGTGGCCATGCTTATTTAAAATGAACGAGCTTATAAATAGTTAAGTGTTAACTAGATAAACCTAGGGGCACTAGGGTAAATTTCCACCCATATACCATTACCTCTAGGCCATACACGTTCATTTACCATAAGCAAAATTTTAAAACGTAAGAAAGAAAAGGAGCCAGCCATTAGGAAGAAGAGAAGACGGGAAAATCAAATCTAAAGCTTAGGATCAAGCTAGAATAAATCAATCTCAATCAATCTTCAATTTCCTTATCCAATCTAAGGTGAATGATAACCACTACATCTCTATTTTCGGTTTTTATAATCATATGGTTTCGGATTTAAGAGAAAGTTCGTTTTTATGATATATTGGATGATGATATGCTTGATTTATGATTTGTTTAGTTTAAATAAGATTGTTTATAAGATATATGCACGATTTTAAGGCAAAACCGAGATTAAATGATTTTTACATGCCATGGGAAAACTATATGTTAAGAGAAACATGATTTCGGAGTTAGGTTTCAATTTTTGTAATTCTCCAAGCCGTAGAGAATTAGTTATGAATTTTCAAAGGAAAATATGGTTATTTGAGGTTATAAATTTATTTTGGAGATTTTATTGAGAATTTGGGTCTAAAATTTTGATATGTTAGGCAACCTGATTTAAGTGAGTTTGTGGAATTATTGGGGAATTTTACTAAGTGATTTAGTATGGAAATTAAATTATTTTAATTGGAGGACCTAAATGATTTAATTGTTTTATTATTTGGAAGAGCTTATGTGTTAATTGTTAATTGGTTTTAGATCTGGAAAGAATGCGGTAAATATTAGCCAAATTATTTGAAAATTTATGATAGCCAATCAAGTGTTTACAAGTGGGCAAGTTAGTTACAAAAAGTTTGCTTTATTTAGTAAAAACAGCATTTTGCTCAGAAAAGTAGGTTATGTTTCCTTTGGAAGGAGCTTTCAACCCAGAGCTTTCGTCTCTAAACTAGTCGAAACCTTCTAGGTCGAAACTAGTAAACTAATACACATGGTATCATTTAGCTGGTAAGTGGTAGATTGGATAAAGGCGGAAGGTAGGGTGTCGAAACATAGCTTCCGAAGGGGTTGGTTCCTTTGTTTTGTTTTGTTTTGTTTTGTTTTAAAAGAAAAGCGCTTGAGTTTTTACAAAAGGGTTTCGAAGTAGTTGAAACCAATGGTTTCGAAAGGTTATTTCTAAAGAAGCTTTCAAAGGAGAGCTACTGCCTTTGTTTTCAAGTAGTAGCTTCCGAAGAAGTTACTTAGTTTTTATTTGAAGCTTTCGGAAGGGGTAGTTTCGACCAAGTCGAAACCCTTCTGCGTTTAGATGCCTTTCGATGGTATTGAAGACATCAATGCTATCGAAAGGTACTGTTTGTTTTAATAAATATAAGCCACTTCCTGCTGCTTTTGAAAGAGGGTTAGGGGTTTCGAAGGCAATGGTTTTAGAAGGGGTTTCGAAGCCAACCTTCAATTGTTTTACCTAGATGTTTTAATGCTTTCGAAAGGATGGTTTCGACACCATCAAGCTCCCCCAATACTTTTTGAAATAAAGAATGGTTTTGAAAGAAATGCTTTCGCTTATTTTCACTTTGACTCATGAATGTTATTTTAAATATAAACCCAATGGCTTCAAAAGGTAGTGGTTTCGAAGGGTAACTTTCAATGGTTTTGAAAGAGGTATTTTTGAATGGTTTCGAAGCTATGCTTCTATACTTGTATGATAATACTTTAACAAGGTCGAAAGGTTTCGAAAGAGATGTTTTAAAGTATTCGAAAGACAGGAGCCTAATGTTTTAAAGATAAAATTTAATGCTTTCGAAGGAGATTATCCAATGAAATCGAAAGCAAGGTCTCGAAGGTGTCGAAAGGCTTTTTAAACCCAAAGTCATTCTTAATGGGAAAACCCATGGCTAAATAATGGAGTTTTGAAATGATTTCGAGTATGTAAGTTGAAGAAGTATTTCCTTGAGAAAATTATAGGTTAAAGGGATTAACCATGTTTTATATGTAAATGTTTTCAAGGATATTAAACCCACATGAGTGGTATTGTTAAGTTGTTATGTTTTCTTCTTCAAATATGAATATATTCACATGATAAGAACCCATAACTGTATTTTGGGGGATAAAGGGGTAGAAGAACCAACTAGGTTAACCTAGTAGTGAATATAATTGATTAAACTTCTGAATGAGTAGAATTACATCCAGGGAGTCAAGGAGACCAGAATATAGGATGCCTAATCTTTGAAGTTGTCCGGGAGATAGGTTCATAGTAAACCCATAAAACTATGATTAGGAAGTTATTGGGGATAACCAACAGGTTCATAGTAAACCCATGAAAACTTTGATTAGGAAGTTATTGGGGGTAATCAACAGGTTCATAGTAAACCCATGAAAACTATGTATTAAGGATGGTTGGCAGAGGCCAATTGGTTTGTAGTGAATCAATGGAAACTATATCTGGATTAAGTATTAACATTAGTCAAAAGGTTCCTAGTCAACCCATAAAAACTAGGATAAGAAAGAAGTTAAGGGAGGCATCAATAGGTTCCTAGTCAACCCATGAAAACTAGGCTAAGAAGGGAGTTACTAGAATAATCCATATGTTCCTAGTCAACCCATGAAAACTAGGATATAAGATGAATTATTGAAATGACCAATAGGTTCAGGGGAACCCATGAATTAATTAAGTTAATTGGCAGGGGCCTATAGGTTCTTAGTGAATCCACGAAACTCTGAAACAGGACAAGGTGTCCATGAATTATAAAAAGTTTATTAGTAAACCCAAGAAAACTAATAGGTTAATATTGACCCTAGAAACTATATCATATGACAGGGAGTCGATTAAACTGGGGATGGGAAATCCAAAATGTTTATGTATACATATCATCATAATATTTTTGAAATACTATGTTTTTAACTATTGTGGATGTAGAAGCACAATATATGGTTTTGAAAAGGTTTTAGGATACTAGTGAGGGGAAAACCCGTTCTGCTAAGTAGCGTGGTCTCACTAGATATCTAGATGGATTAAGATGTTAGATTATTATTCATATTAGGCTTTATGTTCGACTCGATGTTTTTGTTTTCCCCTTAAACTCTCGTGTACTCAATTGATTTTGAGTAGTTTGAGATTTAAGGTTTTTAGGTTCTCTTCTTAGGCGAATAAAGCTTTCGAAGGCATGTAGGAGGCAGTTAGTTATTTATAGTTATCTTTTTCGGCTACGTATTTTGGATGTAAAGGTAGACTTATTTGCCTTACTATATACTCTGGTCAACCAATGGGGCATCTTCATGTGTTGCTTTTGGCATATGTGTAATAATTATATTTTTTTGAACGTGGTTAACGTTTGTGGGATTATGTAGTTGACATGAAAAGTGGAGATGTGTTTTAAGTTGTTAAATTTTTTCCATATTCTTATGATCTGTGTATCAATGTATCTAACAACGCCGTATTTGGTCACCGAGGATTAAAATCAATGGATGACTGCATCATTCGTAGCCGTTAGTTTTGGACCTCTAAGTAGGGGGATGTTACAAGTTGGTATTAGAGCATAGGTTTATGAAACTTTAAAAAGAAAAGTTGAACCTAAAAGCTTTTTGAAACATAATAAGATAAATTAGAAATATGATCGGGGTTTAGGTTAACGCTATGGTAATGTACTTGTAATTGATATATATAGGTTTATATCTAAGTACGTGTTCCCCTCTCTCTTAGACCGTTCTTTTGTATCTTACAAAGGCTCGTATGCAGATTTATGGAAGCAGGAAACAGAAGAGGAAATCTAGGTGGAGGAAGCACCACAACCAATGGAAATGCCCGACCTAATACAAGGAGAAACCAAGGTCAACCGGCTAATGCTAACCCAAATGCTGAGGCTAATGTAGGTGCTAGAAATCCTCCAGTAGATGCGGGGATGGCGCATCAGTTGTTAGCTAATATCTTGCAAGCAGGAGCTGCTGGTAATGTTGGAGGAGCTAATATTGTAGCTCCAGCTGGATATAATTATGCTAGGCTGAGCAGGCATTACACCGGTCTGGGTGGAAAGCCGTTTATGGGAATGGAGGATGCTGTTGAGGTTGAGAACTGGTTGCTGAGCTGTGAGACGATCTTTACTGATTTAGGCTTGGATGATGGTGAAAAGAGGAGGCTGGCCTCTAGACAGTTGCAAGGGGCAGCAATCCATTGGTGGAATAGTGTGATAGCCGGAGTTCCAGAGGAAGAGCTGACATGGACTGATTTCAAAAGGAGATTTGAGTAGAGGTTCTTATCCGAGGTTGCCAAGTCGGCATTGATGAGAAAGTTTATGGACCTTGTTCAGGGAGATATGTCAGTAATCGAGTATGCTGCTAAGTTTGATGAGCTATCTCAATATGGATATGCTACTATAGACACTGACATCAGAAGGAATGAAAGGTTCATTCGAGGATTGAGACCGTAGCTTGCTAGAATGACCATGACTCATATCAGAGAGCCTTGTAGTGTGGTAGTGGAGATGGCTATTCGCCATGAAGAGATGCTTGTTGTTTCTGCTAGGGATTAGCCAGTTGAATCCTAAGGTCCTCAGGGAAAGAAAAGGAAATTCTTTAAGAAGAAGGGAGCCCTGAAAAAGGAGGCTGCCAAGAAGGTAAAGGCTGATTTGGTGTGCTTCAAGTGTGATAAGAAAGGTCATTATGCTCATGAGTGCCGGATAGGCAAAGGGAAGAAGCCTGCAGAGAAAAAGAATGTGAAATGCTTCAACTGCGACCAAGTTGGGCATAACAAGAACCAGTGTGTAGACCCAGTCAGGGCGGATAGAGGGAAGGTTTTTGCTATTGGACCACCATCTTCTTCTAGGCCTACCACAACAGAGAAAGGGAAAACCGTGATGGAAGGTACGCTTTTGATTCAGAGTATACCAGTTAGGGTACTATTTGATACTGATGCATCAAACTCATATCACAGTATTTGGTTGATAGGTTATGCATAGAACCCACATACTTTGTTACTTTCTTAAGGGTTGCGAATCCAATAGGAGAGTATGCAACTCTAGGGATGAGATATGACCAATTAGAACTTGATTTGTTAGGTCATAAGTTTGCATGCAGTCTGTATGTTTTTGATTTCGTAGATTTCGGGATCATTTTGGGTATGGATTGGTTGGGTAAGTACGAGGCTAGGATATTTTGCCAGGATAGGGAAATATCGTTGAGACACCCAGACAATCATAACCGAATCATCTTCTCAGTGGAAAATTTTAGTAGGAGTGTTTGGGCTTTGTTAAGTGCCATGGAGGTTGGAGAAGAGTTAAGTCATGTTCGGGTGGCAAGAAAATTTGCAGATGTCTTTGAGCTGGTTACGAGATTACCACCGAAACGAGCATTCGAGTTTCGGATAGATCTTGTACCAGGAGCTGAACTTGTGAGTAGACTACCTAGCAGGATGAAACCGATATAGATGATGGAATTGAAGGTGCAGTCAGTGGATCTTGAAGGAAGAACTTTTATTAGACCAAGCAGTTCGCCTTGGGGAGCGGCCATGGTATTCGTAAAGAAACCAGATGGTTCGTTAAGGATGTGCATCGACTGTCGTAAGTTAAACGAAAGGACGATCAAGAATAGGTACCCTCTATCGAGGATAGATGATCTATTCGATCAGTTGAGTGGAGCCAAGGTGTTTTCCCAATTGGATTTGGCGAAAGGATTCCATTAGTTAAGAGTGGAGGAGGACTGCATCCCTTTGACAGCATTTCGAACTAGATATGGTTCGTATGAGTGACTAGTGATGCCTTTTGGATTGATAAATGCACCTGCTTTCTTCATGGATTTGATGAACCGAGTTTCCCAAGAGCACTTGGATAGGTTCGTGTTGGTATTTAATTGATGACATTTTGATATACTCTAAGAATGAAAGAGAGCATGAGAATCATCTTATAGTGGTGCTTGAAACCCTGAGGCAGAATTAGCTAAAGACGAAGTTTTCCGAGTGTCATTTTTGGAAGATAGAGGTTAAGTTTCTTGGTCACGTGGTTTCATAAAAAGGGTTGTCAATCGATCCAGATAAGATCGAAGCTGTGAACAATTGGAAGAGACCAGAGATGGTGATCGAGATCAGGAGTTTTTCTTGGAATTGCTGGATATTACCGAAGATTCATTAAGGATTTCTCACGGATAGCAGCGCCATTGACGAAGTTGGCCCGGAAAGATGTGATGTAACGACCCATAAATTTTCGATAATTAAATTTGTTATTTTAATAAGATTTTGGTGAGTTAATATTGAAAGATTAAAAATTTATAATTTAATAATGAAATGATTACTGAAATAAAATGTAACAAACAATAAATGTAAGTTCATTATTAATAACCTAAATGAAATTCCAATTAATGGAAATAACGTAAATGCTATGACTTGGTTATAAATTTAATATAAGAAAACAAACATAAACATTGAATTCATCAATGAATTCATATAATAAGTGGTAATTGAATAAAATCAATATTCTGTGAGTAATTATAATATTTGTTTGAAAGTAATAATCTTAAATGTAATTAAAAGTTAATGGTAACAAATTTTGTATGTTACCTGTTTATTTAGCCTGTTAATTTAAATTGGAAATAAATTTCAATAAATGTAATCAAATATTGTGTTAATGTAAATTAAGGTAATAATTGGAGATAATGTAAATTCTATTCATAATATGACCATTAGTTGAATAAAAAGAATGGATATCAAGATTTATCAATTTATTGAAATTTAAAATTATAATAGTTTGGATTAATTGCAAATAAATGAAATTAATTATTTAAATATTACGTTAATGGAAATTAGATGAAGATTGATAATATTAACGCAATAAATCATGAACCAATGTTAATTTTAACTATATGATAATAATGGATTGAATAATAGGATGAAAGGTCAATTAAATTGAATTATTGAAAGTTTAATTTGTAATTTCTGAATTTAATGAAATTGAAATTAAACACTGAAATTGTTAAATTAATCAACTCTAAATTGACATCTCAATTGTTTAAATTATTGTAAATGATTAAGAAATCAAAAAGGATAGAAATGGGAAATAATTACATTTGAATTGAAAAAGTGATTTGATTAATTAATTATTAATTTATTTAATTAACTGAAATATAGCCATTTTGGCCACTGACTCGGATTTCGACGAAACCAGTTTCATCAAATCCGTAACGGTGAATTATTGTAGGATTTCAAGTTTCGTAATGATCGGACTGGTCGCTTGATCGTACGGGCTCAAAACGCCTAAAAATCAATTAAATTGAAATCAATTTGAAATTAGCTGATTTTGGCATAACTTCTTCATACGATGGAATTAGGAATTGAAACCAGTTCCATTGATTTTAAAATATTTGAAAGCATCTATTTTGATATATGGGTTGACCCATTTTCGTTCCGGAGTCAGAACGGGCTCTTCGGACCATTTACCGTTCAATTGTCCAAACAAATCGTGTCCATTCATCTCTATTTCAGCCATACCTATATATCCAGTTATAAACCCTAGCTGTCCTCGTTTCATTTTGTCTGTACGTACATTTCTTTCTCAACTCCTCATTCCAATGGTAGACAAACCCTAATTCCCAAATTGCAAATTTAATTTCAAACCCAAATCAAAAATTCAAACTCCTCAAACTATATCAAATTATATGTTGATTTGAAGCTCTCGACGAGCTGAAGTCAAATATGTGATTCGTTTCTTGATCTGGGTTTTTGTGTGGCCAGAAATGAACGATTTATTCACGGCCGTTCATTTTTGGGTTCGAGATTTTAGCGATGGATCATCGTCCTGCCGACGATCGGAGAGTATGGGGTTGTTGTGCTCGTCGAGCTAAGGGCATCTGTGGGGTTCGTTGTCACCAGATGTGTTTGGGTCGGCCGATTTTTGCACGTGAACATAGGCATTCATCTCGGCGGCGTGGCGACTAGGGCGCATCAGAGGTGGTCTAACTGGGGGCGATGGGTGCGGCCGGAGGAGTATGTGAGGGTGGCGCTTCTTGATCGGGGTTGTATCACCTCAGGCGGTGGCAAATCACGTCGAGAAGGTGTCGGATGGTCAGTGGTTCAGTGTGTCGAAGAGATAGGGTTGCGCGACTCAGTTACGGTGCTGACGTGGTAGAGAAATTGTATATTATTTTATTTATTCTTAATTTGAAATCGTATAACTTCTAACTGCTATAATTTTCACATACGAGGTTCGTTTCACACGCGGTTCGTTCTGTTGGGATTGTATTTAAATTTCTGACATTTTGCCTCTTGTTTGGACGAATTCTGAGACCGTTCAAATTTTGGGCTTAAATTGAATTTAAATTCAATTTGAATTCAAAGGTGAGTGTTTTAATCCACTCACAACTTCTAAAATTTCTTATGTTTGTTAAATTAAATCTATGATGTGATTAGGAATTTATTTATGACTGTTTGGTATATTTTAAATCATCATCTTCATTAATTTGAATTTATTTGAATTAAATCGTTATTTAATTTATTATTGAATATAAATTGCCAGTTAAATACCTGTTATTGATTATCAGTTCTATATTGATATTTATTGATTTATTTGGATGATGAATTGTGATGATGTTTGATTTGTTGATATTGGACGTCTGGATGTTGCATTTTATATTGTTATAATATTGCAAGTTCACTATGGGTTGAAATGATACATTACCGAATGATCAATAGATTAAGGAGAAATCGTTATGGGTTGAAATGATAGACTCGAGCGATTTTATTGATTTTTCGGGATTGCGGTTTGAAATGATATATAACCGTAACACTTTAAATTGCGGATTGAAATGATAAATATCCGTATCACTTGACCCTAGGTGTAATGCCCCAGAAATTCATGGAACCTTATTTTGGTTGAATTTTGAAAATGTATGAATTTATTTGTATAGGAATATATGGAATTAATTGTGTGCAAGTGTGTGCATGTGTGCACGTGCACACTGATATGGCACAAGGAAGAACTCCAGATTTCTTGAATTTAAAACAAGAATTAAAAAGCATTACAAACGTGATTTTGTGATATGGATATTTGATTTCTGGAATTATATGAATCATCCCAGAAAATAAGAAAAGTAGGTTTTTTTTGAATTCAGTAAACAGATTTTATTTAAAACCCAGGAAAAAAAAATGTTACAAGGATTTGAAAACCTGTATGCACATATAGGTGCCTATGTTTCTGAAATTAAGGAGGAATTAAATAAGCCTAGATAAGATATGTATACAAATATACATTTCTGTAAGTACTGAAAATATTAAAAAGAAATAAGCAAGGGAAAGTGTAACACTAAAATAGCAAAAGACAAATTACAAGCAAAACAATTGCTTTAGGCAGAAAATAGAAAGGAGGATTTTTAGAAAATAAACAAGTGACAATGTCACACAATTATCATGACCTAAGAAGAATATAATAATATTCTGGAAAAGAAAAAGGGGAGTAAGTATCACATATGGCCGGGGTATTAAGGGAGAAAAATAAACAAATCTGAAATGCAAAATGCATGAGTCTTGGCCAGGGTAGGAATGGGATTTTACAATGATAAAACCCTAGAAAACCTCTCTTATAAATCCAAGTATAAACCAGAAAAATCATTTGCTACCCAAGACATTTAAGAAAACAAAGAAGTAAAATATTTGCAAGCAGAAAAGCAAGTTTTAAAAGGTTTCTTTTCTGGATTAAGCAAGAGAAGCATTTTTCAGTGAGTAATCTCACTAAACCCATGGCATTAAGTCCTGTTATGAGGCAGCCAAGTTTATGTTATTTTCTACACATTTCTGATTTTATTACTATGGTTCTAATGGATGCTTTAATGGGTGTTTATGAATGCTTTTGATTGCCTTGATGTTTGAGTATTTTGCTTTGTTTGGTTACACCCAGAAATGTTAAAGTATGAAATCATGAAAGTAAATAGAGAATACTTGTAACTGGTTTAGATATGGCATGGAAAATATAGAAATCAAAATGTATATGAGTTGCATTACACTTGTGTAAGTGCTGAGGCTCAAATGAAAGATTCAAGGTTGCAATGGAAATATCCAAAAGTGCTGAACCCTTGATCAAATAGAAAACCCATGAGCCAGAAATCTTGTTTAAGCTAGATCTTGAATTTAGTTCAAACATGGTTGCTTATGAAACAATAATAACCCACATGCCTAGTCTTTATTCCCAGTTGTAAATATTCTTGTATTTTCTTTAAGCCAAAATATTTGAAAATATGATTTCCCCTGGATATGAATGTTAGCTTGTTTTTGAATTATGCTTGTGAGTTTTATGTAATGTTTCATGTACAATGTGATTCAGTCACCTAGCTATCTCATGATAGGATCAAACATGAACACTTAGTAAATAAACTAAGGATTGTAAGCCAAGAAGACTGCTGGAATGCTTGTTGTATTTAAAGTATGCAAGTTGGCACATGGCTTGTTTAAGCCCTGAGATCTTTGTGCAATATTGTGAATTATTTTATTGCAATGTGTCCCCGTGATTCCTTTATGGCAGATGAGGCTAGGAAGAAATTTGGTAAATGCAACCTCAAATTGATGAAGTAGGAACTTGAGTTATTCCTAGGTTGGTTGGTCTGGAGCTATGATAGTTCCTGAGTATTTCTATTTGAAATGTATGTTTGCATAGTTCAATGTGTGTACATAATTAGTCTTAAATACTGATCATATATGCACAATATATCATAAAAAAGTCAGACAAATTGATCAAAGAAGCTATGCTAACCTATACAAAATGTTTATGTCTCACTTATTTACTTAATATCATGGAAACTTTGATATTGCTCATACCCGATCTTGTATCTGACCCTTGTTTGCTTATGGCATCTGGGTTGTCTCATTTAAAATGGGGCATCCTCTAATGCTCTTTCAGGGAATGCTGGTTCTAAATAGGAAGCTGCTATGGCTAATGAGAATGATTGGATAAGCATGCTAAATTAGAATTAAATAAGAACTTAGAAGGAATTATTTGCATGTAATCTGGGAAGTTTTTACAGTTCTGCTTTGGTTGTTATGTAATGATCTTGAATGTTTGAATTTATTTAGTTGTTTTAACTGAATCTAGTAATGTATTAAGTTTGGGATTAACCAAAGACTTAGTTGAATCTATGCAAGAATATATATATTTGAGTATTATGGTGGAAATCTTTAAATGATATATGCCTGTAATTGAGAATGGATATGTATATACATATACTGTATTAGTTAATTTCAAGTTACTTAAAACTTTAATTTTGAAAGTTAAAAATCTGAAATTTTTTTAGCTAGAAGTAATATCTCAAGAATTTAGAAATAATATGCAGAAGTGTTTTGATAAAAGAAGAATATATATATATATATATATTTGTGCATTTTATAAAAAGGTGTACATGTTCTAAGAGATTTTCCAAGTATCTTAAATCTGAATTCACATTGCAATAGCCAGGCACTAATGTTTTGATGATCTAGTCATGAGGTTAACCCACTTCAAAAATAGTGAGGCCTGGGTTGATCAAGATGACCAGAGTTTTTGAGTGTAAAGGAAGAAAATGCATTTGTAGAAATCTGAAGCTTTCTTTGCAAAATGTATATATAAAGATAAGACCAACTATTTAAGCAATTCACTTGTATTGATGAGTAGCATTCTTAGTTCAGATAGCCCAACACATCTGAAATATACACAAACCACATAGACACCACCCATGCTTTATGACCATAAAATCTGGATCCTCTAAATCCAGTAAAGCAACCTGTAAATTAGATGTAAGCTGAGGTAACTAAGGGATTAGGGAATAAATTTGGTTCAGAAAAATACAACTATATAGATTATGAAAGAATTACTAAACTGACTTGGTTATAAGTAAAGAAATTTGGATAAAATCACTTGTGTTGAAAATGATAAATGAGTATATCATTTTCCTTTCTGGCTTTAATCAAATACCAAATAATTAAACTAAAATTATGGTGGCTTGCTATATAATCTGAGATCACTTTGCTATCTCGAACTAACAGACAATCACTATAGGAATGGTCAAAAATTACTAAGTATAGATTGCATATGATTATGGGATTCATTACCCTGACTCAAATATCAATACGCATGGAAAATGAGCTATGTACTGGTTGATTAGAAATTCAAATTCAATCAGGATGCACTCTTGCTAAACAACACTCTGATCCAAGCAAGAGGGTCACATACATCTTCATATGTATGTGAATATATCTATTAATGAACTGATATAAATATATTAGTAGAAAATTAGGATCCTGGATAATTTAGTGGAAAGGCTAAATGACTCTAGGAAATTATTGATGTAAAAAAAATCCTAGTAAAAATTAGGTGAAATAGCTAGGGTCATTTCATTTGGTATCAGAGCTATGTTAAAACTATACCTAGCGAAGAATGATTGTATTGATTGATTGAAGTACTATAACCATATGTATGTACTGTTTGTTTGAGTAAAATAATAATACAGATAGAAAGTTAAAAAAAATACTCATGATAAACTTACCCTAACTACCCATACTCTAGTTATCCAATCATGGTAGGAAGAGGATCTCATCACAATGCAGGATCAAGTGCACCACAAATGCTTGATACGCAAGACTTTATGAGGGCTTTAAGGGATGGAGTAGGGCAGAGACTTGAGAACCCACATGAGGAACTTTCAAAACTATTAAAGACTTATACCAATTTAGGAGGCAAGAGCTTTGAAGGGACTGAAAATGTGATGGAAATTCAAGCATGGTTGAGAACACTGGACAGAATTTTCAATGACATGCAATTGGATGATCAAAGGAAGAGGCAAGTGGCCTCAAGACAACTGAAAGGTGTGGCTTTAAGCTGGTGGGAGGTAGTCATAGCTGGGAGGATTGAGAATGAAATCACTTGGAATCAATTCAAGGAGATGTTGGAAGCTAGATTTGTTCCAGCATCAGCCAAAACTCTATTGCTTGAAGAATTCATCAGACTTAGGCAGGGAACCTTTAATGTGACTGAGTATACTCATAGGTTTGAGGGCTTGTCTAAGTATGGAGCTATGCTTGTGGCTGATGAGGCATCAAAGAATGATAGGTATATTAAGAGTTTAAACCTAGGACTTAGTAGGGCTATGTTGCCATATGCAGATAAAACTTTTGATCAAGTCATTGATCTGGCCTTAAAATTTGAGCAACATGACAAGGAAAGGGAGAAGTATAGGAGTTTTAAGAATAACAACAATAAGAAAAATAAGGGAAGGTATCACCCCTATGACAAAAGGAAGGAGGAGACAGAAAGCAAGAAGACCAATGATACTAAGACCACTGATACAAAGAGGAAAATAACATGTCATCATTGTGGAAAAGAAGGACATATCAAACCAAGGTGCCCAGAATTGAAGGGAGGAGCTTTCAAGTGCTACCTATGTGGTAAGGAGGGACATATCAAGAGAAATTTCCCTGAGTATAAACAGCAAGGGAAGTTAGCAAGTTTGGAGAGCAAAAGCAAATACACAGTAGAGGCTATTGCAGAAAACCATGGTCAAGTGGAAGGTACCTTATTTATTTGCACCCTACCTATATCAGTAGTGTATGATACAGGGGCAACACATTCTCTGATTTCCCATGAATTAGTTGCATTGCTTAAATTAAATTGCATACTGGTTGAAACCCCTTTGTTAGTGCAAAGCCCATTGGGAAGTTCTAGTGTTTTAAACATGATTTGTGTGGATGTGTCATTAAACATAGGAGGAAATGTTTTTATTTCCAATTTATATGTTTTAAATTACCCAAATATAGGTGTTATATTGGGTGTAGACTGGTTGAGGCAATACAAAGCCATAATTAATTTAGACTCATCCACCATATCATTACAAAATTCTAGAGGTCAAAGAATCACAATTTTGTGTGAAATAGCCAAAGAAAGAAAATTATATCACTTGATTGACTTAAATAAGGATTCCAGTGAGCCTTCTATTGAAGAAATCCCCATAATTAACAAATACTTAGATGTGTTTGGAGAAGTTAAGGGTGTTCCACACCACAGACCAGTGGAATTTCAGATTAGTCTCATACTAGGAGCCACTCCAATTATTAAGAAACCCACTAGGATGGGGCCAAGTGAGTTGAAGGAATTGAAGAAACAGTTAGAAGAATTGGAAAGCAAAGGATTTATAAGACCAAGTAATTCATGCTGGGGTGCTCCAGTAGTGTTTGTAAGGAAACATGATGGTACTTTAAGGATGTGTATAGATTACAGGGAGCTAAACAAAGTCACTATAAAAAACAAGTACCCCTTACCTAGAATTGATGATCTTTTTGATCAACTTAGTGGAGCAAAAATATTTTCTAGATTAGACCTGGCATCTGGATTCCATCAGATGAAGGTTGAGAACTCAAGTGTTAAGTATACAGCCTTTAACACTAGGTATGGTTTATATGAGTTTCTTGTCATGCCATTTGGGTTGACAAATGCCCCATCATACTTTGTAGACTTAATGAATAGGATATTCAGGGATTATTTAGACAAGTTTGTATTGATTTTTATTGATGATATTTTGATTTATTCTAAAACAGTAGAGGAACATGAAAATCACTTACACCTTGTTTTGTCTAGATTAAGAGAAAAAGATTTAAAGGCAAAATTTTCTAAGTGTGCATTTTGGAAAGAAGGAGTGCATTTCCTTGGGCATGTTATATCTGCCAAAGGCATTTCAGTGAACCCCAATAAAATTGTGGCTATCCAAGCGTGGAAAAGGCCAAGCACAGTAGGGGAAGTTAGGTCATTTATGGGGAAGGCAGGGTATTATAGAAGATTTATAAAAGATTTTTCTAAGATGTCATTACCTCTTACTAACCTAACTAGAAAGAATCAACCCTTTACATGGACTGAGAAATGTGAACAAGCCTTTAGTAAAATCAAGGAGGCCTTGGTCAATGCACCAGTGTTGAGAGTACCAGAAGGAAATGAGGATTTGATTGTTTATACTGATGCAAGTGGTTCTGGGCTAGGAGCTGTATTGATGCAGCAAGATCAAGTTATAGCCTATGCATCAAGACAATTGAAGCCACATGAATCGAAGTATGCAACCCATGATCTTGAGTTGGCAGCAGTAGTGTATGCACTAAAGCTCTGGAGACATTATCTTCTAGGTGCTAAGTTTATCTTATACACTGACCATAAGGCATTGAAATATCTCTTTTCACAAAAAGATTTGAATATGAGGCAGCATAGATGGGTTGAGTTTCTAGCAGCATATGATTTAGACATACTTTATACTCCAGGAAAAGCTAATAAGGTTGTAGATGCTTTGAGCAGGCAGCATGCAAAAGTAGCCATGTTAATGATAGAAGAGTTTAGAAATTTATCTCTACTTACTGATTTGGAAATTGAGGAAAACAGTGAGGAAAACATGAAGATGATTGAAGAAGGGAGTAGAGGAAAATTAAGTTTGATAACTTTGCAATCAGATTTAATTTTGAAAGTGGGGAAAATGCAAGAGAAAGATTCAGATTTATTAGAAAAGATAACTCTAATAGAAAAAGGAGAAGAAGTAGCAAACTACCACATTGATAAGAATGGTTACTTAAGGAATAAAGGTAGAATATGTGTTCCAAAGGATATAGGATTGAAGGAAGAGATACTTAATGAATATCATAGGAGCAAATATTCTATACATCCAGGCAGCACCAAGATGTACCAAAACTTGAAGAGGGATTATTGGTGGAAAGGGATGAAAACTGATGTGGCCAAACATGTTGCAAAGTGTATGACTTGCCAACAAGTCAAAGCAGAAACCCAAAGACCCTCAGGCCTATTACAATCTCTAAGCATACCACAGTGGAAGTGGGAAGATATATCTATGGATTTCATAGATGGTCTGCCTAGATCAAAGAGAGGAAATACAAGCATTTGGGTAGTAGTTGATAGATTGACTAAAGTGGCACACTTTATACCAGTGAAGGCAGAAAGAAATGCACCTAAACTAGCTCAAATATTCATGAAAGAAGTAGTAAGGTTGCATGGAATTCCTAAGCCTATAGTGAGTGATAGGGACACAATCTTTACATCCAGATTTTGGAAGAGCTTTCAAGAAGCCATAGGGAGTGAATTATGCTTGAGTACTGCATACCACCCCCAATCAGATGGTCAAACTGAAGTAATAAATAAAGTTTTGGAGGATTTGTTGAGGGCATGTGCATTGGACTTTGGAGGTAATTGGGAAGATCACCTCCATTTGGCTGAATTTACATATAACAATAGTTATCAAAGCACCATAGGCATGGCACCATTTGAAGCCTTGTATGGCAAACCATGTTTATCACCAATATGTTGGGTTGAAGCAGAAGAAAAGGCTGTCTTAGGGCCCGAGTATGTTAAAGAAACAACAGAGAAAATTGAACTTGTAAGGAGAAGAATGGCAGCAGCTCAAGATAGGCAAAAGAAGTTTGCAGATGTAAGGAGGAAGCAGGTAGAATATGAAGTTGGTGATTATGTTTTCATCAAAGTTTCACCTATGAAGAAGGTGTTGAGGTTTGGCAAGCAGGGAAAACTTACCCCAAGGTATGTTGGACCTTACAAGATTTTGGAAAGAGTGGGCTTATTAGCATACAAGTTGGAGCTACCAGAAGAGATGAGTGCAATGCACAATGTATTTCATGTATCACAACTTAGGAGATGGGTGCATGATAAAGAGGAAATTCTAGAGAAACCAACTCAAGTTAAAATAAATCCTGATTTGGTCTATGAGAAAGAACCAGTGGGGATTTTAGCTAAAGAGGAAAAGAAGTTGAGGAGCAAAACTCTGAAATTGGTAAAGGTTCCATGGAGCCTAGACCCTAGTGATTGTACATGGGAGTTAGAGGATAAGATAAAGATGGATTACCCTTAGCTTTTTGCAGTGGAAGGTAAAATCAAAATTTCTAAAAAGTTTAATATGTATGGTTGTTCTGACTGAATTGTTTGCTTATGAAATGTTTAATGGATTTTATAAAATCTGGAAATGTTTAAAGTCAAAATGAGAAAATTGTGAGGACACAATTCCTAAAAAGGTAGGGTGATTGTAATGCCCCAAAAATTCATGGAACCTTATTTTGGTTGAATTTTGAAAATGTATGAATTTATTTGTATAGGAATATATGGAATTAATTGTGTGCAAGTGTGTGCATGTGTGCACGTGCACACTGATATGGCACAAGGAAGAACTCCAGATTTCTTGAATTTAAAACAAGAATTAAAAAGCATTACAAACATGATTTTGTGATATGGATATTTGATTTCTGGAATTATATGAATCATCCCAGAAAATAAGAAAAGTAGGTTTTGTTTTGAATTCAGTAAACAGATTTTATTTAAAACCCAGGAAAACAAATATGTTACAAGGATTTGAAAACCTATATGCACATATAGGTGCCTATGTTTCTGAAATTAAGGAGGAATTAAATAAGCCTAGATAAGATATGTATACAAATATACATTTCTGTAAGTACTGAAAATATTAAAAAGAAATAAGCAAGGGAAAGTGTAACACTAAAATAGAAAAAGACAAATTACAAGCAAAACAATTGCTTTAGGCAGAAAATAGAAAGGAGGATTTTTAGAAAATAAACAAGTGACAATGTCACACAATTATCATGACCTAAGAAGAATATAATAATATTCTGGAAAAGAAAAAGGGGAGTAAGTATCACATATGGCCGGGGTATTAAGGGAGAAAAATAAACAAATCTGAAATGCAAAATGCATGAGTCTTGGCCAGGGTAGGAATGGGATTTTACAATGATAAAACCCTAGAAAACCTCTCTTATAAATCCAAGTATAAACCAGAAAAATCATTTGCTACCCAAGACATTTAAGAAAACAAAGAAGTAAAATATTTGCAAGTAGAAAAGCAAGTTTTAAAAGGTTTCTTTTCTGGATTAAGCAAGAGAAGCATTTTTCAGTGAGTAATCTCACTAAACCCATGGCATTAAGTCCTGTTATGAGGCAGCCAAGTTTATGTTATTTTCTACACATTTCTGATTTTATTACTATGGTTCTAATGGATGCTTTAATGGGTGTTTATGAATGCTTTTGATTGCCTTGATGTTTGAGTATTTTGCTCTATTGGTTACACCCAGAAATGTTAAAGTATGAAATCATGAAAGTAAATAGAGAATACTTGTAACTGGTTTAGATATGGCATGGAAAATATAGAAATCAAAATGTATATGAGTTGCATTACACTTGTGTAAGTGCTGAGGCTCAAATGAAAGATTCAAGGTTGCAATGGAAATATCCAAAAGTGCTGAACCCTTGATCAAATAGAAAACCCATGAGCCAGAAATCTTGTTTAAGCTAGATCTTGAATTTAGTTCAAACATGGTTGCTTATGAAATAATAATAACCCACATGCCTAGTCTTTATTCCCAATTGTAAATATTCTTGTATTTTCTTTAAGCCAAAATATTTGAAAATATGATTTCCCCTAGATATGAATGTTAGCTTGTTTTTGAATTATGCTTGTGAGTTTTATGTAATGTTTCATGTACAATGTGATTCAGTCACCTAGCTATCTCATGATAGGATCAAACATGAACACTTAGTAAATAAACTAAGGATTGTAAGCCAAGAAGACTGCTGGAATGCTTGTTGTATTTAAAGTATGCAAGTTGGCACATGGCTTGTTTAAGCCCTGAGATCTTTGTGCAATATTGTGAATTATTTTATTGCAATGTGTCCCCGTGATTCCTTTATGGCAGATGAGGCTAGGAAGAAATTTGGTAAATGCAACCTCAAATTGATGAAGTAGGAACTTGAGTTATTCCTAGGTTGGTTGGTCTGGAGCTATGATAGTTCCTGAGTATTTCTATTTGAAATGTATGTTTTCATAGTTGAATGTGTGTACATAATTAGTCTTAAATACTGATTATATATGCACAATATATCATAAAAAAGTCAGACAAATTGATCAAAGAAGCTATGCCAACCTATACAAAATGTTTATGTCTCACTTATTTACTTAATATCATGGAAACTTTGATATTGCTCATACCCGATCTTGTATATGACCCTTGTTTGCTTATGGCATCTGGGTTGTCTCATTTAAAATGGGGCATCCTCTAATGATCTTTCAGGGAATGCTGGTTCTAAATAGGAAGCTGCTATGGCTAATGAGAATGATTGGATAAGCATGCTAAATTAGAATTAAATAAGAACTTAGAAGGAATTATTTGCATGTAATCTGGGAAGTTTTTACAGTTCTGCTTTGGTTGTTATGTAATGATCTTGAATGTTTGAATTTATTTAGTTGTTTTAACTGAATCTAGTAATGTATTAAGTTTGGGATTAACCAAAGACTTAGTTGAATCTATGCAAGAATATATATATTTGAGTATTATGGTGGAAATCTTTAAATGATATATGCCTGTAATTGAGAATGGATATGTATATACATATACTGTATTAGTTAATTTCAAGTTACTTAAAACTTTAATTTTGAAAGTTAAAAATCTGAAATTTTTTTAGCTAGAAGTAATATCTCAAGAATTTAGAAATAATATGCAGAAGTGTTTTGATAAAAGAAGAATATATATATATATATATATATATTTGTGCATTTTATAAAAAGGTGTACATGTTCTAAGAGATTTTCCAAGTATCTTAAATCTGAATTCACATTGCAATAGCCAGGCACTAATGTTTTGATGATCTAGTCATGAGGTTAACCCACTTCAAAAATAGTGAGGCCTGGGTTGATCAAGATGACCAGAGTTTTTGAGTGTAAAGGAAGAAAATGCATTTGTAGAAATCTGAAGCTTTCTTTGCAAAATGTATATATAAAGATAAGACCAACTATTTAAGCAATTCACTTGTATTGATGAGTAGCATTCTTAGTTCAGATAGCCCAACACATTTGAAATATACACAAACCACATAGACACCACCCATGCTTTATGACCATAAAATCTGGATCCTCTAAATCCAGTAAAGCAACCTGTAAATTAGATGTAAGCTGAGGTAACTCAGGGATTAGGGAATAAATTTGGTTCAGAAAAATACAACTATATAGATTATGAAAGAATTACTAAACTGACTTGGTTATAAGTAAAGAAATTTGGATAAAATCACTTGTGTTAAAAATGATAAATGAGTATATCATTTTCCTTTCTGGCTTTAATCAAATACCAAATAATTAAACTAAAATTATGGTGGCTTGCTATATAATCTGAGATCACTTTGCTATCTCGAACTAACAGACAATCACTATAGGAATGGTCAAAAATTACTAAGTATAGATTGCATATGATTATGGGATTCATTACCCTGACTCAAATATCAATACGCATGGAAAATGAGCTATGTACTGGTTGATTAGAAATTCAAATTCAATCAGGATGCACTCTTGCTAAACAACACTCTGATCCAAGCAAGAGGGTCACATACATCTTCATATGTATGTGAATATATCTATTAATGAACTGATATAAATATATTAGTAGAAAATTAGGATCCTGGATAATTTAGTGGAAAGGCTAAATAACTCTAGGAAATTATTGATGTAAAAAAAAATCCTAGTAAAAATTAGGTGAAATAGCTAGGGTCATTTCACTAGGGTAGAGAATTATATACAGACACCGGATTGGTTAAATTAAATGATTTAAGGCTTTAAATTTTGAATCCTTTAAATGATATTTTGAAATAAAAATTTGATATATACGAATTGAATTATGATCGAAATTCAAGTTATGATAAAATTGGAATTGGTTTAAAGGTATTGTCAAAATGGATTTAATTGAAATTTCAAAGTGAATTTGGAATAAAAAGTGAAATTTGTCAGAATTGAATTATTTTAAGTTGTTGAAATATAACTTTGAAATATATTGAATTTGGAGTAATTTAAATCTATATTTCGAACATGGATTGGAGGCGATGTTGAATTAAATATTTTATTGAGGATTGGAATTGGAAATTTTGGGACTGGGTTTTGGGATATTGCAATAGTCAAAATGTACTGGAATGGAATAAATAGTTTAAATTGATATAAATTTTTTAATTCATATTTTATATAAACTGTTTTAAAAATATATTATTTTAAAGATTTTAACGATTAAGACTTTCAACTTTTAAACTAATTAACCTGTTTAACTTATTTTAAATCTAATTAATCTATTTTAAAGCTATTTAATCTATTTTTATTATATTTAATCTATTTTAAATCTATATTTACTATTTATAGTTATTTAAAAACTATTTTCTTCTAAATTCCAAACTAAGTAAAATGGATGGGTTTATATTCAAATTCTCGATTTTTAAGTGAATACGGTTAATGATGTTATAATCTACGTTGGGAATTAAATAACATATTTGGTTCAATATGATAATTTTGAAATGAGAGTTTAACCTATTTTGGAAACACGACTTTTGAAAGGTTATATAATTTCGAACTATGATTTCAAATATGATATGATTTCAAAGGCGAATATGATTTCAAAAGTAAGTATGATTTCGAAAGAAATGATATGATTTGAATTGAATATGATATTTTGATATCAATTATAAAACGATTTTGGAAATATAAAAGAACCATCCGGTGTGTAATAGCGATTGGTTGTCAAAGAGACCGGTATCGGATATAGGCATACTCTCTGTCGATACCGAAAACCACTTTGACAACTGTGTACACGGTGGAGATTCCAGAATGAAGTAGGATGGTGGCGACGATCCTATATGAGGTATATACGTGGATCCGACTCCCGTGAGTTGGCATAAGGTGGCTAAAACTGGAGCAATCGACGGGCTAATGAGGTAGCTCCTCTGATCGAACACATTCCATCGATACTATATTCTGACTTTGTGATTTATTCGGTGGCCACCCTTCAATTTTTACTCGGGAGTGTGTTTCGAGGTGGGCGGTAGTGGCTGCTATGCGTTTCCACCGGTCCGGAAGTGTAATTGGTATATCTACCCTGGCATTGCCTAGTTGTGTCGTGTCATCTACCCTAGCGTGCCTTCTACGAGTTTGTTTTGTACCATACCTATGGAGTGCCCTCTGACGACGCCCAGTACGGGGGAGATTACGGTACTGAATAGACTATGGGAAATAAAAATGTATTAAGGTGGAAAATGTAAAGCCTTAATGCTATTTTAATAGTTTATATTACTGTAGACATATTATAATAGCGTATTGTACTACATAGTAAATAGTTTAACGGATCCTTAGGAGATGAGAATCCCGAACATCTCTTAAGTTACTGCACTCACGTTAGACACTGGATAGGAGATGTCAAAACCCGTAAACATCTTCGACGCCGTTTACACTCATATTTATTTACCATTGATTTAACTTACATAAGATTTTTTAGTTCTGACTCGAGTGTTTTGTCTTTTCAATTCGCTCGGGTCAGCCTGAGCATTTCAGGATTTGAAGACTTCTTTATGGAGGACGAAGACGAAGATTATATTATTATTTACTATATTATTCCACTGCATCATACTGTTCCGCTGCATTGTTATTTATTTATCTCTGATATGTGTAACTCTGATTTTGTGTTGTATAAATATAATCAAATGTTTTGTAAACAGCTTCATGAACTATTATTTGATTATTATATTTTGTCATTCCGCTGCGAGATTCTGTATTTGTTTTATTCTTTCTCTTTTTCTTATTTAACCCAATAACAATCCGCCCTTCTGTATGGTTTGAGTCGACAAGTGTGTCTACTTAAAATGTCCAAAAGGCGGGATGTTACAGTTCGTATCAGAGCTTTGGTTTAGTGATAACCTTAGCTTTGTGGGGGTCTAACACTTTGTTAATAGGGTAGTAATACCCTATGATGAGTCGCTGAGAGGATATATATGGGAGAGCATTTTTGTTAGTTTTAAAAGTTTTTTTTATTGTGTCAATTTGTTCCGTTTTGTATTTATAAATTCTGGTTGGTGCATAGAACGCTATGACATCGATTGGGATTTCTAAACACTTAATAGGACAGACCGACACAATATTTGTTTTGAAATATAGGTAAATGAAATAATTTTGCCTATTATATTTTCTGTATATAAAATAGTGATTTATTAATTATATATTTGGTTGTAATATACTGGTTGTTAAGTAGTGAAATTTATAAATATAGGTTGGAAATAAGATTTGAAAATAAACATAAATGAAATTTGGAAATTTAGAACTTAAGTTCCGGAGTTTTTGAAAATTTCTTTCGAATGATTTTGGAATATAATAATATTATTTAAAAGTAATTTCTGATATAAATATTTCAATATGATTTAAAAGAATTGTTTTAATGAAATTTTGGAAAGAAATAAGTTCTGTACTCTTCTCTCTATCGCTGGAAAATAATTTCGGTGATGAGTACACGCACCATCGACGTTCATTTTCGAGTTTCGAAGTGGGAAGGCCACTGTATAGTTGCACTGCAGATTTATTTTGACAAACAAATATAAATTTCAAATTGCTTTAAATATAATTAGATATAAATTGTAAGTGTATACATCTATCTATTATTTTAAAATGATTTGAAATGGAACCCGACATTTAGTTCTTAAATTTTTATAGATTAGAGATTTCAATTATTGAAATGGAATAAAAAAAATTTAACTATTTAATAATTGAAACTTATAGATGAAAATAAGAAATTATATGCTAGGTTATAAATGAAATTACTAGGAAGTTGAAATTTGTAACCTATAAAACAAAGGATGGGATTACTGAACATTAAATTAATTAAAAGAAATGAGTCAAACTTGTATAACTTTCAATTGCATTCTTAAAGACATGCAGATAACTTACCAAATATTAAAAGTTGAAATGTTTAACAAGAAAATGTAATAGGATATTGTACAAGTAAAACTTCAAATAATGAAAGTGTTCAATGGGATTCTTTTATAAATAGGAATTTGATATTGTAGTAGTTATAAACTTAAGTTATAATTGAAATGTTACCATAATAAAATGAGATAGAAAGGTAAATATTGTAAGTAAGTAATTATAAACTTAAGTAAATGAATTGATATGCTAAGTAATTGAATTGAACTTGAATACTATAAATAAATGAATGTAAATAAATGACATTAAGTAATAATGAATGAATAAATATAATGCAATAAAAAGAAATTGTTACTGAATGAATAAATGGGAATAAAATTTTGTAAGAAATAAATGTAAATTTAAAGGAAGCAATCACTGAATGAATGAAAAAATGAATGAACAACAAATCTTGGGAAAAGAAATTAATAAGAGTAGACTTAAATAATGTTAGAATCTATTGTTTGTTTGATTTATGGATTGTTTAGGAAATGATACTTCTAAATGTTTGGATGTATGAATAATCTATTGAGTTTTATCTAAGGCGTTTGAGTAAATGGTATACTTAGTAGTTATTGGTCATTCTATGCGATTAAAAGTGTCTAAACCCAAACAAACCATTTGTTTGTTTGCTATGGATGAATGGTTGATTATATTGATTTAATATAATGATTGTATGCTGTGACTGCAAGTGATTGTTGTTTTATATTGATTTGTTATTAGTGGTTGAAACAACTTTAAATATTTCATTTTATATAATTATTAACTCTTTTGGATTATATAAGTGAAATACAGGTTATGGAAGCAATTGCTACTGCTTTGGTTTCATAATTTAAGCGTTGTTTGCCCGACAAATAGGTACGTTCTCGAATTACGGTTTTCTAGTAGTATTATATATTTTTTCCCATTGTTGGGATAAATTATGTTGAGATATTGTGATATATATTGTTATATTTGATATTATATTTTCTACCGAGCCTCTCCGTACAAAGGAGACTCTACCGAAATATTTCCAAAATTTTGGACTTAGAAATTTTTTTGAGAAATGTTTTCCAGACTTTTGTTTACTTGAGTATAAAAGGATTTAAGTGTTATAAATTGATATATTTGTTTAAATTATTTATTTTGTAAATTAATTTTTATAGATTTAATATTTTGAATAAGATATATTGATTTCTTAATTCCTTCTTTCCCTTCTTTTTCCTTTTCGGGGACAAAAAGTTTTGAGTGGGGGAGAGTGTAACGACCCGTAAATTTTCGATAATTAAATTTGTTATTTTAATAAGATTTTGGTGAGTTAATATTGAAAGATTAAAAATTTGTAATTTAATAATGAAATGAATATTGAAATAAAATGTAACAAACAATAAATGTAAGTTCATTATTAATAACCTGAATGAAATTCCAATTAGTGGAAATAACGTAAATGCTATGACTTGGTTATAAATTTAATATAAGAAAACAAACATAAACATTGAATTAATCAATGAATTCATATAATAAGTGGTAATTGAATAAAATCAATATTCTGTGAGTAATTATAATATTTGTTTGAAAGTAATAAACTTAAATGTAATTAAAAGTTAATGGTAACAAATTTTGTATGTTACCAATTTATTTAACCTGTTAATTTAAATTGGAAATAAATTTCAATAAATGTAATCAAATATTGTGTTAATGTAAATTAAGGTAATAATTGGAGATAATGTAAGTTCTATTCATACTATGACCATTAGTTGAATAAAAAGAATAGATACCAAGATTTATCAATTTATTGAAATTTAAAACTTATAATAATTGGGATTAATTACAAATAAATGAAATTAATTATTTAAATATTAGTTAATGGAAATTTAGATGAAGATTGATAATATTAAAGCAATAAATCATGAACCAATGTTAATTTTATTTATTTGATAATAATAGATTGAATAATAGGATGAAAGGTCAATTAAATTGAATTATTGAAAGTTTAATTTATAATTTCTGAATTTAATGAAATTGAAATTAAACACTGAAATTGTTAAATTAATCAACTCTAAATTGACATCTCAATTGTTTAAATTATTGTAAATGATTAAGAAATCAAAAAGGATAGAAATGGGAAATAATTACATTTGAATTGAAAAGGTGATTTGATTAATTAATTATTAATTTATTTAATTAACTGAAATATAGCCATTTTGGCCACTGACTCGGATTTCGACGAAACCAGTTTCATCAGATCCGTAACGGTGAATTATTGTAGGATTTCAAGTTTCGTAACGATCGGACTGGTCGCTTGATCGTACGGGCTCGAAACGCCTAGAAATCAATTAAATTGAAATCAATTTGAAATTAGCTGATTTTGGCATTACTTCTTCATACGATGGAATTAGGACTTGAAACCAGTTCCATTGATTTTAAAATATTTGAAAGCATCTATTTTAACATATGGGTTGACCCATTTTCGTTCCGGAGTCAGAACGGGCTCTTCGGACCATTTACCGTTCAATTGTCCAAACAAATCGTGTCCATTCATCTCTATTTCAACCCTACCTATATATATCCAGTTATAACCCTAGCTGTCCTCATTTAATTTTGTTTGTACGTACATTTCTTTCTCAACTCCTCATTCCAATGGCAGACAAACCCTAATTCCCAAATTGCAAATTTAATTTCAAACCCAAATCAAAAATTCAAACTCCTCAAACTATATCGAATTATATATCGATTTGAAGCTCTCGACGAGCGCAAGTCAAATATGTGATTCATTTCTTGATCTGGGTTTTTGTGTGGCCAGAAATGAACGATTTATTCACGGCCGTTCATTTTTGGGTTCGAAATTTTAGCGATGGATCATCGTCCTGCTGACTATCGGAGAGTATGGGGTTGTTGTGCTCGTTGAGCTAAGGGCATCTGTGGGGTTCATTGTCACCATATGTGTTTGGGTCGACCGATTTTTGTGCGTGAACGTAGGTGTTCATCTCGGCGGCGCGGCGACTAGGGCGCATCGGAGGTGGTATAACTGGGGGCGATGGGTGCGGCTGGAGGAGTAGGTGAGGGTGGCGCTTCCTGATCGGGGTTGTGTCGCCTCAGGCGGTGGCAAATCGCATCGATAAGGTGGCGGCCGGTCAGTGATTCAGTGTGTCGAAGAGATAGGGTTGCGCGACTCAGTTACGGTGCTGACGTGGTTGAGAAATTGTATATTATTTTATTTATTCTTAATTTGAAATCGTATAACTTCTAACTGCTATAATTTTCACATACGAGGTCCGTTTCATGCGCGGTTCATTCTGCTGGGATCGAATTTAAATTTCTGACATTTTGACTCTGGTTTGGATGAATTCTGAGACCGTTCAAATTTTGGGCTTAAATTGAATTTAAATTCAATTTGAATTCAAAGGTGAGTGTTTTAACCCACTTACAACTTCTAAAATTCCTTATGTTTGTCAAATTAAATCTATGATGTGATTAGGAATTTATTTATGACTGTTTGGTATATTTTAAATCATCATCTCCGTTAATTTGAATTTATTTGAATTAAATTGTTATTTAATTTATTATTGAATATAAATTGCCAGTTAAATACCTGTTATTGATTATCAGTTCTATATTGATATTTATTGATTTATTTGGATGATGAATTGTGATGATGTTTGATTTGTTGATATTGGATGTTTGGATGTTGCATTTTATATTGTTATAATATTGCAAGTTCACTATGGGTTGAAATGATACATACCCGAATGATCAATAGATTAAAGAGAAATCGTTATGGGTTGAAATGATAGACTCGAGCGATTATATGGATTTTTCGGGATTGCGGTTTGGAATGATATATAACCGTAACATTTTAAATTGCGGATTGAAATGATAAATATCTGTATCACTTGACCCTAGGATAGAGAATTATATACGGACACCGGATTGGCTAAATTAAATGATTTAAGGCTTTAAATTTTGAATCTTTAAATGATATTTTGAAATAAAAATTTGATATATACGAATTGAATTATGATCGAAATTCAAGTTATGATAAAATTGGAATTGGTTTAAAGGTATTGTCAAAATGGATTTAATTGAAATTTCAAAGTGAATTTGGAATAAAAAGTGAAATTTGTCCGAATTGAATTATTTTAAGTTGTTGAAATATAACTTTGAAATATATTGAATTTGGAGTAATTTAAATCAATATTTCGAACATGGATTGGAGGCGATGTTGAATTAAATATTTTATTGAGGATTGGAATTGGAAATTTTGAGACTGGGTTTTGGGATATTGCAATGGTCAAAATGTACTGGAACGGAATAAATAGTTTAAATTGATATAAATTTTTAAATTCATATTTTATATAAACTATTTTAAAAATATATTATTTTAAAGATTTTAATGATTAAGATTTTCAACTTTTAAACTAATTAACCTGTTTAACTTATTTTAAATCTAATTAATCTATTTTAAAGCTATTTAATCTATTTTAATTATATTTAATCTATTTTAAATCTATATTTACTATTTATAGTTATTTAAAAACCATTTTCTTCTAAATTCCAAACTAAGTAAAATGGATGGGTTTATATTCAAATTCTCGATTTTTAAGTGAATACGGTTAATGATGTTATAATCTACGTTGGGAATTAAATAACATATTTGGTTCAATATGATAATTTTGAAATGAGAGTTTAACCTATTTTGGAAACACGACTTTTGAAAGGTTATATAATTTCAAACTATGATTTCCAATATGATATGATTTCAAAGGCGAATACGATTTCGAAAGTAAGTATGATTTCGAAAGAAAATGATATGATTTGAATTGAATATGATATTTTGATATCAATTATGAAACGATTTTGGAAATATAAAAGAACCATCCGGTGTGTAATAAGCGATTGGTTGTTAAAGAGACCGGGATCGTCGGATATGGGCATACTCTCTGTCGATATCGAAAACCACTTTGACAACTGTGTACGTGGTGGAGATTCCAGAATGAAGTAGGATGGTGGCGACGATCCTATATGAGGTATATACGTGGACCCGACTCCCGTGAGTTGGCATAAGGTGGCTAAAATAGGAGTAATCGACGGGCTAATGAGGTAGCTCCTCTGATCGAACACATTCCATCGATACTATATTCTGAATTTGTGATTTATTCGGTGGCCACCCTTCGATTTTTACTCAGGAGTGTGTTTCGAGGTGGGCGATAGTGGCTGCTATGCGTTACCACCGGTCCGGAAGTGTAATTGGTATATCTACCCTAGCATTGCATAGTTGTGCCGTGTCATCTACCCTAGCACGCCTTCTACGAGTTTGTTTTGTACCATACCTATGGAGTGCCCTCTGACGACGCCCAGTACGGGTGAGATTACGGTACTGAATAGACTATGGGAAATAAAAAATGTATTAAGGTGAAAATGTAAAGCCTTAACGCTATTTTAATAGTTTATATTACTGTAGACATATTATAATAACGTATTGTACTACATAGTATATAGTTTAACGGATCCTTAGGAGATGAGAATCCCAAACATCTCTTAAGTTACTGCACTCACGTTAGACACTGGATAGGAGATGTCAAAACCCGTAAACATCTTCGACGCCGTTTACACTCATATTTATTTACCGTTGATTTAACTTACATAAGATCTTTTAGTTCTGACTCGAGTGTTTTGTATTTTCAATTCGCTCGGGTCAGCCTGAGCATTTCAGGATTTGAAGACTTCTTTCTGGAGGACGAAGACGAAGATTGTATTATTATTTACTATATTATTCCATTGCATTATACTGTTCCGCTGCATTGTTATTTATTTATCTATGATATGTGTAACTCTGATTTTGTGTTGTATAAATATAATCAAATGTTTTGTAAACAGCTTCATGAACTGTTATTTGATTATTATATTTTGTCATTCCGCTACGAGATTCTGTATTTGTTTTATTTCTTTATCTTTTTCTTATTTACCCCAATAACAATCCGCCCTTCTGTATGGTTTGAGTCGACAAGTGTGTCTGCTTAAACGTCCAAAAAGGCAGGATGTTACATGTGAAGTTTGTTTGGTCCGACAAATGTGAGGAAGCATTCCTTAACTTAAAGCATTTGTTGACCAATGCACCCGTGTTAGTAGTTCCAAATGGGAACCAAGGTTTGGTAGTATACACCGATGCATGTGGAACTGGATTTGGAGCAGTATTGATGCAGAAGGGTAAAGTTATTACCTATGCATCCAAACAGCTTAGACCGCATGAAGTAAGATATCCTACTCATGACTTAGAGTTGGATGCGGTGATTTTTGCCTTGAAGATTTGGAGACATTTTCTCTTAGAGGAGAGATTTGAGTTGTATACCGATCATAAGTGTTTAAGATATTTATTCTCTCAAAAGGAGTTGAATATAAGGCAGCAAAGATGGTTGGAGTTTTTGGCTGCTTATGATTTCGGTATAGAGTATACTCCTGGGAAAGGAAATAAGGTAGCAGATGCTCTTAGTAGAAAACATCAAAATGTTGTGTTAGCAGAATGGAAGGATTTTGAAGCTTTGGCCAGTTGCAGTGTGTAGTTAAGATCGGCTGCTAGTTCTAGTCGAGGTACTACCATGTTGTCTTGTTTAGAAGTTCGACCAGTGCTGATCGAAAGGATAGCTTCTAAATAGAAAGAGGATCCAATTTTCGCCGAGAGGATTAGAAGGTTTAAGGTAGGGTCAGAGATCGATGATCTAAAGGATTATAGTCTTGACTAAACGGGATGGTTGAGAAGGAAGGGATGATTATGTGTTCCAAATGTAGAGAGCTTAAGGAGAGAAGTTCTGGAAGAATGTCATCGATTCAAATTTACGATTCATCCTGGAGGGACCAAGATGTATCAGGATATGAAGAGGAACTTCTATTGGGATGGCATGAAGAGGGATGTCGGCTTTTGGGTAAGGCAGTGCATGAACTGTTAACAAGTGAAGGTCGAACATCAGAAGACGAGTGCATTGCTTCAGCCTTTAGAGATTCCAATCTGGAAATGGGATTTGATATCCATGGATTTTATAGACGGGTTGCCAAGGTCGAATAGGGGAAATGAAAGCATATGGGTTATAGTGGACAGGTCGACCAAGATTGCCCATTTCATTCTAGTCAAGTCAACCAGGACAACACCTGTTTTGGCAAAGTTGTTCATGAGGAACATAGTTAGACTTCATGGGATTCTTAGTAGCATAGTCAGCGACACAGATGCATTATTCAGTAGCGAATTTTGGAGAAGTCTGCAAGAGGTATTAGGTAGCGAGCATAAGATAAGTACAGCTTATCACCCACAGACGGATGGGCAGACAGCGAGAGTCAACAAAGTACTCGAGGATTTATTGAGAGCTTGTGTGTTGGACTTTGGTGGATCTTGGGAGGACCACCTACATTTGATTGAGTTTTCCTATAATAATAGTTATCAGACTAGTATAGGAATGGCGCCGTTTGAAGCTTTGTATGGAAGGCCATGCAAATCACCGGCATGTTGGTTAGAGACTAGAGACAGATTGGTCTTAGCTTTAGATTTGGTTAGAGAGGCATCAGAAAAGATTGAGTTAATCCAAGGACAGATGAAGGAAGCTCAATCCAGATAGAAGAGTTATGCAGATAAGAGGCATAAAGACCTAGAGTTCTTAGTGGAGGACCGGCTTTTCATTAAAGTATCACCTACGAAGGGTGTGGTGCGGTTTGGAAAATCGGGAAAGTTGGTACCAAGATATGTAGGTCCCTTCCAGATTATAGAAAGAATTGGAAAGCTCGCGTACAAAGTTAAGTTGCCGAGCAATTTGGTAGGCGTCCATAATGTATTCCATATGTCTCATCTTCGCAAGTATGTGCATGATCCAGAGGATACTATTCCTCAGATAGAGTTGGAGGACTTGGTAGCAGAGCCTGATTTGACCTTCGTTAGACAACCAGTTCGGGTAGTAGCTAGAGATGAGAAAAGATTGAGGAGAAAGACAGTCAAGTTGGTGAAAGTTTAGTGGGGTGAAAACGAGAAGGACTGTACTTGGGAGACAGAGGATAGGATTCGAGATGCTTATCTTGATTTGCTTTGATGGTATGTCTATATTGGATTTATATGAATTAGTTACTAGTCAGGTGGGCTAGTATGGATGTTAAGAATCGTTAAAGATGATTGCTATGTTTTCTAGTTAGTCCTTACTTCGAGGATGAAATTCTTTAAGAAGGGGAGCCTGTAACACCTCTAATTTTTGATAACATTATTTAGGAGATTTAATTAGAATAAATTAAATAGAATAATGTAGAGTGATAAGGAGATTGAGTTTGATTAATAAACTAAGCGGTCATGCTTATTTAAAATGAATGAGCTTATAAATGGTTAAGTATTAACTAAATAAACCTAGGGGAATTAGGGTAAATTGCCGCTCATATTCCTACCCATATACCATTATCTCTAGGCCATACACGTTTATTTGTCATAAGCAAAATTTTAAAACGTAAGAAAGTAAAGGAGCCGGCCATTAGGAAGAAGAGAAGAAGGGAAAATCAAATCTGAAGATTAGGATCAAGCTAGAATAAATCAATCTCAATCAATCTTCAATTTCCTTATCCAACCTAAGGTGAATGATAATCACTACATCTCTATTTATGGTTTAATAACCATATGGTTCCAGATTTAAGGGAAAATTCGTTTTTATGATATATTGGATGATGATATGCTTGATTTATGATTTGTTTAGTTTAAACAAGATTGTTTATAAGAGATATGGACGGTTTAAGGAAATACCGAGATCAAATGATTTTTAAATGCCATGGGAAAATTATATGTTATGAGAAACATGATTTTGGAGTTGGGTTTCAATTTTTGTAATTTTTCAAACCGTGGAGAAATAGTTATGAATTTTCAAAGGAAAATAGGGTTATTTGGGTTTATAAATTTATTTTTGATTTTATTGAGAATTTGGGTCAGAAATTTTGATATGTTAGGCAACATGATTTAAGTGAATTTTTGGAATTTTTGGGGATTTTTACCAAGTGATTTAGTATGGAAATTGAATTATTTTGAAAGGAGGACCTAAATGATTTAATTGTTTTATTATTTGGAAGGGCTTATGTGTTAATTGTTAATTAGTTTTAGATCTGGAAAGAATGCGGCAAATAATAGCCAAATTATTTGCAAATTTATGATAACCAATCAAGTGTTTACAAGTGGGCAAGTTAGTTACAAAAAGTTTTCTTTATTTAGTAAAAATACCCTTTTGCTCAGAAAAGTAGGTTCCTCCTCCTTTGGAAGGAGCTTTCGACCCAGAGCTTCCATCTCCAACCTAGTCGAAACCTTCTAGGGCAAAACCAGTAAACCAATATACATGGTATCATTTGGCTGGTACGTAGTGGATTGCAGAAAGGTGGAAGGTAGGGTGTCGAAATGTAGCTTTCGAAGGGGTTGGTTCCTTTGTTCTGTTTGGTTTTAAAAGAAAAGTGCTTGCCTTTTTACAAAAGGGTTTCGAAGTAGTCGAAACCAATGGTTTTGAAAGGGTATTTCTAAAGAAGCTTTCGAAGGAGAGCTGCCGCCTTTGTTTTCAAGCAATAGCTTCTGAAGAAGTTACTTAGTTTTTTATTTGATGCTTTCAGAAGGGGTAGTTGAGACTAAGTCGAAACCCTTCTATGTTTAGATGCCTTTCGATGGTATTGAAGACATCAATGCCATCGAAAGGTACCATTTATTTTTATAAATATAAGCCACTTCCTAGTACTTTCGAAAAGGCGTTAGGGGTTTCGAAGGCAATGGTTTCAGAAGGGGTTTTGAAGCCAACCTTCAATTATTTTACCCAGATGTTTTAATGCTTTTGAAAGGATGGTTTCGACACCCTCAAGCTCCCCCAATACTTTTTTAAAATAAAGAATGGTTTCGAAAGAGATGCTTTCCCTTATGTTCACTTTGATCCAAAAATGTTATTTTAAATACAAACCCAATGGCTTCGAATGGTAGTGGTTTCGAAGGGTAACCTTCAATGGTTTTGAAAGAGGTATTTTTGAATGGTTTCAAAGCTATGCTTCTATACTTGTATGATAATACTTTAACAAGGTCGAAAGGTTTCAAAAGAGATGTTTTAAAGTATTCAAAAGGCAAAAGCCTAATATTTTAAAGATATAATTTAATGCTTCGAAGGAGATTATCCAATGAAATCGAAAGCAAGGTCTTGAAGGTGTCGAAAGGCTTTTTAAACCCAAACCCATTCTTAATGGGAAAACCCATGGCTAAATAATAAAGTTTCGAACTGATTTCAAGTATGTAAGTTGAAGAAGTATTTCCTTGATAAAAGTATAGGTTAAAGGGATTAACCATGTTTTATTTGTAAATGTTTTCAAGGATATTAAACCCACAGGAGTGGTATTGTTAAGTTGTTATGTTTGCTTCTTCAAATATGAATATATTCACATGATAAAGAACCCATAACTGTATTTTGGGGATAAATGGGTAGAAGAACCAGCTAGGTTAACCTAGTAGTAAAAATAAATTGATTAAACTCCCGAATGAGTTGAATTGCATCCAGGGAGTCAGGGAGACCAGAATATAGGATGCCTAAACTTTGAAGTTGTCCGGGAGATAGGTTCGTAGTAAACCCATGAAAACTATGATTATGAAGTTATTGTGGGTAACCAACAGGTTCATAGTAAACCCATGAAAACTATGATTAGGAAGTTATTGGGGGTAACCAACAGGTTCATAGTATACCCATGAAAACTATGTACTAAGGATGGTTGGCAGGGGCCAATTGGTTTACAGTGAACCTATGGAAACTATATCTGAATTAAGAATTGACATTAGTCAAAAGGTTCCTAATCAACCAATGAAAACTAGGATAAGAAAGAAGTTAAGGGAGGTATCAATAGGATCCTAGTCAACCCATGAAAACTAGGCTAAGAAGGGAGTTACTGGAGTAATCCTTCGGTTCCTAGTCAACCCATGAAAACTAGGATATAAGGTGAGTTATTGAAATGACCAATAGGTTTAGGGGGACCCATGATTTAATTAAGTTAATTTCCAAGTGCCTATAGGTTCTTAGTGGACCCATGAAAACTCTGAAATAGGACATGGTGTCCATGAATTATAAAAAGGTTATTAGTAAACCCAAGAAAACTAATAGGTTAATATTGACCCTAGAAACTATATCTATATGACAGGAAGTCAATTAAATTGGGGATGGGAAATCCCAAATGTTTATGTATACATATCATCATAATATTTTTGAAATACTATATTTTAACCATTGTGGATGCAGGAGCACAGTATATGGTTTTGAAAAGTTTTAGGATACTAGTGAGGGGAAAACCCATTTCCCTAGGTTTTAGGATATTAAATCCGTATACTGTGCTACTTCCCATTCTTATGGGATAGATACCGGTCATCCAAAATGTTGTATCAAAATGTGTTTACTAAATGGGAAATCCAAAATGTTGTATCTATACTGTATTTCAGAACACTATGTTGTATCTGTCTAGACGAACAAACTCTCCGCCTGTTCTGGGGCGACCAAGTGCATATTCTTGGGAAGAATAGTGATAATTGGTTGTCTCTATTCAGGTGAGTTAGATTGTGGCTATACTAGTACCACCAATACCGTAAAACCTCCCAAAACCAGATAACGATAAAGCATGGCTAATCACCGCACACTGTAGGTCCAATGACTATACAAGAAGCCAAGATAGTCGTTCCCCAGTCGTAAATAATAGGGGATTCACAACCATTGCAACATGTCCTAATGGGAGTGTAGTGGATGGATTGGAAAAGAAAAGGTTTCCCATTATATTCAGGATGAATAGCCTAGCTATCTCCAACTTGTGGACAGAGTCATACAGTTGAAGTAGTCTCCTAATAGTATCTCTAAGGAAACTAACTCTTATTTTGTACCCTTGATAAGCATGACGGGATAGGAATACAAGGTAAGACATGTGAAGTTACCATGTCTCTGGTATTGCTCATCATAAGGTAAAGGAAGGCGTAATCTAATAGAAATCACGGTAAGCATGACAAAATCTAACGGAGTAATGCCCATCTCTCCAAAAGCAAAGTAAAAAGTGTGGGTGGTCTTCCTCCAAAAAAAGCTAATGCACCACACAGTTGTGCATCAAAATTTAATGTTAACTAAATGCTTATAAAATAAGGAATATGCATGGCCAATGAAAATACACTACATATGTAAATGTAAGAATTTAGGATAAAAACCATACCAAAAAAATCCTAAAATCCTATATCATCCAAAAATCCTGTAATACATCGATCAACATTGACTGCTAACATCTCTCGATATAGATGAAAAACGGATGCAAGAGACCCGTGGGTTTTCCCTTCCCTGGCCTATTGAGAAAATTATTTTGGCTATTAACTCCATAAACTAAATGTACAACCATACAATTTATACACTAAAATGTCAACATTTTACCAAGCCTAAATATAAACTAAAATGGTGCTTACAGTGATGTCGACACGGGTAGAAATGTGCACTTGTTCATCGGGCAACAGACGAAAATTGATTAACTCCTTACTTGGTCCCAAGTTTTGATCGATATTCGGGAACAAAGCCGAGTCTTTCGAAACAATCCCCATGCGTCGCCTTCGAGATACCCTTGTTCCAGCATCCTTGTGCGCTCTAGAAGAGCTAAAGCCATCACCACCATTATCTCCTTTGGCCCCATGATTTTGTGAAGAACTACCGCTTCCACGAACAGCACGCAATATTCTTCTCATTTTTGGATAATTTTTTTGAAGAATTTAGTTTAAAATAGGTTGAAAAGTGGCGGAATAGGGTAATTAGTGTATGGAAATAACGGGGTTGCGTTTATTGGAATGGAAAAAACATAGTCGGCTGGGAAGAAGCCGACAATGTTATAATAGTATATCTGGCATTTATAATGCCAGATAAACTGATGGTCTTGATTGGCCAAATAAGTCCATGTGGATTGCAATGTGGGGTTTTATTGGATTAAAGATTATCCTGCATTATAAATGTCGGATATGCTGAATTTTTTCTTTTCTTTTTAGACCTGGATGGGGTCAGTCACCCCATTTTGGCATGCTTGGCATGAGTGACTGACCCCTTCCATTGGCAACGCTCTAAATAGCTTATAGAAATTGTTATATTTTGACTTTCTTAATAGTTTAATAAACATGAATTTGAATTTTTTATCTAATACCCTCAAAGTTTCGCTAGCCATTTACCATGTTCATAAAAGGACAAATTTGAAAGTAGTCCTAATATATCTCACAATCATCTCCGAATTTACCTATTCAAAAGGTTTTATATTTTTTGTATTTAAATATGTGCTTCGTTGGCTTTATGTTATAAGTATTCAAATTCAGCTATCCTGCTATAAAGTCATACCTGGCTATATGTCACAAGGAGTAAGATTCAGCTATCTTATTATAAAGTTTGGTGTGACTGATTCATGATGTCAGCCCGATTAAAACCGAATGCTTCATTGCTTTGAGATTTGGACTGTTATTCTTATAAGATCTGAATATAAGAAGGGTTACATTGAATACTAATTATAAAATTAATTTATTTGTGTTATTTATGACACTTATTAAATGTAATAGAACCCTTATATAGAATGTCAGTATACTTGGATGTTTCATTTATTTATTATTTTTGTTAGAGATTCATTCATGGTCCAACTAAAGTGCAACATAGTATAAGAGTAATGCCATAGTTCATATTCTTACCAGTACTAACATTTCACTATGCAAGAGCACTGAATTTTAATCGATTTTTTTAAAAAAAAGAGCACCAGTTTTCATATTTTGCAAAAATGAATGGTTACCGACCTTAAATATTCAAATAATAAACTAAAGATAAAGTGACACGGTAGCATTATATATAGCTATATCATAGATCAGATATACATCATAGGTACTACATTCATTATTTAATACGACATTTTTGTCATTTATATATACTTTTATGTGACATTCAATTCTTCCGTTCATCTCAGGCATTTATTATGTGATTTATTTTTGATGCCTTGTATGATATTTATTTTGGAGATGTCATGAATATAACCACATACCTAAAGAAAAAGATTATAACAACTATAATTAAAACATATTATGCCACGGTTACAATTTTGAGATTTTCAAGGATCATATAGACTTAAAGCATTTTCGAGTGTGTTTTATAGTGTTCGAAATATATTGTACATACACTTAGAAAACAAATTCAAATATATATTTTTGTCTCTCTTTGCAAAATAATTGTAAATATCCTACATTCCAAGTGGGCTATTTGAAATAACATGTCATCAAAGAGACCTCTTTTATTTTAGTTTTCATTAAAATGTTTGATATTTGTATGTATTTATTTATGCGGATATTAGTCGGCCAAAAGAGAGACTAATATTTGGCCGAATCACTTACACACATGTAATGATAAATATGCGATAATATAAGGTTTTACAAGTGAATAATTAATCATTCTAAAGGAAGATTATTATTTGATTTGTATTTATTATCGGTGTTTGATCGTTACAACAAGAGTACCACTTATAATTAATATTACTATCTAAAGACTTGATATTAATGTTGCACTAGGTATTTTGATAAGAGACATACCAATTACTTGAATTTACTATTGCTGATTTTTTGGATATGAGCATATACAGTCTACCTTTATTTTTTTTTCAAATTTCAACTAATTTGACTAAAGTACCTGCCAGTTTTAGTAATATTCTCATCTTGTTTGGGACTAACTTTATGGATTAGTAAGAGAACATGTTGTTTGTTCTTGACTTCGTAGATCTAGCTCTTGCAAGCAGGAGGGTCACACCCACCTCTATTATTGTTGAATATTCTTATATTATTATGAATAACATTGAGAGGTGGGGATAACTCAAACCGCAAAAGTCAAGTGATTATAAGGTAAAATATTTCAAAAGCTTTTAAGGATGTGATATCCGTAGGGATAAACAAATTTAAGAAGTTCCTTACTGACCGGAAAGAGTTTTTTGCCAAAAATGATAAGGGGAACAATAATGCTTTATATTGCTTGATACTATAAACTCAAACTAAGAATATAGATGAGTACTATATATGAAAAATTGTTACTTCAAAAGTTAAAGGCACTTAGGTTATTATTAAATTTTTTGGTACTCTCTTTGTTCATAGTATAACCATTTTAAGATTATTATTAATTATATTTTTAAGAATAAAAAATGACCACTAACTAGCTTACTTCGCATTCTGAGTAGGAAGAAGAGAGATTGAAGCATGATAAGGTAGAAAGTATCTATTTATACATTGTAAATAAATGTATAAATAAGGATAAATAAGTCGCTAAGTATCTAGAAGAAAAGAAATAACATACAAATATATGTATAGTTGTTTCTTTTACGAAATCTATGGGCATATGAAGTTGTTTTACTAGATAACACACATGTCCTATCTAGAATGATACGCATTTTTTGGATTAGTTTAATATTTTTGTTATACTGTCACTTTGACAGATTTTGATTTCCATTTTGATATGAACAAATTTGGTTAATATTGTTACTTCAAAAATATTTTATTGATATTCTAAGCGACTTAAAAGCTACAAATTTTATAAAACCACACTAAGAAAAAAAATAAGATGGAAAATGCAACAATTTTTTTGAAGATGTTGAGTATGAAGGGAGAAATAAAGCATGGACCATTGTCTTTAAAGAGAACCATTATCTTTGATTCAACTACAATTACTTCTTCGGATAATGTATATGATTTATTTTCTTTCATTTACAAGAAGTAAATTAGGAACCATAATAAGACAATGGTAAACAAAATTTTCTTCAAGTTAAGGTTAATGTTTCAAGAAAACAAACTTAAAAACCTCAAGGTGTAAGGTCACAAAGAAATCCACCTGAAAAGGAAGAAATACTATTTCAGACGACTATGATGTATTTCTCCATAATGATAAACAATGGATTAGTGAATATGTTTATGTTGGCTTACATAAATCCATACAAGATATTAATTCAAAATCAAATTTAAGGTATGAATACAAAGTGTAAACTTGTAAAGAACAATAAAGTTTGAGACGTTTCCCGCACCTTTAGGTAACAAGATCATTGGTTATGAATAACTATTCAAAACCATAAAATTTTAAGTGAGTAATGTGGAAAGGTATAAGGTTCATTATAGAAAAGAATATAATCAAAAGTAAAACAATGTTTTCTAAAGAGACTTTCTCTTTGGTTTTACTGAAGGAATTTTTAGAATCATTTTGGAATTTGTTGTAGAATTTAATTTTGAGCAATATTGTAAGGATATTAAAGTCATGTTTTTTTAAAGGAGACATTGATGAAACAATTTAAGAAACCCATTTATGGATTACTCTTTTGTATTAGGGATTCAAATACCCTATTATTATTCATGGGTTGATATTTGGATTATTACAAAAGTGTTAAGCAAATAAGTGTTTAAAAAAGGTTTGGTATGCAAACTGCGAATCGATTGATTGTCTTTTTTCAAAAGAGACAAATGTTGTCTTATATAGTGGTATAAGAACATCCTTGAAGCTAAAGAAATGAAAAAGATTCATGATGCGTTTGCGGTGTGGAGTATGATGCATACTAAGGAATATACACATATGGATATTGTGTGTATTATTTGATATATATCTTATTCATATTGAAAGTGAATCACTAACTAGTAACCAAAATGGTTACAAGATATCTTTAAGGAACAAAAAAGGTTATATGCTCATAGATAAAATATCAGATTGGTTGGAGATCATATAGCATTACGATGCTAATATTTTGGATGCCAAGAGTACAAACAATCTGCTTTAGGTAATAATATTATTGTTAATTTTTTGGATGGAGCTATATAAGGAAAATTGTCATAAACACTTATAGCATCATCTACAATGGAACAAACATTTATTTTCTGTTATAGGGCATCTATTTATGGAAAATAACCGCAAAATTTTTTCATAAAATTATGGAATATTGAAAAGTAAATTGAAAGACCATTAAAGTAATACTGTGACAATAAAAAATATATTAATTTCGAATAAAGGGAGAATGCAAAATAGATTGTAATTCATAGAGCATATTATGACAAACTCCATTGTGGTGGATCCACTTACAAAAGGATTATCACCCAAGTTCTTTCATGAGCATGTTGCTCAATTGGTCTAACTTTTATGTAATGATATTTTGGTTCAGGGGGTTTTGTATTTGGTATTGTCATATGACACATTGCTCTATACTTCAGCTATATATATATATATAATTCTTTTTCCTATTCATAAATAAACTATAAAGTTTTCTTTACACTCTATAAGGTTCAACTATGGAACTTTTTTATTGATCTAGCTAATGTTGGACCAGTTGAAAATAGATATGCATAAATCAGAGTTCATATAATTTCCATGCTACATATCCATGATCGATCTATGTCGTTTGATTGTGTTGGTATATGTGACCATTGATGGGTTTAGTTACACTTAAAGTAACGAAAGCCACTTTGATTCTTTGCCATCATAGTTAATGGACGAAATTGTTTTGAAAACACCTTATGTTGTAAATAGCAAATTTTGAAGCCCATAAGTTATACAAATTTATAAGGTTATTACATATGCGGCCCGGGGGGAGATTATTGGAATATTTCAACATTTGGGTCGCATATGTAAAATAAAATGTGTTGTGCTATTTCGGTGTAAAGCCTAATTAAAGTGATCAAATTTTGAATTAAATGTGAAAGGCTTAAGAATCTAATTATGATGGGATTAATGTGTAGACACTAGGGCATTTTAATTTGTTGAAGGGCCAAATTAGAAAATGATAATATTATACATAAGGAGTTATGGTACCAAAATTACACAAGCTCAGGCAACTCGCTAATCCTCTTCTATGGAGAGCTAATTTCAATCTATGGTTTGTATCGATTTGAAAGACCAAATAATATTCTTCTTCTCTTCAATAACCAACAATAAATTTAGGTATTCTTCCGCCGATTTATTTTCTTTCCTTTGATTTCTTCTCGATTAAATCAATATGGGTTATATATTCAGATCTATAGATTATAATTAATCGAATCTATGGTGTAATTAAATCCTAACAACATGATCTAAATGCATTACAGTAGAGAGCAGTCAAGATAGAATAAATAGTAGGCGGAAATTCTTTATGTACGAGCATGAATACTGCTCAAATGAACCTATACTAGTTCAAATTTTAACCTTTTATTTGAATCGTTAAACGTTTGACAAATGGTTTGATTTGGTTTAGTATGGTCCGTTCAATTACTTAAATAACAACTAAAACATACGGAACCTAATAGATTTTGTTTTAAGCATTTTTTTTAGTGATATAGGATCTTTTTTCGAACATTTTATCGATTCGTTGTGGTGGTTTCTATTTGTTAGTGCAGTTTACAGGACCAACTCTTGGATTGGACGAGTTGGACGATAAGAGCTTAGTATTCAAAGAGGCCCAAATGTATTTCTTGTCCATGTAATCTATTTGAATTAAAAAAAGAAGAAAAAATAAAATATTAATTCGCAATTGATGAGGCCATCACTCGTTTAACCGTATATATTTAATTCATGCATATTCTTTTCATATACTCCTTTGACTACTTTATCTTCTCGTCTACTCTGCATCTTTTGCTTTTTTATTTTTGGAAACTGTTTTTATCCCTTTCAATCCCCCGTTTTCATATATAAATTACCAATTCAAAGATAGTGTATTATCAAATAGCAAAGAACAATTGAGAACAGAGTCTTTGTGTCAAATTTGATGATCCTCTTCGCTTTTTCTTCTCTATTCGTAAATATTTTTCCTAATCCTAATTTTTTTTCCTTTCTAATTATAGTTTCTATGAATTTTATACTTGTTAATGGATCTAAGATAAAAAAACCTTATGTTTTATCAATTTGCATCATTGTTTTCTACATGTATATCATATATTCCTTTATGATAATATTTTTTTGCTTTTAAATTATATGAGTTGGTTGAATGCATTTGCTATGGAGTTTTTGCAATATAAATTGCAAAACGGTTGATTAGGGCATGCAACATCTGTTGTCCAATTTGTGCATAGATTGCATGATATACAATATTCACATGCCAATGTTATTTGTGGTCCAGAGTACTGTGAAATATAAATTGAAAATTACACGGTACATTAATTACCTAGATCTGGTAATTTATTATTATTTATTATTTTATTTTAAATATTTTACTGCTTACTCACACTATATCATGATAATGTCAGTAATTTTTTATGGGCTCAAAGTAGTTGTTTGTCCATGGCCGAATATAATTTTGGATCAGCCCAAGCAGTTTATGCTAAGTAACTTTCGACTACATACCACTGTCAGAGGGAGTCTACCATCTGAAATCATAGATCATGCAACTTTAAACCTTGTTACATTTGCTCAAATGACCCCTTAGACCATTACCAACAATCTGACTTGTTCATTCCGCTCTCTCTCCTATTTTTCAACTGAGTGAACGAGCTACGTGCCCAGATAAGGTAGAAACTAGCCACGAAACTGGTATGTTAAGATTATAATGGTGAAATTTTCTGCGTTATAAGTTTATAACGGCGAAGTCTTCATCGTTATAAGTTTATAGCCTAATTCGAAGCCAACCGCCGCTTTCATTCTCCATCCTCTCCAAATTTACTTCAGCCGACTTCATTACCATCCTCTCTCAAAATCACCAATTTCCACCTCCAACAGTCCAAATCCGTCAGTATATACCTAAATTAAAGCTCATTTTTGAGATCTACGCTCGAAGAAATGTCTAGATTGCTAAAAAAATTGCCAAAAAGTTCATGCACGGAGAAGGTAGTAGTAGCGGCACTGGAGGCGCTGGTAGGGGCGGTGAAGATCAGATTATTATACCGTACGGCAGGAGCAAGGAATAAAAGATCTGCTAGAAGCCACCGAAAACCTTGATAATCAGGGCGGAGGTGAAGACAAAGGCGGTGCTGCGATCGTGGAGGCCGCAGAGGTGGTCGAGCAGGCATGACGCGCAGAGGTGTGGGGAAGATTTCCGCTAGAGTCGCCGAGATTGATGGATTTCAGGATCTGAACCTTAGCGCGGAGAAATTGCCTATGCTTTCTAACTTTCGTGCACTTCCAGAAGGCGAAGTACATGTCAGCACATAGAAGAGTTTGGTTGTAAGTATTTCTTTATATGATTAAAATAATTACAATACATTGTTAATATAAATATATAAGTACGATTTTATTTAACTTTAACAGTCGCGGAATATCCGTTCGTGGGGTTCTTTAGCGAACACGCTTAGATATTTTCATACAAATTTGGAAAATAAGGATAGAGTCGTAGCACTTTTACACGGGCTTGGATTCTATCATTTCTTAGGTATTCTAATGAACCATTTACTTAAAAAAAACCAGTTAATTTATCACTCCGTAATTTAACTTGTTATATACTCTACAATTCTAGGAATCAACAATGTTATAAAATGTGATGTGCAATTCTGCGCGCTATTGCTTTACGGTGGTATAAAACCACTCACACGTTCCACTTTCCTTGCGATGAGCTAGGAATTACACCGCTTGATTTCTTTATGCTTACCGGCATTAGCATTGGAGTGGCCGCTTTTTCATCGCTTCTATACGATGATGCTCGATGGCATGATGTGGTACTTGTTCACGATCTTCTACCACATTTGACGCTTCCGCTACATCATATCAGGCCGGAAGCGCTATTAGAGTCAGCACTATTCGTGCTGCCATGGACATCATACTCAGTCATTACTCTCCTGATGATGATCTGGAGCTTGCGAGATTATTTTTTCTATACCTCATGGGTAACTTGTTTTTAGCATCTTGAGCAGTAGTTTAGCGGCCGGGTTTATTGAGGTCGCATCTCATTTGGATTACAGTAGTGCTGTCCTATATGACTAGGGTACGCCTATTCTTACGTACTTATACAGATGTCTCGATGTACAGTGCACCATTATGGACACACATGTTTCATTATTTCGTTTTTGGGAGTTATTATAGTACTAGTATTTTGAGTATTCCAAGAATTTTCATTTCGTCACTTTAACTTCAGACGCGTCTACTTTTTTCCCCTGTTTGTCATTTTGGTGCGTGGACAACAAGGGGCTAGGGATAATAAATCTCGTCAAGTTTATTCAACCAAATCGATTTGAGGATGTATAGACATCAGATTATATGGCATCCATTTCATGTTAGTGTATCTATCAGCCTTGATTTTGTAGAGATTTCTAGGATACTTGCTGAGCGGAGATTTCCACTCCTATCTTATCCCTCGGCGTTTGGTGCATATCGGTATCTTGGTGAGAGGTGTTGGAGACAATTGTACGACTTTGATGCTATTCCTGATGATTCACACCCTCATACCTATCATTGTATGATTTATCCTTCAGAGCAGCTAGACCTGGCAAGAGTAGGAGGTTGGTGGATGACCAAGACCTTTATTATTATCGGTCCATCATACGTTGACTTCTGGCGTAGATTTTACAGTGGGTCCACTGATACCATTACCCATGCAGTAGCGATGGATTTAGTCGGTCCATCTGCTATACGCCACGGCATACATCCCTCGGTTGTCGAGGATCTTACCCATCCCAATCAGGGGTACTGTGCAACCGATAACGTGTCGGCTGCTTCTCACTTCAGATGGACCATGGCAGTTCCTACTATTGGACCATACCGTTATGTTGACATGTTTCATCCTCCAGGGCACGATCAGTACCCGAATCCGACCCAGATATCTTACGCTGATCTATACGATATGCATATGGGGATCAGACATATAGGGTATGTAGAGCATAGGCGTAGCCTAGACTACTATGATAGTGAACTATGTCGGCACGCAGAGGCAACAGCATGACTGTGGGCACAGTTGGAGGAAGAGTGTAAGAGATTTGCTAACATGAAGATGTACTATAAGCTTTTAGCTCGCCCGAGCGGTGGTGGAGATGATGATGAGAGACGTCATCGTTATACACGTCCACGTACTGATGGATAATCTTATTTATTGTATTTCATTTGTGTTTCTATGTTGTTTGTGTACTTAATTGTTATGATATATGATATATCTATTGTATTCGGTTTATGTATCGATGTCATTATCATTTATGATTCTGTGTCGTTGGTGTTATTATTCATATGTTGTGATGTATGATATATCTGTTGTATTTAGTTTATGCATCAATGTTATTATTTTTCATGTTTCTATGTTGTTGGAAACTGTACAGATATTTTTCCAAAAGCATAGATTACCATAACCTAATAATATAGACAATTACATTTATTGGCCGCAAACATACCACTTCCTATAATTACCATAACCTTGCTCTCTTCTTCTTATGATTGCCAGTTTGGCATTTTCCGCTTCACTTCTATATATACATATACCAGTTTACATCTACTTCTTCACAATCATCTACTCATTCTTCACTTCTGTCTACATCTTCATCGACCTCCTCTTCCATGCGTCTTGTATTAGCCTGTATATAGGCTTTAATCAACACCAAATAATCATGGGGAGTCCATGTCTGATTTGCCATTTGGAATCCTATGAATCTCTCATGCCAACACTTAGTGTATAAATAGTAATCATGGGGATTGCAATTGTATCAAAGTGGAGCTAACCGAAACCAATCAATGGCCACTACAAACATACACTGTAGCCATTACTGTCATGTCCTTTCCAATACTGTAGCTAAACTGTGCATCCGTAACTCAGTCAATTGCCTCTTTAAATGTACACTGTAGCCATTACCGTCATGTCCTTTCCAACACTGTAGCTACACTATAGCCATTATGGCATATGCAAACGTACACTGTAGCTACACTATAGCATTATGGACTCTACAAACATACACTGTAGCCATTATTGTCATGTCCTTTCCAACACTGTAGCTACACTATAGCCATTATGGCCTCTGCAAACGAACACTATAGCCATTACTGTCATGTCCTTTCCCACACTGTAGCTACACTATAGCTATTATGGCCGTTACAAACGTATACTGCAGCTGTCATGTCCTTTCCAACACTATAGCTACACTATAGCAATTATGGACTGTCATGTACTTTCCAACAATGTAGCTACACTGTAGCCATTATGGCCTCTGCAAGCATACACATCAACTTTATCAAGTACTATCGACGTGGAGAAAAGCGTAACCATTCAATGTTGTGTGATTCATTGTCTTTTGTATTCCATATCCTTTTACCTCCTACACTTTTATATACTTGCATTTCGATCTACTCTAACACACGGTTGCAAAAAACTAAAACAAACCAATAAATCAAATTACTTACTGATTGACAACCATGGATCCTAATCTATACTACCAGTACAAACAAGACATGAACCAAATCTACAACGGTGAACAAGAAATGGATGATGAAATGGCAGAGTTTCAAATTCAACAAACAGTAGAAAGATATTCTTACTTTTTTGGTGAAGGATCTACGAGCAACCATCGTGGTAGTATACCTGGACGGATTGACGATGATATAAGAGGGACTATAAGGATGGATATAAAAGGCTGATGAAGGAATAATTCATTGACAATCCAACCTATGATATAAATTTGTTTCGCCATCGATTTCGGATGGGCCCAGATGTTTTCTCTAAAATTTATCTCAAACTTCATGAAAACAACCCATATTTCACTTATAGGCTAAATAGAGCACTAGAACCTAGGCATTCTCCCCACATTAAAATCTCGGCTGCTTTACGTATGTTAAGCTACGGAATAGCCGATGATCATATGGATGAATATTTCAGAATTGCATCATCAACGACAATAGAGTGCATGAAGGAATTCTATAAAACAGTGATCAAATAGTTCGGCGAGGAATACTTACGAACACTGAGACCGAATGATGTAAACAGAATACTAGCTAGAGGAGAAGCTAGAGGTTTTTCAGGTATGCTTGGAAGTTTGGATTGCATGCATTGGACATGGAAAAACTGTCCAACGGGTTGGAAAGGAATGTTCACAGGACACAAAAGGTGCCAACAATTATCATAGGAGCGGTTGCGACCAATGATTTATGGGTTTGGCATGCTTTCTTTGGAGTACCAGGTTCGTTAAATGACATATGTGTTAAAACAATCATGCCTATTCTCTGAACAGTCTAACATAATTGCAATGGACGTTACATATAAATTGGTAATGTGGAGCATCAAACTGGATATTACCTAGTCGATGGAATTTACCCAAAGTGGAGAACTTTAATACAAGGCTTTAGGGTCCCAATAAATGACAAAGAGAGCTATTTCACTGAAAATGTGGCAACCTACAGAAAAGACATCGAACGTACGTTTGGTGTCTTACAAGCAAGTTTTCAGATTTTACGAAATCCTGCTCGATTTCATGGCGCAAGAGTTCTATCTAAAATTATATATGCTTGTATAATAATTCATAATATGATTTTAGAGTCTAAAAGAGGTGGATATAAGTACCAAAGGACTAGCTACCAGAACATGTTTAAGGGTTCTAACAAAAGACCAGAGAGAAACATTAATTCAATGGAGAAATATGTTGCCATGGTACAACATACTGAAGATCAAGCTGCACACTTTCAATTGCATGACCAGTTGGTTGACCATTTATGGGCACACAGAGGAAGGAATAGTAGAAATCCATTGTCATGCTTATAGCAGCTATTTATGGAATTGTTGATGAGGTTGTATGTTTGCTAATGTGTTTACTGTATTATGTTTTAAGGTTTGTATGTTAACCATTTCGTAATATTATAATGTAGATTATTTAATAAAATGTTGTACGACCTTAGTTCAAAATACAGAATGGTACAATAAAATTATAACAAGTACAACACAAATACACACATAAACCAAACGATTCATATAGATACTACAAAGATACAACACAAATACACACCTAAAACAGATGACACAAAGTAACACCAACTAATTACAATGCAACCGCATATCTAAAACTCATCCCTATACGTGCCACTTCCGCTTCCGCTTCCGCTTCCACTGTCTCTAACTTTCTTATAAGTTTCCAACTGCTCGGTTACTAGTTCTTGCTGCAAAGGAGAAAGCCTACTAAAATTACAAGTCATCGGTTTGATATAGTTTTTCTCTCACATCAAAGCTTTCTTCTCCTCATGGGCTCATCTCTTGAACTCTCGATCTTCCAAGATAGCCTTCTGAAACTCCATTTCATTGCGATTTCTTTGTGCTAAAATGTTGGCTCTATGCTCTCTTGTTTCTCTATCATATGTCTCTAATTCCTACAAATCTTGAAAATTCCGCACTGCGCTGCTCCAACTAAATTGACTTATTTCTACCAAGATGTCATTCGTCACTGTTTCCAAATAGTGGAGATCTTTCCTGAGAACTTGGATCGCTTCCTGAACTTGAATCAGAGTAGTTCATTCTTCTGGCTTTATTTTGTTGCTCGAACATGAAGTGTTAGGATTCTTCAATTTCGGTAAACCGGAGAGAAGCTTAAAGCACTCTTGGAATTTGAATGGTTGACTGTATTGCAGCTGAAAAGTCTTACGCGATTCTTCAAGCTATAGAACAAATCCAAAAGTGTATGAATATACAAAACTTGAAATTACCATTTCAAAGAAATGTAAAACAATATTTTACTTACAATGTCATAATGAGTGGCACCGCTTTGCTGTCTAGTCTGAAATCTAGTAAGTATTGCCAAATAGTTTTGGCATGCGGAGTTCATAACTCGATATCCTCCTCTGAGCGATCTCCATATTATCTTCAACGGTTCCAAGGTGTTGTAAAAATCCACAACTCTTTCCCAAAATTTCTGGCTTTTCATATTATTGCCAGAAATACTATCTTGTGAAATGTGTATCCATGATTTAGCAAGTGAAATATATTGTTCAGAAGTAAACTTAACTTGCTTTTTTCTGCCTCATCTGCTACTCCTTCCTCTTCGACATTTTCCACGTCAATGTCTTATATGCCAACGTCTGTCTCCACTGCAACTGAATCTCCGCACCATCTGTCGAAAATCCCACTTAAGGATTTCCACTTCTTCTTCATCTGGTTATATTCCGGGCTCGGGGGTGCAAGCATCTCTACATCGGCTTCTTCATTACATTCTTCTGTGTTTATTGCATCGTCTTCTTGGTTTTTGTCTTCCTTCGGCTCCCCTCCTCCTTCTTCGAACTACTAATGGTTTCTTCGTTAGCAGAAGCTTTGTGTGCATAAGAATATTGCCTTTAGATATTCTTCATTGTTTCACGGTCACGAATCTCTAACTGTAGTGCATTAAGATAATGATGTTGTAGTTGATCGTTTTGCATCATCAAAGACATGTACGACGAATGATCGTCGTATGCGCTTGAAGGAGGACATTGTTGGTAATATGGTTGCGAGGTAGTAGATTGAATGGGAGGAAAGTTAGGAGGCACGAGTAGTTAGTAAGGCTGGCTATAAGAGAAGTTCGAATACGGCGAGTAGCCATACTCATGTGATGGACGAAGTGTTTGTTATTTGTATGGTGGGCATTGGTTGGAAAATCCGGTGGAAGGGTATGCAGACATGGGTTTCTTGCGAACAACTTTTTTGGCGGAATGTTTGGATGAAGAAGACATTTTTAGAATCAGAGGAGGAAGAAGTAAGGTTAAGGTTATGTGAAAAGAGGAGAAGGGTGGTGGAATATATAGGGTGGTTGTGGAACGTTGGAGCATAGCCGTTGGGTTGGAAATGACTATGTTTTATAATGGCGAAGACTTCGTCGTTATAAACTTATAACGGCAAAGTCTTTACCATTATACTCACCAACCCCTGTTCAGTTCACTAGCCACGAGATTAGTTCAAACTAGCCACGGGGAAGTGAATAAGCCGCACCTGGTTGCTTCGTGGCTTGTTTAGCAACTGAACAAGCCATTGTTGGTTATGCCCTAAGAGTGGTAGCTGGTGTTCAATATTATGTTGTATTTTGTGCAATAGTTCATTTGGTTTAAATTGTATCACATGATATAAAAATAAGAATGAATTGAAATTATAATGGGGTTTCCAACAAAAAGTATCATGTCATCTATTTTGAACAAGCAGAAGCTCATGAAATCGAAAAAAAGATGTTATATAATGATGCCATGATTGTGCATTCTTGTTATACTGTAGTAAATAACAATTATATAGTAAATTTGTTCTTCATATAAAATAGTTTGTGACCTTTATTATATTCTCTATGTTATCTTCTCTATTTCATTTCAGTTTGTACTTTTAACTTTTTTTGTATGAATGTTTTGATATATGTAAGTACACATTTATATATATATATATAATGAAAGTGACATAAATTAAATATGTTTTCTAAAATTTTAAATAAATTAAGATTAATTATTTATTATTTAAAATGTGGATAATTTAAGACTTGTTAGAGACAAAAATTCAGTTTTTAAGTGTCAGTCTTTAAAAATGGATAAAGACAGAAATTTCAATCGTTGCATTTAGAGACTAGAAATTTGATTTTAGTTTCATTTTGAGACTAAATGTTCAAAGACAGAAATTTCAGTCTCCAATCTGTCTCTGATTTTATTTTGGAGACTGAATAGTGTAATTAGAAATCGAAAATCTCGGACTTTAGTTCAATAATTTTTTTAGTGATTATTGGATTTGCAAAACATTATGACGGACCTTTTGCATAATTAATGCTTTCCCACACACCCTATATGTGTGTGTATGCCCCCCAGCTATCTAAGATAATGTGTTCCAACCAGCTAGGTGTAGACAGAGAAGAAGGCCTTGTCCTACAAGTAGGTTGTTCAGCTTTCAATAGCATTTTGATGTATCTCTCTGCTTACTTATATTGTGTATGCCACCAAGGATACGCATTTTGAAGCATAAAAATATACCTTTATTAGCAAATTTTAGCGAGTAGTCTTCCATGTTAACCATCAAATCCATTTGAGGACAATGGTATGAAGAAATATTACCAAAAGTGCCATGCTCTACTAAAATTGCAAACATGGGTTTCGACAAGGATTATGGAAGGATGTTTCGAAGGCATCAATAAGGCTTTCGAAGGAGTCGAAAGCACCAGGCGCCATCACAAAAGATAAATAGAGAAAAAGCTTTTAAAAAGATGAAAAAAGGAATGGGTTCGGAACCCCTTTTTGAAGACAATGAATTAGTCCCTCATATGTGCACCAAACCTTTCGAAACCAAAGGTTTTGCCTTCATTTAGACTACTCAGAGAGATACCTTGATCAAAACAACCCTTTCGGAAGCATAATCAAGCCTTTTGAACCGGCCGAAGCTTGTAACTTCAAAGGAAAGGTACCGCACCAATTCGGAAGCATGCATTTGGAAGCCACCTATCATGTCGAAGCCGTCGACAATCCTACACCTTTGAAACCCTAGTAAACAACTTATCGACGGAGTCGGAGGCTCGTATCTTTGCTTCTTATGACAACGAACGAAGTCAAAAGCAACCCAGGAGAAAGCAGCAAAAAGAGACACCTAGACCTTAACAACAACAAAAGGCGGACAAGGGACCCTTTCGACTGGGTCGAAAGGTCTGAAATAGGGAAATAGGAAACACAAGGGTGAATGAGAGAACTTGGAAGAGAGGCCTTTTGACAGCATCGAAAGCAAGCACACTAAAGAAAGAGAGAGACCTTTCAGACGAAAGGTTGAAAGCGGAAGATGGAAGAACCTTCGACTGGGTGGAAAGGACAGGCGCAAAAGAGGGCCAACCTACATCTATAAATAAGACCCTAGGAGTCCAATTTTGGGGACCGTATTTTAGAATCCTAAACTCATTCTATTACTTCTTTGCAACAATAAAATCTTTGTAACCCTAAATTGATTTTGGGAAAAACCTCTCAAACTTGTAACTCTTTTGTGGATTATTGGAAAAAGAAGGAATGCACGGGTCCATTAAGGATTTCAATTATGAGGAAGATCATTACGATCATTAGCTAGACTAATGATCAATTGCACATGATGCTACCTTATCTTCTTATCTTTTTAACTTCTTTCTATCTTATGCAAAGCCGAAGATCAACTTGGATAGCAAACATGCGAAACACATTACCATCATGAATATATAATGATGGATAAAGATGGTGATGATGTTTTGACAATGATAAGTTCATAGAACTTACAAATATCCAAGATGATATTCTATCATATACACCAAATAAAGTTTGCACAATTGTGGATTAGATTTGTTTCGAAAGGATGAATTCCATTTTGACCTTATCGAAAGGGATGTATCGAAAGAAATTTGGTTCATAAATGACAAGCAATTACACAAAGATGGATTCCTTCGAAAGGGACATACTCCCAACTACATCTTCAACCCTTTCGAAGGATTTCCTCTATAAAGATGAAATCAATGATGTCGAAAACAGTCATATCTCTTTAAAGGCTAAGCAGACCTTCCGACATAGATGAAAGGGATTGAGTGGGCCCTTCGACATGGTCGAAGGGAATGAATGTTTAGTATAAATGGCTATTTTCAACTCATTCGAAAAAGGGGCTTTGAATAAGATTCATTTTCCTTCACCATCATTTATATGAGGTTAATTTGGTCAATGATCCATTATTAGTACTTTACAAATTTCCTCCAAAAGTAGTTTGACCAAGTCAACCTGATCAGAAGTAGGGTTTCGAAGGAAGTAATCTCTTTCAATTCTCTTTTAATAGTCTAATTTCTTTACATAAACAGTCCAATTTGTCATCCACATAGCTTTGGAGATGTTGACAAGTTTTCTTGTTAACATTTTTGGCGCTAGAAGGAGGGCTCGAACCTCCGTGAGCCCTCCGTCCTTCTGGTTATCTTATGGACTAATTTTGGGTTATTTAATTTGGCATAGGAAAATGAAATCTAAGAGACTTAGCATAATGGATGATGAGGTTGTTCACACTAATACCTTAAAAGAAAATATCACTCCAACTTTCAACTTGGAGGGGGTTGTATCATGACAATCATTAGCATCAGCTCAACAAGATGATAACATCACCAAAATAAAGCGCTTAGAACAGCAATTGCTCGAGATGCAGGAACTGCTCAAGATGGTATTGTCCCAAAAATCTTCTAAAATAGCAAGACCAACAAATGGAGACGAAGTGATCTCTCCAAGGAGGAAGTATAAGGCTTATGCAAACGAAGAAAAGAGCAAAGTTGATTTAACATCTTTAAAAAAGAAAGGCCAACTTCCAACCAAAACTGATCATCAAGGAAGAATGTTAGATAAATCTCTTGAATAGTCTGGTAGCTCAACATCGAAAGAATACTATCCAGACCTAAAAATTACCTAGACGCAGAGGCCTATTTAAAAGATGCGATAGAAAAAGAAATTAAAGATGTGTTGAGCGAGATACTACCGAACCAGCTCCACCAAAGTCCCACTGCCGGACCAACTCCACTACCGGACCAGCCTCCCTCCAAACTACAACAAGCCAACCTTATTTCCATGCCAGCCGAATCAAAGGCAAAGGAGGTACTGCCGAACCAAACACCCACTCACTCACCACCGGACCAAGCTACGCCCTCACCACCGAACCAAACACCCACTCACTCACCACCGGACCAAGCTACGCCCTCACCACCGAACCAAACACCCACTCACTCACCACCGGACCAAGCTACGCCCTCACCACCGAACCAAACACCCACTACTCACCACCGGACCAAGCTATGCCCTCACCACCGAACCAAACACCCACTCACTCACCACCGGACCAACCTCCACCGAACCAACTTTACCAGGCCAGATTGCATCATCCTAGGCCCACCAGCAGCTATATACATCCGAGACCCCTGCCCCCAGCCTCACTCTATAAATAGAGGGGCAAGGGTACAACAATGGGGGACAAGTTTGAGAGCTCAAGCACGGAGAGAACTTTCAAACAACTTTCTTTTACTTGTATCAAAGCTTTGTACTTGTAATCTAAACAAGAGAAGAGAAATAACATATAAAGTGGACGTAGGCACATTCTGGCTGAACTAGTATAAATCTGCGTGTCTTTTTACAGTTTAGCCCCTGCTTTTCATATATTTGCATAAAACACCCAAATCACTAAGAACAACATAAAATCTACTAAGTCATACAACTTTGAGGTGTTTGTCCATTTTTTGTGCAAACATTTTTGGTGCTTTCACTGAGAGATAGAAGCTCGAAGCTTCAGCTTCATCCACTTAACATTTTTCCTAATAGCATCGTTCGCCACTTGGAAAACATTCCTCCCAAACAGATAAAAGATGTTAACAAAGGAAAAAACATCGCATCCAGCAGTCTTCCAGATCCAGCTGTCACGAATCAAGTAAATCGTCCTCCTCCAGCAGTAGTACCAAATGAAGGACAGGCTAATCCGACCACTCCTGCCACAGAACAGCCCGCAGCAATTACTAGGGCAGATTTAGACAGGGTTGTGGTTGAAGTAACTAACCGCTTCACATCACAACAGGAAGCCTTGGTGGACCATCTCATGTCACGCTTAAGGGATGCTGAAGAGTCCAACCGCAACACTGAATCATGGGGCGAGTCCCAGTCTGGAGGATCTCAGAGACAACAAAGGTCTTCCTTCTTCGAAGGAGCTAACGGCAGAAGTAGCCATGGTAGGAGCCGAGATCGAGCACAGCCCGAAGTTAGGCCTGAGGAAACGTTTGGTACCGAACCCAACGGGGGAGGTACCGGACGAAGGTCAACTGTAGCTGAGCCTGTCATACTGCCTAACCACGGAAACGCCAGTGAACGGGGCCGAGCTAGAGTCCAGCCCGAAGTTGGACCCGAGGAAGTGCTTAGATCAGAACCCGGCAGGGGAAGATCAAGGCAAGGGCCAACTATAGCTGACCTTAGCATGCTCCCAGAAGATCAAAGGAAGCCACTGGAAAATATGAGGAATGATAGACGATACCATCCCTACAGGTCATTTGGACGGAATCAATCCCACAGAACAGAACCAAACTCATTTCTATCTGCTCCAAATTCTGATGAAAGGATGGCACGCTTATTCAGAGAGTGCGTCCAACGAGAGCAAAGAGATCGAGGGATATGCGCTAGGGTAACCAGCCCTTTCGCTCGCAATATCGAAATTGCTATCACCCCCCGAGAATGGAAGATGCCAACAATGGAACCTTACAAAGGAACCTCCGACCCCGTTGTACACTTACAGAGGTACACACAACATATGCTCATGAGTGGAGCGACAGAGGGAGTACTGTGCAAATGCTTTCCGCTCTTCTTAGCAGATCTCGCTACCTCCTGGTTCTGTCATCTACCCTAGGGATCCATCAGCTCGTGGGAAATGTTGAAAGAAAAGTTTATCAGTCAGTTCCGCATTCATGTGGAGCAACCTAAGGACGCTTATTCCTTATCCAGCGTCAAACAGAAACCTGGAGAGAAGCTGCAGCAATACCTAACCCGATTCAACGCCGCAGCAGCCGCAGTCCAAGATGCCGATGAGAAGCTTATCCTAATGGCCCTCTGTAGTGGTGTGCATCCGGACACTAAATTTGCTAGAAGGTTGACAAAAGAAAAACCAGCAACTTTACCCGATTTCTTCCATGAAGCCGGGAAATATATGAGGCTCGAGGATGCTGCCGTTGAGGGGCAGTCAGGACAGCAAAATAAGGCATCTCACAGCAACGCCCCTGCCGTGGCAAGGGACGTTCGAAGAAATGATTCCAGGGACAATACTGGGGGCAAGAAGGGAGAAAAGCGCCTATATCGACCTGGACCGAGATTTGACACTTACACTCCTTTGAATGAGACCGTCGAAAATATCGTCCTTGCCACCCAAGGCGAAGTTAGATACAAACGCCCACCATACAAGAAGGAATCAGATAACGCGCATAAGTCTGAAAAGTTCTGCCGCTTCCACGAATCTCATGGGCATGATACCAATGAATGCCATCATCTCCGGGACTTGATTGAGGAACACATCCGAAGGAAGAAACTGGAACGCTATGTAAAAGGTCAAGACAGGACTCCAGCTCCTGCCAATGAGAACCCAAGGCTACCCTCACCGGAGATCGGCAGAGGAAACCGCAACACTAGCAGCTCTAGTCAAGAGAAGATAGTGGTCCATACCATCTCGGGAGGACCGCACATCGCAGATAGAAGCTGGAAAGAAATGGAAAGATATGGAAAGTCGCTTAGAGACAATAAAGACTGTGTCAATTCGGTTATAGAAGAGCGCCACCCGAAGCGGAAAGAAAGTGATGACATCACATTCGGTAAGCGTGACCTAGAAGGAAGGCAATACCCTCACATGGATCCCATGGTTATCTCTGCCCGGCTCAGCCCGCCGAAGTTTACCGAATCCTAGTAGACACTGGAAGCTCAGTAAACATCCTGTTCAAACATGCATTCGACAAAATGAAGCTATCAATGAAGGATGTATCTCCCTGCGATAAACCACTACACGGTTTCACTAGGGATGCAAAGATGCCCCTCGGACAACTGGACCTCTTTGTTGAGATTGGAAGCCATCCCCGCTCCGTTGTACGGAAATAGACGTTTGTGCTAATAGAAAACCATTCGGCCTACAACGCCTTCTTAGGAAGGCCAGCCTTGTCTGACTTCCAAATTGTCCTAGCCCCATGGTGCCTAAAGATGAAATTTCCAACGGACAATGGAGTAGGGGAAGTAGAAGGAGACCAGGACGTTGCTCGAGACTGCTATGTGATTGAACTTCGCAACAATCAAAGGAAGGATAAAGGGAAGGGTGTAGAGGTTGCCCTCTGCATGAAAAGTCTAGAAGCATAGCAACTAAAGAAAGCCCCTCCTCTTCGATATACCAGCGACCCTTTCAATGAATTAGACCCTAGGGACAAAGAGGAGGAGGCCACCGCCGAGCCTGCAGAGGCTATGGAGTTTGTATCTGTAGACAAGCACGACTCAAATAGACTATTGAAAATTGGGTTCCAACTAAAAGCAGAGTTGAAGGAGCAACTCATTGACTTTCTCCGCCACAATTTGGATGTATTCGCATGGTCACACGCTGATATGACCGGAATCTCCCCCGACGTAGCATGCCATGTACTAAACATTGATCCTACCAAGGCGCCCGTAAAACAAAGAAAGAGAAGTATGAGAAACATCGCCATCTTCGGAGCAGTAACCATCCCAGAGCAACTGACTCCAAGTTTTGAGCAAGTGAATCTGATAGCTGCAACCGAAGAAGCAACTTGGATGACTCCCATCCGAGACTACCTACAAAGCGGCACACTACCCAACGGACGTAACGAAGTCAAGAAAATCTTAAGGAAAGCTTCCTGCTACACAATTCAAGAAGACATCCTCTATCGGCGCAGATTCTCTAACCCGTTATTAAGGTGTGTCGCTGGGAGGGAAGCCAAGGAAATCTTATCCAACATCCATCAGGGAAGCTGCAGAGATCACATCGGAGGGCAAACATTAGCAAAAAAGATACTCCGATATGGATATTTCTGGCCCACCTTAAGCAAGGACGCCTTAGATTTCGTCAAAAAGTGCGACAGATGCCAGATGTTTGCTAAGATTCCGCGGTTACCAACAACTGAGATTACTCAAATGACCAGCCCTTGGCCCTTCGCAATATGGGGAATTGACTTAATCGGCGAGCTACAATGGGCCGAGGCGGGGCCAAATATGCTATAGTGGCAGTCGACTATTTCACCAAATGGGTGGAAGCAGAACCTCTGAATAAAGTATCCTCAGCAAAAGTTATTAACTTCTTGATCAAAAATGTTCTATGCAGGTACGGAGTCCCATTCAAAATCATATCAGACAATGGACTCCAGTTTGACAGCAAGGAATTCGCCAACTTGTGCCGAGAGCATGGAATTCACAAAAGCTTCTCATCCGTAGCGTATCCCCAGGCAAACGGACAAGTCGAAGCCGTCAACAAAATTCTGGAAACTCTAATAAAAAAGAAGCTCGAAAAGTCAAAGGGCGCTTGGGTGGATGAACTCCCTACGGCACTGTGGGCCTATCGCACATCCTTCAGAACATCAACATGGCATACTCCTTTCTCTTTGGCATACGGATCGGAGGCTATGCTCCCAGTTGAAACCATTGTGCCTTCCCACCGTAGGATCCACTATAACCCAGAAGAGAACGAAGAACTCCTTCACATGTCTTTGGATCTAGTTGAGGAGAGAAGAAATGATGCAGTCCTTAAAGCAGCGGCCCACAAGCAAAAAGTGGCAGCACAATACAACTCCAAAGTCAAGCATCGTACCTTACAAGAAGGGGATCTAGTCCTCAAGCGAATCTTCCCTCGCCCCGGAGCACTAGACCCAATCTGGGATGGACCGTATGTAATTCATAAAGATCTCCACAATGGAGCTTATATTTTGTCAACAGTGGACGGAGAGGTGTTCCAGAGGGCATGGAACATCCAACACCTCCGTCGATACTTTTCTTAACTTGTACCGCCCATATGAAGTGAATTAACAAAGAGAATCAGTGGACGTAGGCCTTTTCGTGCCGAACCACTTTAAAAAACCTTGTCTCTTTTTTAACTTGTTCCTTTATATCTTGGCTGCTTGTTAACGTTATCCTTTTCTGTTGAACAAAATCCTACGCGTATAGCAATTCCACTCAGAGCACTCCACGACACAACTTCACCTGGACAAGACCTAACAGGTACTATGCGAATCTATGCCCTCGCCAATGAGACACTTTTGCTCCGGCATCCCTCTGCTGCGGGTTAACTCATTGCTCGCGACGGCCCTTAAAGCCAACTGTAATGAGCCGATTATAAGCCACCGAGAAGGCCGACTATAGCCGAGGTAGCTCATTACGGGGTTCGGCTCGCCGGCAACTGTGAACCGATTATAAACCCCAACATAAGGTGTGGCCAGCCAGGGGTAGTTCACGGTTGACGATCGGCACCCACGCTAGCCGGCCACAGTAAATCGAATAATACCCACGATTACGGGCTATAATGGCCCGGGTAGTTACTGTGCGCGATCTCGGCTCCGATGTGTCTTAAGTGCGGCTGTGGTAAAAAAGAATTAACTCCCCACGGAGGCGTAAGATGGGTGACAAATGTCTCCAAGACCCACAGCTAGGGAAAGTGACTACAAAGCCCGTTTGCCACGAACTTAAGCACATCGAAGGCCTTCCGTGATTGGAAGTTTTACTATTTCACATATTTCAATTTTACTTAAGAAAATTTTCTCCTATCCTCTGTAACAATCCCTGAAGTACAGGACACAGAACAGGAGACACTCGCTAATAGAAGCGGATACTCACAGCAAGATACTGGACCGCGTCCCTTACTCGGTCACACAGGATAGTCAAAGCTGCCATCTACAAGCAAAATATAAAGGGCGGTATTTCCTTCTTTCATATATGACTATAATTTATTCACACCTCACGCTAACATTGCAAGTCATGAAATTATGACATCAAACACAATTTCATTACAAGAATATGCATAGCTATATTTCTCATACGACATGTCAAAATAGCAAAAACATTCAAAAGACGACAAAATCAGCTTAAGTTAAAGAATCACACATCAAGAATAGAGCTATTTATTACAAGTAGCAAAAATTACAACCTAAGAGTTACTCTACTGTTTTAAGACTAACATATACAGCCATGTCAAGTCCACAAAAAGAATTTTCCAAGTCCAATCAAGGAGCTGGCTGCGTCGGAGTATTGACCTTATCCTGTTGCCCACCTGTTCGGTCAGAGAATGGAATCATTAGTGATAAGCAAACAGAGTTAACAAAAGAAGAAACTAAAGAAGAAAAGGTTACCAGCAACTTCCCCTTGATCATCTTGGTCGTCATCCCCTACTTCCACGCCTGCCTCCTCAGCTGCAAACAACCGCATCCCCTCCTTCACCGCTATCTTCTCCTCCTTGGTGAACTGAGCGGTTACCGCATCCATCCTAAAGTCCGCTCCACCCTCCTTATCCGCCTCAGCCTTGGCCTCCTCTAAAGCCCTGAGGTAAATCCTAGCCATAACCCAGGGGTAGTTGTCCATCCAAGATAAGCTGCCCTGCTTCCAAATGCGAAAGTACATATCTTGCAGCATATCATCCATCATCCCCTCATTTTCCTCAAACTCCCTCATACGAGCCTCAGAAACCGATAGCCTTGCAATGGCAGCATCCCTCTCCAGTCGGTATCGCGAGCAGTCAGCCTGAAGGGACCTCCTCATCGCCTCCATCTCCTCCTTTAGCCTGACCTGAGCAAGCTCTGCGGCTTCAAGCTTCCCCGACAGCTCCTCTACCTGCTCAAGATCCGCCCTCCGAACCTCGTCCACTGTCGAGATGGCCATATTTATCTGCTCCTTGCAGGCAGCCTCCATCTTCCGCAATTCCGCCTTACTAGCCTCCTCCATAGTCTTCCTCAACCGCCCGGAGGCAGCCTCATGCTGAGAAATCTGAATGGCCTGATCAGCAAGTTTTTTGGCCTGGTCCGAAACCATCAATCGTAGTCGGATGTTGGCACTCCCAATCTCCTCTCCAGCCTTAACCAGCCGGGCATGATGCCCCATCAGCTTCCTAGTCTCCTCTGCCACCCGGTCAATATTGGCCTTGGCCTCATCTCCCATGGTAACTATCTGAGTAGTAAGTAAATCGAGATCTAAGGACTTAGCCTCATCAAGCACCCGTACCATGGGATTGCGGGGAAGAAGGTGCTCACCGGTAACCTCGTCGAAGGTAATATCATGGGAACTTGGATCCAGATCATGATGAACCGCAAATGGATTACGAGCCAAGCCAGGACGATCGATCTGAATAACGGTAGGATTTTCAGACGGGTGCGGAGAGAGTGCGAACTCAGTATCCTCCTTCATGATATCGTGAAGGGGCTGAACTGGGGGCTGAGGACCAGGTGAAGGTTCGGATGAGGAATGACTCCTTTTTCTCTTTTGAATACCCTCTTCAATAACCCCGAGAAGAGGACGGTAGCCGACTACATCCCCAGAACGGTGGATCGAAGGCTTCGGCTTGGCGGAAGCTTTGGAGAGCTTGTATTGTTCAAGCCTATGCCGAAGATCTGAGGCCTTGGCCATTTTACCTGCTCCTGATATGAAGAACAAGTGTCACAAGCTTACATTGATCCATAATTCGAGAAGCGCGGTAAATTAAAAGTTAAAAGAAGGAAGGAAACACATCTGTTATACAAACCCTGGGGAGGAGTAGGATACTGCAATGAGTCCTGGATTTCATTCCAGGACGGGAGCAGATCATAAAATATTCTTAGGTCCCTATCATAAATGGAGCCTGCAGGGGTCAAAAGTTCACCTTGCGTCGTTAGAGCCACCTTAGCTGGAATGGTCTGAGAAGACTCGCTTGCACCGGTCCCGGCCTTATCAGCTTTCCCGGATTTCTCTACCAAAGCCGGTTCTCCGTCCAGCCCCTCGAAAGCTTGGAGGAATGCATCATCCGTCCACTCCTGAATCTCGTCTGCTTGCCCAGGAAGCAAGGCCACGATGCCATCGCCACCATCACCACCTTCCCGGTCATCTCCACCCTCACCTCTCTCCTCCTCCACATCTTCCTTCCCCGGAGTAAGCGGACAAGTGCTGGGGGAAGGACCATCCGACTTCTTAAGCTTCTTACCTCCGACCACTGGAGATTTTGAGAATGGTTTCCTCTTGCCACTCTCTACTATGACACCTCCCTTAGCTTGAGCAGCTGCCCTCTCCTCCGCCGTTTCCCTCTGCTTGACTACTGACTGCTGTGGAAGGATCAAATTATACTCCAGAAGAGTCGCATTTCTTATCAGGTAAGCAGCCGATCTATCTCTCCCGGGGATAGCTTCTATCTCAGCCGCCATCTGAACTAGGCGATCAGTCTCCACAACCGCAAAGCCACCTGTCGCTAGCAAAAAATGAAAAAGTATGAGAAGAAGCATCGCAACCAGAATGGAAATTATAAATAAAGCATCGACTTACATCCAGAGGTGAAACGCCGAATAGAAACAGAGTCGTCCCTAACGAAGAACCACTCCTTCTTGAATATGCTGTACTTAGAAAACAGATCCAAGACCGGCTTGAAGGTTACAGCTGACTCCAAGCTGATGTATGGGGACCCCTTCTTATAGCCCCTCAGATTATATAAGTACCGGATCTCCCGGTTGGAAGGAGCACGCCCATGCTTCCTCTGAAAGATGACAAAGAGGCTCACTAATATAGTATAAGAGTTGGGTTGAAGCTGGAATGGGGCCACCTTTAGATATGTAAGAAAGCTGAGTACCCAAGCATTAAGAGGCGGGATGGCACCACACATACAGTGGTATCTGCTGTAGGAAAAGTACCCTTCGGGAGGGTCATATGGCATAACTTCTCTCCCTGGCAACAGCATGCGCGCCCTATCAATTCCAAAAGAACGGGAGATGACATCAAGCTGCTCTTCCTTAAGGGAGCTGGGAAAGCAATCGGGCGGGGAGTTCAGAAGCTCCTGAGGGCCGTACCCATCCACTAGTGATCTCGGGGTAGATCCGTGACGTTCCGGTCCTGGCTGAGCAGGGGGAACTGCGGAAGATTCTCCTTCGCCCTGGGACTTCTTTTTATCTGATCGAGTTTCTGCTTTTCGAGACATTTATCTGCAGACACAAGAAAGCACATCGTTAAAGCATACGGACAGTGTAGTTTGGAATCTCACTTGTAATTCGAAATACGAGTTTCATTTCGGTAATTCAAGTGCAAAATCTCCATTCGGCAATTCAAGTACGAAATATCCATTCGGCATTTCTCAAATTTCATTCGGCATTTCTAGGTATCAGATTCATTCGGCTTCCTCAGGATAAGGTCCATTCGGTATTAAACTTTATGTTCATTCGGTAAAAAAAAAAGAGGCCATCCTGTAGTCACCTGATTCGGCAACGCGTCTGGTTCGACGATATGATTAACTTAGCAATAAGAGCTGATTCGGCTATCTCGTTCGGCAGTAGATGAAGGAAGCCCTAGGCCCTTACTTATAGGCGAAGGTGAACCCCTGAACAACTGGTTCGGCACTAGGAGCCGGATGAAGATGACCAAATCAGATAACCCAAAACAAAGCAGGACACGTGCATGCACATGCCCTACTTTGGGGGGCAAGTGTTGAGCGAGATACTACCGGTCCAGCTCCACCAAAGTCCCACTGCTGGACCAACTCCACTACCGGACCAGCCACCCTCCAAACTACAACAAGCCAACCTTATTTCCATGCCAGCCGAATCAAAGGCAAAGGAGGTACTGCCGAACCAAACACCCACTCACTCACCACCGGACCATACTACGCCCTCACCACCGAACCAAACACCCACTCACTCACCACCGGACCAAGCTACGCCCTCACCACCGAACCAAACACCCACTCACTCACCACCGGACCAAGCTACGCCCTCACCACCGAACCAAACACCCACTACTCACCACCGGACCAAGCTAGGCCCTCACCACTGAACCAAACACCCACTCACTCACCACCGGACCAACCTCCACCGAACCAACTTTACCAGGCCAGATTGCATCATCCTAGGCCCACCAGCAGCTATATACATCCGAGACCCCTACCCCCAGCCTCACTCTATAAATAGAGGGGCAGGGGTACAACAATGGGGGACAAGTTTGAGAGCTCAAGCACGGAGAGAACTTTCAAACAACTTTCTTTTACTTGTATCAAAGCTATGTACTTGTAATCTAAACAAGAGAAGAGAAATAACATATAAAGTGGACGTAGGCACATTCTGGCTGAACCATTATAAATCTGCATGTCTTTTTACAGTTTAGCCCCTGCTTTTCATATATTTGCATAAAACACCCAAATCACTAAGAACAACATAAAATCTACTAAGTCATACAACTTTGAGGTGTTTGTCCATTTTTTGTGCAAACAAGATGCATTGAACGCTAAAGGGAAGAAGACCCTCGATGAGAATGTGAATGATAACGAGCGTGTGCCACCTTTTAAAGATGAAATCATGGCAAAAACTATTCCATCTTATGTGAAGATCCCGACTATGAAGTATCATGGGATCATAGACCCAGACGACCACTTGATGGCTTTCGATAGCCAGATGGATCTATATAATGCATCAGGAGCTGTTCGGTGCAGGTTATTTCCAGTGACTCTCTAAGGTTCCGTAGCTAAATGGTATCGACAATACCGAGAAAAGACCATCTACTCGTGGAAGCAATTTTCTTATGATTCTCTGCTCAGTTTTGCATATGAAAAAACCCAACCATTGATTACACAGTCTTGGCTAACATAAAACAGAGGCAGGGAGAGTCTTTGGGAGACTATCTTAAAAGGTTCAACACTGAAGCGTTAAAGGCTAAGGACATGAATTACCGTGATAAGCTCATTGCGGTGCATTCAGGATTAATAGAAAATACCCTATTCTGGAAACAACTCTTTGTTAATGGGTGCAAAGATCTGCAAGTCTTCCACTTTCAAGCTGACAAGTTCATTCGAGTAGATGAGCTGTATCATGCTAAAAGTAAAGCAATCCCTAAAAAGGAAGGAGGAAGATTTGGACTGGATCAAGGGCATAAAAGAGCAAGATGGGAAGAACCTATTGCTAATTCAATCGCTTTGAACAAGCCGTTATCTTACGTCTATGTTGTGGCAAAGGAGAGAGTTAATTTACCAACTTCCTTCAAAGCAAAGAACCACCGAGAACAAAGAAAAGGGGACGACTACATGTATACCACAAAGCAAATAGTCACAAGACCGACGAGTGCAGAGTCTTGGCAGGAATCATCCAGAAGTTGATTCGCGAGGTTCATTTAAAAGAGTTCATTCAAGACAAGTAGAAAGCTCCATGAACGAGATGGTGCGCAAAAGCTCTCAAGTAATGCTGTTAATATTCTAGAGGAAGATGACCCTCTGAGCTTAAGCCCGCCGCTGAATAGGACCGATGTAATTCATGGTGGGCCGCATCCAGCAAGGACAAGCAAAGGGGCAAGAAGAAGATATATTAAGGAGGCTAGAGAGGGTGTATTCTCGGTCCAAGAAGAGCCCCCGCTGAAAAATCCGCGACTCAATATTCCAATGCCAAATCTTGTCATCACCCCAGGAGTTAAAGAAGGGAGTTCATCATCCACACAATGATCCCTTAATGGTCATAGCTCAAATTGGACTGCCAATCGTGTCCAAAATTCTTGTGGATACGGGCAGTGCAGTCAATGTCATCTTTAAGCATGCCTTCAATTAGATAAACATCCCTGAGGATAAGCTAGAGCCCAGCATGGAACCAATCTTCGGGTTCAACAACAAAGGGTCGACTCTAGTGAAATAAGTAAAATTGCTAGTGCGAATGGGGGTGCTACCATTTTGCTGATCATTCGAGACTCTCTTTGTGATCATCAACCAGCCATCTTTCTACAAGTCTTTCTTTGGCAAATCGGCGCTTGATGAGATGGATGCTTTAGTCTCGTCGAAGTACCTAATGGTGAAATTCTTGACGACGAGAGGCTAGGGCACAGTCCGTAAGGAGCAATTCAGCTCTCAAGAAATGTATTTCGCCACAATTGATCAATATAAAAGGGAGTCTTCTGCTTACTTTGATTCTTCTACTGTTTTTCAGCCTTTAGATGATGGATTTTTACATCCAACATTCGAAGCAAAAATTAGATCTAATAAAGCTAACAAACGTATGTATCAAAGGTACATTCCTCCTGGAGGCAAGAGGAAGATATTTGATGCTAATTCAGTTGAAGAAAGCCCAATCGTCACTGAATTTGATTGCCAAGGGGAAACAGAAAGAATAAAGTCCATAGAAGACCTTGAGGTGACATGCATAAATTCAGATGATTCCACCAAGGTAGTCAAAGTGGGAAAGGAATTGGATAGCAACTTGATGAAAGATTTAATCTAGTTTCTCAAGACCAATAAAGACGTATTCGCTTAGTCTCATTCAGATATGGTGGGGATTGATCCATCGATCAATGCGTTAAACGTTAATCCGGAAGCAACCCCTATTAAAATATAACTAGATAGAGTACGATCTGATGTCTTGAAAGAAGAAGTTAAAAGACTCCTTTTGGGAGATTTATTACCCAAAATGGCTTGCAAAACCCGTGTTAGTAAAGAAATCGAATGGAAAGCGGAGGACTTGCATTGATTATACTGACTTAAGCAAGGCTTGTACGAAAGACTGTTTCCCATTATCGCAAATTGATCAGTTGGTTAATGCAACTAGTGGTTACAAATTGTTCTCTCATGGATGCATACTTTGGATATAATCATATACCCATGTTCAAGCCAAATGAGAAGCACACTAATTTCATTACTGATCGGGGAATCTACCGCTACAAAGCAATGCCTTATAGACAAAAGAATGCAAGGGCTACATATCAAAGGCTGGTAAATAGGATGTTTAAAGAGTAGATTGACTGAAACATGGAGGTTTATGTGGATGACATGCTAGTGAAGTCTAATGAGGCTAAAAATCATCTTAAAGATCTAGAAGAGATGTTTAAAATACTGTGGAAATACCAGATGAAACTGAGCCCATAAATATGCTCCTTCGAAGTCCATTCAGGAATTTTTAGGCTATCTTGTGAATGCTTAAGGAATTGAAGCTAGCCCAGACCAAATTCAAGTTATCAAGGATATGGTCGAACCCAAAACCAATAAAGAGGTAATGAGTTTGAACGTGAGGATAGTCGCTATAAGCAGATTCATTTCCAAAGCGGCTGATAAGTGTATCCCCTTTTTTTATGTAATTAAGAAGAAGAAAAAATTTGAATAGGGGGAAGATTGTAGGAAAGCTTTTCAGGAGTTAATAAGCCATTTGGAAAAGCCACTGATACTATCTAGTCCCGAGAATAGAGAAATTTTGTACCTATACATGGCAGTTTCAGAACATGCGGTCAGTTCGATGTTGATTAAAGAAGGAAGTGGGGCTCAACTTCCTGTATATTATGTAAGCAGGTGATTAAAGGATGCGGAAGTGCGGTATCCGGTTATAGAAAAACTAGCTTATTGCTTGATACTCACAGCGCAAAAACTGAGAGCATACTTTCAAGCACATCCAATCAAGGTATTAACCAACTTTCCCCTTAAACAAGTTTTCAGTAAGCCGGAAACTTCAGGTAGACCGGTGAAATGGGGAAATGAGCTTAGCCAGTATGATATTGAGTTTCAACCATGAGCTGCTATCAAAAGGCAAGCATTGGCAGATTTTATCAATGATTGACTAACTTTATTAAGGAACAATTAGAAAAAGAAAGGGATCAAAGACTTATGTGGCAGTTATTTTTTGATGGTGCATCGAATGAACAAGGAGCAGGTGCGGGATATGTGATAATAACACCAGACGAACACCGATTACATTATGCCATGAAGTTAGGATTTCCCGTAATGAACAATATGGCCGAATATGAATCAATGATGGCCGGGTTAACTTTGGCAATAGAACTCAAAATCCCACGGATTCAAATCTTTAGTGACTCCTAATGGATGGTAAATCAAATAAAGCAGGTATATAAGACAAAAGATGCCAAGCTATCTTTATACGTAAAGAAGATATTGAAGATGTTGGCTTTGTTTGAAGATTTTTCTATACATCAAGTTCCGAGAGGAGAAAACTCACAGGCATATTCTTTAGCAAAATTCGCTAGTTCAAGGGAGCCCAAGAAACTCGGATTGTGCCAGTGGGATATCAAGCAAATCCGAGTATATGAGAGGGGACATCCGAATAAGGAAAGGAATTGCTAGTCTTAACTAGATCCTAAGCCATGTCGTGAGAAAAAAAAAGAAAAGGAAATCGATAGGGAAATCCAGAATGAGAGGGTTAACCAACCAAGGGCAGACAACTATTATGATAATACTTGGATGTCTCCTATTGTCGAATATCTTTCAATGGAGAAATTGCCATCTAACAAGAGGGAAGCTAGGAAAATCAAGCGACAAGCTCCAACTTTCACGATAATGGATGGAATCCTTTATAAAAAAGGATATGCACTACCATATTTAAGATGTGTAAGCTTGGAGGATGGGATGAAATTGTTAGTAGAAGAACATGAAGGATTCTTTGGAGACCACTCTAATGGAACAAAACTAGCAAAAAAGATAATGAGACAGGGTTTTTATTGGCCTCGTATAGTAAGTCAAGCCATAGAATATGTAAGGAGATGCGAGAAATGCCAGAAGTACTCGAAGATTCCATGCTTACCATCAAGTCAGTAAACCCCAATTCCAAGTCCAGAGCCCTTTGACGTGTGGGGAATTGATTTAATCAACCCGTTGCCAATTTCTAAAGGGGGAGCAAAATTTGATGTAGTCGCCATAGACTACTTCACTAAATGGGTTGAAGCAGAACCACTCCCCAAGATCACTTCGGGAAAAGTACTCAGATTTGCAATCAAAAACATTATAACCAAATTTGGAATTCCCCATAAGATTATTTTCGACAATGGAACACAGTCTAAGAGTAAAGAATTCTCTCGGTTTTGTCATAAGAATGGAATCATTAAGAGCTTTTCCACCATTGCGCATCCAAAGGCAAATGGGGCTATTGAGGCTGTAAATAAGACCATAAAGACTATTTTGAAAAAGCGACTGAACAAAGCTAAAGGAAATTGGGTAGAAGAGTTGCCACTTGTACTATGGGCTTATCGAACAGCAACGGGACATACTCCCTATTCATTAACATATGGGTGTGAGGACCAATTGAGATTGAAATACCCTTACATTGAAGGATCCCATATGCATTTTATTTAAACCAAGAGCTAAAAAAAGAATCATTGGATTTGATACATGAGTTGAGAGATGAAGCAGCAATTCGAACAGTAGAATATCAAAGAAGGATTATGAAATATTACAACTCAAAAGTAAGAACCAGATCATTTCAAGAAGGAGATCTAGTGCTCCGAAGAGTAATGGAAAACACGAGAAATCCTGCGCATGGATCGCTGGGACCAAATTGGGAAGGACCCCTAATCATATGCAAAGTAATTCCCCCGGGAGCTTACAAGTTATGCCGACCAGATGGCAATATGGTTCCTAGAACATGGAACACAGAACATTTGAGACCATATTTCCCTAAAATTAATGAATAAAGCAACTCTTTCCTCAAAAGAAGAATCTACATGGTAGGGAGTGAAATCCTCCTTTCATTTGGACATTACCTTAAATGATCAAAGCCTATGTCTGCACCGAGATGGCCAGGATAGAGCACCTCCTAAAGGGAGGAGTGTAAGCCTTTATCCGCACTGAGATAACCAGGTTAAAGCATCGACAAGCCTCTGTCTGCGCCATGCTATGGCCATAGCAGGGCACCTTCTAGAGGGAGGAGTGTAAGCCTTTATCTACGCCACGCTATGGCCAGGTTAAAGCATCGATAAGCCCCTGTCCGCGCCACGCTATGGCCAGGGCAAGGAACCTCCTGGAGGGAGTAGTGTAAGCCTTTATCCATGCTACACTATAGCCAGGTTAAAACATCGAAAAGCCCTTGGCCGTGCCACGCTATGGCCAGGTCAAGGCGTCTCCTGGAGGGAGGTTGGGTAAGTCCTTGGTTCCAGCTTAAGAATAAGCTAACTAAAAGCGCCAGACAATAGTGGACTAAGATGTCCAAGCCCAAGAAGAGGCTCATCCAATAGTGGACTAAGATGTCCAAGCCTAAGAAAAGGCTCATCCAACAATGGACTAAGATGTCCAAGCCCAAGAAGAGGCTCTTCCAACAATGGACTAGGATGTCCAAGCCCAAGAAGTGGCATATCAAATGATGGGCTAAGACGTCCAAGCTCGAGAAGCAGCCAATCAAACTGCAACCACATACACGGTCTAAAGGATTTACACATATTGAAGGAGACATAATTTAAAGAATAGAACAGAACTCCGCCTATTAATACCCAAATCTAGGTTTCAGGACACTCATTTCTGGACTTCATCTTTTGTAACCCGAATCTAGGTTTCAAAGCTATTACCAAACTTCACTTATTAACGCCCTAATATGGGCCTGAAATTTCTATCATAAAGATAATCATTATGGACTTCTAATTATCCGTCATTAATGCCCTAATTTGGGCTTAACATTTCTATGATGAAAATGACTGTTATGGATTTCTGATTATCTAATATTATGCCCTAATCTGGGATTGAGATTTCTGCCATGAAGATAGTTGTTACGGATTTCTGATTGTCCCTCACAAATGCTCGAATCTAGCTTTAAGAGTTCTATCATTAAGACAATTTCTAATTCACTTATTAAAACCTGAATCTAGGTTTTTGACATCTTGCTACTATCTTCAAAACTCCAATTATTGATGCCTTAATCTGGGTTTTAGACTTCTTAACTCTTTAATACTTGAATTTGAATTTCAGATCTTTTATGATTAATTTTGAATTCCATTTCTCAATTCTTGAATCTGGGTATTAAAGTAGTAGTATTGAAACTACAATGGACATCTAAGTCGTTAACAAAAATTCAAGTTGGTCTTCTTAATACCCAAATCAGGGTTATTAATTTGCAACTCTAAACGACATTCGCCAACATTTGAATTTAGGTTCCTGGTTTATTTTTGTCTCCAAGAGGAGTTTCTAAATACATATTACTTATTCCCCCCAAATAAAGATTTATGGATCATAATGACTTATCTCCAGATGATAACTTGTAACCTCTTATTTCCAAGCATTGGTTGTCTTCAACAGGAAATTCTTGGACCTTAATTATTATATGGTAGGACTCATAATATTGCAGGACAAAAGTCCTTATTTCTCATTCATTTATGATTGAGGATTTCATATCCTTTATTAACTCAAGATTATGATTAATTAATCATTTGAGTTGAGAAACATTGCCATATTGACTTTATTTCCAAATCATGAAGCATGTATAAAATAATGAGTTAGCAATAGAAAATGTCGCCTGCTTTGAATTTTGCAGGAAATCAGGGTTATTAGAAGCAAAGAAGTTGTGAAATTTTTGTCCTAAAGAACAAAAGCTTCTTTCATACAGGGGAGCAAAACGTTAACCATCAAATCCATTTGAGGACAAAGGTATGAAGAAAGATTAATAAAAGTGCCAGACTCTACTAAAATTGCAAACATGGGTTTCGACAAGGATCATGGAAGAATGTTTCGAAGGCATTGAGAAGGCTTTCGAAGGAGTCGCAAGCACCATGCGCCATCACAAATGATAAATAGAGAAAAAGCTTTTGAAAAGATGAAAAAAGGAAGTCGGGCATCCCTTCCGCCCCATTCAAACTTTTTGATGCAGATGGATTTGCATCTATAGAAAAAGCAGAAATGGGTTCGGCACCCCTTTCAAAGGCAATGAATAACAATCCTTCATATGTGTGCCAAACCTTTTGAAACCAAAGGTTTCGCCTTCATTCAGACTACTCAGAGAGATACCTTGATCAAAACAACCCTTTCGAAAGCATAATCAAGACTTTCGAATCGATTGAAGCATGTAACATCAAAGGAAAGGTACCGTATCAATTCGAAAGCATGCATTCGGAAGCCACCTATCACGTCGAAGCCATCGACACTCCAACCCTTTGAAACCCTAGTAAACTACCTATCGGTAGAGTCAGAGGCTTGTATCTTTGCTTCTTATGACAACAAAGCAACACGAAAGGAAAAAGAGCATCAATCGCCCTTTCGAGAAGTCAAAAGCAACCCAGGAGAAAGCAGCAAAAAGAGACACCTAGACCTTAACAACAGCAAAAAGTGGACAAGGGACCCTTTCGACTGGGTTGAAAGGTCTGAAATAGGGAAATATGAAATGCAAGGATGAATGAGAGAACTTGGAAGAGAGGCCTTTCGAGAGCATCGAAAGCAAGCACACTAAAGAATGAGAGATGCCTTTCGACCATGATGAAAGGTTGGAAGCAAAAGATGGATGGACCTTTCGACTGGGTCGAAAGGAAGGGCGTGAAAGGGGGACGACTTGCATCCATAAATAAGACCCTAGGGGTCCGATTTTGGGGACCGGATTTTAGAATTCTAAACTCATTCTATTACTTCTTTGCAACAATAAAATCATTGTAACCCTAAATTGATTTGGGGAAAAAGCTCTAAAACTTGTACCTCTTTTGTGGATTAATGGAAATATAAGGAATGCATGGATTCATTAAGGATTTCAATTATGAGGAAGATCATTACAATCATCAGCTAGACTAATGATCAATTGCATATGATGCTACCTTATCTTATTAACTTCTTTCTATCTTATGCAAAGCCGAAGATCAACTTGGATATCAAACATGCTAAACACATTATTACCACGATGAACAATATATAATTACGGATAAAGATGGTGATGATGTTTCAATAATGATAAGTTCATAGAACTTACAAATATCCAAGATGATCTTTTATCATATACACCAAATATAGTTTGCACAATTGTGAATTAGATATTTTCGAAAGGATGAATTCCCTTTCAACTTGGTCGAAAGGGATGTCTCGAAAGAAATCTGGTTCATAAATGACAAGCAATTACACAAAGATGGATTCCTTTGAAAGGGACATACTCCCAACTACATTTCAACCCTTCCAAAGGAGTTCGTCCATAACGATGAAATCAATGACATCGAAAGCAGACATTTCTCTTTAAAGGCTAAGCAGACCTTAAGAAATAGACGAAAGGGATTGAGTGGACCCTTCGACATGGTCGAAAGGAATGAATGTTTAGTATAAATGGATATTTTCAACTCATTCGAAAGGAGGGCTTCGAATAAGATGCTTTCTCCTTCACCTTCGTTTTGATGAGGTTAATGTGGTCAATGATCCATTATTGGAACTTTACAAATTATCCTCCAAAAGCAGTTTGACCAAGTCAACATGATCGGAAGTAGGGTTTCGAAGGAAGTAATCTCTTTCATTTCTCTTTTAATAGTCTAATTTCGTTACATGAACAATTCAATTTTTCATCCACATAGCTTTGGAGATGTTGACAAGTTTTCTTATTAACATTCCATATAGAAAAACACTTGTTTTATGTACCTATATAGCGAAGTAGATGAAATAATTAAGATGTCCCAAAACCTTAGATCAAAATTTGAACCATTAGCTAACCTTAGATTGATACACACATGTGCACATACACTCTCCAATATTCTCCTTATTCCTAACTAAAATATACAGTGTAATAAATAATTGTGGTATGTAATTTATTACCCTAGTCTAGGTGGAACATTTTGAAGCAAGTAGACCTTGTGGCATATTAAGACTAAACTGAGATAATGTTATGTCTCCAAACATAGCACATATCCATATATTCCAACTCCTCCAAACATTATAGTAGCAAACTGTTCGGTAAAATTTGGATTAACACTCTTGATACAGTAGAAATAATATGATCGTGCTGATGGTGAGGCAGAAAAGTAGAAATTTAATATCTCAAAATAAGCAATCATAAATCATAGATGCACAAATAGAAAAAAAATCAAACACGGGATTTATCATTGTTTTACTATCACAATATTTTGTACATCTACTTTGAGAAGAGAACATTTTATCACTTATTGAGAATATAAGATTGATAGTGGAGGCAAAGAAGAAGAAATTTAAAGAAATAAGACTTGAGGGATGATATTAATCTCTAAAGAATGATTATCTTTATATAGAGATTAATACTGAGGGTTAAGTAATTGATTTAAGGTAATAAATCAATGGCTTATTACTTCTCTTATTAATATGTGAAATGTTTATCCATTTAATTATTTTTAGTTTCCTCCATTTTGCATGCACTTGATAAAATATCTTCTGTAATTTATTGTTTAGGGAATTGATAGATTACTTCAATCTCACAAAATAACTCCTTTTCAATTATATAATTCATTGCCTTCTTTAAGGCATTAAAGAGACGATAAATTTGAGTCACACATTGACTTAAATATCTCTCAATCCTTCTTCTTTAATATGGAAATTTTATGTCATCAAAATCTAACAACCTCCACCTTGATACTATATTTCCATACAAGCCTACCAACTCTACATCCTAATACTCCAATCAACTCTCAGGCTAGACACCATGGATACTTTCCCAATGAGCTTCGGCATGGCCTACACGCATTGCACTTTATCAACGAACTTTGGCAAGGTCACTGCTCGCAATTAATGTTTCCATGTAGAACCTATCAATCTCCATAATGAAAACAAATGTGTCCATCTACCAACTCATTGTCCCCATTTGCCACTATGTGACATCTAGCACCTAAAAAGTTAATTAAGTTCGAGCAATGCTCAAACTTTGCAGTATGCAAGGACTTGGTAAAGATATCTGCTGCATTCTCCTCCATGCGAATGTTTTGAAGATGAAACTAGCTTCTCTTCATTCTTCGAGATAAGAAATGACTCTGTCACCTCTATATGCTTCATCTTCGAGCTGAAAGCCATATTTTCTGCTAAGTGATCGCACTTTGACTATCACTACTTACCACAGCTCCATCATATATGAAGCCCAAATCAAACATCAAACGCTTTAAGTAGAGTGCCTCCTTAGCTGCTTTAGCAGTAGCTATCAGCTCTGCCTCTGTAGTTAACAAAGCAATTATAGTCAGCAACCTTACTCTCTAACCAATAGTTTGTCCCTCCAAGTGTGAACACATAATCTGAGAATTGCTTCATTCGATCTCTATCTTCGGCATAGTCAGAGTCACAAAATAAAACCAAGATGAAATCATTTTTTTCTACCGCCAAAAATGAGCCCACTGTCCGGTCCTCTAAGATACCTTGAAATTACTTCACAGCCTCCCAGTGCAACTTTCTTATATTTGTCATATATTTATCAACCAATTCAACAGTCTATGCAATGTCAGGCCTAGTGGAAGCCATAGCATACATCAAGCCACCAACTACACTCACATAAGGTACCTTCTCCATGTAAGCCTTGTCCTTCTCTGTGATCGAAGTTCCTTTAATAGAAAGCTGTATATGCAAAACCATAGGTGTATTAATTGCCTTTGCTCCCTCTATGCTAAATTGAGTAAGCATCTTCTAAGTATATTATTTTTGAGTAAACCTCAAAGTCTAAGCTTTCTATCTCTTTGGATTTCCATACCTAATTTCTTCCTTTGCTTCCCTAATGTCTTTCATCTCGAATTTTGCTTTTAACTTGAACTTTGGCTTATTTGTTTCAGCTTTATCCTTAGAAGCAATTGACATATCATCCACATACAAGAGCAAATACATCCAAGTACCATTCTTTATATGCTTAAAATAAACACATGCATCTTGAATACTATGAGTAAAACCAGGTGAAAGCATAAAATAATCAAACCTTTTGTACCAATGTTTAGGCTACTGCTTAAGTCCATAAAGAGACTTCTTCAACTTGCAAACACATTCTTCTTTCCTATTTACAAAAAATCATTCTGGCTACTTCATGCAAATGATCTCTTCTAAAACCACCATGCAAGAAAGCGGTCTTCACATCAAGTTGCTCCAACTTCAAGTCATGAGTTGCAACTATGGTAAGAAAAATCTAGATGGAGGTTTGTCTCACTACATGAGCAAATTTCTCAGCATAATCCATTCCCCAACTTTGTTAAAACCTATTTCAACCAATCTATCCTTGTATCTCCCGTCAACCTTCACCTTGAACACCCACTTGCAACCTATGCCTCAGCTTCCCTGAGGAGGTGGTACCAAATTCCAAGGCTTGTTCTTCTTCAATGACTCTAACTCCTCTTCAATAGTGCAAATCCACTTTGAGCTATCATTTGACTTCATAGCTTCTTCAAGGTTAAAAGGCTCATCATGAACCATATGTAGGGCATAATCAAACCAATCATTAAGGCCGAGGTTTGCATATTATCAATCTTCTTACTTTTTAGGATGCTTAATAGTCCTACGACTGACTCGAGTAAGTATAATATCGCCCAAACTCCTTTCTGCTCCACTTGAGCCAAACTTCCTCTATCTTCATGCACATCACCAACACTACTAGAAGGCACCTATGGACCACTCTGTGACGTCTCATCAACTGCATCTTCACTTCTATCAAAAGCAACTATAACTCCACAACTAGGTTGAAATGTGGGAACTACTTCCATCTCCTTAAGCCTATCATAATCAACAGATATGGTTGGTAACTCTTCCTTAGGCTTGAACATTGCAGACTCATCAAATGTAACATGTTTGGAATGTACAATCATCTAATCAGTTGGGTTCCAAATTTGATACCCATTGACCTCATTTGTGTATCTCATAAATTTTCCCTTGTACGCCCTAGCCTCCAACTTATCATCACATGTATGATGCATATACACAGGACAAACAAAAATACAAAAGTAACCAAGATACACTGCTTTACCTCTCCACTTTTATGTTGGAATTTTCACATATATGGCTGAACATCGAATTTGATTTATAATATGTGCTATAGTCGAAAAACTTCAGCCTAAAAGTCTTTGGATAAGCCCATAGTTAATCTTAAGCAACCGATAGTTTCAAGTAGAGTCTGATTCACCCTCTCAGAACCTCCATTGGATTGCGGATCACCAGGGGTAGCGAAATGTATTTGAATACCATGCTGCTTAGAGAAATCAAGGAACTCTCTAGAGACAAATTTTCTACTATTACCAAACCTAAGAACCTTCAAATTACAACCAGACTGGTTCTCAACTAGCATCTTCCAAGCTTTAAATTTCCCAAAAATTTCTAACTTGGCCTTCGTCGCATAGACCCAAACTTTCCATGAAAAGTCATCAATGAAGGAAATAAAATACTTTGCTCCCTCAATGGACTACTAGTTCCTAGAAATCTGTATGAACATAATCAAGTATTCTCTCTAATCTATGAACCCCAACTCCAAAACATACCTCTGTCTGCTTTCCAACACACACTCCTGGCAAAAATCCAGCTTGTCAAAGCTTTCTTCTTTGGTCATCTTCCATCCGCGAAGCAACTTCAACCCTTATACAAAATATGACTATATCTAAGGTGCTAAAGTTTGGTGCCATTCAAAGCACGAGCACTCTCTAATCTAACATAAGACTCCCCAAGCACAGTGGTTCCTTTCAGCAGATACAGATTTTGAAACCCATCACCCATCATCTATACTAACACAACCTTAGAAACGTTCAAAATATCCTTCTCTATATTCACCTTGCATCCCATGGATGCCAAGGGCCATAAAGAGATCAATGACTACCGAAGACCTAGAACATAGCGGACTCCTGTCAAAGTGCGAATTATTCCATCAAACATGCGAATCGATATTATACCCACTCCCATGTCTCTACAATAAGCATCACTTCCCATAAGAATTGCAATTCACTACTTTCCAACAAAAGAGCAGAAGTAATCCTTATTTCGCATCATGTGGAATGATGCTCCTGAATCAAGCACCAATTGGTCTGATACATCTGATGTTGATGTAGTCAACACACCATCAGATAAAGCATTTCCATCATAATCGATGATGATCTATCCTTAGTCTTCCTCTTAAAATCTGGAAAATTTCTTTTCCAATGGCCTAGTTTCATACAGTGGTGACACTTCTCATCTCTAGAATTTCCTCTCCAACCATTTTCGGGCTTCCAGGACTTGGAATGCCCCTTAGGATTCCAACCCTTCTTCTCCTCTCTTCCACTCTCAACAATTAACCTTGACTACTACTGCTTCCTTTACCTTCACTCGTCTCCTTTATATGATTTCTCAAGTCTTCTAAGAGAACACCCGATTTCACATCCTCTACTGTCAAAGTGTCTCTCCCATATATCAAACTATTAGTGAACATATGTAACACTCTAGAAGGGAACACAAAAGAACCCTCGCCTTCTGCTCTCATCCACCTTCAAATCAAAAATCTTCATCCTCGTTAGAAGATTATCGAAGAAACTAAGATGTGGATTCACTGAAGTACCCTCTCTCATCTTCATGGTGAAAAATGCCTTCAGCAAAATTAGACGGTTTATAGGCGACTTGTTCAAGTAGAGATTCCCCAACTTTGATCATCTTTCAAGTAGAGAGTAGTAAAATCCCATTATTCCAAATCCTCCTTCTCCGTTGCTAAAAATTAGCAGGCAATTTCTAGTGTCAAACACCATCTGATGGACCATATTCCTCCTTAGAGCGGCCTTCATCCTTCATTATCACTTCTCGATGTAATTATCCCCATTCCACTTCTCTCTCGCCAACCGGGATGTTGATGCCACACAAGATCCTCTAATAAATGTCTTGCTTCAACTGGGGCACCTTCATCTCCTAGCATACTGGCTAACACCTTTCTTCAACAACCAAATAGCTTCGACACCAGACTGTTGAGAAAATTTGGACTAACACCCCAAAAACAGTGAAAATAGTAGGATCCTGTTAATGCTCAAGTAGAAAAAACAAATAACTAATATACAAAAATAATCAATCATAGATCACAGAAGCATAAATAGAAAAGAAAATCACATACAGGATTTATAGTGGTTCCACTATCACAAGTCAATGTACATCCACTTTGGGGAGAGGAAATTTTATTAATTTCTGAGAAAAGAAAATTACATGATTCATAATGGAGGCTAAGAAGAAAAAATATGAAGCAATACAACTTGAGAGAATGATATCAATTTCCAAAGAATGACAATCTTTATATAGAGATTATTATTTAGAGTTGAAGTTATTAATTTATGGTAATAAATCAATGCCTCATCAATTCTCTTATTTATATGGTAAATGTTTATCCATCAGATATTTCCAGTTTTCTTCAATTTGCATACACCTAATAAAATGCCTTCTTTAATTAGTTGATTAGAGAATTGATTGATTACTTCAATCTCTCAAAAGAACTCTCTTACGTTTAGACAATTCTTTGCCTTCTTTAATGCATTAAAAGAGGCAATAAATTTGAGTCACATATTAACTCAAATATCTCCTAAATCTTCTCTAATACGAAAATATTGTATCACCAAAACCTAACATAAACAAGAAATTATAAACCATAAAATAACATGATATATAATATAAACACTATTGAGTATGAAGGAAGGCATCTTGCTTTATGAAAAAAAACAACGAATATTGGTTTGATTGCTTTAGGAAAGGTAAAAATCTGGAAAAACAACATGTCCATAATAGCAAAATCCATGTAGTCACAGAGCAATTGGAAGCTAAGAAAGATTCAGTAAATGGACTTCAGGTTCGGCGAAGGGAACATGATCAACTGTCCTGACCCAGAATAAACTCGCTACCAATATAGTTGTGATAACTGTGGAGGAAGAAGGTTATTGAAATTATCAAATAGCATTGACCTTATCCCATCTTTTCATCCAATAGGCAATTCATAATGTGGTCCTTTGGATAATACAAAAATATAGATGTATACAATAGATTAATTTATAAGAGATACATATTTAATTTGATGTAAGCATGCAAACAGTATGTGAAATTAAATGGTTTGTAAATAGTATTTTACTGAACACCACATCCCTAGTAACAAAAGCCATAATGTCGGAGCAAGATACTATATCTAGGAAAACTTTTTCTAACCTTAATTTTACACCAGTCCCATATTCAACAACACTATATAAACAAAGCATGGACATAGCATCTCATGCACAAAATTCTGTATAAACTCATCAATGTGCAGTATCAAATTGGTCTCAAATTTAAACATTAACAAATTAACGCTAAAGGTTTCATAAATTTCATTTATAAACTATCAAGAGGTCTAGTTCACCAAAGAATCCTAATTTATTTAGAGGGATATAATAGAAGCCCTTAAATTATGATTTGTCTCTTTAACGATTAACATCCTGTTTTAGCATATTGTTAAAAAATGTGTATTAAAATGCCAATAAACACAAATAAAATTAGTAAGATGTTAAAATGCGTGATCAAATGTTTTGGATTAGACATATAAGCATGGTGAAGTCTATACAAGATCTTTGATGTCCATGGACCCAGATACACATCGCTTCATTGTTTTAAAAAAGCCATATGACTTTTTAAATACCCAAATATAATGATTTCTTTCTTTTAATATCTAAAAACTCACTTTTTTGAGTTTTTCGAGTTATGTGCCTAAAAAATACTAAACAAACTTGTTTCATAATTCAAAGATCTTGCGATATTTTATATTTAAATTCCAGAATATTTACAAAGCATAAATGAATAAATCCATAATGCTAATGATAGGATTGATGATTACAACTTATCAATATAAGTTATCATGGTTTTAGTCAAAATTAAACTTTAAACAAAAGAAATATAAAATGCATCTTAGGCATTTAAAAATTAAAAATGAAAGCATTTTTAGGGAAAGTGCTTTCAAATGATTTTTAAACTAAAACCACCTTTAATTAGGAATGTCCAAATACATAAAATCCGTCATTAATCAAAACAACATACCCAATATACTTATAACATTTAGCCCATGAATATTAAAAGAAATTGAACAATATCTATTGTCTCTTTGGTTAATGTACATCTAATGCAAAACAAAAGACGAAATCTTGTGTAAGTTAATCAAATTTATTCTTTTCGTTGGACACACTATGGAGACACATTTGATAAGCTTGTGTCTAACTTTAGCAAGCTAATCAACCTCTTGTTATACAATATGTGTTAAGATTAACAGTAATGAAACAACTTAATTAATGCATGGACAAAATTTAAGTATATGCTAATTTTCAAAATAATACTGTTTGCACCAAAATGGGACAAATACCTAATTAATTAACAAATGAATATTAAAAGATTTAAAAGACTAGATGAGACTAGAACACATAAGATGTAGAGTGGTTCGACAAAAATCAATAGCTTATGTCCACTATCAAATTTGTTACTGATTATGCTTTTATTTACAACAATGGTCTTACAACTTAGTCGGGTTAGGATTGGGCAAAGTTTTGGGCATAAAATCAGATAACCAAGAATAAAAAGAGAAGATCCCTTTTCCTTTGCACCTCCCCCTCTATTTACAAATCAAAGGCATCACAAAAATTACCTAAATAAGCTTACCAACATTCTCTACTTCTTGCATGAAGCTCTATGCTAGAGATCGTTGCCAAGCCGCTAATGATGATGGATCAATACCGAGTTGTCTTCATATCTGGATATTGAGTTATATGACTTTCGTTCATGTGCTTTAAACTTTCTTTGTATTCCATTTATTGAACATGCACTTACTGACTCATTATAGAGATGAAATAGTCGATACCAAGTTGAGAATCAAAACACGGTACAGAATTGTGCATTTGACTTGTAATTTCATCTTTTGCTTCTCGTCAATTGACTTGTCTGAAAAATGAGTAAGTACTTTCTCATGGTAAGTAAGGATCGGTACCAACTTTTGGAACTTCACCCGAACTATGGCATTAGACTTGCATCCCTGACTTCTAGTCTATTTTATAGGCATTCGGTGGTTTTGATTGATTAAGATACTACTTGGTATAAAAGTGGGATAACACATGCCCCTCAAAAGCATGCCCTGTGTTAACAAGGCATGGTTAGCTATTGACTCTAAACTTCGATTTGAAAAGATACCTTCATCCTTTGAACTGTCTTTATGAAGCGATACATCCTTCCTGGATCAATTTATCGCTTTAAATAGTTGCGAATTTACATCCTTTGAATGATATAAAAGCTGAAATATCCCACTTAGATTCCTTATTCAAATTTGGAAATCCTGATTGTTTCTTCTTTCATTTAGTCAAGCAGGATTTCATCTTCCTTCTTCATTTATTTTTCATTTTCATTGCCATTCTTTTTCTTCTTTCTTTAATTTTTAAATTTCTCTTGAATCAATATATGGAACGGTACTAATCATTTTCTAAGTATTACTACTTAAGTAACATTTAGTTATTTTTTTGCTTTCACTTTGCCACATTCAGTTCGACTTCGACTTTTAGCTCTCATGATTTATTGTCTTCCATGCTTCGCCAATGCCACTACTAGCACCAAGCTTCCTTGTTGATCATCTTTGAACATTCTACATCACCAACTTAAAAGATTTAATTAGCACCTTTGAATCATAAGGATCTACCGTCGACTGAATCAATTTTCAACTCGGCTTCTTGAACTTACCGTCATCTCCTTGCATTGCCTTTGACCTTAGGTAGGTGGCCACTACTGCTTTTAGGTCGCCCATGCCTGATAAAGGTCTCTGACCATATTCGAGCATAGCTCCACACTTTATCTTCTTCAGTGCATTAAGCCATGCCAATGGGAAGGCTGAATTTGAGTATTCCTTGAATTTTTTGAGGCCGACTCCTAGACAACGTGGGTCAAACTCCAAGTACTCTTGCACTTTCGTATGCTCGTTGTTGATTTAGGGTCTTTTTAGGCCTAGACTTGGATTTTGCATGGCCATGGATTTTTACATGTTTTGGAAAAAATTTAAAGTGCAAAGAGATAATATTTGATTTCTATCAACTCTTGGTCGAGTACAGATCAGTGGCTTGGTTCCGATGGGATGGTTTCAAGAATGATCACGTCAAACATGTCTTGGCATTTAATGTATGCTTGCATTAATATATTGGCTCAAACACTTCACTCTTGTGTTCCTGCAAAGGAAAGTTCCATGTCGCTCCGCACAATGGTTCTGTTATCATGAACTCTACGATAACGGGTAAAATCCAATACATAGTTTCATAGTACGACGGAGCTTGTTTACTAGCATGAGTGAGCTATCTATACCGAATATTTGCATATATCATGCACTGGAAATAGGACACTCACTACATAAATTGAACTATGCCTCTGTCAATGTATGAGATCCAGTTGGTCAATACACGTTGACATCTATTGGGTCTTATACATTGGCTACACGGGGCTTAATTACATCATGAAGATCATAGATAAATCTTTCTTGACCTTGCTCATGCATTTAATTTTTCAGTAAGATATGAACCATAGACGCTGCTCGCGTTTCGCTGCTATAGCTATAGGTCTATCTACTTTAGAGTTTACTCCACCCACAGCTTCAACTTTTGCCCCAACATTTATTTCGACACCTTCTCGACTCGACCATCTCGTCATCAGCCTGAGCAGTCTTTATAAGTGGTCCTTTTCATAACATAAGATGAATCTTAGGTATGCTTGCCTCTGATATTAATCTTGAGGGCACTATGATTATCGACAACCCTTCAGATTCTCCAACATTTACTTTGACCACGGTTGACGGTAGGAGAATCTGTGACTGGCGTGGAATTCCTTTTGAAGAAGTTTTTACTCCAAAGTCCTCTCAGTAGGCCCATGCCCCACTAGATGGCTATACAGCCTATAATCGTTATATGTGTCTTTCTAGGGGTGTTACTCCATTCAATCATTTTATTCGGCTCGTCTTTCAATTGATAAAGCTTGCCCCCATCCAACTTTATCCAAGTGGCTATACTTTGTTGAATTGCACCTACTTGAGTTTTCTTTTCCGCTTGGGAAGAGTGCCTATGCTTGATGTTAGCACCAAAATTGGTCACTAACCTCGTTAAGAAAGATTGTGTAGAGAGATAAATTATGAAAGTAAATTTAAACAAGGAACAATATGCTAAATTGAATGCTAAGACGAGAATACCAGATTTATAGTGGTTCGACGTAACTGCCTACGTCCACTTTGAGGTTAATCTTTATTGCTTTACTAGATAATTGATTACAGATACAATCCGTTTGCCAATTATTTGAATACAATTGCTAAGTAAAGAGGATGAGTTTTGAATGTGGCAGAGTCTCCCCAGTGTTCTCGAAAAAAGGTCCATTTCACTGTGCCCCTGCCCCTCTATTTATAGACAAAGATGGGTTGGACTTCCCTGGTGGGCCTGGCAGCCGAATACCTTGGCTCAAATGGAGTGGTCACTGTATGCCGAACCGAACAGGCCGAATGGTCGGATGCCGAACCATCCTCTTCATGCCGAACGATGCGCTTTGTTGTGTGGGAAGAGTAGGCCGAGTAACAATCGAAGTCGGTCATGCTGGGAAGAATGCCGAGCCATCTTTGACTACCGAACGTCCTTGGTATGCCAAACGATACGCTGGCCGAGCGATGTTTCTAGCCGAACGATATCTTGACCAAATGAGGTCTCTAGCCAAACGATTTCTCGACCGAACGAGGTCTCTGGCCGAACGATGCCTTTTGCCGAACCAATATCTTGACCGAACGAGGTCTCTGGCCGAACGATGCCTTTTGGCCGAACGAAGTCTTTTGGTCGAACGAAGTCTTTGGCCAAACAATGCTATTGGTCGAGTGCTCCTGGATGCCGAGCGTTCCTGAATGACGGTTGCAAAACGATCCAGTTGGGCTGAACTGTGGGTATGCCGAGTACTAAGTTGCCTGGCCCAATCTCTAGGAAACACTTGCCCCCCAAAGTGTATTACGTGACTGAACGTGATATGCTTTGAATTACGTATCACCCATGCTTCGCTTCGAACCTCGGTTCATCACTCTTGGGGGTTGCTTTCTTGTGAATGCCGGTTATGGAGGTGTGTGCCGAACATAGTGTAAATGCCGAACGACAAAGTCGAAGCCGAACGTTTTGTGCGTGCCGAACGATACCCTCTTGACCGGCCTTATCGGTTATGGCCTCTTCAACTTCTTCTTCCTCCCTATAAAACCAAGCGTCCTCCCTCTTTTCCTCTTTTCCACTTTTATTTCTGTCATTCTCCAAAAACTTGCAATTCTCGCCTGTTAATCGGATACTTAAATCCTAATCAATCCTTTCCAAGTTTCGATCTACCGACTAGGTATTATCCCTTCTATCTAAATCCCTTCCATGATTAAATACTTTCAATAAGAGACTTAGGTTTGTGCATTAGAACCATAGCCGAGAGGGTTACGTGGATGGAGGAACCAAACATTGATTAGGATATCTTTAGGGCTGAATAATGTGAGGCGAGGAGAAATGACCAGGGATGATCGCTCGTAGGAGTTGTTGGGTGATGTGTGGTAGTTCGGCTTAACTTCTTCGTGCCGAACCAGACCGGAAGAAAAGAAAGAGTAGAGGAAGTGTTGGAGGCGATTAGGATGCCGAACGGCATAATCTGGGATGACTTGCCGAACGACCTGTTCTTGTTGTTCGGTGTGGATGGAGGAGGAGAGGAGTGGAACTGTAGCCAAGGGTGGAGTGCCCAACGTTAAAGCTCGGGATAAATCTGGTTCGGCGTGTCCTACCATACGCTGAACAGTGGAATGGAAGGCTAGGGTGGAGGCATGAACTAGTGGGGATGCCGAACGTTATCTTGGTCGAGCGAGACCTTGGCCGAACGATGCTGTGCCGAGCGCTAACTAGTTCAAACGATAGTTAGGCCGAACGAAAATTTGGCCGAACAAGTTATAGGCCGAACGGTAGCTTGGCCGAACAATCAAAAATGCCGAACCATATCAAGGCCGAACAATGATAAATGCCGAAACATACTTAAGCCGAACAACGTGAATGCCGAACCATACTTAGGCCGACCGAACATAAATGTCGAACCATACTTAGGCCGAACAACGTGAATGCCGAACCATACTTAGGCCGACCGAACATAAATGTTGAACCATACTTAGGCCGAACATCACAAATGCCGAACCATATCAAGGCCGAACAATCATAAATGCCGAACAGACAATTGCCTTGCCTAATCACATAACAAAACAAGGACAAGGACTCTAGCATACTAGCATATCAAATTGATCCGGACGATTAACTCCCTAGCTTTAGTAGACATAAACCTGAACTTAGATTGACATAATCGGATAGCTTCTTTTAACGTTTTCTGAATCTGAAACTGTAATCACCATAAGGCAGGCTTTTGGAGACGGTCAGCGATGACGGTCTTCGAAGGCGATGATTTGAAGCTCAGCTTTATATCAGTAACCTTGTGACCTTCAAATTTTCAACGCATATACACGATTGATTGCACTAGTTCACACACCACGTGGGGGGAATATTCGTGTTGTTAATTCTAACGTTGAACATTATTCAAGTATAGTTTTCACAGGTGCTTAGCCAGATTCACTATTTATTGGAGATGTCTAAAAAATCTAGCTCCGCCACTATCTCAGATAGGCCCGGGCCATCTTCAAATCAAGAAGTTGCGGACACTTCGAATCCATCAACTTCCCCGCTCATAATTTAGCTCCTGATGCCCTGGAGGCATCGATTCTCTTGGATGATCCGATCGATTCACAGGCTTCAAAAATTAACGAAGTCGCGCTTCGGCGAATATGCTCTATCCACGGAATGGCTTTCGCCAACGTGTTGGTTCCGTCGAGGCATGATCATCCACATCTTCCCCCAGTTGGGTATACGGCCTGTAATAAGTTTATGTGCTGGATGGGCAGCGTGCCTCCATTCAACTTATTTCTTCGGGACATGTTGCAATACATAGACATCGCCCCATCGCAGCTGCATCCAAACGGCCATGCGTTCATATACGAGACCTACCTCCTTTTCATGGCCTTCTTCTCTAGGCCTCCAACTCCCGGCGACATCAGATATATTTATATGATTAAGAGGCGGAAAGATAGCCCCACCTTTGTGTTACTCGAGCCGTACCACAAATGCCAAATTTTGACCGGAGCATGTAGCAAATTTGCCCTGTACAAACAGGAATGGTTCTATGTGCGTTGCCCTCCTGGTTTCACGAGGAGATGGGTTGAAGGCAGTAAGTCTTTTCCCTGAGTCGACATTCGCGCTCTATCGGTGCTATGCTTTTTCTAACTTCTTGTTTCATCTTTTTAGGTATCAACCCACGTCCTGAGGGCCGAGGATATTCTGATACCGTTGAAGCCATTAGAGCTCTTCCCGCCGAGGAACAGGACATCCGAACCCTCATTTCAAATGAGTCATTATCGAGATTCGGACTGTTAGCAGGAGGTCGCCGGATTAGTCTTCCTGAGGGCGTCTCCATTCCCAAGCCCGCATCCGGTAAAGGGAAAAAACTAGCTGAATCGTCATCATGCCATATCTATGATGTACAGGAAGGGGAGAAAATCAAAGAGAGTGAAGCTCCTGAAACACAAGGCGAGAATGCGGGTCCTACTCAGGATCCGCTGGTCGAAGTGCATGATATTGAAACGTCATCTTCCCCTTCGAAGGGGAAAAAGAAATTGACGTATAAGATGCGGAAGGAGAAGGTTGGCGGAACTTCCAAAGTTACGCTCATCCCGCCAGAGAAAGAGGCTTCTTCACAGCACATGGAAAGTTCTTTAAAGGGTCTGTCGAACCTCACCATTCCCTACGATCTACTCAATTACGGTTTCGACGATCCAAAAACCCTTAAGTTTCATTCGCCCGCTAGAGGCGACACGGGAGTTCAAGCCCCAGTCCAGGGAGATGACACTCCAATCAGTAAAGATAAAGGAACTGGTCCGTCGGGGGGAACACTAGGACACACACGCACACACGCACTTCACCATACAATTCAATTTTTTCAATTACCCCTATTTTTCCTAACTTGCCGTTATTTTTTATTCTATGCAGGTTACATGGGGCGCTCCCACGGGTTCGATCGCCTCCACGGTTCTTCTGTATTTCACCATCCGGGACGGGATTCAGGCTCCGGTAGACGTAGGGATAGAGACGACTTCGAAGATCGAGACAACCGTCCCCGTGAATTGTCTTATCGAAAGAAAACATATTCCCAGTCTTCATACTCTCGCGATCCCCCTCCTCAAACTGAGCCCGACAGAGAAAAACTTCTACAAAAGGGGTCTCAACCGGATGTTTCTCGAGACCAACATTCCAGTTCATCCAACACACGGCAATCTCGGGAACATCGGAAAAGAACAGAACTTTCAAAGCCTCCTCCCCCTGTTACTGTGGCTGACCCAACGATAGCAGAGAAGATGGTCGATCTTAAGGCTAAATTTCCAAAAATCTTCTTTGACGGCCTGAAGTTCCTCCTAGCTATTCATCACATCCCAGGGCATGTCAAGCAGAGTGTCATCGCCTGCAACAACGGCGTCTATGTTCAACATGACGCGTTTGTACACTTGGTCGAAAAAGTCTCGAAAGTATCCGTTGAGCGACAACAGGAAATTGACCGTTTGAATCTGGAAGCTATCTTCGACAAGGACATCATCAAGCATCAAGATGAAGAGCTCGCTTCGTTCAAGTCCAAGCTTGAAGCCGCAGAAAAGAATGCTAAGGAGACTGCGGAGGCCGTTGCTCGTCTAGAGACGGCCCATAAGAAAGAACTTGATGTCGCAGTCCAACGCAGCGGGACCCTAGCTCTAGAGAAAGATTTTATTCAAAAAGAAAGGGATACACTCGCCCTGCAGGTCAAAGAGCTGAAGGAGCTTCTCTCTAAGGAGAGGGAAGAAAAGATAGCGGCTCAAGAAGAGTCTCAACGGTACTGTAACGAGATCGTTGATACACGCCTCCTGAAAGCAAAGCTCGATGATGAGCTGTCTAAGGTTGAGGTAATGAAGAGCGAAGCCCGTGAGGAGGGTAAGCGACTAGCTTCCGAGGAGATCAACTCCCATCTTGAAGCAGCTGCAGAAGCCGGCAGAGAAGAGGTCAAGTGTATATTTGACCCGCTGATTGCTGAATACAGCGCCCGCGTCCTTATGCACCGGGAGCTGACATTCCTAGGCGAGGGCTATCTTGAATCTCTAGCTGAGGCCTGGGAGACTTTAATAAAGATTAGGAAGGTTGAGTCGGGAACTGAGGAGGTTGACGAGGAGGCTTTAGTGAGAGAGTTTCTCAGGGGGAATAATCCATCGGATTTGTCTGCAGCTATGGCTCTCTTTTGTAAAGGCTCTTCCCCGTCGAAAAAGAAAGATGGCGAAGCCGGTCCATCTGGAACCGAGGCTGCAGCCCTTCCTCCTACTCAACCGGTTGATCGACCAGCACTTGACCCATTTGAGCAGCATGTCGGCTACGATCCGGAAGATCCCGGTCTCGGCGTTCATGTGCTATCCCCTATTCTAGAGGGTGAAACTCCATGCGTAGCTGATAACCAGCCAGAAACCGGTATAAAACTCTTCTTCTAGAAGTCCAAAGATCTGTCGCTTTCTGTTAGCGGTTATAGGTCCTAATGTTCGTTCTTTATGTTTTTATGCAGGCCGCTCTTATCCTGAACCAACTCCGAGGAGCGACAACGCCAAGGAGGAGGCAGGGAAAACAAGCAATGTCACTTACGCGGGAGTAACTCCCGGCCCTGACGCTCAAGTGATCGGCGCGCTAGATGATGATAAGTTTGACACTTCATCTCCCGTTGAAGGGGGTGATGAAATCGAAATCACTGGTGCCTCAGAACATACTTCGAAGATGAGCATGAAGGAGCGACTCGCAGAAGAGAAGAAAAGAAGGTCGAGATCAAGGTCGAGCCTCAAATACTGGAACTTACCGACCCGCTGAATAGGCCTCTGAAAATCATTCTCCCTGGAAAATCCAAACCGCTGGATGTTCCTCCTCCCACTCCTGACTCTGCTTCTTTGGCAAGCAAAAAATCCAAGAGGAAGCGTGAGGGAGAGGAGTCATCTGAGAAAACAAAGGAAGACAAGAAAAAGAAGCCGAAGAAATAGCCACTATACTCGTTCAACGAGATTTTGCTTAGGTCCTGTAACTATTTTTACATTTTCGTTTTCGTAGTTCATGTAGATAGATTTTTTGACTCCAAGTTTTGGAGGAGTAGTTGTGTAACCCCTTTTTGGATCATTGAATAAAGTTTAGTTTCTTTATCACTTGAACGATTCTTTTGCTTTTTTAGCTTTTTGTATAACTGTGGTCAAAACTCAAGTTCTTATGAGTTGCATAATTTCCCAATCCATTCTTACATTGTTCGAACATTCTTTGGAGTGGCATATTTCTCGTTTCATGTTTTTGGGTACTTAGAATTTTTTCTAATCCGCGCTTCGGGGATTTAGAGTAATTCGGTCCGCATTCAGGGGACCCGGAGATTCGAATCATCTATACTCTAGTCCGCCCTCCGGGGACTTAGAGTACTCCGGTCCGCACTCAGGGGACTCGGAGATTGAAGTCGTTTATACTCTAGTTCGCACTCGAGGGACTTAGAGTACTCCGGTCCACACTCAGGGGACTCGGAGAATGAAGTCGTTTATACTCTAGTCCGTGCTCTGGGGACTTAGATTACTCCAGTCCGCACTCAGGGGACTCGGAGATTGAAGTCGTTTATACTCTAGTCCACGCTCTAGGGACTTAGAGTACTCCGGTCCGCACTCAGGGGACTCGGAGATTGAAGTCGTTTATACTCTAGTCCGCGCTTTGGGGACTTAGAGTACTCCGGTCCGCACTCAGGGGACTCGGAGATTGAAGTCGTTTATACTCTAGTCCGCGCTCTGGGGACTTAGAGTACTCCGGTCCGCACTCAGGAAACTCGGAGATTGAAGTCGTTTATACTCTAGTCCGCGCTCTGGGGACTTAAAGTACTCCGGTCCGCACTCAGGGGACTCGGAGATTGAAATCGTTTATACTCTAGTCCGCGCTCTGGGGACTTAGAGTAGTCCGGTCCGCACTCAGGGGACTCGGAGATTGAAGTTGTTTATATGAGTTCGTACATCATACAGAATAATGTAACTCCAGCAGTTCATCACCCGACTATGAGATATAGAAACATTAGTAATTCATGGAAAAGACGGCTTCAAGCCTTTATTAATGAAAACCAACTAAATTGCCTGATTACGTGGTCAAAAAGAAACTAAGAGATAACGGAACAAAAACATACAGGGCATAACTACACCTAAAGCTAAGTGTAATAACGTCGCAAATGTTCACTGTTCCAGGCTCGGGGGAGCGTCACGCCATCAACGGTCGCTAGCTTGAAAGTTCCCTCTCCAAGCTTCCGTTCAATGACATATGGACCTTCCCAGTTGGGATTCATACGTGATGGTACCGGGAAAACTCGTTTCAAAACGAGATCACCCACATCAAGGATTCTTGGGCGGACATTCTCGTTGTAGTATCGCTTGACTCGATGCCTATATGCCGCCCTTAATTCGGCCTCTTCATGTTTTTCATCAACGCAGTCCAGTGATTCCAATAAGAGATCTCGATTTGTCTTAGGATCATAATGAGTCACTCGATGTGATTGAACTTCAAGCTCCACGGGTATAACAGCTTCCGAGCCATATGCCAATGCAAATAGAGTATGGTCAGTCGCGGACTTGTGGGTAGTTCTATAAGCCCATAGCGATGTTGGGAGTTCATCTACCCACTTGCCTCCAGCCTTTTCTAAACGCTTCTTCAATATGGACTTGATTATTTTGTTCACGGCTTCAACTTGTCCATTAGCCTTCGGATGAGCAACGGCAGCGAACTTTTTCTCAATGCCATACTTTGAACAGAAATCTTTGAACTCATTACTTTCAAACTGAGTTCCGTTGTCCGTAATAATGGTTCGCGGGAGGCCAAATCGGCATATAATATTTCGTACAACGAAATTAATGACCTTCTTGGAGGTGATTGTGGCTAAAGGCTCTGCCTCGGCCCACTTCGTGAAGTAGTCGACTGCAACTATCGCGTATTTTGCACCACCTTTGGATATAGGCAAAGAACCGATTATGTCGACTCCCCAGATTGCAAACGGCCAAGGACTAACCATTTGTGTCAGTTCCGTTGGTGGAGCTCTCGGAATTTTTGCATATCTTTGACACTTGTCACATTTTCTTGCATAATCTGCAGCATCCCGATTCACAGTTGGCCAATAGTATCCGTAACGGAGGATCTTTTTCGCTAGCGTTTGCCCCCTAGTATGGTCGCCACATTCTCCCTCATGAACCTCCTTCAGGACCCGCTTTGTCTCATCATGGGCAATGCATCGTAATAAGGGGACCGAGAACCCTCTCCGATACATCACTTCGCCATGCAACACATATCGAGCGGCTTTGCGAATGACCTGTCGTCTTTCGCTTCTTCTTTCGGGCAAAGTCCCGTTTAGCAGGTATCGTTTGAATGGGGTCATCCACAACTCCTCTTCGATTTCTGTTTCCAACGCAACATCGACTTCCATCATATCTATGCTTGGAGTGTGTAAGGTTTCAACGGGAACTAATCCCATCTGCTGCGCATCGCCAATGCTTGCGAATTTGGCCAACGAGTCGGCTTCCTTGTTTTTTTCACGCGGGACATGCGAACTGTCATAATGTTCGAAGTTCGCCAATAGTTCCTAAACCAGAGCAAGGTATGGAGCAAGCTTTTGCCCCCTTGCTTGGTAGTCTCCTCGCACTTGGTACACCACCAGCTGTGAGTCACAAAAGATTTCAACTGATTTAACCCCGAGTTCTCCAATGAGTTTTAAGCCAGCAATCAGTGCTTCATATTCTGCTTCATTATTCGTAGCCGGGAAATTGAGCTTCAAAGCTTAACAAATCGATTGATTTTCTGGAGTAACGAGAACTACACCAGCCATGGAGCAACGGTCGTTTGATGCCCCATCGGTGTACAATTTCCATCGAATGGGGGGAATGACACTGTGATTATCTGGTTCGTCAGATATAGTAAACTCAGCGATGAAATCTGCAAATGCTTGCCCTTGTATGGCTCTTCGTGGCAGGTAGGTAATATCGAACTGACTCAACTCGATATTCCATTTTAACATCCTTCCAGAAGTTTCTGGTCGTTGGAGTACCTGCCGTAAGGGCTGATCGGTATAGACACCGACTGAGTGTGCTTGAAAGTATGGACGCAGCTTACGTGATGCAATCACCAAGCAATAGGCCAATTTCTCAATTTTAGGATAATTTCTTTCTGCCCCCGTTAAACGTTTGCTAACGTAATACACCGGCTTTTGGACTCGGTCCTCATCGCGGACCAAAGCCGCACTTATAGCATGCAGGGATACGGCCAAGTATACGTACAGCATCTCGTGGTCTATTGGTTTTGACAGCACTGGAGGACTCTCCAGATGCCTCACCAGATCTCGGAATGCTTCCTCACAATTAGATGTCCATTCGAAATTCCTCTTCCCTTTCTTTATTATATCGAAGAAGGGAATGCACTTGTCCGTGGCTCTGGATATAAACCGACTCAGCGCAGCCACTTTTCCATTCAAGCTTTGCACCTGTTTTATAGTTCTGGGTACTTGCACATCTCGAATAGCTTGAATCTTTTCTGGATTAGCTTCAATTCCCCTAGCATTGACAATGAATCCTAAAAACTTCCCCGACGCAACACCAAAGGAACACTTCAGAGGGTTGATCTTCATCCCATAATATCTGAGTATTTCGAACATCTCAGCTAAGTCTCGAATGTGGTCGTTTGACTGTCGTGACTTCACGAGCATGTCATCCACATAGACTTCCATTGTTCTACCAATCTGGTCTTTGAACATTCGATTCACCAACCGTTGATAGGTCACTCCCGCGTTTTTCAATCCGAAAGGCATTACTACATAGCAATATAGCCCAACGTCTGTGACGAAACAGGTGTGCTCCTGGTCCGGAATATGCATCGGGATCTGATTGTATCCCGAGTACGCATCCATGAATGACAACAGCTCGTGTCTCGCAGTGGAGTCGACCAACTAATCAATCCTAGGCAATGGGAAACTGTCCTTGGGGCATGCTTTATTCAAATTGGAATAATCTACGCAAGGTCTCCATTTCCCATTTGCCTTTTTCACCGGTACGGGGTTTGATACCCATTCAGGGTAGAGGGCGTCGCGGACGAACCCATTGGCTTTGAGTTTGTCCACCTCCTCTCTGAGAGTAGCGGACCTCTCCGGGTCCATCCCTCTCCTCTTTTGTTTAACCGGGACATACTTCGGGTATATGTTCAACATATGACTCGTAATAGCGGGATAAATCCCATACATGTCAGAATGTGTCCAAGCAAAAACATCAAGATTCGCTCGGAGGAAATCACTGAGATCTTCAGTCATTGCGGGGCTAAGTTATGATCCAATCTTCAGTACTCGCGACGGATCGTCTCGGCTGACTGAAATGTCAATTGTCAATTCAGCCGGTGCTGCCTTTTCTTCCCTGGGTTCTTCATCGTCATCTCTTGGATCTATGTCTCTATAGATCCGAGGATTATGCCCGAGCCAGGGCTTGGGCATTATTTGTCAATTGTCGGTATTATGGATGTGGACGGAATTGTCCGCAGTCTTTCCTTTCTCCCTCCGATGGGCCTCTCGGAGCTCAGCCACATAACATGCATGACCAGTCGCCTGGTCGCCATGAACAACACCTAGTCCTTTGTCAGTCGGAAACTTCAAAGTCAAGCACCACAGGGCTAATGCTGCCCTAAACTCCGCCAGGGCCGGTCGACCCAAGAACACATTGTACGGAGAATCCACATCCAAAACTACGAAGGGTAGGATTCGCACCCTCCTACACTCACCTTGTCCCAGTTCAACTGGTAACTCAACATACCCCACTATATCGGTCACTGTGCCATTAAAGCCATGTATACGAGCTTTAGACGGTTTCAAATCCTTTGTCTCCATCTTCATCTGGTCATAAGCCTTCTTGAAGATGATATTGACAGAACTTCCACAATCAATCAAAATTCTCTTCACATAAGCCGGCCCGATTGTCGCAGATATGACCATTGGGTCGATGGTAGGAGCCTCCACTTGGTCAGCATCTCTACTCCTGAATACTATATCGTCCGTCATCATGAGCTGCTGCTTAGCTGGGGTCCCATCCTCCACGTTGGAACAACACTCGAAGTCGGCGTGCTTCAGGGAACTAGTATACCGCTCCATCTCTTGCCAGTTCTTATTCGTGGGATGAGGTCCGCCGATGATCGTGTTTATGACTAGTCTACCCACGGTCCGAGCAGGCTCGTCGGTATGACGTGGAGCTGGCGCACGACCAGGATTGGATGTTCCCTGTCCACCTTCTTGCGGATTCTTCACAAACTCCTGTAACTTTTTCAGCCTAATCAACTTCTCTATAGCACCGTGTAAGTGTCTGCACTCTTCAATATTGTGCCCATAAATCTCATGGAAGCGGTAGTATTTCCCAGTCTGCTTTTGTTCTTCAGTTGACTCCTTTGGACGCGGCTTTCTGTACTGAAAGGTATTGCAGGTTGATAGGTAAATGTTCTCAAGAGACGCATTCAGCGGGGTATACTCGTTGTAGGTTGGAATTCTCGGCTTCCACTTCCCCGCTTCTCTCTTCTTCCCTTGATTTCTTCCTCTGGATTCCTTAGGTTGTCCGGGCTTGTTCTAGACGTTGACTTGAACTTTTCACAGCAATGTTGCTTTTCACGGACTCCTGGACAGGCCCCGGTGCCTTATCTTGCCTTACCCACCTGGCTTTCTCTCTTCTTATGAACTGATGTGCCTTTGAGTAAAAACGCTCTAGCGTAGTCGGAGGTTTCCCTGCCAGCCAGTCCCCAAACTCTGAATCCGGATCCACGCCTCGCATCATAGCCATAAGAATTGCATGATCATTGGGATTGCTGACTTCAACTGCCGCAACATGGAATCTCTATAAGTACTCCTTTAATGACTCCCCAGGAGCCTGGATTACACTTGATAGAGACATCACGTCCTTTGTACGAGTAGTGTGTATCCTGAACTGTTCTATGAACTTCTTTGCTAACTCCTCGAAACTGGATACGGATCGCGGAGGAAGTCGGGTGAACCACATGGTAGCGATCCCAGATAGAGTTATTGGAAAGCACCTACACTTGGTTGCATCATTTTCTCTAGCTGAATCCATCATCCATTCGTACCTCATGACATGCTGTCTGGGATCAGTCTTTCCTTCATATGCCATGATAGTTGGCATACTAAACTTTCTGGGGTACGTTGCCTGTAGAACAATGTCTGTGAACGGAGTATGACTTCTTGACACTCCCCAATCATCATTTGATAAACCTTGATTCTCTTTCATCAATTGTCTGATCATGGCTGTCAGGTCTAGTGTTTGTATGGAAGGTTGGAGTTTGTTCTACGTGATTGATCAGGCTGATGCCTCCTCTGTTGGCGATCTGCCAAATGTGCATCTTGAGGTTCGACATCATTGGCATCTTGATGATCTAGGCCTCCAGCCTCCACCTGCACTCTAGCTCCTAAGTTTCCAGCTCCTGCTTGGTTACGGCCTCTAGCTGTTCGGACAGCGGCACCTGCCTACGTAGTTTCAGTCTTACGGCGTCTACGCCGGGGAGGTTCATCAGACGAAGTTGAGCTGTCGGATGAAGAATAAGGAGCGGGATTGCCCCCAGCATTCTGATGCTGTTGTTGAGTGAGTTGTGCCATGAGGTTAGCATTGGCTTGCATCTGCTCTCCGAGTTGTCTCCTGCTTTCCCTGAGTTCTCTCATCAAGTCGTTGAACTCTATTCTGGTGACAACCGACATTTGGTCCTGGGCGGTAGTCCCTGCACCTAGAATTGGTTGCTGACTGCTAGGTCCTGCTTGTTGTACGCTAGCAGTCTCATGGGCGTCCGCATTATGAGAGGCTGATCTGGTACGTGGTCATGCCATTGTAGAGTTATAGGTATGAACTCTGAGTAGAATCAACGGACGTCCTACGAATGAATCGGATCTTCTTTGGGGGATTTATTCAATCCAGTTGCTTCAAAGCTGATCCTTGAGGTCTGAGAATTCGATTCTCTGTGAAAGCACCAAAGTGTTAGCACCAAAATTGGTCACTAACCTCGTTAAGAAAGATTGTGTAGAGAGATAAATTATGAAAGTAAATTTAAACAAGGAACAATATGCTAAATTGAATGCTAAGACGAGAACACCAGATTTATAGTGGTTCGGCATAACTGCCTACGTCCACTTTGAGGTTAATCTTTATTGCTTTACTAGATAATTGATTACAGATACAATCCGTTTGCCAATTACTTGAATACAATTGCTAAGTAAAGAGGATGAGTTTTGAATGTGGTAGAGTCTCCCCAGTGTTCTCGAAAAAAGGTCCATTTCACTGTGCCCCTGCCCCTCTATTTATAGACAAAGATGGGTTGGACTTCCCTGGTGGGCCTGGCAGTCTAACACCTTGGCCCAAATGGAGTGGTCACTGTATGCCGAACCGAACAGGCCGAATGGTCGGATGCCGAACCATCCTCTTCATGCCGAACGATGCGCTTTGTTGTGTGGGAAGAGTAGGCCGAGTAATAATCGAAGACGGTCGTGCTGGGAAGAATGCCCAGCCATCTTTGACTGCCGAACATCCTTGGTATGTCGAACGATACGTTGGCCGAGCGATGTTTCTAGCCGAACGATATCTTGACCGAATGAGGTCTCTGGCCGAACGATATCTCGACCGAACGAGGTCTCTGGCCGAACGATGCCTTTTGTTGAACCAATATCTTGACCGAACGAGGTCTCTGGCCGAACGATGCCTTTTGGCCAAACGAAGTCTTTTGGCCGAACGAAGTCTTTGGCCGAACAATGCCTTTGGCCGAGCGCTCCTGGATGTCGAGTGTTCCTGAATGACGGTTGCAAAGAGATGCCGAATGATCCAGTTGGGCCGAACCGTGGGTATGCCGAGTACTAAGTTGCCTGGCCCAATCTCTAGGAAACACTTGAGGAGATTGGATATTTATACAGTTCCAAGAAGCATAATGATAATCCATCTAAAACCTCTGGAATCCTCTAAAGGCTGCCGTATAATTATCGGCCTTTGGAATAAACTTAATCATTTCAAATACAGGTACTTTTCTGACTGATTCTCAGATGCAACATTTCCATCATTTACATAAGGTTCATAGTCTTGGTATTATCCCCATTACCCATAGAGGTGCTCGTCATGTTCAAGTGGCTGGGTTAAGCCTCCAGCTACTAAAAATCAAGACGCTCCTTCTGCAGTACAAGACCCTCCCATCGATCAAAGGGAGGATGATGGTGAAGATGTTGATAAAGAAGAAGAGAGTGAGGACGAAGGCGATGATGATAATGTGAATCTTGGGTACAAATCTATGAGAGAAACAGCTGGCGACGAATAAGTATCGCCTCTCCCCTATCATCCAAGGATAAAAATAATGTTTTCCTTTCCTATTTTGTGGCTATAAGAAACTCTAGTTAGGGAGATAACTCTAGCCACTCTAACTGATGATATTTTTGTTCTCTTGGGAGCATCTAAGATTATATCCCTTTATATGACTTTGCTAAACTCGGCCTCCTGAATCTTGGGTTTCCTACTTGCATGGTTGCAAACATGCCTTCAAACCCTAGGGGAGAGATAATTTTGGTTATTTAATTGCATAAGCATGGTCCATAGGGTCAAATAGGGCACAATGACATTCGACACGACATCCAAAGTCATCACGTGTTCGCATTACATGCTTTATTCCTTGACTTCCAAATCTTGACTAAATTATGGTTATTTTTCTGGTACAATGGGATGCCCTAATCATTATGACGATATATATGGCCAGTCCTCATGTTACCATGGGCGTAATCTTCATGTCGAAGGCATCAACCATCATATGAATCTGGCTTAACAAGGCATTGGAGGAAGGAACAAGAGAGGCAAAGTGAGAAGGAACAAAGATATTGAGACAATCTTGATTGGAATTCTCATAATCGCTCTAGATCGAACATGAGATCCCTTTCTCGACATCGTGAGCACTCTCCTCTCCCCTAGGATCAAGATGGATACACATCAAGACCTAACCCTATCCATGCTTTTAGGGTTCCAACTTCCTGCACTCTAGTGCATCTTTCTACACAACCCGTGATCTCTTCCCATAAATCCAAACTATTACTTGACCAGCTAGTTCTATGATCTCTAAGCCTGTTCAAAAAAGGCCTGGCAAAGAGCCTACTCTTACTCATATTTCTATAGCGGCCTCAGAACCTATCTTAAGTCTTCAAGTCCCTATGATGTGGAAAGCTTTCCCCTAGCTCTTCTTTACTGGGGTCAAATTTGAATATCCCTTTAAAAATATTCCTCTTCATGTTGTTGATCACACCAATGCAAGCATCGATAATGTCTATGATCAATATTATATTTGGAAGAGGTACGCTCATGCATTGTCTAGGACCAACAAGACTAATTAAGTACTTCTTCAATAGAAAGTGGTTCGGAAGAAGGTCATGAGATAATTATTGCCTTTTATTCTAAAGAGTTAGATGATGCCAAGAAATCTCTTGAGGCGATATAAAAGAAATTTTTGAATGAAAATAAGGTCTATGAGGCAAATTCAAGTTACAGTAAGAGCAGCTCAAGGCCGCATATCATAAGATTAGCAAACTCGCTAAAGACAAGGCGACCCTTTAGAGCACCATTGAAAAATGGACTCTAAAAATTTCAGGTTTGGAGGCTTAAGTGGATGTTAAAAAGAAAGAAAACGTGAAGCCCTTGCGTTAGTTGAAGAATCCATGTAAAAAATGCTTGATGCCAAAGAGGCAAAAATGGATTCAGCACCGTGCAGCTAAGATAGAAGAGGAAATCAGAACTCAAATCGAGTCTAATTTGGTCCGCTTTTATGCAAACATGGTCAAATACGGTGACCTAAAGTGGCTAGGAGATAAGTACCCCTGGGTGCTAGCTATGGCCTGGGAGGAAATTATTGGACAAGAAAGCATTTTGGTGAGGTCGATGAAGATGAGCTAAAGGCCAACTTCTTGGATAATGATGATTTGGAGGCTCTTGCTTTGGGTCAGGCAACATTAGCTTTCTAAGCCTCAACCTCCGCCTCCACCCAGGTAACTACCGGGGCCCTTTCCAAATCCAGCTTTAGGTACTTGGTTGAAAGTATAATACCAATCTCCCAAGGACCCCAAGCAGAATCTGTTAACTTAGTAATGACCAATTCTGGTGCCATCGCTTCTTCCCCATTATGTCCTATTGTTTCTAATCCCTTTATCCCCTCTTCTATGACTTTTGCATATGCTACTGCTATAGTAATGTTAGTGGCAGCAACATCATCTTCGTCCTCACCTCATGTGTAATACAAACTTGAGAATCTCAGCTATTCATTGCCAAAATCTGCACTAAAGCTTACTGCACAGTCCCCCATTATAGAGGAAAGCCAGACTGAGACTTCTTCTCAAACATCACTTGCTTCCCCACAATGTATATCATTAGTTTCTCCAATGTTTGAGAAACTTCAATGACACCTGTGGATGTTTCTAATCTTTATTTTTCTTCCTATCAAGTTTCAAGTCCTCTTTCCTTTGCTTATTTACTTGAGGTGATCCTTGCTTCAGGCCCTTAGGCTTCTATGATGGAGTCTATCATTATCTCTGCCCCATATTTGACTTCAACTCCTTCAACTGGGTTTTCTCTGGGCCCGAATGCAGAAAAGATTCATACACTAACCGAAGAGGCTATGAGGATCCTGAATTGTCATAGGTCGACGAGGATATGGCCATCATAGATACTAGGTGTTAAGATTCTGAGCCACCAATGTCGGAGAGGCGGATTACCAATCTCACAAAGCTAAAGAATATCAAGAAAGAGAAGGGTGTTGAAGTTGTTCTAACCTCATTATCTGTATCCTTGCCAACCCAACTGTTCATCATCCCAACCTTCATGCTCTCAGTGGTTGGTGTTTTAATTGAGACCCCAAATGGGGAGTAAATATAATTGGGATGATGACCCCGGGGGACTCTTATCTATGTGGAAGAAAGTGAAATCCCAAAAAACAAAGACTTCATCTTTACGTTCTCCAAACAAGAAGAAGAGGAGAAAGAGGAAGCATGATAAGGAGTGGTGTTCTTGTTTAGCTTTTGATTTAGTGCATGTATATAAGATGCTTTTATGCGAATACAATCCCCACTTTTGGTTCTAAAATGTTTAGATATGAATAAAGTTGTTTTCCTTTTTATTTTTGTCTTCTTTTATATTTCTATTTTTGTATTTGTAGGCCTATATACCTGTATGTTCGGGATGATTGCTTATGATTCAAATAAGTTTGCACTATTCATATCTAAATCAACGCAATGTTGTTTTTCAACATAACTCTATATGCATGAATAATGTTTTACAATTGCATAACACAACATTGTAGTTTCATTTTGTTTGTCATTGCCAATAAATTTCCTATTTGGCTAAACAAAGCTGCAACTTTCCGGCCAACTCTGTGTCCAACTTCATTAATTTAGATCTGACATATCCCATTATAGGGTAATTTAGGTCATATTAATGAGAAATTTGAAAGTGCACATCATTTCCTGTCTCCAAGAACTAATGTTTCGGATATCCATCTCTAGTCGTATGTCTTTGGTCCTACCTATCTCTAGGCATTTGGACAAGAGCATTCATCAACCATTCTTACCAATCATTGGCCAGGAGTTAAACGCCAAGCTATAAGCATGGTTGTACCTAAAAAGAAGACATAATTTCATACTAGGACATCTTTAGGATCGAGTATCGTAGGTTCCTATCTATGGGTGTCAATCTTATAATTCGCCTATCTTTAGAAATCGTCCAAAGATTAGATGTGTCAGGGAAAATTATCTGACCAGCCCATGTACGATTATACTTTGACGACCTGATCATAGATCAAAGGAGTACATCGGTACCTATCTTCGGGCACCTAGACATTTGGGTTTTAAAAACACAAATGTTTAATTTTATTATTGTTCACATGACCCTGAGTTAGAATTTTAAGAATACTATTCCATCGATCCCAAAAGCCAATTCCATTTATAAATACAAGAATTGTAGACACTGTCTTTTTACATCAAAGTCTTGTCAACTATTTACAGAAATACATCTAAAAAGTGAAATAACATCTAAGGTGCTCGCTATTCCATTCTCATGGAATCGAGAACCCATCAACAGTCGCCAGCTTTAAAGTTCCATCTCTAAGCTTTTGTTCAATCACGTAGGGACCTTCCCAATTTAGGCCAAGTGCCATCGAACTAATAAAGACCCGTTATAAAATGAGGCCATCTATTTTAAAGGTACAGTTCCTGACCTTAGCATTGAATTGTTATGCTACTCTTTTTGGTGAGCAGCTACCCTCAGAAGAGCCTCTTCTCATTTCTCATCGACCAAGTCGATGGACTCAAGCAATAGTTCCTTGTTCATCTTAGGATCATAGTGGATTCTTTGGTAAGAAGGGACTTTTAAATCAATCGAAATCATGGCCTAAATCTATAAACCATAGCGAATGGAGTGTTGCCAGTCACAGACTCATGAGTTGTTCAATAAGCACACAATGCTAGCAGCAGCCCATTGACCCAGTTACCTTAGCCTTCATCAGTCGCTTTTTTAGAATGGATTTGATGATCTTATTCACCACCTTCATCTATCCATTTACTTACCAGTGTGCTATGGCCGAGAATTTCTTCTCAATTTAATACCAATTGCAAAAATATTTGAATTTAGCACTCTTGAATCATGTTCCATTGTCAATTATAATCTTCTATGGAACTCTAAATTTGCATATAATATTCTTTACCACAATTTGATCATTTTCTTCGTAGTGATCATGGCTAGTAGTTCTACTTCAGCCCACATTTTGAAATAATCCATAGCTATGATTGCATATTTCACTTCACCTTTTGAGATCAGTAGCACACTTATTATGTCATGTCCCCAAACTGTAAAAGGACCCGGGCTAACCATTTGAGTAAGCTCTATGGATGGGGCTCTGGGATCTTCGCAAACCTTTGACGTTTATCACATTCTCTAGTGTAATCAACCGCATCCTTGTGGATTGTTGGCCAAAAATATTCATAGCGAAGAACCTTCCTCGCTAAAGTCTACCACCTAATGTGATTACTCGCACTTCCATCATGCACATCGATAAGTATCTTTTCAGCTTCTTCTTGGTTGATACATCATAGTAAGGGAGCAAAGAATTCTCTTATTGTAGTGATCCTTCTAGCATGATAAACCATCGTACCTTACCTAGGAATTTTCGCCATTCGTTCCTTCCGTTTGGGAGAGTTGCCTTTAAAAAATATTCTTTAATTAGTGCCATCTATGACTTCACTTCCTTGGCCTCCAAGATCCAACTGACATTCATCTAGTCAATGATTAGATCCGACAAAACCTCCACTAGAATGTAGTATGTACCTCCCAAGAGCTGGCTAGGTTGGCTAATGAGCCATCTTTCATATTTTCTTCTCTGAGAACATGTGTAATCGTGTAGTATTCAATGTCATTCAGCAGTTCCAAATCCTTCATTACGTAAGGGGAAAATCTCACTCCCTTGGCTTGAAATTCCTTTCTAACTTGGCAAACCACCAACTGAGAGTCGCTGAATGCATGAAATGTTTTGACTCCTAATTCTTTTTCTCTCTTGAGTCCTGTGATCAAAGCTTCACAATCGGATTCGTTATTCATTGCTTGTAACTTTAGCTTCAAATTGTAGCATATCCATTATTCTTCCATAATTGGATTAATCCTTACCTAGAGATATTTTCACTGGATGCTCCATCTATATACAATTTCCACTGAGCAAGTCATACCACATCTTCTTCCACTTCTCTATCCCAGATGGTGAATTTATCAATTAAATTCGCCCCTAGGATGGTAAGTTATATTGTATTTACTCAGCTCGATATTCCATTTTAGTAATCTCCCCGAATTATTGGGTCGGTGCAGCACTTGCCTCAAAGGCTGGTCCGTCAATATCTTTATTGGGTGACCCTGCAAGTATGGTCGCAACTTCCTTGAGGAAGTCGACAAATAGTACGCCATCTTTTCTAGCTGCAGATAGTTATTCAGTACTCTGATGAAATGTTTACAGACATATTACACGGGCCTTTGGATTCTAGATACCACACATACCAAGACTGTGCTTAGTGCAAGAGCATATATGTAACGACCCGTAAATTTTAACTGTTTTAATATCGTAATTAGTTGAAATTTTGTGAAATTTTAAACGATAAAATTTTGAAATATAAATTTGATATTTGGAATGCGTCTAGTTAAACATAGCAATTGGTAAAATTTCGTCCGAAAATATGAAAGTTTATTTCGCGCGTAAATTTACTTCAATTTAATCGGTTAAAAAGCGATGAAAATAAAATGTTTTCGGAACCTAAATATTTTTACATAGAAAAATTCTAAACCATCTTCTGAGCAAACATCATTTTTCATTTTTCCAAATTCGGACTTCTTTGGCTCCGTCGATCTTATTTTTCTATGTTTTTCTTGCATTTTCCGCCAGTAGAAAAATTCGAATTTTTATAATTCAATCGTACCGCTAATATATGTATGTCGTTTTGATCGTTTCATGACGCTGATCTCTACGGTATATTAATCTCTGTTTTGTTGAGGTCCGGTACATGACGAAAGACAAAAAGATGTTCGTTGTAGCGGTACCTTTAATTGTGACTGTTAATTTTTCCTTCGGTTTCAAAAAATCGAAACTTGCTGCCCAAACAAATATTAATGGCCTTTAATTATTCCAGCTGTTGGCTGTTGCTATTCTCGTGACTTTCGATAGCCTGCTGCTCACTATTGAATAGAATTAATAACATATGTAATGCTTAAACTTTATACAGCACAGTTCCTCTTTCCCTTTGCATTGCATATTTGGGCATGGCTGCTTCCATCCCTCTTTCCTCCTCACGTCAATTTCATTTTTGGAGAAACTCATCTCCAACCAAACTTTTCACAGCCGAGCCACCCGGCTTCCTCCTTCCTCACCCTCTTTTCTCGTTCCGCTTCCTTTCCCCACGCTAACACCACAACAACCGCCATTTCCATCGTCTACCGGCCATTAACCCGAGCCAGCAGCGCCGATGCCTCAACCACCTCATCAGCCACCTCGAAATCACCGCCTGGCCGCCTCTGACCTTCCCTCCCCCTTTCTTCATCTTCCACACGTCCTCGGCCTCCCTTGCCCAGCCTCATAGACCGTGCCTGATGTGCCTCCAGCTCGCCGGCCTTCAACCGTATCACCCAACCTTCCCACCACCTTCCGATCTCACATCTAGCGTGCTCACTGTCCAGCCTCCATGTGAAGCGACAGCCATCCCACCTCGAACAAGCGAGCCATCAAGTCGATGTGCTCCTTAGCACGCATTCACGCCACCACACAGCAATCTCCCCTCTCCACGTGCAAGCCTAGCACCGACCACCACCTGTCACCTCCGAGCTTCTACCCTCTCCGCCTCTGTTGCTTCGGTATGGGTAAGCTTATATATGAATATATATTAGTTATATTTATAGTTTTATTAAGTAGGTATTTATATGATGATAGAGTATATTTTAATATGTTACATACATTGTTTCAGTCCCTGTATTGTTTGGCTGAAACCACACGAAAAGGATTGTTGTTTATAATAAGATGTTAGTTATGTGTATCTTGTGCTCATAGTTCCAGCATATTCATATTTCCGTATATAATATATAAAGTATAATATTTTGCATTTTAGAAATGGTTGTTCATATACAATATAATTGATATATAAGTATAATAATATTTTGGTTATATAAATTGAGTTTATGGAACTTATCTTTCATAAGTTAGTAATGGATTCTAGTTTCATGTTACAGTAACCTGTAGGCGCTCTTTATATTTAATGTTATGCCAATTATATGAAGGAATGATAACTGGGTTTAAACATTTGAAAACTATTGTTCCTACGTTTTGTATAATAGTTAGTTATACTAGTTACTTAAAAAAAAGAGTATGTTTGAAAAAAAAAATTGAAAAATGATGTACATACTGTTCAAATTTATAGCCATCGAGTCATGGACATATATAGTGATTATATACATGTATGTTAGGCGTTTGTGTTTATTCTGCTTAGAGTTGTAATATAAGTTGTGATAAATAATAGATATGGTTACCGGCATGTTGTAGTCAGTGGTCTTCCATACTACTCGTACTTTGTTTAAGCCTGCTTTGCGACTTCATATTTTCCATATTATAAAGTTACTTAGAACCGCCAAAATATGATTCTTTTTCTTTAAAAGAATCAATCGAAAAAGAAAGAATCGGAATTGATCGATATTTTTCTCTAAACAAACAAAAAGAAAGATAAAACAGCGATAAGGTCCATTCAAAAAGGGATCATACATTTTGGGTAAATATTCTTGTTCATGCTCATCATCACATAATCTGGTTCTTTTTTCTAGTATATTTAAAGCAAAAGATCCTTTCTCTTTTTCTAAATTTTGTATTCTACTTACAAATTCGTTCCTTAAGTTGTATTTTTTTTGTTCATTATTATAAATCCAATAATTATATAGGTCTTCGTGGTATAGTTTTTCTGTCGTGTAGAAAGAAATTTTTCGCTCTATCATTTCTGAAAAGGTTGATAAACTTGGCGGAAATGTAAAAGAGAATAGATTTTTTCCTTTATTTGGGCATATATAAAAAAAATATTGTGCCATTTCATTTCGTATAGCATTTTCAAACCTATCATTTTTTAAATATCTCAATGGGCGGTTCCATCGTTTATAATCGAAAAGAAAAGTTACAATAGGTTTTTCAAACCAAAAATAAGTTTTCTCTTCTTTAAGTTTTCCAAATTCCCAATTATCTTGATATATGTATATATAATATACTGGCATATGTGTTTTATTTAAACAAGGATTTTAAACTTATATATGTAAATTGCTGGGTATGTATGTATATATATATATATATATATATATATTAAGTTGTATTCTTTTAAATTTTAAAATCTAGTATGTACGAACGTTTATATCTATGATTTACATTTGTATATTCCTAAGTATATGGGTAGTGTTTCAAAATATAGTGTAAATATATATATATGATTTTATAAGTTGTATCCATATCAGTTCAATTGTATCATTTATCATCATCGATCCAGTTCTGATTCGATTTCGTCTATTCCTATTTATCAGCTTTGATCGTTGAAATTCGTACCGATTTTGCTTTTCTTGGACGTGAAATTCAATTTCAAGGTCCGTATCATTGTGCGTATCTGCGTCACCTTCTATAATCTCTCTAGCCTCGAAAGGTGACCATCACTCACGATTAATGTTCTTTTATTTATTAAATTTGATTTCAATTGAAACGACAATTGAAATATGCTGTTGTCGGTTATTTACACTGTTATATATGCTTTTACCTGTATCAGTTCACCTGTGACATCTGACACCATTATCTGTTATTTATGAAATGATAATACAGTTTGGTTGATAATTGATTGATTGTTGATGTTTATATTGGACGTTAAATGGTTAATGTTAAAGTGATAAATAATATGCAATTGAATTGATATATGATAGTTAACCAATTAAATTGAATCTATATGTTGAATTTGAATAGTTAAATTTTGTATAATATGACCCCCTTTAAATGTTAAACTAGTTGACACGTAGAAATTTGGTTAAGTACCCTTGAACCATTTAATGTATGTTGGAAATTTATGTAGTATGGAATTGAATAATTGATATCAAATAAAGAACCGTATTAATATTAGTGTAGTAATCATTAATCTACATGAAATGATAGTGTAGATTCTAGAAATAATTATATTAATTTGCACAAATAACAATGTGAATTAATACGATTATTTCGGGATTATTTGAATTAATTATTAGATTGTTATTGATTGTTGTTATTGCTTGTTTATTTACTTTGACACCGTCCCAGTTATCACACTGCAAGTTCCCACTATTATGCTTTGATTTTTGAATTGAATTGGAATCGGGTTGAAATGATAAATACCCAAATTAAACTTTGACCTAGGATAGAGAATTAAATAAAACCCGATTGGTCAATAATTTGGTTTTAAAATAAAATAAATATTTTATTTGAATAAATAATATGGTTTTGAAACGAAGTTGGAATTTGAATTTTAATGAAAGGGAAGGTTAATATTTAATAATCTGAATCAAAATATTAACATAGTAGTTGATGAAAGAACGTTGTTTTAAAATTTGGAATTATTAATAATTAAGTTTGAAATTATTTAATAATTAAGTTTGAAATTATTTTATAATTAAATAAGATTGAATTATTTAATAATTAAATAAGATTGAATTATTTAATAATTAAATAAATTGAATTCTTTAATAAGTGGAATTGAACTTCTTGAATAAGTGAAATTTAGTTTCTTTATTAATTGAGTTTTGAAATGTGTAAATGAGTAAATAAATAAGTGAAATTTAATTTTCTTTAACAAGAAATAGAATGTGATTTATTGAAATAAATGTAAGACTTGTAATTGAAAGAATTTGATTTGATAAATTTAATTTAATTCAATTTGTAAGTTTTGATATAATGAAGTTGAATTTAAATAATGGTCTTAATGAATTGGAAATTTAATAGAAATTGTTTGAATGGCAAATTTACTTAATAAATATTAAAAGAAATCGATAAATGAATTTAAATTGATTTAAATGTTAAATTAAACTAATTTAAATGATTTCAGAATGAGACTTTTATATACGAACTTGAATTTTTTATTTGAATTGTGTTAAATAAAATAGAAATTGAATTATAAGATTTTGAAATTATGAATGTGGAAGTTTTGAAGTGTAAATTATGGAAATTGATTTAGGAAGACAAATGAAATGTTGATTTACAAATTCTAATTGAAATTGTAATTGATTTGGTTTTGAAATTTATTAAACGACCAATCGGTGCAATAATTACGAAAGTTATTAAAGAGACCGGAATCGGTTAGGGATATACTCACTATCTAAACCGAAAACCACTTTAATAACTACACACGGAGTGTGATCCAGAATGAAGTGGTTGGAATGATGTACGTTGATGACTAAAGAAAGAGAACGATAATGGATAGCCTTGACACTTGTGTCAAATTGGAAATGACTAAAACAGGAGCCGTGCCGGGCCAAATGGAGGTTAGCTACCTCGAGCGAACACACTTCTTCGAAAACTACTCATTAGTTGTTGTCGATTGGTGCACCCTTGATTTGGGAGCGTTGTTTCGCGGTGTTGCGATCGCTGCGGCGATGCGTTCTCACCAGTCCGGATCAGGCAAACGGTAGTTTCACTACCTTGGGTATTGCCTCATGTGCCTTGTCATACTTGTATCCCTATATACGCGACCACTACGATTTGTTTTGTGTTATACCTATGGAGTACTCCCTGATATCCCACTAGTTTACGGTGGAGTTTACAGTGCTGTATAGACTATAACGCTTATATAAAGATGTGTTAAGGGGAATAATGGTAACGCCTTAACACTATTTTGATACTTTATATTACTGATAGACATTATCTATTTACCGTACACTACTACATAGTAGATAGTTAAATGGATCCTTAATGGATGGTTATTCCAAACATACTTTGAGTTACTTGTATTTCAATTGCTATTTCACTTGAGTTGGATTTATTGATATAAGAATGTTAATCCTGACTCGAGTGTTTTGTGTTTTGCTTTACGCTCGGGTCAGACTGAGTGTACCAGTATTCAAGACTCACCTTTGGAGTTGGAGCTTCACTTGGAGATCCAGCTATCTATCCAGCTTTTAGATATTCAGTTGATTCCAGTGATGTATTTTGATATTGTATTTGATTATTGTATTCGAGACATCTGTTGTACCTTATTTAACTCTAATATGTATATAGTAGCTTCATGAACTATTATCTTTTGCTTCCGCTGCATTTATTACTCTGTGTCTGTGATCTGTGATTATTTATTTACTGTATATGTTCAGTTTTGCCAAATTTAAATTAACAACGCGGTATTTTGAATTATTCAAGTCCGACATGTGCGGATGCGAATGGTCCAAAATAGCGGGTCGTTACAGTTGGTATCAGAGCTTTGGTAGCTCTAGGCAAAACTCAACATATATGGTAAATGTATTTACAGAATCACTCTCATTCGAGTTTCAATCTCTTCCTTTTGACTCGATTCCTTTGAATTTTGGAACGTTCCCTGCGGTTCCAAATTTCGTTCGTGTCCCTCACTATTCGTCTTCTTTCAATTCTGGAGCATCCCATAACTCCACTTTGAATGATATTTATAATGGATCGGCGGTTTCGCCAATCTTTGGAATTTTGTAAAGGGGTGAAACTCTTTTACGATAGAATCGATTCAACGGAGATTTATATATCCTCGATTTAGATGCTGACATCTTTGGTTATGCCAAAATCTATCTCTTGAGATCAAATGTCAAATTACCTCGAAATTCTACATTGATCTTATTCTTGAACTCACGGTCAATCCGGTTAAGGTTGCCCATAAATTAAATAAGCTTACCTATCTACCGATTCTGTTATTGAATCATCTTATCTTTTCTTTCGAATTTGTCTTCGAATCAAAATTCTCTTTGATTTGAGTCCATCAAATTTGAATCTCTATCCTTGCTTGAAATCCATCCTGGTATCGTCGAGTGAGGAAGTGTATTTGTAAATTAATATTAAAAATGTTTTATACATTGTGTTGTTTGAGTTGTTGATGTTGATTTGGGTTTCCGATCGATTCGTCTGATCAACGCTATCGATAGGATTTTCAAAACACTTGAACAGAGCAAATTGACACGATAGTATTTTCAAAATTGGTAAATAAAATAATCTTGTATGATTATATTATATATAAGTATAAATTTTCTGAAATTGAATTGTTAACTGAATTGGTTGTCAGAAAGGTAATATTTGATTTTCACTATTTGATTTGTAAATCATTGATTATTCCAACATAAAAATAAATGGAATTATAAAAGTTGGTTTATAGATTTATTTAGAAATTTAAATGAATTTAAGGTAAGAATTTGAGAATTTAATTTCCTAAAATTTCAAGCTTTGGTTTTAAAATTTTAAAATGTATATTATTGAACGTATTTTCAAATAGAAACCATTTTCAAAGAATTTTAAAATATCGAAATTAGTGCTCTTCTCTTTGTCGCTGGAAAATAATTTCGGTGATGGCGGCCGCATCATCGACATTCATTTTTGAGTTTCGAAGTGGAGAAACCATTCTGTAGCTTTGCTATGGTTTTGTTTGGAAAAATATTTTAATTTGAAATTCTTAAGTATGACTTGATTTATATGTATATATGGGTATATTATTTTAAATTTAATTTGATTTAATATATATAATATATACATAATTATTTCTAAAGGGTTTGAAATTAAACGAAAATTAAATTCTTAAAAATCATGTTAAAAGATGTTTTCAATTATAAATAAAACAAATTTTGAATAAGTATTTAAACTTGAAATAACTGAATTTGAAAATTTTATTTGTATACTACTAAATTGCATTTCAAAATAACTTACCTAAATTATTCAGAAGTTAAAATGTAAATGGATAATATACAATATAAAATAATTTTAAAAATAAAATTTGAGTGTTTATAATAAATGTTATGCACTTAGATTTTAATTATAAAAAAATGCTAATAAAGATGATAGAATAATAAGTTAATTGAATGAGGTAAATAAAGTAAATTTTGTTCTGAAAGAATTAACAAATTGAATATAATCAGCTTAATGAAATACCTTAAATTAAGATCAATTATTGAATATTAATTGATTTAAAATGAAATTTATATGAGTAAAATTAACAGTTGGACTAACAAATTTAAATCGAATGACTATTTATTGATTTAATATAAATGGATTTAACCAAATCGAAAAAAAAAAAAAATTAATTTAAATTGAAATTTATATGGTTTAAATTAACGTATATGGTTTAAAAATATGTAATAAGATATATTAAGTGAAATAAACTTAATAATAATTTGGAATAAAAGAATTAAATCTGTTGAATAAAATATGAGTACAATAATAGATTATACAAATTAATGATTTAGAAAGTGTTAATTGAGGATGACTAGATAGTAAGATAATGAATTTAGAAATAGACAGATTGATTTAACTTAAGTGAAACTAAGTGGATTAAACCAAATTGTTAAATATTAATTAGTTTAATTTGAAATTATATGGTTTAATTGTTTTATCTTGTCTTTTAATCTATTTTCTTTCTGGTTGTTTCTATTCTCCTACCTCCTTCCTTTTCGGGGATGAAAAGTTTTGAGTGGGGGAGAGTGTAACGACCCGTAAATTTTAACTGTTTTAATATCGTAATTAGTTGAAATTTTGTGAAATTTTAAACGATAAAATTTTGAAATATAAATTTGATATTTGGAATGCGTCTAGTTAAACATAGCAATTGGTAAATTTTCGTCCGAAAATATGAAAGTTTATTTCGCGCGTAAATTTACTTCAATTTAATCAGTTAAAAAGCGATGAAAATAAAATGTTTTCGGAACCTAAATATTTTTACATAGAAAAATTCTAAACCATCTTCTGAGCAAACATCATTTTTCGTTTTTCCAAATTCGGACTTCTTTGGCTCCGTCGATCTTATTTTTCTATGTTTTTCTTGCATTTTTCGCCAGTAGAAAAATTCGAATTTTTATAATTCAATCGTACCGCTAATATATGTATGCCGTTTTGATCGTTTCATGACGCTGATCTCTAAGGTATATTAATCTCTGTTTTGTTGAGGTCCGGTACACGACGAAAGACAAAAAGATGTTCGTTGTAGCGGTACCTTTAACTGTGACCGTTAATTTTTCCTTCGGTTTCAAAAAATCGAAACTTGCTGCCCAAAAAAATATTAATGGCCTTTAATTATTCCAGCTGTTGGCCGTTGCTATTCTCGTGACTTTCGATAGCCTGCTGCTGACTATTGAATAGAATTAATAACATATGTAATGCTTAAACTTTATACAGCACAGTTCCTCTTTCCCTTTGCATTGCATATTTGGGCATGGCTGCTTCCATCACTCTTTCCTCCTCACGTCAATTTCATTTTTGGAGAAACTCATCTCCAACCAAACTTTTCACAGCCGAGCCACCCGGCTTCCTCCTTCCTCACCCTCTTTTCTCGTTCCGCTTCCTTTCCCCACGCTAACACCACAACAACCGCCATTTCCATCGTCTACCGGCCATTAACCCGAGCAAGCAGCGCCGATGCCTCAACCACCTCATCAGCCACCTCGAAATCACCGCCTGGCCGCCTCTGACCTTCCCTCCCCTTTTCTTCATCTTCCACACGTCCTCGGCCTCCCTTTCCCAGCCTCATAGACTGTGCCTGATGTGCCTCCAGCTCGCCGGCCTTCAACCGTATCACCCAACCTTCCCACCACCTTCCGATCTCACATCTAGCGTGCTCACTGTCTAGCCTCCATGTGAAGCGACAGCCATCCCACCTCGAACAGGCGAGCCATCAAGTCGCCGTGCTCCTTAGCACGCGTTCACGCCACCGCACAGCAATCTCCCCTCTCCACGTGCAAGCCTAGCACCGACCACCACCTGTCACCTCCGAGCTTCTACCCTCTCCGCCTCTGTTGCTTCGGTATGGGTAAGCTTATATATAAATATATATTAGTTATATTTATAGTGTTATTAAGTAGGTATTTATATGATGATAGAGTATATTTTAATATGTTACATACATTGTTTCGGTCCCTATATTGTTTGGCTGAAACCACACGAAAAGGATTGTTGTTTATAATAAGATGTTAGTTATGTGTATCTTGTGCTCATAGTTCAAGCATATTCATATTTCCGTATATAATATATAAAGTATAATATTTTGCATTTTAGAAATGGTTGTTCATATACAATATAATTGATATATAAGTATAATAATATTTTGGTTATATAAATTGAGTTTAAAGAACTTATCTTTCATAAGTTAGTAATGGATTCTAGTTTCATGTTACAGTAACCTGTAGCTGCTCTTTATATTTAATGTTATGCCAACTATATGAAGGAATGATAACTGGGTTTAAACATTTGAAAACTATTGTTCCTACGTTTTTTATAATAGTTAGTTATACTAGTTACTTAAAAAAAAGTATGTCTGAAAAAAAAATTGAAAAATGATGTACATACTATTCAAATTTATAGCCGTCGAGTCATGGACATATACAGTGATTATATACATGTATGTTAGGCGTTTGTGTTTATTCTGCTTAGAGTTGTAATATAAGTTGTGATAAATAATAGATATGGTTACCGGCATGTTGTAGTCAGTGGTCTGCCATACTACTTGTACTTTGTTTAAGCCTGCTTTGCCACTTCATATTTTCCATATTATAAAGTTACTTATATGTATATATAATATACAGGCATATGTGTTTTATTTAAACAAGGATTTTAAACTTATATATGTAAATTGCTGGGTATGTGTATATATATATATTAAGTTGTATTCTTTTAAATTTTAAAATCTAGTATGTACGAACGTTTATATCTATGATTTACATTTGTATATTCCTAAGTATATGGGTAGTGTTTCAAAATATAGTGTAAATATATATATATATGATTAATGAGTTGTATCCATATCAGTTCAATTGTATCATTTATCATCATCGATCCAGTTCTGATTCGATTTCGTCTATTCCTATTTATCAGCTTTGATCGTTGAAATTCATACCGATTTTGCTTTTCTTGGACGCGAAATTCAATTTCAGGGTCCGTATCATTGTGCGTATCCGCGTCACCTTCTGTAATCTCTCTAGCCTCGAAAGGTGAGCATCACTCACGATTAATGTTCTTTTATTTATTAAATTTGATTTCAATTGAAACGACAATTGAAATATGTTGTTGTCGGTTATTTACACTGTTATATATGCTTTTACCTGTATCAGTTCCCCTGTGACATCTGACACCATTATCTGTTATTTATGAAATGATAATACAGTTTGGTTGATAATTGATTGATTGTTGATGTTTATATTGGACGTTAAATGGTTAATGTTAAAGTGATAAATAATATGCAATTGAATTGATATATGATAGTTAACCAATTAAATTGAATCTATATGTTGAATTTGAATAGTTAAATTTTGTATAATATGACCTCCTTTAAATGTTAAACTAGTTGACACGTAGAAATTTGGTTAAGTACCCTTGAACCATTTAATGTATGTTGGAAATTTATGTAGTATGGAATTGAATAATTGATATCAAATAAAGAACCGTATTAATATTAGTGTAGTAATCTTTAATCTACATGAAATGATAGTGTAGATTCTAGAAATAATTATATTAATTTGCACAAATAACAATGTGAATTAATATGATTATTTCGGGATTATTTGAATTAATTATTGGATTGTTATTGATTGTTGTTATTGCTTGTTTATTTACTTTGACACCATCCCAGTTATCACACTGCAAGTTCCCTCTGTTATGCTTTGATTTTTGAATTGAATTGGAATCGGGTTGAAATGATAAATACCCAAATTAAACTTTGACCTAGGATAGAGAATTAAATAAAACCCGATTGGTCAATAATTTGATTTAAAAATAAAATAAATATTTTATTTGAATAAATAATATGGTTTTGAAACGAAGTTGGAATTTGAATTTTGATGAAAGGGAAGGTTAATATTTAATAATCTGAATCAAAATATTAACATAGTAGTTGATGAAAGAACGTTGTTTTAAAATTTGGAATTATTAATAATTAAGTTTGAAATTATTTAATAATTAAGTTTGAAATTATTTTATAATTAAATAAGATTGAATTATTTAATAATTAAATAAATTGAATTCTTTAATAAGTGGAATTGAACTTCTTGAATAAGTGAAATTTATTTTCTTTATTAATTGAGTTTTGAAATGTGTAAATGAGTAAATAAATAAGTGAAATTGAATTTTCTTTGACAAGAAATAGAATGTGATTTATTGAAATAAATGTAAGACTTGTAATTGAAAGAATTTGATTTGATAAATTTAATTTAATTCAATTTGTTAGTTTTGATATAATGAAGTTGAATTTAAATAATGGTCTTAATGAATTGGAAATTTAATAGAAATTGTTTTGAATGGCAAATTTACTTAATAAATATTAAAAGAAATCGATAAATGAATTTAAATTGATTTAAATGTTAAATTAAATTAATTTAAATGATTACAGAATGAGACTTATATATACGAACTTGAATTTTTTATTTGAATTGTGTTAAATAAAATAGAAATTGAATTATAAGATTTTGAAATTATGAATGTGGAAGTTTTGAAGCGTAAATTATGGAAATTGATTTAGAAAGACAAATGAAATGTTGATTTACAAATTCTAATTGAAATTGTAATTGATTTGGTTTTGAAATTTATTAAACGACCAATCGGTGCAATAATTACGAAAGTTATTAAAGAGACCGGAATCGGTTAGGGATATACTCACTGTCTAAACCGAAAACCACTTTAATAACAACATGCGGAGTGTGATCCAGAATGAAGTGGTGGGAATGATGTACGTTGATGACTGAAGAAAGAGAACGATAATGGATAGCCTTGACACTTGTGTCAAATTGGAAATGACTAAAACAGGAGCCGTGCCGGGCCAAATGGGTGTTAGCTACCTCAAGCGAACACACTTCTTCGAAAACTACTCATTACTTGTTGTCGATTGGTGCACCCTTGATTTGGAAGCGTTGTTTCGCGGTGTTGCGATCGCTGCGGCGATGCATTCTCACCAGTCTGGATCAGGCAAACGGTAGTTTCACTACCTTGGGTATTGCCTCATGCGCCTTGTCATACTTGTATCCCTATATACGCGACCACTACGATTTGTTTTGTGTTATACCTATGGAGTACTCCCTGATATCCCACTAGTTTACGGTGGAGTTTACAGTACTGTATAGACTATAACGCTTATATAAAGATGTGTTAAGGGGAATAATGGTAACGCCTTAACACTATTTTGATACTTTATATTACTGATAGACATTATCTATTTACCGTACACTACTACATAGTAGATAGTTAAACGGATCCTTAATGGATGGTTATTCCAAACATCCTTTGAGTTACTTGTATTTCAATTGCTATTTCACTTGAGTTAGATTTATTGATATAAGAATGTTAATCCTGACTCGAGTGTTTTGTGTTTTGCTTTACGCTCGGGTCAGACTGAGTGTACCAGTATTCGAGACTCACCTTTGGAGTTGGAGCTTCACTTGGAGATCCAGCTATCTATCCAGCTTTCAGATATTCAGTTGATTCCAGTGATGTATTTTGATATTGTATTTGATTATTGTATTCGAGACATCTGTTGTACCTTATTTAACTATGATATGTATATAGTAGCTTCATGAACTACTATCTTTTGCTTCCGCTGCATTTATTACTCTGTGTCTGTGATCTGTGATTATTTATTTACTGTATATGTTCAGTTTTGCCAAATTTAAATTAATAACGCGGTATTTTGAATTATTCAAGTCCGAAATGTGCGGATGCGAATGGTCCAAAATAGCGGGTCGTTACAGTTGGTATCAGAGCTTTGGTAGCTCTAGGCAAAACTCAACATATATGGTAAATGTATTTACAAAATCACTCTCATTCGAGTTTCAATCTCTTCCTTTTGACTCGATTCCTTTGAATTTTGGAACGTTCCCTGCGGTTCCAAATTTCATTCGTGTCCCTCACTATTCGTCTTCTTTCAATTCTGGAGCATCCCATAACTCCACTTTGAATGATCTTTATAATGGATCGGCGGTCTCGCCAATCTTCGGAATTTTGTAAAGGGGTGAAACTCTTTTACGATAGAATCGATTCACCGGAGATTTATATATCCTCGGTTTAGATGCTGACATCTTTGGTTATACCAAAATCTATCTCTTGAGATCAAATGTCAATTTACCTCGAAATTCTACATTGATCTTATTCTTGAAGTCACGGTCAATCCGGTTAAGGTTGCCCGTAAATTAAATAAGCTTACCTATCTACCGATTCTGTTATTGAATCATCTTATCTTTTCTTTCGAATTTGTCTTCGAATCAGAATTCTCTTTGATTTGAGTCCATCAAATTTGAATCTCTATCCTTGCTTGAAATCCATCCTGGTATCGTCGAGCGAGGAAGTGTATTTGTAAATTAATATTAAAAATGTTTTATACATTGTGTTGTTTGAGTAGTTGATGTTGATTTGGGTTTCCGATCGATTCGTCTGATCAACACTATCGATAGGATTTTCAAAACACTTGAACAGAGAAAATTGACACGATAGTATTTTCAAAATTGGTAAATAAAATAATCTTGTATGATTATATTATATATAAGTATAAATTTTCTGAAATTGAATTGTTAACTGAATTGGTTGTCAGAAAGGTAATATTTGATTTTCACTATTTGATTTGTAAATCATTGATTATTCCAACATAAAAATAAATGGAATTATAAAAGTTGGTTTATAGATATTATCCATATATAATACGAGAAAGCTCCATCCTGCGTGTCCTCTGCACTGCTACAGCATACACCTAGACCTACTATCCAATCTACTTATTTAAGAGTACCCGATATAATAAGAAGTGAAGCATAAAACCTCGATTCAGAGAACAGTCTGGGGTGAGCGATAAATAAATCTCAAAATACCATACAAGTCGATATATTAAGGAACAAGGGTAAACAAGCCATACTTGATATGTCCTTACAATCAAAGAGTTAGCACATAACGAATACAATATGCTACTCTATATACATCATAGGGTGTACTACAACCTAAGTAAAATGACGGGTGTCCAAATACCCTATCCACAATACCTATCTAAAATAACATCCCTAGAGTAATAGAATATGGGAGAAAACAACCAAAGAAAACATAGCGTACATCAAACAATCCTCACTATAATTCAATGTGTTCTGGATATATGATAACTCGTATGACTATTCCTCTGCTAGGGATTAATGGAGAAATCCAGCTTTTTAGTGTACTCACTCGCAGCTCAAAACTGACACTGGACCTATTCCACCTGTCTAGAGTATGCAGATCCATTCCACGAACCATAGGTAGCCATTCCAAGTACCCAATGAGCATCCTCATTATACCCGTGCTTTCGAGTACATCAGAAAACACTCCGAGTATCAACGATGCCTTAGCATGTGTATTCAAGCCCTTTCCTTGCTCTATCTAGTTTCCATTATCTTCTGGGAACCATTCCAGATTCTTTTTTCCATGAAAGAACCATTCAACATTCTATCCACGGGTCACCCTTCCTAGAACTCGCCTTTTGTGGACAGTCATCCTCACCATTCTCTTCAACATTAAGCCACCCTCATCAGAACCTAACTCCATTTACCATCGAGTTAGCATCATCGAAGTCCTAGAGCCATCATCTTTTATCGTGCTGCTACATTGTCATAGAATCCTAAGCAAACAAACCAACACCTTCAGCATGACTTATAGAGTTCATGCATCCTCTTTTGGAAATCCCATCACTACTGGACACAAATATTCAGGTCTGCGTCAACCTAAAGTGGTCAGTGCCAAACTGAAAACTGGACCAACTCTGGGTCACTCTGCCTCCATGAAGTCCCTTTTCTCCAATGCTTGAACTTCCATGTTACAAAGCCCTTCCCATCATCTGGAAATGTGACCGGTACCAATCGGCGTGAATAGTAATAAGCTCTAAACTTAGCCAAAATTTAGAGTTTGGCTTCTAAGTCTCCTTTCTTATATCGTCCCAAAGCATGCCTTGAAATTTCTCTATTCTGCCTGAAGCTTTTCATCCACCATGACTTAATTGCACTTTTACCTTTGAAATTCCATACGCACACCCAAGAACTATAAGCCATCCCCGAGAATTTTTAGCCATAGTCCAAATTAACCCTTGTACCAACTCGAAGCACATCTTCTTCCACCAACCAACTGTTTACTCGATAGCGAGATGAACTTTGGCACCCAAAAAATTCCAAACTTTGAGAGATCGGAACTATAGGCTCCTCCCTTCCTCCAAAGTCCCTCCTTCAAGTTTCATCCAATTCCGATCACTTTTGTCTTCATTTTTCCTAAATCGATTGCCTCTTTACTATATTCACTAAAACACCAGCAAATAATATCAAAATAATTCATCCAAGCATATATATCATTCATAAGCATTCATCAAACATATACAATCCATCCAAACAAGATTAACTTCAAGGAACCATTACACAATCCTTCTTTCCATGTCAGAACCATTCAACATTCTATCCATGGGTCACCCTTCATAGAACCCGTCCTTTGTAGACAATCATCCTAACGACCCTCTTCAATATCGAGCTGCCCTCATTGGAACCTAACTCCAATCACCATCGAGTTACCAAAATCAAAGTCCCAAAGCCATCATCTTTCATCGTGCTGCAAAATCGCCAACGAACCCCAAGTAAACAAATCAACACCTTCACCACGACCGGTAAAGTCCCTGCATCCTCTCCCAGAAGTCTCATCGCCACTGGACCTATATATTCAGGTCAGTATCGACCTAAAGTGGTCAGTGCCAAAATGAAAAGTTGACCTTCAATTTGGGTCACTCTGCCTCCATGAAGTCCCTTGTAATGTCCTTTATCTAGAGGCCTGAAGCTAAGCGCTACAGATGCTGCAGTCATCCATAGTATTAACTTCTAGTGACCAAATACGGTAATGTTAATGGTATTTATAATATCAGAGGCACATGAATATGAAACAAAATCACAGATTTCACAATAACAACATTTCTGATTACATTTCATAAAACATGTTTCATATGCAGATTACATAATCCCAATCGTTTCTCAGGTAAAGATCAAATATAATTATTACAAAATACGCTAAGAGCAACATATAATTATGCCCCCTTAGTTGACCAGACTACAATATGGTCATAACTGACTTTATAAAACACAGCGGAATCAAACAAAATAAAACAGCAACTCCTAAATAGCTATCCGTCAGCCACTTGTTCGTCCTCGGAAGCTTTATTCGCCAACCTGCTGAAAACCTATAAACCCAACCCTCAGCCCACTCAAATAAATTTTGAGCAACCGAGAGTTTAAGGGAAAAACATAAACTTCGAGTCAGACATAAAGCGTACTGTGAATAATACTATACATCTTGGTTATTTGATATTAAGTGAGACCACGCCACTTAGCGGAACGGGTTTCCCCTCACTAATATCCATTTAAAACATATCTTTTGCAAATCATAATCCTGCAACCAAAACTAGTTAAAACTGTAAAGCATTATCATATAAACATACATATTAGGTAACAAATGGACTGTCTGTACGAACATTATAGTTTTGTTTCGCTAACTACTAACCTTTGGCTGACTCGGGTCTACCAGACAAAATAAATAAAAAACTTAAACATCTGTTTGATACTCTTTTTCTAGACAGTCTGTCCCTAACTTATTTTCTCCAGGTCAACTGATCCTAATGGTTTTACGGACTCACCAATAACCTATCTCTGTACAATTATATTCCTTTCTGTGTGTAACATCATTTTAGTCTTACCTTTGACAAAGCCCTACACACTGGAATTTTGGACTAAATTAGCTAGGGGCTCATAGCTAATGTATAGGGCAAGACCCTATACCAGTCCCATCTGGTATACAAATATCTGATTCATTTTACTTAGGGTAATCTTCCCTTAAATATTCCTTCAAAACCCTTTCATCTCAAATTGATTTAAAACCTTTAAATCATACTTAGACAAGGAAAATATATACTTTATGCTTTACTCAAAATCCCCTTGTCATGTTATATATATACTTTACTCAAATCTTTGTTGATGAAAGCATTCAAACCTTTGAAAGTACCCCTTTCGAATCCATTAAAAGTACCCCTTTGGAAACTAAGTAAACCCCTTTCTTTCACCTAGGCCGAAAGACCTAAACATTCCATTCGAAACCATTTATATAAACCTTTCGAAGTCATTGAAAACCTCTCCTTCGAAAGCTTTAAAACCTTTAAACATTGCCTTTCGAATACATTGGAAAACCTTTCCTTTCAAACCTTTCGAAACCATTGGGGAACCACCCCTTCGAAACGTTCATTTAAAACCTTTCGAAAGCATAAACACCTTTATAAACTTCAAACCTTTCGAAAGCATTTGGGTTCACTTTTAAACATGTGGAAACACCTTTCGAAACCATTAAAAATCATCTCTTTCGAAACTATTTGGGTTCTACCTTCAATAGAGAAAAAGGGTCATAAAACATTTAAGTCGAAAGCACTCTTTCGAAAGCTATTCCAAAGTAAAGAAGTGATGGTGTCGAAACCAACCTTCTGAAAGCATTGAAGAAGCGGCTAAGTTTTAAAGGCAAAGTATACCTTCCGAAACCATTGACTTCGAAAGGTAGAAAGAACGATAGCTAGGGGTTTTGACCCCTTCGAAGGCTATTACTTAAAACAAAAGGTGCAACCCATTCGAAACCATTCCTTTAAAACATTTGACTCATCCGAAAGCCAACCAAGTCGAAAGCATACCCTTCAAAAGCAAAGCAGGTGCATTTTCAATTTCAAACCAAGTCACGCTTCGACCCCATCGGAACCCATAGCTTCGACCCAATACCTTCCGCCTAAGTCCAATTCGCTGCACATCATGTCTTTGATGCTGTGTGCATTGGTTTCGAGGGTGATGGTGGCGGAGCTACTAAGTCAGAACCCCTGGTGCCAAAAGTAGCGAAACATGCTAAAAGCATGTAAAAACTGATTTTTACTTTAAAAAGAATTTCTTTTCAACTAACCTACCTTATTTGTCAAAATATTATTGGTTGCTAATTTTCTTTTCTAAAAGCGCTACCAATATTTTAGAACTAAACAATTTAATTTATTTATAAAATACCCCTTCTCCTTTTATAAATATATAAAACATTTAAGTTCCATACCTTAAATAATTTTATATATCTAATAAAACACTTAGGAAAATTCTATAAAAATTCCAGAAAATCATTTTTCAATATGTTTTCCAACATATTTTAATTTCAGACCCAAACCTTATATTATTTAACTGTAAATAATTTTATACCCAAATAATCATTTCCCTTATTAGAAAATTAATATAAAATCCATATTAAATCAGAAAAAATGAAAATTGAAACCCATCTCTAAAATATCATTTTTGATCTAAATCTAAAATCGCAAGGCATTTGGATGTCATTTAATAGATTTTTCATATTAAAACATATTATAAAACCTATATGAATAAGCATAAATCATCAACAAGCATATATAATCACTTAATCATTCAAAACATGGCATAATCATGCAAAATATTTCGGATTCATCTTAAAACCAAAAACAATTAGAAAAATGGGATGTAGTCATTATTCACCTTAGCCTTGAGATTATGGAGTTTGAGATTTGAATGGATTTAAGTTGATTAATCTTTCTTCCTTTAGCTTTTCTTCCTCTTGTTCTTGCTAATGGTGGTTGGCCTCAAGTTTTAATTTTGCCAAATGAATATGTGTGTGAGCACGGCTAAAGGTTTAGGGTATTAGAATGCCCTTTTCCCAACTTTGCCCTCACCCATTACCCTTATCTATCTTAATTCATGTTAGGTCATTTTAATTTACTCATTAACATGGCACGGCTACCCCTATTAATCACAAATCTCAATTCCCTAATCATCACATTATATTATTTAATTTAGCTAGTTAAATATCCTAAATAATATTACTAAAAATATGGGGTGTTACATCCCTTCTCTCCAATGACCGAGCTTCTACTTTACAAAGGGCTTCCTATTGCTGGAAAAATGGTCGGTACTGATCTGAGTGATCGGTATCGAGCTCTTTACTTAGCCAAATTTAGAGTTTGGCTTTTGAGTCTCCTTCCTTACGCTCCCGAAGCATGCCTTGATGTATCTCCATTATTCTCGAAGCACTTCATCCACCATGAGTTGATTGTACTTTTTCCTTTAAAACTCCATACGCATACCCATGAAACCGAAGTCAACCCTGAGAATTTCTTATCGTAGCCCAAAGTAACCCTTGTACCAACTCGAAGTTCATCTCCTTCCACCAGCCAACTGTTTACTCAGTACTGAGATGAACTTTGGCACCCAAAACAATTCCAAACTTTGAGCGATCAGAACTATAGGCTCTCCCTCCCCTTCAAAGTCCCTCCTCCAAGTTTCATCCGATTATGATCACTTTTTCCTTCATTTTGCCCAAATAGACGACCTCCTTATTAACTTCACTAAAACTAGCAAAGCATATCAAAACAATTCTTCTAATCATACATATCACTCATAAGCATTCATCAAACATATACAATCCATTCAAACAAGATTAACAAGCATGATTTATCCTAGATCTACTTTTGTACCAAAATGACAACATGACCTAATAGAGGTTGTAAAACCATTTAAAAACAAATCCAATCCTTTTAATTTCGAACATAAACATCTTTAAAGGTTAACTACAGTTATAAATCATTTTAACATAGAAATCATATCAAAAACATTACTTTTAACTATGTGGACAAGCATAGAATAGTGAGAGATCAAGAATCACCCACCAAATACCCAAACTACCAATCTAATCATTAGATCTAAAATGAAAAGCCAAGAATCATGAATCTCCGAGCATGAAAATGATGAATCTATGATACCCTTCAAATTACCATTTTAATAACGGATTTGGCTAAAATTAGTAAGGGAAAAAATGAGCTTTTTGATGAATTAAGGGCTAATCGAGATTTAGAATTTTTTTAGGAAAGTGGGAAATGATATAATTCTTTCCCATCTCCTCCAAATAGGCATAATTCCCAAAATTAATTAGTGGACCTAAATATGGGCTCAGTTGGATTACCCACTAATCTATCCAGCAGCAAACAGAATTTAAAATGACCATATCTCATAAATGGTAAGTCCGTTTTCCTATTTTTACCACTCCATAGAATGGGAAACCGTAAGCTCATTCAACTGGAAGTAGTTTCAGACCCTAATTCAACCCCTATCAAAAGTTAAAGGTCTTACAAGGATTTCTTGGTTTGAAATGTCTGATAAAAATAAAGGTGAAAATGTACCTAGTAGTCATTTCCTAAAATTTTAAACTCACACGGTCAAATATGAATCAAATAACATTATTCTATGATCCTTTGATATGTAAAATATGGGTCATTACACTCTTCCCCTATATGAATTTCACCCTCGAAATCCCCAAAGAAGTCAAAGAATGTTCAATCATAGTTACCTCACATGCCTAACAATCATATGCAACCATCAAACATATCAAACAAGCAGTCATCTGACCAATAGTATAGATAATCCTATCCTCGCATGCAAGATACTAAACTATCCTATGTGATATTAAAAGTGAAAGTGAAAACAATAAATAGTAGGCCTTACCATGCGAAGAGCTCCAAATATGCAGCCCTTATGCTCCCCTTGGTTTCCAACATGCATTCGCCTTCACTTTCGCCCCGTTGAACCTTTACCAGGTCCACGATCTTCCTTCTAAGTTGTTTCATATCACATCTGACAAGATGAACCGACCTATGAGATCTTAAATCTTTTGGTTCAATCTCGATATCACCTAGTTGATCTTCTACAATCATCACCCTGAGCTGTGCACAAACTTCTATATGTAGGAGACATGGAATAATTTATGCACGCCCGCCATCTTCCGAGGTAAGTCGACCCTATATGCTAGGTTCCTAATCCTCTCTACTATCAGAAAAGGACCTACGAATCTCGATGCTAACTTCCCTCTACTACTAAATCAAATAACATTTTTTAATAGAGAAATCTTTATGAACACCATATCACCGACAAAAGGCTCCAAATCTCTACGTCTCCAATTAGCATAGCTCTTCTACCTATCCTGAGTAGCTTTCATTCGTTGTTGAATGGTTTTAATCTTCTTCGAGGTCTCTATGATCATATCTGGTCCAAGTATCAGTGTCTTGCCTTCTTCCCACCAACATGAAGGAGCGTTACATGGTCGGCCATACAATGCTTCGTATGGTGCCATACCGATACTGGACTGATAGCTATTGTTGTATGCGAATTCCATTAAATGTGGATGATCATCCCATGGGCCTTCGAAGATGAGTACGCAAGCTCGTAGAAGATTCTCTAATATACAATTCACTCTCATGGTATTCCCATAAGTTTATGGGTGATAAACTGTACTGAAATGCATCTCTGTCCCCAATGCCTCTTCTTTCAAAACCCATTAGTGAATAAACTGTTTCGGTCACTTACAGTGAATTCTCTTCAGCACACCATAGAATTGCACCACACATTCTACATACAACTGGCCAATTTGGATATTGTTTGTTATTCAGCCTTTTGACCTAGCTATATCTAGACTGGCTGGACAAGTTAGACTCTATGATAAACAAGGAATGCAGTCCAGAGAGGTGATCACAAAGTCAGAGATCAAGCACAGACAACTTTATGAAGTAATAATCAACCGAAACTAATAGATAGACTCTAAGGAACATTCCAAGTATGGATTAGTACCTCCCTTTGGTAGGGGATCAGTACCTATCCCTTCCCCTAGGCTGGGGATCAGATCATATCACTATAGCAATGAACAACATCAACCAACAGTTCAACTCAATGGGAATCGATCGATATTTTTAAAAACTAGAAGGCATCTATGCAAATAACTTTGGAAACATAAGGCTAACATTGAGAGGGACCCACCATGGCGATTGCAAGCTGCCATGTAAACATCTTAATGGATCGGGCCGATCGCTCTATATTGGGAGTTAGGCCTTGAAATTTTCTGAGGACCTGTCTATATCTAGAGATTCTGCTAGCGAATTTTTTGAAAGATATTCGGTCATCCACCTCTATAAATATAGAGTTCATTGTCCATTTTAGGGGTCTTTATGCTGTTGTTTTGCTTGTACTCCATTATATTCATGGATTCTGATCTGATCCATCTTGTACTCAGAAATTCAAGTGATCAATAAATTCTTTCGTCAAAGTGGACATAGGCATTCAACACCGGACCACCATAAATCCATTTGTCATTATTTTTTACTTATTTTCTACCTGTTTCCTCTATTTTAATTTAGATTTCTTCATTTATTTCTCTGCATTCATTCTATTGGGTGTTTAACGAACTTTTGGTGCAAACATTTTGGTGCTTTCACCAAGAACGGATTCTTAGGTTGATTGGATCTCATTATTTATTTATGGATTCCCATATTCGTGGGATAGATCCAGGTTTCTGCTGACAGGTTCCTGTTTCTACACAGATTTGAAGAAGATCAAAAAGGAAGCTATTACCCATGGCTAGAGGAAAAACAACTACTTCATGTGCTGTTGAAGGCAATGAAGATACCAGTGTTCAACAAGTTGATCAGAGCATACAACTGGCTGCTGCCAATCTCAAGAATCCAACTAACTACATCACCAAAGCAGACTTTGAAGTCCAATAAAGGTACTGGTAGGTAGCGTCAGCAGCTCAACCAGCAAATCCAGGCTAACATCGACCTAATGAACCAGTGAAAGATTACCGTGGAAGGACTAGGAGGGTTCCTACTCCATACTAAGGATCGAAGAACTCTTCCTCATCTGATGACTATCACAGAATCAAATGTCATAAAACGGAAGCATATGCAGTTGGAACATCAAGAAAAAATTAGATGATCGGTTATGGCCAATCAGCACCGATCGGTACCGAACCCCCAGGGGCATCGGCACTGAACCCTCGAATCATGGAAGCAATCAGCATGTAGGTGGAGAAGCTTACTGTTGAGGTGCCACGATCGATCAAGGTGCGAAGCTCAGGCGAATGTGATGAGCCGCAGCTGAGATACGATGATAGTACTGCTGCTCAAGAAATGGATCAAGAGAATGAGGAGCCAAGGAAATATGGTGCTAGTCGAAGGCGTGGTTCGCGTCTCTCATGTGACGTGGGCCCCAACTACCGCCTAGCACAAACTCTCCAAACGACAGACATAACAACTATGGTGAGATAGCTGGTGAAAGAGAGTCAAGGCTTGACCAACGATGATTGGGGGCTCTACAGAAGTCATACTCCATCTGTGCAGTTAAAATGCTCGGCAGATTCAATGCGGCGGAGATGCAAAAAGTCATAGGGAGGATACATCGAGGATATAACAGGATATAGCAGATGACTTTAAAATAGCATATAAAACTCGTACTTAATGCTTTTACAAATATATAAATGGTAATTAAATGAAAATTTAACATTCAATTGAATTATAATTAATACATAAATAATTTTAAATAAAAACATGTGCGAATATACTATAAATAAACATAAAACTGTTATATAACATAATTGAATTTAGTAGAATATTATAGAATTTTCATTTCTGAAAATATATTAAAAATTCAATTAAATAAATTAATTTCATAAATTTTATAATGTATAAATGCCATTTTTCAATTCATTTCTTTTAAAGAAGATATAGCAGAAATAGCGGAATATAGCGGGAATAACGGGATATAACGGAAATAGCGGGGCTTACAGCGGAAAGGCTATATTTGGGGCTATATGGAGTAGCAGTAGAAATCCACTATGAGATATAGAGGGGCATTAACTACACAATACTCCATTCACCGACAACATTCTGTATGAATAATATCTGTGAATGTTCCATATGCCTACGATGCCTTCCTATGCGGGAAAAACCGACTTCAGACAGCATCTCTTGAAGTATGAATGGCACATGGACTCCACATAAGCCACTGATGCAGTCAAGTGCAAGTGTTTTTCAATTTTTCTGGAAGATGTTGTATCCATATGGTTCGCCAAGCTACCACTGCGGTCAATCTCTTCATTTGATGAGTTAGCAAAGAAGTTCCTGGAGCAATTCCGCATGCACAGGACTTGCTCTAAAGATGTAATGTCACTCTCCAACTTAGCCCAGGCCCCAGGGGAGTCACTGAAAGATTTTCTGGAAAGGTTTAATATAGCTGTTGCAGAAGTCAGTGATCCAAATAATGATGCAATATTCATGGCACTGACTAGGGGAGTCGACTCTGATTCCGAGTTTGGTGATTGGTTAACGGGAAAGCCTCCTTCATCATTAGACCGTTTCTTTGCAAAGGCAGCTCGGTTTCGGAGGAAGGAGGAGGCAAAGTGAACTAGGAAGAGAGATGTTGCAGGCCCAAGTGCCGAGGGAGTACAAAGTAATATGGAAGTGAAGCGGTCCGGTGATAGTTCTGGGAAAGTTCAAATCAATGTTCAGAAAAAACCAATTGAGCAGAAGAAAGGCGGTTATAGAAACCATGATCAAAGATGGGATTCCAATAGAGGGAAGCCGAGGATCCCATCGTTTGATGCATACACGCCATTGAATACGTCGCTAGAGAATGTTTATCTATTGACTTATAACACTTGGCAGTGCAGGAAACCACCTTCGAAGGATGGAGAATCAGAGACAGTTCAAAAAGTATTGTAGATTTCATAAAAGTTATGAACATACCACAGACGAGTGTTGCGACCACGTGATGTTATTGAGAAGTTAATTTGAGAAAGAAAGTTGTAGCAATTTGTTAAAACCCCGCAGGATGGCGGGAAGGGGACATCTGACCCCAATCGAGGGCAAGCTTCACCCAGTGCTGAGGAACCTAAGTGGACATGAGGGAGATTATTATTAACACCATTGTTGGAGGACCACATCCGGTCGACAAAAGATGAAATCAAATGGAGTGTTACTTGAAATCTATCAGACATGTTGACATTGAATGTTGCTCGAACATGGAGGACGATGCTCCAACAAAGCAGCATCAAACTATAATAGATGATATCGTATTTTGGATAGAGATGCGGATAAGGTGGAGGCCATTACGACCCATCCAATGGCGATCTCGACCATGATTGGCCCCCCTTGATAAGAAAGATTCTGATTGATTGTGAAAGTTCTTTGAATATCATATTCGAGAAGGCATATGACCAAATGTTACTGGAAGCCAAAGATCTGAAACCATGCAAAGCTCGTATTCATGGCTTTAATGGTATAGCAACTGAAGCGGTAGGTTACGTCGAGCTACATGTGGAGTTAGGTGACGGTTATCGAAGGAAAGTACGGGCGCTACCGTTTGTTGTGATGGATGTGAACTCTTCGTACAATGCTTTTTTGGGCCGACCGGCCCTTGTTGAATTCAGGGAAGTTATCATCCCTTTGTGTCTGACACTAAAATTCCCGTTAGAGAATGGCGTGGGAATTATACATGGAGATCAGATGACTGGACGTGCCTGCTACATGGCTAATTTAAGTGACACTCAATGAAAGGAGAAAGGAAAGGATGTGAAGAAGCCTCTCTGCATCAAAATTAAAGAAACTTGGCAATCATGGTCCGAGCCTTGGTTCAGGCACCACAATCGGTTCTATAAAGATAGAGATTCGAGAAATGAAGAAGTGGGGCCCAAAGAAACCAAGGTTGCACTCGTTGAGCCGACGATCGATATTGCGGGTCCTGAAGATCGTATCACAGCTCAGTGCAATGATGATGAAGGAATTATCTTGTTTTCTCCAAATGAATCTTGATGTGTTCGCTTCAAATCATTCTGACATGTGTGGGCTCTCGCCGACCATCGCGAGCCATGCATAGAATATCAACCAAAGGCATGTCCCGATGAAACAAAAACGACGCAACATGGATCTAGAGAGATCTGGTACTCTTAAAGAGAAGATGGATAAACTCAAAAACAATGGGTTTATCCGTGACACCCTCTACCCGAAATGGGTATCAAATCCAGTTCTCGTGAAAGAAGCTAAAATAAAGTGGCAGACATGCGTCGAATATTCTGACCTGAACAAGGCGTGCCCAAAAGATAGCTTTCCGCTTCCAAGGATCGACCAGTTGGTAGACTCAACCATTGGACATGAACCGCTTTCATTTGTGGAGGTGTACTCCAGATATAATCATATCTCGATGCACATCCTAGACTAGGAATACACCAACTTCATTACCGACCTGGGACCATACTGCTACATTCTGATGCCTTTTAGACTAAAGAACGCTGGAGCTACTTACTAGAGACTGGTCAATCGAATGTTCAAAGACCAAATCGAGCGATCAATGGAAGTATATGTGGATGATATTCTCGTGAAGCCACGATGATCAAATGACCACATCGATGACTTGGCAGATAGCGTTCTCTAAAAATATGGAATGAAACTTAACCCCTTGAAATGCACTTTCGGCGTTGCATCAGGGAAATTCTTGGGTTTCTTTGTCAACTCTCGTGGAACTGAAGCCAATCCTAAGAAGATTCAAGTGGTCAGAGAATTCAGTTACTGAAGACAATTAAACAAGTGTAGAGCTTAATGGGAAGGTCACCGCCCTGAGTTGGTTTATCTGTAGGGCTACTGATAAGTGCATTCCTTTCTTCGACTTGATCAGTAGAGGGAAGAGAAACTTCAAACAAAAATAGGATTGTATTAATGCATTCCAAGCTCATTAAATTCACTTAGAGAGACCCCCATCTTGTCCAAGCCACTAGATCATGAAGATTTGTACGTTTACTTGGCAGTGTCCTTGTCCAAGCCATTGGATCATAAAGATTTGTATATTTACTTGGAAGTGTCCTTGTCCAAGCCATTGGATCATGAAAACTTGTATATTTACTTGGCAGTGTTAGTACATGCCATAAGTGCCGCACTGCTACGCAAAGAGAATAAAATCCAAAGGCCAGTGTATTATGTTAGCAAGCGATTGACATATGCTGAAAGGAATTATTCGAAACTGGAGAGGTTCGCGTGCCGCCTGTTGATTACGTCAAGAAAGATCCGCCCTTATTTTCAAGCTCACCCGTCAATTCTTCACCGACCAGCCATTACGATAGGTTTTACAACGACCCGAGACATCTGGAAGGTTATTTAAATGGGACATCGAATTGAGCCAGTTCGATATCACTTATCCCCCTTAGAGGGTCACACAGGGATAAGCACTGGTAGATTACATAGCTAAATTCATTGCACTGGACGTCTCTCTGGAGAGCAGCAGAGAACTTACAATCCAATGGAAGATGTACATGAATGGACTATCCAACGATCGATGTTCTGGTATTCGGGGTCATACCAGTAACTCCTGAGAATTGCTAGATCTACTACACCTTGAAACATGACTTCCCTACAATGAATAATGGAGCTGGATATGAAGCCTTGATCGTTGGGCTTAAACTTGATATAGGGCTGAGAGTAAAGGCATTGCAAATTTTCTATGATTCTCAATTTGTAGTAAACCAAATCAAGGGAGAATAGCAGGCCAAAGGAGCGCGATTTTCTCTTTACCTCAACCGGGTCCAAGAGCTGCTAACTAATTTCGAGCATTACACCATTACATACATCCCTAGAGAGCAAAATGAGAAAGCCGACTCACTAGCCAAGCTGGCCAGTTCTAGGGGTGCACAACCTTGGTCCCAATTAAAGTACTTAACGCTTTGATCATTGACGAGATGGAGATTGTTTGGGTCTGAGAGACGGACCTCGAGAAGGAGTCATGGATGACACGAATTAAAGAATATTTGCAAAGGGGAATCCTTCCTGAACGGAGGAGTGAAAAATGAGAAATCCTTCGTAAAGCTTCACGATACATCCTTTAAGAAGGAATCATGTACGATAAGGGTTTCTCCACCCCCACTTTGATGTGTCACCAACGATGACATCCAACGAGTAATAGGAGAAGTTCGTGATGGAGAATGTGATGATCACACCGAAGGGAAACCCTGGCAAAGCAGATATTCCATAATGGTTATTTCTAGCCAACTACCAATCGAGACACGGTTGATTATACTAGACGATACGACAAGTGCCAGACGTTTGCAAAGATTCCAAGAGCCCCACCGACAAAAATCACTCAAATGGTCAGTCCATGGTTGTTTGCTACTTGGGGTATTGACATCATTGGCTCCTTACCGATTTCCAAAGACGGTGCGAAGTACGCCATCATAGCAGTCGAGTACTTCACTAAATGGGCTGAAGCTAAACCTTTGGCACGATCATAATGAAGAAAGTATTCAACTTTATGGTTCGAAATATCATCTATCTTTTTGGTCTTCCCAAGCAATCTAACTAACAATAGGACCCAATTCGACGATACTGAATTCAAAGACTTCTATCTTTGGCATCATATTGAGAAAAGATTTGCGGTAGTTGCTCACCCTCAAGCTAATGGGTAGGTCGAAGCTTTTAACAAAATCATAAAGTCCATTCTAAAGAAGAGTTTGGAAAAGGCTAGATGTAAGTGGGTTGATGAACTTCTATCAGCGTTTTGGGTATACAGAACCACCCACAAGTCCGCAACTGGCCACACTCCATTCGCCCTTGCTTATGGCTCTGAAGCCATGATCCCCGTAGAACTTGAAGTCCCTTACTATGACCCTAGAACTAACAGAGTTCTACTTTTGGAATCTCTAGACATGGTTGATGTAAAGTGCAAAGAAGTCGACTTTAGGGCAGCTGCACACCGACACCGAGTCACCCAGTATTAAAATGTTATGTTTGACCTAGGACTTTTGAAATTAGCGATCTTGTCTTGAAACAGATCTTTCTTAGCCCGGGAAACATTGGTCCGAGATGGGAAGGATCGTATGTCATCAATAAGAAGTTTGGAAATGGAACTTTCTAGATAGCGACTATCAATAGCATCACACTCCCTAGAGGATGGAATAGAGAGCATTTACGATGCTATTTCACTTAGTTTTGTTTCATTCAGTTGTATTTCACTTAGAATTTTCCTTTGCATTTGAATTTAAAGCCATGTAACAAGGCAGACTCTGTCGCTTCTTTTGTAGTTTGCAAAAAAATCTAAAGTTTGCTCCATATCAGTGAATTGTTTATGCATAATATAATAATTATGATATGCGACCAACTTAAATCTATATATGACTAATATAAACTAACAAGTACATGGATTTTGGTGCCAACTAAGTACTCAGGTCCATAATCGAAATAAATAAAATGAACGTGACTCGACCGTTTATCCATTAACTCTTGCCTGCAATCCGACGAGCTGAGTATACAATAGAGAATGGGTGTAACTCGACTATCCGATAACTAACTTTGTCTCCGATTTGAAGGGGAAAATGTAAAGTAAAGGTGGTCGTGATATGATCGACCATTCGTCGACTTTTGCTCTAGACTTGTGGGCAAGGGAATTAATCAAAGGAAATGTGATTCGACCGTTTCCCAAAACAACTTCAGTCTCCAAAGTGTGGGCTAGATTATGAACATCAAACAGGTGCGATTACCACCCATCAACTAACTCTAATCGCCACAGTGCGGATAAGAGTATAAACAAAACGAATGAATGTGATTTGACCATTCATTCTCCAAATCTGGCTTAAACCCGATAGGAGGAGTATAAACTCATCATGGATGGGACCCCGACCGTCCACGAACTAACCCTGCCAACCCAAGACTGGGGATAGGAGTATAATCACTTAACCGCTGAACACGACATCGTAACATTGTGGCTTGCATCTAGTGTTTGATAAGACTTAAGGCCACGACTGAAAGGAGGCCCTGAGATGGATCTGTTGGATCGACGCCCAAAGTAACGGGCAACCAAAAGACATTGCAACTTGAACGATAAGGGATGAATTACAAGTACATTAATGAAAAACGTAATAGCTCAAACACTTAAACAAGTTCATACAAAAGCTAAATAGAAATGAAAGAGTTTTTATTTACATACTGAAACTTGGAAACTAAGTACAAGTTTATTTCAAAAACTAAAAGCAAAAAACGGAGGCCGTACCTACACAATTGCGGCCAAAAAAAGAAACTAGCTACCAAGCTACGCACTACCTATTCCATTTCGACGGCTATTTCTTATCTTTTTTGGGCTTCTTCGAGGTGGATTCTCCAAAGCTAATGCCTCTCCTCTCCTCTTTGACCCTCTTTTGCCCTTTCCACCCTTAAGAGAAATGCTGTCAAAGATAGGAGCAGAAGCAGTTTCACTTTGGGATATAGATGGGTTGGCCTCCTTAGTAGTGACACCGCCTAGCAGTATAACTTGAAGCGGAGTAATATCCAATTCAGCACTATCCTTCTTGGCTTGCAAATCCATCTCCTACTTTTCAATGCACTCCTTCATGCTAAGTTTTCCAATGTGTTCACAAGCATGAGTCACTACGACATTCTTTGTTTCATCTTGGTGGTCATCAGTCTTTTCTTTATTCAGAGCCCCTATGACTTCAGCATCCAGCCCGGGAGTCTCAGCAGGTTGATCGTAGGAGCCACCTGTATAGTTACGGCCGCAGTGGACCCCGTGGTCAGCACCTATTGTCCCATGATAACATCATCATCGGGAGCGTGGACAAATGAGGATGGACCTACAATTTCATGAAGACCAATGGTAAGCCTATGACTATCGAGCGTGAGGTGTAAACCTTCTCGAACATTGAAGAAGTAAAAGATATACCTTCGCAAGATTGGCCTTCGGTCGTAGCTGGAGTGTCGTCTTCCAAAATCGAAGACAGCCCAAAAGAATTGTGCATCCCTGGATGATCTAGATCGTAGCCCACATCCTTTTCCAAAGCATGAGAAATTGTAGCACCAATTGCTTGAGTAATAGGAGGGTCTTGGGAACCAGATCCCAAGGCTTCGTCGCCATCTTTCCCCTTCCCGGTGGTCGTTGGATTACTGAGTAAACTGAGTCGAGCAGCCCTGAGTTCATCGGGTTCTTCATCACCCAATATTTCGTGCATGAGCTGCCTTCATCCACACCATGTGACATCTTTCTTTACATCTACAATATGGTCACAGGCTTCGAAAAGCCACTTGGGATACCCTTTTCCAAGGAAGTGGACGTTACGATTCATGAGGATGCATGCATTGTAATATATCAGCAACGGATCGAACTCATCCTTCTCTATCAAACCAGCCTCCCTAGCCTCTTCCTTGAGGGCCTTAGTCTATGCAAGTTATTTGTCAGCCTCTATTTTAGTTTTGCGAGCCTCAACGGTCTCCTTGCAATATCACTGAGACTCCAACCGAGGCTCAACTTTTTCTCGCTTTTCCTTCTCAAGCTCCTCCTCAAGTTGTTTAATATGAAGCGCCAAGGCATTATAGACTTTTTTAGCACATCTTTCTCCTTCTATAAGACATCTTTTTCAAGGGCTAAAGCACCACTATGACGAATGGCGGTGTCCAGTTCCAACGTGGTGCACTTTCATTAGACACTCGACAGCTTTAGAAGACTCATTAGCTCTTTTCTCAATATCGACCAGCTTTGTACCCAATTGCTTGACATCCTCATCCAAGTGTTTGATGATGTCTTTATCATGAATCTCTTCGAGAGTTAAGCAATCGATCTTGTGTTTCCCTTCCATAGACGCCTTAGAAATCCTATCAGCTACATGAAGCGTCGTGTTGTGTTGGATGTAGACATCGTTAACTTAAGCGGGAGCTTTTTGCCCAGCATCCAGAGGAATCAGATGCATAGGAGGAATGAACATGAACTCATTAGAACACAACTTAGGAAATGTGACCTTGAGCTCAGCCATCTTATCAGAAGCAATAGCATTAAGAGTAGTCGAGGCTGAGAGGGCCCATTTGTCATGCTTGCGGTCAAGACCTGCTACACCATACCGGCATTCTGAAAATCGACGGACGCTGGAAGAACCCGAATGTTGATTAGGCGTAGTGGTTAAAGTGGAAGGATGAGGCAATGACTTGCTACTACTATATACAATGGGATGTTAACCGACACCCTTGTGGTGAGAAGATTGAGATTCTGACTTACGCCTGGATGATGAATCCTTGGATTGGTGGCATCGATCTGGGTCTTTTCTTCCTTCATGACCTTTTCTATCTCGACCAGGGTTCGAACCTCAATTGGGCCGAAGATAAGACAACTGAGAGTATGTTGATCCCTTCAAACAATCATAGTAGCGGGGGCATCCCATCGAGCCTACAAACATAATGAAAGTGTATAAGAATCACTCGAGTTAAACGTGGATAAGTGTCATGCGATGTAGTGCACGTGATCGTGAGTGTACTAGTGTCCCCTCAACAGACTAGTTACTGGAGCTTTGCTAGTTGGAGTAATCCTCCCATCCAAGTTGGAGGAACGTCAACATCGAATCGAATGAGAGATTCGGAGCCTCCAAGGCTTAAACTGGCAAAATTATACTTACCAACATCATCTGGAATTGGGATTTCCTACTGCCCCTCAAATAAATTTTCTAGAGGCAGAGAGCTGGATTGATCTATAATAGTAGAGGTTGACTTGGATTTCTTGGTGACCTACCCTTTGTGAAGCTTATAAACGAGCCTCTTTCTTCTTCTCATCTTTGAGACGGGAAGTTGTGGGTCTTGGGAAGGCCAACCGCAGGCACAAAACATGTGCTCACTTCACCATGACCAGGTTCATTAGCATTTTTCCTCACCCTCGCCCTCTTTAGCAGCATCCCGATCTCCATCAACTGAGGCATGATAGGATCAACTTCGTCACATCCCTACCCAAAGACGCCTCTTCTTTCTACAATTTCCTCCTCGGTGTTTCTTGGTAGTCCCGTGCTGTGGCCTTCGTCTAGTAAGCCGAAGATAAAAGGGCGCTCGTCAGTAAGAAGAGATCTAATGTCACTATCCACCATCGGTATTTTTTTTTAGCACAGAAACTACCTTCGAATATCTATTATCATTAGGTCGTGGATGGTTGCCTGCAATTTTAAAAAAAAACTACTTAGTTTAAGATACGACTTGAATAAAAGCACTTAAAGTTGAGTTAAGCGACAATTACGTCCTTCCAACCAGTGTCCTACAAAACCAGGTGGGTAGTGCACATAGAACCATTCATTCTTAAATGGGTTCAATTATTTCTAAGCACTAGTTACGACCTAGCAGTTAGTGACTGACTCGAGGAAAGTGTACGAGAGGCTTCCCTTTCACCGCTTGAGATTGTAAATGAATCTAATGTCTTCTGGAGTCGACTCATGATATAAGAATTCGAGGAATATCATATACGTGTAGTCAAGAAACACATAGTTGTTTGGATGTAGCTGAGCCGGCGCCAATCTTAAATAATGTAATAATTTCTGAATAAACGAATTGAAAGGCAAAATGCAACCTGCCCAGCACATAAACTTGTTGCATGTAGTATACACCTCTGAAGGCAAGTGAGCCCTATTGTTTCGAGATGGGACTCACACATCCCCATATGGAATTCCGTATTTAATGTATAGTCTGTGGAGAGAGGCATCATCAACCCTTGAAGCCACTGAGTCCTCCGGATTATTAAAAAATATGGCATCCTCAAAACTGTCAGGGATGACTCGATTTGTACATTTAAGTAAGAGGGAATTTCTGGCACCTGTTAAGAACTTTCGGGCAATTCAAGCTGATGGCCTAGAGAGTTTCTAACGGATATTGTTCCAGATCTTGACTTAACATCGGGATTGTCATAAGAAGAATTTTGTTCGGTGCCCATAGAAGCTAAATTCACCGAGCATCTGGAACCCATAGCTATCAAACTTAGCAGATAATCATTGTTAGAGAAACTAACCTGTTCCCCTATGTAAAGTGTAAAGTAGTGCAGTGTGGTGCAGTGTTGTGCAGTGTAGTGATGGACATTAAGAATTAAAAATGATAGCGGTGACGATATTCTAGGATTCGACTAAAGTAACCTTCGTCGATGACCATCGCAACCAGTTTTCACGTCGATGGTTCTAGATTTTATCTAAATTCCAAGATCAATTATCAGTGTGCGGGAATTCGACATTCAAATTCAGGTTCATATTGGCGTATGCAAAGTCCTATCAAGTTCCAAGTCATAGGCATTTGTATGTGAATCCAAGTGCATGTACATGTGTTCAGTTCTAAGTCATATCGTATTCCAAGCTTAGGTGTTCAAGTTCGAGTGTTTAAGTCCAAATGCTTATGTCCAAGATCAAGGCAATCACCCATGTTCGAATTAAAGTTCATATAGTCAAGTGTTCAAGAGTTTTCACTCAAATAGAAAATTGGCTAAGTCCCCCTAGGCAAAGGGATCATACCTGATCCCTCACCTAGGCGAAGTAGCCTTAAGCCATTTCGAACTCCCATATGTCTTAACTGAACCCAACATTCGCCTCCTCAACACCAATAACTGACAGCATATCAATAGTCGACCCCTCCACACTAACCCATGCTAACTAATCCCTTAATCTCCGATCGCTCCACTCTATATTATAACTGATCGCTCATCATCATCGCCATTCCATCCACATGATTTTGATACCTTACTTCATATCGAATACAACCATCACTGATCTCAACCACCTATCCAATCTAACACCGAACCCTAAGTCTACAATCACCAATTTGAATCACCCAAAATCACCACGTCACCAAGCCCTATTCAAATCGCATGCTACAACCCCACCTATGCAATGAAAATGAATCAATCAAGGTTTAGGAATTTCGATGTCGATATTGATTTGGGACTAAATGGCATGTTCGAGTTGGCTCAACTTAGGGATTGGATTGGTCGAATTAGATTGGGTGGTAGCTAAAAGTGGCAGCGTGGGTTAGGTAGAGGAAGAGAGATGGATTGGAGGCGAGATTAAAGCAGATTCGATGACTTTGAACACAAATTCGTTAATGGTGATTTAAAGGAGAGGAATAGGGTTATAAAAGGGAAGTAAAAGTATGAGGGAGATGATTTTATAATGTGACCTTATATACTCTAACATATGGTAGTACGTACGACCCGCTTCCTTAGAGCCAAAAATGGCTAAGTCTACATAAGGAGGGGGATCAGATTAGATCCCTTATCTAGGGGATTTGTATTGATCCTTTACCAACATTATTTTAAAAAAACTAATAATAAAAAAATATGAAAATGATAAAAATTCCAATGCCATTGCACTCGAACACGAAGAATTTTGGCAACGACCCATGAGCGTATGAGCATGTTAGTGAGCCAATGACAAACATGTACATGAACGTGCACATGTACATCCCAAAAATTCGATTTCTTTAATCGATAGAAATTGAATTCTCACCTGGGTTTCTTAGAAAGAAAATCAATTCAGATAGCCGAGGCCTACTAATTTGATCGATAAGCTCAATGGAACCGAGCATAGAAAATGACTGGGGATTACATCCCAGATTTATACGGACTAATTTCAATCAAGCATCGCATCAAACAGAGAGAAATATGACTCTTAGAAAAGGGAATTTAATGAATGGATAAAGATTGTTCAAAAACTGAATGGAATCCTTTTCGGTAACTCTAACTTGCTTCGATTCAAAGCACATCATGCTCAAAGAAAGACGTTCTTTGGAGGGCAAGTGTTATCCGACCTTTTGACCTGGCTAAATCCAGACTGGCTGGACAAGTTAGACTCGATGATAGATAAGGAAAGAAGTATAGAGAGGTGATCATATAGTCCAAAGATCAAGCACAGACAATAATATGAAGTAATGATCAAGCAAAACCAAGAGATAAACTCTACGGAACATTCTAAGTATGGATTAGTACCTCCCCTGGATAGAGGATCGGTACCTATTCCATCCACAGGTAAGGGGTCAGATCATGTCACTATAGCAATGTACAACATCAACCAACACTTTGAATTAACGGGAATCGATCGATATCTCTAAAAACATGAAGGCATCTATGCAAACAACTTTGGAAATATGAAGCTAGCATAGAGGGGGACCCATATGGACATCTTAACAGATCAAGGTCGATCAAACTATATTGGGAGTTTCGCCTCGAAATTTTCTGAGTGACCTCGTCTACATATGGAGATTCTACTGATGAATTTTTAGGAAGATATTCAAACGTCTACCCCTATAAATAAATAAAGAGTTCGTTGTTCATTTTAGGGGTCTTTACGCTATTGTTTTTCTTATGCTCATTATATTTACGGATTCCAATCCGATCCCTCTTGTACTTAGAAATTCAAGTGACCATAAAGTTTTTTCGTCAAAGTGAACGTAGGCATTCAATGCCAAACCACTATAAATCTATATATCATTGTTTTTTTACTTGTTTTCTGTTTTTTTCCTCTGTTTTAATTTAGATTTTTCATTTATTTCTCTACATTCATTCCCAAACTCTATCATACCTTGCTCTAGTCCTCGACAATCTATCAATGAAGTCCATCGAAACTTTCTCCAATTCCCACTCGGGAACCTCAAGTGGTATCATCAATCCACTTGGCTTCTTCGGCACTACCTTCACCAGTTTGCAGTTCATACACTTCGAAATGAATGTTTCGATATCCTTCTTCATCCCCTCCCAATAATATGTCTGCTTTATATCATATTACAACTTATTATCACCGGTATGTAAAGTCAATCTACAGTGATGACACTCTCGTAGCGCCTCATCTCGCAACCCGTCAAAATCAGGAACAAATAATTTACCATCCTTATGGAACCAACCATATCAAGCGAGTCCATACTGCTTTGTCTCCTCAAACTCTACTCCTTCTATTTTCACTATGATCTCTGCTAGTCTAACATCTCACCTCTTATTGGTACCGATCTGCTAAATCAAAATAGGTTTGATTTTCAAACTTGCCAACCTCTCTAACTCCAACTCACAATAAGGTCTGATGTTATAGCCAGCAAGATATCCCAACTACTTCCACTCTAGGAAGATCACCCCCAAACATATATGTCCTTACTCAATGCATCAACAAATGTGTTGCCCTTACCATGCATATAAGAAATGCTAAATTCGTAAGAGGCTAGGAACTCCAACCACCACTCCTTAAAAAGATTAAGGTCCTTGTGAGAGAAAAGGTACTTTAAGGATGTATGGTCCATGAATAGCTTAAACCTTTCTCCCAATAAGTAGAGCATCCAAATCTTCAGAGCAAACGCTACCACTGCCAACCCTAAATCAAGGGTCAGGTTCTTCCTCTCAAGCGATTTCAATTACCGACCAACGTAAGCAATAACCATACCTCCCTGCATCAGTACCGCACCCAATTCGATACCATAAGCATCGGTGTATACAGTCTGTTAGACCAAAAGATGGTCTAACACTTTAGATGCCAATTTTTGATAAATTAGCTCTTGAATTTTGCATTTCATGGAGACACGATCAAGGATAAGTTGAAAAAGACCACCTTAATGGTGGATCAAGAACCTACTCGTCATTTAAGACTAGTCTTATGATTGAATCATTATTGAATGAATGACATTAGGCCTTTGAGGAACATTGTACAAAATTCCATTGGTTATTTTAGATTCATTCTGCTCGACATCCTCTAAAGTCATAAGAGTCATTATACTCGACGTCCTCTAAGGTCATAAGAGTCATTATGCTCGAGGTTCTCTAAGGTTATAAGAGTCATTATGGTCAACGTTCTCAAGAGTCATATGAGTCATTATGCTCGACGTTCTCAAAGTCATTTCATAGGTATGTATGTTCATTTAATCTTTTAGACAAGGTAATTCAAAAAAGCCTATGTCACATCATATGTTCAATAGAGACATAGAAGATAAGTGATGTGTTCGAGTAATAGTCCATTATACACGATAATGAGCATATGGTTATGCACAATACAGTCCTTATGTCCAAGATCCATGGTTCATATAATTATGCATATAGGAGTTCATCACAATCCAAGGCTTCTTGACTAAGCGCATATTGAGTTTGATTGTGATGAGCTAATATATATGCAAGTCCAAAACAATAATGTCAAGAAAAGGTCATAATCGAAGTCAATATGCATGTCCAAGTCCATATTTTTGTATTCAGATTTGATTACAATCAAGGAAGGTTTGTCCCCTATTTGATTTAGGGTTACAAGGCTTTGATTAAGAAGAGAGAGAAAGAGAAATAAAAATTCATCCCCTTCCACGAAGCCCCTGGGTCCATATTTATAAGGTTCGGCAAGAGATAGGGTTCAACATCCATTGGCTATGGCATTAGCAGCATCGTCGATCATCAAGGTTGATATCGGTTTCGACATTAGTAGTGTTGTCAAATATCAAAGCCAACATTCTTGTATTCACAAAGCTAAACTTTAGCACTGATTTAATAGGGTCGATACTTGGCATTTCTAAACTCATTGTTGATAGTTTCTACTTCGTCGATCAACTTTCATCACCACCACTCATTAACATTGATGAAAGGTGGCATTAGTAAAAGCATCTTCTACAATCCTTTTGGGTGTACTTGATGGTTCTCGGCATGAATATCAATGATGATGACTCCATATCTTGAGGCGTTCTTTGATTGATGATTGGTGGCATTGAACAACAGTGATATTGATGACCATCGATGTCGATATTTAGTAGATTACTAAAGCAGAATTAACAGTACTTGTGGATATAGACGATGACAATCATCAACATCGCCTATGTAGATGTATGGTGTCTCCTAAGCATGTTCATAAGAGTCGACATTGTAATAGTACCGAATCGCGAAAACATTCATAAATTGTGTTTCCCTTTATAAGGCTTTTTCAATAAGTAGCAACGTTAGGATGGAGAACACCAGCACCTAATAACTCTAATCATAAGCAGCATTAAGAATGGTTGACTTTGGCAACATCGACATTGATAAGATACGACTTCATTTAGCATTGCTTCGGAAACCATGACTCTCGACGTTAATGATAGTACCACTTGGCAGTCGTCGTGATTCATGAAAGGCGATGTTATTCTTCTATCTTATACCGCATGCCTTCAAAGACAATATTGGTGATATCGACCATGTTAGTAAAATGCAATGCTGGTGAATCATGATGTAGTAGGACGCGGTGTAGATGAAGGAAAGTTTTGTATGGAATTGATGGTGCATTAACCAAGTTTCACACAGATGTGTACAATATGAAAGTATGTTGGCATAGTCGAAGAGTGGTACGACCTTATGGTCTTCAACATTGGCTCTGTGTCATTTCTCCCATGTTGCTTCCTTTTGTATTATCATCCATTGGTGCAATGTTTATGTCTTTGACGTCGACAGAGATCTTGAAGTTGACATTGATTCCTTAATGCTATCCTAGCATCTGTAGCTTCGAACTTTATGTAATCCTTCAAGCTCAACTTTGACTTTCCTGGTTTGTATCCTTTGAAAATTATATGGACAACATTTAGCCCCTATTCTTATGTGAAGGAAGCTTTTTACTCTTTAGAGTAAAACAAAGGATTCGTTTGTATTGCTTACTTTTTAAATAGATTTCCTTGCTAGCCTTATTTTCCTGTAAAACACGAAGTAAATGATATTTTTTGTTAGCAATTTTCCTCTTGAGTCCAATTAAATTACAAATCAGCATCTATTGCTCATATTATATGTTTATATCTTTGTTATAAGAGATCAATAAATAGTGATAAGTTTTCAAGCAAAAGCCTAGATTATTATCTGGTCATATTATAGGTAGAGGCATTAGAAATTTTCTCTAATAATAATACGAGATCAAAAATACATTTGATAATAAAATGTTCTTTTGGCAATGAGAGGAGATTAAAAATCCATATCGGACAATCATAAAAGAGGTCAAGCAATAAATTTCTGACAATAATAGAAGGCCAAAAATCTTTATCACATAATAATAGAAGACAAGAATTCATTATCTGATAATGATAAGAGAAGACTAGAAATCCAAATCTAGTCGTGGTAATAGAAAGCCAGAAATCCTCGTTTGGCATTAATAATGAAAGACTAGAGATCCATATCCGACATTAATAATATAAGTCCATAAATCCTTATTTGGAGATAATAGAACAAAACCAGAAATCTAATCTGGCAATATTAATAGAAGACTAGAAATCTATATCTGGCAATAATAATAGAAGCCCAAAAATCTATATCTGCAAATGTAGAAGGAAACAAGAAATCCACATCTGGCAATAATAATAGAAGACCAGAAACATATATCTGCCAATAATAATAGAAGTCTAGAAATCCTTATCTGGAAATTGTAAAAGGAAACTAGAAATCCATATCTGGCAATAATAATAGAAGACCAAAATTCCATATTTGGCAATAATAATAGTAGACCAGAAAACCATATCTGGCAATAATATTAAAAACCCGAAAATCTATTATCTGGTTGCTAAGAATTGCATTTGTTTGGAGACATAAATAACCCATATTTGTTGAACCTTCGTTTAGAAAACTTGATTTGATTTAAAGCGCTACTTGGCTCTAATTTTGATTGACTTAGAAGTACTACTTGGCTCTGATTTTGAATGACTTGGAAACACTACTTAGCTCTGATTTTGATTGACTTAGGAGCACTACATGGCTCTGATTTTGATTGACTTGGTAGCACTACTTGGTTCTTATTTTTATAGATCTTCCTTTTGAAGATTTTAGTGCTTTAGTGAGGCCTTTGATGGAAGTTACTAAAGGCTTACTCCGTCCTTCCTCTAGGAGGTGTTTTAACCAGGCCACATAAGCATGGGCTAAAGGCTTTTTCAATGCTTTAGTGAGGCCTTTGATGATGGCACTAAAGACTTACTCGACCTCCCTCTAGGAGGTGCTTCAACGAGGCCTTTGATGTTGGTGCTGAAGGTTTTCTCGATACTTTAGTGAGGCCATATGATGGCAGGCACATAGGCTTACTCAACCTACTTCTAGGAGGTGCTTCAGTGAGGCCTTTGATGGCAGCCACTGAAGGCTTAATGCCTTTGATGGTCGAGACCTCTTGCGGTCAAGCCTTTGATGGCTAGGACCTTTGATGGCTCGAACCTCATGTAGTCAAGCCTTTGATGTCGAGACCTCTAGTGATCAAGCCTTTGATGGCTAGGGCCTTTGATGACTGAGACCTCTTGCGGTCATGAGTCTTTGATGACTTTGGAAAAATCTTAATTCTTTTTAACAAATTCCTTTTTATTCATCCATTGTCGGAAAGTACGGCCGCAAATGTTTGGCATTCCATGTTCTTACGATGACATTGCTACCCATGCAGCAATGTTTATAAATTCCTAGCGGGATTACTTTGTGCACTATTAAGGGTCCTTCCCAATTTGGCCCTAACGATCCATCCGTTGGATTTTTAGTATTTTCCATGACGTGTCGTAGCACTAGATCTCCTTTTTGAAATGACCGTTCCCTTACTCTTGAGTTAAAATATTTGGTTATTCTTCATTGGTACTCGACCGTTCGGACGACGACTTCAACTCTTTGTTCATTGATTAGGTCTAAGGACTCTTTCTTTAACTCTTGCTTTGGGTAAAGTGCCTATGTGATTCTTTGAGGAGAAGGAACCACGACTTCAACCGGAAGCATGGCTTCACATCCGTATGTAAGGGAATATGGGGTAAGCTCTGTCGCCGTTTTAGTTGAAGTCCTACATGTCCACAGAACAAGTGGAAGCTCCTCTACCCAATTCCCTTTTGCCTTATCTAATCCTTTCTTGGAAATAGTCTTTACGGTTTTGTTAGCATCTTCAACAGCTCCGTTTGCTTTAGCATGGGCTACTGATGAAAAACTTTTGATAATTCCATTTTTGTTGCAGAATCGAGTGAACTCCTCACTTTCGAATTGAGTTCCATTATCAGATATTATCTTGTGTGGGATTCCAAATTGAGTGACAATGTTCTTTATTACAAACTTAAGAACCTTTCCTGAAGTGATATTAGGGAGTGGTTCAGCTTCCACCTGCTTTGTAAAATAATCGATGGCTACCACCGCGTATTTAGATCCTCTTTTGGATACAGGAAGTGGTCATATTAAGTCAATTCCCTATACATCGAAGAGCCATGTACTCGATATAGAAGTCAATTCACTTGAGGGGAAAACGAGGGATTTTAGAAAAATTGATACTTGTCACACCTTCTCACATAGTTGATTGCTTAGTTAGTCATCTGAGGCTAATAGAAGCCTTGCCTCATAACCTTCTTAGCTAGTTTTACTCCATTGGAGTGGCCTCCACAAAATCCTTCGTGAGCTTTTTTAGTAATTTGGCTCCTGCTTCTGGACTAGAACTACTCAAGTAAAGAAGTGAGCATCCCTTTTTATAGAGTATTATGTCTGTCATGATAAAGGTTGGAGCCTGGTGTTTTATCCTTCTTGCTTCTTTTTTGTCTGCTGGCGTTTTATCCTTCCTGATTCTTTTTTGTCAGCTAAACAAGGGGGTTCTTTTTAGAGGACCTTGGTTTCGCCTCCCCTCTCTTTATGTGCTAGAACCTAATACCTAGTCAATACTAAGATTTCATTGTCCAAGTTAGTTTTATTATCCTCAATGCTAGGATTTTCTTGATATCCCACCAACACAATTTGAGCTTCGGGCGCAACTCGTGCACTAGCCAGCTTAGGTAAAGAATTTACTTGAAAGTCCTTGTCTCTGAGCACTAGTGTATTGAAAAGTCTTCGAATTAAGTGAACATCTTCAGTATCTTCATGATATATAATTTCAATTTGGGATCTTTAGTCCGATATTGCTTGTTTAGCTAGTTTACCATGAACTATGAATCACTAAAGATTTCAGTTCTTAGGATTTTCAACTGGAGAGCTAAGGTAAGCCCGACTAACATAGATTCATATTCTGCTAAGTTATTGGTGGCTGGGAACCCCAATTTCATTGTACAGGGTAGGTAATGTCCATTATGAGTTATAACCACATATCTGGCTCCAGCTCCTTGTTCATTCAAGGCCATATCTATGAACAGTTGCCATTTAGGTTTTAGGTCGTTTTCTTTCTCTGACTGCTCTTTAATGAATCCAGTACATTTGTTGACAAAATCAGCTAGTGGTTGCCTTTTATTTGACGTTTGGAGTAGGAATTTGATATCGTATTGGCCAAGTTCAATTCCCTATTTAATCAACCTTCCTGAAGCTTCTGGTTTACTAAAAACTTGCTTGAGTGGGAAATTGGTTAAGACTTTGATTGGATATGCTCGAAAATAAGCTCTTAATTTGTGCGTGGTAAGCATTAAATAGTATGTCAATTTCCTTATTACTGGCTACCTAGTCTCTGCATCTTTGAGTCTTTTGCTAGTGTAATATACAGGAAGCTGAATTCCCTTTTCTTCTCTTATCGGTACTAAACTAACAGTTCTAAAACTGTGATATAGCGATAAAGACTTTCTCCATCCACAGGACTAGAGATAATCGACGGATTTTCCAAATGATCTTTTAGTTCTTTGAAAGCCTTTTGGCAATCCACACTCCATTCAAAACCTTATTCTTCCTAATTACGTTGAAGAAGGGAATGCATTTGTCGGTAGATTTGGAAATAAATCAATTTAATGCTGCCACTTTTCCATTCATGCTCATTACATCTTTTCTTGTCCTTAGTTCTACCATTCCTCTAATAGCTTGAATTTGGTAAGGGTTTGCTTCAGCACTAACGATATATCCTAGGAATTTGCTGGACCAGATTCCAAAGGAACATTTTTGTGGGTTAAGCTTCATCTAGTACCTTTGAAACACATTGAACATTTCTTTTAGGTCTTTTAGATGATTATTTTTCTCCTGGGACTTGACCAACATGTCATCCACAAATACGTCCATATTCCACCCAATTTGTTCCCTGAACATTTTATTTACTAGTCTCTGATATGTTGCTCCTACATTCTTCAATCCAAAGGGCATCAGCTTGTAGCAATATGTTCCCCAATCAGTTGTAAAACTGGTGTCTTCTTCATCTAGTTTGAACATTGGAATTTTATTATATCCAGAATATACATCCATGAAGGATAAGAGTTGATGTTTGCTCATTGCATTGACTAACTGATCTATCCTCGGAAGTGGATAGCAATCTTTTGGATATGCTTTATTCAAGATATTGTAATCAACAAACGTTCTCCACTTTCCATTGGACTTCTTGACTAAAATCGGATTAGCTAGCCATTTCGGACAGAAAACTTCTCTGATAAACCCTTTCTCAAGCAGTCCCTTAACCTCCTCTTTTAAAGCATTGGATCAGACTTTGTTAAACTGTCTCTTCTTCTACCAAATTGGTGTGACATTTGGTTTTATGTTCGAGTCATGACACATGATGGTGGGATCGATTCCGTTCATATCTAAGTGAGTCCAAGCGAATACATCTTTGCTAGATTGAAAAAATGGATCAGCTCTCCCCCGATTTTACCATTTAACCTTTTCTGCCATTAACAGTCTTTGTCATATCAACCGATTCTAAGCATACATCTTCAAGATCTTCTATCGATTTCATTTTTTTCTACTCATTTTTGCATTCTAGTTCGGTGTCAATCTCTTCATGTCCTATTTCATGTTCTACCAAGTTTTCTTCTTTCCTTTTTCTTTTCTTTTTAGAGAAGTTGAATGTCATCAACGCATATTTAGTTGTCTTGTCAAGTTTTGCCTTTGCTTTAGGTGATGTGTTTAAAGAATCATCATCCAAAGGCTCTTTTATATAAGACCGGGTTAACTTTTTTTCCCTCGAATCATAAGGAGAAAGATAAATTAATTCATTTTGTTTAATGGTTACAAAATACATCTCTCGAGCACTGATTTGCTCACCCCTTATAGTTTCTCACCCTTTTTTCGTTAGAAACTTCACCATCAAGTATTTTGGTTACACAAAAGCATCGAGTTCATTTAGAGCCAGCCTTTCGAAGAAAGCATTATAGTAGGATGGTTGGTCCATAATGACAAATAGGGTTTCAAAGGTCCTTAGCATGGCGGAACTCCCATATGTACAAGAAGCTTTTGCTGCCCCACCGGAGTTGGCCCTTTATTGTCGAATCCAAAGATAGGCCCCAAACATGGTTCCAGCTTCCCCTCTAGAATCCCCATCCGGTCAAAGGCATTGTAACACCCCTAATTTGATAACATTATTCAGAAGATTTAATGAGATAAATAAAATAAAATAATGTAATAACTAGAATGATAAGGGGATTGAGATATGAAAATAAAATTAAGGTCGTGCTCAATTAATAAATTAAATGGGCTTAAGTATGGGTTATAAGTTAATTAATCTACACAAGGGTATATTGGGAAATAGCTGCACATAACCCCTTACCCATATATATATTCTCATTCCAATTCACATTTCATTTTTCGCATTCACGCTCACAACAAAACACAAACGTAAAGAGGACCCGGCCATTGCAAGGAAGAAAAGAGAAGAGAAATTAAATCAAAGCCTAAAGAATTAAAGCAAGTGGAATAAATCTCAATCTCAATCCAATCTCCTTATCTTAATCAAGGTAAATAATAATTTATACCATCTATATTTTTTTATGATCACATGTTTTCGTATTTAAGATTAAATTCGTTTCTACGATGATTCGAATGATGATATGCTTGAATTACAATTTATTTAATTTAAACAAGATCGTTTAAATGAGTATTTATGCAGATTTAAGGAAAACCGATTGAAATTGATATTTGAATGCCATGAAAAAATTTATGTTATGTAAAACATGATTTTGGAGTTGGGATTTAATTTTGATAATTTTTCAAGTCATGGAAAGATAATTATGAATTTTCAATGGAAAATATGGTTAATTGGGTTTATAAATTAATTTCAAAAATTATATTGAGAATTTGGGTCTGAAATTTTGATATGTTAGATAACATGATGAAAGTGAATTTTTGTAATTTTTGGGGATTTTTCCTAAGTGATTTTCTATAGAAATTAAATTATTTTAGAAGAAGAACTTATTTTCAATAATTGTTTTGCTTAGTGGAAGGGCTTATTTACTAAATTAACCTTGGTTTAGATCTGAAATTAAGCCGCGGTTATTTTGGTATAGAATTTGAAAAGTTAAGGCAACAAATCATATGTTTACATGTGGCAGGTTAGTTATAAAGTAATTGCTTTAATAGGTATTAATCAGTTTTTACCTAGAAAAGTTGGTTCCGCCTTATTTAAAGTGCCTTTCGACTCCAATGCCTCCGCTTCATCTCAGTCGAAAACAACCTAGCCGAAACCAATCCACATGGTATCAATGAGATTGGTACGAAGTGGATTGGTGAAGTGCGATAGGCAGGGTGCCGAAAGTATTGCTTTCGATAGAGTTGAAACCATCGTTTACTTTTAAAAGATATGCGCCTGCCTTGTTTTTGAAGAGTGCTTTCGACCAAGTCGACAGTCAGTTGCTTTTGAACTTGTTGCCGCCTTTCTTTGTTTAAAAGTAGAGCTTTCGACTAAGACCCTTGTTTATAAAAGAATGCTTTTTAAAATGATGGTTCCGACCTAGTAGAAACTCTGTTGCCATTTCCATACCTTTCGAGTGTATTGAAGTCATCAATGCTTTTGAAGGGTAGTTTTCATTTTAAACTTACACTAAGCCACTTGCTAAATGCTTTCGAAAGGGTCAAAGGGTTTCGAAGGCCATGGCTTTGAAAAGGGGTTTCGATGCTAACCTTCAATGTTCTACTTAAGTGTTTTGAAGCTTTCGAAAGGGATGGTGCTGACGCCATCAAGTTATCCCCAATGCTTATATATGATAAAGAATGGTCTAAAATGAGATACTTTCATTTATATTCACTTTGACACAAATGATATTTTAAATATAAACCCAATAGTTTCAAAAGATAGACTTTCAATGGTTTTGAAAGGAATACTTCCAAAGGTTTCGAAAGAGGTACTTTCAAAGGTTTTGAAGCTATGCTTCTAAGAGTTAATAAGTAATACCTTATTACATTCGAAAGGTTTCAAAAGAGAAGTTTTAAAGTGTTTCGAAAGGTAGGGGCCTAATGTTTTGAAAAGAGATTTATATGCTTTCGAAAGAGGTTATCCAGTGAGGTCGAAAGCAAAGTTTTGAAGATTTGGAAAGTCTTAGTTTTCAAAACAAATAACCCAATCTCATTTTAAAGGAAAAACCCATGGTTGAGTAAAGGAGTTTTGAAATGGTTTTAAGAAGAAGCTTTCCTTGATAAAGTATTAGGTTAAAGGGATTAACCATGTTTCATATGAAAATAATTTCAAGGACATTAAACCCACAGGAGTGGTATTGTTATGTTATTATGTTTTCTTCTTCATATATGTATATATTCACATTGTAATGGACCCATAACTGTATTTTGGGGAAGGGCAAAATAACCGGCTAGGTTGACCCAGTAGTGAATATAAATTAAATTAATTGAAGCTATTGGAAGGGGCCAATAGGTTCATAGTAAGCCCACAAAAACTATATATGTATAAATGAAGATGTCAGCAAGACAGATTCATGGTTAGCCCATGAAAACTATGATTTGATATTGGCAGGGGCCAATAGGTTTGTAGTGAACCCTTGAAAACTATATTTGGATTAAGATATTGACAGATGTCAATAGGTTCCTAGTCAACCCATGAAAACTAGGATAAAAGAAGGATACTGGAGTTACTAATAGGTTCCGAGAGAACCCATGAAACAATTAAGATACTGCAGGGGCCAATAGGTTCTTAGTGATCCCATGAAAACTATGTAACTGGACATGGAGTCCGTAATCATTTTACCATTTATTAGTCAGCCCATGAAAACTATTAGGTTAATAGTAACCCTAGAAACTATAACTGATACAGATAGTCAAAATGAATGGGGATGGGTAATCCAGAATTTATTTACTTGTTTTGCATATCATCATATTATTTTGAAATGTTTTAACCATTATGGATGCAGGAGCATAATATATGGTTTTATAAAGGTTTTAGGATACTAGTGAGGGGAAAACCGGTTCCGCTAAGCGGCGTTGTCTCACTAGATATCTAAATGTTTTGAGATGGTAAATTATTATTCATACCAAGCTTTATGTCTGGTTTATGTTTACCCCTTAAACTCTCGGATACTCGGTTGATTTTGAGTAGTGCGGCAGGCAAGGTGTAGAAACATTGCTTTCGATAGAGACGAATCCATTTTTACTTTTAAGAGATATGCACCTGCCTTGTTTTTGAAGGGTGCTTTCGACCAAGTCGACACCCGGTTGCTTTTGAACTTATTGCCACCTTTCTTTGTTTAAAAGTAGAGCTTTTTACTAAGACCCTTGTTTATAAAAGAATGCTTTCGAAATGATGGTTCCGACCTAGTCGAAACTCTCCTACCATTTCTATACCTTTCGTGTGTAATCAACGCTTTCGAAGGGAAGTTTTCATTTTAAACTTATACTAAGCCACTTCCTAAATGCTTTCAAAAGGGTCCAAGGGTTTCGAAGGCAATGGCTTTGAAAGGGGGTTTCGATGCTAACCTTCAATGTTTTACTTAAGTGTTTTGAAGCTTTTGAAAGGAATGGTGTCGACGCCATCAAGTTTTCCCCAATTCTTTTATATGATAAAGAATGGTTTTGAAAGAGATACTTTCATTTATATTCTCTTTGACCCAAATGATATTTTTAAATATATGGTTTCGAAAGATGGACTTTCAATGGTTTCGGAATGGATACTTCCAAAGGTTTCGAAAAGGGTACTTTCAAAGGTTTCGAAGCTATGCTTCTAAGAGTTAATAAGTAATACCTTATTAGATTCGAAAGGTTTCGAAAGAGATGTTTTAAAGTGTTTCATAAGGCAGGGGCCTTGAAAAAATATTTATATGCTGTCGAAGCTTTCGAAGGAGGTTATCCAGTGAGGTCGAAAGCAAAGTTTTTAAGGTTTCAAAAGCCTTAGTTTTTCAAAACAAATAACCCAATATCATTTTAAAGAAAAAAACCCATGGCTAAGTAAAGGAGTTTTGAAATGGTTTTAAGAAGAAGCTTTCCTTGATAAAGTATTAGGTTAAAGGGAATAACCGTGTTTCATATGAAAATAATTTCAAGGACATTTAACCCACAGGAGTGGTATTGTTATGTTATTATGTTTGCTACTTCATATATGTATATATTCACATTGTAATGGACCCATAACTGTATTTTGGTGAAGGGAAAAATATCCAGCTAGGTTGACCCAGTAGTGAATATAAATTAAAATAATTGAAGATATTGGCAGGGGCCCAATAGGTTCATAGTAAGCCCATGAAAACTATGTATAAATGAAGATGTTAGGAAGACAGGTTCATAGTTAGCTGATTAAAACTATGATTTGATATTGGTAGGGGCCAATAGGTTTGTAGTGAACCCATGAAAACTATATCCGGATTAAGATATTGACAGATGTTAATAGGTTCCTAGTTAACCCATGAAAACCAGGATAAGAGAAGGATATTCGAGTTACGAATAGGTTTAGAGAGAACCCATGTAACAGTAAAGATATTGGCAGGGGCTAATATGTTCTTAGTGATCCCATGAAAACTATGTAACTGGACAGGGAGTCCATAATCATTTTACCGGTTATTAGTCAGCCCATGAAAACTATTAGGTTAATGGTAACCCTAGAAACTATAACTGAGATAGATAGTCAAGATGAATGGAGATGGGTAATCCAGAATTGATTTACTTTTTTTTTATCATTCCATCATATTATTTTGAAATGTTTTTACCATTGTGGATGCAGGAGCACGGTATATGGTTTTATAAAGGTTTTAGGATACTAGTGAGGGGAAAACCCATTCCGCTAAGCGGCGTGGTCTCATTAGATATCTAAATATTTTGAGATGGCAGATTATTATTCATACCAGGCTTTATGTCCGACTCGAAGTTTATGTTTTTCCCTTAAACTCTCGGGTACTCGGTTGATTTTGAGTAGTTTGAGAGTTGAGGTTTTCAGGTACCTTATTAGAAGAATAAGCTTCCGAAGATGTGCAGAAGGCATGATAGTTATCTAGAGATCTCTTTTATTTTGATTCCGCCGTGTTGTTGTAAAGGCAAAGTTGTTAAATTGACTATATATATATACTTTGATCATCCAAGGGGCATCTTTATATGTCGCTCTTAGCGTATGTTGTAATAAATATATTTTCTCTGAACATAGTTAACGATTGTGGCATTATGTAATGAATTTGAAATGTTTTGAAATGGAATGTGGAACTTGTTTGTTGTTTTAAATTTTTTCCATATTCATGTGTTTCTGTGTATCAATGTATCCAACATTGCTATATTTGGTCGCCTAGGATTAATAACTGTGGATGACTGCAGCATCCATAGCCGTTAGTTTTGGGCCTCCAAGTAAAGGGATTTTACAAGCATGTCTAGAAATTACGTTAACTAAGTTGTGCCAATTTAAACTAATGAACTAAGGGGACTAATATGAAATAAGTAAGGGAAATAGGATAAGGACAAGGTAGGAATAAGTTATATACTTATACCCTAAACCCTTAAGCCATATTCATTTTGCACGTTCACAAACTAAAATAAACCTAAGAAGAGGCCGGCTACCATTAAGGAGAAGTATGGGTAAGATAAGCAAGAACCAAGAGGAAAAGCTTAATCAAATTCATTCAAATCACAAATCCTTAACAACAAAGCTAAAGGTGAATAATAAGCTACATCTTATTTTTTATGTTTACGGTTTCTAGATTAGATCCGAGTATTTTTGCAAAAAATATTGCCATGTTTTGAATGTTAAATATATATATATATATATATATATATATATATATGTTTGATATATATATATATATGTTTGTTGATGAATTATGCTTATTCATATTAATTTTTATGAAAAGTTTTGATTTGAAAAACCTATTAAATAACATCCATATGCCTTGTGATTTATATATATAGTCAGAAATAATATTTTAGAGATGGGTTTCAAGTTTCATAATTTTTCTGAATTAATGTAGATTTATTATGAATTTTCTAGTGAATAAAATGGTTACATTGGGTTTTAAATTAATTACGGCTATTTTATACTAGCTTTGGTTAGAAATTTAAATATGCTAGAAAACATATTAAAAGTGATTTATGAGAATTTTTGGAGAATTTTCCTAAGTGTTTTAATAAGTATATAAAATTATTTAAGGTATGGCACTTAAATAATTTATATGCTTAAAAAAGGAGAATGGACAATTTGCAAATGTTTTAAGTTGTTATTTCTGAAATTTGGCCGCACTTTAGAATAGAATTTGGAAAAGAAATTGAAAACCAATCATATGTTGACAAATAAAGCAAGTTAGTTGAAAAGAAATTACCTTTTTAAGTTAAAATTCTGTTTATAGAAGGTTTTTCTATTTCGCCACTTTCGGAAGCACCTTTCGACTACATACTTCCATCTGTATCTAGGTCGAAACCAATACACATGGTATCAAAAACTTGGTACGTAGTGGATTGGACATAAGCGAAAGATATAGAGTCAAAATAGGGCTTTCGAAGGGGTCGAGACCTTGTTTTGCTTTCAAAATAAAATGCGCTTGCTTTGCTTTCGAAAAGAATGCTTTCGAATGAGATAGCTTTCGACTTAATCAAATGGTTTTAAAGGGTAGAGCATTCGAAAGAGGTTGCGCCTTTGTTGTAGGAAATTACTTTCGAAGGGGTCGAAACCTAACCTGCCGCCGTTTACATTTCGAAGCAGTGCTTTTGAAAGGGTTCCTTTGTTTTAAAATTAGCACCGCTTCTCCAATGATTTCGAAAGGGTTGGTGTCGAAACCTGCCACTTTCTTTTACTTAGGAAATTTCTTTTGAAAGAGTTGCTTTCGAATTAGTTCTTTTAAGACCCTTTTGGGATTTTGAAAGTTAAACCCAAAGGTTTCGAAAGGAAGGTTTTAAATGGTTTCGAAAGGTTGTTCCACATGTTTTCACTTGAACCTAATGTTTTTGAAAGGTTTGATTTATGAAAAGGACTTAATGCTTTCGAAAGGTATATGATAAAGGTCGAAGGGGTGGTTCCCCAATGTTTTCGAAAGATTTACCTTAGTGTTTAATGGAAGGTTTCCAATGTTTTCAAAAGGCATGTTTAAAGTGTTTTGAAATAAGGATGTCTAAGGTTTTATAAAGCTTTAGAAAGAGATGTTTTCAATGTTTTCAAAAGGACTATGCTAAATGGTTTCGAAAGGTATGTTTTGGCCTTCCGGTCTAAGGTTATAAATTAAAGAAGTTTACTTGAATCAAAAGGGGTACTTTCAATGGTTTTGAAAGGGGTACTTTCAAAGGTTTTGAAAGAGGTTGTTTAAAAGTTTAAACAAAGGTTTCGAATGTTTTCATCAGCAATGTTTTGTGTAAAGTATATATGACATGGCAAAGAGATTTGAGTAAAGCATAGAATATATTTTCCTTGTTTAAGTATGATTTAATGGGTTAAATTAAATTGAAAAGGTTTGCAAGGAAAATTTAAAGGGTAGTTAACCCTAAGTAAATGGCTCAGACATTTGAATACCAGATGGGACAGGTGTAGGGTCGCGCACTATACATTAGCTATAGCCCCTAGCTAATTTAGTCCACATCACATATACTATCTACTTTAAAATCCATTTTAGGGAGACCTCTTATTAAATCAAGTTTTGAAAGTCTAGTTAAGAGTTTGAAATTCAAATGCCCAAATCTTTTATGCCAAATCCAAGGGTCACTTGTATTAGCCAAAAGAAATAGGTTATCATTTGAGATTTTCATACTGAGAATATAAATATTTTTCTTCCTAATTTCTTCAAAGATAATATTTGATTTATTATCTTCAATGTGACACTTATCCTTTTCAAATTTAATTTTGTAGCCCTTATCACATAGTTGACTTGTGCTAAGTAAATTGTGTATTAGATTCCTAACTAACAAAACATCAGAAATAGTAGGAGTTTTAGAGTTACCGACATTGCTGATGCCAATCACATATCCTTTTGAATTGTCTCCAAAGTTGACCATTCCTCCATCTTCGTAAATTATGTCATTCAGTATCTCCGGATTACCAGTCATGTGTCTTGAACATCCACTATCAAGTATCCATTTGGTTTTCTTGATTTACACCATTTGTCCATTGAGTGTTGATTCTTCAAAAGCCATATAACATATATGTTCCTGCACAACAAACCAATTCGGTAGATAACTTGATTTTATATAATAACAATATGCAGACTTATGAGACAATGATGATTTGGATAGTTTTGAACTAGTGTTAACAGAATTTCCAAAAATTGTCATTTTAAACTTTTTCAAAATTCAGATTATGATAACTTTGAAAACCAATGCTCTGATACCAAATGTAGGAAATGCGGATTACGGATCTTAAGGCAGAATTAACACTAGAGGGGGGTGAATAGTGTTTAATTAATTTTATGAATCTTTTTGAAATCTTTTCAAATTAAATCCAAACATATGCAATTCACAAACACAGAAACAATCACAAAATCAGACACAGATGCAAATAGTAAATAAAAAGCAGTAAAGGCAAGAACACACCGGAATTTTATACTGGTTCGGAGTTACCCTACATCCAGTCCCAAACAATTTCTCGTGCAGATTTCTTTTCAAATATAATATCGATATTACAACCTCGATTTCAAGGCCACGAGATACACCCTCCTATCTTCGAGTCCAGGGCAAACTCTCTTGATTTAACCAGGCTATAAGATCACTTAATTGATTTACGGGCTACAATCACACCCAATTGATATACAGGCCACAATCACACCATTTCAAATATCACTTTGATAGATAAAGAGACTCGATACACTTCTTTGATTACAAATGATCCTATAACTCTGAATAGCACTGAGATCTTTGAGAGTGAGTGACAGAGAATCAAACTAGAGATGATCGAGTTTGATTCACTTAGGATTTCGGCAGAGTTTTGTTAAAATATAAGAGAATACTTGAGAGGAGAAGATGGAGTGAAGAAATGAAGAAAAACTAACTTAAAATTTGTTGAAAACAACTGGTATATATAGGAGAACAATAGTCTTGTCCATTCGCGAAAAGTTATAACGAATAGACACTTCTTTTGAAAATTTGAATTTCTACGGTCACCATGTCGACATGGGGGATGGGGTATGTCGACATGCCTATGTATATTTTGAAAATTAGTTTTGCTTTAAAACGATTTCTATTCTAAAACTTGTCAAAACAATTTCTAAACTTTGTAAACCATTTTGAATATAGTTTAAACTTATAAAAGAGATTTAAAAAGTAATCTTAAAAATATATAATCGATGATATAGAAGTAATATTAAAAACTAAGTATAGAATATTGAAATTTAAAGCTATAATATTAATATCAGGAGATAGTTTAAAAACAAGAGATGATTTTGAAATCAAAATATAAAAGATGGTAAGAATAGTTTAAGGTTAAAATATTTAAACCGAGAGAGATGACTTTTAAAAAGATAGTTTTTGGAAAAATAGTTAAAATAAATCATTTTAAAAATTTCATGGGTTCCATTCCACTAGAGAAGGTCGTGGGTTCCATCCCACTAAATAGGTCGTGGGTTCAATCCCACTATTAAAGCGAGAAGGTGGATTCCATTCCACAATTAAAATCCAAATAAAGATTTTAGTGCTATTATGAAGTTTTAACATAAATCTAGACTCTATTACTTATCTTGATATCTTGAACTCTTAAACTCTTGACAATCTTGATATCTTGATACTCTTGAACTCTTGAACTCTTGAACTCTTGATACTCTTGAACTCTTGATACTCATGTGTCTTCAGTCTTGATCTCTTCAGTCTTGAATTCGTCGGTCTTGAATCTCTATACTCAGTCTTGAATCTTTATACTCATCCTTGAATCTTTATACTGTACAGACTTCATTCTTAGTACCTGCATATATATATATATATATATCCTGCATATACATATATATCTAGACAATAATATTCGTATTTATAGTTTATAATAAGTTTTAAGGTTGTTGTCTTCAAAACCATCATCTTAGGAAATAACAGGTATCTCAGCTATCGGTCACTTCAGCCACTTTATTTTCGTCACTCTAAGACGATGTGTTGCTCATTTAAGCTTTGTTATCCTTTGTCAGAAATGACTCAACCCAAAGAGCGAGTGGAAGCCAAGCTATGTGGGGTTGCTCCCATTAGGATATTTTCACATCCACTCTAGATTGGATTCAGTGTTGCACATTGAGATGTGAATTACTCGGATTCTCGGTAACCGTTGGCGGGGTCCGGCTTGGACATGTCCGAGGGCCATCGGAGTTCTCAAGTATATTTCTAGAGGTATACTTTCGGTGAGGGGGGCGCACCCCCTAGTCATTTGTTGGAAAATTTCCTTTCCTTGTTTGATTCGAAAACCCTGAATCTGTTTTAGCTTTAAATTGCCACGAGTAGAGCCAACTCCTCACCATTGCATTTAAGTGTTTATTTAGTCCATTCTATCGAGTTTGGACTGTTACTGTATTTAGCCCATTCTATCGAGTTTGGACTATACCTTATTTAGTCCATTCTATCAAGTTGGATTGTTTCCTCTTGTTCTGTCCATTCTGTCCAGTTTGGATTTTACTCTATTTATTTCCATTCTTTCAGGTATGGTTTAATATTATTTATGCTTGTTCATATTTAGTTTTATTTCTTGATATTTATTTCTTCTCTTGCATGTATGGATGTTATTCTTGTGAGGTAAAAAACCCCTTCCGCGTTAGCGGCGTGGTCTCACAGAACTTTTATATATGTTCCCCATTATTCGAGTTATCTCATGCTAGTATTTCCAAATTGATCCAGGTGTTATTTATTTATAATGCTTGGGTTAGACCAAGTATTTTCCCAAGTTAGCTTTGGGGATATGGGATTCATGGAGGGGAGCTGAAGATTCACTTATCGTAGTATTTTATTTTCCGCTGTATTATATAGTATATCTATCGGCATTTGTAAGGTCAGGATTTAATAACTGTCCAGTTGATAAGGTTTGTTTTAACTTCAATATACTTTGTATTTTTTGAAGAGACGGTTTCTACTATCTTTTTTATATTATATGTTGTCGGTTCCGCTGTGAGATTCTCTTTTCTCTGTTCTTTTTCTTTTTATTTACCCTAACAATCTGCCCTTTTGTCGACTGGATGCGCGACATTTGAACATAGTGGTCGTGTTTGGTATCGACTTTCGATGGTCAAAAAGGTGGGCCATTACAGGTTGTTGCTCAACTTTATGCCATTTGTATGGCGTTAGGCCTCCCGAAGGCCAATCTAGTTGAGGCGATCTTCAAACTATAGAAGGAGGCCAATTACACTACTGACACCTACTATCATTTCCAGCCTAGTTGTAAACCATTGATTTTTTGGGGACATCCCAGCAAGGCCACCATTGGTTGGATGACTGTATACTTTTTTGTTTCGAATGGTATTAACCGCGGTCTTAATAACACAACCATCCAAACCTTAGTAAGTCTTCGCTTCTCTTTCTTTCCCTTCATCTTTTTCCGCTGCTTTCCTTTGCATAACTCGTTCATTGAATGAGACGTGCTTGCCTTCCTCGGCATCAACATTACCAAATTAAATGCAAAATTAAACTGGCTAAAGACAGCCGATCTCCAACACAAAGACTTAAGGCTATTGGTTAATGATGCCAACATCCATGAGGTTGGGTTGATGAGGCGAGACAAGACCATGGTTGGGGAGGCACAACGGAGTAAGGCGACCAAGAAGGTAGCCGTAGTTGAGAAGCTGTTGGGCATGTTTTCACCGAACCAAAGAGGGGAGGTCACCACCGAATCAGAATAAGGAAGTCCTCGCCGAACCAGAGTAAAGCAGGCATCGCCAAGCCAAGACAAGGAAAGCTCTACCGAACCAACCCTTGCTCCACTACCTGCCGAGCCAACACACCTCCAAGGCCTAACTGAACCACCCACTACCGGATCATCCACTACCGGACCATCCACTACTGGACCAACCCACCACCGAACCATTCGTTGTCGAATCAAGGCCATCCTCTCACCACCGAACCACTCGCCACCGGACCAATCATCGCCCCACCTACTACCGGTCCAATCCACTTCTCCATCCACTACCGAACCAACATCGCTAGGACAGATCACGTCAGCCCAGGCCCATCAACAGCTATATACTTCCAAGACCCCTACCCCCAGCCTTACTCTATAAATAGAGAGGTAGGGGTACAACAATGGCGGACAAGTTTGAGAGCTCAAGCATGGATAGAACTTTCAAACAACTTTCATATACTTGTATCAAAGCTTTGTACTTGTAATCTGAACAAGAAAGGAGAAATAACATATAAAGTGGACGTAGGCACATTTTGGCCGAACCACTATAAATCTGTGTTTTTTTACAGTTTAGTCCCTGCTTTTTATATATTTGCATAAATCACCCAGATCACTAAAAACAACATAAACTCAACTAAATCATACGACTTGGAGGTGTTTGCCCATTTTTTGTGCAAACATTTTTGGTGCTTTCACTGAGAGGGGAAGCTCGAAGCTTCAGCTTCTCCCACTTAACCTTCTTCCTAACAGCATCGTTCATTGCTTGGAAAACATGCCTCCCAGGCAGAAAAAAGACGTTAACAAAGGAAAGAACATCGCAACTAGCAGTGTTCCAGATCCAGTAGTCACAAATCAAGTAAATCATCCCATTCCAACAGTAGTACCAAATGAAGGTCAGGCAAATCCGACAACCCCTGCCACGGGACAGCCGGTAGCAATTACTAGGGCAGATCTAGACCGGGTTGTGGCTGAAGTGACTAACCGCTTCACATCCCAACAGGAAGCCTTGGTGGACCAACTCATGTCATGCTTAAGGGATGCTGAAGAGTCTAACCGCAACACTGAATCATGGGGTGAGTCCCAGTTTGGAGGATCTCAGAGGCAACAAAGATCTTCCTTCTTCAAAGAAGCTAACGACAGAAGCGGCCATGGTAGGAGCCAAGATCGAACTCAGTCCGAACTCCGACCCAAGGAAACGCTTGGAACCGAACCCAACGGGGGAGGTACCAGGCAGAGATCAACTGTAGACGAGCCTGTCATGCTGCCTAACCACGGAAATGCCAATGAACGTGGCCGAGCTAGAGTCCAGCACGAAGTTGGACCCGAGGAAGTGCTTAGATCAGATCCCAGCAGGGGAAGATCGAGGCAAGGGCCAACTATGGCTGACCCTAGCATGCTCCCAGAAGACCAAAGACAGCCACTGGAAAATATTAGGAATAATAGACAATACCATCCCTACAAGTCGTCTGGACGGAATCAATCCCACAGAGAAGAACCGAACTCATTTTTATCTGCTCCAAATTCTGATGAAAGGATGGCACGCTTGTTCAGAGAGTGCGTCCAACGGGATCAAAGAGACCAAGGAATAGGCGCTAGGGTAACTAGCCCTTTCGCCCGCAATATCGAAATTGCCATCACCCCCCGAGAATGGAAAATGCCAACAATGGAACCTTACAAAGGAACCTCTGACCCCGTTGTACACTTATAGAGATACACACAGCATATGCTCATGAGTGGAGCAACAGAAGGAGTGCTGTGCAAATGCTTTCCGCTATTCTTAGCAGATCTAGCTACCTCCTGGTTCTGCCATCTACCCCAAGGATCCATCAGCTCATGGGAGATGTTGAAAGAAAAATTCATCAGCCAATTCCGCATTCATGTGGAGCAACCCAAGGACGCTTATTCCTTATCCAGTATCAAACAGAAACCTGGAGAGAAAGTACAGCAATATCTAACCCGATTCAATGCCGCTGCAGCCGCAGTCCAAGATGCCGATGATAAGCTTACCTTAATGGCCCTCTGTAGTGGTGTGCATCCGGATACTAAATTTGCTAGAAGATTGACCAAAGAAAAACCAGCTAATTTATCCGATTTCTTCCATGAAGCTGGGAAATATATGAAACTTGAAGACGCTGCCACTGAGAGGCAGACAGGGCAACAAAATAAGGCAGCTCACGGCAACACGCCCGCTGTAGCAAAGGACGTTCGAAGAAATGATTCTAGAGACAACGCTGGGGGCAAGAAGGGAGAAAAGCGTCTATATCGGCCAGGACCGAGATTTGACGCTTACACCCCGTTGAATGAAACGATCGAAAACATCTTCCTGGCCACTCAAGACGAAGTTAAATACAAACGCCCCCCGCACAAGAAGGAATCAGATAACGCAATTAAGTCTGGAAAATTCTGCCGCTTCCACGAATCCCATGGGCATGATACTGTAATGCCCCAAAAATTCATGGAATCTTATTTTAGTTGAATTTTGAAAATATCTGAATTTATTTGTATAAGAATATATGGAATTAATTGTGTGCAAGTATGTGTGCATGTGTGCATGTGCACACTGATATGGCACAAGGAAGAACTCCAGATTTCTTGAATTTAAAACAAGGATTAAAAAGCATTACAAACATGATTTTGTGATATGGATATTTGATTTCTGGAATTATATGGATCATCCCAGAAAATAAGAAAAGTAAGTTTTATTTTAAAATCAGTAAACAGATTTTATTTAAAACCCAGAAAAAAATTATACATATATATGTTATAAGGATTTGAAAACCTGTATACATATAGGTGCATATGTTTCTGAAATTAAAGAGGAATTAAATAAGCCTAGATAAGATATGTATACAAATATACATTTTTAAGTACTGAAAAGTATATATATATATATATAAGCAAGTGAAACTATAACATTAAAATGACATGAAATGTAATACAAGTCAATATGCTTGTGTAGGAAAAAATAGCAAAGGGGATTCTCAGGAATAATTAAAATATAAAATAGGGTAGTCACACTTTTAACATGACTAGGTGAGTGGCCATTTTCTAAAAAAGTAAAGAAAAGAAAATGCAGCCTTTAATTGGTAATATGACCGGGGGTAATTAGGGATAAAAATGAGAAAATGCAAACACACAATGCATGATGCTAGCCAGGACAGAAATGGAATTTTGTCTTGAGAAAAACCCTAGTAAAAATATGTTTATAAATAAGTAGTTATGGCCAGAGAAATTGTTTTACCCGAGCTACTTATAATAGGAAAAGAAGAAAACATTTTAAAGGAAGAGAAAATACACTCAGGGATTTTCTGGATTTATAAGAAGAAATATTCAAGTGAGTAATCTCACTAAACCCATGGCATTAAGTCTTGTTATGAGGCAGCCAGACTTATGTTATTTTTCTACATGTTTTTGATTCCATTACTATGGTTTTAATGGATGCTTCAATGGATGTTTTAATGGGTGTTTCTGGATGTTTTGATTGCTTTGATGTTTGAGTGTTTTGCTCTGTTTGGTTACACCCAGAAAGGTAAAAGTATGAAATCATGAAAGTAAATAGAGAATACTTGTAACTGGTTTAGATATGGCATGGAAAACATAGAAACCAAAATGTATATTAGTTGCATTACACTTGTGTAAGTGCTGAGGCTCAAATGAAAGATTCAAGGTTGCAATGGAAATATCCAAAAGTGCTGAACCCTTGATCAAATAGAAAATCCATGAGCCAGAAATCTTGTTTAAGCTAGATCTTGAATTTAGTTCAAACATGGTTGCTTATGAAACAATAATAACCCACATGCCTAGTCTTTATTCCCAGTTGTAAATATTCTTGTATTTTCTTTAAGCCAAAATACTTGAAAATATGATTTTCCCTGGACATGAATGTTAGATTGTTCTTGAGTTATGCTTGTAAACTCTATGTAATGTTTCATGTATACTGGGATTTAGTCACCTAGCTATCTCACGATAGGATTAAACATGAACACTTAGTAAATAAACTAAGGATTGTGAGCCAAGAAGACTGCTGGAATGCTTGTCATATTTGAAGTATGCAAGTTGGCACATGGTTTGTTTAAGCCCTGAGATCTTTGTGCAATATTGTGAATTATTTTATTGCAATGTGTCCCCGTGATTCCTTTATGGCAGATGAGGCTAGGAATTAATTTGGTAAATGCAACCTTAAATTGATGAAGTAGGAACTTGAGTTATTCCTAAGATGGTTGGACTGGAGCTATGATAGTTCCTGAGTATTTCTATTTGAAATATATGTTTGCATGGTTGAATGTGTGTACATGATTAGTCTTAAATACTGATCATATATGCACAAGTATAACATAAACAAGTCAGGCAAATTGTTCAAAGAAGATATGCCCACTTGTACAGAATATTTATGTCTCACTCATTTACTTAATATCATGGAGTCTTTGATATTGCTCATACCAGATCTTGTATCTGACCCTTGTTTGCTTATGGCATCTGGGGTGTCTCATCTAAAATGGGGCAGCCTCTAATGTTCTTTCAGGGAATGCTGGATCTAAATAGGAAGCTGCTGTGACTAATGAGAGTGATTATATAAGCATGCTAAATTAGAATTGAATAAGAACTTAGAATGAAATATTTGCATGTAATCTGGGGAGTTTTTATAGTTCTGTTTTGGTTGTTATGTAATGGTCTTAAAAGTTTGGATTTATTGGTTGTTCTAAATGAATCTAGTGATGTACTAAGTTTGGGATTAAACTAAAGACTTGGTTGAATTTTTGCAAGAAAATATATATTTGAGTATTGTGGTGAAAATCTGTAAATGATATATGCTTGTATTTGAGAAATGGATATGTATATGTACATATATTGTATTAGTTAATTTCAAGTTACTTAAAACCTTAAGTTTGAAGGTTAAAAATCTGAGTTTAGCTATAAAAACCTGGAATTATTCTTGTGGATATTTTTAAGTTCATATAAATTAGATATGCATAGGATTTACTGACTTGTTACAAATATTCAAAAGTATATAGTAATTAACTTTAGTCAGAACTGCTAGAATCCAAATCAAGCAGGATACTCTTATTTAACAAAAATATATATACTCTGAATTTAAACAAGAGAAACACGTACATCCTCATATGTATGTGTATATTACTAGGGATGCACTGATAAATTTATATTGGTAATAAGTTTTGAATCCTGGTTGAATTGTTTGAAAGAAAAAAAATGACTCTGATAGTTCAAAGGAAGTTTAAATCAAACTTAAAAGTGCAAATGAATGTAGGTGGACATCCAGACACATATAAATTGAATGTGCATATGCATGTACATAGAGATCAAATTTAGACGTCAGTCATAATAATTTAGACGTTTGAGATTAAACTTAGACGTCAGTCACAATAATTTAGACGTCTAAGGTTAAATGTAGACGTCTGTCATAAAAATTTAGATGTTTGAATTTAGTTCAAAATGTCTTTTTCTCTCTGTTTCAATTTTAGATCTCTGAGCCGTCTGTCATAATTGGTTAGACGTCTGGGATTAAGTTTAGACGCCTGTCATAAGAATTTAGACGTCTGAACTGCTGATTTTGCCTAATTTGCCTACTTAGAAAAGAAATAAGTGGCTATGTCAATAGCTTGTATGGCATTTTGATTTCTATTTGATTTAAATTCCCTTTGATGAAGTAAAAAAAATCCTTATGAAATTAAGGTAGAAAGAGGAGGGTCATTTCAGTTGGTATCAGAGCACTTGGTTGCATTGATTGCTAAGTATTATAGAAATGTATTTTGTCTGTTTGTTTTGGATGAAATAATTTAGATAAGAAAATAGTAATTATAGAAGTACTCATAATATACTAATACCATTTGCCCAGAACTTAGTTAGCAGACCATGGTAGGAAGAGGATCTCATCACCATGCAGGATCAAGTGCACCACAAATGCTTGATATGCAAGACTTTATGAGGGCTTTAAGGGATGGAATTGGGCATAGGCCTGAGAACCCACATGAAGAACTTTCAAAACTACTGAAGACTTATTCTAATTTGGGAGGCAGGAGTTTGAAGGAACTGAGAGTGTGATGGAAATTCAAGCATGGTTAAGAACACTTGATAGGATTTTCAATGACATGCAGTTAGATGACCAAAGGAAGAGGCAAGTAGCTTCAAGACAACTGAAAGGGGTAGCTTTAAGTTGGTGGGAGGTGATCATAGCTGGAAGAAATGAAAATGAGATCACTTGGAATCAATTCAAGGAGATGTTGGAAGATAGATTTGTTCCAACATCAGCCAAAACTCTATTGCTTGAAGAATTCATCAGACTTAGGCAGGGAACTTTTAATGTGACTGAATATACTCATAGGTTTGAGGGCTTGTCTAAGTATGGAGCTATGCTTGTGGCTGATGAGGCATCAAAGAATGATAGGTATATTAAGGGTTTAAACCCATGGCTTAGTAGGGCTATGTTGCCTTATGCAGATAAAACTTTTGATCAAATCATTGATCTGACCTTAAAATTTGAGCAACATGACAAGGAAAGGGAGAAGTATAAGAATTTTAAGAATAACAACAATAAGAAAAATAGGGGAAGGTATCATCCCTATGACAAAAGGAAGGAGGAGACAGAAGGTAAGAAAACCAATGATACTAAGACCACTGATACAAAGAGAAAAATAACATGTCATCATTGTGGAAACGAGGGACATATCAAACCAAGGTGCCCAGAATTGAAGGGAGGAGCTTACAAATGCTACCTATGTGGTAAGGAGGGACATATCAAGAGAAACTGCCCTGAGTATAAACAGCAAGAGAAGCTAGCAAGTTTGGAAAGCAGAAGCAAATCCATAGTAGAGGCTAATGCAGAAAACCATGGTCAAGTGGAAGGTACTTTATTTATTTGTACCCTACCCATATCAGTAGTGTATGATACAGGGGCAACACATTCTCTGATTTCCCATGAGTTAGTTGCATTTCTTAAATTAAATTGCATACTGGTTGAAACCCCTTTGTTAGTGCAAAGCCCATTGGGAAGTTCTAGTGTTTTAAACATGATGTGTGTGGATGTGGAATTAAACATAGGATGAAATGTTTTTATTTCCAATTTATATGTTTTAAATTACCCAAATATGGGTGTTATATTGGGTGTAGACTGGTTAAGACAATACAAAGCAATAATTAATTTAGACTCATCCACCATATCATTACAAAATTCTAGAGGTCAAAGAATCACAATTTTGTGTGAAATAGCCAAGGAAAGAAAATTATATCACTTGATTGACTTAAGTAAGGATTCCAGTGAGCCTTCTATTGAAGAAATCCCCATAATTAACAAATACTTAGATGTGTTTGGAGAAGTTAAGGGTGTTCCACACCACAGACCAGTGGAATTTCAGATTAATCTGATACCAGGAGCAAGTCCAATTATTAAGAAACCCACTAGGATGGGGCCAAGTGAGTTGAAGGAATTGAAGAAACAGTTAGAAGAGTTGGAAAGCAAAGGATTTATAAGACCAAGTAATTCATGCTGGGGTTCTCCAGTAGTGTTTGTAAGGAAACATGATGGTACTTTAAGAATGTGCATAGATTACAGGGAGCTAAACAAAGTCACTATCAAAAACAAGTACCCCTTACCTAGAATTGATGATCTTTTTGATCAACTTAGTGGAGCAAAAATATTTTCTAGGTTAGACTTGGCATCTGGATTCCATCAGATGACGGTTGAGGACTCAAGTGTTAAGTACACAGCCTTTAACACTAGGTATGGTTTATATGAGTTTCTTGTCATGCCATTTGGGTTGACAAATGCTCCATCATACTTTGTAGACTTGATGAATAGGATATTCAGGGATTATTTAGACAAGTTTGTTTTGATTTTTATTGATGATATTTTGATATATTCTAAAACAGTAGAGGAACATGAAAATCACTTACACCTTGTTTTGTCTAGATTAAGAGAAAAAGATTTAAAAGCAAAATTTTCTAAGTGTGCATTTTGGAAAGAAGAAGTGCATTTCCTTGGGCATGTTATATCTGCCAAAGGCATTTCTGTAAACCCCAATAAAATTGTGGCAATCCAAGCATGGAAAAGGCCAAGCACAGTGGGAGAAGTTAGGTCATTCATGGGAATGGCAGGGTATTATAGGAGGTTTATAAAAGATTTTTCTAAGATGTCATCACCACTTACCAACCTAACTAGAAAGAACCAACCCTTTATATGGACTGAGAAATGTGAGCAAACCTTTAGTAGAATCAAGGAGGCCTTAGTCAATGCACCAGTGTTGAAAGTACCAGAAGGAAATGAGGATTTGATTGTGTATACTGATGTAAGTGGTTTTGGGCTAGGAGCTGTATTAATGCAGCAAGATCAAGTTATAGCCTATGCATCAAGACAATTGAAGCCACATGAATCAAAGTATTCAACCCATGATCTTGAGTTGGCAGCAGTGGTATATGCACTAAAGCTCTGGAGACATTATCTTCTAGGTGCTAAGTTTATTTTGTACACAGACCATAAGGCATTGAAATATCTCTTTTCACAAAAAGATTTGAATATGAGGCAACATAGATGGGTTGAGTTTCTAGCAGCATATAATTTAGACATACTTTATACTCCAGGAAAAGCTAATAAGGTTGCAGATGCTTTGAGCAGGCAGCATGCAAAAGTAGCCATGCTAATGATAGAAGAGTTTAGAAATTTATCTCTACTTACTGATTTGGAAATTGAGGAAAACAGTGAGGTAAACGTGGAGATGATTGAAGAAGGGAGTAAAGGAAAATTAAGTTTGATAACTTTGCAATCAGATTTAATTTTGAAAGTGGGAAAAATGCAAGGGGGAGATCCAGATTTATTAGAAAAGAAGACTTTAATAGAAAAAGGAGAAGAAGTAGCAAACTACCACATTGATAAGAATGGTTACTTAAGGAATAAAGGTAGAATATGTGTTCCAAAGGATATAGAATTGAAGGAAGAGATACTTAATGAATATCATAGGAGCAAATATTCTATACACCCAGGCAGCACCAAGATGTACCAAAATTTGAAGAGGGATTATTGGTGGAGAGGGATGAAAACTGATGTGGCCAAACATGTTGCAAAGTGTATGACTTGCCAACAAGTCAAAGCAGAAACCCAAAGACCCTCAGGCCTATTACAACCTCTAAGTATACCACAGTGGAAGTGGGAAGATATATCTATGGATTTCATAGATGGTCTGCCTAGGTCAAAAAGAGGAAACACAAGCATTTGGGTAGTAGTTGATAGATTGACTAAAGTGGCACACTTTATACCAGTGAAGGCAGAAAGAAATGCACCTAAACTAGCTCAAATATTCATGAGAGAAATAGTAAGATTGCATGGAATCCCTAAGACTATAGTGAGTGATAGGGACACAATCTTTACATCCAGATTTTGGAAGAGCTTTCAAGAAGCCATGGGAAGTGAGTTATGCTTGAGTACTGCATACCACCCCCAATCAGATGGTCAAACTGAAGTGATAAATAAAGTTTTGGAGGATTTGTTGAGGGCATGTGCATTGGACTTTGGAGGTAATTGGGAAGATCACCTCCATTTGGCTGAATTTACATATAACAATAGTTATCAAAGCACCATAGGTATGGCACCATTTGAAGCCTTGTATGGCAAACCATGTTTGTCACCAATATGTTGGGTTGAAGCAGGAGAAAAGGCTGTCTTAGGGCCTGAGTATGTTAAAGAGACTACAGAGAAAATTGAATTGGTGAGGAGAAGAATGGCAGCAGCTCAAGATAGGCAAAAGAAGTTTGCAGATATGAGGAGGAAGCGGGTAGAATATGAAGTTGGTGATTATGTTTTCATCAAAGTTTCACCTATGAAGAAGGTGTTGAGGTTTGGCAAGCAGGGAAAACTTACCCCAAGATATGTTGGACCTTACAAGATTTTGGAAAAAATAGGTCATTAGCATCTGTGCAGTTAATGCCCCGCTATATCCCCGCTATAACTCCGATATATCTTATAGCGGATTCCTACCGCTACGATTTTTCCATATATCCCCAACATATAGCCTTTCCGCTTTAATCCCCGCTATTTCCGCTATATCCCGTTATTTCCGCTATTTCCGCTATATCTTCTATAAAAAATTGGATTGAAAAATGATATTTATACGCTATAAAAATTATGAAATTAATTAATTTCATTGAATTTTTTATATATGTTTAGAAATGATAATACTCTAATATTCTACTAAATTAAATTAAGTTATATAACAGTTTTACGTTCATTTACAATACATTTGCACATATTTTTATTTAAAATTATTTTTGTATTAATTATAATTCAATTGAATGTTAATTTTTCACATAATTACTATCTATATATTTGTAAAAACAACAAGCATGGGATTTATAAGCTATTTTAGAGTAATCCGATATATCCCGCTATATCTTCGCTACATCCCCGCTATGACTTTTTGCACCTCTACCGCATTGAATCCACCGAGCGCTTTAACTGCACAGATTAGCATATAAGTTGGAGCTACCTGAAGAGATGAGTGCAATGCATAATGTATTTCATGTATCACAACTTAGGAGATGGGTGCATGATAAAGAGGAAATTCTAGAGAAACCAACTCAAGTTCAAATAAATCCTGACTTGGTCTATGAGAAAGAACCAGTGGGGATTTTAGCTAAAGAGGAAAAGAAGTTGAGGAGCAAAACTTTGAAATTGGTAAAGGTTCAATGGAGCCTAGACCCTAATGATTGTACATGGGAGTTAGAGGATAAGATAAAGATGGATTACCCTAAGCTTTTTGCAGTGGAAGGTAAAAATCTAAATCCCTAAAAAGTTTAATATGTATGGTTGTTTTGGCTGAATTGTTTGCTTATGCTATGTTTGATAGATTTTATAAAATCTGGAAATGTTTAAAGTCAAAATGAGAAAAATTGTGAGGACACAATTCCTAAAAAGGTAGGGTGATTGTAATGCCCCAGAAATTCATGGAATCTTATTTTAGTTGAATTTTGAAAATATCTGAATTTATTTGTATAAGAATATATGGAATTAATTGTGTGCAAGTATGTGTGCACGTGCACACTGATATGGCACAAGGAAGAACTCCAGATTTCTTGAATTTAAAACAAGGATTAAAAAGCATTACAAACATGATTTTGTGATATGGATATTTGATTTCTGGAATTATATGGATCATCCCAGAAAATAAGAAAAGTAAGTTTTATTTTAAAATCAGTAAACATATTTTATTTAAAACCCAGAAAAAAATTATACATATATATGTTATAAGGATTTGAAAACCTGTATACATATAGGTGCATATGTTTCTGAAATTAAAGAGGAATTAAATAAGCCTAGATAAGATATGTATACAAATATACATTTTTAAGTACTGAAAAGTATATATATATATATATAAGCAAGTGAAACTATAACATTAAAATGACATGAAATGTAATACAAGTCAATATGCTTGTGTAGGCAAAATTAGCAAAGGGGATTCTCTGGAATAATTAAAATATAAAATAGGGTAGTCACACTTTTAACATGACTAGGTGAGTGGCCATTTTCTGAAAAAGTAAAGAAAAGAAAATGCAGCCTTTAATTGGTAATATGACCGGGGGTAATTAGGGATAAAAATGAGAAAATGCAAACACACAATGCATGATGCTAGCCAGGACAGAAATGGAATTTTGTCTTGAGAAAAACCCTAGTAAAAATATGTTTATAAATAAGTAGTTATGGCCAGAGAAATTGTTTTACCCGAGCTACTTATAATAGGAAAAGAAGAAAACATTTTAAAGGAAGAGAAAATACACTCAGGGATTTTCTGGATTTATAAGAAGAAATATTCAAGTGAGTAATCTCACTAAACCCATGGCATTAAGTCCTGTTATGAGGCAGCCAGACTTATGTTATTTTTCTACATGTTTTTGATTCCATTACTATGGTTTTAATGGATGCTTCAATGGATGTTTTAATGGGTGTTTCTGGATGTTTTGATTGCTTTGATGTTTGAGTGTTTTGCTCTGTTTGGTTACACCCAGAAAGGTAAAAGTATGAAATCATGAAAGTAAATAGAGAATACTTGTAACTGGTTTAGATAAGGCATGGAAAACATAGAAACCAAAATGTATATGAGTTGCATTACACTTGTGTAAGTGCTGAGGCTCAAATGAAAGATTCAAGGTTGCAATGGAAATATCCAAAAGTGCTGAACCCTTGATCAAATAGAAAATCCATGAGCCAGAAATCTTGTTTAAGCTAGATCTTGAATTTAGTTCAAACATGGTTGCTTATGAAACAATAATAACCCACATGCCTAGTCTTTATTCCCAGTTGTAAATATACTTGTATTTTCTTTAAGCCAAAATACTTGAAAATATGATTTTCCCTGGACATGAATGTTAGATTGTTCTTGAGTTATGCTTGTAAACTCTATGTAATGTTTCATGTATACTGGGATTTAGTCACCTAGCTATCTCACGATAGGATTAAACATGAACACTTAGTAAATAAACTAAGGATTGTGAGCCAAGAAGACTGCTGGAATGCTTGTCATATTTGAAGTATGCAAGTTGGCACATGGTTTGTTTAAGCCCTGAGATCTTTGTGCAATATTGTGAATTATTTTATTGCAATGTGTCCCCGTGATTCCTTTATGGCAGATGAGGCTAGGAATTAATTTGGTAAATGCAACCTTAAATTGATGAAGTAGGAACTTGAGTTATTTCTAAGATGGTTGGACTGGAGCTATGATAGTTCCTGAGTATTTCTATTTGAAATATATGTTTGCATGGTTGAATGTGTGTACATGATTAGTCTTAAATACTGATCATATATGCACAAGTATAACATAAACAAGTCAGGCAAATTGTTCAAAGAAGATATGCCCACTTGTACAGAATATTTATGTCTCACTCATTTACTTAATATCATGGAGTCTTTGATATTGCTCATACCAGATCTTGTATATGACCCTTGTTTGCTTATGGCATCTGGGGTGTCTCATCTAAAATGGGGCAGCCTCTAATGTTCTTTCAGGGAATGCTGGATCTAAATAGGAAGCTGCTGTGACTAATGAGAGTGATTATATAAGCATGCTAAATTAGAATTGAATAAGAACTTAGAATGAAATATTTGCATGTAATCTGGGGAGTTTTTATAGTTCTGTTTTGGTTGTTATGTAATGGTCTTAAAAGTTTGGATTTATTGGTTGTTCTAAATGAATCTAGTGATGTACTAAGTTTGGGATTAATCTAAAGACTTGGTTGAATTTTTGCAAGAAAATATATATTTGAGTATTGTAGTGAAAATCTGTAAATGATATATGCCTGTATTTGAGAAATGGATATGTATATGTACATATATTGTATTAGTTAATTTCAAGTTACTTAAAACCTTAAGTTTGAAGGTTAAAAATCTGAGTTTAGCTATAAAAACCTGGAATTATTCTTGTGGATATTTTTAAGTTCATATAAATTAGATATGCATAGGATTTACTGACTTGTTACAAATATTCAAAAGTATATAGTAATTAACTTTAGTCAGAACTGCTAGAATCCAAATCAAGCAGGATACTCTTGTTTAACAAAAATATATATACTCTGAATTTAAACAAGAGAAACACGTACATCCTCATATGTATGTGTATATTACTAGGGATGCACTGATATATTTATATTGGTAATAAGTTTTGAATCCTGGTTGAATTGTTTGAAAGAAAGAAAAAATGACTCTGATAGTTCAAAGGAAGTTTAAATCAAACTTAAAAGTGCAAATGAATGTAGGTGGACATCCAGACACATATAAATTGAATGTGCATATGCATGTACATATAGATCAAATTTAGACGTCAGTCATAATAATTTAGACGTCTGAGATTAAACTTAGACGTCAGTCACAATAATTTAGACGTCTGAGGTTAAATGTAGAAGTCTGTCACAAAAATTTAGATGTCTGAATTTAGTTCAAAATGTCTTTTTCTCTCTGTTTCAATTTTAGATCTCTGAGCCGTCTGTCATAATTAGTTAGACGTCTGGGATTAAGTTTAGACGCCTGTCATAAGAATTTAGACGTCTGAACTGCTGATTTTGCCTAATTTGCCTACTTAGAAAAGAAATAAGTGGCTATGTCAATAGCTTGTATGACATTTTGATTTCTATTTGATTTAAATTCCCTTTGATGAAGTAAAAAAAAATCCTTATGAAATTAAGGTAGAAAGAGGAGGGTCATTTCAGATACCAACAAATGCCATCATCTCCGGGATTTGATTGAAGAACACATCAGAAGAAGAAGACTAGAATGCTATGTAAAAGGCCAGAACATGACTCTAGTTCCTGCCAATGAGAACCCAAGGCTACCCTCCCCAGAAATAGGCAGAGGAAATCGCAACACCAGCCGTCTCCAGTCAAGAGAAGATAGTGGTCCATACCATCTCGGGAGGGCCACACATCACCGACGGAAGCTGGGCAGAGATGGAAAGGTACGAAAAGTCACTTAGAAACAATGAAGAATGCGTCAATTCTATTATAGAAGAACGCCACCCGAAGCGGATAGAGAATGGTGACATCACATTCAGTAGGCGTGACTGGAGGGAAGGCAGTACCCTCACATGGATCCCATGGTTATCTCTGCCCGGCTCGGTCCAACCGAGGTTTTCCGAATTCCAGTAGACGCTGGAAGCTCAATGAATATCCTATTCAAGCATGCCTTTGACAAAATGAAGCTGTCATTAAAGGATGTTCTTCCCTGCAATAAACCACTACACGGTTTCACAGGAAATACGAAGATGCCCCTCGGGCGACTGGACCTCTTTGTTGAAATTGGAAGTCATCCCCGCTCCGTTGTGCGGAAACAGACATTTGTGCTGATAGAAAACCACTCGACCTACAACGCCTTCTTGGGAAGGCCAGCCTTGTATGACTTCCAAATTGTCCTGGCCCCATGGTGCCTGAAGATGAAATTTCCAATGGATAATGGAGTAGGGGAAGTAGAGGGAGACCAGGACATTGCTCGAGATTGCTATGTAACTGAACTTCGCAATAACCATAGGAAGGATAAAGGGAAGAGTGTAGAGATTGCCCTCTACACAAAAAGTTTGGAAGCATAGCAACTAAAGAAAGCCCCTCCTCTTCGATATACCAGCGACCCTTTCAATGAATTAGACCCCAGGGACAAAGAGGAGGAGGCCACCGCCGAGCCTGCAGAAGCTATGGAATTTGTATATGTAGACAGACATGACTCGAGTAGACTATTGAAAGTCGGGTCCCAACTAAAAGCTGAGTTGAAGGAACAACTCATTGATTTTCTCCGCCACAACTTGGATGTATTTGCATGGTCACACGCTGACATGACCGGAATCTCCCCTGACATAGCATGCCACGTACTAAACATTGATCCTACCAAGGCGCCAGTAAAACAGAAAAAGAGAAGTATGGGGGCAGAACGATCAGCAGCCCTCGATGAAGAAGTAAAGAACCTACTTGCCAATGACTTCATACGAGAAGCCATCTACCCAGAGTGGATCGCCAACCCGGTGCTGGTAAAGAAAGCCAATGGGAAGTGGCGAACATGCATTGACTTCTCCAACTTAAATGACGCCTGCCCGAAGGATTTCTTCCCACTTCCCTGAATCGATCAGCTTGTGGACAGCACAGCCGGGCACGAACTCTTATCTTTTATGGACGCATACTCAGGATATAACCAAATTCCTATGCATGCTCCCGATCAAGACCACACTAGTTTCATCACTGACCAGGGATTGTACTGCTACAAGGTAATGCCTTTCGGACTTAAAAACGCAGGAGCCACCTATCAGCGCCTCGTCAACAAGATGTTTGTGGGGCTAATAGGACAAACTATGGAAGTTTATGTGGATGACATGCTGGTAAAGTCAAGGGAAGCCGACGATCACGTAAGCCACCTGGATGAAATGTTTCAAGTACTTCGCCAATATGGAATGAAGCTGAATCCTCTAAAGTGCTCCTTCGGAGTATCATCAGGAAAGTTTCTAGGATTCATCGTCCATGCCAGAGGAATTGAAGCAAACCCTGAACAAGTCCAAGCTCTGAAAGATAGTAGGATACCTTCTACCCGAAAGGAAATGCAAAGCCTAAATGGGAAGGTGGCCGCCCTGAGCAGATTCATCTCTAAAGCGACTGACAAATGCATCCCCTTCTTCGAAGCTCTAAAGAAAGAGAAAGGAAAATTCGAATGGACTGACGAATGCTTAACAGCTTTCCTTAACTTAATCGAACACCTCCAGAGACCACCAGTATTCTCAACTCCGAACAAAGGCGAAGAGCTATACCTATACCTTGCTGTGTCATCTCATGCTCTAAGCGCCGCATTGGTGAGAGAAGACAAATGCACGCAGCGGCCAGTATACTTTGTAAGCAAGAGGTTTACAGGGGTGGAAGCCAGACATCCTAAACTTGAGAAACTAGCGTACTGTTTACTAATCACATCACGGAAACTGCGTCAATATTTCCAGTCCCATTCCATCAGAGTTCTGACTGATCAACCACTAAGGCAGGTACTCCATCGTCCCGACACTTCTGGGCGACTACTTAAATGGTGCATTGAACTAAGTCAATATGATATCACCTACCATCCTCGCACCGCCATCAAGGGACAAGCCATGGCCGATTTCATTGCCGAATTCACTACCAATGAAGGTAAGGAGCAATCGGAAATAGCAGAAGACATCAAGTGGAATCTCTTTGTGGATGGTGCGTCAAACGAACAAGGCTCGGGGACAGGTGTGGTAATAATCACTCCCAGGGAAAATAAGCTACACTATGCTATAAGGTTGGAATTCGCTGCCACCAACAACGATGCAGAGTATGAAGCAGTGGTAGCTGGATTAGAACTTGCCTTAGAAATCGGAGCCAATTATTTGTGTCTTCATAGCGATTCTCAACTTATTGTAAATCAAATACTAGGAGAATTCCAGGCTCGAGAAGAACGACTCATAGCATATTTAAAGAAGACCAAGTGGCTTCTCAATCGATTGGATCACTATTTAATCAAACACATCCCTCGGGAAGAGAACCAAGAGGCCGATGAATTGGCGAAGCAAGCTAGCATGAGAGACGGCACTATTTCCGGAACAGTAGCCATCTCAAAGCAACTGACCCCAAGTTTTGAGCAAGTGAATCTGATAGCTGCAACCGAAGAAGCAACTTGGATGACACCCATCCGAGACTACCTACAAAGTGACACACTGCCTAACGGGCGTAACGAAGTCAAGAAAATCTTGAGGAAAGCTTCCCGCTACACAATACAAGAGGGAACCCTCTATCGGCGCGGTTTCTCTAACCCCTTATTAAGGTGTGTCGCTGGAAGGGAAGCCAAGGAAATCTTATCCAACATCCATCAAGGAAGCTGTGGAGATCACACTGGAGGGCAGACTTTGGCAAAAAAGATACTCCGATATGGATATTTCTAGCCCACCTTAAGCAAGGACGCCTTATATTTCGTTAGAAAATGTGACAGATGTCGGAAGTTGGCTAAGATTTCATGGCTACCAACAACTGAGATTACTCAAATGACCAGCCCTTGGCCCTTTGCAGTATGGGGAATTGACTTGATTGGCGAACTGCCAATGGGCCGAGGAGGGACAAATATGCTATAGTGGCAGTCGACTATTTCACCAAATGGGTGGAAGCGGAACCCCTAAATAAAGTATCTTCAGCAAAAGTTATTAACTTCTTGATCAAAAATGTTCTATGCAGGTACGGAGTCCAATTCAAAATCATATCGGACAATGGACATCAGTTTGACAGCGAGGAATTCGCCAACTGGTTCCAAGAGCACGGAATTCACAAAAGCTTCTCATCCGTAGCTTATCCCCAGGCAAACGGACAAGTCGAAGCCGTCAACAAAATTCTCAAAACTCTAATAAAAAAGAAACTCGAAAAGTCAAAAGGCGCTTGGGTGGATGAACTTCCTACGGCACTGTAGGCCTATCGCACATCTTTTAGAACATCAACGGGGCATACTCCTTTCTCTTTGGCATACGGATCAGAGGCTATGCTCCCAGTTGAAACTATAGTGCCTTCCCACCGTAGGATCCACTATAACCCAGAAGGAAACGAAGAGCTCCTCCACGTGTCATTGTATCTAATTGAGGAAAGAAGAAATGATGCAGCCCTCAAAGCAGCAGCTCACAAGCAAAAAGTGGCAACGCAATACAACTCCAAAGTCAAGCATCATAGCTTACAAACAGCAGATCTGGTCCTCAAGCGAATCTTCCCGCGCCCCGGAGCGCTAGATCCAATCTGGGACGGACCATATGTAATTCATAAAGATCTCCACAATGGAGCTTATATTTTGTCAACAGTGGACAGGGAGGTGTTCCAGAGGGCATGGAACATCCAACACCTTCGTTGATACTTTTCTTAACTTGTACTGCCCATATGAAGTGAATTAACAAAGAGAATCAGTGGACGTAGGCATTTTCGTGCCGAACCACTTTAAAAACTTGTCTCTTTTTAACTTGTTCCTTTATATCTTGGCTGCTTGTTAACTTTATCCTTTTCTGTTGAACAAAATCCTGTGTAATGACATTCCCATTCAAGACACATCACGGTGCAACCTCACCTGGACAAGACCTAACAGGTACTATGCGAATCTACGCCCTCGCCAATGAGACACTTTTGCTCCAGCATCCCTCTGCTGCGAGTTAACTCATTGCTCGCGATCGGCCCTTAAAGCCAACTGTAATGAGCCGATTATAAGCCACCGAGAAGGCCGACTATAGCCGAGGCAGCTCATTACGGCGTTCGGCTCGCCGGCAACCGTGAGCCTACTTTAAGCCCCAACATAAGGTGTGGCCAGCCAGGGGTAGTTCACGGTTGACGATCGGCACCCACGCTAGCCGGCCACGGTAAATAGAATAATACCCACAATTACGGGCCATAATGGCCCGGGTAATTACTGTGCATGATCTTGGCTCCAAGTGTCTTAAGTACGGCTGTGGTAAAAAAGATAAACTCCCCGTAGAGGCGTAAGATGGGTGACAAATGTCTCCAAGACCCACAGCTAGGGAAAGTGACTACAAAACCCGTTTGCCGCGAACTTAAGCACATCGAAGGCCTTCCGTGATTGGAAGTTTTACTGTTTCTCATATGTCATTTTATTTAAAGAACTTTCCTCCTATCCTCTATAACGATCCCAAAAGTACAGGACACAGAATAGGAGACACTCGCTAATGGGAATAGGAACTCATAATGGGACACTAGGCCGCATTCCATACTCAGTCACACAAGACAGTCAAAGCTGCCATCTACAAGTAAAATATGAAGGGCGGTATTTTCTTCTTTCGTGTATAAATACGTGGCTATAATTTATTCACACATCACATTAACATTGCAAGATATGAAATTACGTTTTAAGCAAGAACTTGACATCAAACCCGATAGAATCACAGGCATATGCACAGCTATACTTCTTATGCAACACATCAAAAATAACGAAAGCATTCAAACACGACAGAATCAGCTTAAGTTAAAAATTACATGCCAAGAATAAAGTCGTTTATTACAAGTAACATAATTACAACCTAAAAGTTACGTTACTGCTATGAGACTAACGTAGACAGCAATGTCGAGTAAACAAAAAGATATCCAGTTCAAGTTAAGGAGTCGGCTGCATCAGAGCTTCACCCTTGTCCTGCTGGCCCTCCGAAATCTCCTTAGCCACGGAGTGGGAACTTTCAGCATGTTGACCAGAGATATTTGGTGCTCCAGAGGTCCCGCCTGTCTAATCAAGGAAAGAATTCATTAATAATAAGCAACCAAGTTACGAAAAGCTAAAAGGGGAGACTTACCAGCATCTGCTCCTTGATCATCATCCTCCAACTGCACACCAACCTCCTCAGCAGCAAGCAGCCGCATACCTTCTTTCACCGCCACCTTCTCCTCCTTGGTGAATTGAGTCGTAACCACATCCATTCTAAAGGCCACGCCACCCTCCTTATCTGCATCGGACCTAGCCTCCTCCAGAGCCCGGAGATAAATCTTGGCCATGACTCGGGGATAATCATCCATCCAAGATAAGTTGCCCTGTTTTCAAGTGCGAAAGTATATATCCTGAAGCATCTCATCCACTATCCCCTTGTTCTCCTCAAACTCCCTTACTCGGTCCTCAGAAGCCAACAACTTTGCAATGGCAGCATCCCTCTCCAATCGGTATCGCGCGCAGTTAGCCTGGAAGGTTTTCCTCATCGCATCCATCTCCTCCTTCAGCCTGGTTTGAGCAAGTTCTGCGGCTTCAAGTTTCCCGGACAACTCCTGTATCTGCTCGAGATCCTCTTTCCGAACCTCATCCACCGTTGCAATCACCATGTCAATCCGTTCCTTACAGGCAGCTTCCAATTTCCGTAGCTCTGCTCTGCTAGCCTCTTCCATGGTTTTCTTTAGTCGCCTGGAGGCGGCCTCATGCTGGAAGATCTGGATGGCCTGATCAGCAAGCTGCTTGGCCTGGTTGGAAACTATTAACCGCGGTCGAATATTAGCACTCCCGATTTCTTCTCTGGCCTTGGCCAGTCGGGCATGATGCCCCATCAGCTTCCTCGCTTCCTCAACAACCCGGTCGATTTTTGCCTTAGCTTCGTCCCCCAAAAGTTGCGACCCGAGTGGTAAGCAAATCAAGGTCCAGGGACTTAGCCTCATTAAGCACCCTTACCATAGGATTACGAGGAAGAAGGTGCTCACCAGTACTCTCATCGAAGAAAATATCGTGAGAACCCGGATCCAGATCCGGATGACCCGCGAATGGATCATGAGCCAAACCAGAGTGATCTATCGGGGTAACAGTAGGATTTTCAGATGGGTGCGGGGAAGGAATAAGCTCAGTATTCTCCTCCGTGACATCCTGAAGAGGCTGAGTCGGGGGCAGAGGACCAGGTAAAGACTCAAACAAGGAGCGACTCCTCTTCTTCCTTTGAATATCCTCTTCGATAACTCCAAGAAGGGGACGGTAGCCGACTACATCTCCAGGACGGTTAGTCGGAGGCTTTGGTTTAGTAGAAGCCTTGAGGAGTTTGTACTGTTCAAGACGGTGCCGAACATCTGACACCTTGGCCACTTTACCCGCTCTTGTAATAAAAGCCAAGTATTACGAGCATACATTGAGCTATAATTCGAGAAATATATCAAGTTAAGAAGAGTTAAAAAAAATTCACCTTGAATCGTAGAAGTTGCCTCAGCTGAAGCACTCCTGGAAGATAAATCGGCGCCAGTCCCGGCCTTATCAGCTTTCTTGGGCTTCTCCGCCAAAGCCGGTCCTTCCTCCAACCCTTCGAAGGCTTGGCGGAGAGCGTCATCTATCCACTCTTGAATCACGCCTGCTTGCCCAGGAGGTAAAGCCCCGGTGCCATCACTGCTCTGTCCTTCGCCACCATCATCGCCGTGACGATCACCATCACCTTCTCTACCACTTCCACTCTCCGCCTCACCTCCTTCATCCTTGCCTCCTTCCTCCTCCACATTTTCCTCCTCCGGAACATCTAGACATGTGCTGGGAGAAGGTCCATCGGACTTCTTGAGTTTCTTTCCCCCAGCGACTGGATGTATCGAGAAGGGTCTCCTTTTGCTGCTCTTCGCCATAGCCCCTCCTTTAGCTTTGGCAGCCCTCTCCTCCGCCGTGTCTCTCTGCTTGACCACGGACTGATGTGGTAGAATCAGGTTGTGCCCCAGAAGTGTAGCGTTCCTGATCAAGTAAGAAGCCGACCTATCCCTTCCCGAAATGGCTTCAATTTCCGCAGCCATCTGAACCAGGCGATCGTTCTCCACGACCGCAAAGCCACCTGTCGCTAGCAAGAAATAAAAACACATAAGAAGAAGCATTGCAGTCAAAACGGAAATTATAAATGAGATTCAACTTATAGCCAGAAGTGAAGCGGCAAAAAGAAACGGAGTCATCTGTGACAAAAAACCATTCCTTCTTGAACATGCTGAACTTCAAGTATAAATCCAGGACTGGCTTGAAGGACACGGCCGACTCCAAGCTAATATACGGAGACCCCTTCTTGTAGCCTCTTAAATTGTACAGATATCGGATTTCCCGGTTGGAGGGAGGATGCCCGTATCTCCTCTGGAAGATAACAAACAGGCTCACCAAGATGGCGTAGGAGTTAGGCTGAAGCTGGAAAGGAGCCACCTTCAGGTATGTGATGAAGCTGACTATCCTAGCATTAAGAGGTGGGATGGCACCACACATGCAATGATACCTGCTATAAGCAAAATAGCCTTCAGGGGGGTTATACGGCATCACTCCTTCCCCCGGCAACAACATATGCGCTCTGTCGATCCCAAAAGAGCGAGAAATAACATCAAGCCGCTCGTCTTTGAGGGAGCTAGGGTAGCAATCAGGAGGTGAGTTCAGAAGCTCTTGAGGACTGTACCCGTCCATTAGCGATCTTGGGGTGGGTCCACGTCGTTTTGGATTCGGCTGGACTGGGGGCACGATGGGGGACTCTCTTCTGTCCGTAGATTTCTTCTTGTTGGAACGGGTTTCTACTTTATGAGACATTATCTGCAACACGAGAAAGCACATTGTTAGAACGAGGGATGTAGAGATATAAACAAGCAAGTGTATGTTGTCTAGAGTTTCACTTATAATTTAACACAAACTCATTCGGTATAACAAGGCAAGTACTTCATTCGGCACTCAAACTCATTCGGTAATTCAAGGTTAAAACTTCATTCGGCACCCAAGCCCATTCGGTAGTTCAAGGCATGAAGATTCATTCGGCACTCGAACTCCACGGGTTCGTTCGGTAGTTCGAAGCATGAAAGTCATTCGGCAATCACCTGATTCGGTAGTCAAGTGTGATTCGGCAATATGATTGATTCGGCAGAAAAATCTGATTCAGCTATCTGACTTGGTAGGGAATAACGAGAGCATAATGCCCATACTTATAGGCAAACGTAAATGACCGAACCAACTGGGTCGGCACACAGGACCGGATGAAAATGTCCGAGCTGAAACAAAGCGAGACATATGACTGGCATATGCCCCACTTTGGGGGGCAAATGTTGGGCATGTTTTCACCGAACCAAAGAGGGGAGGTCACCACCGAATCAGAATAAGGAAGTCCTCGTCGAACCAGAGTAAAGCAGGCATCGCCAAGCCAAGACAAGGAAAGCTCTACCGAACCAATGCCTAGCCGAACCAACCCCTGCTCCACTACCTGCCGAGCCAACACACCTCCAAGGCCTAGCCGAACCACCCACTACCGGATCATCCACTACCGGACCAACCCACCACCGAACCATTCGTTGCTGAATCAAGGCCATCCTCTCACCACCGAACCACTCGCCCCCGAACCAATCATCGCCCCACCTACTACCGGTCCAATCCACTTCTCCATCCACTACCGAACCAACATCGCCAGGCCAGATAACGTCAGCCCAGGCCCATCAATAGCTATATACTTCCAAGACCCCTACCCCCAGCCTCACTCTATAAATAGAGAGGTAGGGGTACAACAATGGCGGACAAGTTTGAGAGCTCAAGCACGGATAGAACTTTCAAACAACTTTCATATACTTGTATCAAAGCTTTGTACTTGTAATCTGAACAAGAAAGGAGAAATAACATATAAAGTGGACGTAGGCACATTCTGGCCGAACCACTATAAATCTGTGTGTTTTTTACAGTTTAGTCCCTGCTTTTTATATATTTGCATAAATCACCCAGATCACTAAAAACAACATAAAATCAACTAAATCATACGACTTGGAGGTGTTTGCCCATTTTTTGTGCAAACAGAAGCCGACCAAATAAAAGAGAGGCTACTCCAAAGTCAAATTTATTATAGATGTTAGGCCAATCACATTGGGGCTATGAATACATTGATATGCATAAGGAGAAAGAGGAGTGGTAGCAAATTTACCTGGGTAAATTAAGTGATGTCATGCCAAAGCCTAAGTGGGAATCCACAACAACTAGTTGATGTACTAGTCCCCCGTCATGAGCCGCTGCTCAAATTATGGGATAACGATTCGAGTTCCAGGGAGTGTAGCGTTGCGGGAGGAGGACATGAGGCAGGCGTTGGTAGGGATGCAAGTGCGTCCTCTTTACAAATATTAAATACGACCCGTCGTATCCTAGATACAAAGGTAAATAGGACCCTTCACAAAATCTTAAATACTTGTACTTGTCATCGTTTTGCCCTGAATTTTGATTAACTCTTTTGTTCTTTTTTCTTTCAATGGTTGATGATTTGGGCTTTAATGTTTTGATGTTAAGCGGTCAAGTATGCCAGGACCGAAGTTGCACCCCTCGTTACCAGCAAGACGCCCGCGCCTACTCCACCTTACGGACCTATGAACCCGACATTCCTGACTCTATCTAGGTGCACCATGACTTGCCTCCTAGCCCACTTGCCTATTAAAGCAATCCAAGAAGAGGAAGATCAACGTGGTTAAGCCATCTTCCAAAACGAAGACGCATGGGCCCTATAAGATGGTCCTTAACCTTTACGGCATACAGGAGTTATTTGCTGACCAGGCAGCCGATCCGTTGAGGGAGGTCACTCTGAACATTCACCACATTGATGACCCCACTAATATGGACTGAATGCTTTTGACCTACAAGCTGATGGCGATGGTAGCTCTCCCTTAACCCCACATTCCACAGTATGGCCTAAACTAGCACTCCGTAGAAGGAGTCATAGACTTCTAGGTCCAGAATTCCTTTCTGATATGTTTTTGACTTCAAACTTGTTTGTTCCTTAATTTTTTTACCACTTGCTTTTCTTTAGGCCGGATACTGCTGCATGCACATCCGAGGGATGTGAAGAAGATGCATTTTAATCTAGAGGCCGAGAGGAATGCCCAACAGGATCTAGAGATAGGGACCACTAAGGCCAAGGAGAATGAGGCAGTCAAGAAGGCTAGTAAGGAGGCGCTGAGGCGGTCCAAAAGTTTGTACATGAGGTGGTCGAGGCTCTAAGAGGGCTGAAAAGATAGAATAGGTAGAGGTAAACTTCTAGGGGAGGGCTAAGAAGGCTGAGACGGTGGAGGTGGACCTTAAGGATAGTTTGAATAAGGCCTAAAATAAGGTCAAATAGTTGCGGGTTGACCTGGCAATGCATGCGGCTGAAGACCGGATGGATATGGATTTTGCTATCGTCGGGAAAGAGGAAAGGAACATATGGCAAAACTGATTGAAGAACATGGTAAGGACACTACTTAGGGGGAATTACTAATTTCCCACTACTATCAGTAAGTTCGATGTCGCAACTTTTGCATGGACCCTTGAAGGGGTGGCATCACAAGTGTAGGCCGAAGGCGTTATCGTACTGGCAGTGTTAACCTAAGAATAGCTGATTCTTGGCCGAGCGAACTAAGGGGTTGAGTTTGGACAATTTTTAGCTTTCCACCTTTGTAAGACCAGTAGGGCAAGCTATGTGCACCCGCATTTTTGTGTTTGAAAATAATTTCTTTTTGTTGAAATTTGTCTTAGTATTTTGATAGCCATATCACTTGTTCATTTGTGCTTAGCTTATAGGGTAGCATACTTTATGTAGCTGATAGTCCCCGTGTACTTGCACTATGTACTCTTCATCAAATAGATTAGCTAAGTAAGGTAAGTGGTGGTCGGTGGAGGCGGCCCGTTTTTGCGAACCTTGTACAGAATTGATCAGCTTAGGTTAGTTGATGAGCCAAGCTAGTTAATGGACTTAGATGCAAGCAATGGCTATATAGCCCTGTTGCCTATTAAGTTCCAAGACCAGCATATAATAGTCGATCTTATGTGTGTCGTATACTTATATAGGGCAGTCTTGGCATGAACCTAAACGTTAAATTGTTTGAAGGTTCTCCTAGGTAAGACACGACAAGTGTGAAAGGCAGGCGGTCCCAGCACGAACCTAAGCAACAAACAGCTTGAAGGTTCTTCTAGGTGATACATGGTAACTGTAGCAGTCCTCGATAAGGAAGTGAATGAATGATGATTCATCCTCATGGATAGCCCATCTACAAACGAGGATACTAGATCACTATGCACTTGACGACAATGGTCAGCAGTCCCCAACAAGGTAAATAAGCACATAAAAAATCATCCTTTATTGGTTAGCTTGGGCTGCTCGAAGGTTCTCCAAGGAAACACGATTTGGTTCTTACATTTGATAGGACTAAAGATAAATGGGGTTCCAAGTGCAGGAGACGTTGGTTCCATTTGGTTGAGAGAGGTAGTAAGCGTCGGGGTCGGCATGAACCTGAACGCTAGGTTGTAGTCTCCAACAAGGTAGCGAATGCATTGTAATTCACCCATGTGGATAGCTAGCTGTTAAGCGGAGAGATTGGCTCGGTACACACTTGGCGGCAAAGATCGGCAGTCCCCAACAAGGTAAATGTGCACATGAAAACTCATCCTTTATTAGATAGCCTAGGCTGCTCAAAGGTTCTCCTAGGAGAAACAACACCAGTTGAGAGTGGCAGTCGGGCCCGACATGATTTTGAACCCTAGGTGGCAGTTCCCAACAAGAAAGTGAATGCATGGTAATTCACCCTCATAGATAGCTGGCTGAGAAGCAAGGAGACTAGCTCACTATGCACTTAGCGGTAAAGGTCGACAGTCTGCAACAAGGTAAATGAGCACATAAAAACTCATCCTTCAGCGGACAGCCTTTTTGAGTGTTTGAATAATATTTGCTTCTGTAGTCTTCAATGTATTTAAAAAAGATGTGTTACATAGCCTTATTATTATATTTTGTTCTTACATGTGATAGGTCTAGAGATAAATGGGGTTCCAAGTGCGGGAGACGTTGGTTCCATCTGGTTGAGAGAGGCAGTAAGCGTCGATTTTAGGACATCGCTAATGGCATACGGCCCTCCTAGTTTGGGCCAAGCACTCCTTCGATCGTTTTCTTTGTATTTGCAAACACCCGGCACGAGATTAGGTCACTGACAATGAATTACGTAGCTAAACTATTGAGTTTTAGTGCTTGGCAATTTTCCACTTGTAGTTTTAAGTGCGGAGTTCATCTTCGGCTCCTTATTCTTCTAAAGTGTTGAGTCCAAGATTGAGTAGCTCATCATTTTTCCTGGGCTCTAAGGTTTGAAATCGAGGTGAGGGGACATCTACTTCTATAGGCAGCATGGCTTCTTACCCATGGGAAAGCGAGAAAGTAGTATGGCTGGTTGAGGTGCGGTTGGAACTGCAAGAGGACAAGAGTACGAGTGGCAGTCCTTCGGTCCAATTCCCTTTAGCTTTTGCTAGGAACTTCTTGATAGTGGACTAGATGGTTTGTTGACAGCCTTGACTTGTCCATTGGCATGAGGATGGACAAAGGAAGAGAAGCATTTCTAGATTTTGTTCCATGCGCGGAAGTCTTGAAAGAGACCGCCTTTAAACTGAGTGACATTGTCGATGATTTCTTCTTTGGTAGGCCCAAATTGCAGATGATGTTCTTTATCATAAAGTTCAAGTCTTAGCAGCGGTGGCCTAATAAGGGGATTGGCCTCGACCCATTTGTTAAAGTAGTCGATAGCAACTATAGCGGATTGTACCCTCCCTTGGCATTCGGTAGCTTCTCTATCATGCCGATCCCCTACACATTCAATGGCCATGAAGAAGTCATTGGGTAAGGAGGGTAGGCGAGGCTCTGGGAATCAAGGTGAACCCCCGATATCGATTGCACTTTTTCACGTGGTCAAAGGAATCTTTAATCATAATTGTCCTTTAGTAGCGATGTCGGGTAACCTTTTTTGCTAGGCTTTTCCCCCAGACGCGATCCCCGCAAAATCCTTCATGCAGCTCTTCTAGAATCTAGTTGGCTTCATCTGCAGACATGCACCGCTAAAGTGGTGTGGAGTACCCCTCGTTTATAGAGCTTCCTATCTATGATCGTGTAGTTGGGAGATTAATAAAGAATCTACCTAGCTTCTATATGGTCGGTTAGAAGTTCCTTGCTTGTTAAATATCTAACAAGGGGAACAATCCAGTTGCCCATGGACGACGCATCTATTTTCATTGTTGTTGCCCCCAACTCATAGTAGGAGGCATCTCGAATCTCCAAGAGGACCTAAAGAGTGACTTATTCTAGATGACTTACTGCCTTGGCTAGTTGATCGGCCTTGGCACTCTGCTCCTTGGGTATTTACTTCACTTTGAACTCTGCAACGGTGCTAATAAAACTCATGGCCTCAGCAACATACAAGGATAATGTATTGTTCTTCACTTGAAAATGCTCGCCAACTTGATTAATGACCAATGATGAGTCATTGGAAACATGGATAGCTTCCACATACAATTCTCTTACCATTTCAAGGCCAATCGAGACAGCTTCATTGTTGGTTGCCTTGAAAGTAAGGCAGACTGCAAAGAACAGTTCTTTTCCTTTGGGCGTGACAAGGATCATGTCAGGCCCCTTCCCCTTCTCAATTGACATTCCGTCCACATACATGTGCCAAGCTGGCCTACTAGTGACGATCTCTTCTTCCAAATTGTCTGGACTTGAGAACCTAGCAATAAGATCATCAACGACCCTACCTTTGATGGAAGTGCGAGGCATGAAGGAAATGTGATGTTGCCCAAGCTCGACAGATTGCTTCAATAGTCGGCCTTCTGTGTCAGGCCTACCAAGGATTTGCATAGGAGGCTGATTAGTTAGGACTTTGATAGGATAAGTCTAAAAGTACGTTTGGAAATTATGGGCCGCCTTCAGCAGGCAGAAGGCAAGTGTAACGACCCGACTTTCCATCACTAGAAAGTCGCATCATTAATAAGAAAGAAAGGGATAGAAAAGAGAAAAGATAGAGAAGAAAGAACTAAACAACATCAGAATCTCACAGCGGAAATGGAACAAAATATAATACATCACATAACTATTACATAGTATCAATATACATCAGAGATACAGAGCTTATACATCACAAGTTAGACAGTTATAAACACATGTCTTTCATACAACTCAAAACATCACAGAGATACAACACAGCGGAAATACACATAAACACTAACACAGCGGAACCAGTATATATATATATATATATATATATATATATATATACACGCTGAAGCCTCCTGCTCCATTGCTCCTCCAGAATTTGTCAAAGCTAACCTGATACCCTTGGCTACTCGTAAAAATTTGAGTACCCGAGAGTTTAAGAGAAATAGAAATAAACTCCGGGTCAGACATGGGTCTGGTATGAGTAAACGGTTAAAGCTGCTTAACTTTAAAAACCCTTTGAAAACAAAGGTATCACGTAAGACTTCCCACACATAAACATGGGTAAGTTTTTACCTTACGCTAACCAAACATTTGATAGGAAATCCAGTTATATTATAATAGTGTCTAGGGTTTTCAAGTAAAATACAGAAATAGCTGGAATGCTTACATCTCACGTTCCAACATAGTTGGGCACAACTAAATCGTACAGCTCTTATTGGAGATTGGATTCCATACAGTGGCAGGGCTACTGGGGTACCGCCCGTCACAGTACGTGGCCTAGATCACCGTACCGAGGATTACTCCCAATCCCCTGCAACACAAGGCCTGAACCATCCCTTACTGGATAATTCCCGCACAAGACACCCCACGGTTGTCATGACCAACCGCACACTAAGCCGAAATAATAAGGGACATCTAGACAGGGGTAATCTTGTCTTACTTGGGTGCTACCCACTAACCTTGATGCACCTCCCATGTTTTATCCATTCCCGGTTGATGAGGCTTGAGGCTACGATTACCTTTAGAGAACACATCTCTTAGAATGCTCATCGTCCACCTGACGATGTTCTGAAAGCATTCAAACCATACAAGTTCGTTCTGGGTTCGAACGAAACCGAAGGCATTATCTCGTTACACTCATTTTGGAATCATCCTCAGAGTTAACGACAATAACCCTTGCACTCTGAATCTTCATCTTCACTTGAGATTCACGACCTAACGTTAATTTGAATCGATGTGGTTTTCGGATATCCAAATCTGGAAACCCGATCCTGGTCTCATCGAAATCCAAATTGCCACCTTTTAGGTCCAAGTTGTTTTAAAGTTAAAACAATTTTAATTTTATTATCTATATACACAGAGATAGATAATTCACAATATCACAGATAGGTAATTCACAATATCATCACAAATAGATAATCTACATTATCCATATACTTCAACCAAAGCAACCATATCATACAGCATTACTTATCTCATATCTGAGATTTCAAACCATTCAAGCAAATCAATATCATCCATCATATATAAACAAGGATTAATAATCACACCATTTATAATTAATTTAAAATGAATTAAATTAATTACTTATCTCTAATTAATTTAAAGTAAATTAAATTAATTACTTCATCATTATAAATCTTGCTTACATAACCATTAATTAATTACAAGTCAATTAATTAATCATTCTCTACTTTCCATCTTAATTAATCATCCTTGATTAATTATCTTTAATTACATTTAAGTAATTTTCCTTTAATTATTTTTACAAATTAATTATCTTATACCAAATATAGAAAGTAACCTTTAAATTACTAAAAATTAATCACGTTACTTCTTAATTAATTACATTAATGAATTCCTTCATTTATTAATTATTTCCAAATAAATCCATTCTAAATTACATCGTTGATTATAATAATTAATGATCTCTAATTACATCTATTACATTTAGTAATTTATCTTCAATTAAACCAAATTGTTAATCACCCTTGATTAATTATCTCTAGTAATTAACTACCCTTAATTACTTCATTAAATAATTTAATTACACCATAATTAATTATCTCTAATTAATCCCTTGATTAATTATACAAGGTAATTATACTCAAATTACTTTCTTAATTAAATCATCCACAATTAATTGCTTCCTTAAGCAATTATACTCATTACATCATCAAATGGTTATTTAAATTAATTAAACTTAATTAATTAATTTAAACAATTCATATTAAACCTAATTAATTAAAATGAGAAATTAATTTCTTAATTACTTTCATAAGTAATTATACTTAACTAATTCACAATTGTTTATCTTAAATTAATAAATCTAATTAATTATCAAATTTAATCATATTAATTCATTATTTAATAATCCTAGTTAATGACCTTCCTTAACTATTAACAATTCTTTAATTACTTTTCTAAAGTAATTAATTAAGATTTATTGTTAATTACAATTTAATTTTATCTTTAATAACTCATTAATTAATCCTAAATTATTTAATTAATTAAGTATTTAATATAACTTAGTTAATCCTTAATTACGTAGTTAATTAATTGCTAACCATCAATTAAAATTCAAATCTTATTTAATTAATGATCCTTAATTACCCATTTATTTATATCTAAATTAATTATCTTAAACCTTAATTAACTAATTTAAACTTTTAATTACTAAATTAATTAATCCAAACCATTAATTTATTTAAATTAGTTAATTATTCATTTTAATTAACTTAATAATTACAAATCCTTAAACCTTCATTTATTTAGAGATAAAAACATTTTTCTTATTAATGATCAAATTCTCATTTACAAATGCATTTGAACATTTTACTTTTGAATCTACTTTTACATTCCATTTCAAATTTAGATTCAAAATAAATACAAATTTAACTTAGCAAAATTTAAAACACACTTTAAAATATACTTTAAACATTTTAAAGTTGTTAAAACATTTTATTTTTATAAAACTTATATTTATTTAAAACTAGGAGACAAAAGTAAATTTGAATCCATATCTTAAATTTTTGGTTTTAAACTTTGTTTAAAACCCTGCCTTTAAAATTTTAAAACTTTAAAACCTGTCAGGCTTTAAAACTGGCAACAACCAAATAAACCCGAGCCTACCTTATAAACACTCCGAGTCGAACACCATATTGCTTCGAGACAAAACCCAATCTACTCGAGAAAAACTCGAGACTACCATTCATGCTCAAACCAATATTCTCAGCATCCACCAATGAACACCGTGCACGTGCACAGCGATCTCGATCGATTCCGATCAAGTTCGACGATCTCCCCTCGTCGACGAACATTCCCAAACACTATCCTTATCACCAGATTCCTCTAACTCAACTCGAATTCGAAATTCGATTTCAACTAAAGCCTGGAACCCAACAACATGAACTCGCTCAAAACCTGACAACGCTCTGATGCTCGCCGCTTCGACCATCTGAAAGTCAACCCCTCCGGCCTCGACTTCCTCTACACGTCTACTACCATTTCCCAGAACCCTGTTGAACTCGATCAACTATGAGAAGCGCGGTGATCGATTTTACCTAGCTTAGTTTAACTAGGGTTCCTGACTTCAAATAACAACCACCACTTCCCCACTGACATGTACCATCATCAGACAATTTTGCCGAAGTCCCCGATCATCCTTCCACCTCCAGAAAGAACTACGACTCCCCAGATCAACCAGATCACCAGAGAAACTCGAAAACTAAGTTTCCAGACATCACCAAATAACACATTCAATATTACATTAAAATTGTAAATTTGATTTTAAAAATCCTATCTTTCATAGACTATTCCAGATATATAATTAAATCAACAAATTTCAATGTTTGATTTTTAACATATCTCAACCCCTCTGTGCTTTCATTTTTTTCCAGATAATATTTCTATCTATAATTCTTGCAAATATTTTTAAAGCTTATTTTAGTTTAAAACAACAAACTTTGTTTAAATATTTAAGCCTAAAGGAAATTAGAGTGTGAAGTATTTTTGAAGTTAAATCTAAGTTTAAATCTCTGGAACTTTAAAACAGAGATGATCACAGTGATTATCTAGACATACTCACATGTTTTCAGAGTCTTTAAAACCATCATACAAACACACTTTCAAACATACATCACCAGATTACTTCAACCATATGTCATATGCATCAAATCTAAAGGGTCTCATGTTTATAGTTTGAAGTCAGAGACTTGAACTAAGATCAGGGATGTTTAAAAACAACAGATATGCACACTTCATAAATTCACAAGACTTGCACAAACACATACATATAAAACAAATCATTAACACCGAAATTCCCAGGTTACTTAAGTTTTAGTTTAAAAGTTTACTCACTTGGCTTTAAAACAGAAAGCTTGATTTTTTTTGAAACAGGAAGGCTTGAAACTGGAATTTGAAAACTTGCATACTTTTGTTGTTTTGATCCTTGAAAACTTTGAAATAGCTTTGAAACTTGAACATGAATTGCTGGAAATCTTGTTGTAGTTGAGATGCCTAAATTTTGATTTGAAACTGAAGTGCTTTGCTTGCTTAGTTGATTTCAGGTTTGCATTTGTTTAAATGAACGAAAATGAGAAGAAGCTTGCTAAATAGAACACAAGTATGCAGAGCTTTGATAGTTGTATTTGTACAAAAAAAATAACCCTAGCTAGTACAAATGATCAAAGATTTTTTTTTAAAAAGACTGAAACGAGATATCTCGTGTACTAGTAGTGATGGCATTTAATGCCTTGTTCCTTATCAAGTTTACACATCATTTCTTTATTCTTGTATGTACAAAACTTGCATATGTTTATATTTGTTTAACTTAGTGCTTAGCATACTTACCCCAGTTATTCGTATGTACTGAAATGATTTCCTGCCTTATCTTATTACCTTGCACTTATGTGATTTTCTCTCTAGCCTTGCACATACACATTGCTATAGTGTATATAATATATTACTTGCCTTACCTCATATCCTTGTACTAGTATGATTTTCTTGCCTGCAACATATATTTCTAAAGATTATACATCTCTAGAATTTACTTAAGTTTTTAGTTTAAAGGTTGTTATGGTTATTGTTATTATGTTAGCTTGCATATTTATTTCTAATTTCTAACTTAAATATTTAGTTTGAACTTACATACTAATTTTCTTGTATTCCTCTATATATGTATTTATTTATTGTTTATTTCTTTTTAGAGTTTAAGTATCAAGCATTTACTCATATTTATATTTTATTTTATGCTTATTTCTAGTGTTGATAAATATGATCTAGTTTAAATATTATTATCTAGATTACATCATAACATGTATATCTAAATCAAATATCAACAAGGTAAAGCTTTACTCTAATGTAAATAAAAAAATAGATTTTATTTTAAAATATTAAAACACTCTATCTTTAAATTCCAAATCATAGTTTCTTATGTTTAAAAAATCATATAGTTATTTATAAAATAGCTTTGAAAAGTTATATATCAAAATTTCCAAATTACCCAAAAATATTAGAATTATAAAATATGCCTTATTAATTAAATTTAAAACAAAGCTCATCTATTTACAATATATACAAAATTATACACATTATAAATAGAAAACAATTTATTAGCTTTTAAAAGATAAACTATCAGTTAAATATTTATTAAAAGAAGATTATTAAATCAATTCATATTTATTATTAACAATATTCTCAAATCTATTTAATTTTAACATAGATTATTAAATTGATATTGCCCAAAATTCTGGGATATCACAGCAAGCTTCTCTGACTTAGAATATCTTGTTTCTAGGTAGACCAATCTCTTGCTGAGATGACAAACTTGTTGTTGGACCTTCTCATCCTCTTTGATCTAGGCAGTGCTAGTTGGGTGGTATGGCATGGCCAAGTACAGTTATAAATCCTCCATATCGACGGGCGTGGTTAGTATTGGAGGAGTGGCTGCTTCTTTAGCTCCTTGAATGTCTTGGTGCATTTTTTGCTCCAACGGAATGATTGATGAGTTCGAAGAAAGGGAGACACTAGCCAGTTGACTTTGGTACGAACTCGCTTAGTGCAGCGGCCATCCCATTAAGCTTTGAACTTTTTTCATAGTTCTAGAAAGTTGCATGTCCTTGATGGCTTAGATTTTATCACGATTGGCTTCAATGCCTTTGGCACTCATAACATAACCAAGGAATTTGCTGGACCGAATAAGATATGAGCACTTCATGGGATTCAACTTCATATTGTATTATCATAGGATGCTGAAACTCTTGGCCAACATCTGTAAATGCCCTATGGACTTCTCAGATTTGACTAGCATATCGACCACATAAACTTCCATAGATCGATAAATATGCTCAAAGAACATATGATTGAAAAGATGTTGATAGGTAGCGCCCACATTTTGAAAACTAAAATGCATGGTGCGATTGTAATGTAAGATGGTGTTTGTAATGAAGGAGGTGTGCTCTTGGTCCGGGGGATGCATGGCGATCTGATTGAACCTAGAAAAAGCGTCCATAAAGGTGAGAAGCTTTTGTCCACTAGTTGCATCCATAAGCTGGTCGATGTGAGGATGAGGAAAAATATCTTTATGGCAGACTTTGTTAAGACCGTATAAGTCAATGCAAGTCCTCCAAGTTCTATTTAGGTTTCCGATGAGTACTGGGTTTGCCACCCAAACTAGATATTCAGGCTCCCAAATGAAGTTATTGGCTAACATCATCTCTACCTCTTCTTTAAGAGCCCTATAATTTCCTAGGTTGAGTAGTCGGTGCTTTTGATGGACGAGGGTGGCCTTAGGATCGATATTGAGTGCATGACAAATAATTATGGGGTTAATGCCAGTTATGCCGGCATGCCCCTATGTAAAGAGATCTTTGTTCTACCATAGGAACCTGATCGGAACCTCTCTAACTTCAGGGCTGAGTTTGGTGTAGATTTTAATGACTTTGCAGGGGTTGGCTTGGCCTATGGGGATTGATTCTGAGGTTGCGACTAACCCCCTTCACTGTTTAAATCACCCATGCGAGGCTCTAGTAAGTCATCCTTTGGGTGTGAAATTAATCTTCAAGTCGCATTGATCTAGCACGCTACGACATCCTCGGTTGGGACATATGTTTATGCCCGAGTCAAGGTAAAGATGTCCCTAGCTCCCATAGATGCATCGGCTGACATTGAGAGGGTATGAGCTATTATACTTGATGACCCCGCTTGCTAACGTGGAGTGACTTGCTCATTCCATGTTGTGATGAGCTCGTCATGAACTTGAGTATTTTTAGGCTCGAGGGTACTTATGGGTGACACGCATTCAGTTGATGCAGCTTCGGGCCTTAGGTTGTCCTAGCACGACCTTAAGCATTGCTTGACTTAAGGGTACTCTCAGGTGACACACAACTAGTAGTTGTTTTTTCAATGGCATCGATGGTCCTGGCATGAGTGTCCGACGCTCTCCTGAATGATACATTGTTGTTTGTCGCAGCTGGCTCAGATGGATTAATGCTTGTGGGAGGAGTTGATAATGTCAAAGCTTTAGATTTGGGGGCGGTTTTGGCATGAACTAGAGCACTAAACGGCTCAATGGTTCTCTAGGTTGGAACTAGGCCAGCCTGCAGCGGTAGACATCGGTGTATTTCAGAAAAAATTATGTTATTGGATCTATATTGGACCTATGAACTCTAATTTATTTAGAATATTTCTAAATTTAATTTTAATAAAATCTCTAATTTCATTTAAATTTATTAATTATAGATTGAATTTTAGTTAATTTATATTCAATTAAATATAATAGTACACACATGTATCATATAGATATATGTACGTGTGTGCATGTATAATATAATACTCCGTGTAAGGTGTAAAATGCCAGTGTATAAATGCTGGAATTTGCATTGCAACGAACATGTTAGCTCAACCTATATGTATTGAATGGTGTCCAAATATATGTACGTATGTAAACTTGTTATTTATATAAATCTTAAAAAATATTTACAATTATATATATACATATCATATCTGTATATATATGTGCACGTAAAAATATTAATGATTATATATACTATTGCCTTAAATATTAAATATATATGTGTGTATATGTATATGTATATACATAATCTATGAAGATTTTTTAAATCATTTTACACATATACATATATATGTATGAACTACAGCAATAAAATTATTATTATCAAATTCAAATATATATATATATAATTATATTTATAATATCTAAATATGTATATGTGTATATATATGTATATTAATTATGTACTTAAAAAATATATACTTTTAAACCTTCCCAAATCGAATGCACATCACACAAAAAAATTATCTTTATTTTTTTGCATTAAAAAATATATATTAATTAATTATTCAAAATACAATAAAATAATAAATAAAAAAATATTTTGATGTTATATTATTCGAATTTCAATTTATTAGAAAATCAAGCATGATATTTTAAAGTAATGAAATTTTCCATAGAATTTCCCGAGTCAAAATGATATTTTCAATCAATTAATTGATTTCGTTCATTTATTAGATTGATTTTTAAAAAAAAGAAAAATGATTTTTAAATTTTTATTTTTTGGCTGAGAATTTATATAATGATAACAAAATTTTAAAATTTAATTATTGATACATGTTTTATTTTATATGATTTATTTAGTTAGTATATTGATTTAAATAATATTAAATAGTAGTAAATACATATAAAAAATTAATTTTTAGCCACCGAAAAATATAATCTATGTAGACATGCATTTGTAAAATATAGTTTCAACTATCAACATGATATAATTAAATACAAGTCATATAATTAAAATTAGGTAGTATATCGATACAAACATATATTAGTTAATAAAATGATAATAATTAAAATAAAATTTATTTCGTTGTGCACTTCAGACCTATATATATAATATGTTTTCTAAAAAAATTATAAAATACATATAACTAATCTAATATGTGACAACATTGATGATACATATAAGAGCCTTACCTATTAGGCAAGTCTCTTAAAATCCTTTGTGATTTGCAGTTAGTGGTGTATCAAGTTAGAGGAGACTATCAGGCAAAAGGACAACGGTTTGCCCCATATCTTACCTAAGTTCAAGAGTTGTTAGCAAAATTTGAGTATTATGACATTTCATATATCCCACGCGACCATAACAAAGAGGCTGATTCGTTGGCCAAGTTTGCTAGTACTGGAATTGCGCAGCAGATGGCTTAGTTCCAGTCGAGATATTAAATACCCCAAGTATAAATATGATGGAAATTGATCAAGTATTGGAAGCAGAATACAAAAGGAAATCATGGATGACTCCGTTTAAAGATTATTTACTGCATGGGATCTTGCCTGAAAGGAGAAATGAAAAGCGACAAATTCTTCGCAAAGCTTCACGGTATATTATGCAGGAAGGAACTATGTATAGGAAAGGTTTCCCAATCCTCCTACTCTGGTGTATCGCTCACGACAAGGTAAAGCGTGTTCTGAAAGAATTTCATGAGGGAGAATGCAGCGATCACACTGGAGGGAAAACTCCAACGAAGAAAAACTCCGTTATGGATATTATTGGCCAACCATGAACTGGGATGCTGCTGACTATGTAAGACGATGTGATAAATGACAGATATATGCAAAAGTCCTGAGAGCTCCGCCTACAGAAATCATGCAAAAGGTCAGTCTGTGGCCATTCGCTATGTGGGGTATTGACATCATCGGCTCTTTACCAATCTCTAAAGGTGGTGCAAAGTACGCTATTGTTACGGTTGATTGCTTCACCAAATGGGCCGACGCGAAACCGTTAGCTACAATCACAACTAAGAAAGTAATGAAATTTTTTGTTCGAAACATCATATGTCACTTTGTACTTCCGCGAACTATTGTAACGGATAATGGGACTCAATTCGATAGTGTTGAATTTAAAGACTTTTGTCGAAGATATCGTATTGAAAAGAGGTTTGCAGCGGTCGCTCATCCTCGGGAAAATGGACAGGTTGAAGTTGTAAACAAAATTATCAATTCTATTCTAAAAATGAATTTGGAGAAGGCTAGAGGCAAGTGGGTGGATGAACTTCCTACGACACTTTGGGCCTACAGAACCACTCACAAGTCTACAACTGGCCATACTCCATTCGCCCTTGCTTATGGTTCCGAAACCATTATACCAGTAGAGTTCAAAGTCCCGTCCTATCGAGTGACTTACTATGATCCCAAAACGAACAAAGATCTTCTCTTGGAATTTTTGGACTCTATAGATGAGAAGCACGAGGCAGCCGATTTGAGAGCAGTTTCACACTGACATCGAGTTACTCGATATTACAACACTAAAGTCTAATCAAGAACCTTTGAAGTTGGTGATGTCGTCTTTAAATGGGTTTTTCCTACCCCATCACACATGAATCCAATTTGGGAAGGATCGTACGTCATTGAACATAGGCTTGGAGAAGGAACTTTCAAGCTAGCGACTGTCGATGGCATTACACTTCCAAGAGCATGGAATAGCGAGCATTTACGACGCTATTTCATTTAGATTATTTCCTTTACATTTCAGTTCTATTTACTTCCAGAATTTTGCTTTGGCATTTGATTTTCTGAATATGTACTAAGACAGATTAATTTGTTCCTTTCTATTTAATGAATAAAGTTTCAATCTTACTTTGTTCATATGATTGTTATTGCATTGTATGCTAAATACATAATGAAACTGATTGATATCGATATGTGTGAACAGGCTCCCGGAGTTTGAAATCGGTCAGTCACACTAATCCCCGATGGGATCAAACATATGGGCTCCATTAATTTACTCGATTAACAATTCCAGTAATTGATCCAAAGAATGGGACATGCGATAAGGAACAAATATGAATGACAATCTGGAGATTGAAGAATTCCTGCCCAGACTGTGGGACTGAAACGAAATCAAGGCGACCAAAAGGAGTACGACGTAATCGCTCTCAAAATAACTCTAAGTCCCCGGAGCGCGGACTAGATTACAAACTCAAATTTGGTGTGATCCGTCCATCCACTAACTAAATCATATCCCCAGAGTGTGGATACAAACATGAATGAATAAATGAGTGGAGTTCGACCGTTCTCTATTATATAAACTCCGGCCTGAAACCGACAGGAGGAATATAAACGTACTACGGATGGAATTCAACCATTTATGAATTAATTCTGTTAATCCAAGACTGGGGGCTGGAGCACAAACTACTAAAAGTTGAATATGACGGCTCACTGTAGCTCCGGCTTAGTGTTCTTTACGAGTTAAGGCAACATCCGCAAGGAGGCCTTGATACAAAACTAATCAGAACGACGTCCGAAGTTATGGGCGACCAAAATATCGTGCCACTGGGTCGACAGTCAATATCGATCCAGACTAAAATATCGTGCCGTTGGGTCGACGGTCAATATCGATCCACAACAAAATATCGTGCCACTGGGTCGACGGTCAATATCGATCCACACCAAAATATCGTGCCACTAGGTTGACGGTCAATATCGATCCACACCAAAATATCGTGCCACTGGGTCGACGGTCAATATCAATCCACACCGAAATATCGTGCCGCTGGGAACAGCTGCTCAAACTTCTCTTCTGAGACCCTCTACTGCTTTTGGTCAGAGTGCTTGTGGAAGAAGGAGGAATTTCACTAGGAATTGAGCCGCCCGGTGGGATTACTTGTAATAATACAAGATCAGGATCATGGATTTCCACCTCGACGGGCTTGCTTTTTACTTCTCGTTTCGACTTTTCCTCCTCCTTGATCCTCTCTCTCATGTTGGTTTTAGCAGTATGCTCCGAATCACCGGTGACTATTACATCATCAGAGTCATCGGTCGAGAGCGAATCTTCGGTTTTGTCTTCATCAAGAGCACCGATGATGTGGGCATCGGGCCCTATAACTTCAACAGCGGCCGGGTCTTCGGCCGTTTTCTCATGCTGCTCTACAACAGTACTACTTTTGGGAGTCAGATCGGGGCCTGGAAAACCTATGAAGTTTATTAAAAACACAGATATTAGCTAAAAACCATTGCGTGTAAAGAACAAAAACTTTTCAAATACGGAGAAGTTTAGTATGATACCAGCATCCGGTTGACTTTCCGTAGTCGTCGGAGTACTTCCTTTAAGGATGGGAGATAACATTTAAGGTTCAAAGCCGGGCTTGTGTTCGTCGACGGAAATTCTATCGGTTTAGAAAACCGTCGAACGAATTTAAATTAAAATAACCGCAAGCGCATGACGTATACTTGTAGTACGTGGCGAATACGGGTCGATCCGCAGGGACTTGTTAGAGTTTAAAAATCTATTCAATCAAATTAGACCAAATGGAGGAGGAATTGTTAACTAAAAATGAAGCTAAAACTAGAATTAAAATACGATTTAAAAACTATTAAACTAGAGAACAATTTAGAGGCAAATCCACTCTAATATTTTTGTAAATCAACAAACATAGAATTTATGATCTCTAACTTTGATATTAAGTGAAATAAGTGTTGCATTTATCATAAGTATGGTTTGTTTACGTTATTAATTAACATAACTCAAACCATCAAACTATAATACAACAATTATACCACTTATTATTCTCATGAAAATGAAACCAAAGCAAAAGTTATTTTAAGTATGATCTATTTACTATTGTAACTAGTAATATAGATCATCAAATTTCATTTTTACTTTCATTTCAAAAAAAGGCCGGTCTTCATCGTTCGATTGCCCTAGGCTTGCTAAAAATGGATTAGCAAATGATGATGCAACTTGTGTTTATGTTGAATAAGAATAGCTCATTTGCATAAGCAATATAAGCTATCAATCCCACTTGTATAAACTTGCATCAAAACTCACTTCATGAAGCATAGACCAAATGAGATCATAAATCATAAAATGTTGAAATTACATAATATTTGAGAGCTTCATTACCCCTAAATTGAAGGGTTTAGCTACTCATTTGTGGCATTGAAGCAACACTTGTAAATTTCAACATGAAAGAGCAAAGAAATGAAAACTAAGAAAAGGAAGAAAGAGAGATTAACTAGTAACTAATTGCATAAAAATTAAAGCTACACTACTTGCATAAATGTAAATCTAAGCTATGAACATTAAAAGAAAAGAGAGCATAGAAATAAATATTAACAATAAAACAAAGAAAAGCATGTAGAAAAGAGAGAAGAAAGAGGCTTGGAAGCCATTTTTATTTCATGGAACATTGAGCTTACAATTTGATCTCTTAATTTCCTAAGTAAAATGAAAGAGTAGATTTTTTTCATGTACACAAGTGGGCTATTTAAACATGCATAAAACCCTAATTCCATTTTTAGGGTGCTTCCCAAAATGCCCTTTAGGAAGTGTGGCCACCAAGTAACGATTAGCCACTAATTAATCCATCATTTGTTGTGCATGAAGCTTTAACCTCCACTTAGTTGTCCATTAGCTCATAATTGTACATTTAGGTAAGTGGGTTGGGTCCTCCATGATCTTGAACTTGAATTATTTCCTCTTCATTCCTTTGTATTTCCTTGTGCATGCATATATCATCATGAATCCCACTTTCAAATGCATCAAAATATCCTATAAAAATCATAAAAATTGTCCAAGTAAAAATTCTTAAATTAACACTTGCACACAAATGACAATTTTGCCCCTGAATGAAGATGAAAATATGATGGTTTGAAAATAATTGAATTTTGGTTTTAAAATGTAAAAATGCCCAAATATGATGTTTATTTAAATAAAAAGAGATAAAATATGGATGTAAATATATGCACATTTACATGCACATCAGCTTGTCTGGATAACAGCCGAGATTCTGCTCAGTGTCATGAGAAGTTGACGGTCCGGCTACTTGGGTTGGAAAAGAACCCTTAGGATCGGTTCCAGAAGACTCGACAATATCCTCTCCATCTTTTGTAGGTGCGGGAGCCTTAAAAAATTGAAGTTCGAAGACGGCCAGATCCGAAGGCTCGTTTCCTCGAAGCACTCTCTTACTAGTTCTTCCTTATTGAATTCAGCTTCGCCCAACTCTTCTTTCTTTATCTTAACAATATGTTCCTAAGCTTCGGCAAGCGATTCGAGGTAACCCTCACAAAGAAAGGTTAAGTCGGGGTGGAGCAGGACCTTCGCATTTCAATAATCAACGGATCGAATAAGTCCTTAATTTCATTCTTACCGGACTCCATGGCGGCTTCCACCTGGGATTTGGCTTGTTCAAGCATCTCTTTCTGCCTTTTTCCCGAGCCTCTTCTTTGAAATCTTCGATTTGAACAAACTATTCGTCAAGTTTTGTTTTCAAGCTCCTTACCTCAATGACTTCTTCGCAGTATTTCTACGACTCCTCCTGAGCTTCAATCTTTTCCTCCTTTTCCCTCTTCAATAATTATTCGAGCTCCTCAACGCGGCGAGCTAAAGCGTCTTTCTCCTTTTGCAAGGAGTCCTCTTCTAAAGCAAGTGTTCCGTTGTGTTAAAGTGCCACGTCGAGTTCTTTTTTGTGAGAAGTTTCCAAGTGGCTTACCGCCTCTGTCATCTCCTTGGCGTTTTTTCAGCCTCACAAGTTGGGTTTTGAATTCAAGCAACTAAGCATCCTAGCGCTTGATATATCTTTGTCATGAATTGCTTCCAACTTGAGATAATCTATTTCCTGTTGATGCTCGATGGAAACTTCAGAAACTTTCTCTACCAAATGGATGAATGATTCGTTTTGAACGAATACGTCACTCATACACACTAGAGAGCTTTCCTTAGCATGCCTGGGATAACATGAATAGAAGGGAAGAATTTGAGACCATCAAAGGAAATCTACGGGAAAGTGGCTTTAAGTTCGACCAACTTTCCTACGGTAGAAGAGTCAGGGGTAGTAGCCGGCAGGGGTGGATCAGAAGTAGCGAGTGGATGCTTGCCAGATCGGAGCTCACGAGATTGTCTTGAACTTGAAGAGTCAAAGTGCTACTCGTGATACGCAGCGACATGAGGGCCACGAGAAGAAAATTTTCCTCCACTCTCAACTGGAATATTAGAATGTTCGCCCTGACGAGACGCATGAGATTGAGACTTTCACTTAAAAGAGGAAGAGGACGCCCTTGAATGATAAGCTTTGTCTCGTCCTTCATCCTCTTCTCTATGTCGAGTGGACTCGGAATAGCGGCTTGGGCGATGATAGGCAGAAGAGCTTCGAAGACGATGAAAAGCTCATAATTGAGACATTACACCTGTAAGGACCAAATAAGAGCGTATTAGAAGTTATTGTACGAGAGATCAATAACAAGTGTATAGTGGAGTGCAAGTGATTGTGAGTGTTCCCCCTAATGGACTGGTAATGGTAGCTTTGCTCATCGGAGTGTTCTCCCCTTCATTAGAATGGTGGATGCCTTCGCCGCTTCTTGTAGGATAATTAAGTCCTTCGATATTAATATTTGGAAAGTCGTAGGACATATTGCCGTCCGAAATTTGAAGATTGGAGAATCCTTTTAACGAGCTTTCCAAATGCTGAGAAGATGATTCCTCTTCAAGAGGAATAATAACGAACTCCAGGTCTGATGCGGTCTTTCTTCTGTGTAGCTTGTACGCCAACCTCTTTTTTCTCTTTGGAGGTGTTTACGATTGCCTGACTTGCGACGGTTCAACCATCGGTGCTTTTCCAAGGCCTGCATCATCATCTCTCGATTTATCAACTTGAGAATCTTTGATTTCCCCCTCTTCGGTATCTTCCCAAGCCTCCTCAGCAGAGAGCACGATCGGTTTAACTGTCTCCCTTCTTTGTTCTAGAATATTCCTCGATAATGCCACGCTTTCGGGAAGTCCAATCTTGCGACCGTCTTCCAACAGTCCGAATAAAGATAGCAGTTGATCGGTTACAAGGATTTTGATGTCCTAGTCCTCAACGGGGGTAGCGCGGATGGCAGCAACGGCTCTGGAGAAATCAGCACCTTCGGGACGCAGACGAACACCTGAAAGAACTTCGGATGTTAGTAAATTCAAGGGAAAAGTCATGACTTGAGTCAGTGAACTTGAGAGAAAAGTGGAAGTAACACTTACGTCCTTCTAACCATCTTCTTGTGAATCCGGGAGGGCATTGCACGTAGAGCCATTCGTGTTTAAATAATGAAAGTTTGTTCTAGGTGCCCATCCAGACTTGACAATTTGGCGAAGGTTCAAGGAAGACGTAAGAAGGGTTTCCCGATCATCTTTTGAAATTGTAAATAAATCTGATGTCTTCAGGAGTGGGCGGATGGAACAGAACATTCATGAATAGAAGGAAAGTCCCATGGATGAAAGCATAACTGTTGGGATGTAGTTGTGTAGGGGCGATCCCAAGATACCTCAACATCTCCCGAATAAAGGAATTGAAAGGCAGAATGCATCCGGCCTAGCACATAAACTTGTTGCATGATGTATACCCGGCTGGGGGAAAGTGAGGTCTATATTGCCTCGTTGGAACTAAGAAATCCTCAAATGGAATTCCATCGATTGTGCATAACCAACGAAGAGCGGCTTCGCCAATTCAAGAAGCCTATGAATCCACTGGATTATCAAGAAGGATGGCACCCTCAACAGCATCAGGAGCAGGGTTGATGATCTCCATCGAAAGGACTGGAATGTCGAAGAAGAGATCGACTTGTGGGTTAGATGTTTCTGCTCGTTCTATATGATGGCTTGAAGAAGGCCTTCCAGATACAGTTACAGAACTTGATCTCATTTCAAAATCAACATGTCGTGTCGCCGACTCAAAAGACATATTAATTGAATGCTTCGAGCTTTGGAGATCTATATCAGCTATACTAATAGATAATTGAGATTAGAAAAATAACATGTTCCCCCCATGTTAAGTGTGAACTAGTGTAATGCAGTTTAGTGTGAAATAAACATAAAAATCATAAAGGAAAAAATAGAACGATGAGACTTGAAGTATTGCCTAGAGAGACCTTCATTGCTGACCGTCATAATTGGTAAGAAAATTGATCGGCAACGAAGGCTTTGGGATCGACTATCGGCATATTGAATTATGAAGTTTGTTTCTAAGTCCATTAGCAAATTTATTACTTGGTCCATATTGAGAATTTTGGAAGTTTGGTCGTTCATTCTCAAGTTCAACAGTTCGGGTGTGCATGTTATATTGTTTATTGTCATCTTATGTTCAAAGTCGGCAAGGCAAATTAGCGTTGAATGCTCGAATGAGTTGGGTTAGATTGGTCTATAATATGAATGCTAATCCTTTTCCCAAGCCTTCCAACTGATCCCTCGTCTAAGCCATTTCCTACCAACCCTACTTCAAGACCATTTCCTATCGATCCCTCAACCTACGGTCTCTATACCGATCCATATCCTCACCGACTCCTCTCCACAACTAAAGCTACTGATCCCTATCCTATACCGATCCCTCTCCAAACCCTTCTTCTCTGAACCCAGCCATCAGCCTTCCTCTGTTCCTTCATCCTCCCAACTAAAAACGACCAAACGACCAAATCCATCTCCTTCTTCTCCTTTCTCTCTCTCGTATCCAAGCGCTCACCACCGCCACCTTTCACTCACATCAGAAGCTCAAGATTCATAACGTAATTGTGTAATTAAAGGAGATTTCGTAAGTTCATACCTATGATAAAGCGTGGAAGTACATACTAAGTTAGCGTCAAATACTTGAGGGTAATTGAATCGAGGGAGAGATGTGCTGTTGGAATGGATGGGATTGAGTTTGAATTTGAGGATGAAGGTTTGGGGAGCCTGTGTTCGGGTGTGAGGTTTTTTATGAAAAGACAGGAAAATAAAAAAGTGAAGATAGAAATGGAAAAGGTTTTGTATATATATGCGTGTTTGGGGATGGTTCGGCCATAGGAAGAGTTGAGCGAGTCAAAGGTATGGATATGGATCGACATTATGGCCTGCCGATCCCTACTAGCACAACCTCAATAATGGATCGGCATGTTGAATGTCGATCCATACACATATTTAAAAAAAGATAATAAATAAAAATAAATATTATAAATAAAGGAAAAAACGATGAATGATGAATGATCGTGAAGGCTTGGCTATAAAAGTTAGCATACAAAACATTATAAAAATTTGGTAATGACCTGTGAATGTCCAAACACGTCTAGAAGCCAACAACATAAACATGCATATGAATATCCACGGGAATGATTTAAAAGTTCAACTTCTTGAAATCAACAGGAATTGCAATCAAACCTGAAACTTTCAAATTCGAGGCTGGATCAGGTGATAAAAGACTTACAAGTCCCGCATACCTAGATTTGTATATACTAATGGAATACAACATTGGACTTATGTTATTGAAAGTCAACCAAAATCGATGGAGAACTCAATGCCTTGGAAAATGATTAGACAATGCATAGCAATCAGTCAGGATGTTGGATGGACTTATTTTCGACAATTCAGATTTGTTTCGACTCAAAGCATGTCATGTTACCCATAAGACATACTTTAGGGGGGCAAGTGTTATCCGGTATCCTGGCCCGACTATATTGGACTGATTGTGCGAGACAGATTTGACTGTCATCAAGAAGGATGACCACGGAGTAATGGTTATAGGACTCGGAAGTAGAGTTCAGATAGTTATATGAAGTCATAATTGAATGGAGTTGGTAGATGATGGTCTATGGATTGGCATAGTAAATTGAATAAAGAGTGAACATTGATGAAGTAATGGAGGGATCGGCATAGATGATGGTCTATGGATCGGCATAGGTGATGGTCAATGGATCGACATAGTGTTATGGAATAAGGAGGGGTCGGCATAGTCTTATAGAGCAGGAGGGATCGGCATAGTCTAATGAAGTAACTGAGATCGTCATGATCTTGTGGAACTAGATGGATCAGTGTTATGTAACTTAAGGGATAAGCGTAACTATGCAAACATGGTTCGGCATGATTGGATGGATCACTATAGCGTATAATAGGGATCGGCATGCGAAGTATTTAGCCAAATAGAAGGGTTCGGCAGGAATAACTTCAAAGTAGATTTGAATCCAAGATCGATCAAAAGCATGAGCTCCACATATCCAATCAACATGATATTTGGAGAGCCATCATATCTAAGCATGAAGAAGCTATTATAGGGATCACTGCTCTAGAATCAACCAATAAAGGGATCGGTACTGATCCTTATTCATTAGGATTTAGGCCTAGCGACCCCTATGGTGGGCCCATATGGGTAAAGAGGTCCTATAGCTGAAATTTCAGAGAGATTAGTGGTCGCCTTCATATATAAATACTGGCCTAGGGGGTCATTCTGAGGATCTTTACACAACTGGTTACATAGCTCTTTTATTGTAATCAATTTTTTCATTACTCACTTACTTCTTACTATTTGCTACTGTAATCAAGATTATAGTGAATCAATAAAGAGAATATTCAAAGTGGACGTAGGCAATCGACGTCGAACCACTATAAATCCTGTTGTTCTTGATTTCTGTTTTGATTTGCTTATTATTTTGCTATATTCCTCGGTTTAATTTAGTTTCTTTATTTACTTCACTACAAAAACCTATTCATGGGTATTTGTGGCCATTTTGGTTGCAAATAATTATATATTTATTTTTATTGTGATAAATAACTCATGGTTACAACACTTTGTAACTACTATCACAAAACATACCATTTATGAATTTTCTATTAAATATACTTTTAATTAAATTAATTAATTAATATAACACATTATATCAAGTACATAATACAAAAAATATCTTTATTTCGAACAAGATTAGCCAACGAGTTAGGTAAATGTAGCAAATTACATAATTGCCCCTAGGACATACCCCTAACTCTATCACTCTCAAGCAACTTGCCTTGAGTGTTGCAAGCTCTTACTGAAGCATGAGAACACACTTCCTTGCTTATATGAGGGAGGTTCCATAACACTCCATAGCCTTCTGTTGATTGCCTCTGATTTCACCAACCCCACCCTAAATGGGGAACTTTATGACGAGGCGAATGTAGGAGGCAATGATATCCAATTTAGTAAGTGCCAGTCCCCGTATTAACAGATTATATTTAGATCGGCAATCTTTCACCACAAAGTTTACTAATATCTTTATAGCAAGGGGCCCTTGGAAAAATGTCATCATAGGTGAAGTGTTGCTCATTGAGACAATGCCTACATCCCTAAAGTCGTAAATTGGCAAGGCACATGAGGTGAGGCTGGGTGTATGTAACACCCCATAAAATTTAAATAAGAAATTTAATAATTAAAATAAGGTAAAAAATGAAAATTTGTAAATGTTAGAATTTGACCACGGGAGTTGTACTATTGTATCCATGGCGATTTTCTAATCCATTTTTATATATAATATATTAAAATTGGAGTTCAAACTGAGAAGTTATGCACGTTTGAAGTTTTCGAATTTAAAATAATCCAAATGAGTTTAAATTTAAATTTTAAATAATTGAACTTTGAAAAGTTTAAATTTGAGTTTAAATATTTAGCGTTAAGGGTTACTTAATGTTTAATTAAGCATCAGAATTAAGGGTAATGTATAAAGTAAGGTAAGTAATAAATAAAATAAAAACGGAAAAGCAAATCAACGGTCGTAAGTAGGACTGGTCGATCGCCCAAGGGGTAGCGGTTGACCGATGATGACTTTTGGGCGATGAAACCCTTAGGCCTACATGGCTCGGATTTGTTTATTTTTAATCCGATGATCATCGTTCCTTTCCACCTCAATAAGTACACCTTGAGACCTCCAATCCACTTTTCCTCATAAAAATTTTGTACTAATGGTGAAGCTCTACCAAATTCTTTCCCCTTAGAATTTCAAAAACAGTAAACTTTTTGGTAAGTAATTCTAATCTCTAATTTAAATCAAATTCCTAATCCTTCTTATCTCAATCTTCTGATTTCTTAAATCTAATATATGTAGATATATATAGACACACATACAATCTATTTGTTGTATATTTAGAAAGGGGAATATCTAACAGAGAATTAGGAGCGGTATAAATCAGATCCCAACTTCCTCTTCTTCTTTAGATTCCAGAATTGGTAAGGGTTTTTAAAAGGAGATCTGAAAGGGAATTATCTATGTGGTGGTGGAATAAAATCCACTTAGAAAGCAAGCAATTATCTGTGAGTGGAAATATCAAGTTTTTTACATTTTTCTAATTGAATAGTATTTATTTGGATTTGAAGTATGCCTTAGGAAATTTTTGGTAAACGAACACATAACATCTAAAACCCCTATAATTTCCCTAAATACATGTCAATCTTTAAATATGTAGGAATTTCAGTTTTTTGTATTAACATAGTAGAATCAAGTATGTGTTGAGATTTAACCAATTTATATTCTATTCCACTTCATCTCTTTTGATTTCTCTTGTAGTGTTAAAGGATTCTAAAAATAAATAAAGTTAGAAATGGTGTGTAAAGTATGATTTTTGATTAATTATAGTTTGCATCACCTATTTCTATAAATAAAAATAAGCATGAATCCCTTTTTCACTCCAAGGTGGTAATTACAAAAGTTGGATAGAATATAAAAGGTTTAAATTTTAAAGTTTGTTCCTTTAATAGCGGAATTAATTCTACTATATTAATATGAGATAAGTTTGGTATTGTTCCTTTTTGTTTACAATTCAACTTGTTGAATAAGGATATCGGCTATTCTTTTTTTGGGTTTGGGACTCGTATGAGTTTGACATTTAAATTAATAAGCGTTTTCTTTATGTGTGACTGGAAATATTTTATTCGAATGGCGTGCGTATATATAAATAATATTAACGTATTAGTTATTAAAGTTAATAATAACGTAATCATTATAGTGCATTGAATGTATTGATTAAAATTAATAGGATAATAAATATCATTAATTTTTTAGGAAGGTAGTTAATGATAATTATGGGAATTAATCCATAATTAAAGGCATAATAAGGAGATACCTTATATGGCCTTAATTATAAATTTTGTAGGATAGTGTATGTATAAAAATTGTGTACATATGAAGTATGGCTAACTTATAGGTTGCGAGGTCAGTCCAAAGTTACACGGAAGTCTACCTAGTTAAATTTGGGTACTAGTGGTATGGCTTTGTGGACTGATGTGAGACATCGCCTATAATAAATAACCTCCTTGGATGCAAGGTTAGTACTAATTTTGTAGGGTAAATATACCCAGTCTATTTGGCTACTAGTACCCACAAATAGTCGGATTAATCTGAGATGTTACAGTTGGTTTATGAGCCATAAGTTACGCTATTGATATGATAAGAGAAATCCTTAGGAGGGGTCTGCTTCGGGTTAGAGGTATTAAGTGGCTATGGTAAGGTCTGCCCCTTTCTTAGGAGAAGTATTAAGTGACCTGATGGGATTTCTTACAATATTAGTTAGTGAGAACCATGTATGGACCCGCCTCGGGATAGGTCTTAAATGATAAGGACCTTCCTATTTTATAGGTCTCAAATTGTCAAAGTCACCCAAGTTCCCAGGAAAGAGGTATTAAGTGGTTTAGAGGTTCTCACTCTCGCATCGTTATATAGTTCCGTTAGAGTTTGGAAATGAGTTAAGTATTAAGTGACAAGGACCTGCCTATTTTGTAGGTATTAAATGGTTAGAGTGTGCCTAATCTCCAATAAAGGGTATTCATTTGTTTGGGTGCTTTCTCTTGCATCATTGATGCTAGTTGCGTTAGAGTTTTGGAATTGGACTGGAAAGGCCTTTGGGCTTATAGTCAAAGTCATTAGTATGTTATGGTTTTAAATATGTAAGACATATTTCTTCTTTAAATAATACTGCCCAAGTACAATTATAGTAAAGCTTGATATTTTCACTTCACCAGACATTTGTTGTTTTGACCGACTCTTCATTATAAAACATAGGTTAAAGGACGCAATGCTGATTTAGGAGACGAAGGTGGAGATGAAGACTTGTGGCGGTTACTTATCTATTTATGCTTTTTTTTAAATTTATTGTATCTAATTTAGATAGTTATGTTATTTTGGAGTATTGTACTATGGAGGTTTTATGTAGACATGTTGTAATATTTAACATGTTAAATGGTTTTCTCTTATGAAATGGGTACTTGTTTCTAATATTATATTTCATCCACTTCGCTGTGAGATTCTGAAAGTATATATAGATAGCTCTATGTACTGTGTATTGTTTAAAATTTATCAACTTAACAACTCGCATTTAGGTAGGCCTAAGATTCGATGGGCTTTTGTTCAGTCGAAATTAGGGCCGTTTCTTGGCAGGTTGTTACATTCGGTATCAGTGCTTAGGTTACTCAATCAATGGGGATAGGTATACGAATGAGTGGCATATTTGTTATTTTTGAAAGTATTTTCAAAAACCCTACTCTATATATATGTATGTGTGTGTACTTAATTTGAACTTACTCTATAAACTCCGACTATAGAAGTAGTCGCGACCTTATTCGTAAAGGAAGGGCGAGACGACTATGGTTTGGAAAAATAAATGAGGAATGTGCGATGAAGGTCGGATCGTAAGGAATGAAAATGGAAATGATTGTAACTCTAAAATTAATAGACACTAAATGGGAAAAATAGGGAGTTACAGTAGTTTAATAAAGATATAAAGTGATTATTAGGGAAATTATGGAGAGGTAAAGAAGTTTTAATAGCAAAAGTTGAATGATTAATTATTGTCTTTTGAAATTGTCCAGTTAGAATAATAATCATTTACTACGGGCAATCAACATCTATAGATATAGTAAAAAAACATTTTAAGTAGTAATTAAATACTACAAGGTAGTATAATTGTAAACATTCGGAAGTAAGGGATGATTGAAGAAGAAAATTCAATAGAGAGGACAATTAAAGTCAATTTCTAAAATCCAACCTCCTGTGAAAAGAATTTGATAAAAAGATTTTCGTTAGAAACTTCCTTCAAATGTTTTGAATGGATTTTTCAACAGATTTATTAAGAAATTGTTGTTTTGAAAAGTAAGAAATTTTGGAAAATTATAACCTAAAAAGAAGTTGTGGAGTCAAAATTTCTAACTAAAGGTTTTTGGTAAAAAGATATTTTCCATTTTTGAAACTCTTGGTTCAAAATTTGTTGGGTTAAAAAGTTTTCAGTTTAAAGACTTTTCGATGAAGAATTTTTTTTTGAAATAAATGTAAAATAAAGCGTTGGTTGGACTTGATGATTTTTTCTATTTCATAAATTGGAAGTCCTTTAAAAATCATTCTTTTAAAAAAAATAGTAGGACTTGATTAAAATGATGTAGAAGCCATTTAATTAGGAAAAATATAAATAGAGATGGTATTGAGAGATTTGGAAATGAATAGCATTAGGAACTTAAAAACTAGGATTAGTGATCTAATTAGAGATAATGTAGGAGAAGAGTGACAAGAATAGGATAGGAAAATAATTGAATAAGAGTTTACCTTATCTACTCCACTTTTCATTGTTTAAAGTTATAGAAGATGTTTTTGAATGTTTTGAATTAAAAAGACCAATTTTTATAGGAATAAATCATTGATGTGGAAAAATTTTGAAAAAGAAAAATTATTTTGCTTCTTTCTTGGATTAAGCAATCTTTTTGAAATTTTGATAGCTTGGATTAATAATTGATTTTTTGAATGTTTTGGGTTAAGGACCCTACTTTAAAGAAGTCTTTGAGGTAAAAGTATTTGGGAAGGAAAAATATTTTACTGAGCAACTTTTGAATTTGGGGTTAAGAATAAAACAGTGAATGTTTTGAAACTTGTGAAAAGTTGGGTCCAAATATTTTTGGAAAGGAATTGTTCAAATGTTTAATGAAAATGGAATAGATGATTGGAGTAAAATAAAACATGGTGTCTATATATTTTTACAAATTCAATTCCCCAAACTATTTTTGGAAGGTGGAAATTCTTTTAAAAAGTATTTTTAAAAGTTTACTTTCAAGATGTGGAAATTATTTTCCAAGTTTGAATTCTAAATGCTGCATACTAGTGTAATTGGGATTTCTAAGTTTATATTTTTGGAGAAGATAGGGACCATTGTCTAGGAAATAAAGGCTAAAGGTTTTAGGATATGAATAAAATAAGAATAGTATGTACAACCTGATCTAAAAATTTAAAATCAGCCCCAAGCATTTATTTATAGAATGTTGTAATGTTGTAAACGTATTCCAGATCTATAATTGGGTTGTAAGTTAGATTGCCAAAGAAAAGGTGAATGTTTCTCATCCCGAGCTTTTCTCTATTAAACTTCTCTCTCCAAAATATAGGTTATTAGTTGCATCGTGGTTGCTAGATTTGATGGTAGGAGATGCTTGCCACACATTTTACTATTATTTTTGCACTCATATAGAATTTTATGTATATTCAGGATGCTTGCATACTAGCCTATATGTCACAGACCTTGATTTCACACCAGGATTAAGATCACCTATAGTATATTTGCATACATAATCACATTGCATTTTTGATTGAGTAGATGGCTGTGTAGATTGTTTTAAATAAATTGGTTGTATAATATGGTTGATGAGTGTGCATTACACTATCTTCCCTTGGTGATTTTATTTTCCCATAGTTTGGGATGCTGTATTATTGAAATAAGATGTATAACATGAAATTATTGATATTGTTATTTTTCCGAACCTAACCGTGCAAAGGAGATGCTCCCGAAATTTCTCATATAGGACTTAGAAAATTTTTCGTGGAAATTGGGTTATTTTCTAAGTTATACTAAAACTAACTAAGTGAGTTTTAAGTGTTTATAAATTGACTACTTTGAATAAAATATATCAAATTTCTTGATTCTTTCTTGTTCCTTTTCGGGGATGAAAAGTTTTGAGTGGGGGAGATTGTAACGACCCGTATTTTTGACAATTAAAAATATTAAATTAAATAAGACATTGAAATTCAAAATTGTTAGAAATTAAAAATTTATGATTTATTGATGAAAAACAATGTTGGATTGCATATTAACAACAAGATTTGAAATAACAATGTTAATGTTGTAAAGAACGAAATGAATGTTTATCTCTAATTGGAATATAATTGTAAAGTTCAATTTGGATATAATTGTAAAGTTTAATAAGGAATAAAATAAATGATGTATCAAAAGGAGAAGTCTTGAAATTGGTTTTAGCATAGAATAAGAAGCAATTATTTGTCAGTGAATTTATAGTCCTTGTTTGTAAACAATAAATTAATAGATATAAGTTACGAAGATGCAACAATTATTTTATTTCTTATCTTATTATTAAATCCGTCCGTTTGAAATTAATTTGGTAATTAATGGGAATTTAATATAATTAAATATTTCAATCAGTATAAGCAACGACGTTAACTGTATAGTAATGAGTGTAATAAATGGAAACTTATGTTAAATAAAATTCATAAGGGAATTGTTTATTTAATATAAAGAACATGTAAATCAAAATAAAAGAATTTGTTGGAAATTAAAATATGATGAACTAGGATTTTATTACTGTTGTAATTTAATGTTAAAATTAATTTAATATTTAAATCTTAGATTTAACATGGAAGATTTAATTTTAAAAGATTATAAATTTCTGTTTAACCAAGAATGATGATAGAAAACTTTTAATTTAGAATTTAAAAGTGATTATATCAGTTTAATAATAATTCGGCTAATTAATGTGTAAAAATAAATATAGTTTTATTTTAAAGCTAACTTCTATATACAATAAAATTAGGGTTTGAAATTAGTTTCATTGAGTTTAAAAATATTGAAAACCTATATATCAACATATAGGATGACCTATTTTCGTTTTGGGAACGAAACAGTCTTTACGGGCCTTTGTTATCGCTTTGGCCCAGTCGATATATGTTCCATCTATTCCTGTTTCATCTTGGTCTATATATATGCTATTATGAAACCCTAGCAGCCTTCTGTTCTATTTTTCTGTACGTACTTTCCAATCCATCTGCTCCTTTTCAATGGAGATTAGCCTAAACCTTAATTACTGATTTCAAAAATCAATTCAAAATTCAAATTGTTCAAACCCTATCGAATTATATATCGTCGCGAAGCTCTCGATGAATGGAATCAGCGTCTACAGTTCGTGTTTGCAATCGAGTTTTGGTTTGATCATAAATTGGTGAAGAAGTCTCGGCCGTTCATTTTAGGGTTTGGATTCAACGGTGGATCTTCATCCAATCAACGATCGGGGGGCGCTACAGTTAGAGGGCGATTAGGGGAGTCCATCCATTGGGTTATATCATATCATTGGTGCATGAGATTGCCAGAATTGGCGAATAAACAGCGGCGACGGCAGAGCCATTTCTGGCGAGGTTGAGTGGTCGTGTGGCCATGGTCAGGTGCGGCCAGAGGCGTAGATGACAGCTGCGTGGTTGGATCTGGGCATGGCGGCTTGGAGGCGTGGCGATCGGCAGTCAATGAACGGCAGCTATGGGTTTTGTTTGGTACGATATGGCATTAAGGTTGGGAAGGTGATAGTATAATTACAATTTTGCCCCTGACGTTATTTAAAATTTAATTTTAAAAATTTAAACTTCCAACGTAAATAACTTTTGCATACGAGCTCCAACTGACGCGCGGTTTCTTCCACTGGACTTATATTTAAATTTCAGACAACATGAAACTAGTTTAGTTGAATTTAAAGACTGTTGAGATTTTGGGTTTTTGTTGGATTTTTAATGGGCTATAAACCAAAGGTGAGTGATTAAACCCACTCATGCAATACTAAATTTTATGATGTTAGTTAAATTGAAATCATGAAGTGATAAATTTTTATTGATTGCTGTTTGGTAATTTAAATTGAAATTGATATTGAATTGAATTGGCATTTAAATTAATATTGAAATTTAATTGTTAATTAAACGCTGACAATTTATAACTAGTAACTGTTGTGATATATTGGTTGATATGAATGTTGATTTCAATTGGATGCCTATTGACTGATATGTTGGATGTATGGTTGTTTGTTTATTTGACATATCCCTGGTTATTACCCTATTTATTATTTGACATTATATAAATTGTCATTTGTATTATTTGAATTGAATTAAGGAATAGGTTGAAATGATATATACCATGTCATTTAAATATGGGTTGAAATGATATATATCTATCCATGTAATTGAAATGAAAATAACTAATCACTAGGCCATAGGGTAGAAAATTATATATGAACAGCGGATTTGGTTAAACTAAATGGTTATAAATCTTAAATTTTGAATTGGTTTAAATGATATTATTTTAAAGAAAATAAAACTTTGATTTATATGAATTGAGTTATTTTCTAATTCAAGATTTGAAATGCTGAAATTGAAACTATTTCAATGAAATTGTTTAAAGATTTAATTTGAAATCTTAAAGTTGAAATTGAGGATATGATTTGAATTTATTGAAAATGAATTATTTTAAAGGTTTAAATTTTAATTTAAACTTTGAATCTACTTAAACTAAAATGGTTTAAATTGGTATTACCAAGTTTTGGATGTGAAATGGATTTAAACTAAATTGTTTAAAAATGAGAAATTAAACTGAAACTTTCAGTCATTTGAATAGAACTGTTTAAATTGAATTTGAAGTAAAGTTTGAAATTGTTTTGAATTGAGGCTAATTTAAATTGAATTTGAAATTTGAAGTTTACTTGAATTGGAAGTCAAAAAATTGAATTTGTTGTGATTTGGGAATTTGAACCTGAGTTCAAATTGTTGTTCAAGAAGGAAATAGTTTTAATATAAACTATTATAATAACCAAATTATTTTAATATATAAACTATTTTAATTATCCAAACTATTTTCAATATTAAAACTACTTTATATTCAAAACTATTTCCAATCTTTAAAACTATTTTAATTATTCCAAACTATTTTTCAATATTAAAACTATTTTAATTTTCCAAACTAATTTCAATATTCAAACTATTTTAGTTATTCAAAACCATTTTCAGTATTCAAACTGTTTTAAAAGGGGAACTATCTAGATGTAAATCATTGATTTAAATACAAATGCTTTGATATGAAGGTATAACCTATTTTGAATTCGAAATGATTTTGAAGTGAATCTGATATTTTGATATGAAATATGACTTGTTCTTGAAATTTAAAAGAACCAACCGGTGTGTAAAATGACGTTTGGTTGAAGAGACCGGAACCGGATGAATGACATACTCTCTTTTTTCTACCAGAACTGCTTTAATAACCATGTACGCGGTGGATGTTATCCAGGATGTAGAGGTTGAATTGACGATGTTCACTAGAATGAAGAAAGAGAACGGTGATGGACGACCCCGACACTTGTGTCAATTCGAAATGACTAAAACATGAGCGTATATCTGGCCATGGGGTTAGCTACCTTTAGGGGCCATCACCCCTTCGTATTATTATATTAATTTTGACTCAATCGGTGCACCTTGATTTGATTTATGGGATGGTGGACTCGGCCAGCAGTCGTTGCAACGATGTGTTACGACCAGCCAGAAAGGGTAAACTGGTATAATCCTACATAGGACATTGCCTCACGTGCCTTGTCATACTTTTATCCTTATACACAACCATTATGATTTTTGTTTCAGTATGGTACCTATAGGGGACTCACTAGCTGCCGACGTTACTGGTTGTGTTACAAGACCTACATAGACTACCTGCTTAAAAATGTGTTAATGGGAATCAACGTAAAGCCTTAACGCTATTTTAATATTTTACTTTACTTATAGACACTACATATATAGCGTATCTTACTACATATAGATAGTTTGATGGATCCTTAGGAGATGGAAAATCTCATAACATCTCTTAAGTTATTGCACTCACGTTGTACACTTGATAGGAGATGGAAAATTCTGTAACATCTTTGAAGCTATTACACTCATATTTACTTGTTATTGATTTAACTTACATAAGAACTTTTAGTTCTAGCTCGAGTGTTTTGTCTTTTCATTACGCTCGGGTCAGCTTGAGTATTTCAGTGTTGAAGACATTATTCCTTGAAGATGAAGATGGAGTTTGTTAGACCGTATTTACTATTATTATTCCGCTGTATTATTTTGTATGTTTGTTGGTTATACTTTGATTATGTTGTAAAAATTGAAATCAAATGTATATTGTAAAACAGCTTCATGAACTATTTATTTGATTATTATATGTTGTCATTCCGTTACGAGATTCTATGTATTGCTTTCCTTCTTTTCTCTTATTTTCTTATTAAACCCCATTGATAATCTTCCATTTTGAATGGTTTGAGTTAGACATGTGTGGTTTATTATTTTGAATCATCCAAAAAGGTGGGTCGTCATAGGTTAGAGGTATTATGTGGCTATGGTAGGGTCTTCCACTTTCTTAGGAGAAGTATTAAGTGACCTGATGGGATTTCTTACAATGTCAGTTAGTGAGAACCATGTATGGACCCGCCTCGGGATAGGTCTTAAATGATAAGGACCTACCTATTTTCTAGGTCTCAAATAGTCAAAGTCGCCCAAGTTCCCAGGAAAGAGGTATTAAGTGGTTTAGAGGTTCTCACTCTCGCATAGTTAACTATAGTTCCATTAGAGTTAGGAAATGAGTTAAGTATTAAGTGACGAGGACCTGCCTATTTTGTAGGTATTAAATGGTTAGAGTGTGCCTAATCTCCAATAAAGGTATTCATTGGTTTGGGTGCTTTCTCTTGCATCATTGATGCTAGTTGCGTTAGAGTTTTGGAATTGGACTAGGAAGGCCTTTGGGCTTATAGTCAAAGTCATTAGTATATTATGGTTTTAAATACGTAAGACATATTTCTTCTTTAAATAATACTGCCCAAGTACAATTATGATAAAGCTAGAGATTTTCATTTCACCAGACATTTGTTTTTCTAACCCACTCCTTGTTACAACACACAAGTTAAAGGAGACAATACTGATTTAGGAGACAAAGGTGGAGATGAAGACTTGTGGAAGTTACCTACCTATTTATGCTTTTTAAATATTTTTATTGTACCCAGTTCAAAAATTATGTTATTTTGAAATATTGTACTATTAAGGTTTTATGAAGACATGTTGTATTATTTAACATGTTATATTTTTGAAATGGATTTCTCTTATGAAATGGGTACTTATTTCTAATATTATATTTTATCTATTCCGCGGTGAGATTTTGAAAGTATAGATAGATAGCTCTGTGTATTGTTTAAAAATTATCAACTTAACAACTCGCCTTGAGATGGACCTAAGGTTCAATGGGCTTTGTTTGGTAGAAATTAAGTCGGTTTCTGGGCAGCTTATTACAGTGTAGGAAGTTTGAGAGCCTCGATGACATGCTTAAACATGACACTGACTGAGCTTTCCCCATCTAAGAAAGCCTAGTGTACATTAGAGTTGACCGATGCAAGAGTGATGACCATAGGATCATGATGGAAGTAAGGGACTGCTTCCCTATCCTCGGCAATGAAGCTTATTGGTTGTTTTGATTCTAAATGGGGTGCTTTCGAAGCCCTATGCTTTAATGAATATATCTGACCGGTCGTGTCCATTTCCTTTTGATTTTGGGACTGTGTTCCCCGGTTGCTCTAGGCCACATACATGCCTCCACATATGGTCAAGGTATTGGTAAGAGCGTGGATACTATTGTTAGGTGTTGGGCTGAGTTGGTCAGTCATCACAGTTTTTCCTTTGCTCTACCTAATGTTGAACAAACTCTAGAAGTGTTCCTTCTCGAATAAGTCTCTTAATCTCATCCTTTAGTACCTAGCACTCGATCGTAGATTGGACGTTAAAATAATGGAAATTGTAGCATTTATTATTGCCATAAGGTTCCTTATGTTTTCCATTCCTGGGGGTGTTGAGTCTTTGGAAGGGCACCCGATCCAGTGTGGTGAGATAGATGGTTGTGATATCCATGTTCATATTTGTGTAACTATTATGCTTGGGCTTATACTGAGTGATGGCCTTTGCTCGCCTTTTGGTATCAATAACCATTGCTCCACGTTCATTGTTGTTGCGCGAATCGGCTTAGGTAGGATGCCTAATTTCATTATTACTATCGTAAAGATATGCATCTTACGTTCTCATCACGTCGTTCACCCATTGATAAAAGTCAATCAAGGAAATAGCTGGCTGCTACTGGAGCTCTCTCCACATTTTAGACTTGTATCTGACCCCTGAACAAAGTGCCATGAGCAAGCAATTCATGTATGCACCCCTAGTTCGGGTGGACTCTTTATTGAAGTAGTTAACATACGACCGTAAGCTTTTAAAGGGATCCTGTCAGATATTTATTAGTTCACTAGCCATCAAGGTATAGATTCTGAAGTAAAGACATGAGTCCTGAAATCTAAAATAACTGGGCCCAATAGCAATTGATGCCCAGTCGTAGATGTAAGAACCAGCGGGAGGCTGGTCGTATTAGAGTATATTGAAGGAGCAAACATTTTGCTAAGTTGAAAAGCTAGTCGAAAAAGATAATGAAACTGAAGACAATAATGTGATCTAATAGGTTAATATTCCCATCATACTTGTCGGGTGGCGAAGCATACCGCTAGTGGATGTAAGTGTTAAAAATCTCATAAGCGAATAGCTCTCCATTCTCGTCATCAAAGAATGCTTCGCCTCTAGCATTTTAGTATTGCATCTTGTTAAGTTGTCGGAAAAGGATGTGCATTTCTTCCCTATTGCCGGTATTGACTTGTTAAGGTATATTTTAGCCAACTATGCACTGAGGACCTAGCCTGTGCTTGGGCGAAGTAGGAGATCAGGGACAAAATGGAGAATGATGATGACCAGTAGCTAGAGCGGGAGACCTTCTCTCCTTATGCATACAGGGCGACCTTGAATATGCGGCTTGTCCTTTTCTCAACCAATTCCTAGACACACCCATGTGGAATCTAGAGTGTGCCAAGAGAGTCACATATGCCTTATCAATAGCATGGGCATCGCCATTGAGATAGTCAAAAGTAGAAGTTCATGGGCGCTTGAAAACTAGTGGTTGTTCCGCTAAAGGGGAACAATGATGTCTTAGCTCTCTGAGCACGACCACATCAGGGACAATGTTAACTTGGCTAGGCATGCGCACATCGTATTTTCTAGGATGAGCATGAACATCCATAAGTGGGTTTCAGGCACTATCCTTTATCGGGCCTCGGTAGTGTTTATGAGGTCATAGGCACCATGAAGTACGGGTCTGTGAACAGGTAGGTCGATTAGTTGGTCGTGGAAGGAGCTGGTGGGATAAAGTTTATAGTAGCATATGCATCTAACTGCATCCTCAAACCTTGCACTGCGGGCTAGCTGACTTACATTTGATAACTGTTGCAACATAGTAAGCCACATCTCATTGTTAATTCCAAGATTGGGTTGGACTGCACTGTCGATGGTGTTGTCATTCGTTATGCTCGTTGGAGTTGTTACCTTCGAATGGCAGAAGATTATCCTTGGTAACAAGTCAGATTAGTTTTTTGTAGAGGAGGAAAGTGAAGAAAGGTGATAGATTTAGAGGAGGCTCTCCTTCTAGCGCCAAAATATTTACTTAAAAATTAGCCAACTCTGGACTAATGCGTTATGAAAAGCAAATATTATTTGCTAATCACTATGCTTAAAAATGAAAAATATGAAACAGGTAAGCAATTAAAAGTAAATGACGATAAATATGGAGTGGTTCCACAAGCTTGCATAAGTTCATTATAAAGATCTCTTACTATATTTCTCTCATACAATTATAAGGAATTACATGAGAATAATAAGAAAATAAAACGGTTAAGACTAATGAAGTGGTTAATTTTAAGAACTTAAATTTACTGTGTGAGGAGCTTTGAATTGCGTATAATAACCTAAATTCTTATATTTTCCAACTTCCTTTGAAGTGGCAATGCAGGGGCATTTATAGTAGCTGAAATGGATGATGAATGACTAAGATTGTATAGAAAAATAGGCGGGAAGCACGCCTAACCGTTGATATGGTCACATGGCCTGATGGGAGAAAGCGGTAAAGGTAAAAAGGAATATGTGGATGAGAAGCATGCCAATTGTCCCTTTATACTACTCGTAGACTTTGTATTTAATGCGCAGTAAATGCTAATGGCTTGCTATAGGAGTAGACATCATTTTAGCCTCTTAGCTATAGTACTTTGTATAGTTGGACATACGGCTTGTCATTTACTTTTGCATGCCTATCTGGCAAGGCTTGCTCAGCTGGCTGGTTGATAGCCAAAGATATGACGAAAGCTAAAAGTTGCTAAGGACAAAGCTGGGGAGGTGATGCCAGGATGGATGTGAGATAACAGAATTTCTACTTAGGGCCTTTTAATAGCAATTGTATTGAACCTGGGTCACGGATGGATCATGCTTGAGCTAATCTTGTTAAACATGCTGGCTTGTTTGACTGTCCGAAGCTGTGATGATCGGCATAAGAGAGACGGTCGTCATTGATACGGAAAGTAATATGCTTAGCCTTATCTTCATCTGATGAGTTGGCCGTGGAAGCTTTTTTTTGAGAGACGGTCGGTTGCCGACTTGATGTGCTGCTTGTGTAGGTCGGCTAGTTTGAGGCCAACTTGAGTTTTGGGCCGATATGAACTGGCCGGTCATATAGTAGTTGGGACGACTTTGATTGGGCTCGTGCCTTAATCGACTTGCTGATTACTTGTAAGAAAATTGAGCAACGGATGAATATCCATAGAAAGTGACCACATAATCATATTAGCAAAATCTAACAAGAATCTCTACAAAGCAACACATATATTGCGGGTGCTTGGAATCTTAAGAATTCAAAATCTAAAGTTGAAATATAGCTTAAAGCTAAAGACATTCCTCAGTTTGTAGCTAACGTATCTAGTAATGGCGAACCTCCTCTGATTGTCCCTGAGAGATCCAATAGCTCAAGCAAAGAAAAGTCATGTAAGCAAGATCAAAATAGCAAAAAGAGATTAAAAATTATTTTTAGAACATAAAAATAGCAAAGCTAAGCATTTATCCTATAATAACATTGCTTTAATCATTTTCGAAACAAAAATGTAATAGCGATACTTTTAAGTGTCATTTTGTTACACATAATAATACTTAAATAAAACATAATAGTCATTGTGGCACATGTTTATAGTGTACTTAAGTTGCATGTTGGTAATCAAACCAACCGTTAGGGAGGTTTACCTACTATCAGTGCAGATCAATTTCGTGTGAAACCAAAATTTCATGTGAACATTATCGCTATGTTTCCGCAAGATCAGTTTTCTCCGCTCTTTTTTTCTATGCTTCCCAAAATTCTCCATCCTTTTTTCTCTCATACTGGATCCCATGTTTAACCCTCGTTAATTTCTTCTCATGAATCTATCAATATATTTCCATCATCTATTACTTAATCCTAATGAGTCCACCATCGTTAGATTTCAGAAAATTGAAACGAAGAAAAAACCTAAATTTTAGTACCTCAATCGTTGTGAAACATCTTGACCACCGAATCCACCATCGTTTATCGCATCTCAATCGTCGTCTGCTTCACCTTCTTGATCCTTTGTCACACCTAACATGTCTCCACCGGTCCACTGGGTATCAAATTCTCTTCTCCTCTTCTCGATCGTGGTGTGTGTGTGATGAATTTTTATTTTGCAATTTTTGAATTGGTTGAGTTTGAAAGCCTAAGTATGCTAATTTCACATGAAACATGGTGATTGGGATGGTTGTGAAGGAGCATGTGACAATTAGTTTGTGAAGAGATACGTAATGCATAAAGGCACTATATATTTTTATTAGCTTCATTTCATTATTCTTTAATGATAAACTAATGCTTTTAGATTCAAAATAATCATTTAAAACTGTAGCACAACTAAAATACAAAATAGAAAAGAAACTAAAAAACAACTTAAAGATGTGAATAGACCAAAGCGATGTAGCCTTTAGAACATATCGAAACCACCAGCAAATTGATTCAGGTTTCTCTTTTTTAATTTGATTTCAAATTTGATTTTTTTCCTCTTATTCCTTAGCATTTGTAAAAGTGTTTGATATAAACTGATACTCTTTACAAAAACTGATGTGAATAAAATGATACATACGGGTATTTATATTATTCATTATGTTATATATGTTGTTGGGCTTTAAGATCGGCCTGCATGTTTTAACCTACTTGCTTCACTTGAAATATTAAGACTTGGTCTTTGGAGAATACATAGCATACTTCGTTTGCCCCCCTCAAACCCAACTTTAGGGTTAGGGTTTGCGATTCGATATTTCCAAATTCAAATTTCCTTAATTTACTTCTGATTAGTTGAAATTTCACTACAAATCTTGCTTCTAATCATCTTTGAGCTTAATTATCTCCATTTGACATATGCCTGAGAGCGAAATCTGATGATTGAGATGCTCCTTTTTACTTCGACAAATCAGATCATGAGGAAATTGATAACTTTGAGCTTGCTTACTCTTGATCCTTCAGGCTTCTGCTCGGATCTGATGAAGTAAGGCTAGAATGGCTTTCACTACCCTCGATTCTCAAGCTAGATCTGAATCTGATGAAGTTTCTTAAAGATAAAGCCTTGGTGAGAGTATTTGCTCAATGGTAGGTTGTAGGTATATGATTTACTTGCAGTTTTCCTTTTTGTATTTGATCTCGAACAAAATATAAGTCTATCCCTATGTGTTTGGTTCAGGAGTGTAGTATTGGATTTGCAGACATATAAACAGTACTTTGATTATCATACCATATAATTGGCGTGACTTCTGAATTAAGCTTTAACTCACTTAGTATAAATTGCAACCATATGATTTCTGCTATGGCACTTGCTACACTTCTATATTCGGCTTCGGTGTTAGATCTAGAGATAGTTGCTTGTTTCTTCGAACACCGTGATATTAGATTGTTTTCAACATATATGTAATAACCAGTGACTGACTTTATGTCATCTGGATTAGTAGCCTAATTGGCGTCAGCATAACCAACTATGTTTAGATTAGCACATGCTTTAAATGATAAACCATAGTCTATAGTCCCTTTGAGATGCCTAAGAATTCTCTTCACTGCTTTCTAGTGTTCACTTAGAGAATTCTGCAAAAATTGAGAAACCTTGTTAACGCTGAATGCAATGTCAGGTCGTGTTATAGTGGCATACTGTGATGCCCCTACAACACTTCTATATTATTTGATATTAAGTATGGCTTCTCCCTGTTTTTAGAAAAATGTCGATTACTTATTATTGGTGTTGGTTGTGGTTTTGCATCACTCATCTTTGTTTTGTCCAGCAGCTCTAAAATATATTTTCTTTGACATAAAATTATTTCAGAGTTGGCTTTCCTTTTGACTTCTATGCCTAGAAAGTAGTTGAGACTTCCAAGGTCCTTTATTGAAAATTGGTTATTTAAGTAAGAAATGATATGGTTGACTTCATCTGCATTATTATCTGTAATAATTAGATCATCAACATATATTAGTATGTAAATAATTGATGAAATATTGATTCTAGTAAACAATGAATTATCTCATTTGGTAGACTGATATCCTATATTTATTAATGTTGTTTTCAGTATATAAAACCAGACTCTTGGAGCTTGTTTAAGACTATATATTTCCTTATTTAATTTGCACACATAGTTTGCATTCTTATTGTAACCCTGTGTGTAACGACCCGTAAATTTCAACTGTTTAATAACGTAATTAATTAAAATTTTGTGAAATTTTAAACGATAAAATTTTGAGATATAAAGTTGATATTTGGAATGCGTTTAGTTAAACACAGCAACTGGTAAATTTTCGTCCGAAAATATGAAAGTTTATTTCGCGCGTAAATTCACTTCAATTTAATCAGTTAAAAAGTAATGAAAATAAAACGTTTTCAAAACCAAAATATTTTTACATAGAAAAATTCTAAACCATCTTCTGAGCAAGATGTCAGTTTGTCGTTTTTCCAAATTCGGACATCTTTGGCTCCGTCGATCTTATTTTTCAGCGTTTTTCTTGCATTGTCCGCTATTAGAAAAATCGAGTCTTTATAATTCAATCGAACCACTGATATTTATATGCCGTTTTGATCGTCTCGTCGTGCTGATCTCTACGGTATATTCGATTGTCAAAAAAATCGAAGTTCGTTATACGTTGCACTTTACGTAACGCTTACCGTATCGATACCGGTTTTGTAACGTTTGGTTTTATGACCATTTGAATTCATTGTCCCTTCAACTTTTCTTAGTAAAACTAAATAGCCGCTTGCATTTATATCTTTGTTCATTTCCAACGTTTTTATCTCTGTTCACTCTTTCCAATTTCTTTTCTTCCTCTTTGTTTTTCTAGAGAATGGTACATTTTCTTTTAAAGCCTTGCCCACTATTTCATTCTCTTACTCTCTGCTTACTTTCTCTCTTCTTTCCTGCTCTTGCTTTCCCAATAAAATGAAGAGAATCATAACAGGTTGTTTTCTTTTGCCTTGGAAAATATATAATAATAAAAAAATCATCAAGCTTTATATTTGGTGCATGCCGATCAACCTTCCCATGCGCACAGCAGAGACCGCCTCTCCTTCACCATCACCTTGTGCTCCGCTGTATCACCACATCATCCCCTTCCCCGTGAGCACCGACCTACCTCCATTGTAGCGCAAGCCCAGTAGCCCAATGCTAGCCTCCATCGGCCGCAAACCACCTCCCGCTGTAGTGGCCGCCAACCACCACACGACAGCAGTCCCCTCGCCACCCAGCTTCCACCCCACACCTCCGCCTCAGCCACCTCACCGAGCCTTCGCCTCCATGCCATCACTACCGACCGACACTCCAAGGCAGCCACTTCCTCCCTGCAACCGCAGCCAACCCCGGATCGCCCCTGGCCACCCCTCTCCGCCGAGTCTCCCTTCATCCTACCCGAGCAACCCAGAGCCGAACCTTCCCCTGATTTCCTTCCTTGCTTCCATTGTGTACCCTTCTAGTTTGATATGTATATATATATATATATCGGTGAGTAGTATATTATGATATCTGGTTTTATGTTTCTCATTTCCAGTTTATACCTATATATAGCATTGATATTATATTGGTGTCCATATAAAAGTACGTATAATATTCTGGTCTGCATACATAGGTTATGACTTATTTATAATGATAGATTTGAACTGTTATATATATATATATCTAGAGTTATACAAATCTATATAGTATATGTCTTAAGTATACGTGCAAAGCTGCAAGCTTTGTCATGTTGTTCAACTGTAAAAACAATAATATTATAAGACATGTTATATATGGTATGTTATGTTGACATTTTTGAGGAATAATATATATTACATATAAGTATTTCGAAGAAAATAATATGTACATATATATACAATAAAAATGAAGTTTCATTTACCTGTTATATTGCATATGTATATTTTGCATCTTTTATCAAAGGTTTATATATATTATTTTATAGCATACAGTTCTATTCGTATGTATATATTAAAGTATATATTTATTATCTTTTTTATATAATATGGAGGTATAGGTGTTTAGCAAATGTGTTATGTTCAAATCTGTTTTCAGTTTATACAGAGTATAGTTTTATGTCAGTTATCTTATTTAATGAAGAAGAAATTATATATATTTTATACCCAATATATACTCACCTTTGAGAATGCATAGTGACCCGCATGTATAATTCATTAATATATTTGAGTATGCATATTACTTTATTAGCTGTGCATTCATTTATAATCTGTTGGGTGTATAATATATTTTTATACATATTTGTTTTGATTTGTTTAAAGTGTAGATATAATAACATAGTAAGTTTGTATTGTGTTATAATAAATATTGTTAAATATAATGGGTATATAAGTTATGTGCAGTCTGTTAGTATATCTAGGTTGCATAGTTTATATGTATGTAGGATCTGGTTGAGTCTAGAAATACAGTATGATTTGGTAAACTTATATTGACTTTTAATTTTTCATGTGTTTAATTTAACAATGATTTTTAATAATATATATATAGCTTATATGATTTGCTGGGTTCATATATATTAAGTTATATTGATTTCTTTTAAAATTGTTTATTTTTAAATATAGTATGTATGTATGTTTATACCTATGTTTATACATTTGTTTATATTCATAAGTATATGAGTATTGTTTTAAAATAGAATATATATATATATTCTATTTATATCAAGTTGATTTGATCTGTTCTCTACGATTCCTGTTATCAGCCCTGTTCGTCAAATTCGTGCCAATTTAGCTTTGCTTTGGAATTCGTGCTTGGATCCGTAACTCATCTCATTCTCGTTCATCTCTAACCTCGAAAGGTGAGCACTCACTCACGATTAACGTTCTTTTATTTATTAAATTTGATTTCAATTGAAACGACAATTGAAATATTGCTGTTGTTAGTTATTTACACTGTTATTACCTGTATCAGTTAACCTGTGACATCTGACACCATTATCTGTTAATTATTTATGCGATGATAATACAGTTTGGCTGATAATTGATTGATTGTTGATGTTTATATTGGACGTTAAATTGTTAATGTTAAAATGATAAATGGTATGAAATTGCACTTGATATAGGATAGTTAAATGTTAAATTTGATTAACTGACATTTGTATAATATGACCCCTTTTACTATTAAACTTATTGACACGTAGGATTGTTAACTACACCTTGAACCATCAATTGTATGTTGTTTAAACTAATGATGTATGAAATTGTAAATAGATGACAAGTGGAAACCGTAATGTAATAATCTTTAATCTACATGAAATGATAGTGTAGATTCTAGAAATAATTATATTAATTCGTACAAATAACAATGCGAATTAATACGGTTATTTCGGGATTATTTGAATTGATTATTGAATTGTTATTGATTGATGTTATTGCTTGTTTATTTACTTTGACACCATCCCAGTCATCACACTGCAAGTTCCCTTTGTATGTTTTGATTTTTAATTGAATTGGAATCGGGTTGAAATGATAAATACCCAAATTGAACTTTGACCTAGGATAGAAAATTAAATAAAACCCGATTGGTCAATAATTTGATTTGAAAATAAATTGAAGATTTTATTTGAATAAATAATATGATTTTGAAATGAAGTTGAAATTTGAATTTTTAATGAAAGAAAAATGTTGATATTTAATAATCTGAAACAAAATATTAACAAATGTAATTGATGAAAGAACGTTGTTAAATTTGAGAAATGATTGAATTAACTTTGAAATGATTTAATAATTAAGTTTGAAATTATAATTAGGTTTGAAATTATTAAACTTTGAAATTATTTAATAATTAAGTTTTGAATTATTTAATAATGAATTATTAAATGATTAAATTGAATGGAAATTCTTCAATAAGAAAATTGAACTTTTGAATAAGTGAATTTTACTTCGTAAATAATTAAAAATTGAGCTTCTTTATTAAATTAAGTTTTGGAAAATTATTTAAGTAAGTAAATAAGTGAGATTGAATTTCTTTAACAAGAAATAAAAAGTGATTTATTGAAATTAAGGTAAGATTTGAAATTTAAAGAATTTGATTTGACGAATTTACTTTTAATTCAAAATTGTAAGTTTTGATTTAATGAAGTTGAACTTAAGAATTGATTTAATGAATTGGAAATTTAATAGAAATTGTTTTGAATGGAAAATTTACTTAATGAATATTGAATGAAATCGATTAATGAATTTAAAATTGATTTGAATGTTAAATTAAATTAATTCAAATGATTTCGAAATGAAACTTTTATACGAACTTGAATCTATATTTGAATTGTTTTTAATAAGAAATTGAAATTGAATTATAAGATTTTGAAATGATAATTTGGAAGTTTTGAAAGTAAATTGTGGAAATTGGTTTAGAAAGACAAATGAAATGCTGGTTTACGAATTGAAATTGAAATTGAAATTGATTTGGTTTTTGAAATATATAAACGACCAATCGGTGTAATAATTACGAAAGTTATTAAAGAGACCGGAATTCGGTTATGGATATACTCTCTATCTAAACCGAAAACCACTTTAATAACTATACGCGGAGTGATGATCCAGAATGAAGTGGTTGGAATGGTGTTCGTGATGACTGAAGAAAGAGAACGATAATGGATAGCCTTGACACTTGTGTCAAATTGGAAATGACTAAAACAGGAGCTGTGCCGGGCCAATGGAGGATTGATACCTCAAGTGGACACACTTCTTCGAACTACTTATACTTATTGTCGATTGGTGCACCCTTGATTTTGGGAGTGTTGTCTCACGGTGTTGCGGGCGCTGCGGCGTTGCGTTCTCACCAGTCCGGATCAGGCGAACGGTAGTATCACTACCTTGGGTATAGCCTCATGTGCCTTGTCATACTTGTATTCCATTTATGCGCGACCACTACGAATTTTTTTTGTACCTTGAGTATATGGATTGCCCTCTGGTGACTTCCGGTTTTGGGGAAACTACGGTCTTGTATATGCTTGTGGGAATAAAAATGTGTTAAGGGTGGAATGGGCCATGACTTAACGCTATTTTGATATCTTTATATTACTGATAGACATTATCTACTTATCGTATATTACTACATAGTAGATAGTTTAACGGATCCTTAAAGGATGGTTATTCCAACATCCTTTGAGTTACTTGTATTTCAATTGCTATTTCACTTGAGTTGGATTTATTAATATGAGAATGTTAATCCTGACTCGAGTGTTTTGTGTTTTGCTTTACGCTCGGGTCAGACTGAGTAGTTCAGCTTTCGAGACTCACCTTTGGAGTTGGAGCTTCGCTTGGAGATCCAGCTATCTATCCAGCTTTCAGATATTCGATGATTCCAGTGATGTATTCTGATTTGTATCTGATGTATCATGTTACTCTTCCGTGTATCTGGTTTAACTCTGATGTATTTTATATATTCATATAGTAGCTTCATGAACTACTATCTCTTTTATTTCCGCTGCACTTATTACTCTGTGTCTGTGATCTGTGATTATTTATTTACTGTATATGTTCAGTTTTGCCAATTTAAATTAACAACGCGGTATTTTGAGCAATTCAACTCCGGCATGAGTGTCTACCTATTCACTTATAATGGACGCGAATGGTCCAAAATATCGGGTCGTTACAGTTGGTATCAGAGCTTTGGTAGCTCTAGGCAAAACTCAACATATAGAGTAAATGTATTTACAGAATCACACTCATTCGAGTTTCAATCTCTTCCTTTGACTCAATTCTTTTGAATTTTGGAACGTTCCTTCGGTTTCGAAATTCATTCGTGTCCCTCACTCTTCGTCTTCTTTCAATTCTGGAGCATCACTTAACTCCACTCCGAATGACTCTTATAGTAGATCGGCGGTCTCGCCAATCTTCGAATGATTCGTAAAGGAGCAAAACTCCTTTATACTAGGCATTGATTTACCGGAGATTTCTGTATCCTCGGTTTACGATGCTATCTATTTCCTGCTATACCTGAATTCTAATTCTTGAGATCGAATGTCGATTTACCTCGGAATTCTACACCGATCTTATTTTTCAAGTTACGGTCGACCCGGTTAAGGTTGCCCGCGATTTATATAAACTTATCCATCGCCTTATTTTGTTATTTAATTATCTCGTCTTTGTTTCAAACCTATCTTCAAATCGAAATTCTCTTTGATTTGAGTCTATCAAAAATTTGAATCTCTATCCTTGCTTTGAAATCCATTATTGTATCATTAAGTGAGAAAGTGTATTTGCAAATTAATGTTTAAAAAATGTTTTAATATATATTGTGTTGTTTGAGTTGTTGATGCTGATTTGGGTTTCCGATCGATTCGTCTGATCAACGCTATCGATAGGATTTCCAAAACACTTGAGCAGAGCAAACTGACACAATATTGTTTTCAAATTTGCTTGATTACATTGTAAAAATATAAGTAAAATTTTCTGGAATCTAATAAGTTAATTAAATTGGTTATTTGAAATGATAATATTTGATTATCATTTATTGTTCTAAATGAATTTATAAATATATATGGTTTATAAATTGATTTGGAATTTGAAATGAATTTAATTCAGAAATTTGAGAATTTATTAGTTTCCGGTGATTTCGAACTTTGTTTTAAAATTTTAAAGTATATATTATTGAAAATATTATTCATATTGAAATCAGTGCACTTCTCTTTGTCGCTGGAAAATAATTTCGGTGATGGCGGCCGCATCATCGATATTCATTTTCGAGTTTCGAAGTGGAGAAACCATTCTGTAGCTTTGCTACGGTTTTGTTTTGAAAAATATTTTTGATTTGAATTTCTTCAGTATATTTTGATTTATATATATAAGTATCCTATTTTAAATTTAATTTGATTTGATATAAATATATTATATATATCTCCAAATTATTTAAAGTTAATCGGAAATCTAATTCTTAAATTTTGTTAAGGGATGATTTTAATTATAAATAAAACCAAAATTTGGAATAAATATTTAAACTTGAATAATTGAATTTGGAAATTTTATTTGTATATTGTTCAACTGCATTCTAATACAACTTACCTAAATCATTCAGAAGTTGAATATGTAATTGGATAATATATAAGATAAATTGAATTTATAAATAAAATCTGGGTGTTTATAATAAATGTTATACACTAAATCTGGATTATAAAGATGTCAATAGAGTTAGATAGGATAATAAGTAAAACTCAGTTAATAATGAAATAAATTGTTTTGAAAGAATTGATAAATTGTTTTGAAAGAATTAATAAATTTGCTTTGAAAGAATTTAAAATTGTTAAAGAAATATGATTATAATAAAAGACTATTCAAATTTATGGTTTTAGAAATTGTAAATTTAAGAAAATCGGATAATAAGAAAATGAATTTAGAAATAGTTGAGTTTGATTTTAGTGAAATCAAATGGATTAAATCAATTGTTGAATATCAATTAATTTAAATTTGAATTTATATGGTTTAAATTAATTGTTATTTTGTATTTCAAATCTGTTTTTCTTTCTGGTTGTTTCTATTCTCCTACCTCGTTCCTTTTCGGGGACGAAAAGTTTTGAGTGGGGGAGAGTGTAACGACCCGTAAATTTCAACTGTTTAATAACGTAATTAATTAAAATTTTGTGAAATTTTAAACGATAAAATTTTGAGATATAAAGTTGATATTTGGAATGCGTTTAGTTAAACACAGCAACTGGTAAATTTTCGTCCGAAAATATGAAAGTTTATTTCGCGCGTAAATTCACTTCAATTTAATCAGTTAAAAAGTAATGAAAATAAAACGTTTTCAAAACCAAAATATTTATACATAGAAAAATTCTAAACCATCTTCTGAGCAAGATGTCAGTTTGTCGTTTTTCCAAATTCGGACATCTTTGGCTCCGTCGATCTTATTTTTCAGCGTTTTTCTTGCATTGTCCGCTATTAGAAAAATCGAGTCTTTATAATTCAATCGAACCACTGATATTTATATGCCGTTTTGATCGTCTCGTCGTGCTGATCTCTACGGTATATTCGATTGTCAAAAAAATCGAAGTTCGTTATACGTTGCACTTTACGTAACGCTTACCGTATCGATACCGGTTTTGTAACGTTTGGTTTTATGACCATTTGAATTCATTGTCCCTTCAACTTTTCTTAGTAAAACTAAATAGCCGCTTGCATTTATATCTTTGTTCATTTCCAACGTTTTTATCTCTGTTCACTCTTTCCAATTTCTTTTCTTCCTCTTTGTTTTTCTAGAGAATGGTACATTTTCTTTTAAAGCCTTGCCCACTATTTCATTCTCTTACTCTCTGCTTACTTTCTCTCTTCTTTCCTGCTCTTGCTTTCCCAATAAAATGAAGAGAATCATAACAGGTTGTTTTCTTTTGCCTTGGAAAATATATAATAATAAAAAAATCATCAAGCTTTATATTTGGTGCATGCCGATCAACCTTCCCATGCGCACAGCAGAGACCGCCTCTCCTTCACCATCACCTTGTGCTCCGCTGTATCACCACATCATCCCCTTCCCCGTGAGCACCGACCTACCTCCATTGTAGCGCAAGCCCAGTAGCCCAATGCTAGCCTCCATCGGCCGCAAACCACCTCCCGCTGTAGTGGCCGCCAACCACCACACGACAGCAGTCCCCTCGCCACCCAGCTTCCACCCCACACCTCCGCCTCAGCCACCTCACCGAGCCTTCGCCTCCATGCCATCACTACCGACCGACACTCCAAGGCAGCCACTTCCTCCCTGCAACCGCAGCCAACCCCGGATCGCCCCTGGCCACCCCTCTCCGCCGAGTCTCCCTTCATCCTACCCGAGCAACCCAGAGCCGAACCTTCCCCTGATTTCCTTCCTTGCTTCCATTGTGTACCCTTCTAGTTTGATATGTATATATATATATATCGGTGAGTAGTATATTATGATATCTGGTTTTATGTTTCTCATTTCCAGTTTATACCTATATATAGCATTGATATTATATTGGTGTCCATATAAAAGTACGTATAATATTCTGGTCTGCATACATAGGTTATGACTTATTTATAATGATAGATTTGAACTGTTATATATATATATATATCTAGAGTTATACAAATCTATATAGTATATGTCTTAAGTATACGTGCAAAGCTGCAAGCTTTGTCATGTTGTTCAACTGTAAAAACAATAATATTATAAGACATGTTATATATGGTATGTTATGTTGACATTTTTGAGGAATAATATATATTACATATAAGTATTTCGAAGAAAATAATATGTACATATATATACAATAAAAATGAAGTTTCATTTACCTGTTATATTGCATATGTATATTTTGCATCTTTTATCAAAGGTTTATATATATTATTTTATAGCATACAGTTCTATTCGTATGTATATATTAAAGTATATATTTATTATCTTTTTTATATAATATGGAGGTATAGGTGTTTAGCAAATGTGTTATGTTCAAATCTGTTTTCAGTTTATACAGAGTATAGTTTTATGTCAGTTATCTTATTTAATGAAGAAGAAATTATATATATTTTATACCCAATATATACTCACCTTTGAGAATGCATAGTGACCCGCATGTATAATTCATTAATATATTTGAGTATGCATATTACTTTATTAGCTGTGCATTCATTTATAATCTGTTGGGTGTATAATATATTTTTATACATATTTGTTTTGATTTGTTTAAAGTGTAGATATAATAACATAGTAAGTTTGTATTGTGTTATAATAAATATTGTTAAATATAATGGGTATATAAGTTATGTGCAGTCTGTTAGTATATCTAGGTTGCATAGTTTATATGTATGTAGGATCTGGTTGAGTCTAGAAATACAGTATGATTTGGTAAACTTATATTGACTTTTAATTTTTCATGTGTTTAATTTAACAATGATTTTTAATAATATATATATAGCTTATATGATTTGCTGGGTTCATATATATTAAGTTATATTGATTTCTTTTAAAATTGTTTATTTTTAAATATAGTATGTATGTATGTTTATACCTATGTTTATACATTTGTTTATATTCATAAGTATATGAGTATTGTTTTAAAATAGAATATATATATATTCTATTTATATCAAGTTGATTTGATCTGTTCTCTACGATTCATGTTATCAGCCCTGTTCGTCGAATTCGTGCCAATTTAGCTTTGCTTTGGAATTCGTGCTTGGATCCGTAACTCATCTCATTCTCGTTCATCTCTAACCTCGAAAGGTGAGCACTCACTCACGATTAACGTTCTTTTATTTATTAAATTTGATTTCAATTGAAACGACAATTGAAATATTGCTGTTGTTAGTTATTTACACTGTTATTACCTGTATCAGTTAACCTGTGACATCTGACACCATTATCTGTTAATTATTTATGCGATGATAATACAGTTTGGCTGATAATTGATTGATTGTTGATGTTTATATTGGACGTTAAATTGTTAATGTTAAAATGATAAATGGTATGAAATTGCACTTGATATAGGATAGTTAAATGTTAAATTTGATTAACTGACATTTGTATAATATGACCCCTTTTACTATTAAACTTATTGACACGTAGGATTGTTAACTACACCTTGAACCATCAATTGTATGTTGTTTAAACTAATGATGTATGAAATTGTAAATAGATGACAAGTGGAAACCGTAATGTAATAATCTTTAATCTACATGAAATGATAGTGTAGATTCTAGAAATAATTATATTAATTCGTACAAATAACAATGCGAATTAATACGGTTATTTCGGGATTATTTGAATTGATTATTGAATTGTTATTGATTGATGTTATTGCTTGTTTATTTACTTTGACACCATCCCAGTCATCACACTGCAAGTTCCCTTTGTATGTTTTGATTTTTAATTGAATTGGAATCGGGTTGAAATGATAAATACCCAAATTGAACTTTGACCTAGGATAGAAAATTAAATAAAACCTGATTGGTCAATAATTTGATTTGAAAATAAATTGAAGATTTTATTTGAATAAATAATATGGTTTTGAAATGAAGTTGAAATTTGAATTTTTAATGAAAGAAAAATGTTGATATTTAATAATCTGAAACAAAATATTAACAAATGTAATTGATGAAAGAACGTTGTTAAATTTGAGAAATGATTGAATTAACTTTGAAATGATTTAATAATTAAGTTTGAAATTATAATTAGGTTTGAAATTATTAAACTTTGAAATTATTTAATAATTAAGTTTTGAATTATTTAATAATGAATTATTAAATGATTAAATTGAATGGAAATTCTTCAATAAGAAAATTGAACTTTTGAATAAGTGAATTTTACTTCGTAAATAATTAAAAATTGAGCTTCTTTATTAAATTAAGTTTTGGAAAATTATTTAAGTAAGTAAATAAGTGAGATTGAATTTCTTTAACAAGAAATAAAAAGTGATTTATTGAAATTAAGGTAAGATTTGAAATTTAAAGAATTTGATTTGACGAATTTACTTTTAATTCAAAATTGTAAGTTTTAATTTAATGAAGTTGAACTTAAGAATTGATTTAATGAATTGGAAATTTAATAGAAATTGTTTTGAATGGAAAATTTACTTAATGAATATTGAATGAAATCGATTAATGAATTTAAAATTGATTTGAATGTTAAATTAAATTAATTCAAATGATTTCGAAATGAAACTTTTATACGAACTTGAATCTATATTTGAATTGTTTTTAATAAGAAATTGAAATTGAATTATAAGATTTTGAAATGATAATTTGGAAGTTTTGAAAGTAAATTGTGGAAATTGGTTTAGAAAGACAAATGAAATGCTGGTTTACGAATTGAAATTGAAATTGAAATTGATTTGGTTTTTGAAATATATAAACGACCAATCGGTGTAATAATTACGAAAGTTATTAAAGAGACCGGAATTCGGTTATGGATATACTCTCTATCTAAACCGAAAACCACTTTAATAACTATACGCGGAGTGATGATCCAGAATGAAGTGGTTGGAATGGTGTTCGTGATGACTGAAGAAAGAGAACGATAATGGATAGCCTTGACACTTGTGTCAAATTGGAAATGACTAAAACAGGAGCTGTGCCGGGCCAATGGAGGATTGATACCTCAAGTGGACACACTTCTTCGAACTACTTATACTTATTGTCGATTGGTGCACCCTTGATTTTGGGAGTGTTGTCTCACGGTGTTGCGGGCGCTGCGGCGTTGCGTTCTCACCAGTCCGGATCAGGCGAACGGTAGTATCACTACCTTGGGTATAGCCTCATGTGCCTTGTCATACTTGTATTCCATTTATGCGCGACCACTACGAATTTGTTTTGTACCTTGAGTATATGGATTGCCCTCTGGTGACTTCCGGTTTTGGGGAAACTACGGTCTTGTATATGCTTGTGGGAATAAAAATGTGTTAAGGGTGGAATGGGCCATGACTTAACGCTATTTTGATATCTTTATATTACTGATAGACATTATCTACTTATCGTATATTACTACATAGTAGATAGTTTAACGGATCCTTAAAGGATGGTTATTCCAACATCCTTTGAGTTACTTGTATTTCAATTGCTATTTCACTTGAGTTGGATTTATTAATATGAGAATGTTAATCCTGACTCGAGTGTTTTGTGTTTTGCTTTACGCTCGGGTCAGACTGAGTAGTTCAGCTTTCGAGACTCACCTTTGGAGTTGGAGCTTCGCTTGGAGATCCAGCTATCTATCCAGCTTTCAGATATTCGATGATTCCAGTGATGTATTCTGATTTGTATCTGATGTATCATGTTACTCTTCCGTGTATCTGGTTTAACTCTGATGTATTTTATATATTCATATAGTAGCTTCATGAACTACTATCTCTTTTATTTCCGCTGCACTTATTACTCTGTGTCTGTGATCTGTGATTATTTATTTACTGTATATGTTCAGTTTTGCCAATTTAAATTAACAACGCGGTATTTTGAGCAATTCAACTCCGGCATGAGTGTCTACCTATTCACTTATAATGGACGCGAATGGTCCAAAATATCGGGTCGTTACACTGTGGTTGCTCCATATAGATCTCCCCCTGCAAGATACCATTTAGGAATGCATTGTTAACATCTAATTTTCTTATGCTCCAGCTTTTATGTAATGTAATAGTAAGAATGAGTCTAACGGTGGTTGGTTTGACCACTTGAGAGAAAGTTACATTGAAATCGAATCCATATTGTTGAGTGTACCCCTTTGCAACGAGTCTTGCTTTGTATCTGCTGATTGAACCATCAGGATTTTTCTTTATCATGTATGTCCACTTACATCCAACTATATTTTTATTATCTGGTGAACATACAAGATCCCATGCTCTGTTTTTCATAAGAGCATTGTATTCTTCATCCGTAGTTGCTTTCCAGTTTTTGCCTTTTGCAGCTTGCTCATGTGTTGCTGGTTTATGTGTGCTTGAACTTGCTGTATATAGCTTTGGCTTAAAGATACCACTTTTGACTCTTGTAATCATGGGCTGACTTGGTCTTACTTAAGATTCAGTGTGAGGTATGTCTCCTGAACCGGTATAACCTTAACTGCTTGTGAGTTACTTTGTTGAATGTTCTCTTTATTTTGATCCATGTTATCTGTTAATTGAATAGGTGAATGACTGACATGACTGGGATCATCTGCCCATTCATGATCCTATTGAACAGATGCTATTAGCAGTATATTTTGATCATTTGTAGTCCTCTTTGCCTCCACTTGATGCTCAGCTTCAGAATATATATGTAATTTTGGTATTGAAGTTTTTGGGTTGTGGAACTTACTTGAGGTCTTTATTTCTGATTACTAAAGGGGAAAACACTTTCATTGAAAACAACGTGTCTACTAATGAAAACTCTACCACTGTCATCAAGACATTTATATCCTTTAGGGTTTATAGCATATCCCGAAAATGTACATGGTTTAGATTTGAAGTTCAATTTATTAGTGTTATATGGTCTTAAGTAGGGAATAGATAGACATCCAAAAGTTCTCAAGCTATGATAGTCTAGTTTAATCCCATGCGGTTTTTCTATAGAACTAATTTCTTTTAGAACTTTTGTTGCCAACCTGTTAATTAGATATACAACGGTGTTAAATGCTTCAAGCCAGAATTTTAAGGGTAATGATGCATGAGCTAGTAAGGTAAGCCCTGCTTCTGCTATGTGTCTATGTTTTCTTTCAACTTAACCATTCTGTTCAGATGTATAGGGACATGTAGTCCTATGAATTATTCCATTTTTCTAAAAATAATTACTAAGTGTTTTATACTTAGTACCCCCCGCCAGACTGCATAATCTTAACTTGAGAATTGATTTGTTTTTCAACCATTGTTATGAAATTTTGTAACTGCATTGCATGCTTCAGACTTTGCTTTTAGAAAGTATATCCAAGTATATCTGTAATATGCATCAACAAATAAAATGTAGTATTTAAACCGAAAATATGAACATATAGGTGCATGACCCCATAAATCAGTAGCAACTAATCATAATGGTTTAGAATACTCTGTTAAAGAGTCATTATATGCTAACTTATGACACTTACCCATTTGACAATAAGTGCATATATATGATAAAGAAATGTCATCAAAAGAAATTCTATTTTCAGTAAGAATTTGCCTTACAACTTTAACACTTGGATGACCAAGTTTGTAGTGCCATAGATCAAATACACTCTTATTATTTCCTTTTTCACACAGATTACAATGGTCTTTCTCTTTTGCAAGACTACTGCAGTTAACAGATTTAAATTTGTACAGTCCTTTTTCTACATCACCCTTCAGAAGAATGTCTTTAGTATTTATCTCTCTAACTGAACAGCGCTTAGGGTAAAACTCAAAATAGACATTATTGTTAATAGCAAATTGATACACGCTTATAAGGTTCTTCTTGATTTTTGGCACTCTTAACAAGTTGTGCAGAAATATTTGTCTCTTACCTTTAATATAAGCATTATCAATTTAAGAAATTTTGATACACTTACCATTGCCTATGCAAATTATTTATTTACCTCTATTCTCCTTGTTTTAAAAATTCAAGTTATCAAGATTATTAGTGATGTGATTAGTTTCCCTAGAGTCGGGATACCAACATTCATCTTGTATGTGTTCAGTTCTTGCTGCTTCATTTGAGTTGTGACTTTTATTTCTATCAGCTTGATTATCAGAATTTTGTGCCATGTTAACACTAAAATTGTTGCTTCTTTGGCTGCCGTTGTTCTGATTTGAGTATCTAAAATAAAAATTTACAGGAGTGTGACCTACTTTCTCACAAATTTAACACTTTGGTCTATAATTGTTGTTCCATTTGCCTCTTCCTCTGGATTTGTTAGAATAACCACCTCTTAGTGTTGATTGCTATGCTTTATTGCTGTTTTGATTTTTATTTTTGTGGTAGTAGGGTAGTTGATTGAGAAATTTGATTCTTGTGGCTTCTTGTTGTTGATTCTAGCTTCGTGTGCAAGTAAGATTGAATGAACATCATCAATTGATGGTAAGACCTTTTGAGAAGCTACAACAACAACAATTGCTTCATATTCATCACTCAAAACATTTAGTATGGTTAAAATTTATTCAGAGTTTGATACTTTGTGATCTGTAGCCTCTAGTAAATCACAAGTTGTTTTGACCTTGGATAGATATTCTCTCATAGTATGATCATCCTTTCTGATGTTTTGAAGCTGTCTTTTATGATACATGACTTTGGCTGCAGATTGAGTGTTGAAAACTTTTTCCACATTAGTCCATATTTCATTAGCATTTTTACATCCAATTACATGAGACGGTAGATTTATACTTATTGATGAGAGCAACCATGAACATATGAGTCTATCTTGTCTATGATACTTCACATATTCTTCGTTACTGACAACTTTATTTTCTCGATCAGTGATACATTTTGGTGGAATTGGGATAGTTCCAAGAATGAACCCTTCGAGACCATATCCTTGGATTGCAATCCCGACCTGAAGTATCCACAAATATAATTATCCTAATCCAAATGAACTGTAACAAGTTGACTTTGTGGGCTGATGATGGTTTTGATTAACTTATTTGTAGCTGATCCAGTCTGTTGAGAGTTGCTTACAATAACAGATGTAGCTAAATTTGTTTCATCACATATGATGATTTTGAAGGCAAACGAATGCTGGTAAAAAGGGAACTGAGGGAATTCAAAAAGGAAAACCGAGGAAATTCAATTAATCTTGATCAAGATTTGTGTCTCTGAAGACAATAGATGATAACCAAACAGGTTTGATGCAACTGTGAGGCTTGGATGCTTATTAGATTGAGATATGATCTGATATGCTTTGCTGGATGACACTTTCTTTGAACTTTTGTGATCTGTTCTTGTTTCTTAATCTAAATTTGATTGTTTTTTATTGTTTTTCTTCAAGATTTGATAAAGTGGTCTTGATGCAGCCGAATTTCTTGAATTCTGGCGAGGCACAATACTCCTTTGTTGAATCTGCTTAGAGATTTGAATCTCTGATGAGAAGAAAAACTCAAATGATGAAAATTATCTGATTGAGTTTTAATCTCCAAAAAAAATTGCTGTGAAGCAATGCAGCTCCGGTACCATAAAAGATTTTGATATAAACCGATACTCTTTACAAAAATTGATGTGAATAAAATGATACACATGGGCATTTATATTATTCATTACGAGTGTCACGGCACGCGCTTCGCGCGTGAATTATTTTCTTTATAAATTGTATATGTTTAAATCAGTTTAAAAAATATATATTTTCAAGTGATATTAATATTTGTAAAGAAGCATTCTGAATCTATAAAGGAAGTTTAATTTTGGATCTTATTTTTAGAAGCGTTTTAAATTTGTAAAGCATGTTTTATTGTTAGATCCTACTTTTATGGGTGTTTGAATTTGTAAAATAAGTTTAATATTAGATCATATTTGTAAAATAAGTTTAATATTAGATTAAGTGATTAAGATTTAATAATATGTAGGGGGCGTTTTTGATAGTTCACGTTGATACCAAAAAAGCGTAACACCAAAGCTATTACACCTATTAATAAAGATGTTATATGTTGCTGGGCTTTAAGATCGGCCCGCATGTGTTAACCCGCTTGCTTCACTTGAAATATTAAGACTTGGTTTCTGGTGTCTGTAGAATACACAACATACTTCATTTATTTGAGGTTTCACTTTTAATTCACTTATATAAGCTTGAACTGCATATAATATGTCGTACAATTGATGAATTCTATGTTGGTAATTTTGTCCAATATTTAAAGGTTAGGGGAAATTATATTTTCTTTTCTTCCACGGAAATGCAAAAGTAGTAATATTTTTCATGAGTTCTAACCAGCTGGCCTTTGATTTCATGTCCTTGTGTTTTTCTTACATTCAATAAACAGATGGTGATAGTCTGATGGTTATATGAAAATTTTATTGACTCGGTTTGTTGATTTTAATTTGATTTACTTCACTATATTATTACATATTAATGCTCTTTAAGTTTTGTATTATAGCGGTTTTTTATATGATCATATAATCTGGTCTAATTTGCTTGGTTCAGATCGTGGGTTACTTATCCTATAGAAGCACTAATTTCTCATTACATATATATTCTTGCAAAAGATGTGAATTTACTATATATACCATTCATGCAGGCTGACATAGACAACAGTGGCACCATAGATTATGGAGAATTTATAGCAGCTACCGTGCACATGAATAAATTGGAAAGAGAAGAAAATTTGATAAACGCTTTCTCGTTTTTTGATAAAGATGGGAGCAGTTATATCACAATTGATGAACTTTCCCAAGCATGCAAGGATTTTGGACTGGGTGAAGTTCATCTTGATGACATGATCAAAGAAATTGATCGGAACAATTAATGTATGTTCAAATCCTTTTTGTCTATGCAAAGAAAGCTCTAGTATAAAAAGAAACATTTTTTTCCAATTATTCAAATAGAATTATTTGAAAGAATATTGTAAAATGCAATGATGTATGTGCAAATAGATTATGGTGAATTTGCGGCTATGATGAGGAAGGGAACACGAGAAAGCGCACCGGTTGCAAGGAGAACTATGAGTAGCAATCGGAATGTCAATCTGAAAGATGCGCTTAGAGCCGCGGAATAACATAATGGCTTAATTTGATGCTTTTAAGTTAAATTTTTTATGTCAGGTGTAAATGCTCCATTGAATTTATTACTTTTTACAGTGAGTAGAGATAGTGAGTTGTTAAGAGTAAAAGCGTAAAACTTACTATGCTTATTTTGAGATACACTGTCTTGGGAACCGTTGAATTTTAGTGGTGCATACCGGACTCCCGTAACTGTTGAACTTTAGTGATGTGACTATTTGCATAGACAAAAGCACATCATACAAAGCCATGATTGTGTATGGAAAACCTCTTGTACTTCTTTTTTTGGCTATGTCTGCAAATTTAGCGTCCGTGTGTCTATCTATTTTGTCTTTAAATGTGAAATCATTATGTTTGAATATGATATATGTTGTTAATTGCGTGTTTGACATTGTCAGAATAAATGATAATATTGCGATGTATGATTGACTGAAAAGAACCAGTTAAAAGGCTGTAAAACAATCCATAAATGTCGTTGCAAGTTGTGAGAAAATTACACTTTATCAAATGTCGTAGCTCAATCTTCGTAAATTCGTTAAGATTATCAAGTCGTCGCGATGTCGTCGCGAAATGTCACACTCAACTGGTCGTTACTTGGTCGTTGCAAAACTGTCGGTAAATTATGACATCGTTGTGGCGCGGAAAAAATAAAGTATTATGTTCATGTTATCATTACACGTTCAATTGAAATTGATGACAAATTACAATAAATATGTTTTGTTGAAACTTTACAATCGAACGGTCAGCATTTCATCGTCGTTGTGCGGTTATACTAGTAAAATATAACGTACTACCATAGGGTCAACTTACAGGAGGATAACTTCTCTAAATTCAATGCTTTTTTGCACGTTTATTTAAGATATAAAGTGACTAAGCTGTACTATATTTTAGCTTTACCTTGCATCATCGAATCATATTTTGCCATTTTAATCAATCAAATACACTACGCAAATATCAAATATGTGTTCCTCCACTTGGCTTGCATTTAAATAATTGGTTGATCAAGTTCCACTCTCTCTTTTGATTGAGCGTTTCCAACTAGAATTAATTAACTATTGCATCAAAGTTTTTATTGACCAGAATTAATTGATCTATGAAATGGTTACTATATCACGTGACCTCTGGGGCTTTGTATACAAATATCTTTCGTTGACTTTTGGAACAACTTATATCTAATCAAGGTTATTTTAAAATTATTATTTTCACCCCCTTTTTATAATACGCAAGTTGCATAGATCAGGCTGGGCGTGAATAGACTCGATTTGGAGTCAAACCATGTGAACAAACACCGTAGTTATTCTCTTACGAGGTTCTGTTTCAGTTAGATTTCATGAGAATAGAGTTTGGTCTAGGTTCAGTTCGATTTGGATCAGTATTACACTTTTTTTTTTTTTTGAAACCCAAGAGAACCTGGTGGGCCGGTAAACTCCTGAGAATGGTATAGTAAAGTCGTCCGCTGATCCAAGCCCCCATACCATGAGTAAATTTATATAGGATAAGAAAACACATGGTAGGAATCGAATCTGGGTCTTTTTACCAGAACCCAAAGCTCATTTCCACTGCGCCGCACCCGCGGACAATCAGTATTACACTTGTTTGAACAGTTTCAATAATTTTTGAACAAATGAGTAAACAGATTAAAGAAAGATTGGCACACAATTTCACCAACAATCAAAGTGTTCAATAAGACGCGTTACTCAACGAAATAAAATTGCAAATTAAAATAAAAATAATTAAAAGTTGGTTTATAATGTAGGCAACCAGATTAAATGTCCATGGCTAAATATATTTATATTACATTAATGTCTCACTAAAACACATACACACACATCAAACATCTTACACTATATACCTTGTTAGTAGATCTTTCACGATTTTCTTCTTGTTTTCTTAGAATTTTAGAAATACCGCTCCCTCCTTAATTTGCCTCATTTTTTCGCAGTATAGATATCCAACAAAAACATTATTCTTATACTATATATTCTATCTATCTATTTTATTCTATTACATATAAAAGAAAATAAGCGACTATTTGAATTTTTGCTTCTCATTCACTAGCATTCAGAATCCTCTTATTTTCTTAATTTGTCTTATACTATATACCTTATCAGCAGATCTCTCGAGACTTTATTCATAATTTCTTAGAATTTCAGAAATAAAATACCGTTTTCTCCTTAATTTGCCTCATTCTTCGCAATATAGATCTCCAACAATAATATTATTCTTATACTATCTATTCTATCTATCTATTCTAATCTATTACATATAAATGAAAATAAGCGACTATTTGAATTCTTGCTTCTCATTCACTAACATTTAGAATCCTCTTCTCTCCTTAATTTGAGAAAAAAATTTCACGTACCCTTAATAATTATTATCACTTCAATCCGACAAATAAATTTCCATTATACTTGAAAAATCATAACAATATGACCTTTCATTTTCTATTTCATCTACTCAGTAATATATTCCATCTTCATTTTCCAATCTTACTTTCATTTTCTTATCATCTTTATTTAATTTCATCTGCTCAAATGTATTTTTCACTTTCATTTCCCCATTTTACTTTCATTTTCACCCCTTCATCAACTCTTTTGTTTTCTTTCCTTTACATCCAAGTGCAAAGTTTGTCTCTTTCGTTGGTTGAGTTTTCTTCTAACTTTGGTTGTAATCGTAGAATTACGTTTTCCATCATTAATGGAATGAGTTAGGTACGTAATATTTTATTTTATTCTATATTAGTTTGATTCAAGGGATTAATGTTGGCCTCTTCAATAAATTAATATGTAAAATAAAACAATACTTAGTTTCCAACAAGTAGTCAAGTTAAAAGATATCATTTTTCTAAAAGTTATTATAATTGTCTTCTTTAGTTGTAGGTAATCTGTTCGTTGAAATGTCAAGGTAAAGAAATTGGAAGGGATTTTACCTCAACATCCATGGTAAATTCAATACACATACTTTATTTTTGAATTTATTATATTTTTGTAAAAAAAATTCGTTAATTCTAATTGGCTTAATTTTTGTATCTATTCAATTGTATTGTTATATCTATATTAGTAACTTTTTGTCTCAATTCATTTCTCTTTTTTACTTTCATTTCCTCATTTTCTCCATCTAAAATAAAATTTAAATCCCTAAATAATATCTCCTATATTTTTTTACCTTTAAATTCAAATGGAAAGTTTGCTCCTTAGGTTGTTTTTGTTTTCTTCTAACTTTTGTTGTAGTTGTAGAATTCTATCTTCCACCTTTCGTAGAATGCGCCATGATTTTGGGTATGTAATATTTTATTTTGCTCTATGTTAACTTGGCTTATATGGATTAGTTTGACCTCTTAAGATATGATGTAAAATAAAACAAATGTGGTCCCTAACAAGTGATTATTTTTATAGATCTCTTCCATTTTTATATGGATTAGTTTGACCTCTTAAGATATGATGTAAAATAAAACAAATTTAGTCCCTAACAAGTCCCTAACAAATTTAGTCCCTAACAGATAATTTGTTCGTTGAAATATCAAAACAAAGATATTGGAAGAGATTTTGATTCAACTTCCATGGTAACTTCAGTACACATGGTTTTAATTAATTTTGGAATTTATTACATTTTAAATCAATATAGGCACCAGTTCTTATTTATCTTATTTGTCAAATTATTTTCTATTTCAATTCTTAAGTACATATAATAGTTTTCATGTTTCAACATAATGTAGTTGAAATTTCAATTTTTTGTTTTGATTACTTTAGATATTGTAGGATCGATTTCACCCTAGGGGGGATGAATAGGGTGATACTAATAATTATAAAAATTAATGCGGAAATATATGAAATAATCGTAGCACAGATAATAGCAGAATAATAAAAGCAGAAATAGAACAACACAGATTCACCCAACTTCGGCAAAACTCTGCCTACGTGCTGCCCTTAAGGTTTCTACTAGAAATTAAGTAGTCAGACGCTTACACATGTAAACTTACGACACCCGCTATCAACTAACCTAATTCTACGTTCAAAACCCTGCAACAACTCAGCCATTGAGTTGCGAATTCTCGAACTACACCACCGTAGTTCATTCACTAGTCACACGACTAGAATTTTATAAAAGTTTAAAAGTAAATTACAAAATAAAAACAGCTCAAAAACAAGAAACCCTAATTTTAAAAATAAAGCCCAATAGTATTTAAAAAACCGACCGAACGAAAATAGTGATACAAATATGTCCCCTTTTCTTTTTATATTATCGGCCGCTTTCTCTTTCGTTCAGTCCTTTGTTCCACTTTCAACAATTTAGGTCTTCTGGAAATTTGAAACTGCCGATTCCAGTTGATCGATTGAATTGATATTTTCGCGTTGATTGCTTTGTCGATCGATCGTCTTGCTTTGACTCCACTCGGCTGCTTCAATTTGGCAAGTTCGAATTGAATAATTCTGGTATGTGATTTCCTTTATTACTCTCGTTGTTATGCTTGAACTCAATGCTGTATGCCGATGATGTTAATGGTATTTATAGGGAATAAAACCCTAAATTATCGTTCGAATATATTATTTGAATTCGCCTGATAATTTAGCTTGGCCATTCGATTTTACTTGAATACGTGTGATTTGTTTAGACCGGTTCAATTCGAATATTTCTTTGCTTGATTATCACGGCTTGCGTTTGCTTTGGATTTGGTTCCGTTCTTTTCTCCGTTGACATCTCTGATTTCGGCACTTTGAATTTTTGAGATAATTGACTTGGTTAATTTCTTTTATGACTTGTTCATTTGTGTTTTACCTGCTAGTTACCTTCCTTGACTGGTTAATGACCCACGACTTGATTTGTGTTCTTTCATCTCTGCTGGCAGTTTTGACTTGAGATATTGACATTCGAATTTTTATGAATTGCTTTGGTCAGTTCCTATGGCTACGTGTGAATTGCTTCTCTTTACTGCTGGCAATTGTTATTCGAACTCCACTTGAGTCATGCTGTCACCACTCACCACTGCCTGTTACACATGGCTTCACTCAATTCATATTGTCAGTTGTTTGTTGCTTCATTAATTCACTGGTGGTTTGTATATTTTATTCTGGTTGAAGTTGTTGTTAGTCTCATGATCAAATTGTTTTCATGCCTGAATGTAGTTTGTTTACACTTGTTTCTTGTCTGGTGATTCTCTGGCATCATCCTTTGAAACTATTTGCTCATACTTTGTTGCACATGTATATACATGTTGCTTCACTGTTCTTTGCACCGGTACTGTTCCACTTTGTTGCATTGCATCATATGCTTTGCTGTAGCTTGATTGTTTGCAATATTGAGATGGTTTGATTTTCACATATGCATATGTATATACAGTGTTACCACTGTTGTCTTGACACATGCCATTTCTTTGAGTCTGGAGCTTGTTGTCCTTATTTGGTTGCCATTCACTTGTTTTCATGTGCACTGACCTGGTGTGGTGCACTTGTGTCATCACTGCTTATACCATCCATGCTTATAATTATTGTTCACTTATGGTTGTTGCTTTTCTCTTGATCTCTGTTGCAATGTTGTACTGACCCGGTGTCATTGATATTTGAGTTCATTGATGGCCTGTTGAGTGTTGTTGCCTTTGGTCATTGTATTCAAGTTGCCAGGTCTGGTTATGTTCATTTGTGTTCTGGTCTTCATGTATATGATGAACTGAAATGCCATGCACTGCATATATATACACACACACACACACACACACATGTGTGTGTGTGTGTATACATTTGTATATGTATATTTATAGTGATGTTGATGTATATCCAAGCTCCATTCATTTTGTATTATTCACTACCCTAGTCTTTTTCATTTGATGGTCTGACCATTTTGCTGTTGCACATTTCCTTGAGTCTGGTTGCTTCAAGTACAGTTCATTGTTGATTTGGGTCTGGTTTTGGATAATACTTCATGTATGCTGTCATGTGAACCATTGATTGTTGAGGCTATGTTGCGTGATTGCTTTGATCGAGCATTTTCACTTGTACATGACAATTTTGTGATGTTTTTGTATTGCACCTGAGTTGAATCCAGCCTCGGCTCGGGTTTGACCTTGTGCTCACCTGTCCCTACAGTTTTATCAAGTGTATATCGGTGTGCACGGCAATGTGGCATGTACAGTGATGCACTGTGCATGTCACAGATTGTTCGTGTTTGATGAATTCAAAACGAAAATGATGATGAACTACCCAAATAACCGAGGCAAATAATATTTTCAAAAACACACATTTTATTTTACACTGTAAAATATTTCTTTTACAATTTTACTGCCTCAATGTTTATTTTGCAGATAATTCAAATGCTGGATACAGATTTGAATATAGTTGAAGAACAAATATGAGTGAACAAGTGATATGTAGTAAGGTGCAAATGTAAATGACAGTTGTATAGTGAAAAAATTGTGTAGTGATTTGAAATTGTATTGTAATTGAAATTTTGTATATATATAGTGATAGCACAAATTTTGTACTATTCAAAAATTATAATAAAATATTTGTTTCAATAAAATATTTGTTTGAATTTAAATTTTATGTTATTTATTTTATTCAGCAAATATTTATTTAATTATGTGAAAATAAAATAGTACAATTACAAATACATTTAAATGAATATATATATATGTTTATTATCCTCAAACAAAATCATATACTAGCATATTCAACAATCTCCTCCTTTTGATGATAACAAACATATATTTAAGATTTTGAATATACTAGCATATTAAATGTATTTGGTCATTGATGAACTCTATTTGCTCCCCCTATTTGAATGCCCCCTCTCTACAACAAAGCTCCCCCTTCATATATGCATGAAAATAAATACAAATATTCGACCTTTATTTGCCAAAATCTTAACTTTTCTCTTCCCCTTTTATTATTAGCAAAAGAGTAATAGTGTTAGAAAAATAGAGATAAAGTGATAGACATTAATATACCATTAATACCCAATAGAGTATAAATATTAAACTTCAATAAAAAATCAAACAAAATCATAAATACTCTGTTAGGCGCATATTCCACTTTAGAGTGATAGGGGTGATGTCGGCATATAAAACCATATAGTTGTGTCTATTTGTGGTACATTTATATCAGGAATTCGAATATCTACTAACCATGCATAACCGTTAAGACTTTTGAATGAGATTAGTAGTATTCCCAATTTTTATATAAAAAAATGAATTTCAAGCATCTTCTAACCACGCATAACTGTAAGGACTTTTAAATGGGATTAGAATCAACTCGTCTATTTAATAACCAATTTTGATATGTGTTCCATACATGCATAACATGATGACTTTTAAATGAGCATGAAAGCACATAAACAAATATTCCAAGTAATTCACTCATGCATAACCGTGAGGACTTTTAAATGAGAGTGAATACTTTGGATGTTATTTTTTATAAAAATAAATAAAATAAAAACGAATAATTTACTGTTTAAAATACTACATCTTGACATACTATATTGGATTTTGATGAGTAATGGTCGTTAGAAATATGATAGAAATAGAGATGGTCATGGAACTTTTACCAACAAAAGTTATTACAAATCTTATTTAAATTTTTAAAGAAATTTACTAAATATACTGTCTCAAGTCATAATATATGATTAATATCAACACTCATCATTTATATTTCAGTCACTATTTATCTTTTGATAATCAGTAGGGAGTCAGATTAGTTAACATAGGCATTTAAGATCAAAATCAAAAATATAGAATCAAATTTATAAAATTCCTAAACTGAGACGAAGTCAACAAAAACTATTTTCTGAAAGGGGTTTTGTAAAAATGTCTACCAATTGAGAATCGGTTGAAATAAAATTTATGCAGATATTTTCTTTGGAAATATGATCTCTAATAAAATGATGTCTAACATCTATATGTTTTGTTCGTGAGTGATGTACAAGATTATTTGTGAGATCAATTGCACTTGCTATCACACATTAGTGGTACATGTTTAAAATTTAGACCATAGTCTTGCAAAGTTTGTATCATCCATAAAATTTGAGCAGAGCAACCACTTAGAGCAATATACTCTGCCTCATGGTGGATAATGCAATACAATTCTGTTTTCTACTTGACCATGCAACTAACGAATGTCCTAACATAAAACACGTTCCACTAGTACTTTTTCTATCAACTAGACTTCCAGTATAATCTGCATCTGAATATCCTTTTAATTCAAAGTTATCATTGGTTGGATACCAAAGACCAAAATGTAGGGTGTGCAACAGATATTTTATAATCCTTTTAACAACTTTTAAATGAGATTCTTTTGGATTTGATTGAAATCGTGCACATAAGCAGACTGAAAACATGATGTCAGGTGTAGAAGCAGTAAGATAAAGAAGTGATCCAATTATACCTTGATATTGCTTTTGATCAACTGCCTTACCTTTTTCATCCTTGTCAAGTTTAATTGTTGTGCTCATGGGGGTTTTTGCAGGTTTAGCATCTTTCAATCCAAATTTGTCGACAAGTTCCCTAATATATTTCGTTTGAGAGATGAATGTACCTTCATCGCTTTGTTTGATTTGAAATCCTAAAAAGAATTTTAACTCTCCAACCAAGCTCATTTCAAACTTCTCCTGCATGAATTTTTTAAATTTCTCATACAACTAGTTGTTAGTGGCACCATAAATAATGTCATCAACATATATTTGAACAATCAAAAGATCATCATTTTCATGCAATAGAAATAGTGTGGTGTCTACACAGCCCTTTTTGAACCCATTTTCAAGGAGATAAGTGCTAAGACATTCATACCAAGCTCTAAGGGCATGTTTTAATCCATATAATGCTCTCTTAAGTTTATATACATGGTTAGGGTATTCATGACTTTCAAAACCTTCTGGTTGTTCAACAAATACATCTTCTTTCAAAATTCCGTTAATAAAAGCACTTTTAATATCCATTTGTCTTAGTTAAAATCCTTTATAGCAAGCAAAAGCTAACAATATCCTAATGGATTCTAGTCTTGCTACTGGTGCAAAAGTTTCATCAAAATTAATTCCTTCAATTTGATTATAACCTTTAGCAACTAACCTAGCTTTATTCCTAATCACATTTCCAGATTCATCAAATTTATTTTTAAAAATCCATTTTGTTCCTACGACTAGATAATCATTAGGTCTAGGTGCTAGAGTCCAAACATCATTTCGCTCAAATTGATTTAGCTCTTCTTGCATAGCCATAAACCAATTTTCATCATTAAGAGCCGTATCTATGTCTTTGGGTTCAATTTCTGGAATAAATCCACTGTATAGACATAAATCACACAAATTTCTAAAGGAGGAACGAGTTTGAACACCTGTGATAGGATTTCCTATTACCAATTCTGGAGGATGATCTGCTTTGAATTTCAATCTCTCTGGATCCAGATTTCTTCGGACTTCTTTTGTGGTTGTAGTTTCTTTTGGTTTTTCATTTTCATCTTTTTCGTTCTCCTCTTCAACATTGCTTTTGATTGTTTCCTTGTTTTGATCATCAATACCTTCATCAAATTTCATATTGATTGACTCCATGATTGTTCTTGTCCTTTTGTTGTATACTCTATAAGCATTGCTTCTGGAAGAGTATCCCATGAACATGCCCTCGTCAGCTTTTGGTTCAAATTATCCTAATTGATCACCTGTATTGAGGATATAACACGGACACCCAAAAACTTTGAAGTAAGCAATGTTTGGTTTATTTTTGAACCATAGCTCGTAGGGTGTTTTCTTAAGAATTGGTCTAATCATAACTCTATTCATTACATAACAGGTTGTATTTACTGCCTCTGCCCAAAAGAACAAGGGTAGTTCATACACATTTATCATAGATCTAGCCAACTCTTGTAATATTCGATTCTTTCTCTCGACTACCCCATTTTGTTATGGAGTACGTGGAGCAGAGAATTCATGTTTAAATCCATTTTCATCACAAAAATTTTCAAATTCTCCACCATGATCACTTCTTAGCGGAATGATAGAAACTCCTTTTTCATTTTGAACCAATTTTGTGAATTTAGTGAAGTATGAGAAAGTTTCTGATTTTTTAGCTAAGAAGTATACCCATGTATATATTGAATAATCATCAACCAACACAAAAAAATATTTCTTACCACCTAAACTTGCAATATCGTTAGGTCCAAACAGATCCATATGAACTAGTTCAAGGATTCTAGAAGTACCTACAGTGTTCTTTGTATGAAAGGATGATTTTTTAAGTTTTCCCATAGTACATGCTTTACATAAACTTTCTGTTTTGAAATCATGAGATGGTAAACCTCTTACCATGTATTTTCTTTTTAATTTGTTTAACAGATTCATACTAGCATGTCCTAATCTTATGTGCCATAAGTTTACTTCTACATCCTTAGCTATCAGACATTTTGAAAGAGCGAGATCATCAAAAGTTAGAGAATATATATTACCATTCCTTTTACCTAAAAACAATATTTCTTTAGATGATTGATCAACAATTTTGCACAAGTCAGCGTCAAAAATAACATTCATTCCCTTATCACATAGCTGGCTGATTGAAATCAAGTTGTGGTGTAGATTTTCAACATATAATACGTCATTTAAGATAAATGTACTGTTACCTGCTTTACCTTTACCGATAATTCTACATTTGTCATTGTTACCCATTGTGACTCTTCCACCTTTGTACTTCTCTAGGCTAAGGAACTTTGATTTGTCGCTTGTTATGTGCCTGGAACAGCCAGAATCCAGATACCATTGTTGTTGTTCCTTAGCCTTCCAACATACCTACACAAGAAAATAATTTAGTGACCTATTTGTTTTTATAGGTCCATTATTGTTAGTGACAAAAGATTTTGAAAAATATGTTTGTGTAGACCCGAGACAATCTATATTTATTCCTTTTGGCACCCAAATTTGTTTTACTTTAAGGGATTTTATATTTGTACCTTTTAGAACCCAAATTGGTATGGTTTTCACGTGTTTGGATCTATACCAACACTTATTGTGATTGTGTCCAGATTTTCCACAAATTGTGCACTTGGAATTTACTTGATTAATTTCACTACCAACACGTTTAGATTGAGTATACCCAAGTGATAGAATGCGGATTAAGGATCTTAAGGCTAGAATTAACACTAGAGGGGGGTGAATAGTGTTTTAAGAAATTTACTAATCTTTTTTAGTTTATCTTAATTTGTTAACAGTGTATACACTAATCAGACACAGATATGAACACAGAATCAAACATAGATGCAAATATAAAGTAAAAGCAGTAAAGGAAAGAACACACCGGATTTTATACTGGTTTGGAGTTACCCTACATCCAGTCCCGCAACACAAGTACGGATTTCCTTTCAAAAACAATTCTTACAAATACAACCCTCGGTTTCAAGGCTACGAGGTACACCCTCTAGAATCACAATCCTCTAGGTAGAGATACTTGATTTCCGGGGAAACAAGTTCACCCAATTGATTTCCAGGGCTACAATCACACCTTCTCTCACTCAATTGATTACAAAAAGTATATAACTCAGATTAGCACTTGGATCTTGTAGAGATAGTGGAGAGAATCAAAACCAGAAATTATCTAGTTTGATTCGATATTGATTTCGGCAGAGTAATGGTGTAATTTGTAAATAAGAAAGTGGAGAAGAAGAAGAGAAGTTAAATCAGAGAAAAAAAAGATTAAAATTCGTTGAAAACATCCTTTATTTATAGTAGATCAATAGCCATGTCCATTGGTGAAGGGATGTGGCGAATATACACTTCTTTTAAAAAGCAATTTAACTGTCACCTTGTCGACAGGGGTACATGTGACCATGTCGACATGCCCTTGTATTTTTTGGTGATTTGTTTTTCTTTGAAAATAATTTCTATATTATATTATACTTATATTTAAACTTTATAAATATACTTATATATAGTTATAATACATAAATAACTATAGAGAACAATATTAAAATATATATAATAATTTTCTACACTTTTATATTTAAATCTTTAGTATAAATATATAAAACAGCTAAATATATTAATATCAAAATTGTAGTTTAAAAACTTAGGATAATAATTTAAAATCAAAGATATTTAAAATTAAGGATATTTAAAACTAAGGATATTTTTGAGGCTAAAATATATTGAAAAACCAGGACAGATGATTTTGGTTTTTAAATAGGAATATTTAAAATCATTTTGAAAAACAAGCTATATATTTTGAAAATCATTTTGAAATAAAAGTAAGTGGATACAAAAAGATGTTACACTAGATTTTTCGTAGGTTCCATCCTACTTAGGGTTCCATCCCTTTAACGAGCACGAAGTGGATTCCATTCCACGAATAAAATAGATTTTAAGATGTCAGTGCCTTTCTATGAGTTTTAACAATATTCCTAACTATATAACTTATCTTGGAAACTTGAACTCTTGAAATTCTTGATACTCATGAGTCTTGAATCTTGATATCTTCAATCTTTGATCTTGAATCTTTATACTGTACAGTTCTTTATTCTTTAGTACATGCAAACATATCTATATATATCTACACAATAATGTTAGTATTATATATTTTATAATCTAATTCTAAGTAAGGTTGTTGTCATCAAAACCAACTCCTCATGGACTAACAATCTCCCCCTTTTTGATGATGACAACCTTTGTTTATAAAATATCACTTCTATCCTAATACTTCTAATAACTCCCCCTTAATCTATGCCTAACTATCCTATTTTATACTTCTCCCCCTTTGTCATCAACAAAAACCATATAACTCCATAATTATAATACTATATAACTCTATATAACTCCCCCTGAAACTAAGACTACATTACTTGTGATTATAATGATAGTGTTATAATACATAATCAATACTTAATTTTAAACTAAACTCATAATAACTACTTTTCCTAACTACTAAACTATTTATTCAAAAGATAAGAGAATATACGAATAAGAGAACACAATTTATTTATTCATAATGAAGTTTTTTAATAAAAATAGATAATTAAACTGATAATCATGATAACTTAAAAGATCATATATTATTAATACTAATCATATGTATGTTATATTTTACACACATAATATCAATCCATACTAAGTCAAATTCAAGCAAATCAAACCAAACCCTAATTAAGCAAGCAAACAAATAAAAATTAAACAAAGTTAATCAAATATTATGAGGAACATCAACCCATCCTTCTTCTCCAAAGATAGGGTCTTGTTTGATGGCATCCCAATTCTCATTATCAACAGAGAGAGAAACGGGAGGATGTGCTTCATTATCATCCTTGTGCAGGGAGGAAATCATCCATCGAATTGCTTCGAAATGCCTTTCTTGCTCCTTGATCATCTGCATTTGACTCAATTCTAAGTGACGCTGATTACGGAGAATGATAGAGAGAATATTCTTGAAGGATTTAAGAGTTTCTTCAAGATTTTCAGATAAATTGTGAATAGGATCGGCCATTTTTGTGAAAAAGAGAAGTGATATAGATAGAATAGATAAGTAATGATTTTGAGTAAAGATTTCTGGAAGAGAACATGTATTTATAGGTGTAAATTTCGTTTTTTAATGAATAGCCACAAGTTAGTTATTTAAAATTCAAAAATTAAAATGAAAAGACACTTCGAATTTTAAGCATGTCGACAGGGTGCCTTCGGGGGTTGTCGACAGGATCATCTGTGTTTTGAAGACTTGTTTTTTATTTTGAATAAATGTATATATATATTTATATATATATCATATTAACAGTTATTCTAGAGATGAAATAAGCTAGATAACAGAAAGAACTTCAACATTAATTCAAACTGGAATGATACATAGATTAAACAACATGAAATACAATAACATTCAAACTTAAACAACTACGACAGGGTATGAAAAGATAGATCTAATTGGAGGATGATGAGGATGATGAAAGGTTAAACTTCTTGCTAACTTTTGGGAAGAACTTGTTCATCTTTGAAGACATTTTATCCAACTTTTTACTAATGGATCTCTTAAGTGTCCGTTGATTCTCCACAATTATCTTTTGGTTTTGGATAATCATCTTGTTGGTTGGTTTGGAGGTGTAATCAATACTTTCAAGAGATGTTTCACCTTCCTCTTCTTCTTCTTGAATATCCATTTCATCCCCTTCTTCTTCTTCTTCTTCTTCTTCTTCTTCTTCTCCTTCATCCATTTCTTCGTGAGCTAAACGCTCTTCCTTTTCCACAAGGGATTCATAAGGTTGAAAGATGTATGGAATTTTCATAACTGAGATATTGGAATGATTGAAATTTTTTCTAGAAATGAACTCCTCTCCTTTAAAATTCACTCCAAAATAGTTGAAAATTCTAGTAAGGTAAATTCCATGATATAAAATCTTTTCTCCCATTTCCAAGTTCTTAGGCCGAAATTCATCCAAAATAACTTGAACCCAATTAATATCATAGTTTCCAAAAAGAGCGAAAAGAGCTTTACAAACTTTTGAAATAGGATTATTAAAACTTCCCGATCTCGGGGTCAAAGTGTGTTGCAAAAGAAGGCTCACAATTTTTGCTTTTGGACGAAAATTGCGGTTTATAAAATCAAAGTTTTCGTCACTTTCAAAAATCTGATGGAAAGTCTCACGATCACTTTCATTAAAATTGAAATTTGAAAGATCCATACCCGTACACTTACAATTTAGAATCGCTCCCAAAACATCACAATTTAAAAAAAATTTGAGTGTCTTTTACACTACTCCAAATTTCATCATCGTTTCCTTGATAAAAGCCACGATTAAGATTTGCATAAAACATTTTCACAAGATTTGGGTAGCATACAAAATCATTTTGAGAATCATCAACAAGACTTAAAATGTTGTTGCTAACGCAAAGAGAATCGATTTCATAAGAAGCGAAATCGCGGAAAATTGCAAACTTTCCGGGATGAACTTTTCCATAATTAGCATACCCAATATAGGCTTTGATTGCTTCCGGATCATAAAAGAGGTGTTCTTTTAAGGTTTTGGAGAGTCTCATAGTTGATGGAGTACTTGAGGAGGCCATTGATGTAGAAAGAAGAGAGCTTGAGTTATGAAGAAAGAGTTTGAATTTGAAAAGTTAAGTGAAAAGATGAGATAAATGATAGTACATAAATAGAAATTAAATGGACAGTTTCTCTGGTCAAAAAGTGTCCTTTCAGAGTCTCGAATGGTGTGAAAGAGTGAAGGAAAATACAAGCATTTGAATTCAAAATTTGAATTTCAAATTTTCTATACCATGTCGACAGGTAGAGATGGACCCATGTCGACAGGTATCCGTAAATTTTGATGACTAGATACTTTTATATAATGTAATATTTATATATATATATATATATCTATTATTTTAATGTCAATATAATATCTGGAATATTACTAAGACTCATAAAATATTATAATATTATTAAAAATAAAAATAATAATAAAATAATATAAAAAATTAAAATTCAAACGACACATCAATTCAAAAACAACCAATCAATCTATCAATTCAAGTATGCAATTTCAGCCAATGTATTGTAAACGTGTACCTTTTTCAGAGTCCGTGTCTTTGGTATCGACTAAATCGAAAATTGCTGTGAAACACAGATTTGAATTATCTTTCTTCTATTCATCGTCGCTAGAGGATGAGTCAGAGTCATCTAGAGTAGCAGTGAATGCACGTTTCCATTTCTTTGCAGAATCATTGTTTGTAGGAGGGTTTTGCTTATCTGGATGCGGACAGTCTCTTTTGATATGACCTGGTTCGTCACAATTGAAGCATTTGATAAAGTTTGGTACTGTAGTCTGATTACCGGAATTCTTAAAGTTGTTTCTCTTGGAACTATTCAATTTTTGTACTTCAGGAATTTTCTAAAATTCCTGGTCATAAATGCTATCTCTTCATCATTATCACTGTTTGAGTCTGATTCGTCGATTAATGCATTGAATGCCATTGATTTCTTTTCAGATGCTTTGCTTTCTCTTCTCCCGATCATTTGAACTTCAAACGACATTAGATTTCCAATCAATTCTTCTATCTTTAAAGTACTGATGTCATTTGCCTCTTCAATTGCAAGTGTCTTTTGATCCCATTCTGGAGTGAGAGAATTTAAAAAATTTCTGACCTGATCTTCTTCCGAAAATTCCTTTCCCAAAGATATTAAAGAATGCACAATATCTTGAAATCGACTATACATATCTGAAATAGACTCATTAGTATTCATTTTAAATAACTGAAACTGATTTGTGAGCATGGAAATTTTGGTCTGTTTAACTTTGCTTGTTCCTTCGTGAGTTACTTGCAAAGTTTTCCAGATTTCATATGCAGACTTACAAACTGACACTCTATTAAATTCATTTCTTTCAAGTGAACAAAACAGAATATTCATTGCTTTAGAATTATTTTGTGCAACAGTCTTTTGCTCAGTGGTCCACTGTGAAAAATTAGTTGTGGGTTCAGAATATTCAGTTTGTGTGATATTCCAAGTATCTAATCCTACAGATTGTAAATATATTTTCATCCTACATGCCCAATATGCATAGTTACTGCCATTAAAAAGTGGTGGTCTGGCAGTAGACTGACCTTCTACAAATGAACTAGTGACAGGGATACTAGTGTTAATAACAGTACCAATGTTGGTAGCCATTTTGAAAATTTTTCAAAAAACAGATTATGAAACTTTTGAAAACCTTGCTCCGATACCAATTGATAGAATGCGGATTAAGGATCTTAAGGCTAGAATTAACACTAGAGGGGGGTGAATAGTGTTTTAAGAAATTTGTTAATCTTTTTTAGTTTATCTTAATTTGTTAACAATGTATACACTAATCAGACACAGATATGAACACAAAATCAAACACAGATGCAAATATAAAGTAAAAGCAGTAAAGGAAAGAACACACCGGATTTTATACTGGTTCGGAGTTACCCTACATCCAGTCCCGCAATACAAGTACGGATTTCCTTTCAAAAACAATTCTTACAAATACAACCCTCGGTTTCAAGGCTACGAGGTACACCCTCCAGAATCACAATCCTTCGGGTAGAGATACTTGATTTCCGGGGCAACAAGTTCACCCAATTGATTTCCAGGGCTACAATCACACCTTCTCTCGCTCAATTGATTACAAAAAGTCTATAACTCAGATTAGCACTTGGATCTTGTATAGATAGTGGAGAGAATCAAAACCAGAAATTATCTAGTTTGATTCGATATTGATTTCGGCAGAGTAATGGTGTAATTTGTAAATAAGAAAGTGGAGAAGAAGAAGAGAAGTTAAATCAGAGAAAAAAATGATTAAAATTCGTTGAAAACATCCTTTATTTATAGTAGATCAATAGCCATGTCCATTGGTGAAGGGATGTGGCGAATAGACACTTCTTTTAAAAAACAACATAATCGTCACCATGTCGACAGGGGTACATGTGACCATGTCGACATGCCCTTGTATTTTTTGGTGATTTGTTTTTCTTTGAAAATAATTTCTATATTATATTATACTTATATTTAAACTTTATAAATATACTTATATATAGTTATAATACATAAATAACTATAGAGAACAATATTAAAATATATATAATAATTTTCTACACTTTTATATTTAAATATTAAGTATAAATATATAAAACAGCTAAATATATTAATATCAAAATTGTAGTTTAAAAACTTAGGATAATAATTTAAAATCAAAGATATTTAAAATTAAGGATATTTAAAACTAAGGATATTTTTTAGGCTAAAATATATTGAAAAACCAGGACAGATGATTTTGGTTTTTAAACAGGAATATTTAAAATCATTTTGAAAAACAAGCTATATATTTTGAAAATCATTTTGAAATAAAAGTAAGTGGATACAAAAAGATGTTCCACTAGATTTTTTGTAGGTTCCATCCTACTTAGGGTTCCATCCCTTTAACGAGCACGAAGTGGATTCCATTCCACGAATAAAATAGATTTTAAGATGTCAGTGCCTTTCTATGAGTTTTAACAATATTCCTAACTATATAACTTATCTTGGAAACTTGAACTCTTGAAATTCTTGATACTCATGAGTCTTGAATCTTGATATCTTCAATCTTTGATCTTGAATCTTTATATTGTACAGTTCTTCATTCTTTAGTACCTGCAAACATATCTATATATATCTACACAATAATGTTAGTATTATATATTTTATAATCTAATTCTAAGTAAGGTTGTTGTCATCAAAACCAACTCCTCAAGGACTAACACCAAGTCCTTGTCAATCAATATTGACTGTTTGTTTTCCTATTAGCACATTCAGTGATTTTTCTCCTCTGGACAATTTTCCTAAAATTGTAGACAGTTGTTGGACTTGTGTTTTGAGTGATTCGTTTTCATTTAATAGCAAAGTGAACTTTTTAATAGAATTTTCTCTCCTGGTGTTTTCACTTTCTTTCAAAATTAGAATTTCATTTTCAAGTGATTTTATTTTAGTTTTTGATTTTTTTTTAATTTCTTCTTCAAGTGATGGACACTTATCACACTTAGGGCTCTTGATTTGATAGTTTTTAACCAATTAATCAAGCTGTTTATTTAATTCTATCAAACTATCTCTTTGTGATTCAATTATAGCGTACTTTTTCCTAAGTCGTTCAAAACAACCATTTACTTCATGAAAATATATAAGTAATTCCGAATGAGTAAGTTTTGATACCTCGTTTGGCTCGTCATCATCACTGTCAGTTATTTCTCCATATAGACACGGATTTGCTTTTTCACTCTCACTGCCAGTACTTTCATTTTTATCTTCATCACTTTCATCCCAAGTAGTAGCAAAACTTCTCCTTTTTGGTTTCTTTCCTTGGTTGAGTCGATTCTGAGGACAATTAGGTTTGATATGACCCGATTTATTACACTTGAGGCAAATAAACTCTTGTTTTCTGAGTTGTCTAGAACTTTGTTGATTCTGCTTCTCAGTTGATGATTTTTGGTTGGATTTCCATATTTGCGGTTCTACTTTTTGAATCTCTTTATTAGTAATGCCAGCTCAGCTTCACCATCACCATCATCATCTTCACTTTTAGTTGTTCCTTTGAGAGCTATTGATTTCTTTCGAGTATCACTTCCTTCACGTTCTTCCTTGAATTTCATTTCTAGCTCATAAGTGGTGAGATTTTCGATGAGTTCTTTGACTTTTATTTGTTTCAAATCTTTTGATTCTTGAATGGCAGTTACTTTCGCTTCAAAATTTCGTGGAAGAACTCTAAGAATTTTTCGAACTTTTTCCAACTTTGTGTATGATTTTCCGAGAGCTTTTGATTTGTATTCGAGATTGGAAAGTCGTCTATACATCTCTTTGATATTCTCATCCTTGGCCATTGTGAAGTTCTCGTATTCGCTACTAAGCATGGCAAGGTGAGACTCCTTGACTTGAGATGTTCCTTCATGAGTCACTTCAAGTGTGTGCCAGATTTCCTGCGCAGTTAGACAGTGTGAGATACGATTAAATTCAATTTGATCCAATGAACAAATAAAAGAATTCATAGCTTTAGCATTAGCATTCTGTGGCTTATTTTCAAGATCTGTCCATTGATCCATCGGTTTTTCTATTTCCTGATTATCTACCACTATAGTTGGTGTCCTATAACCTGTCTCAACAATATTCCAAGCATCAGTGGTTTTCAGAAAAATTTTCATTCTATTTTTCCACTAAGCATATTCACCATTGAACATAGGTGGTCTAACTATATACTGACCCTCATAAAAAGCATTATTAAAAGAAGCCATTTTTAAAAAATCAAATTTTTAAAAAACAGTAATTTGTTTTGGAAAATTCAAATTTTTAAAGCAAAAATTGGCTTTTGTTTCAAGCTCTGATACCACTTGTAGGATCGATTTCACCCTAGAGGGGGGGTGAATTGGGTGATACTAATAATTATAAAAATTAATGCGAAAATATGTAAAATAATTGCAGCACAGATAATAGTAGAATAATAAAAGCAGAAATAGAACAACATAGATTTACCCATCTTCGGCAAAACCCTGCCTACGTGCTGCCCCCAAGGTTTCTACTAGAAATTAAGTAGTCAGACGCTTACACACGTAAACTTGCGACACCCGTTATCGACTAACCTAACTCTACGCTCAAAACCCTACCATAACTCAGCCACTAAGTTGTGAATTCTCGAACTACACCACCGTAGTTTGTTCACTAGTCACACGACTATAATTTTATAAAAGTTTAAAAGTAAATTACAAAATAAAAACAACTCAAAAACAAGAAACCCTAATTTTAAAAATAAAGCCCAATAGTATATAAAAAACCAGCCCAACGAAAATAGTGATAAAAATATGTCCCCTTTTCTTTTTATATTATCGGTCGCTTTCTCTTTCGCTCAGTCCTTCGTTCCTCTTTCAACAATTTAGGGCTTCTGGAAATTTGAAACTGCCGATTCCAGTTGATCGATTGAATTGATATTTTCACGTTGATTGCTTTATCGATCGATCGTCTTGCTTTGACTTCACTCGGCTGCTTCAATTTGGCGAGTTCGAATTGAATAATTCTGGTATGTGATTTCCTTTATTACTCTCGTTGTTATGCTTGAACTCAATGCTGTATGCCGATGATGTTAATGGTATTTATAGGGAATAAAACCCTAAATTATCATTCGAATATATCATTTGAATTCGTCTGATAATTTAGCTTGGCCGTTCGATTTTACTTGAATACGTGTGATTTGTTTAGACTGGTTCAATTCGAATATTTCTTTGCTTGATTATCATGGCTTGCGTTTGCTTTGGATTTGGTTCCGTTCTTTTCTCCGTTGACATATCCGATTTCAGCACTTTGAATTTTTGAGATAATTGACTTGGTTAATTTCTTTTATGACTTGTTCATTTGTGTTTTACCTGCTAGTTACCTTCCTTGACTGGTTCATGACCCACGGCTTGATTTGTGTTCTTCAATCTCTGCTGGCATTTTTGACTTGAGATATTGACATTCGAATTTTTATGAATTGCTTTGGTCAGTTCTTATGGATTCATGTGAATTGCTTCTCTTTGCTGCTGGCAATTGTTATTCGAACTGCACTTGAGTCATGCTGTCACCACTGCCTATTACACATGGGTTCACTCAGTTCATATTGTCAGTTATTTGTTGCTTCATTAATTCAATGGTGGTTTGTATATTTTATTCTGGTTGAAGTTGTTGTTGGTCTCATGATCAAATTGTTTTCATGCCTGAATGTGCTTTGTGTACACTTGTGTCTTGTCTAGTGATTCTCTGGCATCATCCTTTGAAACAGTTTGCTCATACTTTGTTGCACATGTATATACATGTTGCTTCACTGTTCTTTGCACCAGTACTGTTCCACTTTGTTACACTACATCATGTGCTTTGTTGTAGCTTGATTGTTTGCAACATTGAGCTGGTCTGATTTTCACATATGCATATGTATATACAGTGTTACCATTGTTGTCTTGACACATGCCATTTCTTTGAGTTTGGAGCTTGTTGTCCTTATTTGGTTGCCATTCACTTGTTTTCATGTGCACTGACCTGGTGTAGTGCACTTGTGTCATCACTGCTTATACCATCCATGCTTATAATTATTGTTCACTTATGATTGTTGCTTTTCTTATGATCTCTATTGCAATTTTGTACTGACCTGGTGCCATTGATATTTGAGTTCATTGATGGCCTGTTGAGTGTTGTTGCCTTTGGTCATTGTATTCAAGTTGCCAGGTCTGGTTATGTTCATTTGTGTTCTGGTCTTCATGTATATGATAACCTGAAATGCTATGCACTACATATATATATATGTATACATATGTGTATATATATATATATATATATTTATGGTGATGTTGATGTATATCCAAGCTCCATTCATTTTGTATTATTCACTGCCCTCGTCTTGTTCATTTGATGGTCTGACCATTTTGCTGTTGCACATTTCCTTGAGTCTGGTTGCTTCGAGTACAGTTCATTGTTGATTTGGGTCTGGTTCTGGATAATACTTCATGTATGCTGTCATGTGAACCATTGACTGTTGAGGCTATGTTGCTTGATTGCTTTGATCGAGCATTTTCACTTGTACTTAACAATTTTGTGATGTTTTTGTATTGCACCTGAGTTGAATCCAGCCTCGGCTCGGGTTTGACCTTGTGCTCACCTGTCCCTGCAGTTTTATCAAGTGTATATCGGTGTGCACGGCCTTGTGGCATGTACAGTGATACACTATGCATGTCACAGGTTGTTCGTGTTTGATGAATTCAAAATGAAAATGATGATGAACTACCCAAATCACTGAGGCAAATAATACTTTCAAAGACACACATTTTATTTTACACTGCAAAATATTTCTTTTACAATTTTACTGCGTCAGTGTTTATTTTGCAGATAATTCAGATGCTGGATACAGATTGGAATATAGTTGAAGAACAAATATGAGTGAACGAGTGATATGTAGTGAGGTGCAAATGAAAATGACAGTTGTATAGTGAAAAAATTGTGTAGTGATTTGAAATTGTATTGTAATTGAAATTTTGTATATATATAGTGAGACCACAAATTTTGTACTATTCAAAAATTTTAATAAAATATTTGTTTGAATAAAATATCTGTTTGAATTTAAATTTTATGTTATTTATTTTATTTAGCAAATATTTATTTAATTATGTGAAAATAAAATAGTACAACAACAAATACATTTAAATGAATATATATATGTTTATTATCATCAAACAAAAATCATATACTAGCATATTCAATAGATATCCCTTTGTATTGATGATCGCTATTTTATCATATGAAGGATGATCTATGAGACAAAATGCTTATCTTGAAGTGTGGTGGGTATAATTTGATTTCTGTAACATGTTCTACTGGTAGATAACTTATGCATAAATCTATTTGTTCATTATTGATACGATTGATATTGCTTTATAAAGAATCTATTCTATTATATAGATAGATAGAAGTTCGATCATTGACTATCTATATTCTTTTTCTCTAATAATTTCAGAAACAAAATCCTAATTTTATTCAGTTTAAATCTTTATTATGCTAATTTCACATTAAAAAGTATTGATTTTCATTCACCACACTTTTTACCTTAATTATCCCTTCATAGTCTAATTAGCGTATTTCTTTCTCTTCTTTACACTTTTAGTATAATATTTTTTTGGAACTTCTTAGTTTATTTTTCATATTAGCTTTTTCTATATCATGTTTCATATTTGTTTTGATTTTCCCTCCTTCCCATTTTTATGTTCATATTATAACACAATTAAAAAACTGTATTCTCAATCTATATCGAACTAAGAATTCATTCCAAATAATTTTTTGATTGATGTTATTAGTTTCCAATCTTAGTAGAACTTAATTTAATTATTCAATAGCGCTTCACTTTTTTTACTCTCCTCAAATTTTGTTTGATTTTATTATTTTCAGCAGCTATATTTCTACTTATTGTTTTTAAGGATTGACTTTTATGTAATAAACAATATTTAAAAGTAAAAAATTATTTGTTTATTGGGTCAATTCAGCACAATTTAGAAGTTTGATCTTCATTTTTTTATTTTTTATTTATTTAATTTATAGTTACATTTTTTGTTTTTTCCTTCTACATTTCGAAATTCAAGTATTTTCTTCGAGTTTTATGTTTGAAAAATTATTTTTGAATTATTTTTGTTTCGATTAATATGACAATGAATTTAGTTTCCTTCATTTGTTTTATAGAAGGTTATTGGATTATAAATACGTGGATACATCTTCAAAATTTATTAAAAGTAAGATTGAATTATTATTTTCATTCTCAATTTTTGTGTCAAATTTGAATTTTATCTTATATTTATTCGATTTGTTTGATTATGAATTTTTTTCTTCCGTTATTTTGTAGGCCATCATTAGAGTATCAATATTTAGGTATCAAAGAACCCCAATTGTTCTGAATAATTCATTAGACGAAAAGTTGATCCATTTTTTTATTCTCAAACAAAAGCACATAAAATATCAAGTTGGATGAGATAGATTCATTCAAACCTTAAATTTTCGTAACATATTTTGGGAAAACATATAAATTTATATGCAACACTTTTGTACTACCTATAGTAATTAAGTTTAAAATTTGGTTAAAGTTTAGTTTTAAATATGTGTTTGGTAAATTTATTTCTTCTTTAAACTTATGTGTAGTGTTAGTCAACCTAAACTTATATTGTAAAATCTAATATTATCCATAATAATCAACATTGTGTTTGTAATATCTTTTTATACTACCATCAAATTCTTAGGTATCTGATAGAATAATTTGGTGATTATATACGATTCTCAAAAAAAGCTCTACTGTTTTCCTATTTTCAACTTTCAGAATTTAGAGATGTTAAGATATAATCATAGACAGAAAATATGGTTTTTTAAAAATGTTTATAAATATAACAACTTTCAGCATCAATGACCATATCATTGAAAGTAATAAAAGGAATTAATTATAATCAATTCAGTATAATTTGAAATGAATTTTATTGGAGGATTAAATGCATTAAATTATAATCTATAGCGTATTTCTTTCTCTTCTCTACACTTTTAGTATAATATTTTTTTTGGACCTCTTAGTTTAATTTTCATATTAACTTTTTCTATATCATGTTTCATATTTTGTTATGATTTTCACTCCTTTCCATTTTTATGTTCATATTTATAACATAATTAAGAAACTGTATTCTCAATCTATATCGAACTAAGAATTCATTCCAAATAATTTTTTAATTGATCTTATTAGTTTCCAATCTTTATAGAATTTATTAATTATTAAATAATTCTTCACTTTTCTTTACTCTCCTCAAATTTTGTTTGATTTTATCATTTCCAATAGCTATGTTTCTACTTATTGTTTTTAAGGATTGATTTTTATGTAAATGTTATCCCGCCTTTTGGTCAAGGCTGGGATATAACCAATAGGCTAAAGAGGATGGAGATCAGTGTTAGATATCGATTGTAAACAAGGCTACGATCGATACCGTCAGAACTTGACCGAGCTCCAATCAAGACGGGATCGATTGGGAATGATGAACAAAGCTAGGAAAGGCTACGTTTCAAATTTTAAGTCAATCGGAGTTCATATGCTCAAGATATGATCGATGCAAACCAAGGAAATCAACGCATTCACATCGCTTTAGTTCGTATCCATCAGGTAAGTGGCGGATCGAATCCATGAAAGGAAGTCTCGTTCGTATCCATCGAATACTTCTTACTTGTATCCATCGGCTGAGCACCACTTCGTATCGGTCAAATGGACACTGGCTTGTGTCCATGGGAAAACCATCTCGTCTACCCCATTTCGTATCCATCACCTAAGAACATATCGTATCGCTTTGCCCAATTCATATCGGTCGTCGTCCGCACAATTTGTATCGATCGTTTAAACGATCGATACAAAATGTGCCACCAACGTTGCAGAATGCATCATCCCAGACCGATACGAAATAACATACCACACATGGATACGAATAAGTTTACATTCGGTCGATACGATAGCAACAACACATGATCGATACGAAGCTGATAGCCATGCATCGATATAAAGGATACACGTCGGCATCGATACGAAGAACATAGCACTCAATGGATACGAATGAGGAAGCAATCAACTCGGCCCGAAAAGTGGATCGATCCAAAATTTTAGCACCATGTCAATTAGCAGGCACGTGCTCGGAGCGATACGAACAGAGCGATGCGTAGAAGGATCAATGCGAACTCAATAGCATTCCATAAATCAAAACTTGTATAACTAAAAATCTGCAACTCCAAATGCTACCAAATTTTCACAGGAGCTTACGCACAACTACAGGAATATTCATGATCGATTTCGACTTGATTGGGCTAGATTTTGATCGATACGAATCTCGTTCTTATCAATCATGTATCGAGTCGAAATCACTCGGGATCGATCACGTGGGCCCACCCACGTGAGAGAAGGAGTCTTTCGAGATCTGGGCGGGATATTTGCAGCCTACACCTATAAATAGCGGCCCAGGGCCTTCATAAAAGAGGACTTTTGGCTCTTCTACGTCCAGACTCTGTCAAAATCACCATTGTACTCGAATTCTACCGTTGTAACACGTTGTAATCAACAAGCAAAAATCAATAAAGTCAAATTCTTCAAAGTGGACGTAGGCTAGAACGCCGAACCACTATAAATTTGTGTGTTTCTACTGCTTTTCTTTTAAATTTTGAGTGTTCTTCACATTTATATTCTCTACATACTCGCTAGCTGTGATATGTGATTGTAAACGGGTGCTTTCATCGACAATTGGGTGTTTGTGACAAATTTTAGCGCAAACAATTTGGTGCTTTCACTGAGAAACGATAACACTCAGGGATTCCAAGGCTTGGATTTCGGATTTGAAAGCTTAAGGATTTGGATCTGGAAAGCTATGACAAGGCAATCAACAAGAAGACAAAGAACGGAAAGGAGTCAGCATGAAGGAAATCATGAGGCTTCCTCAGGAGCTAACCAGGCCTCAATCTTCATCACCAGGGATGAGATGGAGACGATGCTGAAGAGACAAGAGGAGATGATGCAGAGCCTACTTCGACAAATTGGAGTGCAGAATCAAGGGAACGCAACTGCCGGAGATGCTGGAGATAGGGATCGGGAGCACGGAGCAACCAGAATTCAGAATAGAGTCGAACCATCAGGAGCAGCACCAGAACTAGGGGGCACTCACCTGGAGCATGTTGATCCAATCCCGGGCAGATTTCCAGGTGGAGCTACGCAACACGGCGTTGATAGAGGAATGGATGCTCGTCCAGGAGAGTAGAATCCAGGAATCCCTCTTGAACTCGGGGGGCAGATTGGAGGCAACAGATAAAGACTGCAGCTTGGCGACAACGACGGGTTAGCGGACATGATCAGACGGGCTATGAGAGGAGGATTAGCGAATAGAGACTTGGAGGATGTGAATAGGAGTCCCTTTGCTCCTACGATTAGGCAAGCTAGAAACCCGCCAGATTTCAAACTACCAACACTGGAGATGTATGACGGGAGAACGGATCTCACTGTTCACTTGACGAGGTACATGAGGCATATGGAAGTGCTGGGGGAATCGGAGGAGGTCATGGCACGGTGCTTCCCTTTATATTTGACAGATATAGCGGCATTATGGTTTAGACAGCTGGAGAGTGGCTCTATTGGCGCATGGACGGAGCTGATTGAAAGTTTATGAAGCGATTTCGGGTCCACATAGTCTGACCCAAAAATGTGATGACTTTGACATCAATTAAACAATGAAAAGGAGAGTCGCTCAGGGATTTCTTAACCAGATTCAATGCGGCGGTGGCTTCGGTGGATCGACCCGATCCATCGATGGTTTTGATGGCGGCAGTTTCAGGAATTGCAGATAATTCGGATTTCAAGATATCGTTGGAACGAGACCCACCGAGAGATCTCGGGGAGTTCTACCATGAGGCAGAAAGGTTCCTGAGGTAGGAAGATGCGCATGCTGAGAGAGAAGGGAGAGAGGCTGAAGCTTATGCAGTAAGGAGTGGAGGTCCACCCAGGGAGGATCCAAATAAAGATGATAATGGGAAAAGGAAAATGGATGACAACGGTAACGCTTCAAAAAGGCCAGGGAGGAATTCAAAGTTTACTTCCTACATGGATTTGACCGAGACTCTGGAGAGGATTTACTTGGATACTCGAGGGCGCCTCCAGCATCGAAGGCTGGCAAAAAGTGAACCTTTTGAATACGAGCGGGCATCAGGAAAGCATTGTCTATTCCATGAGCTGGATGGGCACAACACAAACGACTACAGGCATTTGAAGGATATCACTGAGGAGCATGTAAGGAATGGTCATCTACAACAATATGTAAGGAATCGAGCTGTAGCAACGGAGCAGGAGCGGTCACCGCCCATCTCAAGCGAAGATGGCACTGGGTCTAGGCAACGTCATCAACTTGTTATCAACTAAATAGATTTATGGCTTTGAATAAGTAATAGAGCTCGAAGTAATACGGCTAAGTCACTTACACATGTACGGGATCGAGGATGGTCCCTAGGCATGCTCTGAGACGATGAAAAACCGTGTTGCTCGAGTCTATGAAATCCTATTTTTCTTTTCGTTTTCCTAAAAACTTTGGTTTCTCCCTTGGATGTACATGCATTTATTTTATTTTCCTGGGATGTAAAACTTTTATTTTTTGATGATTGGATTCGGATTAATGTAATAGATAATACAGGTCATGCTATTACGGTCCCGACCGGAGAGACGGGGCAGTAATCGCGAGTTATGAGTCCCTTCGCCGGAGAGCGATGGAATAGAATCGAACACAATATAGAAGTCCTTGGCCGAAGAGCCGAGGCCGGAGAAGATAAAAGTCCTTGGCCGGAGAGCTGAGGCCGGAGACCGGAGAATATAAAAGTCGTCGGCCGGAGAGCCAAGGCCGGAGAATATAAAAGTCCTCGGCCGGAGAGCCAAGGCCAGAGAATATAAAAGTCTTCGACCGGAGAGTCAAGGCCGGAGAACATGAAAGCCCTTGGCTGGAGAGTCGGGGTCGAAACAGGATATCGCAACCCGGAAAGGTCATGGATTCGGATTATGGCTTGGGATAAATGGACCAGGAGTGGTCCTGGATTTGGTAAAGGGCCCGGTGCGGTCCCGGATTTGGATATCAACCCTGAAAGATTATCGATTTGGTTATTGGTCATTGGATACTGACGGATTTTGACTCGGTTGATGATTTCAGATAGCTATGGAATTGGCTAAGGATTTTGTTATTGGACTTTGAATCGGACATCGACTCGGAGCAGTCGCAGACTTGGATATGGCTATGGCACCTGGATAGGATGGCTTGGTAATAGATTGGATTATGGATCAAATGGTATGGCAATGAATGGAATATGTACCTTGGATGTTGGATTTGGAGCTATTCAAAACACGCCTTCTTACCACAAGACATGTTTTGGGGGGCAAAAGTTATCCTACCTTTTGGTCAAGGCTGGGATATCAACACATAGGCTAAAGAGGATGGAGATCAGTGTTAGAGATCGATTGGAAACAAGGCTACGATCGATACCGTTAGAACTTGACCGAGCTCAAATCAAGACGGGATCGATTGGGAATGTTGAACAAAGCTAGGAAAGGCTACGTTTCAAATTTTAAGTCAATCGGAGTTCATATGCTCAAGATATGATCGATGCAAACCAAGGAAATCAACGCATTTGCATCGCTTTAGTTCGTATCCATCAGGTAAGTGGCGGATCGAATCCATGAAAGGAAGTCTCGTTCGTATCCATCGAATACTTCTTACTTCGTATCCATCGGCTGAGCACCACTTCGTATCGATCAAGTGAACACTGGTTCGTGTCCATGGGGAAACCATCTCGTCTACCCCATTTCATATCCATCACCTAAGAACATATCGTATGGCTTTGTTCAATTCATATCGGTCGCCGTCCACACAATTCGTATCGATCGTTTAAACGATCGATACGAAATGTGCCACCAACGCTGCAGAACGCATCGTCCTAGACCGATACGAAATAGCATACCACACATGGACACGAATAAGTTTTCATTCGATCGATACGATAGCAACAACACATGATCGATACAAAGCCGATAGCCATGCATCGATACGAAGGATACACGCTAGCATCGATACGAAGAACATATCACTCAATGGATACGAAGGTGGAAGCAATCAACTCGGCCCGAAAAGTGGATCGATCCAGAAATTTAGCGCCACGTCAATTAGCAGGCACGTACTCGGAGCGATACGAACAGAGCGATGCAAAGAAGGATCGATGCGAACTCAACAGCATTCCATAAATCGAAACTTGCATCGATCATAACTAAAAATCTGCGACTCCAAATGCTATCAAATTTTCACAAGAGCTTACGCACAACCACAGGAATATCCTTGATCGATATCGACTCGATTGGGCAAGATTTTGATCGATACAAATCTCGTTCGTATCGATCATGGATCGAGTTGAAATCACTTGGGATCGATCATGTGGACCCACCCATGCGAGAGAAGGAGTCTTCCGAGATCTGGGTGGGATATTTGCAGCCTACACCTATAAATAGCAGTCCAGGACCTTTAGAAAAGAGGACTTTTGGCTCTTCTACGTCCAGACTCTGTCAAAATCACCATTGTACTCGAATTATACTGTTGTAACACGTTGTAATCAGCAAGCAAAAATCAATAAAGTCAAATTCTTCAAAGTGGATGTAGGCTAGAACGCCAAACCACTATAAATTTGTGTGTTTCTACTGCTTTTCTTTTAAATTTTGAGTGTTCTTCACTTTTATATTCTCTACATACTCGCTATCTGTGATCTGTGATTGTAAACGGGTGCTTTCATCGACAATTGGGTGTTTGTGACCAATTTTGGCGCAAACAGTAAACAATGTCTAAAAGTAAAAAAATATTTATTTATTGGGTCAATTCAGCACAATTTAGAGGTTTGATCTTCATTTTTTTTATTTGCCTGTTTATTTAATTTATAGTTAATTTTTTTCCTTCTAGATTTCGAAATTCAAGTATTTTCTTCAAGCTTTATGTTTGAAAAATTATTTTTGTTTCGATTAATATGGCAATGAATTTAGTTTCCTTCATTTGTTTTATAGAAGGTTATTGGATTATCAATATATGGATACATCTACAGAATTTGTTAAAAGTAAGGTTGAATTATTATTTTCATTCTCAATTTTTGTGTCAAATTTGAATTTTATTTTATATTTTCTCTGTTTGTTTGATTATGAATTTTTTTTCCTTCTTTATTTTGTAGGCCATTATTAGATTATCAATGTTTAGGTACCAAAGAACCCTAATTGTTCTGAATAATTCATTAGGAAAAGTTGATCCATTTTTCTATTCTCAAACAAAAGTACATAAAAAAATTTAATTTGGGTGAGAAAGATTCATTTAAACCACAAATTTTCTTAACATATTTTGGGAAAACATATAAATTTATGTGCAAAACTTTTGTATTACCTATAGAAATTAAGTATAAAATTTGGTGAAAAGTTTAGTTCAAATATGTGTTTGATAAATTTATTTCTTCTTTAAACTTATATATAGTCTTAGTCAACCTAAACTTATATTGTAAAATCTAATTTTATCCATAATAATCAACATTGAGTTTGTAATATCTTTTTATACTACCATCAAATTCTTAGGTATCTTATAGAATAATTTGGTGATTTTACGCGATTCTAAAAAAAACTCTACAGTTGTGTTATTTTCAATTTTCAGAGTTTGGAGATGTTAAGATATAATCATAGACAGAAAATATGGTTTCTTAAAAATGTTTAAAAATATACCAACTTTCTTTACGATAGCATTTTATATGGTTTCCATTTGAGTGATGAATAAAAAATAATCAATGGTTTATTATATATGATTTACGTAGTATTGAATTCTAAAGGTTACCCCTAGATTCTTTATTCCTTATTCTTCATTTCAATGTTCGATAATATAATTAGCATTAACTTGCTTATTTTTCCTTATTAGCTATTTCAATGTTTAAATACCACAATTGACTATAAATTATTTTAATATTCATTTAGGATTCGTATAGCTCTGATAATCTGTTTTTGTTTCAATTAATCGAATTTTTACGTATTTTGTTTTTTGTAAAATGTTGTTCTTTTTTATTAGAAATGTTTAAGTTTGTTTTTCAATGATTTTTACATATTTAGCATATAAATTCTGTTTTTTGTTGCAAAAAATAATCTCTAAATGACCGAGGTTTTGGTTTTACATATTTTACTATAGAATCAACAAAATAGGATTTGTTTTGCGAAAAATAATAAAAGTTGTTACCTTCATCAGTTATAATAAATGTTATTTTGATAAAAATTTAGGTGAGATGCTTACATATGGGTTGGTTGTAGACATTATGAAAATCAACATTACACTCTTAATAAAGAATATTTTAATATAAATATTGACTAACATAAGAATGCAAAACTATATAAGAATGTATGTCATAAACAAATTAAAGATAGAAATGATGAGTATGGAAAGTGTAAATATCTAAAAATCAAATAACTAAACTAATAAAAGAAAAAAACGACCAATACCTTAAACTAAAGTGATATAAAAGCTTTTATCATTTATTGAATTGATAAGAGATCATTTAAAAAAAAATATTTTAACTGATGGAAATGATAATAAAGATGCAATGGAAAATAATAATACGATAAGACATTTATTTACCTTAATAAAACGAATAAATCATATGGATGAAGATAAAGAGTTGAAATTTGGATTTTAATGGAGATGGAAAGTAACAAAAGAATGGAGGCGATAATTGTAAAAAAGTTATTACCCCTAATAATCTGTATTTGTTTCAATCAATTGAATTTTTACGTATTTTGTTTTTCATAAAATGTTGTTCTTCTTTATCAGAAATGTTTAAGTTTATTTTTCAATGATTTTAATTTTACATGTACTAATATAATAACAAGTTATTTAGGACTTCAACAGCTATTGATGTGTAAGGAAAAATTAAAGATTGTGATTATCTAATCATATTCCATCATTTACGATGATTATTTTCAAGAAATATGCCACGATTAAACTTTTGGAATATCTACACGTGAAAGGATTGAGGGATTTAAAGAATGGTAAGTTGACAAATCCTAAATCGGATATGGATATGTATCATGTTCGAAGACAATAGCTCTTGATGTTAACTAATATTTTTGCAAAAATATATAGAAAGTATGCAAAAAACATTTTTTTTTCATTCTATTTTTAAAAATTAGTTTTTTTCTTTGTTCATGAGAAAGTAGTGAAATACAACGACAACTAAATATTTATCTTTTTTGTTATATATACCTAAAATCATCATCCTGAGCATCTTCTGCTTAAAAGTTAACATTCACGCACACACAAATTCAGTTTCAATTCTTTTGTGACTCCATGTGTGAAGCACGAGTTTGCATGAGTATTTTTGAAAAGTAATAGATCACAATCACTATTTACTCTTAAATTTGTCTAATGGAGTATAGGTCCATGACAATGGTAGACTGAATTTTATAAATGTATTTTGCACCCATTTCTCTTGTTCTATTTTGATTTACAAATTCTTTGGGTTATTTATAGCCATGTCACTTCTTGAAGTGTTATATCATATTTGAAAATGTTTCATTGGCAATGCTTTTATAGTGCTATGAAAGGATATTATATCACTTCTAGGGATACTTTATAAACACCGCTTTAGGAGTATTACATATCTCATCTAAAGATACTTTATATGCACTATTTTTGGAATGTCATAAATGTAACGACCCACTTTTGCGTACAGTTTAAGCGGTCAATAAACCACACATGACCCACTCAAATTGAACGGAAAGGCAGATAGTTAGGGGAAAAGGAAATTGGAAGAAGGCAAGAAAAAAAATAACACAGAATCTCACAGCAGAATGAATGATCTATAATATATAACAAATCTTTACACAAAAACAAACTGTAATATATGTATATACAGACATTAATAAGAGTGTACTAACCTATTTTAGCCCGGACAGTTATAACAACTCGTCCTCATAATTGCTGATAAATACAACAATGAATGCAACGGAAAAATAACCATGTACGTGAATACGTCTTTGGGGCTACAGCTTGTCTCTTGAAGCCCCGAAGCCTCCAACTAATTCTGTAATATGCTCAGTCTGACTAGAGCATTATAGGAGAACAACGCCCGGGTCAGTCTGGTAAAACCAGCGTGAGAAAATCAAATCACAAGGAATTTTATTTATTATAGATTGTAAAACCCTTTAAAATCAAAGGTATCTCGTAAGACCGTCCTACACATAAACACAGGCGGATTTTTATCTACGATAACCAAAACCATTTATATCAGAAAATCCTCTGATATTATAATAATGTCTAAGGGTGAAAATAATAATAATAATAAAGTAGCCGTGATGCTAGTGGTGTACATCACTACAATACTAGGTATATAATCAAAAACCGATAAGGAGCGTTCGCTAATTATGTAGGATTTCCATAGAGGTGTCCTTAGTACTTCGAAAAACGATCCTCCTACACAAGGATCAAAGATATCCTTCTGAAGCAGCATACATCCCTTGTGATGTACCATAGGAAAAACATAACTGGTCTCGCTAAGATCGAGTGCATCGCCCCATGCACGCATAACAACTGTAAATAACGTTTAGTGGAGCCGACTACAACCTATGGGTTCGCCAACCCTACCGGTCATGCCTCATATCTCTGGTTTTAGTCATTACTACCGATGAGGCTACGTTCGGCATTCCAAATCACACACTGCCATTAAAAAAAATCATGGAATCCCGCTTGGATTCCAATATCCCAATGGGTCTTGGAATCACACATGGATTCCCATATCCCGAAAGATCATGGAATCACCCATGGATTCCGATACCCCAACGGGTACGGAATCACACATCGATTCCAACATCTCAATATATCACGAAACTCCTTTATAGGACCGTATATGGTTTTGGAGTGGTTACGATTCCGAGTCATCTCTAACGAGTACACTCTTCTGCTTATCGGGTGTTCCACAAACCAATCGTCGGTTTCCGGAATGCTTAATACCGATTCTTTAGGAAATAATCAGGCAATACATAAAAGCGGGGATCACCCCCTAACCGTTTAAGTGAACGGATCTCCTTATCATTTGTCCTAGAAGAACAAAACGAGTCTATATGTATAGTATAACACCACCAACGGTAACTGTAACATATCCCGTGTTTCTCCTAGATATTTCCAGAGTTAAAATCCTTCGGTGGTAAGTAGAGAATATTTCCGTACCACTAAAATTAAGAAGGATTACATGTTTAAGCCAAGATTTGATAGCCGGTTATTTAACTATTAAATAAACAAACATTTAAAACAAAGATTACATTTCCCATTTAAATCGCTAAGCCTCATCTAATTAAATTTCCATTAATTAGAATCTCTTTCAAAAATATTTATTAAAATACTCATATACTTATCTCACTGGAATAAATATATTCACAAACCATTCTTTTCAAAATATTTGAAAACTTTTAAAAATAGATATGGAAAGTACCGTTCAATATCGACCATGGATCGCAGCTTGCACAATGGTTACGTCACTATCCTAGCAAACACATCGAAACTGTAAGCAATCACTGTCCCATGAATTACACCATGAAAATCAACTATAGTTTGCAGTTTACACAATGGTTGCGTCGCTATCTCAACAAATCCATAGTAAACTATAGGCAATCTCTGCCCCTTGAATTACGCTATGAAAATCAACCATTTGTTTCCAAACTCTTTTTTTATAAATATCTCCAAATCTACATATAAAGTTTCTTTATAAATCTCCAATTTATTTATAGAACGTTCTTTAAAAATTTCAAAACCCCATTTATATAACTTCTCATTTTTAGATCTTTAACACTCATTTATAAATTCTTTTATAAATATCTGGAACCATTTATAAAACTCTTTCTATATTTAATAAACCCTTTAAGTCGGTAAGGTTCCCTTGATAAGCCATAAATTATTTAAAATAATTTTAAATGACTTTAAATAATAAGGTATGATTTAAACATCCTTCTATTTCACTTAAATTAAATCTCATTTAAAATAATAACTTTAAAATCTCATTAATAACATATTAAATTAATTTTAAGTCCTATTATTGTATTAATAAGTTAACTTCAATACAACATCAATATAATAATGAACTAATTTTAAAACATTATTAATCCAATGATCAATTAACTTTTAAATAATATTAATATGAAAATTAATTAACCTATAAATAAAATTAAATAGCTTAAATTAATATATTTAAATAACTTTAATTTAAATATAAGTATAGTTAAATCATTTTAAATAAATAGTTAAAATATAAATTAAAAACATTTTAAACAATAATTAACTAACTTTAAAATAATAATTAAATATTCTTAAATAACTTTAAGAAATAACTTTTAAGAATCATATTAATAAAATAATTAACTTTAAATCATTTTTAAAAACAATTATTAAATAATTTTATAATAAAACATTATTAATAAGTAATCAATATCCTTTAAAACCTTCTTAATAAATAATAATCATTCTTAAAATAACGTTTGATTCAAAAATTAGCTTTCGGATTTAGAAAGAGGCTTAACAACTTCAATGGTACTTAATCAAATACCATTTATTCCATTAAACTATCCAAGTTATAATTTAGGTATTTACATAACTCAGATATGTAAATTAAATTCAAAATTAACAATTTATTATGAATACAACACTTATCTAATACTAATCAATTGGAATGTAATTAAGTGTCTACACTAATGTAATAGCAGAACGGGGTTAATTTCTGCTAAATAAATGTCCAAATTTAACCTACCCAGTTAATAATAGTACAACGGTGATATATTCTCCTAGTAGGTGTTCAATTAATTAAATTAGCGGAATAGGGTTTTATTTCGCTAAACAGATGTCCAATTACCATTTTCAATCCAACTTAATTCAGTAGTATTTTATTTGGCCAAATAAACATCAATAATTAAGGTATATAAATTTAAACGACGTTATTAATTAAAATGATGTAATTTAAATTCAGTGCATTTTAGTATGTTATAGATATATACATGGCCAAAACTATCAATAGGTTACACTATAACATTGTGCTCTTACATACGAGTACAACGCAAAAATCCACAGGTGAAACGGATTTAAAACAAGCACGTTACGAGAACTCAAAGTTTAAAAACAAATTAAAACATTATAAATTTTAGAATTTCTCACCATCACAGCAAGGTCCATGGCCCGTCCCAAATCTAAATCAGTGCAGCCCGCTTGAGTTTTCCCCAATTTAGCGCAAAAGAACACAAGCAAATCCTAACTCCTCAAACATTTCCTTTCACTGTATGTACCAACTCTTCAGTAAAGTATATACATACTTGCATTCACATATGCATGCCATGGCCCAAAGGCCCACTTTCCTTATAGACCCGAAACCCATGTTTGCTTCTTCCCCGTTTCCTTCAATTCGAATACTCCCTAAATCGCATTCCTTGGTTAGAATTCGCACTACCTCCTCCATTTGTGAACGCCAGTGATCAATCCTCAAATGGTCCAAGGCTCAACCAACGAAACCAAGTGCATCCTTCTTCCCTTCAACTTCATCCGCCCAATTACCAAATCAAAGTTCCAGGCTTCCATTTGAAATGTGCATGAGCTCGTGAATGTGCACCCATGATCTGATCACCATAGTAACGTTCCAAGACCCTTGACAAATTTCCCACCACCACGTCGTCCTATCACAACCATCGTTGACTACCCAAAGGTCTCCGATCAAATTTCGACTATGTCATCACTAATATGAGAAACCCAAGAAACAAGACGTGCACGGAAAACACCACGTCACCGCTACCTCATCATCATCAAACCCTCTCCTCAAACACCAATGCAACCTCCATCACCTCGCCTACTCTTTAGGCACCTCGCAATTGATTCTGCATCACCTCATCACCACCTATGACCCTATTTATCGAATGCAACCACCCATAACCCAAAACCCTAGTTTTAGCCATTTTCGACAACATGAACCACTAATCAAAAATCAACCATGGTCATCACCTCCATCTCGATCCTATGCTCCTCCCCGACTTCTCTAATCAATCCCTAGATCATTGTCCGCCGGAAATTATTTTTCGAATGAAATTTGGTCATCTCTTTCTCCTCGATTATTCACAACACTAAAAATAATCAAACGACCGCTAAAAATCATAATTCGATGGTACAGTCACATCTATATCCTTTGTTCGTCAATCCGCGGTCGTCGAAAACAATTGTTTTCTCAACCACTTACTATTATTTACGCATATCTCTAAAATTAATCGACGAAAACCCATGAAACTATTTTTAGAATAAACTAGAGATCCAAACAAACATTTTTCATCTTGGGACATTTTGATAACTGTGGATAGATTTGGGGAAAATGATTTTTGAAGTAGAAGACATAGCTTGTTTCCCATTATTTTGAATGTTTACAGTAAGTTAAAAGAAGAAGATGCTTACAATCAATGCCAGGATGAACCAAATGAAGAAAAATGCTCTTTCTATGTGTATATATATTGCTGCCTACTTCAAAACAAAGTACCAAGATTCAAATCGAGGTCAAAATCAACGGGGACAATGGTAGCTGGGGTGACAAGGAAAGCAAGATGCAGGTAACTAGGGTAGGCAGGCAGGAAAAAAAGGAAACAAGGGTGGCTGCACTTGTACTTGTATTTTGATTTTGTAAAGATTCTAGTACCCTTCCACACCGTATCATGTCTAATTACGATCCGCGATGGACAGAAAATGAAATATGATTGCGTATAGAATTGGGACGGGATCACAATACAACAATAAAATAGACAAGTTATTAAAATTTGTGAAGTTTCAAAATGCCAACGTTTGCCGTAAAATAAGTCAAACGAAAGTTTACTTATTTTCCAAATTAAAAATTATGGAAAATTCTAAAAATTAAATTAAAAATGCGTCATTAAAAATCAAGAAGTTATTTGGAACATAGATTTTATTACAATTTAAACAGAATCGTAAATCAAATATTTAAAACTAATTAAATATTCCAAAAAATCAATGTGATGAAATCCCGGGTTCTTACACTTTTTCCCCCCTTAAAAAGAACTTTGTCCCCAAGATTTCACCACATGATGAGGATCATAGATCATTCATTTACTAAATCTGATTCGATCACTACTCGAATACATAACTCTACTTCCAAACTGTTATCGCTTACTCGGTTTCTTGGTGCGGAATTTGATCAGGCTCCTTGATTAGGAACCTCCGTTCTCCTTACATAGCCAAAAATCATGATAGAAAACTTTTGGTTCCACATTAACAACCCTCACCAAGTGTTCGCCATCAAAAATCGAGTAATAAATCCTTATTTGGAACGGTGTAAAACACCTTAAAGTCTGTACTCGAATATTAGATCAAAACTATATGAAAAGAGAAATGATCTATGTCCAACTTACGCACTTAGTTCATTGGTTATTCCTAATACCAATTTTATTATCACTAAATTATTTATGAAAACATCTTCATAAAACATAGCTTAAGTTTACAACTAGTATAACACCCAATCTTACCCTAAGGATATACACAATTATAATTCAAACTTTTATTTTGAATTCACTTAAGAATTTAAACACCCGGGTTTTTAATCAGAACACTTTTTGAAATAATACTATATATTTTAATCCACGGAAAATATATATAGATATAGCCCGAGTAACCCCAAAATTATACCAAGAAACTATGTACTACCAAACAATATTATACATTTCTTTACTATAAGGATAATTCTCTAGAGAAGTGTTTACTATCCGAACACATCTCTTATCCATTTTTAGTTATTTTCGAGCCACACGCACTAGTTAACTTAAAACCACTTCTTTCTTTTTCAAACCTATTTCGAAACAATACTAAATGTGTAACGACCCACCTTTTTGGACGGTTTAAATCGACAATAAACCAAACACGTCTAACTCAAACCATTCAAAAGAGTGGATTATCAATGTGGTAAATAAGAAAATAAGAGAAAAAAGGAAAAACAAAACATAGAATCTCGCAGCAGAATTGAAAAATATAATAATCAAATAAACAGTTCATGAAGCTGTTTTACTATATACATTTGATTACATGAATTTTACAACATAATCAGAGTACAATCAACAACATACCAATAATGATGTAGTGGAATAATACTAATAATATAATATACCAAACTCCATCTTCGTCCTTCAGAATAATGTCTTCAACACTGAAAAGCTCAGGCTGACCCGAGCGTAATGAAAAGACAAAACACACGAGTCAGAACTAAAAGTTCTTATGTAGGTTAAATAAAAAGAAAATAAATATGAGCATTATAGCTTCAGAGATGTTTACGGGATTTAACATATTTTATCCAGTGTATAACGTGCGTGCAATAACTTAAGAGATGTTACGGGGTTTTCCATCTCCTAAGGATCCATCAAACTATCTATATGTAGTAAAATGAGCTATATTTGTAGTGTCTATCAGTAATGTAAATATTTTTCTTAGCGTTAAGGCTTTACATTAATCCCCCTTAATACATTTTTAAGCAGGTAGTCTATGCAGGTCCTGTAATACAACCAGTAACGTCGGTAGCTAGTGAGTCCCCTATAGGTACCATACTAAAATAAAATTGTAGTGGGCACAAATAAGGATAAAGAGTATGACAAGGCACATAAGGCAATGCCCAAGGTAGGATACTACCAGTTCGAGTTGTTGGGTTGGTGGTAACACATCGTAGCTACGACCGCCCATCGCATCCAACACCCCCAAAATCAAATCAAATCATGGTGCACCGATCAAGCCAACATCAATATAGTAATACAAAGAGGTGTGACCGCTAGGGGTAGCTAGCCCACTTGGCCATGACAAGCCATCCTGTTTTAGTCATTTCAAATTGGCACAAGTGTGGTGGTCATCCATCATCGTTCTCTTTCTTCAAATCCAACAAACTTTCACCTAACGACCCAGAATTTGACCACTTTAAAATATACTATTTAAAGTGATTTTAAATATGAATTAAGTAAGGTTATATGATTCAAACAAAATTAGATAAGGGTACGTAGGCAGTCACAAGTGGTAGTGATGCAGCCTCTAAAATAGTATAACCCTTTCATGTTTATCTATTATTGGTTGTTATTTATCTTGTGTTATTATATCTTTCCTGCTTACTTATTTATTCCGCATTTACATTGTTTATTGAGTCCTCAGGTAAGGATAGTGTTGTCTCTCTCATCAAAGTTGTGCAGTGGTAAATTTATAGTCATTGTATTTGGTATGTATTAAAGCACACTTTGTAGGATTAATAAATAAATTAATTACTTTGATAAGTTGTATAATTGAAATTGTATCTTATACATTTAGTAATGTTGAATATTTATCAAATATGGTGTATTAAGTTGGTAGTTTTCATTAGTAGTTTTAGAACGGACGGATTTTGGCAATTTTAACTGGTCCGAAAATCCGGGTCGTCATACGTGCTCCGTGTGACGGCCCGGATTTTCGGACCAGTTAAAATTGCCAAAAATCCGTCCGTTCTAAAACTACTAATGGAAACTACCAACTTAATACACAATATTTGATGAATATTCAACACTATTAAATGAATAGGATACAATTTCAATTATACAACTTATCAGAGTAATTAATTTATTTATTAATCCTACAAAGTGTGCTTTAATACATACCAAATACAATGACTATAAATTTACCACTGCACAACTCTGATGAGAGAGACAACACTATTCTTTCCTGAGAACTCAATGAACAATGTAAATGCGGAATAAAATAGTTAGCAGGAAAGATATAATAACACAAGATAAACAACAACCAATAACATATAAACATGAAAGGGTTATATTATTTTAGGGGCTGCATCACTACCACTTGTGACTGCCTACGTACCCCTATTTAATTGGGTACCCAATTAGATATAGGATCAAGCCAACGTAGTTCTCCTACCACAAATAGGACTCATGGAGCCTACGATGCAATAAACAATATGCAATTCCCAAAACTACCCACTTATGCTTAATCTTTAATTTTAGATTTTCAAATCTAATTACCTTTACGGAAATTATATCTTCGGACTTTATTCTCAAATTTTTACTTCAAAACTTTTGAAATATATATATCTTTTATATTCAAATTATACTGTACTTCGAGATCTTAAATCAAATCACTTTTGAAAAGTTTATTTGGAAATCCCAAATACTGTAATAAAAACATATCAAACCATATGCAATCAGATCGGGAGGTTTCTCCCAATAACAAGGCAACTGGGTCCCAGCCTTTGTACAATCGATAAATAAGTACATCCCACTATTCCAAGAGCGAACTGTACCAAAAACACATGCCCACTTTTTAGTTACGGGTTACCCGAATCATTGGTAACATAACAAATCATTTTATATCCCGAAGTGATAAATCATTTCACACTAATATTCACAAGTACTTTCAAATCTATAATAATTTTCATTTCCCAAATCTATTTAAATGAACGTTTTTCATATTGGAAAAATATGAAATAAATTTGATAAATCTATTTAAATGGTTTAAAAGAGATTTGGATTGAAAAATATGAATTATCGAATGTTTAAAAGTTGATTTAATCAAATAAACTTATATAGCACTTTCCACAGCACTTTTATGCTGCGAGTTGTATAACTTTTTGAATGTGAGTTTAAATGTAACGATTTTTCCCAGAATCAATTGTGTATGTTTTTAAAAGGAAAATTAATCCTTTTGAAAGATAATTCGGAATCTTATAATCAATTTCAAAATAAAGCTAATAACTGAGTATGCGGAAATGACTAGTACATTTGTCCCGCCTATGAGATCTGGAAAGATAAAAGAAGGTGTTTAACTAAGGTTAGGGATGGAGCAACCAGTGCCCAATGTCATGGCCCGTTTTTCCATGCCTTTTGAATCGACAATAAACCACACATGTCCAACTCAAATTGCACGAAAATACGGAACATGAAGGGTAATAAAGAAAATAAGATAGAACAGAATCTCACACGAATGGAATAACATATAATATTGAATAAATATCTTTACAGCGGAAAACATTTAAATACATATATCAGAGTCTAACCTAAATTCAACTTGGACAGTTATAAACATCTGTCCTTACAATTGCTGACAAACATCAACTAAAACAAACTAAGTACAACGGATAATATAATACGTCCATACGTAGATGAATATCTCCAGCTCTCCTCTGGAAACTCCAATCGTCTTCAACTAAACCTGAAACTACTCGGATCTGACTCGAGTATTGAAAATACCCGGATCAGGCTTGATAAACCAGCATGAGAAAAAACTCAATAATAAATGACAGTGTCATATATCAGCCTTTGGATAAAATCCTTTGAAAACAAGAGTATCTCATAAGACTACACCCACACATAAACATGGACGGATTTTTACCTTATGATAACTAAAGCACTTTTATATCAAAACATTTGATATTATTTCTAATGACATCTCTTTGAAAACATTTGCAAATAAACTTATTAATCTTAGCCGAAATTGTTACATTGATTAAATTCTAGCATAATAGGTTTACAATCAAGCGAAGGTTCTTATTGGAGAATGGATTTCCATACAAATGACTAGGTGAAGGATCTACCTTCCGAATGGGTACACCTCTAGATGGATGTCCCGAGGCACAGAACATCTGCCCTCTACCAACACAAGACCGGCCTACCTCTGTAACTAGATAGTACCGAATATGTCATCCCCCGGTCGTTACCGACCTTTAACCGAGCGTGCTTTAGCATACAAACCACATTAAATTACATCCCAAACGCCATAGCAGGAAGAAATATACTTAGAAGGGGATGATCAAACCCTAATGGGAATGACCCACATAACCTTACCGCATCTAACCCTGTTTCAGTAATTTTCGATTGATGAGGCTCGATGCAACGATTACCTTTTCACATAACACATCTTCTTTCACTTCGAATGCCACATTGCCATTCCATATTCACATGACAAATTTCTACAAATGTATAACTTCCTGAGCTCGTATGTCTCAGGACAGGGTGTTAAGCTAAGAGAAGGTGTCTTCTCCGCCACCGACTGATATACTTTTATATAGATCACTCATTGTGATTTGGAATGCAAGGTCGGACAGTCATCCATACAAGTTCGTTCTAGGACTAAACGAAACCGAAGGAACTTTCCTCGGCCATTACTAGGCGAGAAGCCCTTGTGGTTTTGAGGTTTTTCATAACAAAGAGACCACTGCTACAATATAGTGAATCAGGAGTTTATCCCCAATAAATCAACAAGTAGTCCTCGCTATTATTCGTCTCAGTATCTCCATCTCTAAACAGCTCATTCTTCGAACACGTAAACTGGTTCGAAGTGGTTTTCGGATAGGAATCACCCAAATCCGACCCCGGTTTCTTTGAAATCCAATTATCGATAAAAAGATGTTAACTCCATAAGTGGATATAAATCATCAATCAATTACTTCATCTTTTATAAAATATCTTTCTTAGATATATTCTTTTCAATTTATTCCATTTTCTTTTCAAGTGTATATGGAATCATTAAGCCACATTTATTAAATCATTTGATTCTTTTAAACCACTTTAGATCTTGGAATAATTCCAATCATTTTCTCTTTTACTTAGGAAATATTTTCCAAATCATTTATTAAATCTTAATCAAAGATTCATTTTTGTCTTAGAGTAATTCTAAGTTTATTCATTCTTTTTCTTTGGATAATATTTCAAATTTCCTAACTTAACACTCGATCTGAATTCCTTAACTTTTAGGCGGGTCAAAAACAATATTATTTAAGACATCGTTTACGATAAACCCTAAATCAATCTTAGCAAACATTTTTGAGTAATTAGGATCATAGAAATCATTTATTTTGGAGATTGCTTAAATTTTGGATAATACAAATCTTCTATTATTTTGGAAAACTTAATATAATCTTTTTAGAGCATTTATGATTTCCTTTCGATCTGTTCCACCCCTCGCCTAAAAAGAGAAAACATAGGCCAGGTAAGTTCAGGGCACTAGTTGCTCCATCCCTAACCTTAGTTAAACACCTTGTTTTATCTTCCCAGATCTCACAGGCAGGACAAATGTACTAGTCGTTTCCACATACTCAGTTATCAGCTTTATTTTGGAAGTGATTATAAAGATTCCAAATTATCGTTTAAACACTTAATTTTTATTTTAAAAACATTCACATTTGATTCAGGGAAAAATCGTTACATTTAAACTTATTTTCAAAAAGTTATACCATTCGCATCATAAAAGTGCTACGGAAAGTGCTATATAAGCTTATTTGTTTAAATCAACTTTTAAACATTCGATAATTCATATTTTTCAATCTAAATCTCTTTTAAACCATTTAAATATATTTATCAAATTTATTTCATATTTTTCCAATATTAAAAACGTTCATTTAAACAGATTTCCTGTTATGGTCACTTAACTTCACTAGCGCGATTTTTTTAGAAAATTGATTTGGACTTAATTCAAAATCTACTCAACAAAATCTTGATTTTCTTTCTTCGTTTAGAAGATATGGATATAATAGTACGGAATTTCTTATCTCGAAGAATTCCGAGCTATATTCCACTCTACACATTCATTTGAACTTTTCGGCGTGAAATCGCGAACTACCGTTGCGCGACGCACCTTGTTTTAACTTATTTTTCAATATTTGAAATAATTTATTCAAATTGAATTCTATCACTTATAAAATCATTATAAATCAATATTTTCACTTTTTAAAGTATTTAAAATATATTTTCACTATTACCATATTCTAATATTATTATATTCACCTTATCTTAATATTAAAATTTTAAATTCCAATTTCAATTTCAATTCTAACTTCAAATTAAACATATTTAAAATTTATATTTCAAATCTAATTTCAATTTAAACTTCAATTCAATCTCAAACTAAACTTCATTTTCAAAATCGATTTCAATTTCAATTTCACTATTCATCTTAATTTCAATTTCAATTTAACTATCCTTTTTAAATCCGATTCACTTTAAATTTCAAATTCTCTTTTATTTTTACTTTAATTTCAATTCTAATTGAAAAGAGGCTTATTTTTCCAAAATATCTCATATCACTAAAATATGATCTATTAAGAAAGGATCACTTAATCAAAATGAACATAACCAATATCCATATTCATCACTAACATAACATCCATTCAACAAATCACATAACATATGATTTCAAATCCAACATTCACTATTAATACCATAACGGGATATATTATCACAATTTAATTATCTAACCAACTATCAAATCATCCATATTAACAATCAAATAAACATTCATATGTCATAAGGATATAAATATGATTGTTTTAACATAACCAAAATATAAATTCAAAAGCTATGAGAATTTCATTTAATTAACTATGGTTAATTACTAATCATTTCTCTTAGCATTTATCAAACCAAGTTATCATCCATATCACAAACATATAATCAACCATAATATCAACCAAGTTATCATCCAATAAATCATCCAGCATATACTAAACTTTTCATGTAATTAACTTAAAATATTTGTAGAAATTAGTAACTTTAAAATGTGAGTACTCACCTTTAACCAAACCGATTAACTTCCTACCAACATTCTTACTAACAACACTCCACTAACTACTTCAACTAATCAACTTCTACTCCATTTCTTTTACTTTATGCTATCGAACTCTTCTTCCAAACTCCCGAAAATCCGGCAGAGCTTCCGCAACACCTTGAATTTGCTCCAAGCTCCTTGGAATGAAATCGGCGGCACTTCCTTCTCTTTTTCTTGCTTCGGAGCCTCACAAACTTGCTCCTCCTTCTTGATAGTTCGGCCTCACCCTATTCCATCCCTTCCTCCATCATTTCTTCACTTCTTAGATGCTAAACCATGTTTTAATTATATTCTAAGGTCTTTGGCAAAGTTTGGTGGTGTTCTGACTTTGTTTGATATGGTTTCGAAAAAATTAGTAAGGAAATGGAAGAGAAGAAGCCATTAGAGAAGCTTTTAGAAAGCTTGAGAAATGAAGAAGAAGAAAATGTAGAAATGTGTAAAACAAAGTGGAAGAATGGTGGTCTTATTTATAGAAAAGTTTTGGATTAAAATAATATTTTATAAAAAGACCAAAATACCCTTACTTACTCATAAAGTAATCTTATTTTTTTTCAACACTTAACATCACATTTCAAATCAATACTTTATGTCATTTTCTCTTAGATATTAAGTAAAAAAAGTAATAATTATGTTTATTTGATTTGATGTTTTACTTTTTGACTTTTGTACTTTTTTTGTCTTTTTATGCTTACTTTTTGTTAATTATATTCTAGAATTTTCTAAGTATGTTTAGTAAAAGTAAACTTGATTAGTGAATTAATTAATACTTACTCTGTTTGAATATATGTTCCTATATAACAAAATAATGTATACTCATATTCACAACGTTCACTAAAATAACTAAACCAAAATTTAAAGTGAAAAGAGACTTAATAAATCCTGTATACTCATATTCACTTTTTATCGATAATTGGGTTTCGAAGGAACCGGGGTCGGATTTGAGTGATTCCTATCCGAAAACCACTTCGAACCAATGTATACGTTCGAATGTGAAGACATATTGAAGATGATGATTATTGAAGACTGTGGATCTTCATAGCGTGGAAACTACTTGTTGAACATGCCCTGGTTAGCCCCCATTATAGAGTTATATATATAGCAGTGGTCTCCTCGTGGTGGAGATTTTTCGGATTGCAAGGACTACTCGCTACTAGTGGTAGTAGGAGAGTGCCTTCGGTTTGTCCTGTTCCTGGAAAATTTGTATGGACGTTTGTCTGACATTACATTTCTAATGATTACGAACATTGGTTTTTACAAACGTACATCTGTTTGGTGGCGGAGAAGGCAACTTCTCTTAGCTTAACACTCTTCCTTAAGACGTACGAGCTCAAGGGTTGTATTTTTGTGGAAGGAAATTAGTAGTCAACAGAAATGGCAATGTGGCATTCAGAGATGTGATATGTGCTATGTGAAAAGGTAATTGTTGCCTCAAGCCTCATCAAACCGGAAATGACCGAATAGGATTAGATGCGGCAAGGCTAAGTGGGTCATTCCCAAGTAGGGTATGATCATCCCCTTCTAGATATATTTCTTTCCGCTATGACGTTCAGGATGTAAATTAATGTGGTGTATGGAAACGAGCACTCGGTTAAACGTCGGTAACGACCGGGGGATGACATATTCAGTACTACCTAGTTAAAGAGGTAGGCCGTTCTTGTGTTGGTAGAGGGCAGATTTTCTGTGCCTCGGGACATCCATCTAGAGGTGTACCCATTCGGAAGGTAGATCCTTCACCTGGTCATTTGTATGGAAATCCATTCTCTAACAAGAACCTACAGACTTGATTGTAAACCTATTATGCTGGAATTTAATCAATGTAACGATTTCGGCTAAGATCAATAAGTTTAATTGCAAATGTTTTCAAAGAGATGTCATTAGAAATAATATCAAATGTTTTGATATAAAACTGTTTTAGTTATCATAAGGAAAACCCGTCTGTGTTTATGTGTGGGCGTGGTCTTATGAGATACTCTTTCTTTTCAAAGGATTTTATTCATAGGCTGATATATGACACTTTCATTTGTTATTGAGTTTTTCTCACGCTGGTTTATCAAGTCTAATCCGGGTATTTTCAATACTCGGGTAGATCCGAGTAGTTTCAGGTTTAGTCGAAGACGGTTGGAATTTCCAAAGGAGAGCTGGAGATATTCATCTACGTATGGACATATTCTATTATCCGCTGTACTTAGTTTATTTTAGTTGATGTTTGTCAGCAATTGTAAGGACAGAAGTTTATAACTGTCCAAGCTGAATTTAGGTTAGACTCTGATATATGTATTTAAAAGTTTTCCACTGTAAACATATTTGTTCAATATTATATGTTATTCTACTCGTGTGAGATTTTGTTCTGTCTTATTTTCTTTATTACCCTTCATGTTCCATATTTTCGTGTAATTTGAGTTGGACATGTGTGGTTTATTGTCGATTCAAAGGGTACGGGAAAACGGGCCTTGACATTTGGTTTAAAAATTAGATTTGAAGTGTTTCGGACAAGTTCCAAAGCAATTAAAAAATTGGTCAAAACCGAGCTCGTCTCATAGCGGCAGTTCGTAAATTTCGACCCATAACTTCAAATTAACGTAGAGAATGATTTATAAGTCGAATTTCTTCGAAATAAAATTTCTTTGGTCCACAATGATAATAGTTTTCCAACGAAGAAAGAAAATCAAGATTTCATCAAGTAGATTTTGAAATATGTCCAAAACAATTTTCTAAAAACATCGCGGTTTTGCAGTTTGGAATCCAAAAAGGGATTTCTTTATAAATGATATTTTTAAATGTTTTAAAAATATGAAATAAATTTGATAAATCTATTAAAATGGTTTAAAAGAGATATGGATTGGAAAATATGAATTATCGAATGTTTAAAAGTTGATTTAATAAAATAAGCTTATATAGCACTTTCCGCAGCACTTTTATGCTACGAATTGTATAACTTTTTGAATGTGAGTTTAAATGTAACGATTTTTCCCAGAATCAATTGTGTATGTTTTTAAAAGGAAAATTAATCATTTTGAAAGATAATTTGGAATCTTGTAATCAATTTCAAAATAAAGCTAATAACTGAGTATGCAGAAACGACTAGTACATTTGTCCCACCTGTGAGATCTGGGAAGATAAAACAAGGTGTTTAACTAAGGTTAGGGATGGAGCAATCAGTGCCCTGAACTTACCTGGCCTCTTTTCTTAGGCGAGGGGTGGAACAGATTGAAAGGAAAGCCCGGATGCTCCAAAATAAATATCAAACAGTTTTAACCCAAGTTAAAATAAAAAGTGTTATAATATTTGATAAAATGAAGCATTGATTATCATTTATTGTTGTGTTTATTTCATTGATTAATTATTTGAATTAAGCTCGACCATTTTATGAGCAATTAATCATCCATATGCATGGGCTGGGTAGAAAGTATTATAGGCTAACACCTCGTGATTATCTCACGATTTGACTATAAGGTGTTTAGCAGTAGATTTTGGTACACTTCAAGTTAATTAATTGTTTTGAAAATTGGTTTTCAAGTGGAAATGTTATGAGATGTTTTCCTTTAAAAAGAGAAAAAAAGATATATTTGAAAATAAATATTTCTAAGTGATTTTATATAAAGAATGATTTTGTAAAAGTGTTTTAATGGAAAGAATTTCGAGGACTAAAGCCGATGGTTTTAAGATGATTTTTGAAAGGATTTGGATGTAAAAATTGTTATAGATTTGAAGTATTTGTAATTATTAGTGTAAATGATTTTGCCACTTCAGGATATAAAGTGATTTGTTATGTTACCGATGATTTGGGTAACCCATAACTAAAAAGCGGACGAGGGAGGTGCAGATGTTCTGTAGCCTCAGTATAGTCCGCTCTCGTTGTAGAGGGATATACATATCTATATTTATTTTCGAAAGGCTGGGACATAGTTGCCTTGTTACGGCTAGAAAGCTCCCGATCAGGTAGCATATAGTTTTGTATCCTTGTATATAGGTACCATTTAAAAAAAGTGATTTGTTTTCAGATCCTGAAGTAAATGACTAGTTCGAATATAAAAGATATACATATATATATATACATATATATACATATATATATTTCAAAAGTTTTGAAATAATAATTCGAGAATAAAGTCCAAAGAGATAATTTCCGTCAAGGAAATTAGATTTGAAAATCTAAAATTTAAGATTAAGCCTAAGTGGGTAGTTTTGGGAATTGCATATTGTTTTTTGCATCGTAGGCTCCATGAGTCCTATTTGCGGTAGGAGAACTACGTTGGCTTGATCCTGTATCAAATTGGGTACCCAATTAGTTAGGGGTACGTAGGCAGTCACAAGTGGTAGTGATGCATCCCCTAAAATAATATAACCCTTTCAAGTTTATTTGTTATTGGTTGTTGTTTATCTTGTGTTATTATATCTTTCCTGCTTACTATTTTATTCCGCATTTACATTGTTTATTGAGTTCTCAGGTATGGATAGTGTTGTCTCTCTCATCAGAGTTGTGCAGTGGTAAATTTATAGTCATTGTATTTGGTATGTATTAAAGCACACTTTGTAGGATTAATTAATTAATTACTCTGATAAGTTGTATAATTGAATTATATCCTATACATTTAATAGTGTTGAATATTCATCTAATATTTTGTATTAAGTTGGTAGTTTCCATTAGTAGTTTTAGAACAGACGGATTTTTGGCAATTTTAACTGGTCCGAAAATCCGAATCGTCATACGTCATGTGACGACCTGGATTTTCGGACCAGTTAAAATTGCCGAAATATCCATCCATTCTAAAACTACTAATGAAAACTACCAACTTAATACACCATATTTGATAATATTCAATATTACTAAATGTATAGGATACAATTTCAATTATACAACTTATCAGAGTAATTTATTTATTTATTTATTAATCCTTACCTGCGAACTCAATAAACAATGTAAATGCGGAATAAAATAGTAAGCATGAAAGATATAATAACACAAGATAAACAACAACCAATAACAGATAAACATGAAAGGGTTATATTATTTTAGGGGCTGCATCACTACCACTTGTGACTGCCTACGTACCCCTATCTAATTGGGTACCCAATTAAATACAGGATCAAGCCAACGTAGTTCTCCTACCGCAAATAGGACTCATGGAGCCTACGATGCAACAAACAATATGCAATTCCTAAAACTGCCCACTTAGGCTTAATCTTCAATTTTAGATTTTCAAATCTAATTACCTTTACGGAAATTATCTCTTTGGACTTTATTCTCGAATTCTTATTTCAAAACTTTTGAAATATATATATCTTTTATATTCAAATTATACTTTACTTCGGGATCTTAAATCAAATCACTTTTGAAAAGTTTATTTGGAAATCCCAAATACTGTAATAAATACATATCAAACAATATGCAACCAGATCGGGAGGTTTCTCCCAATAACAAGAGTGGACTATACCAAAAACATATGCCCACTTTTTAGTTACGGGTTACCCGAATCATTGGTAACATGATAAATCATTTTATATCCCAAAGTGATAAATCATTTCACACTAATATTCACTAGTACTTTCAAATCTATAATAATTTTCATTTCCCAAATCTGTTCAAAAATCATCATAAAACCTTCGGCTTTAGTCCTCGAAATTCTTTCCGTTTTATAAAACATTTTTATAAAACCATTCTTATATAAATCACTTTTAATATTACTTCAAAATATTCATTACCAAACATTTCTATTTCTTTTAAAGGGGAAACCTTTCATAAAATTTCCTTTGAAAACCAATTTTCAAAACAATTCATTAAATTGAAGTGAACCAAATATTACCGCTGAACACCTTATAGTCAAATCGTGAAATAAATCACAAGGTGTTAGCCTACAATTATTTTCTACCCAGCCCATGCATATGGATAATTAATTGCTCATAAACTGGTCGAGCAAAGTCAAAAATCAATAAATAACAATCAATGCTCATAAACTGGTCAAGCGAAATCCAAACAACCAAACAATCAATTAACAAAATAAACACAACAATAAATGATAAATCAACGCTTCATTCTATCAAATATTTATAACACTTTATTTTAACTTGGGTTAAAATGGTTTGATATTTATTTTGGAGCATCCGGGCTTTTCTTTCGATCTGTTCCACCCCTCGCCCAAGAAAAGAAAACATAAGCCAGGTAAGTTCAGGGAACTGGTTGCTCCATCCCTAACCTTAGTTAAACACCTTGTTTATCTTCCCGGATCTCACAGGCGGGACATATGTACTAGTCGTTTTCGCATACTCAGTTTGTTATTACATTCAATATTCTTCACTTTTTGCTTAAGTGTTACAATCAATTTTTCTTAACCTTTATTCAAACTCTCATTAAAACTTCCAAATCATCTTTAAATTAATTTATTATTCTTTTAAAATCATTCACAAAAGATTTAGGAAAGAATTGCTAAGTATAAAACTACATTTCAAAAGGTTATAGAATTCGCAGCATAAAAGTGCTGCGGAAAGCGCTATACAAGCTTATTTGATTTAAACAACTTTTTAATATTTGAAAATTCATATTTTCCCTTCCAAATCTCTTTTAAACCATTTTAATAGATTTATCAAATTTATTTCATATTTTTAATCGTTTAAAAATATCATTTATAAAGAAATCCCTTTCTAGATTCCGAACTTCAAAACTAAGATGTTTTTAGAAAATTGTTTTGGACATATTTCAAAATCTACTTGATGAAATCTTGATTTTATTTCTTCATTTGAAAACTATTATCATTGTGGACCAAAGAATTTTTATTTCGAAGAAATCCGACTTATAAATCATTATCTACATTAATTTGAAGTTACGGGTCGAAATTTACGAACTGCCGCTACGCGACGAGCTCGGTTTTGACCAATTTTGTGAATTGCTTTGGAACTTGTCCGAAACACTTCAAATTTGTTTTAGACCATATTTAAACTATTTAAACTCATTTAAAATCATTAAGAGGCTAAATAACTTCCATACACATATTTGTATGGATTTAATTCTCATTTAATTAACTATGGTTAATTACTAATCATTTCTCTTATCATTTATCAAACCAAGTTATCATCCATATCACAAACATATAATCAACCATAATATCAACCAAGTTATCATCCAATAAATCATCCAGCATATACTAAACTTTTCATTTAATTAACTTGAAATATTTTTAGAAATTAGTAACTTTAAAATGTGAGTATTCACCTTTAACCAAACCGATTAACTTCCTAAACATTCTTACTAACAACACTTCACTAACTACTTCAACTAATCAACTTCTACTCCATTTCTTTTGCTTTATGCTATCGACCTCTTCTTCCAAACTCCCGAAAATCCGGCAGAGCTTCCACAGCACCTTGAATTTGCTCCAAGCTCCTTGGAATGAAATCGACGGCACTTCCATCTCTTTTTCTTGCTCCGGAGCTTCACAAACTTGCTCCTCCTTCTTGATAGTTCGACCTCACCCTATTCCATCCCTTCCTCCATCATTTCTTCACTTATTAGATTCTAAACCATGTTTTAATTGTATTCTAAGGTCTTTGGCAAAGTTTGGTGGTGTTTTGACTTTGTTTGATATGGTTTTGAAAAAGTTATTAAGGAAATGGAAGAGAAGAAGCCATTAGAGAAGCTTTTAGAAAGCTTGAGAAAGGAAGAAGAAGAAAATGTAGAAATGAGTAAAACAAAGTGGAAGAATGGTGGTCTTATTTATAGAAAAGTTTTGTGTAACGACCCGTAAATTTCAACTGTTTTAGTAACGTAATTAGTTGAAATTTTGTGAAATTTTAAACGATAAAATTTTGAAATATAAATTTGATATTTGGAATGCGTATAGTTAAACATAGCAACTGGTAAATTTTCGTCCGAAAATATGAAAGTTTATTTCGCGCGTAAATTTACTTCAATTTAATCAGTTAAAAGCGATGAAAATAAAATGTTTTCGAAACCTAAATATTTTACATAGAAAAATTCTAAACCATCTTCTGAGCAAGATGTCAGTTTGTCGTTTTTCCAAATTCGGACATCTTTGGCTCCGTCGATCTTATTTTTCAGTGTTTTTCTTGCATTTTCCGCTATTAGAAAATTCGAATTTTTATTTTCAATCATACCACTGATATCTGTATACCATTTTGATCGTCTCGTCGTGCTGATCTCCTTAGTATATTCGGTTGTGTATTTCGGTGTTCGGTGCTCGGCTAAATGTTCGTAACGGTTAATCGTATCGGTACGACTTTGTTTCTTTTGACCATGCATTATTCCACCGTTCAACATTGATCAATAACAATTAATAATTCACAGAATTCTACGCGTGACCATTTCTATTCCACATTTCCTTCCATTCATTTTCTTTAAAACGTTTGCTTTTGAAACGTTGCTTGGAAAATTAAGCCTATCCTTCTCTCTGCTTTCTCTTCTACCGATTCTACTTTTCCCCTACACACATTTATTTCAGGCCTTCCTTACCTCCTCTTTTCTACATTCGTCATCATCTTCATGCCTAAAATCTCCATGCCGCATGCAACCCGAGCTATCACACCGAGCCACATCACCACCAACATACACGTCCGCCTTCACAAATTTTCGAAGCCTCCCTCTCACCTGTTCGTTCAGCCTAACTGTCGCCGATCCCATTTCTCCATGGCCTACCAACAATGAACTGCTTCTCCCCTCCTTCAACCTCGGCCACCACTTCGCTGGACCTTCCCTTCATCATCGTCCCTTCACCACTTCACAACCATGCCCCAAACAAAGCCGACAGAAGCTACAATTATGGCCATCAGGATCTGAACTGTGTCATCCTCTTCCCTGGTCTTCATGAGAAACATTGACATCGGTAGCTACACCAAAATTTGTAAGCAAAAGCTCAGGAAGCCCATATAATTACGAAATTCCAAACATTGTCCATTCTATTTTTAATACTTGTAGTCCGCTTCAAAATGATGTCTTTCCTGGTTCGGTGCCTGGAACCATTATTCCCGTACCTGTTGCTAATGACATGACTAGGCAATATATGCCTGGTGATATGTGCTCTCAATTGGCTAAAGATGTTATTGCAATTTCTATCGCTTAAGCCTCTTCCTTTGCTACAAAATCGATTTGAAATGCCTCAGTCACTGCAAATAGTTCGTCGCTAGCCTCTGACCCACCTAGCTAGTGCCGACCACCCGACTTCTTCCCCCGACCTTGTCATCCTTCATGGCTCTTATATAGGTATTTTGATATATATTTGTTTTGTATGGTTACAGCCTCTTTTGATTTGTAATTTTATATATATATATATTTGTTACCGTTTGTATATATAAATGCATGTTGATACTTGGTTTTTATTTTGCTATTTCATTACATAGGTTCGGTTATGTATATATATAACATGTATATCATTTTCGGATAGTTTAATGTATGTATTCAAATAATATGTTTTTAAAAGTATGCAGTTAAATTTTCTTAATATATGCATTAGCTTCGTAACAATTAGCAAGCAAATACATAAAGGTAGTACTGTTTTGATTTTATAGTGTTTACTACTTTTATATATTTTTTATATAGTATATGTAGTGATTTGGATGGTATGCTATTCATATAGGATAGTGAGGTAAGAATTCATACATGTTGGCATATACAGATATGTTACAGTATATATTTTATAATATATAGGTTTTATACTTCTGATTTGAAAGACATGTGTACATTATATATGGGAATTGTGCATTTGTTTATATATTTTATATGTAAGTTGTTTATAATAAATATAAATAATGTATATGAATGTTGTAATATATAATTAGCTGTGGTTTGTTATAATCATGACTAGCTGTACTACTATTGTTTAGGGTACGTATATAAAAAAATACAAGTCTTGTTGTAGATTCTTTTATAGTTAGTATATACATAAGTTTGGGTTTTCAAATTTTATTGATTTCAGAGAAATATATATACAAATATTTTGATTTTGGTTGAATACTGGTTTTAAAGATATAGGTATATATTTATCTTATTTTGATAGACATTTAGTTGAAAATTGAATTTATGAAGATTTATCATATTATACTTTTATTTAGTTCCAGTTATATTTGTGTCCACTTATCTTCATCGATCCGGTTCTAATTGGATTTCGTCTTTTCTTTTATCAGCTCTATTCGTCAAATTCTTGCCCATTTTGTTTCTCTTTGGAATTCGTGTTTGGATCCACAATTCGCTTCCGTTCCCAGTGTCTATCTTCTCTAACCTCGAAAGGTGAGCACTCACTCACGATTAACGTTCTTTTATTTATTAAATTTGATTTCAATTGAAACGACAATTGAAATATGCTGCTGTTAGTTAATTACACTGTTATATATGCTATTACCTGTATCAGTTCACCTATGACATTTGACACCATTTTCTGTTAATTATTTATGCGATGATAATACAGTTTGGCTGATAATTGATTGATTGTTGATGTTTATATTGAACGTTAAATTGTTAATGTTAAAATGATAAATAGTATGCAATTGAAATTGATATATGATAGTTAACTGTTAAATTTGATTAACTGACATTTGTATAATATGACCCCTTTAACTGTTAAATTTATTGACACGTAGGATTTGTTTAATTACATTTTGAACCACTGAATGTATGTTGTTATATTGATGATGTATGAAATTGTAAATAGATGACAAGTGAAAAACCGTAATGTAAAATCTTTAATCTACATGAAATGATAGTGTAGATTCTAGAAATAATTATATTAATTCGTACAAATAACAATACGAATTAATACGGTTATTTCGGGATTATTTGAATTGATTATTGGATTGTTATTGTTTGTTGTTATTGCTTGTTTATTTACTTTGACACCATCCCAGTTATCACACTGCAAGTTCCCTTCGCTATGTTTGTTTTTGAATTGAATTGGAATCGGGTTGAAATGATAAATACCCAAATTGAACTTTGACCTAGGATAGAAAATTAAATAAAACCCGATTGATCAATAATTTGATTTAAAATTAAAATGAAGATTTTATTTTAAATAAATAATATGGTTTTGAAATGAAGTTGAAATTTGAATTTTAAATGAAAGGAAAATGTTAATATTTAATAATCTGAAACAAAAGATTAACAATGTAATCAATGAAAGAATGTTGTTTAATTTGAGAAATGATTGAATTAAGTTTGAAATGATTTAATAATTAAGTTTGAAATTATAATTGAGTTTGAAATTATAATTGAGTTTGAAATTTGAGTTTGAAATTATAATTGAGTTTGAAATTATAATTGAGTTTGAATCATGGTAATAGTTTGAAATTATAATCTATCAGGTTGGATCCAGAATGAAATATATTGGAGTTTTGAAACGTATATCCATAACCGATTCCGGTCCCTTTAATAACCTTCGTAATTTTTTTACACCGATTGGTCATTCAATATATTTCAAAACCAAATCAAATTCAATTTCAATCAGAATTTGTAAATCAACACTTCATTTGTCTTTCTAAACCAATTTCCAAAATTTACGTTTCAAAACTTCCACATTCATAATTTCAAAATCTTATAATTCAATTTCAATATTTATATTGATTCAAGTTCATATGCCAGTTTCATTTCAAAATCATTTAAATTAATTTAATTTAACATTCAAATCAATTTAAATCCATTTATCGACTTCATTCAATGTTCGTTAAGTAAATTTTCATTTAAAACAATTTCTATCAAATTTCCAATTCATTAAATCAATTCTTAAGTTCAACTTCATTTAAATCAAAACTTACAATTTTGAATTAAATTCAATTCGTCAAATCAATTCTTTCAATTACAAGTCTTACATTAATTCCAAAATATCACATTTTCATTTCTTGTTAAAGAAATTCAATCTCACTTATTTACTTCCTTAAATAATTGTTGATTTGGTTTAGAAAGACAAATGAAGTGTTGATTTACAAATTCTGATTGAAATTGAATTTGATTTGGTTTTGAAATATATTGAATGACCAATCGGTGTAAAAAAATTACGAAGGTTATTAAAGGGACCGGAATCGGTTATGGATATACGTTTCAAAACTCCAATATATTTCATTCTGGATCCAACCTGATAGATTATAATTTCAAACTATTACCATGATTCAAACTCAATTATAATTTCAAACTCAATTATAATTTCAAACTCAAATTTCAAACTCAATTATAATTTCAAACTCAATTATAATTTCAAACTTAATTATTAAATCATTTCAAACTTAATTCAATCATTTCTCAAATTAAACAACATTCTTTCATTGATTACATTGTTAATCTTTTGTTTCAGATTATTAAATATTAACATTTTCCTTTCATTTAAAATTCAAATTTCAACTTCATTTCAAAACCATATTATTTATTTAAAATAAAATCTTCATTTTAATTTTAAATCAAATTATTGATCAATCGGGTTTTATTTAATTTTCTATCCTAGGTCAAAGTTCAATTTGGGTATTTATCATTTCAACCCGATTCCAATTCAATTCAAAAACAAACATAGCGAAGGGAACTTGCAGTGTGATAACTGGGATGGTGTCAAAGTAAATAAACAAGCAATAACAACAAACAATAACAATCCAATAATCAATTCAAATAATCCCGAAATAACCGTATTAATTCGTATTGTTATTTGTACGAATTAATATAATTATTTCTAGAATCTACACTATCATTTCATGTAGATTAAAGATTTTACATTACGGTTTTTCACTTGTCATCTATTTACAATTTCATACATCATCAATATAACAACATACATTCAGTGGTTCAAAATGTAATTAAACAAATCCTACGTGTCAATAAATTTAACAGTTAAAGGGGTCATATTATACAAATGTCAGTTAATCAAATTTAACAGTTAACTATCATATATCAATTTCAATTGCATACTATTTATCATTTTAACATTAACAATTTAACGTTCAATATAAACATCAACAATCAATCAATTATCAGCCAAACTGTATTATCATCGCATAAATAATTAACAGAAAATGGTGTCAAATGTCATAGGTGAACTGATACAGGTAATAGCATATATAACAGTGTAATTAACTAACAGCAGCATATTTCAATTGTCGTTTCAATTGAAATCAAATTTAATAAATAAAAGAACGTTAATCGTGAGTGAGTGCTCACCTTTCGAGGTTAGAGAAGATAGACACTGGGAACGGAAGCGAATTGTGGATCCAAACACGAATTCCAAAGAGAAACAAAATGGGCAAGAATTTGACGAATAGAGCTGATAAAAGAAAAGACGAAATCCAATTAGAACCGGATCGACGAAGATAAGTGGACACAAATATAACTGGAACTAAATAAACGTATAATATGATAAATCTTCATAAATTCAATTTTCAACTAAATGTCTATCAAAATAAGATAAATATATACCTATATCTTTAAAACCAGTATTCAACCAAAATCAAAATATTTGTATATATATTTCTCTGAAATCAATAAAATTTGAAAACCCAAACTTATGTATATACTAACTATAAAAGAATCTACAACAAGACTTGTATTTTTTTTTATACGTACCCTAAACAATAGTAGTACAGCTAGTCATGATTATAGCAAACCACAGCTAATTATATATTACAACATTCATATACATTATTTATATTTATTATAAACAACTTACGTATAAAATATATAAACAAATGCACAGTTCCCATATATAATGTACACATGTCTTTCAAATCAGAAGTATAAAACCTATATATTATAAAATATATACTGTAACATATCTGTATATGCCAACATGTACGAATTCTTACCTCACTATCCTATATGAATAGCATACCATCCAAATCACTGCATATACTATATAAAAAAATATAAAAGTAGTAAACACTGTAAAATCAAAACAGTACTACCTTTATGTATTTGCTTGCTAATTGTTACGAAGCTAATGCATATATTAAGAAAATTTAACTGCATACTTTTAAAAACATATTATTTGAATACATACATTAAACTATCCGAAAATGATATACAGGTTATATATATACATAACCGAACCTATGTAATGAAATAGCAAAACAAAACCAAGTATCAACATGCATTTATATATACAAACGGTAACAAATATATATATATATATATATATATAATTACAAATCAAAAGAGGCTGTAACCATACAAAACAAATATATATCAAAATACCTATATAAGAGCCATGAAGGGTGACAAGGTCGGGGAAAGAAGTCGGGTGGTCGGCACTAGCTGGGTGGGTCAGAGGCTAGCGACGAACTATTTGCAGTGACTGAGACATTTCAAATCGATTTTGTAGCAAAGGCAGAGGCTTAAGCGATAGAAATTGCAATAACATCTTTAGCCAATTGAGAGCACATATCACCAGGCAGATATTGCCTAGTCATGTCATTAGCAACAGGTACGGGAATAATGGTTCCAGGCACCGAACCAGGAAAGACATCATTTTGAAGCGGACTACAAGTATTAAAAATAGAATGGACAATGTTTGGAATTTCGTAATTATATGGGCTTCCTGAGCTTTTGCTTACAAATTTTGGTGTAGCTACCGATGTCAATGTTTCTTACGAAGACCAGGGAAGAGGATGACACAGTTCAGATCCTGATGGCCATAATTGTAGCTTCTGTCGGCTTTGTTTGGGGCATGGCTGTGAAGTGGTGAAGGGACGATGATGAAGGGAAGGTCCAGCGAAGTGGTGGCCGAGGTTGAAGGAGGGGAGAAGCAGTTCATTGTTGGTAGGCCATGGAGAAATGGGATCGGCGACAGTTAGGCTGAACGAACAGGTGAGAGGGAGGCTTCGAAAATTTGTGAAGGCGGACGTGTATGTTGGTGGTGATGTGGCTCGGTGTGATAGCTCGGGTTGCATGCGGCATGGAGATTTTAGGCATGGAGATGAAGAGGTGTAGAAAAGAGGAGGTAAGGAAGGCCTGAAATAAATGTGTGTAGGGGAAAAGTAGAATCGGTAGAAGAGAAAGCAGAGAGAAGGATAGGCTTAATTTTCCAAGCAACGTTTCAAAAGCAAACGTTTTAAAGAAAATGAATGGAAGGAAATGTGGAATAGAAATGGTCACGCGTAGAATTCTGTGAATTATTAATTGTTATTGATCAATGTTGAACGGTGGAATAATGCATGGTCAAAAGAAACAAAGTCGTACCGATACGATTAACCGTTACGAACATTTAGCCGAGCACCGAACACCGAAATACACAACCGAATATACTAAGGAGATCAGCACGATGAGACGATCAAAATGGTATACAGATATCAGTGGTATGATTGAAAATAAAAATTTGAATTTTCTAATAGTAGAAAATGCAAGAAAAATACTGAAAAATAAGATCGACGGAGCCAAAGATGTCCGAATTTTGAAAAACGACAAACTGACATCTTGCTCAGAAGATGGTTTAGAATTTTTCTATGTAAAATATTTAGGTTTCGAAAACATTTTATTTTCATCGCTTTTAACTGATTAAATTGAAGTAAATTTACGCGCGAAATAAACTTTCATATTTTCGGACGAAAATTTACCAGTTGCTATGTTTAACTATACGCATTCCAAATATCAAATTTATATTTCAAAATTTTATCGTTTAAAATTTCACAAAATTTCAACTAATTACGTTATTAAAACAGTTGAAATTTACGGGTCGTTACATTTTGGATTAAAATAATATTTTGTAAAAAGACCAAAATACCCTTACTTACTTATAAAGTAATCTTATTTTTTTTCAACACTTAACATCAGATTTCAAATCATGACTTTATATCATTTTTACTTAGATATTAAGTAAAAGAAGTAATAATTATGTTTCTTTGATTTGATGTTTTACTTTTTGACTTTTGTATTTTTTTGTCTTTTTATACTTACTTTTGGTTAGTTATATTCTAGAATTTTCTAAGTATGTTTAGTAAAAGTAAACTTGATTAGTGAATTAATTAATACTTACACTATTTGAATATATGTTCCTATATAACAAAATAAAGGTGCGACGACGTTGCGACAACTTTTAATCGACAAAACGTTGATTTTCGACAAAATGTTTTACGGTCACATTTTAACGTTTTGGTTAAACCATTTATTTATGTAAACCAAATTTAAAAATAAATCTGTATAATGTTAATTAAAAATATAAACACTCATAAATTAATTAAAATAATTTATTTAACCATTGAAACTTACTTTTCTAAAATCAGCATTTGTCACTTTTGTCGATATAGGCAAATGTTACTATTTTTGTGTATACTTCTCTTCCCAAACCCTATCTAATTTTGTTTGAATCATATAACTTTAATTAATTCATATTTAAAATCACTTTAAATAGCATATTTTAAAGTGGTCAAATTCTGGGTCGCTACATTCTCCCCTTCTTAAAAGAATTTCGTCCTCGAAATTAAATGGACGAAAAAATATAACGAAAAAACAACAATTAATGAAAGTTAAGCACACCAAAAATAGTAATATCACCCATAACCCCGGTCGGAGGTACGGTGCCATATCCTATCCATTTTATTTATCGAATTAAGGTAGTTTCATTTTTAAAATTCCTAGATTGATATACTAACCCTAGATGAATTTTACTTAGGCACCTAACCTAAGCTCCGGTACCACGTGTGACGACCCAGAATTTGACCATTTTAAAATATATTATTTAAAGTGATTTTAAATATGAATTAAGTAAGGTTATATGATTCAAAAAAAATTGGATAGGGTTTGGGAAGAGAAGTATACACAAAAATAGTAACATTTTCCTATATCGACAAAAGTGATAAAATGCTGATTTTAGAAAAGTAAGTTTCAATGGTTAAATAAATTATTTTATTTAATTTATGAGTGTTTATATTTTTAAATAACATTATACAAATTTATTTTTAAACTTGGTTTACATAAATAAATGGTTTAACCAAAACGTCAAAATATGACCGTAAAACATTTTGTCGAAAATCAACGTTTTGTCGATTAAAAATTGTCGCAACGTCGTCGCACCTTTATTTTGTTATATGGGAACATATATTCAAATAGTGTAAGTACTAATTAATTCACTAATCAAATTTACTTTTACTAAACATACTTAGAAAATTTTAGAATATAACTAACAAAAAGTAAGTATAAAAAGACAAAAAAGTACAAAAGTCAAAAGGTAAAAAATCAAATCAAAGAAACATAATTATTACTTTTTTACTTAATATCTAAGTGAAAATGACATAAAGTAATGATTTGAAATGTGATGTTAAGTGTTGAAAAAAAATAAGATTACTTTATAAGCAAATAAGGGTATTTTGGTCTTTTTATAAAATATTATTTTAATCCAAAATTTTTCTATAAATAAGACCACCATTCTTCCACTTTGTTTTACACATTTCTACATTTTCTTCTTCTTCCTTTCTCAAGCTTTCTAAAAGCTTCTCTAATGGCTTCTTCTCTTCCATTTCCTTACTAACTTTTTCAAAACCATATCAAACAAAGTCAAAACACCACCAAACTTTGCCAAAGACCTTAGAATACAATTAAAACATGGTTTAACATCTAAGAAGTGAAGAAATGATGAAGGAAGGGATGGAATAGGGTGAGGCCGAACTATCAAGAAGGAGGAGCAAGTTTGTGAAGCTCCGGAGCAAGAAAAAGAGAAGGAAGTGCCGTCGATTTGAACTTTTTATCGATATTACAAATATGTGTATGGAAGTTATTTAGCCTCTTAATGGTTTTAAATGAGTTAAAATAGTTTAAATATGGTTTAAAACAAATTTGAAGTGTTTCAGACAAGTTTCGAAGCAATTCACAAAATTGGTCAAAACCGAGCTCGCCGCATAGCGGCAGTTCGTAAATTTCGACCCTTTACTTCAAATTAACGTAGAGAATGATTTATAAGTCGAATTTCTTCGAAATAAAAATTCTTTGGTCCACAATGATAATAGTTTTTCAACGAAGAAAGAAAATCAAGATTTCATTAAGTATATTTTGAAATATGTCCAAAACAATTTTCTAAAAACATCGTGGTTTTGCAGTTCAGAATCCAAAAAGGGATTTCTTTATAAATGATATTTTAAAAATATGAAATAAATTTGATAAATCTATTAAAATGGTTTAAAAGAGATTTGGATTGGAAAATATGAATTATCGAATGTTTAAAAGTTGATTTAATCAAATAAGCTTATATAGCACTTTCCGCAGCACTTTTATGCTGCGAATTGTATAACTTTTTGAATGTGAGTTTAAACGTAACAATTCTTCCCAGAATCAATTGTGTATGTTTTTAAAAGGAAAATTAATCATTTTGAAAGATAATTTGTTTTTGAGAAAAATGTGTGAACCTCTATAAATAGAGGAGAGCACACATGCAACTATATATATCACAATGAAAAGGCGCTGCCAACATGCCTGGCAGGTAACAAAAGCAATATACAAGTATCAAAGAAAATCAAGTACCCCTAAGATGAGTTCCGGCATGGCCACCACCCATCTCACCCCCAATATCGAGTTCCGACATGGCCACCACCCGATATTGAGGTGTTAGGAGTACCTAGTAAGCTGAAGATAAACCCAAAGATGATGACTATCGACACAAACTAAAAAAGAAAATCCATGCATCTGAATCTGAAAAAATGGATAAGAAACTACTCCAGTGTGGAGCTGAATATAGTACTCCACGATATAGATGAAAGTGACCTTCCTCTGTGATGGAACCGCAAGTGACCCTAAGAGGAAAACACTACTCTGAAGACCTCGCAACAATCCGAAATCCAGCAATCTGAAGACAGAAGTACCTGCAAGATGAATCTGACTCCCTATAACCCAAACCTGTGTCTGAAAGGTGACTAAGAAAAAAAGTTAAACTAATACATATATATGTATATTTATATATTTATATACATATATATGTATTAAGAAAGAAAGTAATATAAACCAAAATAAGACTAATTGAACCAAGGTTAAAGAATTAAATTACATGAATACTAAAACCTATAAAGACATATACAATAGGTGAAGCTAAGCTACAAAAGAATTCTTATGAACCTTTAATCATGAGAAAGTTATGCTTAACAGTGATATCATCATATAAATTTGTATAAATATTAATAATACTATTATGAGTATTAAATATATTATTATTATGTTTAAAAGAATTAATATTGTAACTAACCTTATTAAGATACTCTTTAAAAAAACTATTATTAGCTGATTTATACTTGGGATTAGAAATCCAATTAAAACAAAATAAAGAAATTATAAAAATCAATTTATTAAAATGACTACTATTATTATTAAAAATTCTTTGATTTCTTTCAAACCAAATATACCAACAAATAATAATGAATAATGTGTCAAGTAAGAATCTAATATTCTTTTTGAAACGAAATCTAAAAAAATTCCAATAAAAGTCACAATTCGAAATTTTAGTAGTTATGTTAAAGTTAAAATTTTAAGAGTATTATTTAGAATATAATAAGAATTCAGGCAATCAAAGTAAATGTGATTAATATCTTCGAGATGCAAATTACAAAAATAACATTTATTATCATTATGAATGTTTTTTCTCTTTAAAAGTTCTATTGTATTAAGTTTTCCATGCAATATTAACCACATATGAATTTTAGATTTAGGATGAGCATTAGTTTTCCAAATAAATTTGAAAGAGTTATTTATTGTACCCGAAAAATTAATAAATCTGTAAAAAGAATTAGAAGTATATTTTTTACATTTATCCCATTCCCAACTAATAATATCATTGTCATTATCCATATTATAAAGATTTAATCTAGCATAAAGCAAGGAAAGTTGCCTAAGGGTTAAACCTTCTAAAATACTATTAAAACTAAAATTCCAAGGAGGATCAATGTCAGATGAATAAACTTCATTTATTAAAGCAAACTTAAAATTACAGATATCATAAAGCTCTTTAAATTCAAACTTAAAAGGTAAGACCGAAATCCAGCGGTCATGCCAAAAAGAAGTACTATTCCCAGAATGTACTATCGTATTAATACCTAAGTTAAATATCTCATTACATTTTAAAATGTTTTTCCAAAAATTAGAAATATTTTGAGTAGCTGGAGAAGCAATTTGATATAAGTTATTATTACCATTATAGTAATACTTAGAAATGATCTCTTTCCAAATAGCGTTATCGTTTATATCCTTAAATTTCCATAACCATTTACCTAGTAAAGATATATTCATATTACGCAAATTAATTACTCCTAGGCCACCTTCCTTTTTAGCTTTACAAATAGTTTCCCAATTAACTAAACATTTTATACTATTATTAGGGTTATCCCCACTCCATAAAAAATCTCTCCTAATTTTATCAATTTTGTCAATAACCCAATCTAGAAATAGATGCATGGACATCCAATAAATCGAAAGGGATGATAAAACTGAATTTATTAATATTAGCCTACCCGCTCTAGATAAAAATCTAACATTCCAGTTAGAGATCCTATTTTTAATTTTATCAATGATTATGAGCCAATCATCATGTTTTAGATTGGTAGGTCTAATCAGAAAACCTAAATAATCGAAAGGAAAGTTCATAGTTTTGCAATTTAAAGTATTAGCAACTAAATTTTCAACTTTTTCAAAATCATTTAAAACTAAAACAGAACTTTTGTCAAAATTTATTTTTAAACCTGATAGAAGTTCGAAACTGTATAAGATAAACTTAAGAGTGATAACGTGTCTAGGTAAATGGGAAGAAAAAAGCAGAGTATCATCAGCAAATTGGAGTACCGAAGTACCATTATGCAAAATGTCATTGCCTACTTGTCCTAAAACCCCATTACCCACAGCTCTTTTAATAATCCTAGCAAAGACATCGGCAGCTAAATTAAATAATAAAGGCGATAAAGGATCCCCTTGCCTTAAACCTCTCTTAGATTGAATTTTATTGCCTAATATACCGTTAACCATAATACTAGAGTTACCCATTCTAAGCAAATTTTTAATGCAACTAATCCATTTATGACCAAAACCTCTTGCATGAAAGATGTCTACAAGAAAATCCCAATCTACCAAATCAAAAGCTTTTGCAAAATCCAATTTTAAAATCGCACAAGTTATGTTATTCTTACAACAATGATTGATATATTCTTGAACAACTGCCACTCCATCGGTGATATTTCTCCATTTAATAAAGGTCGATTGCGAACAGTCAATTAAGTCATTCATTCTTATACTAAGTCTGTTCGCTAGAACTTTAGAAATGATTTTAACTGAACAGCTAATCAATGATATAGGTCTAAAATCTTTTAAGTTTTTAGCTCCAAGCTTTTTATGTAACAAAATAACATTAGCATAATTAAATCTCCCTAATTGCAACTTACAATTATAAAAGTCATTAAACATATTGACTAAATCAAATTTTAAAACGTCCCAAAACGTTTTATAAAATAAAATTGGAAACCCGTCTGGACCCGGTGATTTATCGCCAGGCAAGTCATTAATAGCTTTTTTAATTTCCTCAACCGTAAAAGGATCATCTAGCTTAGATAAATCAACAATAGAATCAGAAGGATATAGATCTTTCCATCTAACATTGATTCTATGTTTGATTTTAGTGCCAAAAATATCCTTATAATAGTCTGTAAAATCCTTGTTAATATCCTTTTGGTCAACTAACTCTTCGTTATTAACAATAATAGAGTTAATTGAATTACTACATTTTCTACCATTAGCTATGTTGTGAAAAAATTTAGTATTGTTATCTCCTTCATTGATCCATTGGATTCTGGATCTTTGCTTCCACATAATCTCCTCTTTTTCTAAAATAGAATTTAATTCATCTTTTAAATTAGCTAGAACATTACGTTCTCCCACTACAACAAAATGCGCTTTTCTCAGCACTAATTATCAGCGTTTCTTCCGTAAGTGCTGACAATTGTGTTTTGCAAAAGAAAAATGAAAACTCGAACGCTGTGTAAAATAACCCGCTTGATTTTGAGATTTATTTCATTACGCGACTACTTTGCCCCCTTCCTTTCTTCCTTCTCTCCTTCTCTTCACGCAAAGTAAGAAATTAACAACATCACAAATCCTCCTTAATTTCACCCGCAATCCCAAATCCTAAATCCTACCTAAATTTAAACCTAATTAAAATCTGAAATATACATCAAATGTTCATGAAATCTATCATGAATTTTGTTCGTCCCCTAATTTCACCTGCAGTGTCCAATTCACTCCAGCCCTAAGACCCCTTAAACCCGTCCTTAGAAAACTAAAGAACGTGACTCTAATTTCATGTTCACTCAATCACTAAGAGCATCAATCACTGAAGTATTCCTGGTCGATTGTCTTAAAAAACATGATTTGAGGTAATTTGTTTAACCTTTAGATGCAATATTTGAAATTACTATTTTTATTATTATTATGTAAGTCATTATGTTTTAATTGCAATCAATATATTTATGATATCTACCATGATAAGTGATTTATTTTAGGTAATTGAGATATCTACTAAGGTAAATTGGGATGTCCACTAAGATATGTGATTTAATTTACGTAATTATATCTACTAATTGTTACATAATGATCTTCCCATGGAATGAACCTATGTGAGTTAAATGGCTATGGAAAGAAGAAAAAGGAAATCCTAGAGTATTGACATATTAGAGCAAAAAAAATTTGCTGATGTCATCACTACGTTTTTTATCTTCCAGATAAAACAACCATTTCTTCCCTATTTCATTTTTTACTATAACACTTTGATTAATAAAACATGTTAGAGAAATCATCAAATTTACATTTCTTTTTGATGGTAGACATACTTCAATTCTTCTTTGGATGATTGTATCTGTTGTCGAGTTAACCATGTACATGTTTGTTTTAATTTGGGGGTATGTTTAAGTATCAATTAGAATTTTGCTTGTGCATATTTAATAAGTTGGATAGGTGATGTATCTGTTTAAATTACAGTAGCGAATATTACGCCAAGCGAAATGCTTTAAAATATGGGGTGAAACATGGAAATAGGACAAACTATTACCCTTCCCATTTGTGGACTTTATGCTAGTTAAATATGTAAATAAAAAAATGAAAAATAAAATAAGTCTGCAATGCATGATTACACTTGGTAACTTACTCCAACTCATGGTGCAAAAGTTAAATACTGTCATTATGTTCCTTCCCATTAGTACTCAAAGACACACTTCAGAACCATGGTGATTCTAGATTTTCTTAAACGTTATATACAACACAACATAAAAGTAGAAATAAGGTCTAGTTTATGGTTATATTAGCATCATTCACTACCTTTTGAACCATTGTTCCAACCCCAGTTCTTTTGATCAACGACTCTTCACTTTGCATGAGCCAAGCAGTGGCGAGAACATAATGAAAATTAATGAGCACATAGGCTACGCAATGGGTGGATTGATTGCTAATGCATGGACCCTTGTGGAGCATGCATGCGTCGAAACTCAGATGCTCTTAGATTTTTAAGAAGTCGCGATGAAATTCAGTTTTCCTATCATGTGTTACTCATTAACTTTGAAATTGTATTTTATCAGAATCACAGGTTTTCATATAGTGAACATATGATAGTGGAGCCTAAAACACAAGTTCTATCTGATCGTGCACTTCGTTTAGGAAAAGCTAATGAAGAATCAATGGTAATTACTACTACAATATTACTTTTAAACATTTTTCTTGGCAGTATAAATTGTGCTATAGAATATCAACACTCACACACTCACATATAGTGTGTGTGTGTGTGTGTGTTCACTAGCAGTTGCATTTTCGTGTGCTAGTAACTTGAATGTTCTCTTCTGAACCACGGCATGTTTCTAATTACTGTGCTCTCTTACACAGTGCAACCTTTTGGAGTTTAACTTTTAATTGCCGATCATGATGAAAATGGACCAAGTTTGTAAGTTTATCTCTTTCTTTTCCCTTTTTGCACTTGTTTTGTCTTCTTTGTTTTTATGTTTATAAAGTTATGCTATTCTGACTATAGTATACTCATAAGACTTCTATCACTCGTGTAAAATAAATAAATAAAGCTGAAAGCAATATTCAGATGTTGGTTTCTTGGTCTTTTGTGGTCATTGCGTTCTGAAAAAAATGAAATATAATATGTCTTTGATTCTACCATTGCATTACAATGAACTTCTTGCTAGATAGGACAACTGATTGTTTATTCAACTTTATCTTTTTTGTATGATGGGCAATCTCTCTTTTTACTATGGTTGTCTTGTTATGTTTGTATATTTTTTGATGTGTCTTTCTCCTATTATGCTTAGGTCGTTTCTATGTTGCTTTTCTTATTGACTTTTTTGATGCTTTTATGAGATTGTCCGCTTCATTTTTCTCTTTACATGTTGTTTCTTCGTGTCCTCCTAAATTATTTAATTTGGCCATTTTCTTTAGATTTAAATTTCAAGTTTGTTGTTGAAAAAATCCCGAGTAAGGTGATCTTGTTTGCAAGCTGGGTAATAGAATTGCAGGCGGCAAGTTTTAGCTAGAAGCCTAGAATGCATGACACTCCAAGTGATAACTTAGTGACGTGGTTATATTAAATATCATGGCAAACAGATGTAAATGGTAACTAAGAGGCATGGCTGTACCAAATATCAAGGTTGTAACAAAATTGAAGGCTGCAATAAAATGCAAGCAGCATGCTAATGGGGTTTACTGAGTGGTGCTTCATGCTAAACAATATGTAGGCTAGATAGGGAAGTGAGGCAAGGTAAAGATGAAATGGCTTTAGTAAGGACGTGTGCTATCATATATTGAGAAGATTGTGTAGAAACAAAACAAAAGCTCCAACAAACACTAAGGGGACATGTAGAAAAGTTGCAACCAGCAAGTAGCAGCATGACAGACGACCCTTATGAGTAAGGTGGATTTGGAGTTGTTGCTGAAGCAGAATACCCCTGATGTAGAACTGCTCAAGATCCATGTGAGCAGAAATAGACAAGAGCTGAAGTGTTGAACTGAAACAAACATGAATTGTTGAAGTACAGAGGCGATGAAATGCTAAAGTGATGAGTTTCAAAGGAGCATGGTATTAGATCAAGACCGATGAGTTATCCCTGTTGAGTGAGTGTGCTAGATGCTATTAGGAAACAAGCAAGTGATCTACAATATACCGGTTATAGCTGCTGCAGTATGTTTACTTATGATTCTGCACATACATCTTCTCCATCTTCCTTACATAAAATTAAAAAACCCTAAAACAAAAGAAATCCATTCTTCCCTCAATCTCGTCTAATTCTTCCAGTTCAAGCGAAACAGCTAGAGTCAATTCGACCATGATCCCCAAGTTAACTAAGTTTAATAAAAATTAATCAAGCTCAAAAAAATTACTAATTTAATTATATTTTATGAAAATTAACAAAGATTTATAAAAGTTGACTAAGTTGTTTAAAATTTTAAATTAGTCAACTAAGTTTTATAAAAGCTAACCATGTCTATTAAAATTAACTAAATTTTGTAAAAATTAACTAATTTTATAAAAATTAACCAAGTTAACTAAGTTTTATAAAAATTAACTAAGTTTATTAAAATAATCTAAGCTAACTATTTTTATTTTTGAAAATTAACCATGTTTTATGAAAATTTACTAAGCATCTACATATGTTATATTTCTACCATTGATGTTCAAATTCTAAAAGCATCTAATGATGCATGTGGACTTAATTGATGCATGTGGACTTCGCGTAGGATAAGTAGAAGGGTTTCCTCTAGCGGCACAGAGGTAAAGAATGTGTGAGAAGTTCGAGATAGAGTTTGAATTCGGGTTTTCAAGGCAATTAGAATCTTTTGGTGAATTTGGTGAGGCTCGTTATAGGATTTGGAGTTTGGGTTGCTGTATCACGTAGGTACTGTTCATGACGTGCACTGACTTTGAGTAGCAGGGTCTGTTTTGTTGTTACGAGGGTGAAGTCGTGATTCATTTGGAGGTTGCGGCATATCATTTTCATGATGGGTGATTGAATATCAAGGAGCCAAGTTCTTAAGCATGGATGGTTTTGGATCTCGTCGTTTGTGTTGGGGTTAGAGGCTGGAGGGAGTTACCGACATGGTAAGGAAGAATTTTTGGTTGGGTGTATCACTGTGAATTGAGTGTGTATGTTGTGCTTGAAACAGTCTTAGTGCGAATTTGTTGTTACATTTGTGTTTTGTTCACTAATTGCACCTGTTCTTTGTGTTTCTTTTGGTTTGCATTTCCTTTTCTATTTTAAAAAAAAGAACAAATTCACATTTGCATATTTCACTATTTTCTGGTTTCATTGTGCATGTCATATAGTTACCACTATTTCAGTTTTGTTTTGTAATCCAAAAAAAAACAGTTTCATTACATTTTTTCACACATTTCTCTACAGAAACATTCTCACATTTCTATACAAATTTTCCACTTCCCTGCCCCTTGCTGCCTTGAAGTGCCTTCACACACAAAAAAAACAAAAAAAAGAAACACAAAAACAGCCACCACACTGCAATTTCATTACCCTACACTGCCTGTGCACTGCTTGCCCATGGCAAATCACTTAGCAACAGCAACAGCTAATAAACTTCATGAAGCACACAAGTAACACTTCTTGTCCTTGCATTTTCTTTCCTTTTAACTTGTGGCATCTATTTTTTATGGCTTAAACCATTTTTATATTTCATGTCATGTAGTAACATATTGTGAAAATAATTCTGTTTACCAGTTTCTAGTAATTTCTATTTTGTGTATATATATTGCTTTTCCCTTGTGTAACATGACATGACGATCATTTGTTATTATTCTATATTTATGCTTTAATCAGTCTGTAAACCTAAGCTGTACTAGATGTTTTTTAGTACTTTAAATTTTAAAAGCGTTCTGGTTATGTCCATATGTATGGATAACACTATCCCTGTTTATTGCCTCGTACTAGTACTCTCCCATACATGAATGATAATCCTTAACAACTGACTACATCATAAGTAATTTATATTTATAAACTGTTTGAAATCTAAAGTTCTAAATGCATGTTCTGAAAAGAAATTCTTTCTTGTGAAATTTTCGTAAACCGCCGCTACATATTTTACAAATAGCAGCGGCAGCAGCAATAGAAGCAGTGTTGCTCTTGGAATGTCTATTGATATGCACAATGGTATTCAAGTAAAAGGTTATAGGAACTTGGGTATGAAATATGTGTTTGATATGATTATATATATTTATCCAACCAAAGTTATCTATCTACCAAACAATTTCCCATATGATCATTAATCAATTTGGCAAAATTTTGATTGTGCATCAGAACAGATATTATATTATATGAAACCAAATGAAATATGTTTTTGTAAGATTATATTCTTGACTTGCATCTGTTCATATTTCACCAAACTGATATCACGTGCCTATCTCATGTTAAATGGTAGTGTCCAAGTTGAAATTAAACTCATCCCCTCTTTATTTGAATGGTTGCATGTATAAATCTGGAGTTGCCAGCTAGGAAAGTCTTTGTTTTGAAGCCCAGAGTTTGCGTCCAGCTGTGACTTGCCACCAATCATTTAGACTTATTTATTTCTGTCTTCAATTATTGTTAGTTATTTTTACATTATTATATCAAACTTGTGAAACACTTAATTGTGTAATATTGTTGGATACTACAATAAAACTCATCTATGTAAATCATTCTTAACAATAATGTTGGATACTACAATAAAACTCATCTATGTAATATCTATTAGTGTAAACCGAGAACTGTGATAAAAATATTGATTTGCTTGTAATAATTGTATTGAGATTATCAGATGGGTTTAGATTTTAATTTATGTTTACTCACTGATTTGAAATTTTTTCATCGCAGGTAATTAAAGATGGCGATGGCACATTCTTCTTCCGTAGCAAGTAGCAAGCATATGAAACTTTTTAGATGCATGTTTTGTTGTTGGCATTTGGTGCGGACTTACTTTATTGATATTATATTTTTGTTTAACGTATACCTTATCTTTGTTTAACAATATTATGATAACTTGGTCTACTGTGTTATTTTTGTTTATGGATATTATTGAAACTTGATTTATAGATGTTTTTTGTATATTAATATTGATTTAGCTAGTTTATTTAACAGATTATTATTCATTAGAACATGTTATATCAGAATGTAGTTCTGGAATATGCAAATATAGTGGAATGTTAATGCTGTAAAAATCATATAAATAGAAGACATCATCTATTTTAATGCTGTCAATGAAGAAACAACAGCGTTTAATTCGTGTTGTAATTATCATTAAATAGTGAGTAACAGCGTTTATTAAACGCTGTTGTAAACTGTAGTAAAACATCATCCCAACTGTAAAAACATAACACAGCATGCATTAAACGCTGTAATAAAAATATTAACAGCCTAAATAAAACGCTGTCAAAAGAATAATTTCCACAGCGTTTAAAATTAAGCTGTTGTAAGTTCTTTTTATACGATAGCTTGTCGTTATACAGCGTTTGTTCTAACGCTGTTGTGTCATATAACAGCGTTTAATAAACGCTGTGGTATCAAATTTTTTAAAGCGTTTTCTATTTTGCTGTTAAAACTTTTGCATCTACGACAGCATGTATAATAACGCTGTCGTATCATATAACAGCGTTTTTGAAACGCTGCCAAAAGCTGTTTCTGGTGTAGTGTCCTAAATTTAGTTGTCTAGATTCTTCTATCTTATTAATTTTAAGCATCTCATTAAGGATATTATCTTTTTTGATTTTTATTTTGCCAAACACATTTTTGTTCCAATTTTTAAGAAAAATCCTAAGATCCCTAAGTTTTGAAACAAAAGATTTTGTAGGATTATCCTTATTTTTAATATTATGGAAACTCAAAGAAAGCCATTTACCATTTATTAAATTCACAAAGTTAGATTCCAAAAGCCACATCTTTTCAAATTTAAAATTATTAATAATAACTCTATGACAATCACATGTGAGGATAATAGGACAATGATCAGAGTACGTGTAAGGTAAACCAGTGACCCAACAGATTGGAAACTTATCATCGATCTCATCACTAACGAAAAATCTATCAAGAAGAGCCATAGAAGGAGACTCCCTTGCATTACTCCAAGTAAATTCTCTATTTGAAAGAGGGACCTCGATCAAATTGGAATTAATAATGAATTGGTCGAATTCCTCCATAGTAGAGTAATCCCCATTCCTAGAAAAACGCTCTCCTATGAAGCGCGTAACATTAAAGTCGCCCCCCAATATCCAAGAACCCGGAGCCAAGGATCTAAAATCTAGGCATTCTTTCCATAAAATTCTCCGATTGATTTTTGAATTAGGCCCATAGATATTAGAAATATTTAAAAAAGAGTTATCGGAAAGATTAATAAGAATAATATGAAGGGAATGCTGCATAGTAATACATTGAAGCAACTTAAAATAATTATCACGCCACCCTATCATCAAACCCCCTGAAGTACCCACAGAAGGTAGAAAAACCCATTTTCTAAAATGATATCCGCCTAATCTTCTAAAGAAACGAATATTAGGACAGCTAATTTTAGTTTCCTGAAGTAAAGCGATATCTATAGAATAGTCTTTAAAAAATACTCTAACCTTATCACATTTGTTCAAATCGTTTAAACCTCTAATGTTCCAACTAATAATCCTCATGAAATAACAGTACTAGCCCTCTCTAATTCCTTAGCTCTAATATAATCCCGATCAATCTCAATATCAGAAAAGATAAAAGATGTATCATTAGCTATCCGACTAAACATAGCAGATGATAAACTGCCTAATGCATATGAAGAGAACGTGCTACCCAAAGTATAACTCATACCTGAGCCTGGATACGCAGCACCACTCGTGGGACTCGATCCAGGTAACTCACCTATAGATGAAGTCTGACAGGAGCGAATTCTTGCACTACGCCGAACCAATCCACTAGATACTACTGATTTCCTGCACTTTCCTCTCTTCGACGAAGAAGAAACTGGGCTGCTACCGCACATGATCCCTTCAGATTCTAAAGAATTATCTACTAAATTCCCCTCACCAATGGTCAAAGGAACAGAACTATCTCCATAATCTCTGTTTCTATCTATGAATGGTCCAGAAGTAACAGAGACATCTTCTTCTACATTTGAGATTTGAAAAAGCAGTTTGTTCTCCTCTATTATAAAATCCTCATCTTCAAAACAACCCATCCCCACCAGTGACCACACATCAAATTCTGCTTCATTTTCAGAGCACACAGAACTAAATTCATTTCTTTTTTCATTTGTAATATAAGAACCAAAACCCAAGTGAACTAATTTCTATTCACTAAACTCATCCTCAACTATATGTGTAAGCTGTGCACCATGCACAGCTGCAACAACGTGCACTTCAGCTAAAGAGATAAAGAATGAATAAGAATACACTCCATCAAAACGAGACTCAAGTTCAACGGCTATGTCATCAACCCACTTCTGATAAAAAAACGATAACCAGTCACGACTAACATCCAGCTCAAACAAGTATACATCACCTGAATAAAAAACTTCGTCTGAACCAGTTGATTCAAGATCCGTACTGTGCCAGGAAACATATTTGTAATGATAAGCAACAGACTCTTCTTCGATTGAGTCAACCACTGCTATAGTATCATTATTCCATTCCAGGATGTCACTTAAGAAACAGTTACAATTATCAACGATCAGTTCTGAGAAGTTAATAAAGGATATATCTTCATGAGATATCACTAACTCGTTTACCAAGGATGATGATTGAATCAAACACAAACTTGCTGATTCCAACACTTTATCAAAACTATTACTCGCATCATACAAACTCTTACTGTCTTGTACCTCTGTGTTATCAAACAGTAATACATCAACAAGATGTTCAGAGTTAACCATCAAAACCCCATCGACATCTGGACTATCTGAATCTGTACTCGAAGAAATACAATCAAATTTGTTGTAAATATCGATCTCAAAACTATCCTGATCACAGACTTTAGCTTTACGACCTTTACTACTAATAAAAGTGAAGACATCTCTCTGCTCAGCTTCTTCTGACAATTCTTCAACAATTTCCAGATAGCACGATGATAATGTAGACACATCAGAACATGAAGAAACAAAAGGATCTAAAAGCATGGGATCGAAACCCAAATTGACTTCTCTATTAGCAATAGAGATGTTTGAGTCTTTTATAGAATCCTCTGTGGCATCAGACATTATCCAATCAACAGAAATGCCAACTGACTCATAGAATTACCAGATTTTTCAGTGAAGCCTATACCAATATTTGGCGCATTATTTTTTTCAAAATGGTACAACAGATCATCAAGAAGAATGATTCCTGCATCTTTTTTAAACCAGAGATGGTCGATCAGCATTCCCCTAAGTATCAAGAATTTCAGAGCGAATTGGAATCCATGATTAACCAAACTTGGGGTAGAAATATTCCTTTTAACAACACCCGCATCTGATTTTCCGAAATAGTCCTCTGGATTACCAAATCTCTCTTTATATCCTTTACCTATATTTGGCTCGTTAATAATGTCAAAATGATACAATAATTCCTCAAAATATTTGATACCAACATCTCTCATATACCATTGATATTCTAACAATAATCCCTTCAGTTTTAAGTATTTCAAATCGAACTGAAACCCATGATTAGTCGAAGAAGAAGAAGTGACAGTGGAGACCGACTTCATAGTACATTCCTTTCTTTTATGCCCAAAAATACCACAATCAAAACATCTGATTGGGTCTCGGCATTGTTTAGCGAAATGATTTAAATCCCCGCATCTGAAACAAAAAACCTTCCTTTCCTTGAATCGATCCACTTATCTTTTGATTTGCGAATAATCTGTTCTTGAGGTTGAGAAGGGGAGAAATTCTTAACGGCTTGAGAATATGAATAGGGAAAAGAGAAACAATTAGGCAGATTAGAGTGTTTTTGAATTAAAGAATTTCCAGAAGACGATGGAATTTGAGAACGATGATCTTGAGAAGACGCCATCATAAAGCTAAGTGTAAATTGTTTTGGGTTTATCCATTTTTGAAAGATAATTTGGAATCTTATAATCAATTTCAAAATAAAGCCAATAACTGAGTATGCGGAAACGACTAGTACATTTGTCCGGCCTGTGAGATCTGGGAAGATAAAACAAGGTGTTTAACTAAGGTTAGGGATGGAGCAACCAGTACCCTGAACTTACCTGGCATATGTTTTCTTTACTTAGGCGAGGGGTGGAACAGATCAAAGGAAAGACCGGATGCTTCAAAATAAATATCAAACCGTTTTAACCCAAGATAAAATAAAGTGTTATAAATATTTGATAGAATGAAGCATTGATTTATCATTTATTGTTGTGTTTATTTTGTTAACTGATTGTTTGGTTGTTTGAATTAGGCTCGACCAGTTTATGAGCATTGATTATTATTTATTGATTTTTGACTTTGCTCGACCAATTTATGAGCAATTAATTATCCATATGCATTGGCTGGGTAGAAAGTAATTATAGGCTAACACCTTGTGATTATTTCACGATTTGACTATAAGGTGTTTAGCAGTAGATTTTGGTACACTTCATGTTAATTGTTATCCCAACTTTTGGCAAAGTCGAGATACCCAAAGATTAACTGAAAATCAATGATTGTTAGTCATGAACATCGATTGTGCATCGCAGGTTCACCACGGATATCGATGAATTTTGTCCGAGTCCGGATCGGGCTACAATTGGCAAGACACGTCAAGCAGAGCCGTGAAAGTCAACGTTCCAAATACCAAGTCAATCCGAGGTCGCACGCTCAAGATATCATCGGAGCAAGTGGAGAACATAACCTCGAGTTCGCACCCATATGAGTCGAATCCATCAGTTTCGACTCCACCTGGTTCGACTCGATTTACTTTATATTCATCAGCAGGGCTTATGTTCGAATCGACTTGAGACATCGTTGGTTCGAATCCATCCATGAGAACATAGTTCGAATCCATGAAAAAGGACCGTAGCTTCGAATCGATCGATCAAACCTTTGCCTCGAATCGATCACGACAAGCCTTGCTTCGAACCCATCAGAATACGCCTTGCTTCGACTCCATTGATCAAGCCTTTGTTCGAATCCAATAGCTCGAATCCAATAGAACGTTCCCACCTTCGAATCGCTTCAAACAGTGAAGTCCTCGTATCAATCAACTAAGGTTACCCAGATCGATTCGAAGGAAGCATGTCTTCGAATCGATCACCTCGAATCCACCACGTCTACATAGCTAAATCCCCGGCCACGACTCAGTAAAGCTAGGAGAAAAAGGAGGATCGACTCGAAGGAAGCGCTCCACGTCATCCCAGAAGCGCGCGCTGGATCGATTCGAACGAATCGATTCGAACTAGATCGATTCGAACCAGGCTAGTGAACCAGAAATGCAACCTTGAATCGATCATAACTTGAGATCTACACATCCAAATGCTATGAAATTTTCACAGAAGCTTCAACACATGATGAAGAATGTTCACACCAAATTTCAGCTTGATTGGACAATTTCTTGATCGATTCGAACCAAGGGTCGAATCGATCCCAAAGTGGGCCCGGTACTCCAGATTTCGGCCATGTGGGCCTCCTCACGTGCCAGAACTGGTCTTCCCTCATTTTAGGCGAAATATCAGCCTCTTACACCTATAAATAGAGCCCCTGGTCATTCAGAAAAGGGGTCGGACAACTTTGAGAGCAAAGAGCGCCCAGATTCTGCCAGATTTACTCCAGATCACCATTGCGGCCTTAGATTCAGACTTAGTTCAGCAAATCAGTTGTAATACAACATACGAAATTGTAATCTTCAAGCATCGAGCAATAAAATCATAAAAACCTTGAAGTGGACGTAGGCCGGAGATAGCCGAACCACTATAAATTGCGTGTCACTGTTCATTATTTCTGGGTTGTTGTTTGTTACTTATTTAAGATCTGTGATTTGTGTGTGAATACTGTTGATTCGTATTCATACGCTGGTGCTTTCACTACACTTGGGGTTTGTGACCATTTTTGGTGCAAACACTTTGGTGCTTTCACTGAGAAGAACTAGCACCCGCTACACCAGATTCAAAGTTTAGATTTGGAATTTTAAGGATTCGGATCTGATTCTACAATGACTCGACAAACTAGACAAAGAACTGAGAGGAGCCAACAGGCAGGAAGTCAAGAGGCATCCTCTGGCGCTGGAGAAGGACAAGCTTTGATCTACATTACTAGAGATGAGATGGAAGCGATGAATAACTTAATGCAGGAAAGAATGATGAAAAGCCAACAAGAGATGCTGCAGAATTTCTTCGAGCAGATGAGAGCTGCAGGGACGCAGAACCCTGGACCAGCTACAGCGGCTGTGAATATGGAACAAGGAGCTAGGGCTATGGAACCCAACGGAGGACAGAATGCAGAACCAGAAGGAAATCAACAAGGGCTTGGGGGCAGGCTCGCAGGATCCAACGCAGAAGTACCTTTGGAAGGAGCTCAGCCGGCTAGGGCCAACACAAATGCTAACGAGCCACCCGAAGAGTACGTACCAGAATTCCCTACGAGACTCGGAGGGCAGGACAGAGACATGACAAGGGGGCAACCCCTAGATGGAGATGAAAGAATGATCGGCCTAGTGAGACGACTCATGAGGGGAGGGTTTTCAGGAGGAGGATTGGAAGAAGTTAGTCGGAGTCCGTTCGCTCCAAATATCAGGAATGCAAGGAACCCTCCGAAGTTCAAACTACCAACGCTGAATCCTTATGACGGAAAATCAGACCCGACCATGCATATCACCAGATATATCAGACACATGGAAGTGCTGGGAGCATCCGAGGAAGTGATGGCACGATGTTTCCCCTTATTCTTATCAGATCTGGCTGCGCTTTGGTTTAGGCAGCTAGAAACCGGATCAATCAGGACATGGGGCGAGCTTGTGGATTGCTTCATGAAGCAGTTTAGGGTTCACGTGACGCGACCTAAGAGTGTGATGACTTTGGCGTCAATAAAACAAAGGACCGGAGAGTCCATAAAAGATTTTTTATTACGATTTAATGCGATGGTGACTTCTGTAGATCGCCCGGACCCATCGATGATTTTGATGGCGGCAGTGGCAGGAGTTGGAGAAGGCACCGAATTCAAAGACTCTTTGACTAAAGATCCACCGCAAGATCTTGGAGAGTTTTTCCATGAAGCTGAAAAATTCATTCGATTAGAGGAATCACGAGCCGAGAGGCAGGAAATAAATATTGCACAAGGCGAAGGAACCGCCAGGGAACAGTCCAGGGCAGACAAAGGAAAGAGAAAGCAGGATGACGCACATGATGGTCCTGATAAACGGAAGAAATTCCGAGAACCCAGATTCAGGCAATACACAGACTTGGTGGTAGGACTGGAACGAATTTACACCGAAACTCGGGGGCAACTCCCCTATCGAAAGCCACCAAGGAGAGATCCCACAGAGCGGGAACGTAGAACCGGAAAATATTGCCTATTTCATGAGTTAGATGGGCACACTACCGATGAATGCCGCCACCTGAAGAATGAGGTGGAAGAACATGCCAGGAGTGGTAGATTGCCACAATATGTCAGAGAACGAACGACGGCGGTTAGACCCGAACAACTACCGCATCAACCAAACAGGAATGATCCCGGATTCGGATCACGACTCGTCATCAACTGATTGGGATGGCAAGGGCCAAGTCCAAGATTTGGACTCTGGTCGATTAGTTTTCTTAGATTTGATTTCCAAAATAAAACGGCTATCCCACTTACTCATGTACGGGAACCGGAGAGATCCCTAGGCATGCTCTGAGATGGAAATAGACCGCTCCGCCCGGAGAGGCATTATCTTGTTTTTCCTGGTGTTTGAGATTGAACATCTAGGATTTGAATTTAATAAAGAAACACTTATTAAAATAAACCTTTGACCGGAGAGTTAAAGGATAAACATTAAATATCAATATAAACATGATCGCTTTATGATCCTACCCGGAGAGGCAGGGTCCGGAGTGCAAGAAGTGAGTTGCTTCGCCGAAGAGCGACAGGATCAACTCACTTAAGCATCGTTTCCTATTCACCGGAGAGTGATTGGATCAGGATTCGATAAGAGCCCGGAGAGGCTATGATCGGCCCACGATTTAGGCCATGACATCGCTTAATGTTCAGATACACTGAACCGGAGTGCAGGAGGTGAGTCGCTTCGCCGGAGAGCGACAGGATTGACTCACTTAACGTTGTTTCCCCTTCACCGGAGAGTGACAGGATGGGATCCAGCATGAGCCCGGAAAGGCTATGATCGACCGATGACTCAGGTCATGACATCGCTTAATGTTCAGATACACTGAACCGGAGTGCAGGAGGTGAGTCGCTTCACCGGAGAGCGACAGGATTGACTCACTTAACGTTGTTTCCGCTTCACCGGAGAGTGACAGGATGGGATCCAACATGAGCCCGGAGAGGCTATGATCGGTCGAGAACGACCAAGACATCGCTATACGCCCTAGCTGGGGCCAGAATGCAAGGGATAGAAAGCGACGCCGGAGTGCAATAGGATCTTTCTATTCAATCGCTAAATCTAGAATTATCTTGGCAAGGGTCCGGAGTGACCATCAATAGTACGGAGAGACCGTAGAATTTCATTCTTAACTTCCACTGGAAAAAATTGATAACAATTCGGCTTCGAACAGCCATGGACTTGATTGAAAATGCTATAAGTTACGAGTAGAACGTGAACTCACTACATCCGACTTAAGATTGATCAATACACGCCTTTTACCAAAAAAGGCATGTTTTGGGGGGCAAAATGTTATCCCAACTTTTGGCAAAGTCGAGATACCCAAAGATTAACTGAAAATCAATGATTGTTAGTCATGAACATCGATTGTGCATCGCAGGTGCACCACGGATATCGATGAATTTTGTCCGAGTCCGGATCGGGCTACAATTGGCAAGACACGTCAAGCAGAGCCGTGAAAGTCAACGTTCCAAATACCAAGTCAATCCGAGGTCGCACGCTCAAGATATCATCGGAGCAAGTGGAGAACATAACCTCGAGTTCGCACCCATATGAGTCGAATCCATCAGTTTCGACTCCACCTGGTTCGACTCGATTTACTTTATATTCATCAGCAGGGCTTATGTTCGAATCGACTTGAGACATCGTTGGTTCGAATCCATCCATGAGAACATAGTTCGAATCCATGAAAAAGGACCGTAGCTTCGAATCGATCGATCAAACCTTTGCCTCGAATCGATCACGACAAGCCTTGCTTCGAACCCATCAGAATACGCCTTGCTTCGACTCCATTGATCAAGCCTTTGTTCGAATCCAATAGCTCGAATCCAATAGAACGTTCCCACCTTCGAATCGCTTCAAACAGTGAAGTCCTCGTATCAATCAACTGAGGTTACCCAGATCGATTCGAAGGAAGCATGTCTTCGAATCGATCACCTCGAATCCACCACGTCTACATAGCTAAATCCCCGGCCACGACTCAGTAAAGCTAGGAGAAAAAGGAGGATCGACTCGAAGGAAGCGCTCCACGTCATCCCAGAAGCGTGCGCTGGATCGATTCGAACGAATCGATTCGAACTAGATCGATTCGAACCAGGCTAGTCAACCAGAAATGCAACCTTGAATCGATCATAACTTGAGATCTACACATCCAAATGCTATGAAATTTTCACAGAAGCTTCAACACATGATGAAGAATATTCACACCAAATTTTAGCTTGATTGGACAATTTCTTGATCGATTCGAACCAAGGGTCGAATCGATCCCAAAGTGGGCCCGGTACTCCAGATTTCGGCCATGTGGGCCTCCTCACGTGCCAGAACTGGTCTTCCCTCATTTTAGGCGAAATATCAGCCTCCTACACCTATAAATAGAGCCCCTGGTCATTCAGAAAAGGGGTCGGACAACTTTGAGAGCAAAGAGCGCCCAGATTCTGCCAGATTTACTCCAGATCACCATTGCGGCCTTAGATTCAGACTTAGTTCAGCAAATCAGTTGTAATACAACATACGAAATTGTAATCTTCAAGCATCGAGCAATAAAATCATAAAAACCTTGAAGTGGACGTAGGCCGGAGATAGCCGAACCACTATAAATTGCGTGTCACTGTTCATTATTTCTGGGTTGTTGTTTGTTACTTATTTAAGATCTGTGATTTGTGTGTGAATACTGTTGATTCGTATTCATACGCTGGTGCTTTCACTACACTTGGGGTTTGTGACCATTTTTGGTGCAAACATTAATGAATTGTTTTGAAAATTGGTTTTCAAGTTGAAATATTATGAGATGTTTTCCTTTAAAAAGAGAAAAAAGAGATATTTGAAAATAAATATTTCTAAGTGATTTTATTTAAAGAATGATTTTGTAAAGTGTTTTAGTGGAAAGAATTTTGAGGACTAAAGCCGATGGTTTCAAGATGATTTTTGAAAGGATTTGAAAATGAAAATTATTATAAATTTGAAGTATTTATAATTATTAGTGTAAATGATTTTGCCACTTCGGGATATAAAGTGATTTGTTATGTTACCGATGATTTGGGTAACCCATAACTAAAAAGTGGGCGAGGGAGGTGCAGATGTTCTGTAGCCTCAATATAGTCAGCTCTCGTTGTAGAGGGATATACATATCTATATTTATTTTTGACCCAGTTGCCTTGTTATGGCTAGAAACCTCCCGTTAAGGTAACATATAGTTTTGTATGCTTGTATATTGATATCGTTTCAAAAAGTGATTTGTTTTCAGATCCCGAAGTAAAGGACTAGTTTGAATATTAAAGATATATATATATATATATATATACACATATGTTTATATATATATATTTCAAAAGTTTTGAAACAATAATTGAGGAATAAAGTCCAAAGGCATAATTTCCGTAAAGGTAATTATATTTGAAAATATAAAATTGAAGATTAAGCCTAAGTGGGTAGTTTTAGGAATTGCATATTGTTTGTTGCATCGTAGGCTCCATGAGTCCTATTTGCGGTAGGAGAACTACGTTGGCTTGATCCTATATCTAATTGGGTACCCAATTAAATAGGGGTACGTAGGCAGTCACAAGTGGTAGTGATGCAGCCCCTAAAATAATATAACCCTTTCATGTTTATATGTTATTGGTTGTTGTTTATCTTGTGTTATTATATCTTTTCTGCTTACTATTTTATTCCGCATTTACATTGTTTTTTGAGTTCTCAGGTAAGGATAGTGTTGTCTCTCTCATCAGAGTTGTGCAGTGGTAAATTTATAGTCATTGTATTCGGTATGTATTAAAGCACACTTTGTAGGATTAATAAATAAATTAATTACTCTGATAAGTTGTATAATTGAAATTGTATCCTATACATTTAGTAGTGTTGAATATTCATCAAATATTGTGTATTAAGTTGGTAGTTTCCATTAGTAGTTTTAGAACGGACAGATTTTTGGCAATTTTAACTGGTCCGAAAATCCAGGTCGTCACACGTGGTATCAAAGCTTAGGTTAGGTGCCTAAGTAAAATTCGAGGACGAAACTTATAGTGATGCAGCCCCTAAAATAATATAACCCACAGGTCCCAAGATCCAAACCTGGCTCTGATACCAAATGTCAAGGCTCGTTTTCCCGTACCCTTTGAATCGACAATAAACCACACATGTCCAACTCAAATTGCACGAAAATATGGAAAATGAAGGGTAATAAAGAATATAAGACAGAACAAAATCTCACACGAATAGAATAACATATAATATTGAACAAATATCTTTACAGTGGAAAACTTTTAAATACATAAATCAGAGTCTAATATAAATTCAGCTTGGACAGTTATAAACATCTGTCCTTACAATTGCTGACAAACATCAACTAAAATAAACTAAGTACAGCGGATAATAGAATATGTCCATACGTAGATGAATATCTCCAACTCTCCTCTGGAAATTCCAACCGTCTTCGACTAAACCTAAAACTACTCGGATCTGACCCGAGTATTGAAAATACCCGGATTAGGCTTGGTAAACCAACGTGAGAAAAACTCAATAACAAATGACAGTGTCATATATCAGCCTTTGAATAAAATCCTTTGAAAAGAAAGAGTATCTCATAAGACCACGCCCACACATAAACACGGACGGGTTTTTACCTTATAATAACTAAAACTGTTTTATATCAAAACATTTGATATTATTTCTAATGACATCTCTTTGAAAACATTTGCAATTAAACTTAGTAATCTTAGCTGAAATTGTTACATTGATTAAATTCCAGCATAATAGGTTTACAATCGAGTCCGTAGGTTCTTGTTGGAATATGGATTTCCATATAAATGACCAGGTGAAGGATCTACCTTCCGAATGGGTACACCACTAGATGGATGTCCCGAGGCACAGAACATATGCCCTCTACCAATACAAGACCGGTTTACCTCTTTAACTAGGTAGTACCGAATATGTCATCCCCCGGTCGTCACACGTGTCAAGGCCCATTTTTTCGTACCCTTTGAATCGACAATAAACCATAAATGTCCAACTCAAATTACACGAAAATGCGGAACATGAAGGGTAATAAAGAAAAATAGTCAGAACAGAATCTCACATGAATGGAATAACATATAATATTGAAAAAATATCTTTACAGCGGAAAACATTTAAATACATATATCAGAGTCTAACCTAAATTCAGCTTGGACAGTTATAAGTGTGATGACCCGGATTTTCGGACCAGTTAAAATTGCCAAAAATCCGTCCGTTCTAAAACTACTAATGGAAACTACCAACTTAATACACAATATTTGATGAATATTCAACACTATTAAATGTATAGGATACAATTTCAATTATACAACTTATCAGAGTAATTTATTTATTTATTAATCCTACAAAGTGTGCTTTAATACATACCAAATACAATGACTATAAATTTACCACTGCACAACTCTGATGAGAGAGACAACACTATCCTTACCTGAGAACTCAATAAACAATGTAAATCCGGAATAAAATAGTAAGCAGGAAAGATATAATAACACAAGATAAACAACAACCAATAACAGATAAACATGAAAGGGTTATATTATTTTAGGGGCTGCATCAGTACCACTTGTGACTGCCTATGTACCCCTATCTAAATGGGTACCCAATTAGATACAGGATCAAGCCAACGTAGTTCTTCTACTACAAATAGGACTCATGGAGCCTACGATGCAACAAACAATATGAAATTTCCAAAACTACCCACTTATGCTTAATCTTCAATTTTAGATTTTCAAATCTAATTACCTTTACAAAATTATCTCTTTAGACTTTATTCTTGAATTCTTATTTCAAAACTTTTGAAATATATATATATATATCTTTTATATTAAAATTATACTTTACTAAGGGATCTTAAATCAAATCACTTTTGAAAAGTTTATTTGGAAATCCTAAATACTGTAATAAAAACATATCAAACCATATGCAACCAGATCGTGAGGTTTCTCCAAATAACAAGGCAACTGGGTCCCAGCCTTCATACAATCGATAAATAAGTACATCCCTCTATTCCAAGAGCGGAATGTACCAAAAACACATGCCCACTTTTTAGTTACGGGTTACTCGAATCATTGGTAACATAACAAATCATTTTATATCCCAAAGCGATAAATCATTTCACACTAATATTCACAAGTACTTTCAAATCTACAATAATTTTCATTTCCCAAATCTGTTCAAAAATCAGTTTAAAATCATCGGGTTTAGTCCACGAAATTCTTTCCATTTTATAAAACATTTTTATAAAAACCATTCTTATATAAATCACTTTTATATAATATAACTACAAAATATTCATTACCAAACATTTCTATTTATTTTAAAGGGAAAACATTTCATAACATTTTCATTTGATAACCAAATTTCAAAACAATTCATTAGATTGAAGTGAACCAAATATTAAAGATAAACACCTTATAGTTAAATCGTGAAATAAATTACAAGGTGTTATCCTACAATTATTTTCTACCCAGCCCATGCATATGGATAATTAATTTCTTGTAAACTGGTTGAGAAAAGTCAACAATCAATAAATAATAATCAGTGCTCATAAACTGGTCGAGCGCAATCCAAACAACCAAATAATTAATCAAAATAAACACAACAATAAATGATAATTCAACGCTTCATTCTATCAAATATTTATAACACTTTATTTTAACTTAGGTTAAAACGGTTTGATATTTATTTTGGAGCATCCGGGCTTTCCTTTCGATCTGTTCCACCCCTCGCCTAAGAAAAGAAAACATAGGCCAGGTAAGTTCAAGGCACTGGTTGCTCCATCTCTAACCTTAGTTAAACACCTTGTTTTATCTTCTCAGATCTCACAGGCGGGACAAATGTACTTGTCGTTTCCGCATACTCGGTTATTAGCTTTATTTTGAAATTGATTATAAGATTCCAAATGATCTTTTAAACACTTAATTTTCCTTTTAAAAACATTCACAATTGATTCAGAGAAAAATCGTTACATTTAAACTTATTTTCAAAAATTTATACCATTCGCAGCATAAAAGTGCACCGGAAAGTGCTATATAAGCTTATTTGTTTAAATCAACTTTTAAACATTCGATAATTCATGTTTTCCAATCCAAATCTCTTTTAAACCATTTAAATTGATTTGGACTTAATTCAAAATCTACTCAACAAAATTTTGATTTTCTTTCTTCGTTTAGAAGATATGGATATAATAGTCCGGAATTTTCTTATCTCGAAGAATTCCGAGCTATATTCCACTCTACACATTCATTTGAACTTTTCGGCGCGAAATCGCGAACTACCGTTGCGCAACGCACCTTGTTTTAACTTATTTTTCAATATTTGAAATAATTTATTCAAATTGAATTCTATCACTTATAAAATCATTATAAATCAATATTTTCACTTTTTAAAGTAGTTAAAATATATTTTCACTATTACCATTGTTAGCACCAAAATTGGTCACTAACACCCTTGAGAAAGATTATGCAGAGAGAGTAATGAAGAAGGTAAATTAAAAACAGAGAACTGTATGCTAAATTAAGTGCAAAAACAAGAACACCGTATTTATAGTGGTTCAGCGTAATTGCTTACGTCCACTTTAAGTTTTGATCTTTGTTGCTTTCACAAGTGGTTGAATACAGATACCATCCGTACACTAATGACTTGAATACAAGTTTGAACTTAAAAGAATGAGCCTTGAAAGCGACAAAGTCTCCCCAGTGTTCTCGAAAAGAAGGTCCATTTCACCGTGCCCCTACCCTTCTATTTATAGAAGAAGATGGGTTGGACTTCCCTCATGGGCCTAGGAACAAGGTACCTCAGCCCATGGGAAGTAACTTCTGTGCATCGAACCACAGATGCCGAACGGTAAGTGCCGAGCGAGGGGAGGTGTGCCGAACGAGCCTTCAGTGCCGAACGGCATTCGCATGCCGAGCCACACACCCATGCCGAACGACCTTCCTATTCCGAGCAAGGAGTGATGCCGAACGACCTTTCTATGCCGAGCGAGGAGTGATGCCGAACGACCTTTCTATGCCGAGCGAGGAGTGATGCCGAACGACCTTTCTATGCCGAGCGAGGAGTGATGTCGAACGACCTTCTATGCCGATCGAGGAGTGATGCCGAACATCCTTTCTATGCCAAGCAAGGAGGGATGCCGAATGACCTTTCTATGCCGAACAAGGTGCTGTGCCGAACGATGTTTTGATGCCGATCGCGGCAACATTCCGAGCGACCCTCCTATGCCGAACGACCTTGCGCCGAGCGATGCGCCATGCCGAACGAGGGGAGATGTGCCGAGCCTCATGCTACACGGTCAAACAGCTGAGTAACACTTTCCCTCCAAAGTGTATCATGTGGATGAACATGATGCGCTTTGAATAATGAGTACTCCCTGTTTTCCTTTAAGCCCTCGTTCCGTCTTTTCGATAGCGCTTTCTTTCGACCTCCTGAATGTCGAACGAGGCATTGGATGTCGAACGACATACTAATGCCGAATGGCCCCTCAATGCCGAACGACATATTGATGCCAAACGACCGAGGTGTCTTGACCGGTTCTATCGGTCACTGTCTCTTCACCTTCCATCCTTTCCACTATAAAAGTCAGTACTTCCCTTCTTCTTCCCTTCTTACCTTTTACCTCCGCTCTAATATTCTTACGAACATACCTCCTTCCAGATTTTTGCCAACACCTCAATCTCCTTCTCGACTCCCGAGTTCCACACGTTACACCTCGATTGCCTTCAATAACAAATCCGAGAGGACTCCACTTCTAAATTGAGCACCCCATTAGACCTCGATCCCTTCTTCTAGGTATGAACTCTTCATTCACTCGACTCTCTTTGAATAGAGATTTTAGACGAGACTTGAATTTACGAACTTCCTATAACCCATGAATAATGGAAGTCGCATAGATATGGAAGGTGGATTCGAGGTTTTTAGACGTGCCTTAGGATTAGATGGAGAGGAAGAAGAAGATGATGTCGGCTCGGTAGGAATTGGTGAGGTTAATTACTATTGGTCGAGGGCTGTGTGCGAGTTGAAGTAGTGATTGATTGGCCATTTAGGAAGATGTTTAATTTGTCTGGAGAAAGGAATTAGCGGAAGACGTATAGATGTGGCTCGGCATGACTTCCTTATGCCGAACGATGGAAAGATGTGTAGGAGTGAAGTTAGAGTTGGGTCTAGCATGCCGAGCGATGTGGCTCGGTATGACCACGGCTCGGCATAACTCCCTTATGCCGAACGAGGTAATAGGGAGTACAGGAGAGAGGTAGAAGTTATGGGCGGAGCGCCGAGCGATGTGGCTCGGCATGACTTGCCAAATGACCTTTTTGTGCCGAGCGGTAGAGAGGGAGCGTAGGAATGAAGTTGGTTTATAGTGCCGAACGATGCGGCTCGACTTGGCCGTGGCTCGGCATGACCTGCTGAATGCCGAACAGGGTAGAGGGAGTGTAGGAGGTTGAGTCTCTGCAGCGCCGTCTGCATTAAGCTTGACAGTAGGCTATAACAGTCAGAACCATCTCAACTCAAACATAAATGCATTGTTAACATACTTTTTATGCTCGAACACATGATAGTGAACAAGGACAAGGACTTAAGCAGTTAAGCATATCGGTCAATCCAGACTGATAACTCTTTTGTTGTGACAACTATAAACCTGAATTTAACTTTTTTAAAACAGATAGCAACCTTCAACGTACATTGTCGATGCCGAGCTCAAAATAGAAACCATCATACGACAAGCCCTTGGAAACGGTCAGCGATGACGGTCTTCGAAGACGAAAGTTCAAGCTTAACTTTATTTCACCAACTCTGTGACTTTTAATTCCTTGGCACTCATACTTGAATAGTTGCACTAGTTCACACACCACAGGGGGGAATTATTTTGTTGTTATGTCTAATGTCGATCGTTTTTCAAGTATAGTTCAAACAGGTGCTTCATCAGATTCTACACACATTAGAGATGTATAGGAAATCTAGTTCTGCCACGATCTCAGATAGACCCGGGCCATCTTCTCAACAAGAAGAAGTTAGAACTTCAAATCCGTCGTCTACTCCTGTACAAGACATGCCGAACCCTGCGATCGCATCTGTCGACTTGGCTCCCGATGCCTTGGATGCAACGATCTTTTTAGATGATCCGATCGATTCTCAAGCCTCGAAGATTAACGAAAGCACGCTTCGCCATATATGCTCAGTACACGGGATTCCTTTCGACGACGTGTTGGTTCCATCAGGATAGGATCGTCCTCACTTGCCCCCAGTAGGATATACAGCCTGCAATAGATTCATGTGCTAGGTCGGTAGCGTGCCGCTATTCAACTAATTTCTTTGGGACCTGTTACTGTATATCGAGATTGCCCCATCGCAATTACATCCAAACAGCCACGCGTTCATATACGGCACTTGCATTCTCTTCATAAGTGTCCTTTTCAGGCTCCCAACTCCTGGCGATATCCGTTATATCTATCGCTTCAAGAGAAGGTCAGATAGTCCATCTTTTGTATTCCTTGAGCCGCATAGCAGGTGTCAAATCCTGATTGGGGCATAGAGCAAGTTCGCGTAGTATAAACAGGAGTGGTTCTACGTACGTTGTCCTCCCGGCTTCGCGAGGAGATGGGTGGAAGGGAGTAAGTCTTTTTTCTGGATCAATACTCATGTTTGGCGGAAACAGCACCTTTTCTAACTCTTTCTATACTTTTACAGGTATCAACCCATGTCCCGAAGGCTCTGGGTATTCTGAAGCTGTCGAAGTTATCCGAGCCATTCCCGCAGAAGACCGGGACATCAGATCTCTCATTTCAAATGAATTGCTCACGAATTTTGGGCTACTGGCAGAAGGTCGCCGAATAAGCCTTCCTCAAGGCGTCACTATACCCAGGCCCGCTTCAGGCAAAGGAAAAAAGCAAGCTGGGTCTTCAGCACGTAACGCCCCTGACACACCATAGGAGGGGGAGATTAGAGAAGCCAAAATGCTTGAAGTACAAGGCGAAAATGTTATCCCTGCTCGGGACCCGATAGTCGAAGTCCACGATATCGAGAAGACACCTTCCCCTTCGAAGGGAAAGAAGAAGTTAACCTACAAATTGAGGAAGAAGATGGTGGGTGGAACCTCTAAGGTCACCCTTACTCCAGTGGAGAGGGAGCCTTCTCCTCAACACTTAGAGAGTTCATTGAGAGGCTTGTCGGACCTCACTATTCCCGACGATTTGCTTAATTATGGCTTCGATGATCCGGAAGCCCCGAAGGTTTGCTCGCCCACGAAAGGCGATGAAGGTGCTCAAGTCCAAAGTTAGGGAGAGAAAACTCCGATAAGTAAAGCCAAAAAAGCTAGTCCGTTAGGGGGAGACACTAGGACACACACAGACACGTGCACTTCACCTTGCACTTAAATTTCCATCATCGCTCTTCCCTTTTCTAACTTGTCATTTTTTAAATTCTATGCAGGTGACATGGGACGCACTCACAGACTCGATCGTCTTTGCGGGTCATCTATTTTTCATCATTCTAGCCGGGATTCGGGCCCCGGCAAGTACCGAGACAGAGACAACTCTGGAGACCAAGACTATCGCCCCCGAGAATCAACTTATCGAAGGAAAACATACAGCCAGTCCTCATATTCTCGCGATCATCCTTCTCAATCAGAGCAAGGCAGGGAGAAGTCTGCACAGAAGGGATCCCAATCCGATGTCCCCCGTGATCAACAATCTGGTTCATCCAGCACATGACAGTCTCGGGAACATCACAAGAAGACTGAACTTTCAAAGCCATCTCCCCCTGTTCCCGCAACAGATATGACGATATCGGAGAGGCTAACTGAGCTTAAGGTTAAGTTCCCCAAAATCTGCTTCGATGTTCTGAAGTTCCTCCCAGCTATCCATCACATTCCGGGACATGTCAAACAGAGCACCATTGCTTGCAACAACGACGTTTATGTTCAACATGACGCATTTGTCCATCTAGCTGAAAAAGTCTCGGAAGTCTCTGTTGAGCGTCAACACTAAATTGACCGCCTGAAGCTTGAAGTCATTCACGATAAAGACATTATCAAAGCTCAGGATGAAGAGCTCTCTTCGTACAAGTCCCAACTCGAAGCTGCCCAACAAAAGGCTAAAGATACTACGGAGGCCGTCAATCGTCTAGAGACAACTCATAAGAAAGAAATTGACGAAGCGGTCCAACGCTGCGGGGCCTTGGCTTTAGAAAAGGACTCTGTTCAAAAAGAAAGGGATGCATTCGCCCTGCAAGTCAAAGAGTTGGAAAATCTACTCTGCAAAGAGAGAGAAGAAAAATCTGCCGCCCAAGAAGAGTCGCAACGATATTGCGATGAGATTGTTGCTACGTGGCTCCTGAAGGCAAAGCTCGATGATGAGCTCTCTAAAGTCGGGATGCTGAAGGATGAAGCCCGTGAAGAGGGCAAGAGAATAGCATCCGCAGAGATTGACTCTCGCCTTGAGGCGGCTACCGAGGCTGGTAAGGAGGAGATCAAGTGCTTGTTCGACCCACTTATAGCAGAATATAATGTCCGTGTCCTCATGCGTCGGGATTTGACTTTTCTTAGCGAGGGCTACCTTGAATCTCTAGTCGAGGCATGGGAAACTTTGATAAAGATCAGAAAGGTCGAGTCAGGCACCGAGGAGGTTGACGAGGAGGCTTTAATAAAAGAATTTCTCAGGGGAACGAGCCTTCAAACTTGTCTGCAGCGAAGGCTTTTTATGGCAAAGACTCTCCTCCACCAAAGGAAAAAAGTGACATTGCTGGTCCATCTGGAACCAAATCTCCAGCTCCTCCTACTCAATCGGCTGATCGGCCAGTACTTAATCCATTCGAGCAACATGCTAGTTATGACCCAAAAGACCTTGGCCTCGGCATTTATGTTCTATCTCCCATTCCAGAGAATGAGACTCCTCGGACGGTTGAGAGCCAGCAAGAAGCCGGTATATAACTCTTCTTCTTAAAGTTCAAAAAATCATCGTTTTCGGCGAGAGGTAATTGTATTCTAACGTTCATCCCTTGTGATTTTGCGCAGACCGTTATGATCCCGATCCGTCTCCAAGGTGCGATGACGCCAAGGAGGAAAAGGGGAAAGCGAGCGAGGCTACTCACGCGGGAGTGACCCCCGGTCTTGATGCTCAGGTGATTGAGGCGCTCAACGAGGATAAGTCCGAAACTTCGTCCCCCGTCGAAGAAAGTTATGAAATTGAGATTACCGACGCTTCTGAACATACCTCAGGGATGAGCATGAAGGAGCGACTCGAGGAAGAGAGGAAAAAGAAAGCGGAGATCAAGGTCGAGCCTCAAGTAGTAGAACTTGACGACCCATTGAACAGGCCTCTAAAAGTCATTCTTCCTGGCAGAACCAAATCACTGGATGTTCCTTCTCCCACTTCTGACACCGTTTCTCTAGCGAGAAAAACGTCCAAGAGAAAACGCATGGAGGACGAATCATCTGAGAAATCGAAGAAAGAGAAGAAGCCGAAGAAGTAACTATCATGCTCGCTCAACGAGAATCAGTCTGGATTATGTAATCATTTTTATTTATTTTCATAGCCGTTGTAAATAGGCTTTTGACTCCAAGTTTTAGGAGGAGTTGTAGTAGGACCTCTTTTTGGATTAATACATGAAGTTTAATTTCTTTGTCTTTCAAATGACTTTTGTTTCTCAGCTTTCTGTATAACTGCGGTCGAAACCCAAGCTCTTGTGAGTTACATAAACCCCCAATCCATTTTCACATAACTCGGAGATTCTTTGGAATTGTACATCCCTTATTTCACACCCCTGGTGCTTGGAATATTTTTTTAGTCCGTAATCTGTTGACTTGAAAATTTCAAGTCACTTGTACTCCAGTCCGCACGCTGGGGACTTAGAGATTTTAAGTCGTTCACACCCTAGTCCGTACTCTGGGGACTCTGAGTACTCCAGTCTGCACTCAGGGGACTTGGAGATTTTAAGTCGTTCACACTCTAGTCCGCACTCTGGGGACTTAGAGTTCTCCAGTTCGCACTTAGGGGACTTGTAGATTTAAGTCGTTTATACTCAAGTCCGCACTCTGGGGACTTAGAGTACTCCAGTCCGCACTCAGGGGACTTGGAGATTTAAGTCGTTTATACTCTAGTCCGCACTCTGGGGACTTAGAGTACTCCAGTCCGCACTCAGGGGACTTGGAGATTTAAGTCGTTTATACTCTAGTCCGCACTCTGGGGACTTAGAGTTCTCCAGTCCGCACTCAGGGGACTTGGAGATTTTAAGTCGTTCACACTCTAGTCCGCACTTTGGGGACTTAGAGTTCTCCAGTTCGCACTCAGGGGACTTGGAGATTTAAGTCATTTATACTCTAGTCCGCACTCTGGGGACTTAGAGTACTCCAGTCCGCACACAGGGGACTTGGATATTTATGTCGTTTATACTCTAGTCTGCATTCTGGGGACTTAGAGTTCTCCAGTCCACACTCAGGGGACTTGGAGATTTAAGTCGTTTATACTCTAGTCCGCGCTCTGAGGACTCAGAGTACTCCAGTCTGCACTCATGGGACTTGGAGTTTAAGTCGTTTATACTCTAGTCCGCACTCTGGGGACTTAGAGTTCTCCAGTCCGCACTCAGGGGACTTGGAGATTTAAGTCGTTTATACTCTTTCGTACGTCAGACAGAATAACGTAACTCTAGTTATATGCCATTGGGTTATCATGCATAGAAACATCAGTAATTCATGGAAAAGATGGCTTCAAGCCTTTATTAATGAAAACAAACTAATTTGTCTTATTACATGCCAAAAACTAAGAATCAACGAAATAAAAATGTGCTGGAAATAATTACAACTAAAATATGAAAGAAATAGACTAAGTGTAATAATGTCGCAGATGCTCGCTATTCCATGCTCAGGGGAGTATCGCACCATCAACGGTCGTTAGCTTGAAAGTTCCCTCTCCAAGCTTCCATTTAATGATGTATGGACCTTCCCATGTGGGATTCATATGTGACAGGACTGGAAAAACTTGTTTCAAAATGAGGTCACCCACATCAAAGACTCTCGGTCGGACCTTTTCATTATAATATCGAGCGACTCGGTGTCTGTACGCAGCCGCTCTTAAATTTGCTTCTTCACGTTTTTCATCAATGAAGTCCAGTGATTCCAACAAAAGATCCCGATTCGTCTTAGGGTCGTAACGAGTTACCCGGTGTGATGGAACTTCAAGTTTTACGGGTATAACAACTTCCATGCCATATGCCAATGCGAATGGAGTGTGGCCAGTCGCGGACTTATGGGTGGTTCGATAAGCCCAAAGTGCCATTGGGAGTTCATCCACCTACTTGCCTCTAGCCTTTTCCAGACGCTTTTTCAATATGGACTTGATTATTTTGTTCACGGCTTCCACCTGCCCATTGGCTTTTGGATGGGCAACTGCTGCAAAACTCTTTTCAGTGCCATACTTTTGACAAAATTCTTTGAACTCTCTACTTTCGAACTGAGTTCCGTTGTCTATTATGATAGTCCGTGGGAGGCCAAAGCGGCATATAATGTTTCGTACAATGAAATTAATGACCTTTTTGGTGGTGATTGTGGCTAAGGGCTCGGCTTCTGCCCATTTGGTAAAATAATCAATTGCAACGATTGCATATTTCGCACCACCTTTAGAAATAGGTAAGGAACCGATTATATCAATCCCCCAAATCGCAAATGGCCAAGGACTAACCATTTGTGTGATTTCCGTTGGAGGAGCTCTTGGGATTTTTGCAAACTTTTGACATTTTTCGCACTTTCTAGCGTAGTCTGCAGCATCCGATTCACAGTCGGCCAATAATACCCATAGCGAAGGATCTTTTTTGTGAGTGTTTGCCCCCCAGCATGGTGACTACATTCTCCTTCGTGCACTTCCATCAAAACTCGTTTTATCTCATCATGGGTGATGCACCGGAGTAAGGGAACCGAGAACCCTCTCCGATACATTATTCCATCTTGCATTATATACCTTGAAGCTTTACGAATGACCTGTCGTCTCTCGTTCCTTCTTTCGGGCAAGGTTCCGTGTAATATGTATTGTTTGAATGGGGTCATTCATGATTCTTTTTTGATTTCAGTTTCTAACACGAAGTCTATCTCCATCATATTTATACTCGGAGTATATAAGGTTTCGACGGGAACCAATCCCATTTGCTGTGCATCACCAGTACTCGCAAATTTCGCCAATGAATCAGCTTCTCTGTTTTGTTCACGCGGGACATGCGAAATATCATAGTATTCCAAATTTGCTAGCAGCTCTTGAACCCGAGCGAGGTATGGGGCAAGTCTCTGTCCCTTCACTTGATAGTCTCCCCGCACTTGGTATACCACCAGTTGCGAGTCATAGAAGATTTCAACCGATTTTACCCCTAGTTCTCTGATTAGTCCCAAGCCAGCAATCAATGCTTCATACTTGGCTTCGTTATTTGTCGCTGGGAATTCGAGCTTCAAAGCATAACAAATTGATCGGTTCTCAGGAGTCACAAGAACTATACTGGCTCCCGAGCAACGATCGTTAGATGCCCCATCAGTGTACAGCTTCCATCGAACGGGAGGTATGACATCGCTACTACTCGATGTGTCCGACATGGTGAATTCAGCGATAAAGTCTGCTAGCGCTTGCCCTTGTATGGCCCTTTGTGGCAGGTAGGTAATATCGAACTGGCTCAACTCGATATTCCATTTTAACATCCTTCCAGAAGTTTCTGGTCGTTGGAGTACCTGTCGCAAGGGTTGATCAGTGTAAACACTGATTGAGTGTGCCTGAAAGTATGGATGAAGCTTGCGTGATGCAATCACCAAGCAATATGCTAGTTTCTCGATCTTATGATAATTCCTTTATACCCCCGTCAAACGTTTACTAACATAGTACACTGGCTTTTGAACTCTGTCCTCCTCCCGAACCAGAGCCGTACTGATAGCATGCTGGGATACAGCCAAGTACACATACAACATCTCATGGTCTACCGGTTTCGATAGCACTGAGGGACTTTCTAAATGCCTTACCAGTTCTCGGAACGCTTCCTCACGGTCGGATGTCTATTCGAAATTTTTCTTTCCTTTCTTTATCACATCGAAGAAGGGTATACACTTATCTGTGGCTCTGGATATGAATCGACTCAGCGCAGCCACCTTTCCATTCAAGCTTTGTACCTGCTTTATAGTTCTGGGCACTTGTATGTCTCGAATAGCTTGAATCTTCTCCGGGTTAGCTTCGATGCCCCGTGCATTTACAATGAAACCTAAGAACTTCCCTGACGCAATGCCAAAGGAACACTTCAAAGGATTGATTTTCATTCCATAATGTCTGAGTATATCAAACATCTCCGCTAAGTCTCAAATGTGGTCGTTTGACTGCCGTGATTTCACAAGCACGTCATCCACATAGACTTCCATTGTTCTACCAATTTGGTCTTTGAACATTCGATTCACCAGACGTTGATAAGTTCCTCCCACGTTTTTCAATCCGAATGGCATCACTACATAGCAATACAGCCCAACGTCTGTAACAAAACTGGTATGTTCCTGGTCTGGAATATGCATCGGCATCTGATTGTATCCCGAGTACGCATCCATAAATGATAGTAATTCATGTCCGGCAGTTGAGTCGACCATCTGGTCGATTCTAGGTAAAGGGAAACTATCCTTCGGGCATGCTTTGTTTAAATCAGAGTAATCTATGCAAGTTCTCCACTTCCCATTTCCTTTCCTCACAAGCACAGGGTTAGACACCCATTTTGGGTAGAGGGCGTCGCGGACGAACCCATTGGCTTTGAGTTTGTCCACCTCCTCTTTGAGGGTCGCGGACCTCTCTGGGTCCATGCCCCTCCTTTTCTGTTTCACTGGAACGTACTTCGGGTCTATGTTCAACATATGACTCGTAATAGCGGGAGAAACCCCGCACATATCAGAATGTGTCCGAGTGAAAACATCCAAATTCGCTCGGAGAAAGTCAGTAAGATCCTCTGCCATCGAGGGGTCCAGTTGTGATCCAATCTTAAGTACTCGCGATGGATCATCCCGACTGACTAAAATGTCAATCGTCAGTTCAGCCGGCACTGCCTTTTCTTCCCTGGGTTCCTCATCATCATCTCTCGGATCTATGTCTTATAGATCCGATCATGTTGCCCGAGCCAGGGCTCGGGCATTACTTGTCAATTTTCAACGACTTGGTCGCGGACGGAGCTGTCCGCAACCTTTCCTTTCTCTCTCCGCTGGGCCTCTCTCAGCTCAGCCACATAACATGCACGACCGGTCGTCTGGTCGCCATGCACAACACCTACTCCTTTGTCTATTGGAAATTTCAAAGTCAAACACCATAGGGCCAATGCTGCCCTAAACTCAGCCAGGGTCGGTCGACCCAGAAACACATTGTATGGAGAATCTACATCCAAAACTATGAAAGGTAGGATTCGCACCCTCCTACGCTCACCTTGTCCCAGTTCAACTGGCAACTCAACATACCCCACTGCATCAGTCGATGCACCATTAAAGCCATGGATACGAGCTTTAGATGGCTTTAAATCCTTCGTCTCCATCTTCATCTGGTCATATGCCTTTTTGAAGATGATATTAACAGAACTTCTATAATCAATCAAAATTCTTTTCACAAATGTCGGCCCGATTGTCGCAGATATGACCATCGGGTCAACGGTAGGAGCCTCCACCTAGTCAGCATCTCTGCTTATGAATACTGTATCATTTGTCATCATGCGCTGTTGTTTAGCGGGGGTCCCATCCTCCGCATTGGAACAACACTCAAAATCTGCATGCCTCAAGGAATTATCATACCGCCCTATTTCTTGCCCGTTCTTATCTACAGGGTGAGGTCCGCCTATTATCGTGTTTATGACCAGTCTGCCCACGGTCTGAGCAGGCTCCTCAGGGTGACGTGGGGCTGGTGCGTGACCGTGATTGGACGTTCCCTGTCCACCCTCTTGAGGATTCTTTACAAACTCCTGCAACTTTTTCTGTCTAATGAACTTTTCTATAGCATCATGTAGGTGCCTACACTCTTCAGTATTGTGCCCGTAAGTCTCATGGAAGCGACAGTACTTCCCAGTTCGCTTCTATTCCTCGGTTGATTTCTTTGGGCGCAGCTTTCTGTATTGAAAAGTATTACAAGTTGATAGATAAATATTCTCAAGAGATGCATTCAGCGGGGTGTATTCGTTGTAGGTTGGAATCCTTGGCTTCCATTTCCTTGCTTCTCTTTTCTTTCCGGGATTTCCTCCTTCGGACCCCTTAGATTGCCCGAGTTTGTTCTGGACATTGACCTGGACTTTCCCCGAGTTGTCTCCGGATTGTTTTACAGCAATGTTGCTTTTTACGGTCTCCTGAACAGGCCTTGGTGCCTTATCTCGCCTTGTCCACCTGGCTTCCTCTCTTCGTATGAACTGATGAGCCTTTGAATAAAAATGCTCTAGCGTAGTCGGAGGCTTTCCTGCCAATCAGTCTCCAAACTCTGAATCCGGATCCACTCCTCTAATTACAGCCATCAGAATTGCGTGGTCATTAGGGTTCCTAACTTCAGTGGCCACAACATGAAATCTCTGTAAGTATTCTTTCAATGACTCGCCTGGAGTCTGAATCACACTGGACAAGGACATCACATCCTTGGGACGAGTGGCATGAATCCTGAATTGTTCCACAAATTTCATCGCTAACTCATCAAAGTTGGAGATAGTTCGTGGGGGAAGTCGGGTGAACCACATGGTAGCGACTCCGGATAAAGTTATTGGAAAACATCTGCACTTGGTCGCATCGTTCGCTCTAGCCGAGTCCATCATCCATTCATACCTCATCACATGCTGTCGGGGATCAGTCTTTTCTTCATAGGCCAAAATAGTCGGCATGTTAAACTTCCTAGGGTACTCGGCCTGTAAGATAACATCTGTAAACGAAGTATGACTCCTGGATACCCCCCAATCATCATTTGATAAGCCTTGATTCTCTTTCATCAACTGTCTGACCATAGCTGACAGGTCTGGGGTTTGTATGGAAGATGGAAAGTTGGTGTCTGTCCTGTGAGACCGTTCTGGTCGGTGTCTTCTCTGTTGGCGATCTACCAAGTGTGTATCCTGGAGACCAGCAGTATTAAGACCTTGGTGTGCTGGCTGTCCTGCTTCCACTCGCACTCCAGATCCTAAGTTTCCCATTCCAGCTTGAGTGTGATTTTCCTGGTGTAAGTGAGGAGCCATTGCTCCAGGTAGAGAACCCGGACCATCCCGGGTTGATCGATCAGCAACACCTGCTTGTGTTGTTTCTGTTTTACGACGTCTACGTCTGGGAGGTTCATCGGACAAAGAAGAGCTTTCGGATGAGGAGTAAGGAGCGGGGCTTCCTCCAGCATTCTAATGCTGCTGCTGAGTAAGTTGAGTCATGAGGTTAGCATTTGCTTGAATCTATCATTAAGTTGTCTTCTGCTTTCCATGAGTTCTCTCATCAGGTCGTTGAACTCTGTTCTAGTGAAAACTTCCATTTGGTTTTGGGTGGTGGTTCCTGCACCCAGATTTGCTTGTTGATTGCTAGGTCCTATTTGTTGTACGCTAGCAGTCTCGTTGACGTCCGCCTTATAAGAGGCTGATCGTGTACGTGGTCTTCCTATAGTAGAGCTTTTGATAAGAACTCTGAGTAGAATCAACGGACGTCTTGTGAATTACTTGGATCTCCTTCGGGGGATTTATTTAATCCAGTAGCTACAAAGCAGATCCTAGCGGCCTGAGAATTCGATTCTCAGTGAAAGCACCAAAATGTTAGCACCAAAATTGATCACTAACACCCTTGAGAAAGATTGTGCAGAGAGAGTAATGAAGAAGGTAAATTAAAAACAGAGAACTGTATGCTAAATTAAGTGCAAAAACAAGAACACCGGATTTATAGTGGTTCAGCGTAATTGCCTACGTCCACTTTAAGTTTTGATCTTTATTGATTTCATAAGTGGTTGAATACAGATACCATCCATACACTAATGACTTGAATACAAGTTTGAACTGAAAAGAATGAGTCTTGAAAGCGACAGAGTCTCCCCAGTGTTCTCGAAAAGAAGGTCTATTTCACTATGCCCCTGCTCTTCTATTTATAGAAGAAGATGGGTTGGACTTCCCTCATGGGCCTAGGAACAAGATACCTCGGCCCGTGGGAAGTAACTTCTACGCACCGAACCACAGATGCCGAATGGTAAGTGCCGAGCGAGGGGAGGTGTGCCGAACGAGCCTTCAGTGCCGAACGGCATTCGCATGCCGAGCCACCCACCCATGCCGAACGACCTTCCTATGCCGAGCGAGGAGTGATGCCGAACGACCTTCCTATGCCGAGCGAGGAGTGATGCCGAACGACCTTTCTATGCCGAGCGAGGAGTGATGCCGAACGACCTTTCTATGCCGAGCTAGGAGTGATGCCGAACTACCTTTCTATGCCGAGAGAGGGGGGATGCCGAACGACCTTTCTATGCCGAACAAGGTGTTGTGCCGAACGGTGTCTTGATGCCGATCGCGGGAACATGCCGGGCGACCCTCCTATGCCGAATGACCTTGCGCCGAGCGATGCTCCATGCCGAACGAGGGGAGATGTGCTGAGCGAGGCCCATGCCGAGCCTCATGTTACACGGTCAAACAGCTGGGTAACAACCATATTATAATATTATTATATTCACATTATTTTAATATTAAATTTTTAAATCCCAATTTCAATTCAATTTCAATTCTAACTTCAAATAAAACATATTTAAAACTTAGGTTTCAAATCTAATTTCAATTTAAACTTCAATTCGGTCTCACACTAAACTTAAATTTTCAAAATCGATTTCAATTTCATTTCACTATTCATCTCAATTTCAATTTCAATTTAACTATCCTTTTTAAATCCGATTCACTTCAAATTTCAAATTCCCTTTTATTTTTACTTTTATTTCACTTCTAATTGAAAAGAGACTTATTTTTCCAAAATATCTCATATCACTAAAATATGGTCTTATTAACAAAGGATCACTTAATAAAAATGAACATAACCAAAATATAAATTCAAAAGCGATGAGAATTTCTCATTTAATTAACTATGGTTAATTGCTAATCATTTCTCTTAACATTTATCAAACCAAGTTATCATCCAATAAATCATCCAACATATACTAAACTTTTCATGTAATTAACTTGAAATATCTTTAGAAATTAGTACTTAAAAATATGAGTAGTCACCTTTAACCAAACCGATTAACTTCCTACCAACATTCTTACTAACAACACTTCACTAACTACTTCAACTTTTTAAATTTAAATAGGTCGATTCCAAAACCTATCTTCCAAATATGATCGAATTGGCTCCCGATATATATTCCATTGTGTTCGGAATAGAGATAAAACATTATAAACGCTGGGCGACATGCTTCGTTTCGAGTTTGAAAAATTTTCGGGTGAATAGTGTCGCGAGAATTTTCTATAAAAGGACCTGTTTTTCTTCATTTTTCAAAACCCTAGTCAAAGCTAGGTCTGGCCGCCATCAACTAATCAATGGCCGAAAATTTTCAATTTTCTCCTCTCAATCTCTCTTAATCCATCAACAATCATCAAATACTATCAACTGCAAAGTTGAAGAGCTAAACGAGATCTTCGAATCCATAAAGTCGAGATTGGATTTCACGCATTGAATCGATGGCAATTTCGATTCAAAAGCCACGCGTTTGGGCACGTTTTTTGAGAAGGAGGCACAACCGAGCTGCATGTGGCTTCGGCCGATGATAGTGCTTGCGTAGGCGAGTTGAACGACATTTCCTGATCGTCATCTCGACGTTCGTATAGGTCGCGATAATTAGGTAAGAGGCGGCTCCATGGGTTTATTCGACTTGGGTTTCGAATGTGAGGGGAGAAGATGCTAGTCATGGCCAGGATTTGATCAAGAGGAATCAGCGGCTACGATTTAAAAAGGTTTAAAAAAATAAAATAAAATTGTGAAATTAATTATATATAAAATCGTATAAACTTTGTAACGCTATAACTTCTTCATACGAGGTCCATTTCTGACGAAACGAATTGTGTTGAGTTCGTATTGACAAGCACTACATTTTAGAGCTAGTTTGGAGTTGATTGGAGCTAGTGAAAATTTTGGGTAAAATTAAACGGTTGTTTAATTTTATTTGGAATAAAACACTACAACTGCTACTGGAAGCAAAGTGAGTACAACTCACTCTTTCTGACTCACTGATATTTTTATATAAGTGAGAATAAATATTATTTATGATGATTTATGATTGTTTGGATGATATATGATATATTGATTGGTATTTGGATATATTCCTGCCTATTGGAGCAGATGAGACCCTATACGTTCCCATGTATGAGCGGATGACCCTTTGTACGCGCGTCTGCCTCGAAGCGGACATTGTACATATATTCTAATATGTATATTTGTTGCAGGTGACAGGTTGGAGGGATCCAACTGGATTCCTCACCAGTATTGGTTTTATTTACAGATATTATTATATACGTTGTTATCATGTGATATATGATGTTTTGGATGCCGTGATTGATGTATTTGGTGTTGTTGCATCATTGGGCTTATTTTGGTAATTTAAAATATTAAAGTGATGATTTCCAAATTAAAAAGGATTTTCAAGTGATTTTGAAAATAGATGTTTTATTGATTTTTGAATTGTAAAGGAATTGAATTTATTTTGAATAAATAAAAGTTATAAATTTTTTTATGTTATAAAAATTAAGATTTTTGTGAAATGTACCAAAATGTGATTTTTGGCATATGAAATGAACTATTTTGTAAATATAGTTTAAATTGAGATTTTGGACTTATTATAAATGGTTTATATAGTAGATTTATAAAATTGAATTTTTATAAATCAAAGTAAAGGAATTATTAAGGAATTTTATAAATGATAAAATGGAGTTATACATGGATTTTATAAGTGAATATTTGGCAAGTGATTTAAATAAATAAAAGATTAATTAAAAGGGCCTAGCGATTGTATATGGTGCTAAACATTTGTTTGTTTGCTTTGATAGTTAAATAACCGACTATCAAATTCGGCCATTTTAGTTCCTCGACTTGATGTGGGAATTATTTAGTCGTACACTTAGTACGTAGCCTTCTGTGTAGGCTTGATTATCGTTTGTGTTGAGGATGTTGATTTGTTAGTGCGGAGTATTACTCCAATCTATCGAGCTTCCTTCTTGGCCCGAAGGATAGCAAGTTGAAAGTTGGAGACGTGATAAGTCTATGAGACTTAGTTTCTGTGTGAGGTTGAGAAACGCTTTTGCGTTGTTGGTGCGAAGAGACTGGGATCAGATTTATCTAAAAACAACTTCGGACCAGCGTATATGCGACGGTTGTGCAGGTTGCTTATGATGATATTGATATTCCGGATTTTCATAGTAGGGGACTGCTTGGTGATCATTTGGTGTTAAAATCCCAATATACATCCAATAGCAGTAGTCTCTTCATTATGAAATATCCAATGCAAGGACTATTCGCCACTAATCCTAGGGATTTTTCGACAGGATGTGGTAGGAAAGTGCCTTCGGTTTGTCCTGTTCCTGGACAACTTGTATGAATGTTTGTCTGACATTTCATTTCTAAAGATTACGTACATTGGTTTTTACAAACGTACATCTGTTTGGTGGTGGAGAAGGCAACTTCTCTTAGCTTAACACCCTTCCCTGAGATGTACGAGCTCAAGGGTTGTATTTTTGTGGAAGGCAATTAGTAGTCAACGGATATGTCCGTGTGGCATTCATAGTGATGTGATTGTGATTTGTGAAAGGTAATCATTACCTTAGGCCTCATCAACCGGAAATGACCAAAACAGGGTTAGATGCGGTAAGGCTAAGTGGGTCGCTCCCAAGTAGGATATGATCATCCTCTTCTAGATATATCTTTACATGCTATGACATTGTGTATCTGATTATTGTGGTTTGTATGCTATGAGGGACCTCGGTAAAGGTCGGTAACGACTAGAGGATGACATATTCGGTACCATCTAGTTATAGAGGTGGGGCGGTCTTGTGTTGGTAGATGGCAGATGTTCTATGCCTCGGGATATCCATCTAGAGGTGTACACATCGGAAGGTAGTCCCTTCACCTGGTCATTTGTAAGGAAATCCAAACTCCGCTACGTGTCTGCCATTTTGATTGTATTATCCATTTTGAGCTATATGCTGGAATTTAATCAATGTAACAATTTCGGCTATGATTAATATTATTTGTATATACTAGACACTAGTATAATATCACATGATTTGATATGAGATGTTTTAGTTATCGTAAGGTAAAAACATGTCCGTGTTTATGTGTGGGCATGTCTTACGAGATACTTTTGTTTTGGAAACTAAGGAAAAGTTTTGGTAATTTAATAAATTTAGTTGAGTGTGTTTCTCATGCTTGTTTACCAGACTGATCCGGGCGTTCTTCCCTTTCAATGCTCGGGTCAGACCGAGTATATCTACAGGTTCAGATTTGGTGCTTTTGGAGCTTCAGCAAGAGAGCTGGAGATCTTCATTTTCGTATACACGTATCTATTTTGATTACCCACTACTTTGTTGTTGTATATTATCGGCAATTATGAGGACAGGTTATTATAACTGTCAGGCTGATAACTAGTGATTGATTGTTGAACTCTGATTGATGTATGTATATACAGTTTCTGTTTTATAAAGACCATTGATATGATATTATATGTTTTTCGCTACGATGTGAGATTCTGTATTGTTCTGTTTGGTTCTATCTTCTCTCTTTCTTCTCCTCTCTTCTTCACTCTTCTTTTCTTTCTCCTGACTTTCCATCAGTCTGTGCTTTTTGGGTCGGACGTGTGTGGTTTATTGTCGATTCAAAGGGTATGGATTTGCGGGTCGTCACATTGATGTCATGGCCCTTTTTTTCATACCCTTTGAATCGACAATAAACCACACATGTCCAACTCAAATTGCATGAAAATACGGAACATGAAGGGTAATAAAGAAAATAAGACATAACAGAATCTCACACGAATGGAATAACATATAATATTGAATAAATATCTTTACAGTGGGAAACATTTAAATACATATATCAGAGTCTAACCTAAATTCAGCTTGGACAGTTATAAATATATGTCCTTACAATTGCTGACAAACATCAACTAAAACAAACTAAGTACAGCGGATAATAGAATATGTCCATACGATGATGAAGATCTCCAGCTCTCCTTTGGAAACTCCCACTATCTTCAACTAAACCTGAAACTACTCGGGTTTTTTCTATGGCTTAGAAGCCATTAAAGAGGAGAGGAAGAAGATGAAGAAGATTGAGAAAAGAAGAAGAAGAAATGTGAATGAAAGTGAAGAAGGATGTGGGTATTTATAGAAAAAGAAAGAAGTTGTAAATTTACCAAAATAACCTCTTAACAAATTACCAAAATACCCTTACTTCAAACTAAAGTAAGCAATATTTTTTCAACCCTTAACATCATCCCTTCACTTCTTACTTTATGTCTTAGTCAGTTAAAGATTAAGTAAAGAAAAGTAATTATTTTGTTAGATTTTGATGTGATTTGGATTTGATGTTTACTTTTGAATTTTCTCAACCAGTTTATGAGAAATTAATTATCCATATGCATGGGCTGGGTAGAAAATAATTGTAGGATAACACCTTGTGATTTATTTCACGATTTGACTATAAGGTGTTTATCGGTAATATTTGGTTCACTTCAATTAAATGAATTATTTTGAAAATTGGTTTTAAAATGGAAAAGTTATGAAATGTTTATCCTTTTTAAGAAATAGAAATGTTTGGTAATGAATATTTTGAAGTTATATTATATAAAAGTGATTTATATAAGAATGGTTTTATAAAAATGTTTTATAAAATGGAAAGAATTTCAAGGACTGAACCCGATGGTTTAAAGATGATTTTTGAACAGATTTGGGAAATGAAAATTATTATAGATTTGAAAGTACTTGTGAATATTAGTGTGAAATGATTTATCGCTTCGGATATAAAACGATTTGTTATGTTACCAATGATTCGGGTAACCCTTAACTAAAAAGTGGGCATATGTTTTTGGTATAGTCCGCTCTTGGAATAGAGGGATGTACTTATTTATCGATTGTATGACGGTTGGGACCCAGTTGCCTTGTTATTGGGAGAAACCTCCCGATATGGTTGCATATGGTTTGATATGTTTTTATTACAATATTTTGGAATTCCAAATAAATTTTTCAAAAGTGATTTGATTTAAGATCCCGAAGTAAAGTATAATTTGAATATAAAAGATATATATATTTCAAAAGTTTTGATGTAAGAAATCGAGAATAAAGTCCAAAGAGATAATTTCCGTAAAGGTAATTAGATTTGAAAATCTAAAATTGAAGATTAAGCATATGTGGGTAGTTTTGGGAATTGCATATTGTTTGTTGCATCGTAGGCTCCATGAGTCCTATTTGCGGTAGGAGAACTACGTTGACTTGATCCTGTATCTAATTGGGTACCCAATTAGATAGGGGTACGTAGGCAGTCACAAGTGGTAGTGATGCAGCCCCTAAAATAATATAACCATTTCATGTTTATCTGTTATTGGTTGTTATTTATCTTGTGTTATTGTATCTTTCATGCTTGCTATTTTATTCTGCATTTACATTGTTTATTGAGTTCGCAGGTAAGTATAGTGTTGTCTCTCTCATCAAAGTTGTGCAGTGGTAGATTTACGATCGTTGTATTTGGTATGTATTAAAGCACACTTTATAGAATTAATAAATTAATTAATTACTTCGATATGTTGTATATATGAAATTTTATCCTATACATTTAGTAATGTTGAATATTTATCAAATATGGTGTATAAAGTTGGTAGTTTTAGAACAGACGGATTTTTCGGCAATTTTAAATGGTCCGAAAATCCGGGTCATTACACGTGGTATCAGAGCTTCCATAGCACCTTGAATTTTCTCCAAGCTCCGGAGCAAGAAAAAGAGAAGGAAGTGCCGCCGCTTTCATTCCAAGGAGCTTGGAGCAAATTCAAGGTGCTGCGGAAGCTCTGCCGGATTTTCGGGAGTTTGGAAGAAGAGGTCGATAGCAAAAGAAATGGAGTAGAATTTGATTAGTTGGAGTAGTTAGTGAAGTGTTGTTAGTAAGAATGTTGGTAGGAAGTTAATCGGTTTGGTTAAAGGTGAATACTCTTATTTACTAATAAATCCATAAATTATTTCAAGTATAATGATTTGAAAGTTTAAATATGTTGGATGATTAAATGTTTGATAACTTGGTTGATATTATGGTTGATTATATGTTTATGATATGGATGATATCTTGGTTTGATAAATGATAAGAGAAATGATTAGTAATAAACCATAGTTAATTAAATGAGAATTAAATCCATACAAATATGCGTATGGAAGTTATTTAGCCTCTTAATGGTTTTAAATGAGTTAAAATAGTTTAAATATGGTTTAAAACAAATTTGAAATGTTTCGGACAAGTTCCGAAGCAATTCACAAAATTGGTCAAAACCGAACTCGTCGAGTAGCGGTAGTTCGTAAATTTCGACCCGTAACTTCAAATTAATGTAGAGTATGATTTATAAGTCGGATTTCTTCGAAATAAAAATTCTTTGGTCCACAATGATAATAGTTTTCCGACAAAGAAAGAAAATCAAGATTTCATCAAGTATATTTTGAAATATGTCCAAAACAATTTTCTAAAAACATCGCGGTTTTGCAGTTCGAAATCCAAAAAGGGATTTCTTTATAAATGGTATTTTCAAATGATTAAAAACATGAAATAAATTTGATAAATCTATTAAAATGGTTTAAAAGAGATTTGGATTGAAAAATATGAATTATCGAATGTTTAAAAGTTGATTTAATCAAATAAGCTTATATAGCTATTTCCGTAGCACTTTTATGCTGCGAATTGTATAACTTTTTGAATGTGAGTTTAAATGTAACGATTTTTCCCAGAATCAATTGTGTATATTTTTAAAAGGAAAATTAATCATTTTGAAAGATAATTTGGAATCTTATAATCAATTTCAAAATAAAGTTAATAACTGAGTATGCAGAAACGACTAGTACATTTGTCCAGCCTGTGAGATTTGGGAAGATAAAACAAGGTGTTTAACTAAGGTTAGGGATGGAGAAATCAGTGCCCTGAACTTACCTGGCCTATGTTTTCTTATCTTAAGCGAGGGGTGGAACAGATCGAACGGAAAGCCCGGATGCTCCAAGATAAATATCAAACTGTTTTAACCCAAGTTAAAATAAAGTGTTATAAATATTTGATAGAATGAAGCATTGATTTATCATTTATTGTTGTGTTTATTTTGATTGATTGTTTGGTTGTTTGGATTGCGCTCGACCAATTTATGAGCACTGATTATTATTTATTGATTGTTGACTTTTCTCAACCAGTTTACGAGAAATTAATTATCCATATGCATGAGCTGGGTAGAATATTATTCTAGGATAACACCTTGTAATTTATTTCACGATTTGACTATAAGGTGTTTATCGTTAATATTTGGTTCACTTCAATCTATTGAATTGTTTTGAAAATTGGTTATCAAATGAAAATGTTATGAAATGTTTTCCCTTTAAAAGAAATAGAAATGTTCGGTAATGAATATTTTGTAGTTATATTATATAAAAGTGATTTATATAAGAATGGTTTTTAAAAAAATGTTTTATAAAACGGAAAGAATTTTGAGGACTAAACCCGATGATTTTAAGATGATTTTTGATTAGATTTGGGAAATAAAAATTATTATAGATTTGAAAGTACTTGTGAATATTAGTGTGAAATGATTTATCGCTTTGGGATATAAAATGATTTGTTATGTTACCAATGATTTGGGTAGCCCGTAACTAAAAAGTGGGCATGTGTTTTTGGTACAGTCCGCTCTTGGAATAGAGGGATGTACTTATTATCGATTGTATGAAGGCTGGGACCCAGTTGCCTTGTTATTGGGAGAAACCTCCCGATATGATTGCATATGGTTTGATATGTTTTTATTACAGTATTTGGGATTTCCAAATAAACTTTTCAAAAGTGATTTGATTTAAGACCCCGAAGTAAAGTATAATTTGAATATAAAAGATAGATATATATATATATATATATATATTTCAAAAGTTTTGAAGTAAGAATTTGAGAATAAAGTCCAAAGACATAATTTCCGTAAAGATAATTAGATTTGAAAATCTAAAATAGAAGATTAAGCATAAGTGGGTAGTTTTGGGAATTGCATATTGTTTGTTGCATCGTAGGCTCCATGAGTCCTATTTGCGGTAGGAGAACTACGTTGACTTGATCCTGTATCTAATTGGGTACCCAATTAGATAGGGGTACGTAGGCAGTCACAAGTGGTAGTGATGCAGCCCCTAAAATAATATATCCCTTTCATGTTTATTTGTTATTGATTGTTGTTTATCTTGTGTTATTATATCTTTCCTGCTTACTATTTTATTCCGCATTTACATTGTTTATTGAGTTCTCAGGAAAGGATAGTGTTGTCTCTCTCATTAGAGTTATGCAGTGGTAAATTTATAGTCATTGTATTTGGTATGTATTAAAGCACACTTTGTAGGATTAATAAATAAATAAATTACTTTGATAAGTTGTGTAATTGAAATTGTATCCTATACATTTAATAGTGTTGAATATTCATCAAATATTGTGTATTAAGTTGGTAGTTTCCATTAGTAGTTTTAGAAAGGACGGATTTTTGGCAATTTTAACTGGTCCGACAATACGGGTCGTCATACGTGGTATCGGAGCTTAGATTTAGTATATTCCTAGGATTTGATGTGTACTCCGTATAGATAGGGACAGTAGCACTCTAGATTGAGTTTGAGTGTATTATATATATGAGCGCGTATTTGTTAGTGATATAAAAATGTTTTGTATTGTGTTTACTTATCCGTTGAGTTGTTTGTGAATTCTGGCGGTATGTGGGACGCCATATTATCGATAGGGATTTCTAAACACTTAAATGAGGCAAGTCGACATAGTATTATTTTAAAAGTGGGCAAATTAAATAATTTTACCTCGATTATATTTTATATGTAAAGGAAATGATTTTTCAGAAATATTATAGTGTATATAAATTAATTGTTTGGTTGTTGAAAATGTAAATATATATAAGTTAATAAAAGATGTTTGAATAATCCAAATAAAAGCAACAATTGTAAAAGAATAAATTATTTAAGCAAATGAATTATAAGTATGGAATTATAATTAATATGATTTACAATTATGAAATAATCTTATATAAGTGAAGTAAAATAGTGGAATTGTATAAGTAAAGATTTATAAATGTGATTTATAAATATAAAAGGATTTTAAATGAATATAAAGCACTGAATTCACTACTGTTGCTAGGAAATAATAAGGGTGATGACTGCAGCATCATCAGTATCATTTTCGAGTTTCTGTGTGATTGATTTGCTACCATTAGTAAATTGAAAATTAAAGTTTTGTTGTAATAAACAAATTTGAATTTAAAATCCAAGTTGAAATTGATAAATGTAAGTGAAATGAGTTTTGGACTTATAATATGAAATAAAAAATTTAAATTTGGTAAAGTTGAAATAAATTTGAGTAGCATAATAAAATATATGATTTGAAATTCAGCTAAAGGAAAGTTAAATTAATTGAATTAGATTTGAATTGGATTAGATAAGTTTTTGAAATGGAAATTAAACTTAAGAGGTAAGTGATTATAACATGAATTTGAAAGTTTAAATAAATAAGTTGTATAACTTATAAAATGAGAAAATTTAAGTAAAACCAATTGTTAAAATGGTTAAACAATTTTGTTAAGCAAAACAAAATCTGAATTTGGATAGTGATATGAATTTGACTTAAGTAAAAGTTAAATAAAATAGAATTTGAAATAAATTAGTAGTGAACTTAGGTTGTATAGTGAAAGTAAATGCAAGTGAGAATGAAATGAAACGTAACTTAAGTAATGTTGAGTAAAGTTGAAAAATTAGAAGTTAATGAAATGAAGTCATTAAATGAATACGAATTTGAGTTATGTAATGAAATTCAACTTTAGTTGTAAAAGGAATAGAATTGAATAATTGAATGAAAATCAATTAGATATTAAACCAAATTGAATGTAAACGAAGTAAAGTAAATAAATTTGGTAATGTTGGTTATACATTGGTTGTTAGATGGATGTTAGTGGATTAAATAGAAATTCATTAAGCGTTAATGGAATTGAATTAACGAAATTGAAAGTTAAAAAATTGAATCCAAAGTGGAAGTATTAATTAATGTTATTTTGTTATACAGGAACATATATTCAAATAGTGTAAAGAGAAATGGTTTATAACCGATTTCTTCGAATTCATAGCATCTAAGAATATGAGTATAAATTTTTGTGTTTTTAAAAGGAAAATTAAGTGTTTAAACGATAATTTGGAATTTTTATAATCAATTCCAAAATAAAGTTGATAACTGGGTATGCGGAAACGACTAGTACATTTGTCCCGTCTGTGAGATCTGGGAAGATAAAACAAGGTGTTTAACTAAAGTTAGGGATGGAGCAACCAGTGCCCTGGACTTACCTGGCCTATGTTTTCTTTTCTTAGGCGAGGGGTGGAACAGATCGAAAGGAAAGCCCGGATGCTCTAAAATGATTATATTAAGTTTTCCATAATAATAGAAGATATGTATTATCCAAAATTTAAGCAATCTCCAAAATAAACGATTTCTATGATCCTAATTACTCAAAAACGTTTGCTAAGATTGATTTAGGTTTATCGTAAACGATGTCTTAAATAACATTGTTTTTAACCCGCCTAAAAGTTAAGGAATTCGGATCGAGTGTTAAGTGAGGAAATTTGAAATATTATCCAAAGCAAAAGAATGAATAAACTTAGAATTACTCTAAGACAAAAAGAAATCTTTGATTAAGATTTAGTAAATGATTTGGAAAAGATTTCCTAAGTAAAAGAGAAAATGATTGGAATTATTCCAAGATGGTCAGATCCGAGTAGTTTCAGGTTAGTCGAAGATGGTTGGAGTTTCCAGAGGAGAGCTGGAGATATTCATCTACATATGGATATATTCTATTATCCGCTGTACTTATTTTTGGTTTGATGTTTGTCAGCAATTGTAAGGATAGATGTTTATAACTGTCCAAGCTGAATTTAGGTTAGACTCTGATATATGTATTTTAAAAACATTTCCGTTGTAAAGATATTTGTTCAATATTATATGTTAATCCATTCGTGTGAGATTCTATTCTGTCTATTTTTCTTTATTACCCTTCATGTTTCATATTTTCGTGCAATTTGAGTTGGACATATGTGGTTTATTTTCGATTCAAAGGGTATGGAAAAACGGGCCATCACATTATTCTGGATCATCCACCACGTACACAGTTGTTTAAGTGATCCAATATTGACAAAGAGTATGCCAATAAGAGAACCCGGTATCTTTAACAACCAATCGTCATTTCTCACACCGGTTGGTTCTTTTACATTTCAAAACCGATTCATATTTGATATCAAAATATCATATTCACTTCAAAATATCAAAATCGTCATATTTACTCAAAATATGTCATTTTCACTTGGAAATATCATTTCAACTTCCAATTTAGGTTATAACATCATTTAACCACATTCGCATTTAAATCAGTCATTTAAATATAAGCATCTCAACTTTGCACAGTTTTAAATTTTATAAAATAGTTTGAATAGTTCTATATAGTTTAAATTAGTATAAATAGTTTCAATAGTTTGATATAAAATGGTTTGAGTATTGAAAATAGTTTATATAGTAAAATAGTTTGGAAAATCTAAATAATTTGAATATCAATAAAAATAAATTTTAAATAGTTTATACTAAAATAGTTTATTTTTGAAAATAGTATCAAATCAAACTGTTTCTTTCCATTTTAACAAATCTGGACCCATGTCCAAATTTCAAATCAACAAATTCAATTTTCAATCTTTTAATTTAATTGACTCAATTTCGATTTAGCTTCAAATCAACTTGATTTCAATTTCAATTCGAATTAACTTCAATTTCTGAAACATTCATTTTAACTTCAAATTCGATTCAACAATTCAATTTAGTGATTTAAATTTCAATCCAATTCTTATTTTAAACCATTTCAATTTATACCAATTTCAAGTCCAATTTCAATTTACTAATTTAAATCACTTAAATTAGATTAAATCTTATTGTTAAATTTCAAGATCCAAACTTTAAAAATAATTCAATTTTCTGAATTAAAGTCAAATATCACTTATAACTTTACATTCCCAATTCAATTCTTTTAAACAATTACTTTTAACCAATTTCAATTTCACTTTTCAAAGCTTAAATTAGAAATAATTCAATTCATATAAATCCACAATTTATTTCTTTTAAACAATATTGTTTAATCAAATCCAAATTCAAGATTTTAAAACCATTTAATTTAACCAATCCGGTGTCTGTATATAATTTTCTTCCCTATGGCCAAGTGATCAGTTAATTCAATTCTAATTACATGGATGGATATATATCATTTCAACCCAAAATTAAATGACATAGGTATATATCATTTCAACTTATTTCTTAGTTTATTTGAAATAATTCAACTAACAATTTATAGGATGTCAAATAAATAATAGGATAATAACAGAGATTTATCCAAAAATAAATATACAACCTATGCATCCAACATTAATTAATAAGCATAGAATAACAATCAACATCGAATTCAATCAACATATCACAACAGTTTCAAATCATCGATTGTCGGTGTTTAACAAGCAATTAAATTGAAATATTAACTTAAATGTCAATTTAACTCAATATAAAATTCAATTTCAATTCAAATGTCAATTTAAACTACAAAACAGCAACCAATAAATTTCTTATCACTTTTTAAATTTAATTTAACTAATATAAGAAAATTTAGTATTGCGTGAGTGGGTTAAATCACTCACCTTTGATTTATCGTCAATTTAAAATCCAAATAAAGCCCAAAAATCCAACAGTTTCCAAATTCAATCGAACCAGTTCCGTATTGTCCGGAATTTCGATACGATCACAACGGAGAAAACCGCGTCCAAATCCAAGCTCGTATGAAAAGGTTATTGGAGTGAGAACGTTTAAAATTTAAATTTAAATAAAATATAATATAGGGGCAATATGGTAATTTACGCTTACCTTCACCCTTACGTTCAAACGCACGCGAACCCTACAGCAAACCCTCGAACAGCTGCCTCTACTTTGACCATCGATTGCTCCACATATGCGCCGCTACGCCAAATCAACCATCACCGCTGCTGTGACGCCCCACCTCTATACCCACGCTAACCAAGAACACTACGATGTAGTGCTGTCAATTAGCACGGAGAATAAGGCTGTTGAGGAGCGACCATCCGTGTAACTTCTTTGTGCGAGCACCGATATGTCAGATAGAATAGAATGCATATCTTTTTAAAGAGGAAATCCAACATACCGATACAAACACAAAGCTATCACACGGTGGCTATATATAATCTTCGGAAACAAATATAGAAATAAACATAACACAAATCAGTCACAGACAATTCATATCACAAAGGCGGAAATAGATATGAATATATAACACACATGAAAGTGTTCATCAGAGTAGTGGTCAAATAAGATCCACAATAACACAAAAGAATAGATACAAGTGCAAGACAATAGAATATGTATACATCAAGGAGTCTAATCTCAAATGTATACAACAAAAAAAAACTACTAAACTAGAGTAGTTAGCCAAAAGTCAGATGATGGCTCCAGATAGGAAGTCATGAGGAAGCACCTGTAAAATCTCAGTCTGACCCGAGTATTATTTAAGAAGAAAATAATAAACGGATCAGTCTAGCTATAATTATCAGATAAAATGAGATAGAATATGAGATATGATAATAGAACATATGATAACAAAAAGGTGTCATACTATGATAAGTATACATTAGAGATCCCACAAAAGTCATACAATATCTCAATAATCTCAAAACAGAGAAAAGAATGTCATATTCTTAATTTAATTCACCAAGCCACAATAAAATGACATACTCATCAATGTCAATGGTAAAAGCTGGTGAAACATAAAATTCCAGAAATCAATAATTAGAAATCCATAAATCACAAGAAAGAGGATGGCCAATCCTATAAAAATGAGCCGGAGCTCCTCCTGACTGGGTATAGTCCCCCATTGCGGACTTTGAGCCGAAGCTCCTCCTGATGAGCCGAAGCTCCTCCTGATGAGCCGAAGCTCCTCCTGACTGGGTATAGTCCCCCATTGCGGACTTTGAGCCGAAGCTCCTCCTGATTGAGTCGAAGCTCAATAAAATAAAGTACAGTCCTTCACATGGACAAAGAGACATCGCTCAATCGCTAGTCTAAATCACAAGAATGATCATCATGATCATAAGGAAGTGTCGATTACACTAAGCTAGTAAATATAAGAGTTTAGCTTCATGTCCCATAACCACTTGCTTAACTCAAATATTTACGAACAAATTGTAGATCTGCACTAGAAAATTGTCACAAGAGTTTCAATCGAACAAGTCCATAAATTAACCGACGAAGTAAACGCAAGCGTTTCATACCACTTGTTTTGCTAAGCCGTTTAATTAGATTTTCTCATACGAATGAGGTAAAGGTTTGTATATACTAATAGATTGGAAAACGGTTTTAAGAAACGAGCTTTGATATTGAAAATAGAGTTGAAATCGTTTTAATGAAAGAGTTTTGATATTTAATACTAGTATAGAAAACCTTTATATTTTGAAATGACAAATCATAGAAGTGATTGTAGAAACAATCAATCATGAAAATTCACGTTCGAAGACGTGAGTAAAGTTCAAAGAAATCAATTCTCAAAACCATCGAAGTAAGAAATTCTGATGAATGTTTTTCAGATAACGAGGTACCATCCCGAAAGAGGAGTCATCAAAGTCTTAAGAAATGATAACAACAAATAGGAGACCACACGAATCGATTAAAGTTGGAAATTCAAACAAATAAGCAATATAGGAAAAACTGGCAAATAGGAGCAGGTCGGTCAACCGGACTCCCTGAGTCGGTTGACCGAACCAGAGACAGAAGTGCTCGGGTAGCAGGTCGGTCGACCGGACTCTGAGGTCGGTCGGCCGAAGCCTGTAACCTGCACTTCCAAACAGAGGCAGGGAGATGCTAGAGTAGCAAGTCGGTCGACCGGACTCTGAGGTCGGTCGACCGGAGCCTGTTACCAGCACTCCCATGCCAATCAAATGAATGCCAAACACTTCCGAAATGCAATCGGTCGAGCAACGGCACTAAGGGTTTACGCCAATCGACTACCCGGCCATATACGCTCTTCAATGCATCACAAAAATCATGATCAAAGATCAAAGTTTGGATTTTTAAAGAATTGAACTCAAAACACTAAAAATTGGAATATTCACCAAATCAATCCAAACCAAAAGCATTTGCACAAGAATAAGTGTTAGGAATTCATACCTAACAATCGAAGATAAATATAGATTAAGATGTGAGATAAAAATCTCACCTTTGAACCCAAATCAATGAAGAAGAAGCTTTGAAGCAATGGCAAGAGCAATCACTCTTCAATTCCAACTTAACAAGCTTGAATCTAAGCTAAAGGAGAAACATTTCCCGAATTTAGGTTTAGGAAATTTCTGAGATTGAAAGGAGAAAGAGTTGGAGAGGGAGAAGAGGATGCTTACCAATGGCTTCAACTTGGATTTGGAGCTAGAATTTGATTTGCAAGAGAGAACTAGGGCTTGGAGTTTTAATTCTTTTTCTTCTCCTCCATTAATCTTCTTAGAACTGAAAAGAGGAGGAAGAGGGAGTGAATGAAGAGGGATGGTTCAGTTTGGGGTTTAAGTTGGCAAAGAGGCTGAACCCAAAACCAAACCCAAAGTGCAAATGGTCAAATTTTTGACTAGCTCCAAACATATCGAAGCTTACACTCAAAAAGATCGCAAACGGCATTTTGGACTCAATGGAAGTGGTCCCGAGTCCTAATTCGACTGTTTGCAAAAAGTAGATTTTCGGACTTCAATCCGACGAACGATGAAATATTTAAATAAAATATTTAAATATAAAATCAACAAATATGCGGGTTGTTACAGCTGCATCGCCCACGCCAGGCTGCCTCAAAGGCCATCGCACGCGACCCTCTGGCCTCCCCCATAAGCTCTGCCGCCTTCGCCATTATATCGCCGATTATGGCGATTATGGCGATCTTTTAGACAAATGAAGACCATGGATGCATTATGCTCGACGACCTCTACAAGCCTATACCTTCTGATCGTCGTATTGTCGATGATCCATCGTCAAATCAACAACCCTAATTTCAACAGCCGAAACTGTTTCGCTTAATTCTGGACAAACGGAGAACCCAATTGAAAAATGAATTGCAGATCTAGATTACGTTCATCGAGAGCTTTCCAATGATATATTATATGACATAGTTTGAGGAGTTTGAATTTTGAAGTTTGATTTAGGGTTTGGATTGTCCGCCATTGGGAAGGAGGGGATGAGAAAGAAATGTACGTACAGACAATAGAAAATAAAAGGCTGCTAGGGTTTATAATAGCCTATATGTTGATAGAGATGGATAAGGATGGATGGAACAAGTCGAATAGGGTCGAAACGATAACAACGACCTGAAAAGCCCATTTCGTTTCCGAAACGAAGATAGGTCATCTAATATATCGAAATATAGGTTTTCAATATTTTAAAACTTAATGAAACTAGTTTCAAACCCTAATTCCATTGTATACAGAAGTTAGCATTTTGAAGTCAAATTATATTCATTTAAATTCCATTAATCGATTTCTACGCGTTTCGAGCTTGCACGATCAAACGTTAAGTCCATCGCTACTAAACTTAAAATCCTATAGTAATTCACTGTTACGGATCCGATGAAATTGGTTTCGTCGAAATCCGAGACAGTAGCCAAAATGCTTATTTTACACGTTAATTAAATAAATTATATTAGATTGATTTAATCACTTTTAAATTCAAATTTAAAAGTTAACAATTTTCATCATTCTTGATTACATAGAAATTAATAATCTATTAAAATAAAATTTCCATGTTAAATCCACTATTGAAATATTACACTAAATTCGGCGTTCAATTACAATGGAAATAAAACCTATTTTATTATAATTTAAATTTCAACAATTCCATTATTTTGATTTACATTCTTATTATTAAATCAACCAAAACCTTATGAATATAATTAACATTAGTCTACGTTTTATTACATTCATATTCTACAGTATCATCTTAACTCATATTAACTGCAATATTTAATTACATTAAATTTCATTGATTTTCAAATTAATTTCAACGGATTAAATAATAAAATAATAATTAAAACAATCATTACACATTTCTAAGTCTATTGTTTACGAGCAAAAGTTAATAAATTTATGTACTAATTAATTGATTTCATATTCTGTAATAAACCTATGTCAATTAACAACAGATAATTCCAACCTTGAATCCAATATTTAATCTATTCCTTATTTACATTTATTACCAAATTGACTTTACAATTATTTCAATTGATTGAAATTACATTGAAATGGTAGTCAATAGCATTCAAACAACATTATTATATCATATTCTAACTATTTTTCTCATTAATATATCATAAATTTTAATTTCTTACAATATTAAATTCCAAAATCTTATTTAATTTAATGTTTTAATTATCAAAAAATACGGGTCGTTACACTCTCCCCACTCAAAACTTTTCGTCCTCGAAAAGGAACAAGAAAGAATTAAGAAACTTGATATAATTTTATCAAAATTATTCAATTTATAAACAATTAAATTTACATCATTAAGTTTTAATATAACTTTGAAAATAACCATGTTTGCATAAAAATTTCGATGTCCTAAATTTACGAATTTTTTTTGGCAGAGTCTCATTTGCGCGGCTAGGTCCGGAAAAATAACAATATCAATAATTACAATATATATCATATTTCAATGATAAAACATCCCAAACCATGGGAAAAGCAATAAAATATCGCTCCAAAACCGTAATCCAAAAACGTACCTATTTGTCGTGAAAACAAACTTTATTTATGAAACCAAAAGCAACTGCTATTGCTTCCATAAACCTGTATTTCACTTACATAATCCAAAAGAGTTAAAATTATGTAAAAGATTAATATATTAGTTGTTTCAGTTAGTGCAAAAGCAATATAACATATGCAAACACTACAAGAAAAAAGAGCTTGCAGCGTTTTAATAATGCTGCCATGATCATTCGCAGCGTTTCGAAGAACGCTGACAAATATCATGCTGCAATAGAGTCAGGGAATACTGCAGCGTTTCTAAAATGTTGCTGAAAAAAGGCTATTGAAGGTTTTGCTAAACGCTGCAGTAAATAAATTTTCAGCGTTTTTGAGAACGCAGTCTAATAGCATGTTTCAAGTAGAACCAGTAATGTACAGCAGTTTTGAAACGCTGCAAAAATATTTACAGCGTTTTCATTTTGCTTCAGTTTGATTTTCTGCAGCATTTTGTTGCTTTTAGTATTGCAGCTCTTTTTAAATGCTGCGGTATATCGACAATTTTGCTTCATTTTCCAATTACTGCTTTAAAACAATTATAAAAGCCATGAATAACGTATTCAAAAACAAATTGCTCAATTTATTAAACACTAATATATATAATCTGATATTATAAGAAGTTATAAAAGTTAAACATAATCAAAGTTACATCAATTTCATACAACATAAAGTTTAGTCATATACAACATTTCATATGTTTCGACCACAAATTTTAAGGATATAAAATCTTACAAAAAGTGCTGGCTAAAACAGAAAATATAAATCGTGGAAAGTCCAAGCCCGTCTCCTTCAAAAGTCCAATATGCCTATAAAAAATGCAATTAAAGATTAGCAATAGAGAACAAATATGGTAGAATGTGAAATTGTGTCTTGAATAAGTATGCCAAGGAAATTTACTTGAATGTATTTTCGTTGAAATGTGATAGCTTAATATGTGTGCTTTGCATGCTAATTGGTTAGAGGAATAAAAGATGTAGTTCCACCTACTGTACCTGATGCTTTCCATGATGTATATATTGCAGCCGAGCTTATGGATAATTATCTCCATAATATCATCTGATCCAATAAAGATTTATTTGAGGAATAATGTCATGTAACATCCATATCCTACACGAAAAAAAAACTCAATTAGTCAATAAACACTATTAAATCTGTTCTATTTTCTTTCGATATTCTGCAGTGCTTTCTATACCAAGTTGTGAGAGGGATTGAAATGCAATTATAGGATACAGTAGATAAAAACAAGTATACATGATTCTGTTTCTTAATTGATAGTGCAATTGTTCAACGACGTTGGTAATAGATAGTTCGGAAGACTTAACTTGTTTAGTTTCTTCGTTTTTAACATCAACCGATACTATTAACCTATTATTTATATTGTGCTTTACTGTACTTACAGGAACTAATACTATAAACCTGTATGCATAAATCAACCATTTGTAAGCTAAAAGCAAGAGCTGATAAGCATGACATAGACCATTATATAAACATGATCTAACTATTGTGTCACTGTCATCACATTCATGTCACTAAGAATTACATAATAAACTGAAAAGGAATGAAACGTTAAATTTTCAGGATACTGAATGATGTCTACTCAAATCCAGGGTACTTGACGCTTACATGCATCTACCTAGTGATGGACCGTCCAGTAAGAATAACGAAAATCACATTTTTGCAATTTATCATACTATAAAATTGAAAGAAATTTCATACCTTGAGAGAGAGACCTCCTTTGTGTAACTGAGATTCCACAGTGGATGCTCATTTGCCAAATTCAATTGTCAAGCCTTTGGTAGATATAGATTTGTCAGTGCATTAACTGCAAGTGCGAAATATTTTCATCTTATATGTCTGAAGGTAAAGCTATCTAAATTTCAATGTTTCTGTCATGTTCAAACTAAGTAATATTGTCAGAGAAAAAATAGTTTGCTTATTTTAATTAAATTTTTTATACCTTACAGTTTCTTTCAATTTATACCAACATTTTGAACTAGGAACTATGCATAAATCTAGTTTAGTCTTTATCAATTTTGAGGTTTCAAAAATAAAAAAAACCAAGAAAGAATATCAACTAATTAGGTGAACAATCAAATCTATGAATATGTCCAGTACTTGTATAATTGTACATGTCAATGTGTGAAAAATTTTAGTGATCCCTGATTGCAAATAAAGTATACATTATACCCATATACAAAACAAAACCAATTATATCATAATATTTCACTCCATTTTGGACTTTGAAGCTACACACAGAATTGAGATATATTAACAAAAATTGGATTATCCTCTTCACCAACACTCAGTATCCTTGCTTAGCAGTTAGGCATCCAAGTATTAGTTTAATACTTGTAAGGAAAAAAAAACTGAGTTCTCTATTTAAGTTGCAAAGAAAGTACACAAGTAATTGGCATATTTGATCCGAGACTAATTAGAAAATTGAGCTATGTTTCCCTTATTTATTGCATCAAATACTACTTTTGAGTCTCGATGTGGAAAGCTGAGACAAAGCATAATAAAAAGGTCAAAATAGTGTGCTATGTATTCCACCACACATAGTAGTTTTTCCTTCTATGTCGTAGTGGAGTTCCCTTAATCCACTATACATGGTAAGCCCAAAAAATAAAAGATGATTCCTAAAAAAATTTTGAAAATTATAATGCTGCTAAAAAATCTTTGTTATGTATTTCTTTGTTTAGCATGACTTCTATAAAATTTATTATTATTATTAGTACTACTACTATTATTATTATTTAGTTATATTTTTACAATCAGTTATTTTTTATAAACTTATTGAATTTTTATAAAACTTAGTTAATTTTTATAAAACTTAGTTAATTTTTATAAACTTAATTAATTTTTATAAAACTTATTATTATTATTATACTCATTTAATTTTTATTATTATTATACATCTTAGTTAACTTATTATTATTATTATACATCTTAGTTAACTTATTATTATAATAAATCTTAGTTAATTGTTATAAACTTATTTAAGTTTAATATTTATAAATCTTAGTTAACTTATTATTATTATTATTATTAATCTTAGTTAATTTACTACTATTATTATATATCTGAGTTAATTTTTGTAAAATTATTTATTATTATTACTATTTTTATACTTAATTAATTTTTTATAAAAAAAATTATTGTCATTATTGTTGTTGTTATACTTAGTTAATTTTCTATAAAATTTATTATTATTGTTATTGTTATTATTAAGTTGTTGTTATTATTATTATTTAGTTATGTTTTCATAATACTCGGTTAAGTTTTAAAAACTTATCTAATTTTTATAAAACATAGTAAATTTATTATTGTTGTTGTTGTCGTCGTTGTTATAATACACTCGTTTAATTATTATTATTATTATTATTATATATAATAATATTATTATAAATCTTAGTTAATTTTTATGAACTTATTTATTATTATTATTATACTTAGTTAATTTTTCATAAAATTTGTTAATATTATTATGCTTAGTTAATTTTTCATGATAAAAATTTCTTTAATCATAATGTAGAGTACTGAATGTCAGAAGTTTGTACAGAATTACCATGGAGATGATTACAAAGGTTCAAGAATCGTAAGCAGGGCTCATGAGCTTCGGGATATGGTACATTCTCTAGTTATGTTTCTTACTATAAATACAGTAAATCTTAATTCTAAATTGAAAAAACATAGTGGGTTAATCTCAATTGAATCAGGTTCACGGAATATTGTCACAAGTATACCCTACATTAGTCGCTTATTGCGACAAGATTACAGAACAGGGAGGCCCAGTGTTTGTATCAGGTGAAGCTAAGTTTTTTTCACCTATTGTCTCAATATCATGTACAATGGAATCAACTGGAAGTGTATATTGGGTGAGATGAATTGATTCATAATTTAACCAAAAATAGGTTTAATTGAGGTTGCATAGACAACGAACTACATTAAATTAAAGTCATTTCAAGAGCATACCTTGTAAAAAAATCACACCCAAGTGTTCGTCAATCCTTGTTTTTCTTCCTTTAATAACCATAACACAAGTTCCTGCTAAATATAAGGAAACAAATCATTATTCATGTAATAAAATCAAAAGCGCCAAAGCTTAAAACCTTAAAAGTGCCTGCAGAGCATTTCGATCATATGAACTGAGGCATATATAAGCCACCAACCATGCATAACTCAGATAATTTGTGAAGTTTTGTGGGCATTTCATTAATTGCACAAAATATTACTCCATGGAAAAATACTTAGCAGAACAGTTTAAACTATATATTTTGATAGAATATTTGAATCAATGCATCTAAACTGCGCATTGAACAGCTCCAACAAAATGAAATATGTAACTAAATAACTCATTTCAAATTTCATTCCATGTAGATTTGACATACTGTCAACTAATTTAACTCCCAAATTACCCACTCTATCCAATCACAATCATTCTTTTCCACTCATATTTCCATCATATATTTCAAACAAGGCCCACAAACTTCTACTTATAGTATCTGAGGCTACACATGCTTCTCATTCCATTCTTATTTCTTACTTGCACTGCATGGCTCTTTTATTTTTCTTTATTTTCTTCCTTGTTCATCATAGTGCACATTCTCAACCCTCTCCTGGCTACTATCCTAGCTCAAAGATCAAGCCTTCAGGTTTCTATCAACTTTGCAATAAAGAATAGGGTCCCCAACATCAATTTGTTTCCCGAGATCAAACATCATTAACCATATGACTTGATAAATATTCAGGTAATATACATATATTCAGTTTATGTTAAATATCTTCAAAAATACATCAGAAAATCAAATGTAATTTCAGGTTTTATATGCAGTGGATTCAAGCCCAAATACCCATACCGAAACAGATATTTTGGGGTCTCGGTCAAGCTTCAGAGTGGATATATAGTAGTAACAAACACTGCTTTCTTTGTGAGTAGTAAACTCTTACCACATATTCAAAAAAAAAGTTCAATACATAAATCTAAAAAAAATATTTAGTAATACATAAAACATGTATAATATTTTATACTTTACTACCATAACATACGGCTAAAAATATGTGAAAATATATAAGGCTAGCACTTATTTTATTTGTGATAAAAAATGGAATGAAAAAAATAAAATCATATCATGCTGACTAGTCATGGAGACCTACGATAAAATCGACTAATATGAAATGTCTGTACTTTAAACATATGAAAACAAAAGTCGCTAAAAGCTCAATATTATACTTTCCACCTGTTATACATACAGTTATATTTATATAATATCCATAATAATCGAATGAAATATTTGAAGCTATCAAACAACGAAGCACACATACATAACGAACTTCCTTAGTAATAAGCCCAAGCTAATAAAAGCTAAGTATCACTATCATATAGAGGAGAACTTTTTTTCTCATATATAATGCATTCATCAAATGCACTGTACATGCACATCAGCTTGGTGCTTTCCTCTGGTCAGGTCAATTCCAGGGACCATGCGCATTTTATATATGTAAAGATGCTAAGATGTCTCTATTAAATTTAAAAAAAATGATAATTCTAAATACAAGTAGCACCTGTGGAAAAATAGACTTTTGGTGGATGACATCCCGATACATAGATATCCAAGAAAAAGTGCTGCAACATTCCCCTTACTTCTAATGTGGGTATATTGGTCCATATGGGACGCATCATCATGGGCAACAGAGAATGGAAAGTACAAAGCAGATTATAGGTACCAGCCTTTTGTTGCTAGAATGACTAGATTCAAGATCGGAGGGTGCTCAGCATATGCATCATCGAGGTGTCGACCAATGGCTTCATCACCTGCAAGGTATGGGCTTAGCCCACAGCAGTATGCAGCAATGCGATGGGACCAGAATAACCATATGGTTTATAATTACTGCAGTGAAACACGGTTGGTGCTTGTAGTTTCCAAGTCATGTAAATGGCCTTGCCCATTCTTACATTTCTTGAGCAGTCTTGTATCTTAATGATTTGATTTGCTGCACTAAGTGACTGGTTTTTTTCAATTTACTAGACCTTCAAGACTATAAATTATAAATCATTTTTAAGAATCACGCCTTTTAATACTTTCAAAGGAAGACCATTATAGCCTATAGGACACACACATGCTTTATGTTTCAGGGGAAAACCTAGTCATATGAAACTGCAGATATATAATGGCAACTGTAAGCCATTATTATATGCAGTAGTGTGATATTAACAAATATAGAGTTTATCAAGCTAGTGTATTACATGTATCTAAGATGTGTCACGAAAAATAAGTGAGTATTTAATCAAATACATTCTCTTTTAGCATAAATAATAGAAAGCTCCATAATTCATAGACATACCTATGCAGGGAACAATTTGCCGTGAGATTGAAATGCATCTGGCATTATATTCATTGCACCAGCTAGCTTCATATACCCCACAAAGCTTTATGTTAACAAGTGAAATATATGCTCACCATCTAATCTGCAAACAACTGAAGCATCACTACCGCCGAAATTGAAAAACAAAATAAAATGTTAATCCTAACCATGGTAATCATCGCTTTCAGCTTTGGCAGTTCACGACACCTGCACTTATGTTTACTCTTCAATTTATCTCAGCGTCTCCTTTCCACTGCACTGTCACTTCAACTCATCCTTTTCAGTTATTTTTACTCATTTAACTTCTCAGTTCAACTATACGCCATTTGCACTTCAGATTTTAAGCAGCTACATGCCTTTACCCATTTCATTCAATCCATACAGCCACCGGTTCAGTTCATAGATGTTGCTCGTCATTTTCAGTTCACCATTCATGTTTAATCTGCCCCTTGTTATCCCAGTAATGCACATTCAGCTTTGCAAATGCTCTCTACTGATCAAAGTTGTATCTGAACTGCTGCTGCCTACCATGAACTTAAATACTACTTGGTCATGGAAGAGGTAGAAATATTAAGGAAGACAAGGCGATATATGCACAAAAAAATTGAGGAAAGGGACGCGATCGTGGAGGTCGTGGTTTTGGCCGTAGTGGAGGCCGTGGATTTGGAAACAATCCTGAAGAAAAAGGCCAGCCGATACAACAAAATTGGCATGGTCGAGGACTTGGTCGTGGAAGAGGTAGCCGGTCAAATCGTCCAAATGTTAAGTGCTACAACTGCGGAAAATATGGGCATTATGCAAAAGTCTGCTATTCCAAGAAAAAGGTGGAAGAAAACGCGAATCTGGTTGCGGAAGAAGAAACAAGAGACGATGGTGTTCTCTTGATGGCCTACAAGGACAATGCTTCTAACAGCGATATAATGTGGTATCTCGACACCGATGCTAGTAATCATATGTGCGGACAAAAACACCTTTTCGTGGAGACGCAAAAGGTAAAGGATGGACATGTGTCATTTGGAGATGCTTCAAAAGTTCAAGTCTAAGGCCAAAGAAAAATATGTTTTTCTCAAAAGGATGGTAAAGAAGGGTCGATTGAAGATGTCTATTACGTGCCTGAACTGAAGAGCAACATCCTTAGCATGGGGAAACTATTGGAGAAGGGGTATTCAGTTTTCGTGAAAGATCGGATGTTACATTTGAAGGACAAAAATGGCTATTTACTTGCAAATGTAGAGATGGCCAAAAATCGAATGTTCAAACTCAATCTGGGAAAAGTGCGAGAAAGGTGTTTGCAAGTCAACGTGGAGGATAATGCCTCACTGTGGCACTTACGGTTCAGACACTTACATTATGACGGTTTGAAAGAGTTAGCAAAGAAGGATATGGTATACAGTTTACCAGACATGGATTATACAAAGAAATTTTGTGAGGGATGTGTGCTTGGCAAGCAAACAAGAAATTCTTTTCAAAAGAAGGTTGATTATCGCGCAAGGAGGTCTCTAGAGTTGATACACACCGACATATGTGGCCTGATCACACCTAAGTCATTCAGCGAGAAGAGGTACTTTATCACTTTCAATGACGATTACATAAGAAAGACCTTGGTTTATTTTTTGATAGAAAAATCTGAGGCACTTGGAATGTTCGAGAAATTCAAAGTATTAGTAGAGAAGACGACCGGTCTTTATATCAAGGCCTTACGATCAGATAGAGGTGGAGAGTACATGTCAACAGCATTCACAAGCTATTGCGAGGAACAAGGAATCAAAAGATTTTTAACCGCACCATACTCACCTCAACAAAATGGTGTAGCTGAAAGAAAAAACCGAACTATTCTTGACACGGTTCGATCAATGTTGAGAAGCAAAGGCATGCCGAAAGAATTCTAGGCAGAAGCAGTACAATGTGCAGTGTATGTGCAAAATCGGTGTCCACATGCGATATTGGCAGATCAAACACCACAGGAAGCTTGGAGCGGACAAAAATCAACTGTATCACACTTAAAAGTATTCGGTAGTTTGGCATATGCGCGTATACCAAATCAAAGAAGAACCAAATTAGATGATAAGAGCAAGAAGTAAGTATTCATTGGATATGATGAAAAGACAAAAGCTTTCAAGTTATTCAACCCAATTGAAAAAAAGGTGGTTGTGAGCCGAGATGTGCAGGTGAATGAAGAAAGCGCGTGGGATTGGAACAACCAAATGGAAGTGACGCAGAAGGAAGAAAAAGGAGAATCATTAACTACTACATCAATACGCACACCAATAACACCTCAAATATCTGATGATGAAGAAGAGCCATGGAAACCAAAGATGCGAAGTTTGCAAGACCTATACGAGTCAACATATGAAGTACACTTGATATGTCTCTTGGCAGATGCTAAGAATATTACTTTTGAAGAGGCAGTGAGAGATAAGAAATGGAAAGCTGCGATGGATGAAGAGATGAAGGCTATCGGTAGAAATGAAACTTGGGACTTGGTGGATTTGCCAGAAGGATATCAACCCATTGGAGTAAAATGGGTATATAAGAAAAAGATGAATGCCCACTGTGAGATAGAAAGGTATAAGGCACGCCTAGTTGCGAAGGGCTACAAACAAAAGGCAGGGATCGACTATGGCGAAGTCTTTTCCCCGGTGGTGAGAATGGAAACAACCAGGCTTCTCATATCACAAGCAGCAGAATTCAAGTGCTCAATCTATCAGATGGATTTAAAATCAGCATTTTTAAATGGTGTGCTTGAAGAGGAGGTATACGTGGAGCAACCACCAGGGTACATGAAAGCTGGGGAGGAGAGTAAAGTATTGAAGTTAAGGAAGGCGCTATATGGGCTAAAGCAAGCGCCTAATGCATGGAACACTCGGATTGACACCTATTTCAAGGACAACGGGTTCGTACAATGTCCTTACGAGCATGCACTATATGTGAAGAAAGAAAAATGCAACTTGATATTTGTTGCTCTTTATGTTGATGATCTAATATTCATGGGGAATAATGTGGAGATGATAAAAGATTTTAAAGAGCCCATGACTCGAGAGTTTGAAATGACAGATTTAGGGTTAATGAAATACTTTCTTGGTCTTGAAGTTAGACAAGGAAGAAATGGAATATTTGTGTCACAAGAGGCTTATGCAAAAGACATTTTGAAGAAGAACAAGATGGAAGAGTGCAATCCAGTAGCAACGCCGATGGAACTTGGTACGAAACTCTCTAAATTTGATGAAGGAGATCGAATGGATGCAAACAAATACCGAAGTTTGATTGGAAATCTACGGTATCTCACATGCACAAGGCCAAACATTGCGTATAGTGTCGGCATAGTAAGTCGGTTCATGGAGGAGCCAAAATATTCACATCTGAAGGTTGTTAAGAGGATTCTTTGATATATACGAGGAACGGAATCACTTGGGTTACTCTACTCTAAGACAACTGAATACAATCTGGTGGGTTACTCTGATAGCGATTGGTGTGGAGATGTAGATGATTGAAAAAGCACATCGGGATATGTCTTCTATATGGGAGATACTGCTTTCATGTGGCTCTCAAAGAAACAACCAATAGTGACATTGTCAACGTGTGAGGCAAAGTATGTGGCAGCATCTTTGTGTGTATGCCATGCAGTATGGTTGAGAAATTTATTATATGAGTTAAAACTCCAACAGCACGAAACAACTGAAATATGAATCAATAATAAATCTACAATTGAGTTGGCAAAGAATCCAGTGCACCATGAAAGGAGCAAGCATATAGATGTTCGATTTCACTTTATTCGGGAACAAGTGAAGGAAGGCAACGTGTGAATGAGTCATGTTGCAAGTCGTGATCAAGTGGCGGATATATTTACAAAGCCGCTACCAAAAGTGCAGCTCGAAAATTGTAAGATGATGATTGGAATGAAGGATGGAAAATGTTTGAGTTTAAGGGAGGAATTTGTTAAAGAATAAACTCAAATTTATAATAAGGTGAAGAGTCGTGTCTATTGAGTGAAGAGTCGTGTCCATTGGAGTGAAAAGGTGTCTATCTAAAGAGTCGTGTCTATTGAATGAAGAGTCGTGTCCATTGGAGTGAAGAGGTGTCTATCTAAAGGGTCATGTCTATTTGTAAGGGTATGTAAACCAGTATAAATATGTGGTCATTTTGTGTTGTTTGCAAGCAAGAAAATTTATATGAAATATAATTAGTTTCTTCTCTCCTCCTCGTTTCTAACAAATTTGAGCACTCTGCACCTTTCAGCTTGAATCCAGATTATACATTACCTGCTTCTTTCAAATCTAATACAAGTCTATAAATGTAAGAGACAATAAATAACTGTGAAACAATTTAACTGTAAATGGAAAAAAATGTTTGCAAGTCTAATACAAGTCTAATACTATTAATATACATCATTATTGAGCAGAAAAAATTATCCATACTGTGAAAATGATGCAAGTTAGCTTGTATCATATATATGGGTATAAACTGAATTCACCTTCGCGTCAAATATAAGAATGTTTGCAACAATCCATAGTCCCCCACCCGAACCACTTTGCCCCACCAATGCAGTCGAATTACCCGCACAGATTCTATGCAAGTCTACACTGTCAATACCTATCGCCTTTAACAACATCAGTAGAAGAAAATGATTCAAGCAATACCATTTTTTCAGGAACCATAAACGAGTTTTCCACTTCTTACAGCTAGCTCTCTTTTAATCATGCCTGTTAGCTACATTATATAGAAAAGTAATTGGGTAAGAAAATACATAGATGACAGTAATAAATAATAAAACATAAAAACAAAAGGCAAAGAACAAAAATCAGATAAATGAATTATAGTGTGAGGTAAAATTCAATTACAACACAATCACTTAATGCCTTAATTATAAAAGTGCGACAATATAAAGAGAAAACAAATCACACTGAACACGGTTTTTTTTAGACAATTCATGAGCAGTAACTTAAAACTCATCTCCAAACGATAGATAATCAATAACGTAAAAATGTGGACCGTTAACTATTACTCTATCACCAATGAAAGGTGAGTTTTGTTAATACTCAATAATGAATGTCAACAAGAGTATGCTCAAGTACATTTCCCCAACACTTACTGACACTATGCAAATGTGGGTGAGCTTACCGACCATTCATAAAATAACTCATAGCCAGTTTGGATACCATATGTGACTAGCAAATTGTCCACCGGTACAATTGTACCAAGGTAAGATGTAGCACAGTTGTACCAAGGTAACATGATGGAAGATAGGAATTGCTTCTGCATACTCCCATCCATATACTTTTTTCTTACAAAGTAGCATGTCAAGTTAACTCCTTAAAATGTTCCCAATCATATTGAATTTATAACAAACTATTCACCATGAAACACATTGGATGGTCATATCAAAACTAATTCATGCTTTTTGCAGAAGTAATAATGAATGTAGCAAGCGCCTGAAACTAAATTGGAACTTGTAAAAGAAGCAAAATATAATATTACCTGAATATAATAATATTCAGGTAATATTATTATATTACTTATGACCAACTTACCTCACCGAACCATGCTCACAATAATATAACATATCATATTCACAGCATAGCAACTGCAGTCATCATCACAAAACAGAATCCATTAGCAATAGTAAAGGTTTGGAATATTGCTTTTTGGGGTAATGCAGCCTTTTGATGGTAGCTTGCCTCTGTACCTGAATGCATGTAAACAAATAAATAAAACCCCGATTGCACAAATCTCTAATTATTGTCAGAGATTCATATTTATAGGTATTGATGCCAAAACATACCAGAAATTGAGGGCCAAACTACAAGCAACAAGTGATTGGGACAATCACAAAACAACATTATCAAGAAGTTAAATTAGTTATTAACATGATTCATTTGTATTTGATTGGATCTGGGTAACACGACCATTAGGTAAATATATTATAGACAGTTAAGGAATTGACCACATACTTACTCAATATGATCAAAATTACAACTGCTCTTTATTGCACCATGGTATAGTTTTACTATTTAGTGTTGTACTGAATTTCATTAAAAAAATCAACTAAGTGTATGCTTCTAATATCAACAAACAAAGAACAGTAAGAATTCACAAGATTTCAATAGAAATATACTGTAACAGACAATTCAATGAAATTAAAATAATGAGAGTAATCCTTAAACTTTTCCTAGGTCAAATCTACTTACTGTAGTTTCGAGGTAGTACGATTGTACTATGTGAGTTAACGGTGAAACTAAATCATCAATATCTTATTTTTTGCACAGAACCGAACTTTTTATTCTAAGTTGAATACAGTGTCATTGATGAAGAACTAACAAACTACTACAAAAATTTTAAGGCCAATTTCAAGTTATTCCAAAAGGCAAAGGAAGTGTAGTGAAAGGTAGTTTTGAGTATGAGAAGGAAAATGCAGAAGTGCCTGAACCTAAAGCTTTGAAGAAGATGTCTAAACAAACTTTCAAGGACTTGGATGCTTTGCCTTACAATAAAAAATGACAGGAAGAAATTGAAATCAAAATAGAAACCGCAGATGCATTGGCTGTCAAGCTTCACAAGTGATTCAATCATTCAATTTCATCCACGAGGACTGTTGCACACAACTTTTCTGAAGGTTAGTAACTTTCCCTAATGTTCACAAAATGGAGAATGCAAACTATTAACACAATAATATTCACGTTTTGGTTTTGATGTAAACAAGATATGATTAGAACGCGTGTTTATACATAAAACTCATTACTGCAGTTGATTAGATTCAGAATTATATTATTTGGTACATAATAGTACTTAGTGGGCTAAATAACTATTGAAATGTGAATGAAAATTTTATAAGATCAAGTTAACTTGGTCATATGGATAACTACTGCCTTTCATTACTTACAATGCATCCTTAAAGCAAATGACTAATAATATTTCAGATATAGTTTATTCAGTCATAGGAATGAAACCCTTCATAACCTACACGAGATATTTGTATTAAGTTCATAAAGTCCAATCAATTCATAAATTACATGATCAAGTTCATAAAATACTATCAATATGAAGAAAAATATTGCAAATACATTGTTCGCTAATGTAACAAGATAAACAAAATACGTTGACTTGGTGACCGATTGGTAGCATGGAAGTGCTAATATGAGACACCATTGAGTATTACATGTAAACTAACCAATCTTTTTTCTAACGTATGTAGGTCTACTCACAATATGAATATTCTGATTATTTTTCAGGGCCACGTATTTGGTCTTTGATTTTTTTGGTCTAAATTGGACCCTACATATGATTTAAAAAATGTTTATAGTTTATGAACTATTGTGCTTAAAATACAACCATTATGTGATATGTTTAATGAATTATGGACACATATAAAGTAAGCTTTAAATTGCAAAACATATAATCTCATGAAGCTGCTAATATCAAATAAGTAATAACCGAACTTCACAAAGCATTTACAATGAACCAATTAGTACAAAACCTACAGGATGAATATTAATACCCTTGGTTGATCTGACATCTGAGTGGAAAGTTTGATGGTGATTATTTCTTGTAATTTGGACTTAACCTACTTAAAATATTATGCTAGAGTTCTTGATTCGTTGAAGAGTAAGAAGACTGTAAATCTGAACTATCATATATATGCACAACCATTTGTACGTTTGTATGTATACTGCATAGAGAAGTGAAAATCCTTACATTTGAAACCACCAGAATCCTTGCATTCGCATATTTCTCACATGCATCATACAAACTTACCCAAAAACTTAACTAGCCACAACTTATTTTTCTTCTAACTTGCCCAGATTCCTTTTATAGTAGCATATAAGATTATTTTGGATTATGTTTGGTTGCTTGACATTTTAATGGGTTGTATGCACTCTAAACTCACATCGAGATATAACGATCCCGATGTTCTTAGTTTTGAGATATCATGTAGGACTCTATTAACTTAAATTTACCTTTTGCACATTATATTCATCTAAGTGCAGTTATTGTAAGTGAAGTAGCAACTTTATATGAACTATTTAAAAAAATCAACCACTCAACAATAACATGTAGACTTATTCACAAGGTATTGCATTTATCAGGCGTTACCAAATTCTTAATTAGAAACAGATACTTCTTTTAAATATATTTTTCTTTTGTATGTAGGAGGAGTTTCTGCTTGCCCTTTTCAGAAATAACAAAAAGAGAAATCTTTTCATGGACAGAGCTTGTTTCAAATCTTTGTATCTTCATAGATATGAAAGCTAGGACATTTTCTAATTAAGAAGAAAGTAGAGCATAACTCAGAAAAGGAATTAAAAAAATCAAATGGACATGATATTACTAATTAAGAAGAAAGTGGTTTAACTGGACATGATATTACTAATTAAGAAGAAAGGGAATTAAAAGAATCAAACAGACATGATATTACTAATTCAAAAAAGACACAGGCATGATAACAGACCCAGAATCACAAAATGGATGCTCTAAAATCACATACTCATACCAGTAATGGTTTATTCATACCACAAATCAAGAAATCGGATATTGAAAGCAAGAATGAAGAAATCAAATAATACCTTCTATTAAGTTTCGAAACTGGAGGGTTGTTGGACAACATAAATCGACAGCGGAGATGGCGGAGACGGCGGTGCAAACGACGGTGGAAGGTCGATGTTGAGCGACGTTTGGAATAGTTCGATTTTTAATTAAATTTGGCTTAGGGAAATGTGGGGGGAAAAGGTTTTTAATATGCCTGCGTTTGGAGAGGGTTATTCATGAGAGGCGGCAAATATTTATTTTCCCCACGTTCACCTTCTACGCAGCGTTTTAGAATGGTTTTTTTAATAATCCACTTAGATAGTAACCGCATTTTCATTTAAATGTTGCGCCTTTGTGCTGCAAAAAATATATTTTCTTGTAGAGAAACTGTTTGCACAAAAAATGGACAAACACCTCAAAGTTGTATGATTTAGTAGATCTTATGTTGTTCTTAGTGATTTGGGTGATTTATGCAAATATGCAAGAAACAGGGATTAAACTGTAAAAAGACACACAGATTTATAGTGGTTCGGCCAGAACGTGCCTACGTCCACTTTATATGTTATTTCTCCTTTAGATCTCAGATTACAAGTACAAAGCTTTGGTACAAGTATCTAAAAGTGTTTGAAAGTTCCTTCCGTGCTTGAGCTCTCAAACTTGTCCCCCATTGTTGTACCCCTGCCCCTCTATTTATAGAGTGAGGTTGGGGACAGGGGTCTTGGATGTATATAGCTGTTGGTGGGCCTGGGCTGAAGCAATCTGGCCTGGCAAATCTGGTTCGGCGGAGCTTTGTTCGGTCGTAGCTGTGGAGGAGTTGGTCCGGCGATGAGCTATGTGGTCCGGCGTTGGTGGTTCGGCGAGGCTTAGGGATGGAGTTGGACCGGTGGTAGGGGCTCGGTTCGGTGATGGGTCTTGGACCGGTGATGGTGATGAGGTCGAAATAGTTTGGTTCGGCAGTTGTGAGGATGCCGAATGAGGTAGTGCCGAATGAGGTGGTGCCGAATGAGGTGATGCCGAATGAGCTTTTGTACTGGGAATGCCGGATGTACCAAGGCATCCTGAGTGCCGCATGATGACTGCCGAATGACCTTGATGATGATACGCTTGCTGGCTGCTTCTTCTTGGTTCGGTTGTGGAGGAAACGCACCCCACACAGACATTCCAGTTTTGACCAAAAATGGGATAACACTTTGCCCCCCAAAACATGACTTGCGGTAGGAAGACGTGTTTTGTAATGCCCTGAGCTGGATGTTCATATCCTGTCAACAACCTGCAAAGAGCTTGATAGTTTTATATGGCCCCAAATGACGACCGTTCGGGATCGAGCTATTTGGGATGAAGCGCGGCCGTTCATGGTCAAGCGCCTAACTTCAAATGATGACCGTTCGCGATCGAGTCACTTGAGGTGAAGTGCGACCGTTCGCGGTCAAGCGTCTAAATCCATGCGACGATCGTTCGAGATCGAGTCATTTGTGGTGGAATGTGATCGTTCACGGTCAAGCGCTTTACTTCAAATGACGACCGTTCGGGGTCGAGTCATTTGAGGTAAAGTGCGACCGAGCCCGGTCAGGAGGCGGACCTCAAATGGCGACCGTTCGTGATCAAGCCACTTGGGGTGAAATGTGACCGTTCGCGGTCAAGCGCCTTACTTCGAATGACGATCGTTCGAGATCGAGCCATTCGTGGTAAGGTGCGACTGTTGGCGGTCAGGGGGTGGACCTCAAATGGCGACCGTTCGCGATCGAGCCACTTGGGGTGAAATGTGAGTTGTGCCGTTCGAGGCGAGTTTGTGACTGTTCGAAGTCGGGTGCCGTTCGAGGCGAGTTGTGACCGTTCGAGGTCGGGTGCCGTTCGAGGCGAGTTGTGACCGTTCGCGGTCGGGGTGCCGTTCGAGGCGAGTTTATGTGTGCCCGGGGGGGACTTAATATCATCCAAACCAGATTCACGTTCGGGTGAGTTTCTGGATTGTCTGTTGTGGCGGTTTATCACTATCTCAGAGCATGCCTAGGGATCGTTCGCGATCCCGTACATGTGTAAGTAGCTTAGCCATTTTAGAATTATCAAAACCAAATATTCATTCAACTGATGAAATTTAAAATAGAAATGTTCAGCAAAGTCAAATCCAAATCTAAGAAATAAAGAACAAAAGCAAAGCAGTGACGTCGGAGTGCAAACGCCTATATCGATGTGGTTTATAGTTGTATCAGAGCATGCCTGAGGATCGTTCGTGGTCCTGTACATGTGTAAACAACTTAACCGTATCAGTGTGGAGTTTGCTGCTCGTTCGTCGTTATCTCGATCAATGGATAATAAGATGACGTCTCGATCCTGAGCCGTCTTCAGTTGGTGCAGGCGGTGGTCGTTCTTGTCCCACCGTTGTGGTAAAAGGACTCCTATTCACATCCTCCAGGTCTCTATTCACTAGTCCGCCTCTCATAGCTCTTCTAACCATCTCAGCTAATCTGTCATTGTCTCCAAGCTGAAGTCCTCGTTCACTGCCTTCGACCTGCCCCCTGAGTCCGTGGGAGCTTTCAGGTGTATGCCCCCCTGGCGGAGCGTTCATTCTTCTATTGTTACCAGATTGTTCGGATGCCCCCGTCTCTCTTCTCGGGATTGGGTCAACATGTTCTGCATGTGTGCCCCCTAGCTCTGGTGCTACGCCAGATGGTCCTGCTCCGTTCTGAACTCCAGTTGCGCCTTGGTTCCGTGCTCCAAGCTGCCCAATCTGTTGAAGCAAGTTCTGGATCATCCCTTCTTGTCTTCTCATCATGGCCTCCATCTCATCCCTGGTGATGAAGACTGAAGCTTGGTTTGCTCCTGAGGAAGCCTCTTGACTCCCTTCCTGTTGACTTTGCTCCGGCCTCGGCCTTCTGCTTGATTGTCTTGCCATGATTCTCCCAATCTGAATCTTTAGACTTTAAAATTCAGCTTCTAAGCGGCAGAATCCTTGAGTAAATCTCTCAATGAAAGCACCAAAAATGTTTGCACAAAAAATGGACAAACACCTCAAAGTTGTATGATTTAGTAGATCTTATGTTGTTCTTAGTGATTTGGGTGATTTATGCAAATATGCAAGAAACAGGGATTAAACTGTAAAAAGACACACAGATTTATAGTGGTTCGGCCAGAACGTGCCTACGTCCACTTTATATGTTATTTCTCCTTTAGATCTCAGATTACAAGTACAAAGCTTTGGTACAAGTATCTAAAAGTGTTTGAAAGTTCCTTCCGTGCTTGAGCTCTCAAACTTGTCCCCCATTGTTGTACCCCTGCCCCTCTATTTATAGAGTGAGGTTGGGGACAGGGGTCTTGGATGTATATAGCTGTTGGTGGGCCTGGGCTGAAGCAATCTGGCCTGGCAAATCTGGTTCGGCGGAGCTTTGTTCGGTCGTAGCTGTGGAGGAGTTGGTCCGGCGATGAGCTATGTGGTCCGGCGTTGGTGGTTCGGCGAGGCTTAGGGATGGAGTTGGACCGGTGGTAGGGGCTCGGTTCGGTGATGGGTCTTGGACCGGTGATGGTGATGAGGTCGAAATAGTTTGGTTCGGCAGTTGTGAGGATGCCGAATGAGGTAGTGCCGAATGAGGTGGTGTCGAATGAGGTGATGCCGAATGAGCTTTTGTACTGGGAATGCCGGATGTACCAAGGCATCCTGAGTGCCGCATGATGACTGCCGAATGACCTTGATGATGATACGCTTGCTGGCTGCTTCTTCTTGGTTCGGTTGTGGAGGAAACGCACCCCACACAGACATTCCAGTTTTGACCAAAAATGGGATAACAGAAACAAAACAGCACGACCTTTATATGCAACAAGGAATCAATCATACATCTATAGCAACTAAAACTAATGGTTTGTTCAGGTTCAGAAACTTTTCATCGTACAAGGGTGATACATAAACTATCAAGTGTATCATACGCTCAACGACCTTAGATAATTATTTAATAGATTGTTCATACAACCTTAAACAATTTAAAACATCTTTTCCCAAACTTCCCATTAGCCAAACAATACAGAATTTAAATGTTATTTAAGTTTATTCAATCGGTTTCCCTTTTACACATTATTTACTTTCAGTTCTCATTCATACCAGATCATCTTTTATAAATTTTCATTCAATTATTTACATATATATTTCCCATTCAATATTTGAAATCATCATCGAATACATTGTTAAAGTATTACATACATTTCATTTAGTTTCAATTTATTCATACAAATTTATCTCTTATTAATTTGCATTCATTTATTCACATAGATTATTTCAAACTCGATTATTTAAAACATCAATAAATCAATTTTTAAAATATTATATAAGTTTCTTGCAATTTAATTCACATTTATTATTTACTTATATAATTTGATTTCCATTTAATATTAATATTCATTGGTGAATAAATTTCATACTTAAGTTTTTCTACTTTCAATTCACATTCATTTTCACCATAGTATTTTCTTTAATATTAAATCTATTTATGAATCATTTTAACAATTTCTTAAGTTTATAATCATTTACTTAAGTGATATTCACTTTTAGTATCCAATTTAATTATAAAGCATTTCAACCATTTACTTAAGTTTATATCATGTCTTGTAACATCTTAATTCTTAATTTGTATATTGACATGATTTCATTTTTGAACATTACTATTACCTAAGTTTTCACTTGTATAATCTATTACATATTCATACTTAACATTTCAACTTTTAAATATTTCTAGTAAGTTTTTATATATATGTTTTTAGAGCGTAATTGAATGTTGTACAAATTTATCTTATTCATTTTATTAACAAAATGTTTAATAATTTTCATCTTCTTAATTTTTATTATCTTTTAAATTACAAGTTACAAATCCCAACTTCTTTATATTTTCCTTAAACAATTACCTTTTAATTCAGATTTCAATTTCAGAAGTTTCCAACTTATTAAAATAGTCAAGATTCCATTCTCTTACAATAACTGAAATCATTGATTAATAAAAAACTTAAGAACTAAATACCATATTTCATTGCAAATCATCACAAAATAATATATATGTATATCTTTGTATAGAAAAACATATCTGGAAACTAAAATTAAAATTTGTTTATCAAAGTAATGTATAGTAAAGTTACTACAGTGGTCTTCCCACTTTGAACTCGAAAATGAAAGTCCATGATGTCGCGGCCATCACCGAAATTATTTCCCAACGAAAAAAGAGGGGAGTACAAAACTTATTTCCTTTTAAAATTCTTTTAAAACATTCTTTCAAATCACATTGAAAATATTATATCCAAAAATACTTCCAAATAATACAAATATTATTTTCCAAAATCTTTGAAAACCAATTTTGAAACTTCGGAACTTAAGTTCTCAAATTTCCAATTCATATTCACTTTATTTGTAAATCCTATTTTGCAACTAATATTTATAAAATTTCCTTCCTAACAACAAACATATCACATAAAACTATATCCATTTATAAAAATTATTCTTTTTTATACAAAATATAATACTAAGTAAAATTATTTCATTTACCTATATTTAAAACAATATTATGTCGGTTTGCCATATTAAGTGTTTTTAAATCCTTATCGATACCATGGCGTCCCACGTTCCGACCAGATTTATAAATACTCAACAGAACAAATTAACACAATACAAAAACATTTTTATATCACTAACAAATACGCTCTCTCATATATATATACACCCAGACTCACTCTAGGGTACTACTAACCCTATCTCTAATGAGTTAATCCCAATTAGGCTAAGATATCTTTAAACCAAAGGTTTGATACCAACTGTAACGACCCACCTTTTTGGACGGTTTAAATCGAAAATAAACCACACATGTCTAACTCAAACCATTCAAAAAGGAGGATTGTCAATGTAGTAAATAAGAAAATAAGAGAAAAGAAGGAAATACAAAATCTCGTAGCGGAATTGACAAAATATAATAATCAAATAAACAGTTCATGAAGCTGTTTTACAATATACATTTGATTACACAAATTTTACAACATAATTAGAGTACACTCAACAACAAACCAATAATGATGCAGCGGAATAATACTAATAATATAATATACCAAACTCCGTCTTCGTCCTTCAGAATAATGTCTTCAACACTGAAAAGCTTAGGCTGACCCGAGCGTAATGAAAAGACAATACACTGGAGTCAGAACTAAAATTTCTTATGTAAGTTAAATCAAAAGCAAATAAATATGAGCATTATAGCTTCAGAGATGTTTACGGGATTTTACATCTCCTATCCAGTGTATAACGTTTGTGCAATAACTTAAGAGATGTTACATGGTTTTCCATCTCCTAAGGATCCATCAAACTATCTATATGTAGTAAGATATGCTATATTTGTAGTGCCTATCAGTAAAGTAAATATTTTTCTTAACGTTAAGGCTTTACATTAATCCCCCTTAATACATTTTTAAGCAGGTAGTCTATGCAGGTCCTGTAACACAACCAGTAACGTCGGTAGCCAATGAGTCCCCTATAGGTACCATACTAAGACAAAATCGTAGTGGCTGTGAATAAGGATAAAGAGTATGACATGGCACGTGAGCCAATGCCCAAGGTAGGATACTACCATTTCGGATCGTAAGGCTGGTGGTAACGCATCGTAGCTACAACCACCCACCGCGTCCAACACCCCCAAAATCAAATCAAATCAAGGTGCACCGATCAAGCCAACATCAATATAGTATTACGAAGAGGTGTGTCCGCTAGGGGTAACTAGCCCACTTGGCCCTGACAAGCTGTCCTGTTTTAGTCATTTCAAATAGGCACAAATGACGGGGCCATCCATCATCGAATCGGATAACGGAAAATTATTGTGACTGTCGTCTATTTGATTATTATTGCTTCTATGCACTAATAAATTGGTTTGAATTAGACTTGTAACAACCCGTAAAATTTCAACTGTTGATAACGCAATTAGTTGAAATTTTGTGAAATTTTAAACGATAAAATTTTGAAATAAAAATTTTATATTTGGAATACGTCTAGTTAAACATAGCGACTGGTAAATTTTCGTCCAAAAATATGAAAGTTTATTTCGCGCGTAAATTCACTTCAATTTAATCAGTTAAAAAGTGATGAAAATAAAATGTTTCCGAAACCTAAATATTTTTACATAGAAAAATTCTAAACCATCTTCTGAGCGAGACGTCATTTTTCGTTTTACCAAATTCGGACTTCTTTAGCTCCGTCGATCTTATTTTTCTACATTTTTCCTGCATTTTCCACTAGTAGAAAATTCGAATTTTTATAATTCAATCGTACCACTGATATCTATATACCGTTTTGATCGCCTCATCGCGCTAATCACCGCAGTATATTTACTTCTGTATTTTGGAGACCGGCACGCGTCAGAAACGACAAACAGTGTCGTACCGGTACCGAACAAAAGAAGAAGATTTGACTTTTTATTTTCCCTATACATTTCAAACCTTAGCCGTGCACTCCAAGCATCAATAAATGGCTTTAATAAATTTCACCGGAATCTAAGGGGCTGGACCGTTGAGATTGCAATTTATTTCTATTCGTTCAAAAAGAAATCTGCATCTACTATATGTTCCATCAGCCTACACGTTTCCCCTTCCCCTATCTTTCTACTTATCAGTTGTTCATTTCCTTTGAAAATTTATAAACATGAAAATACTCCTTGCTTAAACCAGATCGTCACTTCCTCCCTCCCTCCACAACAACCCATCGCAAATAGCCACCATCTTCCACTCTCGCTCGGCCTCTCCACTTTATCCCCTCTCTCCGCCCTCGACCAGATAGCAACCAACAATGTCGTAACCCACCATGCTCGGCTTCATCGAGTACTGCACCCCTCTCTCTTTCGACCACCCTTTACTCTCTCGCCGAGCTCTACCACGATCTCCCACAACCCGACCACCTTCCACCTTATCATCCACCCAGAGACCATGCCGATCACCACCTCCCTCCTTCCGCCTTGAATGCCACAGCCAGCCTACTCCACCCTCCAGTTGTGCCAAGCTCTCCACGTGGCCGAACTCACTCATCTCTGGCCGATCAACTTCCCTAGCTCGGCCTAGCTTTGCTCCTCTCGTTAGATAAACGGTATATATATGTATTTAAATTTATATTTGTTTAAAGCTATATTCATATGGGTTTAAGAGTTAGTTAATCATAAAGTATGGCTATGTTAACCGATGATATAAGTATGTATGTTTATTATATATGTATTATTCTATGTTACAGTATAAACGTTTTATATGAAAGGTTTGTTCACAGGTTTATATTGGCTGTCTACATGCATTTTTTTTAGTGTCTGCACTTATATTAGGCTAATGTATATGATCTGTGTATATAGTATTAAATTTTAAGTATACAAGCCACAACCCAGTTTCAATAAACTATAATCTGCTATATATTTATAAGCTATATAAATAAGATCTGTTATTGATATTTAAAAGTATATATGGATATAGTTTATATCAGGTTTGTTATCTAAGTTTTTATTTGAGTTGCATATATATATAATTATATAGGATAGTTGTATGTGCTTGTATATATATAAGTATTGAGTTCTTTTACTGTATATATATATATACAATATAAAAGTTGGGTAAGTTGCGTGTTTATATGGTTTGCCTGTTTTTTTTTCTTTCTTTCTTTACGTTTACTTTGGGAAGTGTATTTCGAAATTCAAGGTTTCCGTATCTAGATATATGTAGAGGTAAGATATATTGTTTGTATGTACATTGGTTCATATATATAGACATGCCTGTTGAGTTTCAATTTAAAGTTTTGTATATAACCAACGATTATATATGCGGGTTGTGTACCACTTTATTTTATATGAAAGCCTATGTAGATTATTTAAAATATAATAGGACAGTTTTTATAATCTGTTAACTTTTATGTATGTTATGAAAGTATGTAGGCTATATCTGATTTGTTATGTGTAAAAAAGGTTTATATACAAGTTATATAAAGTTGTATAATATGTATACTTAGATTCCAAACTTCTTGATTACTGTTAAAGGGATATACATATGGTATATACATGGTTTATACTAATGTGTTTGGGTATGCTGTTCGTATATGTATCTTTATACAATAGGAGTCTTATCCTTCCTTTTTCATCAGTTTGCATTTATATCTAATAAATTATATTTTATGTTAGTTATAGATTTGAAGTTCACTTAAGATTTTGAAACAGGTTAGTTTGTATATCAACATGTATATCAGTTTATATATATAGGTATAGCGAATCTGAATGTAAAGGCCATATTAGCATATATACATAGGTATACATTTATTTGAATGTTTGATTTGATATTTTAAGATTTATAAAAAAAATATTATGTGACGCATGTGTTTGTTCGTTTGTCTGCTAGTGCATTTCTGGGTTTTGCAGTGTGAGTATAAAGCATAGCAAGGGTGTGGTATTATATACTCGAGTGTGATAGTTTGTTCTTGCTCGTGATGTCCTTGCTTGCAATGTATAATTTCTTGTGAAACAGTTCTAGCTCTTTCAGTATGCTACTTTTCAAACCATAAGACTGTATATATAATATATTTTATTTTAACTATATGTTAAATTGATCTTTGAGAATTTATATATATATATATATATTTGTTATCATTGGATTTTGTATAAAGTAATTTATTTGATAAGGGTAAACATTAGACTAAAAAAAAAAGTAAAATCTATATCAAGTTGGTTCTAATTTCTTTTCATCAATTCATTATTATCAGCTTCATTCGTCGATTCAAGTTCAAATCTTGCCTTGCTTTGATATTCGTGCCTGGATTCGTCGCTCGTTTCCTTGTCAAAATCTATCTAGCCTCGAAAGGTGAGCACTCACTCACGATTAACGTTCTTTTATTTATTAAATTTGATTTCAATTGAAACGACAGTTGAAATATGCTGCTATTAGTTAATTACACTGTTATATATGCTATTGCCTGTATCAGTTCACCTGTGACATCTGACACCATTATCTGTTAATTATTTGTGCAATAATAATACAGTTTGGCTGAAATTGATTGATTGTTGATGTTTATATTGGACGTTAAATTGTTAATGTTAAAATGGTAAACAGTATGAAATTGAACTTGATATAGGATAAATTAAATGTTAAATTTGATTAACTGACATTTGTATAATATGACCCCTTTAACTGTTAAATTTATTGACACGTAGGATTTGTTTAATTACACTTTGAACCACTGAATGTATGTTGTTAAATTGATGATGTTTGAAAATTGTAATAGATGACAAGTGAAAACCGTAATGTAATAATCTTTAATCTACATGAATTGATAGTGTAAATTCTAGAAATGATTATATTAATTCGTACAAATAACAATGCGAATTAATACGATTATTTCAGGATTATTTGAATTGATTATTGGATTGTTATTGTTGTTGTTATTGCTTGTTTATTTACTTTGACACCATCCCAGTTATCACACTGCAAGTTCCCTTTGTTATGTTTTGATCTTGAATTGAATTGGAATCGGGTTGAAATGATAAATACCCAAATTGAACTTTGACCTAGGATAGAGAATTAAATAAAACCCGATTGGTCAATAATTTGTTTTAAAATAAAATGAAGATTTTATTCGAATAAATAATATGGTTTTGAAATAAAGTTGAAATTTGAATTTTTAATGAATGGGAAATGTTGGTATTTAAAAATCTAAAACAAAATATTAAAAATGAAATTGATGAAAGAACGATGTTTAATTTGAGAAATGATTGAATTTAAGTTTGAAATGATTTAATAATTAAGTTTGAAATTATAATTAGGTTTGAAATTATTAAGCTTTGAAATTATTTAATAATTAAGTTTTGAATTATTTAATACTTAAATAAGATTGAATTATTTAATGATTAAATTGAATTGAGATTCTTTAATAAGAAAATCGAACTTTTGAATAAGTGAATTTTACTTCGTAAATAATTGAAATTGAGTTTCTTTATTAATTAAGTTTTGGAAAATTATTTAAGTAATTAAATAAGTGAAATTGAATTTCTTTAACCAGAAATGAAAATGTGATATTTCGGAGTTAATGTAAGACTTGTAATTGAAAGAATTGATTTGACGAATTAAGTTTAATTCAAAATTGTAAATTTTGATTTAATGAAGTTGAACTTAAGAATTGATTTAATGAATTGGAAATTTAATAGAAATTGTTTTGAATGATAAAGTAACTTAACGAATATTGAATGAAATTGATAAATGAGTTTAAATTGATTTGAATGTTAAATAAAATTTATTTAATTGATTTCGGAATAAAACTTATATATGAAGTTGAATCAATATTTGAATCGTTTTAAATAAAATTGAATGGTAAGACTTTGAAAGTGTAACTTGGAAGTTTTGAAACGTAAATTTACGAAATTGATTTTGGAAGACGAATGAAATGTTGATTTACGAATTGAAATTGAAATTGAAATTGATTTGGTTTTGAGATAAATAAACGACCAATCGGTGTAATAATTACGAAAGTTATTAAAGAGACCGGAATTCGGTTATGGATATACTCTCTATCTAAACCGAAAACCACTTTAATAACTATACGCGGAGTGATGATCCAGAATGAAGTGGTTGGAATGGTGATCGTGTTGACTGAAGAAAGAGAACGATAATGGATAGCCTTGACCCTTGTGTCAAATTGGAAATGACTAAAACAGGAGCTGTGCCGGGCCAATGAAGGATTGATACCTCAAGTGGACACACTTCTTCGAACTACTTATACTTGTTGTCGATTGGTGCACCCTTGATTTTGGGAGTGTTGTCTCACGGTGTTGCGGGCGCTGCGGCGTTGCGTTCTTACCAGTCCGGATCAGGCGAACGGTAGTATCACTACCTTGGGTATAGCCTCATGTGCCTTGTCATACTTGTATTCCATTTATGCGCGACCACTACGAATTTGTTTTGTACCTTGAGTATATGGATTGCCCTCTGGTGACTTCCGGTTTTGGGGAAACTACGGTCTTGTATATGCTTGTGGGAATAAAAATGTGTTAAGGGTGGAATGGGCCATGACTTAACGCTATTTTGATATCTTTATATATTACTGATAGACATTATCTACTTAGCGTACATTACTACATAGTAGATAGTTTACCGGATCCTTAAAGGATGGTTATTCCAAACATCCTTTGAGTTACTTGTATTTCAATTGCTATTTCACTTGAGTTGGATTTATTAATATAAGAATGTTAATCCTGACTCGAGTGTCTTGTGTTTTTGCTTTACGCTCGGGTCAGACTGAGTGGTTCAGCTTTCGAGACTCACCTTTGGAGTTGGAGCTTTGCTTGAAGATCCAGCCATCTATTCTGCTTTCAGTATTCGATGATTCCAGTGATGTATTCTGATTTGTATCTGATGTATCATATTACTCTTCCGTTGTATCTGTTTAACTCTGATGTATTTTATATATTCTTATAGTAGCTTCATGAACTACTATCTCTTTTATTTCCGCTGCAATTATTACTCTGTGTCTGTGATTATATTTATTTACTGTATATGTTCAGTTTTGCAAAAATTTAAATTAACAACGCGGTATTTTGAGCAATTCAACTCCGGCATGAGTGTCTACCTATACACTTATAATGGACGCGAATGGTCCAAAATGGCGGGTCGTTACAGTTGGTATCAGAGCTTTGGTAGCTCTAGGCAAAACTTAACATATAGGGTAAATGTATTTACAGAATCACTCTCATTCGAGTTTCAATCTCTTCCCTTGACTCGATTTCTTTGAATTTTGGAACGTTCCCTACGGTTCAAAATTTCATTCGTGTCCCTCACTATTCGTCTTCTTTCAATTCTGGAGCATCACATAACTCCACTTCGAATGACCCTTAGAAGTGAATCGGCGGTCTCGCCAAACTTCGAATGATTTGTAAAGGGGTGAAACTCCTTTATAATAGGCATTGATTTACCAGAGATTTCTGTATCCTCGGTTTACGATGCTATCTATCTCCTACTATACCTGAATTCTATTTCTCGAGATTGGATGTTGATTTACCTCGGAATTCAGCATCGATCTTATTCTTGAAGTTACGGACGACCCGGTTAAGGTTGCCCGTGAATTAAATAAGCTTATTCATCTCCTGATTCTGTTAATCGAACTATCTTATCTTCTGTTTCGAACTTATTATAGAAAAAAAATTTCTCTTTGATTGAGTCCATCAAATTTGAATCTCTATTCTTGCTTTGAATCCATTCTTGTATCGTCGAGCGAGGAAGTGTATTTGTAAATTAATATTAAAATGTTTTATATATTGTGTTGTTTGAGTTGTTGATGTTGATTTGGGTTTCCGATCGATACGTCTGATCAACGCTATCGATAGGATTTCCAAAACACTTGAACAGAGCAAACTGACACAATATTATTTTCAAATTTGGAAAATGAAATAAATTTGTTTGATTATCTTGTGAAATAATAAGTAAAATTTTCTGGAATTTAATAGGTTAATTAAATTGTTTGTTTGAAATGATAATATTTGATTATCATTTATTGTTCTAAATAAATTTATAAATACGGTTTATAAATTGATTTGGAATTTGAAATGAATTTAATTCAGAAATTTGAGAATTTAGTTTCCAGTGATTTCGAACTTTAGTTTTAAAATTTTAAAAGTATAGAGTATTTAAAGTATTTTCGAATAGAATCGTTTCAAAGAATTTTAAAATGTTGAAATCAGTGCTCTTCTCTTTGTCGCTGGAAAATAATTTCGGTGATGGCGGCCGCATCATCGACATTCATTTTCGAGTTTCGAAGTGGAGATACTATTCTGTAGCTTTGCTACGGTTTTGTTTTGAAAAATATTTTGATTTGAATTTCTTCAGTATAATTTGATTTATATATATGTATAAGTACCTTATTTTAAAAATTTTAATTTAATTTGATATAAACATATATATATCTCTTAATTGTTTAAAGTTAATCGGAAATCTAATTCTTAAATTTTGCAAAAGGATGATTTCAATTATAAATAAAACCAAAATTTGGAATAAACAATTAAACTTGAATAATTGAATTGGGAAAATTTTATTTGTATATTGTTCAACTGCATTCTAATACAACTTACCAAAATCATTCAGAGTTGAATATGTAATTGGATAATATATATAATAAAAATTGAATTTAGAAATAAAAATTTGAGTGTTTATAATAAATGAATTTGTTTTGAAAGAATTAATAAACTTGTTTTGAAAGAATTAATAAATTGAAATTAGATCAACTTAGGAAAATACCTTGAATTTAAAAAAAAAAATTAGTGAATATAAATTTATTTAAATCGAAACTTGTATGGTTTAAATTAATTTATATGGGTTAAATATATGTGATAAGATATATTAAGTAGAATAAATTTAACAATAATTTGGAATAAAGAAGAATTTAAATTGCTGAAAAAATATGATTATAATAAAAGAATATTCAAATTTATGGTTTTAGAAATTGTAAATTTAAGATGATTGGATAATATGATAAATGAATTTAGAAATAGTGGAGATTGATTTTAGTGAAATCAAATGTCAATTAATTTAAATTTGAATTTATATGGTTTAAATTAATTGTTATTTTGTATTTCAAATCTGTTTCTCTTTCTGGTTGTTTCTATTCTCCTACCTCGTTCCTTTTCGGGGACGAAAAGTTTTGAGTGGGGGAGAGTGTAACAACCCGTAAAATTTCAACTGTTGATAACGCAATTAGTTGAAATTTTGTGAAATTTTAAACGATAAAATTTTGAAATAAAAATTTTATATTTGGAATACGTCTAGTTAAACATAGCGACTGGTAAATTTTCGTCCAAAAATATGAAAGTTTATTTCGCGCGTAAATTCACTTCAATTTAATCAGTTAAAAAGTGATGAAAATAAAATGTTTCCGAAACCTAAATATTTTTACATAGAAAAATTCTAAACCATCTTCTGAGCGAGACGTCATTTTTCGTTTTTCCAAATTCGGACTTCTTTAGCTCCGTCGATCTTATTTTTCTACGTTTTTCCTGCATTTTCCACTAGTAGAAAATTCGAATTTTTATAATTCAATCGTACCACTGATATCTGTATACCGTTTTGATCGCCTCATCGCGCTAATCACCGCAGTATATTTACTTCTGTATTTTGGAGACCGGCACGCGTCAGAAACGACAAACAGTGTCGTACCGGTACCGAACAAAAGAAGAAGATTTGACTTTTTATTTTCCATATACATTTCAAACCTTAGCCGTGCACTCCAAGCATCAATAAATGGCTTTAATAAATTTCACCGGAATCTAAGGGGCTGGACCGTTGAGATTGCAATTTATTTCTATTCGTTCAAAAAGAAATCTGCATCTACTATATGTTCCATCAGCCTACACGTTTCCCCTTCCCCTATCTTTCTACTTATCAGTTGTTCATTTCCTTTGAAATTTATAAACATGAAAATACTCCTTGCTTAAACCAGATCGTCACTTCCTCCCTCCCTCCACAACAACCCATCGCAAATAGCCACCATCTTCCACTCTCGCTCGGCCTCTCCACTTTATCCCCTCTCTCCGCCCTCGACCAGATAGCAACCAACAATGTCGTAACCCACCATGCTCGGCTTCATCGAGTACTGCACCCCTCTCTCTTTCGACCACCCTTTACTCTCTCGCCGAGCTCTACCACGATCTCCCACAACCCGACCACCTTCCACCTTATCATCCACCCAGAGACCATGCCGATCACCACCTCCCTCCTTCCGCCTTGAATGCCACAGCCAGCCTACTCCACCCTCCAGTTGTGCCAAGCTCTCCACGTGGCCGAACTCACTCATCTCTGGCCGATCAACTTCCCTAGCTCGGCCTAGCTTTGCTCCTCTCGTTAGATAAACGGTATATATATGTATTTAAATTTATATTTGTTTAAAGCTATATTCATATGGGTTTAAGAGTTAGTTAATCATAAAGTATGGCTATGTTAACCGATGATATAAGTATGTATGTTTATTATATATGTATTATTCTATGTTACAGTATAAACGTTTTATATGAAAGGTTTGTTCACAGGTTTATATTGGCTGTCTACATGCATTTTTTTTAGTGTCTGCACTTATATTAGGCTAATGTATATGATCTGTGTATATAGTATTGAATTTTAAGTATACAAGCCACAACCCAGTTTCAATAAACTATAATCTGCTATATATTTATAAGCTATATAAATAAGATCTGTTATTGATATTTAAAAGTATATATGGATATAGTTTATATCAGGTTTGTTATCTAAGTTTTTATTTGAGTTGCATATATATATAATTATATAGGATAGTTGTATGTGCTTGTATATATATAAGTATTGAGTTCTTTTACTGTATATATATATATATATATATACAATATAAAAGTTGGGTAAGTTGCGTGTTTATATGGTTTGCCTGTTTTTTTTTTCTTTCTTTCTTTACGTTTACTTTGGGAAGTGTATTTCGAAATTCAAGGTTTCCGTATCTAGATATATGTAGAGGTAAGATATATTGTTTGTATGTACATTGGTTCATATATATAGACATGCCTATTGAGTTTCAATTTAAAGTTTTGTATATAACCAGCGATTATATATGCGGGTTGTGTACCACTTTATTTTATATGAAAGCCTATGTAGATTATTTAAAATATAATAGGACAGTTTTTATGATCTGTTAACTTTTATGTATGTTATGAAAGTATGTAGGCTATATCTGATTTGTTATGTGTAAAAAAGGTTTATATACAAGTTATATAAAGTTGTATAATATGTATACTTAGATTCCAAACTTCTTGATTACTGTTAAAGGGATATACATATGGTATATACATGGTTTATACTAATGTGTTTGGGTATGCTGTTCGTATATGTATCTTTATACAATAGGAGTCTTATCCTTCCTTTTTCATCAGTTTGCATTTATATCTAATAAATTATATTTTATGTTAGTTATAGATTTGAAGTTCACTTAAGATTTTGAAACAGGTTAGTTTGTATATCAACATGTATATCAGTTTATATATATAGGTATAGCGAATCTGAATGTAAAGGCCATATTAGCATATATACATAGGTATACATTTATTTGAATGTTTGATTTGATATTTTAAGATTTATAAAAAAAATATTATGTGACGCATGTGTTTGTTCGTTTGTCTGCTAGTGCATTTCTGGGTTTTGCAGTGTGAGTATAAAGCATAGCAAGGGTGTGGTATTATATACTCGAGTGTGATAGTTTGTTCTTGCTCGTGATGTCCTTGCTTGCAATGTATAATTTCTTGTGAAACAGTTCTAGCTCTTTCAGTATGCTACTTTTCAAACCATAAGACTGTATATAATATATTTTATTTTAACTATATGTTAAATTGATCTTTGAGAATTTATATATATATATATATATATATATATATATTTGTTATCATTGGATTTTGTATAAAGTAATTTATTTGATAAGGGTAAACATTAGACTAAAAAAAAAAAAGTAAAATCTATATCAAGTTGGTTCTAATTTCTTTTCATCAATTCATTATTATCAGCTTCATTCGTCGATTCAAGTTCAAATCTTGCCTTGCTTTGATATTCGTGCCTGGATTCGTCGCTCGTTTCCTTGTCAAAATCTATCTAGCCTCGAAAGGTGAGCACTCACTCACGATTAACGTTCTTTTATTTATTAAATTTGATTTCAATTGAAACGACAGTTGAAATATGCTGCTATTAGTTAATTACACTGTTATATATGCTATTGCCTGTATCAGTTCACCTGTGACATCTGACACCATTATCTGTTAATTATTTGTGCAATAATAATACAGTTTGGCTGAAATTGATTGATTGTTGATGTTTATATTGGACGTTAAATTGTTAATGTTAAAATGGTAAACAGTATGAAATTGAACTTGATATAGGATAAATTAAATGTTAAATTTGATTAACTGACATTTGTATAATATGACCCCTTTAACTGTTAAATTTATTGACACGTAGGATTTGTTTAATTACACTTTGAACCACTGAATGTATGTTGTTAAATTGATGATGTTTGAAAATTGTAATAGATGACAAGTGAAAACCGTAATGTAATAATCTTTAATCTACATGAATTGATAGTGTAAATTCTAGAAATGATTATATTAATTCGTACAAATAACAATGCGAATTAATACGATTATTTCAGGATTATTTGAATTGATTATTGGATTGTTATTGTTGTTGTTATTGCTTGTTTATTTACTTTGACACCATCCCAGTTATCACACTGCAAGTTCCCTTTGTTATGTTTTGATCTTGAATTGAATTGGAATCGGGTTGAAATGATAAATACCCAAATTGAACTTTGACCTAGGATAGAGAATTAAATAAAACCCGATTGGTCAATAATTTGTTTTAAAATAAAATGAAGATTTTATTCGAATAAATAATATGGTTTTGAAATAAAGTTGAAATTTGAATTTTTAATGAATGGGAAATGTTGGTATTTAAAAATCTAAAACAAAATATTAAAAATGAAATTGATGAAAGAACGATGTTTAATTTGAGAAATGATTGAATTTAAGTTTGAAATGATTTAATAATTAAGTTTGAAATTATAATTAGGTTTGAAATTATTAAGCTTTGAAATTATTTAATAATTAAGTTTTGAATTATTTAATACTTAAATAAGATTGAATTATTTAATGATTAAATTGAATTGAGATTCTTTAATAAGAAAATCGAACTTTTGAATAAGTGAATTTTACTTCGTAAATAATTGAAATTGAGTTTCTTTATTAATTAAGTTTTGGAAAATTATTTAAGTAATTAAATAAGTGAAATTGAATTTCTTTAACCAGAAATGAAAATGTGATATTTCGGAGTTAATGTAAGACTTGTAATTGAAAGAATTGATTTGACGAATTAAGTTTAATTCAAAATTGTAAATTTTGATTTAATGAAGTTGAACTTAAGAATTGATTTAATGAATTGGAAATTTAATAGAAATTGTTTTGAATGATAAAGTAACTTAACGAATATTGAATGAAATTGATAAATGAGTTTAAATTGATTTGAATGTTAAATAAAATTTATTTAATTGATTTCGGAATAAAACTTATATATGAAGTTGAATCAATATTTGAATCGTTTTAAATAAAATTGAATGGTAAGACTTTGAAAGTGTAACTTGGAAGTTTTGAAACGTAAATTTACGAAATTGATTTTGGAAGACGAATGAAATGTTGATTTACGAATTGAAATTGAAATTGAAATTGATTTGGTTTTAAGATAAATAAACGACCAATCGGTGTAATAATTACGAAAGTTATTAAAGAGACCGGAATTCGGTTATGGATATACTCTCTATCTAAACCGAAAACCACTTTAATAACTATACGCGGAGTGATGATCCAGAATGAAGTGGTTGGAATGGTGATCGTGTTGACTGAAGAAAGAGAACGATAATGGATAGCCTTGACCCTTGTGTCAAATTGGAAATGACTAAAACAGGAGCTGTGCCGGGCCAATGGAGGATTGATACCTCAAGTGGACACACTTCTTCGAACTACTTATACTTGTTGTCGATTGGTGCACCCTTGATTTTGGGAGTGTTGTCTCACGGTGTTGCGGGCGCTGCGGCGTTGCGTTCTCACCAGTCCGGATCAGGCGAACGGTAGTATCACTACCTTGGGTATAGCCTCATGTGCCTTGTCATACTTGTATTCCATTTATGCGCGACCACTACGAATTTGTTTTGTACCTTGAGTATATGGATTGCCCTCTGGTGACTTCCGGTTTTGGGGAAACTACGGTCTTGTATATGCTTGTGGGAATAAAAATGTGTTAAGGGTGGAATGGGCCATGACTTAACGCTATTTTGATATCTTTATATATTACTGATAGACATTATCTACTTAGCGTACATTACTACATAGTAGATAGTTTACCGGATCCTTAAAGGATGGTTATTCCAAACATCCTTTGAGTTACTTGTATTTCAATTGCTATTTCACTTGAGTTGGATTTATTAATATAAGAATGTTAATCCTGACTCGAGTGTCTTGTGTTTTTGCTTTACGCTCGGGTCAGACTGAGTGGTTCAGCTTTCGAGACTCACCTTTGGAGTTGGAGCTTTGCTTGAAGATCCAGCCATCTATTCTGCTTTCAGTATTCGATGATTCCAGTGATGTATTCTGATTTGTATCTGATGTATCATATTACTCTTCCGTTGTATCTGTTTAACTCTGATGTATTTTATATATTCTTATAGTAGCTTCATGAACTACTATCTCTTTTATTTCCGCTGCAATTATTACTCTGTGTCTGTGATTATATTTATTTACTGTATATGTTCAGTTTTGCAAAAATTTAAATTAACAACGCGGTATTTTGAGCAATTCAACTCCGGCATGAGTGTCTACCTATACACTTATAATGGACGCGAATGGTCCAAAATGGCGGGTCGTTACAAGACTGACCTGTGTATTATTTTCTTTTGAATGTAATACTCGGGTCAGACCGAGTATTTTTACAGCTTGAAGATTTTCGAGCAGCGAAGTTAGAGAGAGAGGGTAAAACGCTCACTTCATTTTCAGGAAATTATGTATTTAAAAAGATATTCCGCTGTATCAATTTAATTCATTGTATAAACTCTGATGTATGTAAAAGAAAATTTATAGTAATGAAAGATTATTATTCTGTGTTTCTGTGGCTGATTCTGTTTAAATTCTATAAACTAAATAACAATCCGTCTTTTTGAACGTTTCGAGTTGGTTTAATTACCGACTGGAGACGGTCAGAAGGGGGGATGTTACAGAGTGGTATCTTTTAAATCCAGCAAATGTTCACCAAATCTAACCACTTTATTCTGGATCATCCACCACGTACACAGTTGTTAAAGTGGTTTAATATTGACAGAGAGTATGCCAATAAGAGGACCCGGTCTCTTTAATAACCAATCATCATTTCTCACACCGGTTGGTTCTTTTACATTTCTAAACCGATTCATATTTGATATCAAAATATCATATTCACTTCAAAATATCAAAATCGTCATATTTACTCAAAATATGTCATTTTCACTTGGGAATATCATTTCAAATTTCAATTTAGGTTATAACATCATTTAACCACATTTGCATTTAAATCGGCGATTTAAATATAAACATCTCAACTTTGCACAGTTTGAAATTTTATAAAATAGTTTGAATAGTTTTATATAGTTTAAATAGTTTAAATAGTTTGATATAAAATGGTTTTAGTATTGAAAATAGTTTGGAAAATTAAATAATTTGAATATTAATAAAAATAGATTTTAAACAGTTTATATTAAAATAATTTATTTTTGAAAATAGTATCAAATCAAACCGTTTCTTTCCATTTCAACAAATTTGGACCCATGTCCAAATTTCAATTCAACAACTTCAATTTTCAATCTTTCAATTTAATTGACACAATTTCGATTTAGCTTCTAATCAACTTGATTTCAGTTTCAATTTGAATTAACTTCAATTTCCGAAACATTCATTTTAACTTCAAATTCGATTCAATGATTTAAATTTCATTCCAATTCTTATTTTAAACCATTTAGTTTATACCAATTTCAAGTCCAATTTCAATTTACTGATTTAAATCACTTAAATCGGATTAAATCTTATTGTTAAATTTCAAGATCCAAAATTTAAAAATAATTCAATTTTTCGAATTAAAGTCAAATATCAATTATAACTTTACATACCTAATTCAATTCTTTTAAATAATTTCTTTTAACCAATTTCAATTTCACATTTCAAAGCATGAATTAGAAATAATTCAATTCATATAAATCCACAATTTATTTCTTTTAAATAATATTGTTTAATCAAATCCAAATTCAAGATTTTAAAACCATTTAATTTAACCAATCCGGTATCCGTATATAATTTTCTACCCTTTGGCCAAGTGATCAGTTAATTCAATTCTAATTACATGGATGGATATATATCATTTCAACCCAAAATTAAATGACAGGTATAAATCATTTCAACCTAGTTCTGAGTTTATTTGAAATAATTCAACTGACAATTTATAGGATGTCAAATAAATAATAGGATAATAACAGAGATTTATCCAAAAATAAATAAACAACCATGCATCCAACATCGATTAATAGGCATACAATAACAATCAACATCGAATTCAATCAACATATCACAACAGTTTCAAATCATCGATTGTCGGTGTTTAACAAGCAATTAAATTGAATATTAACTTAAATGTCAATTTAACTCAATATAAAATTCAGTTTCAATTCAAATGTCAATTTAAACAACAAAATAGCAACCAATAAATTTCTTATCACTTCATAAATTTAATTTAACTAATATAAGAAAATTCAGTATTGCGTGAGTGGGTTAAACCACTCACCTTTGATTTATCGTCGATTTAAAATCCAAATAAAGCCTAAAAATCCAATAGTCTCCAAATTTAACTAAACTAGTAACATATTGTCTAGAATTTCGATACGATCACAATGGAGAAAACCGCGTCCAAATCCGAGCTCGTATGAAAAGTTATTGAAGTTAGAACGTTTAAATTTTAAATTTAAATAAAATATAATATAGGGGCAACATGGTAATTTACGCTTACATTCACCCCTAGGTTCAAACGCATGCGAACCCTGTAGCAAACCCTCGAACAGCCGCCTCTAATTTGACTATTGATTGCTCTACCTACGTGCCGCTACGCCAAGATCAACCATCGTCGCTGCATCGCCCACGCCAAGCCGCCCCAACGGCCACCACGCGCGCCCTTCGGCCTCCCTTATAAGCTCCGCCACCGTCGCCGTTATATCATCGATTCTGGCGATTCTGGCCATCTCTGAGATGAACGAAGACCATGGATGCATTCTGCTCGACGACCTCTACAAGCCTATACCTTCTGATCATCGTATAGTCGACGATCCACCGTCGAATCAACAACCCTAGTTTCAACAGCCGAAACTGTTTCACCTAATTCTGGACAAATGGAGACTCCAATTGAAAAACGAATTGCAGATCTAGATTACGTTCGTCGAGAGCTTTCCAGTGATATATTATATGACATAGTTTGAGGAGTTTGAATTTTGAAGTTTGATTTGGAATTTGAATTGGGTTTGGATTGTCTGCCATTGGGAAGGAGGAGATGAGAAAGAAATGTACGTATAGAAAATAGAAAATAAAAGGCTGATGGGGTTTAATATAGCCTATATATAGATAGAAATGGATAAGGATGGATGGAACAGATGAAATTGAGTCGAAATGATAACAACGACCTAAAAAGCCCGTTTCATTCCCGAAACGAAGATAGGTCATCCTATATATAAAAATATAGGTTTTCAATATTTTTAAACTCAATGGAACTAGTTTCAAACTCTAAGTCCATTGTATACAGAAGTTAGCTTTTGAAATCAATTTATATTCATTTAAATTCCATTAATCGATTTCTGCGCGTTTCGAGCTTGCACGATCAAACGATAAATCCGATCGCTACGTAACTTGAAATCCTATAATAATTCACCGTTACGGATCCGAAACTGGTTTCATTGAAATCTGAGACAGTGGCCAAAAAGGCTTATTTTACACGTTAATTAAATAAATTATTATTAGATTGATTTAATCACTTTTAAATTCAAATTTAAAAGTTAACAATTTTCATCATTCTTGATTACATAGAAATTAATAATCTATTAAAATAAATTTTCCATGTTAAATCCACTATTTAAATATTACACTAAATTCGGCGTTCAATTACAATGGAAATAAAACCTATTTTATTATAATTTAGATTTCAACAATTCCAATATTTTGATTTACATTCTTATGATTAAATCAACCGAAACCTTATGAATATAATTAAGATTAGTCTACTTTTTATTACATTCATATTCTACAGTTATCATCTTAACTCATATTAACTGCAATATTTAATTATATTAAATTTCATTGATTTTCAAATTAATTTCAACGGATTAAATAATAAAGTAATAATTAAAACAATTATTACACATTAGTAATTCAAACACATTTCTAAGTCTATTGTTTACAAACAAAAGCTAATAAATTTATGTACTAATTACCTTATTTCATATTCTATAACAAACCTATTCCAATAAACAACAGATAATTCCAACATTGAATCCAAACATTTAATCTATTCCTTATTTACAATTATAACCAAATTAACTTTACAATTATTTCAATTGATTGAAATTATATTGAAATAGTAGTCAATAACATTCAAACAACATTATTAAATCATATTCTAATTATTTTTCTCATTAATATATCATAAATTTAAATTTCTTACAATATTAAATTTCAAAATCTTAGTTAATTTAATAGTATTAATTATCAAAAAATGCGGGTCGTTACAAAATATATTTCCAAATAAATAGTTTTTATCAAATTATCAATTTCCAACTTACCTTGGATTCGTCCGGATTCTACCCCGTCCCAACCGTACAATAACAAAGAGAATAATTTACTAAGTGCACTATACCATTCGCTTAGGCAGACATCTGATCGTCACTTAGAAGATTATCCTGATCACCACAAAACAAATCAGAACTCATTTCCCAAGCCAAATCCAAAGGAACACACATTTATTTTTAAATTCTCCTTTTCAAAAGAATTATACTTAAAATATATTTTTGAGTAAACTAGTATTACCATTTTCAATACCATTTATACTCTAAAACTATCTCAAATAAAACTATTATTTCATTTTCCACAAATCATTTAAAATGATAATATACATGTTTACTCTATGGTAAATCAAATCATACTTTTGGAATCAGGTCAAAATTTGTTTTATCAAAACAATTATATAGTGAGATCCTAATGATAGCAATCCCCCACTTAAAAACTCAAAAATGGACACTAACGATGTTGCAATCATCATCAGAATTATTTTTCAGTGAATGAAGTGAGTTCAGTGCTTATATCCCTTTGAAAATCCCTAGAAATAGTTTTATCCTAAAATTATTTTCAAATACTACTATTATCTTCTAAATCTTCAAAACCCATTTTTCCTAAAATCACCGGGATTTAAAATCTCAAAATCCTTTCATTTACAAAACACACTTTTATAAATCAATTCTTATGAAATTAGCCCCTAATATAAATCATTTTTTCAAATATTTATCTTAGACATATTCTAGCTTTCTTATATAACTTCTTTTATAAAACCCCAATTTAATACAACCAACTTTTATATTAAATCATTTCCAAAATATTTATTTTAAAACATTCCAAATTCATTTAATAAAGAAACATTTATTAAAACCTAATTTTATCAAATCAACCTTTATATAAAATCATTTCTAAAATATTCATTCTAAAATATTCAAATTTTCTTTTAAATAAACAACTCTTAGAAATCAAATTTTAACCCAACATTATCAACGAACGTCTTATATTCAAATTGTGAAACTTAATTCACAAGTTATTCGTTTCAATGTTTTCAAATTCCAATCTACCCAACCTAGGTTTAGAAAAGGAAGATTCTAGATAGATTAATTGATAATTTGTCAATGCTTAGAAATGAGTGAGTATGACCGATCAAATCCTAGATGATAATGATGGAATATTATCATTTCTATCAACCAAGCACAACCAAGAATAACTATATATTTTAAAAATTATTCTTTTATATATAAAATATAATTCTAGGTAAAATTATTTCATTTACCTATTTTAAAACAATATTGTGTCAGTTGGTCTTGTTCGAGTGTTTAGAAAAACTCTATCGATAACACTGGCCAAACGCATCGACCAGAATTCTTAAGCCACTCACCAGATCAAACAACACAATATAAAACATTTTTATATCACTAACAAATAAGTGCTCTTATATATATACACACACACACTCTCAAACTCATCCTAGGGTCTCACTTACCCTATCTCAAATGAGTCAACCCCACCAAAGCCCAGGTGTTCGCTCAACCTAAGCTCTAATACACATAGCAACGATCCACTGCGTATAGTTTAAGCGGTCAATAAACCACACGATTAAAACTGCGTATAGCCCAGGTGAAAACGCAAACCGTTAAAAATTTATAAAACAATTTTCATTTTTAAAACGAGTTTCCAATCACGTGATTAAAACAGCAATATTAGTAACAATTTCGATAAGGAAATTGTACTTCTCAAAATACCGTAAAAACGGTCACAAATCAGTATTGCGGAATAACCGCTTGAAAATCCACTTTTAAAACTTGACGGTTACTGAAGCCAAGGTGACAGTAATTTTTAAACGTCAAAATCTCATCAAAATAATTTACATCAAAATGTAATATCAGTGAATTTTCATTCATCAAAATGCCACAAAACACCGTGCTTCAAAATATAGCATTGGTGTAAAATCCCGTTATAAAACTAACGGCAACAAAATACGTTTCATAACCAAGCATCGGTTCAACGTAAAATAAATGCAATAACGTGCAATTCAATTTTTTTTTTTTGCACGTACTATAAAATGAACAAAGAAATCATTCGAATGTATCTTCAATGAAGATAATTCAAAACAGCAAAATCTAATCAATAGATGATTAGTACAAAAGAAAGCCAACGGAAATTTCAACAAAAATCTCATAACTGTAATTTCTTCGAATTCTCAATTTGGATTCAAAATTCTCAAAGAAACAAATAATTACAGCTATGTAAACAACAATTGGAATTCATATCAATTTCGTATTTTGATTCTTAAATCAAAAAGATTATCAGTTGTACTCAGCGAAGACAGTTTCACTGTTTCCACTGCGCACTCTGATAAATAGAACACAAATCCATCAAATCATCAGAACACAATTTCATCCAAACAACAAAACACAATTCCACTTTTATTTTTAAATAACGATATTTAAAAATTTCATCAAAATTTCAAAACTTTAGTTTTGACTCAACCACAAATAAAACATCGACCAATAGTTGTAACATATGTTCCATCCAAGTTATGTTTTATATTATGTCCATAAACCCCAAGCTCTGATACCAACTGTGACGCCCCACCTCTATGCTTATAATAACAAAGAGTATTAAAGGAAATACTGTATATTATTACGAAGAATAAGGCTGGATGGGAGCGACCATCCGTAATTGGCCTTACACTAATATTGGTTATCTCGATAGGAGTGGTACATTCCTTTTATTTTTCATCTATTATTTATTTACTCCCATCGACACACCCAATACTAGTATAAAACGAACTACGACGGTTCATAATAGTTTAGGACATTAGATATAACAATAACACAGATAATATAAATGCGGAACACAGATAAAAACAAAAGTCTCAGATATATATAACTGATGTCAGTTAATACATAGTTGACACTATACATATGATACAACTACAACTGTCGACTCTAGAAGTTATATATACAAGTACATTATCGACTAATATACATGAATACATATCATTCTATACAATGACAAAATGACTCTGACAACTTCAGAAGATGTGAAAAGTCTTCAATCCCGAACAGCAACTCAAAGAAAGAAATCTACAACCTGAAATACTCGGGTCTGACCCGAGTATTAAATTCAAAAGAAAATAATACACGGGTCAGTCTAATTCAAACTCAGTTATTAATGCACGGAAGCAATAATAATCAATTATCACATAGACGACAGTCACAAAAATCTCATATACCCGACTCCTCGATAAAAGAATCGGATATCGGCAGATATAACACTAAACAGTGTTAAACAACGATCAGCAATCCAAATCAATTTAAACCATTGAAATGTCAATTTAAAAAAACATCAATGCTGATTGACTGCAGTACATACTAACGTGTACTGCCGTGCCAATACAGCCTATGAAATACTCAGAAGATCAATGAATTCAAAAGCAAACGGATCCAACTCAAATCAAAATGAATCATTTCAAAATACAACTTCAAAATATTGAATTAAACCAACGGAACAATTTAACAATCGAAGTATCAGCTAAATTTGTCAAACCTGCTAGGGCTGCAGTACACGCACGCGTGTACTGCCTCGCCACTACAGTGGTGAATTCCTCAAAAGCTCAGTGAATCAAAAGCAAAAGACTCCAATGTACAGCCTCAAACCTATATGCAGTAAGACAGATTCCACAATGAATGATTCAAGTGCACAAGTGAACAAGTGAACAAATGACCAGGACACAGGCAAATGCAACTGTCCAAGTTCAACTTCACTAGCTAATGCAGACTAGTGAACAACTAAATGAAACTGGGCAGCGCAAGTGCCAGACTCAAGAACAAAGGCGGTGATACAGCTCAAATGCAACTATATCATACAAGACACAGCGACCACATAGATGCAGGCAAATATATGTGTACAGGTCAGTGAAAACCCAAATCAAAACCCAAAGTCCAACAGCAGCTTTTATTTCAAGTGACAAAAGTCAACATCAATGCATATGAATAATATGTATGACTCAATGCAAGAATAATGAAACCATGCAACTTAGGTATGGGGGCGATGCATATGAATAACACATCTCTGGGGATGTAGCAAAAATGATGCCGCAGCCTCTAAATCAATGCAGCAGTGAGAATATTACCTTGATACAGGCAATATCGAACAAAGAATTCAAAGTAGCAACTAAAAACAAAACTGTGGCAAGTTTGAATTGAAGAGACAGACAAAAGCCAAGGCTCAATGTCGTAATAGCCAAGTAAACAAACCAATCAAAAATCATCAACGTCGAACAAATCGAACTGCCGAGTAAACCAATTAACAATTTCAGGGATTGCAGCATGAATTAGAGACGCGTGAGAAATGAAAATCACTCAAGAAAACTAAAATCAAAAGACCACTTCTTCCAACCACATGTATACACATAGGCACGTATATGTATACATGTATAGGGATTGGATGCAGTGACAGTAACCCATTCGAATCATCAAAATGCACCATATATAGCACTGTAAACTGGACAGTACTTGGCAACATAATTAAGAACAAGGCGCAATGCCAAAATCATGGAACAACAAGTGATCTAACACTGATCAATACAAACTAGACGAGGCTTCAAAACTCAAGAGAATCAGATATGCAAAACTAAGCCCAGCAAATTATCTTCAAATAAATTTTCGTAAAACCAACCCATTAATTCCAGTGACCAAAGAATCGATCAAGGCCTTAAGTACTACGAAATCATCATATATATGAATCTACACAGTCGAAATCATCTCAGGTATTTAAACCATAAACGAATGGCCGAAGCCCAAGGAGAACAAATCAACAAACGAGCTAATACTGTTTGAATTAGATGTGAGTGTGCGGTCACTCACCTTCTTCGGAGAGGCAGTCGCGAGCGTCACAATAAATTCGACAAGAACGGCGTCTTTAATTCCCACAAGTCCTACTTTTCAGAACGAAGAGCCAAAGTAGAAATCCCCGAAGAACGAACTAACTGGAAGGGATCGCAAGCAATAGAACGTCAAATAATTGATTGGCGATCACACTTCGAAAAGCCCTAGATTTTCAGATTTGATAACGAAAACGAAGCCACCATTTTTCTGTTGGATTTTAGCCTAGGGTTTTCGATTGAAAGAAACCGGGTATAGGGCTGGTGATATCGGCCTTGGATAAATTTCACACGCCAATTAAAAAGTGGCCCATTATAAATTTTAAAGCCCGTAAAACAATTTAGCCAATTTCAAACAAATATCAACCGATTCCAAAACTCCAACACACCCATCAATTAGCTGTCAACATTAATCGTTTATTGATGCTAATAAAATTTTCATAATTTCCTGGGTTGTTACAGACTCCCCTCCTTATAAAAATTGCGTCCCCGCAATTTTCATAATTAAGGTCGTTATTAACAAAGTTTTTTTTTTTAACATAAACTGGTTAAGCTAGAAAATAAAAGTCAAGAATTCAAATGCCAAAGGAATCTTTTAATTCCAATAAAAGAGATTCACAAATCCTCAACAAAATCTAATTATCAGTAGATAATCAGAAAACAGCAATATCTGGATAAATACAATTATCAGCAAACTTCAATTATCAACTAGATAATTAAAAATACAGAAATTCACAAAACAGCAATATCTAATTATCGATACGATAATTAGAAAACAAAATTCGCAAATCGCAAAACTGCAAACATCTAGTTATCTAACAGATAAATAGAAAATACGAACTTCATAATCAGCAAACTCTAACTATCAACAGAAATAGATAGAAACAGTGATTCAATATAATCAATATAATCTAGAATCAATTTGGAGACTAGAAAATCTCATATCAATAAAATCAACAAACATCCAATTATCCAAACGATACTCAGAAAATAAATCAACAAATATCAAATTATCAAAAACGATAATCGGAAGACAATCAGCACATATCTAATTACCACAAACGGTTCAATAAATATTCGATTATCACAAAACGATAATCAGATTTCAAATTCAACAAATATTCGATTATCAAAAACGATAATCAAATTTCAAATTCAACAAATATTCGATTATCAAAAACGATAATCAAATTTCTCAGATCCAACAATTATTTGATTATCACAAAACGATAATCAGATTTCAAATTCAACAAATATTCGATTATCAAAAACGATAATCAAATTTCTCAAATCAACAAATATTCGATTATCAAAAACGATAATCAAATTTCAAATTCAACAAATATTCGATTATCACAAAACGATAATCAGATTTCAAATTCAACAAATATTCGATTATCACAAAACGATAATCAAATTTCAAATTCAACAAATATTCGATTATCAAAAACGATAATCAAATTTCAAATTCAACAAATATTCGATTATCAAAAACGATAATCAAATTTCTCAGATCCAACAATTATTTGATTATCACAAAACGATAATCAGATTTCAAATTCAACAAATATTTAATCATCCCAAGCGATAATTAAATCTAAAATCAACAAATATTTAATTATCTAAAGCGATAATTAAATTCGAAATCAGCAAATATTTAATTATCTAAAGCGATAATTAAATCTCAAAGCAACAAATATTTAATTATCTAAAGCGATAATTAAATTCGAAATCAGCAAATATTTAATTATCTAAAGCGATAATTAAATCTCAAAGCAGCAAATATTTAATTATCTAAAACGATAATCAGAACTCATATCAACAAATATCTAATTATCACAAGCGATAATTAGAAACAACAAATATCTGGTTATCAAAAAAACGATAATCAGAACTCATATCAACAAATATCTAATTATCACAAGCGATAATTAGAAACAACAAATATCTGGTTATCAAAAAACGATAATCAGAACTCATATCAACAAATATCTAATTATCACAAGCGATAATTAGAAACAACAAATATCTGATTATCAAAAAACGATAATCAGAACTCATATCAACAAATATCTAATTATCACAAGCGATAATTAGAAACAACAAATATCTGGTTATCAAAAAACGATAATCAGAACTCATATCAACAAATATCTAATTATCACAAGCGATAATTAGAAACAACAAATATCTGGTTATCAAAAACGATAATCAGAACTCATATCAACAAATATCCAATTACCTACAGATAATTGGATGCAACAAATATCTAGAAATCAATTAAGAAGACTAGAAAATCAACATAAAAGCTTGGATCGATCCCATCAGATGGTGAGTTTTTAATTCGCCGCACGTGCAACAACATATGGCCGAAGCCTACCAAGTACTCAACATAATTTTGGCGCCCAACAAATGACCCGAAGGTCCAACATATGACCCGAAGGTCTAGTACTGGTATTTGACCCGAAGGTCCAACATATGACCCGAAGGTCCAACATAGTGGCTCGAAAGCACACGAAAACATCAAATATTTCAATTAACGAGTCCGGAATTAACCAAAATAGTAAACGCACATGTCCCATAACCACGAGTTTTACTAAATTGTTTAATTCTCTTCATCGTTTCCTTGAAAGTGTAGAATCATCAAAACAACAGATATTCAATTAACGAGTCCGGAATTAACCGAAATAGTAAAAGTGTGGTTCCATACTCCGCACTTTTGCTAAATCGTTTAAATCACTTCATCGTTTCCTTGAAAGTGCAAAATTGTGTATTTTGTAAAAATACACTTTACATTCTCAAACGGACAAGTCCGGAATTAAGCGAATCAGTAAAAGAAAGGGGTCATAGTCCTCGATTTTGCTGAAACGTTTAAATCGCTTCCTCATTCTTTTGAAAGCGCAAACTGTTAAAATTCCCGAAAGCAATTTTATTTATTTTGCAAAAATAACAATTCACATTCTCAACTGGACAAGTCCGGAGTTAAGCGAAACAGTAAAAGAAAGGGGTCATAATCCTCGATTTTGCTGAATCGTTTAAGTCGCTTTCTCATCCTTTTGAAAACGCAAACCGTTAAAAATTTATAAAACAATTTTCATTTTTAAAACGAGTTTCCAATCACGTGATTAAAACAGCAATATTAGTAACAATTTCGATAAGGAAATTGTACTTCTCAAAATACCGTAAAAACGGTCACAAATCAGTATTGCGGAATAACCGCTTGAAAATCCACTTTTAAAACTTGACGGTTACTGAAGCCAAGGTGACAGTAATTTTTAAACGTCAAAATCTCATCAAAATAATTTACATCAAAATGTAATATCAGTGAATTTTCATTCATCAAAATGCCACAAAACACCGTGCTTCAAAATATAGCATTGGTGTAAAATCCCGTTATAAAACTAACGGCAACAAAATACGTTTCATAACCAAGCATCGGTTCAACGTAAAATAAATGCAATAACGTGCAATTCAATTTTTTTTTTGCACGTACTATAAAATGAACAAAGAAATCATTCGAATGTATCTTCAATGAAGATAATTCAAAACAGCAAAATCTAATCAATAGATGATTAGTACAAAAGAAAGCCAGCGGAAATTTCAACAAAAATCTCATAACTGTAATTTCTTCGAATTCTCAATTTGGATTCAAAATTCTCAAAGAAACAAATAATTACAGCTATGTAAACAACAATTGGAATTCATATCAATTTCGTATTTTGATTCTTAAATCAAAAAGATTATCAGTTGTACTCAGCGAAGACATTTTCACTGTTTCCGCTGCGCACTCTGATAAATAGAACACAAATCCATCAAATCATCAGAACACAATTTCATCCAAACAACAAAACACAATTCCACTTTTATTTTTAAATAACGATATTTAAAAATTTCATCAAAATTTCAAAACTTTAGTTTTGACTCAACCACAAATAAAACATCGACCAATAGTTGTAACATATGTTCCATCCAAGTTATGTTTTATATTATGTCCATAAACCCCAAGCTCTGATACCAACTGTGACGCCCCACCTCTATGCTCATAATAACAAAGAGTATTAAAGGAAATACTGTCTATTATTACGAAGAATAAGGCTGGATGGGAGCGACCATCCGTAATTGGCCTTACACTAATATTGGTTATCTCGATAGGAGTGGTACATTCCTTTTATTTTTCTTCTATTATTTATTTACTCCCATCGACGCACCCAATACTAGTATAAAACGAACTACGACGGTTCATAATAGTTTAGGACATTAGATATAACAATAACACAGATAATATAAATGCGGAACACAGATAAAAACAAAAGTCTCAGATATATATAACTGATGTCAGTTAATACATAGTTGACACTATACATATGATACAACTACAACTGTCGACTCTAGAAGTTATATATACAAGTACATTATCGACTAATATACATGAATACATATCATTCTATACAATGACAAAATGACTCTGACAACTTCAGAAGATGTGAAAAGTCTTCAATCCCGAACAGCAACTCAAAGAAAGAAATCTACAACCTGAAATACTCGGGTCTGACCCGAGTATTAAATTCAAAAGAAAATAATACACGGGTCAGTCTAATTCAAACTCAGTTATTAATGCACAGAAGCAATAATAATCAATTATCACATAGACGACAGTCACAAAAATCTCATATACCCGACTCCTCGATAAAAGAATCGGATATCGGCAGATATAACACTAAACAGTGTTAAACAACGATCAGCAATCCAAATCAATTTAAACCATTGAAATGTCAATTTAAAAAAACATCAATGCTGATTGACTGCAGTACATACTAACGTGTACTGCCGTGCCAATACAGCCTATGAAATACTCAGAAGATCAATGAATTCAAAAGCAAACGGATCCAACTCAAATCAAAATGAATCATTTCAAAATACAACTTCAAAATATTGAATTAAACCAACGGAACAATTTAACAATCGAAGTATCAGCTAAATTTGTCAAACCTGCTAGGGCTGCAGTACACGCACGCGTGTACTGCCTCGCCACTACAGTGGTGAATTCCTCAAAAGCTCAGTGAATCAAAAGCAAAAGACTCCAATGTACAGCCTCAAACCTATATGCAGTAAGACAGATTCCACAATGAATGATTCAAGTGCACAAGTGAACAAGTGAACAAATGACCAGGACACAGGCAAATGCAACTGTCCAAGTTCAACTTCACTAGCTAATGCAGACTAGTGAACAACTAAATGAAACTGGGCAGCGCAAGTGCCAGACTCAAGAACAAAGGCGGTGATACAGCTCAAATGCAACTATATCATACAAGACACAGCGACCACATAGATGCAGGCAAATATATGTGTACAGGTCAGTGAAAACCCAAATCAAAACCCAAAGTCCAACAGCAGCTTTTATTTCAAGTGACAAAAGTCAACATCAATGCATATGAATAATATGTATGACTCAATGCAAGAATAATGAAACCAGGCAACTTAGGTATGGGGGCGATGCATATGAATAACACATCTCTGGGGATGTAGCAAAAATGATGCCGCAGCCTCTAAATCAATGCAGCAGTGAGAATATTACCTTGATACAGGCAATATCGAACAAAGAATTCAAAGTAGCAACTAAAAACAAAACTGTGGCAAGTTTGAATTGAAGAGACAGACAAAAGCCAAGGCTCAATGTCGTAATAGCCAAGTAAACAAACCAATCAAAAATCATCAATGTCGAACAAATCGAACTGCCGAGTAAACCAATTAACAATTTCAGGGATTGCAGCATGAATTAGAGACGCGTGAGAAATGAAAATCACTCAAGAAAACTAAAATCAAAAGACCACTTCTTCCAACCACATGTATACACATAGGCACGTATATGTATACATGTATAGGGATTGGATGCAGTGACAGTAACCCATTCGAATCATCAAAATGCACCATATATAGCACTGTAAACTGGATAGTACTTGGCAACATAATTAAGAACAAGGCGCAATGCCAAAATCATGGAACAACAAGTGATCTAACACTGATCAATACAAACTAGACGAGGCTTCAAAACTCAAGAGAATCAGATATGCAAAACTAAGCCCAGCAAATTATCTTCAAATAAATTTTCGTAAAACCAACCCATTAATTCCAGTGACCAAAGAATCGATCAAGGCCTTAAGTACTACGAAATCATCATATATATGAATCTACACAGTCGAAATCATCTCAGGTATTTAAACCATAAACGAATGGCCGAAGCCCAAGGAGAACAAATCAACAAACGAGCTAATACTGTTTGAATTAGATGTGAGTGTGCGGTCACTCACCTTCTTCGGAGAGGCAGTCGCGAGCGTCACAATAAATTCGACAAGAACGGCGTCTTTAATTCCCACAAGTCCTACTTTTCAGAACGAAGAGCCAAAGTAGAAATCCCCGAAGAACGAACTAACTGGAAGGGATCGCAAGCAATAGAACGTCAAATAATTGATTGGCGATCACACTTCGAAAAGCCCTAGATTTTCAGATTTGATAACGAAAACGAAGCCACCATTTTTCTGTTGGATTTTAGCCTAGGGTTTTCGAATGAAAGAAACCGGGTATAGGGCTGGTGATATCGGCCTTGGATAAATTTCACACGCCAATTAAAAAGTGGCCCATTATAAATTTTAAAGCCCGTAAAACAATTTAGCCAATTTCAAACAAATATCAACCGATTCCAAAACTCCAACACACCCATCAATTAGCTGTCAACATTAATCGTTTATTGATGCTAATAAAATTTTCACAATTTCCCGGGTTGTTACATCAATATAATTAAATAACTTTAATTTAAATTTAAGTATGGTTAAATCATTTTAAATAAATGGTTAAAATATATATTAAATTTTTTTAAACAATAATTAAATAACTTTAAAATAATAATTAAATATTCTTAAATAACTTTAAGAAATAACTTTTAAGAATCATATTAATAAAATAATTAAATTTAAATCATTTTTAAGAACAATTATTAAATATATATTTTTGAAACAATATTAATAAGTAATCAATATCCTTTAAAACCTTATTAATAAATAATAATCATTCTTAAATAACTTTTGATTCAAAAATTAGCTTTTAAATCTAGAAAGAGGCTTAGCAACTCCAATGGTACTTAATCAAGTCACCATTTATTCCATTAAACTACCCAAGTTATAATCCAGGAATTTACATAACATCAGATATGTAAATTAAATTCAAAATTAACAATTGATTATGGATACAACATGTAACGTCCCAGATTTTCGCGCTCGAAAATCGACATCCATACTTTACATCGTACTTGAATGCCGCAGATTCGATCGTTCAAATCCGAGTCGCCGGAGCTTATAACAACATTAAGTAAATAACACAGCGGAAAAGAAAAAGAATATAGACATCCAACATCTGATACAATATCCAGATACAATGATGATACAATGAATATCTATATACATCAGAGATATGATACAACAAATAGCAGCGGAAAAGAAAAACGATAATATCAGCAGCGGAACAAATAACTCTAAGATAGTCTTCAAGAGAGAACTCCAGCACTAGCTCGAACTCCCAATAACGATACACTAAGAATAAGCAAGTGCAGTCCGATCTAAAGACTGCACTAGCTCCAGAAAATCTACAAAATCTGAATATCTGAAAAACCCAACTCTAGACTGCTCGTGTAGAAAATTTTGAGCACCCAGAGTTTAGGAAATAAACAATAAACTCCGGATCAGTCATGGGACTGGTGTGAGCAACTAAAACAGTTTATCTTTAAATAACACAAAAGAATTTAAACATTGAAAACCGCAATGCTTTTGGAAAATGAAACTACCATAAGACCTCCCACCACACACACAATGCAAACGCAGAATTGGAGGAGATTTCTTCTTATGATAGTCGAAGATGTTTACTACGCAAAATCAAATTCTTTTTGATATTATTATTAGTGCATAGTGTAGAAAACATTTCGAAAGTATAATATTAATCTTAGCCAGCATAGGCATTCCGCACTTATGCCTACTATAGCTACCATCCAAACAGTGGTGACCACCATAAGTGAATGATAGGTTCTACAACTAAAACCGTACAAGATCGTATTGTTTCTTTGGATTTCCAACAAATGATCAGGCTAAGGAACTTCCTTTTCCACGATGGGTACGTCCCTGGAATAGACGACCCGAGAACCTAACATTACGGTTAGATCTCTGCCAACACAAGGCCGGGTTACCTCTGCAAAAATAGGTAACTACTGACACGCGTATGTCATCCCCCGATCGTAACCGATCTTCCCGAGGATCCTCGATTCGCAACAAACCACATAATAATAATGCAGCAACCACATAGGTTAAGTATCTGGGCTCCATACCATGATACCACCTCTATCCAGAAGGAATGACATACACTAAGGGGCGCTACTCCCTAGAACCTTGCCGCATCCTTCCTGTTTTGACCATTTCCGGGGTGTGAGGCTCGACGAAGTCTCGTCCACAAAGCTACGCTTTGTCACAAAGCCATGCTTCGGGTCAAACAAATGATCAACCTATGATCACAAAGATATAAGATCAAATAAATGATCATATCGCAAATGATCAAACACTGATCATCACACAGCAACACTCAGCATGCCACATTACCAAATTGGGATATATCGCTGATAACTTCAACTACATAACCTCTGAGCTCGTATGTCTCAGAGAAGGGTGTTAAGCTAAGAGAATAAATTCTCCGCCACCAAACAGAAATGTATTTGAAAGAAATCGGCTTTATATTTCAAAGTGTAATGTCAGACATGTATCCATACAAGTCTGTTTCGGGTTCGAACAGAACCGAAGGCACTTCTCACGAAGCCCTTGCAATTCCGGATAATTTTCAAATCACGTCCGGACTTCCCATCACAAAGAGAGTGATATAAATCTCTATACCGGGAGCTACCCAGTGCAGAGACATTCGACAGGTTGTCCTTTCATTTTCGAAAATATCCGGTCTTCAACACCGATCTTCAAATGCTATCCATATACGACGTATCACTATTCGGAATGGGTTATATGACCCAAAGGTCCTTTCCCGGCTAACCCGAATAGTGAGCGAAATATTTAAAAATATATGGATATTGGGATTTCAATTAAGTCACAATTTAAACCCAAACTTTCTTTTCAAATGGTTTTAACAAATTACCATTTTAATCTTTTTAAACGAAAAGATTCAATTCACTAAGTTCACTAAATTTCACAAAGATTCATTCACAGATTTTCCAAATCAATTTCCATTTCAGTTTAATTAATTCGTTAAATCTTTAAATCAAAGATTTAACTAATAGCTTTCAAAACAATTTCATTTCGAATGGGTTAAATAAATCATCATTTTAAATCTGTTAAAAATAAACAGATTTAATTTATAGCTTTCGAAAAGAATTCATTCATAACTTGGAAAACCATTTTTTTCAATTCAATCTTGAAATTCCTTTAATTAAACTGGAATTTCATTTCTTATCTGAAAGCTTTTATCATTCGAAAACAACAGTTTCATTTTGGAAATCTGATTCATTCATACGAGTTGAAAACCTTGGTTTAAATTCAAATTCCCAACTTATACTTTTAAAATGGTTAAATTCATACGAACACATTTATATCATTTTTAATCCCTAGTTTCAAATCATAGGATTCAATTTCAAACTTGAATTCAAATTTAAATCAAATTATTTAAATTTCAAAACTCGATTAAGTTATTCAAAATGACTTTTATCTTTGAAATTCCATTTCAAAAGCTTTTCACTTTAAACCCCAAATTTCTAATTTCAAAATCAATTGAAATTAAAATTTCAATTTCAAAAACATCAAATTTAAATCATCCGTGACTTAACCGATTTCCACGTGAAATCCATATTTGTGTGTGTAACAGTGTAGTCCAGGGGTTTCACACACAATAGTACAACATAAATCATCGCATAACAAAATACAGGATATAGTTGATAAGCGATATAAACTATACGCTTATCGTTCATTCACAGATCACAGATATATATCACAGGTAAGTAAACTACAGATCACAACATAAATCAGGGTGTATCACAAAGCATTATATATCAGGGATATCAAACAATTCAACATTCTATAGAATCCAAACATTCACAAGTGAATTTATAAATCAACTGATTAATTTAAATCAGATGTATCAATTTATTAATCCGGGTTAATTATCGTAATTTAATTACAAATTATTTGAAGTAAATCTTACTTTCAAATTTATTAGTTAACCCTTAATTTTAACTAATCGATTTTTAAATCAATGAATCAATGAATCTTTAATTATTGAATTAATTTTAATTAATCACCGTTATTAATTGATCCTTTGATTTTTAACAATCAATTCATTCAAATTTCAAATCATTATTCAATAAATTACATTAAGTAATCATCTATTAATTACTTCATTAATTAAGCTTTTATCATTTTATAAACTAACTTTTTAAACATCTTAGATTACACATTTAAAAACACTTTGCCATGAAGAGGATTTTAAATCAAAACTCTTTAAATTCAAATATTTAAGTTTATTAAAAGTATTTAAATTTTTAAACTTTTTCTTTTATTTCAAAATCTGATTCCTTAAAACATTTGATTAACTCAGTCTTAACATTAATTATATTTTTAAATAAATGATTTAAAAATTATTCAAACTGAACTGTTCACCACTGGAAACAAATGCAACCCGAGACAATCGCTTATCTTCCCGACCAAAACCCTACTCTACTTCGAGTCAGTCATGAAATCACCCCGAGAAAACTCGCGTCACCATCTGTTTCTTCCTTTCCTTCTTTTTTTTTTCTTTTTAAAATCTTGCTTCGTTTTAAATCTGGAAACATTTATCACTCGCGTTCCTACCCAGTAATTACTCGAGTCCATTACCTGATTTTCACGAGACTCCTTCGAGACGATCTCTTCTTCCCCAAACTATACGAACTGATACTAGCTCAATCCCGTGCACGTGCACAGCTCGTTCCGCCGCCGCTACCTCCGACGACCCTCCAGACACCTCGGCGAACCACCACCAAGAATACTCCGACCCACGAAACTGCACCACGAAGCCCCAGACTAATTCGAGCACTCTCGAGCTCCACAGGTAAACAACTCCGGCCAAAAAACCTCCTCGTCCAAACGATCCCGGCCATCAGATGACGTGAAAATTCGTGTACACCTCGACGAACTCCTCCGCCACCATATCCCGGAGTTTCATTGCGCTCGATCACCCACACTGGCCATGGTGATCGAATTATCACTGCCCAGAAAATTTAGGGCTCCAGGAAGAAATTCATCGCCACAACTTCCATGACGAAATTCATCACCCTCCAGTATTTTTCCTATGTTATACGATCACTCCTCCATCGATAGGCCGAACCCCGACCATCATCTCCTCATAGATCATCAGAAATTCCTCCGCAACCCTTTTCTGATCAAACCCAAACTGCTCTCGAATTCAATCACTAAAAATTTAGATTTTTATGTTAAAAATCCTATTTTTGTATAAGAAATCGATTTATATAACTGAATATAAGGATTTTAAACACTTGGATTTTGACTTGTTTTAAGTGGTGCTCTGTATTTTCTTATTTTCCAGATGCAACTCAAATTGTTTAACTTAAACCAGTTTGTATTCCAAGATATAACATCCTATATTACTCTAAACTCAGTCACCAATGAAGATTAAACCTTGAGTGTTTGATTTATGCATAGGTTTAGAATCTGAAACCAGTAAACATCCACACCATACTCAAAGTATTACATAATATGTTCACAGAAACAAAACATATTCACATGCATATTTATATCTGGAGATGATCATGTAATTCAACCATGTACTTATATTTAACGGAAACAATTGTTACTCAAATTTTTGAAGAAGAAGGAACAGAGCAGGCTTTTAAAGGAAGAGTTGCTCACCTGACATTGAAAAACAGAGGGCTTGCTTTTTGAAAACTGGAAAGTCTTGCAAACTGAAATTTGAAAACTTGAACACTTCTGATGTTTTGATTCCAGAGATCAAATGTCTTGCTTAAGTCTTAAAACTAGAAGCTTTAAAAACTGGCACTTGATTCCAGGCTTTTGAAAAAGATTTGAAGATGCTAAGTCTTTGTAAACGAGAAGAGGTAGATTGATATAATAAAAATGTTTACAGGCTATTTTTATTTTATTTATACAATAGGGTGGCCGATGGTTCTCTTCGGTATGGGGTGAGATGATGTTGTTATGGGTTAAAGATACTTGCATTTATGAGTTTGTACAAATTCATTTTTTTCTTTTTTTTCTTTCGGCTGAGAGGATGTTATAGTGTGCTAGTTATTGCTTTGTACATTTACATTTGTTCTGGTTTTGTTTACTTGTTTTAGTTATGTTATGTATATATTTCTTTTGCCTTGACTTATGTTTATTTTTGTTACATGAAGATTAAGTTTTGTTTTAGCCTTGTTACTCAGGAATATAAATGAAATTCTATATTTTTAATATGTTGTTAAATTTCTTTTGAGTTATTTCTATTTATAACTCAATATTTATTATCAATCATTATTAAACCATTTATTTACAATTTTAGATTTAAACTCAAATCCAATATACATATATATTAACTTCAAATTTACTCATATATCATGTATACATCTATATGCAATATTTACAATATAGTTAAATTAAAAGGATTTATACAGAATACATTTGATCCGATGAAACTCGCTCCATTTAATCAATTTAATTTCACAATTTTTATTCAAAATTTATTTAATTACTCAATTTAATTCAAAAATTCATTTAATTATTAATTTAAATAAATTTAAATTTCGGGATCGTTACAAATTTCCCCCCTTAAAAGAATTTCGTCCTCGAAATTCGCAGGCACGAAACAAAGACAGAGATAGACAGATTCGATCTTCTATAACTCCTCAAACACAAGATACGGTTTCCAAACTCAAGTCGGAATATCTCAGAATACATACCAATTTGTCCCTCTTTGGACTTTGGTATTCAAAAGAAATTTCAATAGAATTTCAAAATTTGGTTTCAAACAATATCGTTTTATCGATTCAATTCAAAATAGCTTCATATCCTGTTAATCAATTTAACTCAATTTATATTTTCCAATTCCAAATTTCATTAAGGTTTAAATCAAAAAGCTGATAAGAACTGATAAAGATACGAAGTAAGGATCTTCTACAACGATTCGTAGAGCCATCATCACACCGAAACTTCTCCTGGAGCTGTCACGAAGGAATCAAAAGAATTGAAAAGACGAATCAAAAGAGATTGATAAGAAAGTTGTTTCCACTGTTGGAGGGTATTGACCATTTATAGTCGTATTCCCTTGTCCCCTATCTCGTCTTCTTCTTGTACTCATACTCACTATCTGTGGATAGCAAGAGAATTTACTGAGACGTTCGAACGGATATCTGAAAAATACTCATTCTAGAGTTTACTTCACTCTATCTCTAATGAGCTACTTAATGTGTTATACTCCTGAGCTAAAGTTCAACCTTAGCTCTGATACCACTTGTAACGTCCCAGATTTTCGCGCTCGAAAATCGACATCCATACTCTACATCGTACTCGAATGCCGCAGATTCGATCGTTCAAATCCGAGTCGCCGGAGCTTATAACAACATTAAGTAAATAACACAGCGGAAAAGAAAAAGAATATAGACATCCAACATCTGATACAATATCCAGATACAATGATGATACAATGAATATCTATATACATCAGAGATATGATACAACAAATAGCAGCGGAAAAGAAAAACGATAATATCAGCAGCGGAACAAATAACTCTAAGATAGTCTTCAAGAGAGAACTCCAGCACTAGCTCGAACTCCCAATAACGATACACTAAGAATAAGCAAGTGCAGTCCGATCTAAAGACTGAACTATCTCCAGAAAATCTACAAAATCTGAATATCTGAAAACCCAACTCTAGACTGCTCGTGTAGAAAATTTTGAGCACCCAGAGTTTAGGAAATAAACAATAAACTCCGGATCAGTCATGGGACTGGTGTGAGCAACTAAAACAGTTTATCTTTAAATAACACAAAAGAATTTAAACATTGAAAACCGCAATGCTTTTGGAAAATGAAACTACCATAAGACCTCCCACCACACACACAATGCAAATGCAGAATTGGAGGAGATTTCTTCTTATGATAGTCAAAGATGTTTACTACGCAAAATCAAATTCTTTTTGATATTATTATTAGTGCATAGTGTAGAAAACATTTCGAAAGTATAATATTAATCTTAGCCAGCATAGGCATTCCGCACTTATGCCTACTATAGCTACCATCCAAACAGTGGTGACCACCATAAGTGAATGATAGGTTCTACAACTAAAACCGTACAAGATCGTATTGTTTCTTTGGATTTCCAACAAATGGTCAGGCTAAGGAACTTCCTTTTCCACGATGGGTACGTCCCTGGAATAGACGACCCGAGAACCTAACGTTACGGTTAGATCTCTACCAACACAAGGCCGGGTTACCTCTGCAAAAATAGGTAACTACTGACACGCGTATGTCATCCCCCGATCGTAACCGATCTTCCCGAGGATCCTCGATTCGCAACAAACCACATAATAATAATGCAGCAACCACATAGGTTAAGTATCTGGGCTCCATACCATGATACCACCTCTATCCAGAAGGAATGACATACACTAAGGGGCGCTACTCCCTAGAACCTTGCCGCATCCTTCCTGTTTTGACCATTTCCGGGGTGTGAGGCTCGACGAAGTCTCGTCCACAAAGCTACGCTTTGTCACAAAGCCATGCTTCGGGTCAAACAAATGATCAACCTATGATCACAAAGATATAAGATCAAATAAATGATCATATCGCAAATGATCAAACACTGATCATCACACAGCAACACTCAGCATGCCACATTACCAAATTGGGATATATCGCTGATAACTTCAACTACATAACCTCTGAGCTCGTATGTCTCAGAGAAGGGTGTTAAGCTAAGAGAATAAATTCTCCGCCACCAAACAGAAATGTATTTGAAAGAAATCGGCTTTATATTTCAAAGTGTAATGTCAGACATGTATCCATACAAGTCTGTTCCGGGTTCGAACAGAACCGAAGGCACTTCTCACGAAGCCCTTGCAATTCCGGATAATTTTCAAATCACGTCCGGACTTCCCATCACAAAGAGAGTGATATAAATCTCTATACCGGGAGCTACCCAGTGCAGAGACATTCGACAGGTTGTCCTTTCATTTTCGAAAATATCCGGTCTTCAACACCGATCTTCAAATGCTATCCATATACGACGTATCACTATTCGGAATGGGTTATATGACCCAAAGGTCCTTTCCCGGCTAACCCGAATAGTGAGCGAAATATTTAAAAATATATGGATATTGGGATTTCAATTAAGTCACAATTTAAACCCAAACTTTCTTTTCAAATGGTTTTAACAAATTACCATTTTAATCTTTTTAAACGAAAAGATTCAATTCACTAAGTTCACTAAATTTCACAAAGATTCATTCACAGATTTTCCAAATCAATTTCCATTTCAGTTTAATTAATTCGTTAAATCTTTAAATCAAAGATTTAACTAATAGCTTTCAAAACAATTTCATTTCGAATGGGTTAAATAAATCATCATTTTAAATCTGTTAAAAATAAACAGATTTAATTTATAGCTTTCGAAAAGAATTCATTCATAACTTGGAAAACCATTTTTTTCAATTCAATCTTGAAATTCCTTTAATTAAACTGGAATTTCATTTCTTATCTGAAAGCTTTTATCATTCGAAAACAACAGTTTCATTTTGGAAATCTGATTCATTCATACGAGTTGAAAACCTTGGTTTAAATTCAAATTCCCAACTTATACTTTTAAAATGGTTAAATTCATACGAACACATTTATATCATTTTTAATCCCTAGTTTCAAATCATAGGATTCAATTTCAAACTTGAATTCAAATTTAAATCAAATTATTTAAATTTCAAAACTCGATTAAGTTATTCAAAATGACTTTTATCTTTGAAATTCCATTTCAAAAGCTTTTCACTTTAAACCCCAAATTTCTAATTTCAAAATCAATTGAAATTAAAATTTCAATTTCAAAAACATCAAATTTAAATCATCCGTGACTTAACCGATTTCCACGTGAAATCCATATTTGTGTGTGTAACAGTGTAGTCCAGGGGTTTCACACACAATAGTACAACATAAATCATCGCATAACAAAATACAGGATATAGTTGATAAGCGATATAAACTATACGCTTATCGTTCATTCACAGATCACAGATATATATCACAGGTAAGTAAACTACAGATCACAACATAAATCAGGGTGTATCACAAAGCATTATATATCAGGGATATCAAACAATTCAACATTCTATAGAATCCAAACATTCACAAGTGAATTTATAAATCAACTGATTAATTTAAATCAGATGTATCAATTTATTAATCCGGGTTAATTATCGTAATTTAATTACAAATTATTTGAAGTAAATCTTACTTTCAAATTTATTAGTTAACCCTTAATTTTAACTAATCGATTTTTAAATCAATGAATCAATGAATATTTAATTATTGAATTAATTTTAATTAATCACCGTTATTAATTGATCCTTTGATTTTTAACAATCAATTCATTCAAATTTCAAATCATTATTCAATAAATTACATTAAGTAATCATCTATTAATTACTTCATTAATTAAGCTTTTATCATTTTATAAACTAACTTTTTAAACATCTTAGATTACACATTTAAAAACACTTTGCCATGAAGAGGATTTTAAATCAAATCTCTTTAAATTCAAATATTTAAGTTTATTAAAAGTATTTAAATTTTTAAACTTTTTCTTTTATTTCAAAATCTGATTCCTTAAAACATTTGATTAACTCAGTCTTAACATTAATTATATTTTTAAATAAATGATTTAAAAATTATTCAAACTGAACTATTCACCACTGGAAACAAATGCAACCCGAGACAATCGCTTATCTTCCCGACCAAAACCCTACTCTACTTCGAGTCAGTCACGAAATCACCCCGAGAAAACTCGCGTCACCATCTGTTTCTTCCTTTCCTTCTTTTTTTTTCTTTTTAAAATCTTGCTTCGTTTTAAATCTGGAAACATTTATCACTCGCGTTCCTACCCAGTAATTACTCGAGTCCATTACCTGATTTTCACGAGACTCCTTCGAGACGATCTCTTCTTCCCCAAACTATACGAACTGATACTAGCTCAATCCCGTGCACGTGCACAGCTCGTTCCGTCGCCGCTACCTCCGACGACCCTCCAGACACCTCGGCGAACCACCACCAAGAATACTCCGACCCACGAAACTGCGCCACGAAGCCCCAGACTAATTCGAGCACTCTCGAGCTCCACTGGTAAACAACTCCGGCCAAAAAACCTCATCGTCCAAACGATCCCGGCCATCAGATGACGTGAAAATTCATGTACACCTCGACGAACTCCTCCGCCACCATATCCCGGAGTTTCGTTGCGCTCGATCACCCACACTGGCCATAGTGATCGAATTATCACTGCCCAGAAAATTTAGGGCTCCAGGAAGAAATTCATCGCCACAACTTCCATGACGAAATTCATCACCCTCCAGTATTTTTCCTATGTTATACGATCACTCCTCCATCGATAGGCCGAACCCCGACCATCATCTCCTCATAGATCATCAGAAATTCCTCCGCAACCCTTTTCTGATCAAACCCAAACTGCTCTCGAATTCAATCACTAAAAATTTAGATTTTTATGTTAAAAATCCTATTTTTGTATAAGAAATCGATTTATATAACTGAATATAAGGATTTTAAACACTTGGATTTTGACTTGTTTTAAGTGGTGCTCTGTATTTTCTTATTTTCCAGATGCAACTCAAATTGTTTAACTTAAAACAGTTTGCATTCCAAGATATAACATCCTATATTACTCTAAACTCAGTCACCAATGAAGATTAAACCTTGAGTGTTTGATTTATGCATAGGTTTAGAATCTGAAACCAATAAACATCCACACCATACTCAAAGTATTACATAATATGTTCACAGAAACAAAACATATTCACATGCATATTTATATCTGGAGATGATCATGTAATTCAACCATGTACTTATATTTAACGGAAACAATTGTTACTCAAAGTTTCGAAGAAGAAGGAACAGAGCAGGCTTTTAAAGGAAGAGTTGCTCACCTGACATTGAAAAACAGAGGGCTTGCTTTTTGAAAACTGGAAAGTCTTGCAAACTGAAATTTGAAAACTTGAACACTTCTGATGTTTTGATTCCAGAGATCAAATGTCTTGCTTAAGTCTTAAAACTGGAAGCTTTAAAAACTGGCACTTGATTCCAGGCTTTTGAAAAAGATTTGAAGATGCTAAGTCTTTGTAAACGAGAAGAGGTAGATTGATATAATAAAAATGTTTACAGGCTATTTTTATTTTATTTATACAATAGGGTGGCTGATGGTTCTCTTCGGTATGGGGTGAGATGATGTTGTTATGGGTTAAAGATACTTGCATTTATGAGTTTGTACAAATTCTTTTTTTCTTTTTTTTCTTTCGGCTGAGAGGATGTTATAGTGTGCTAGTTATTGCTTTGTACATTTACATTTGTTCTGGTTTTGTTTACTTGTTTTAGTTATGTTATGTATATATTTCTTTTGCCTTGACTTATGTTTATTTTTGTTACATGAAGATTAAGTTTTGTTTTAGCCTTGTTACTCAGGAATATAAATGAAATTCTATATTTTTAATATGTTGTTAAATTTCTTCTGAGTTATTTCTATTTATAACTCAATATTTATTATCAATCATTATTAAACCATTTATTTACAATTTTAGATTTAAACTCAAATCCAATATACATATATATTAACTTCAAATTTACTCATATATCACGTATACATCTATATGCAATATTTACAATATATTTAAATTAAAAGGATTTATACAGAATACATTTGATCCGAGGAAACTCGCTCCATTTAATCAATTTAATTTCACAATTTTTATTCAAAATTTATTTAATTACTCAATTTAATTCAAAAATTCATTTAATTATTAATTTAAATAAATTTAAATTTCGGGATCGTTACACAACACTTATCCAATACTAATCAATTGGAATGTAATTAAGTGTCCTCACTAATGTAATAGCAGAATGGGGTTAATTTCTGCTAAATAATGTCCAAATTTAACCTACCTAGTTAATAATAGCAGAATAGTGATTTATTCTGCTAAATAGGTGTTCAATTAATTTAATTAGCGGAACGTGGTTTTATTTCGTTAAACAGATGTCCAATTACCATATTCAATCCAATTTAACTCAACAGTATTTTATTCGGCCAAATAAACATAAATAATTAAGGTATATAAATATAAACGACATTATTAATTAAAATAATGTAATTTAAATTCAGTGCATTTTAATATGTCATAAAGCATGGCCAAAATTATCAACAGGTTACACTATAACGTTATACTCGTCCATACGAGTACAACGCAAAAATCAGCAGTTAAAATGGATTTAAAACAAGCACGTTACGATAATTCAAAGTTTAAACAAATTTTTAAAACATTATAAATTTTAGAATTTCTCACCATCACAGTAAGGCCCATGGCCTGTCCAAAATCCAAATCGGTGCAGTCTGCTTGAGTTTTCCCCAATTTAGAGCAAAAGAACAGAAGCAAATCCCAACTTTTCCTTCCATTGTCTGTACGAACTCTTAACCAAGGTATATACGTACTTGCATTCACGTATGCATGCCATGGCCCAAAGGCCCACTTTCTTTATAGACCTGAAACCGTGTTTTATTCTTCCTCGTTTCCTTTAATTCGAATACTCCCTAAATCGCATTCCTTCAATTAGAATTTGAACTACCTCCTCCATTTGTGAATGCCGATGATCAATCCCAAATGGGCCAAGGCCCAACCAATGAAACCAAGTGCATCCTTCTTCCCATCAACTTCATCCGCCCAATGACCAAATCAAAGTTCTATGCTTCCATTCAAAATGCGCATGAGCTCGTGCATGTGCAATCATGATCTGATCACCATAGTGACGTTCCAAGACCCTTGACAAATTGCCCACCACCTCGTCATCCCATCACAACCACCGCCGATTACCCAGAGGCCTCCAATCAAATTTCGACTATGCCAGCTCTAATTTGAGTAACCTAGGAAACAAGACGTGCATGGAAAATGCCTCGTCACTACCGCCCCATCAGCATCCAACCATCTCTTCGAACACCAATGCAACCGCCATCACCTCGCCTACTCTTTAGGCACCTCACGATTGACTCTGCATCACCTCATCACCACCTACGACCTTATTTATCGAATGAAACCACCCAAAACCCTAGTTTTAGCTATTTCTGACAACATGGACCACTAATCAAAAATCGGCCATGGTCATTACCTTCATCTCGATCCTACGCTCCTCCCCAACTCCTCCAATCAACCCCTCGACCATCGGTTCGCTAGAAATTATTTTTCGAATGAAATTTGGTCATCTCTTTCTCCTCGATGGTTCACAACACTAAAAGTAACCAAGCGACCTCTAAAAATCATGATTTGATAATATGGCCACATCCATATCATTTGTTCGTCAATCCGTGATTGTCGAAAACGGTCGTTTTCTCGACCACTTATTGTTATTTACGCATATCTCTAAAATTATTCGACGAAAACCCATGAAACTATTTTTAGAATAAACTAGAGATCCAAACAAACATTTTTTGTGTCGGGACATTTTGATAACTATGGATAGATTTGGGGAAAATGATTTTTGAAGTAGAAGATATAGCTTGCTTCCCATTATTTTGAATGTTTATAGTAAGCTAAAAGAAGAAGATGCTAACAATCAATGCCAGGATGAAAAAAATGAAGAAAAATGCTCTTCTTGTGTATATATATTATTGCCTACTTCAAAACAAAGAGACCAAGATTCAAATCGAGGTCAAAATCAATGGAGACAATGGCGTTTGGGGAGACAAGGAAGGCAAGATGTAGGTAAACCAGGGTAGGCAGACAGAAAGGAAACAAGGGTGGTTGCACTTGTACTTGTATTTTGATTTTGTAAAGATTTCGGTCCCCTCCACACCGTATTACGTCTGATTATGAGCCGCAATCGACAGAAAATGAAATATGATTACATATAGAATTGGGACGTGATCACAAAACAACAATAAAATAGACAAGTTATTATATTCTGTGAAGTTTCAAAATGCCAACGTTTGTCGTAAAACACGTCAAACGAAAATTTACTTATTTTCTAAATTAGAAATTATGAAAAAATTCTAAAAATTAAATTAAAAATACATCATTATAAATCAAGCAGTTATTTGGAACATAAATTTTATTAAATTTTAAACAAAACCCCAAATCGAATATTTAAAACTAATTAAATATTCTAAAAATCAATGCGATAAAATTTCGGGTCGTGACAATAAATATTCAATATCTTTTTCCACATAAATGACATATGTACTACTTTCAGAGTAGCATAAAGTATCCCTACTGGAGATTTTTGTTGTAACTACATTTGAATTGTTGTATCAAATTTTAAGTATAATATTAGGTGTGCTAAATAAAAGTTAGATGTGAGAGATAAAACCATTAATTTCGGATTATGGTATTGCTATAAAATATCTCTTTTGGAGATAAATTATTATGGAAACTTCTAGAGTTTTATATGATGTTCCTTCAAGGATATAGCATCTCCTTTTAAGTACTTGTAATTTAACAAAAATAAAATTTCTGTAACATCTCTTCTGAGATGTTGGATTTTGCAATGTAAATATAAATAAAACTCTAAAACATTACTTTAAGAGATTAATATACACACACTCTTATGACATAAGGGCAATCTCTTTTGGAGAATATGAAAATGCATTTCTACAACTAAATAGCTAGCCTTATATGCATAGAAGTAATTTATCAAAACATCAATTTTTTTACAACATAGCATGATTAGTAAAAACCAGATCTACTGATAATGTTATAGTACTCACCAAACTTAAAGTTTGAGTTTTATTAGATGTATTAAGAAGAAAGAAGCAAAGGGATTAACAATTTAGCGCGACACATATTAAAATGAAATTAAACTTAGCATTGCACAAAACCTATAAATTGGCCATGTATACTTTTCCATAATTGGAAGTAAATAATGGAGGAAAACAGTTTAAACTAACTACAACATATAAATTGAAATGAAGTATGAAAATATGAACTGAAACGTCTTTGAATTCATACTTTATAAATAATAAGCATCCATTTCCAAGGCTAAATTAATAATTAATTTTCAATCCAGGGGAAGTTTGAAATGTCATATGACACAATATCTTATGGATATTTGATCAATATAATGTGTAAATGTAAAGATGTAATAAGTAACGTATAACTCATTTGGAGGTTTTTGAAATCTATTGAATGCGCTATCGTAATCTTATATGAAAATGTATTTATCTCTTTTAACTTCTTGAAAAAGTGTAATCTTATCATTTCACACAGCTTCAAGAAAGCTTCGAGTTTCCATTTCATGAAAAACTTCAAGTTCACTAATTTATGATGAAATTCTGGTTCACAAACTTTTTGCAAACTTCTAGTTTAGAAGCGTATACATTTTGGCTGATTAAAAAAATTACTGATAAGAATTTGAGTTTGTAAACTTTATCAAAAAAACCTTTTCATAATTCAAGACTTAAAGTCTTGGACTTTGAGTTATAGAACTTCTGTTTTAAAAAAATTTCCACACAATTTCAAGTTGTTCAAACTTATTTCTTCCATTACGTCAAACATTATTTGTCAAAGTAAATACATCAAATAGTAAATCATAGGTATATTCTTATTCCAAACACAAATTTACAACATCATTTAATTTGCAATGACTGATGCATTTAATGCACTTATGATAATAAGGTAATTTAATTTATGTCATAACAACCATATTTAATGCACTTATAAAAATGAATGCAATTACCTATTATGTGGTATAAAATATAAACTATTGTTATGGCAAATGATTTCATTACAAATATATGAATTATTTGAACAACATTACTTAAAGTAACAAAACTTCACATCAGATCTAGCTACTATGTTACTCAATAACAAAATCAAAATGAACACCTTAAAGAGAAACTTTTTTTGTCAATAATCAATATTTCTAAAATAACAAAAATACCTCTTATATATTGTGCTTAATCAAAAATTGAGTAAAATAATATAATTATAAGACCAAAATTTTATATTCCCTTACATAAATGGTTCTAAATTATGCAGAATCTGTTCATATCATTCATAAACATTAAATATAACAACTATGTATCTCAGATCCAAATTATTTCCCTCACAAGAAAAATAACTCCATAATTCTTTACCAAATATATCAAAACAAACATGTTAATCTTCAATTCAACACAAGTTATGTCTGAAATTTAAGGAACTAAGATTATTTCCAAAAATATAAGGTCATTTCAAATTTTATTGTTTTACATAAACCATATACAGATCATTTAAATCATTCTTTCAACATCAAAATAGTTTTTCAATCTTTTAATTAGGGTAAACGACCTTGGTACTAGACCAAATCCAAAATTATCATAAAAAAATCTTTCATATATAGATCAAGTAGATCTATAATTTGATTAAGATAATACATGAATTCAATGACTAATAAACAAATTCCATTCAAACTTACTCAAATATATAGAGAAACCAAAAATTCCTATGAAATCAAAGATAGGTTGATCTAATAGCGCTTGTTAGAAATTTGGATTGATTAAATATTAATTGTTTTGAAAGAATAAACAATATTGATTTCAATTAGAGAAATTTAAGGGAAGTAATCTTAGAAGTCATACTTGATTTCAGTAATTGATTAAGAGAAAGATATGTATATACATCAAAAAATGGATCTGACCTTCTAGATTATCATAACTCCATATCTATAATTTTTATTTAGAGATCGTGCTTATAATGTGTTGTAAACTATAAGAACATAAGAAGTCATTATAGAAAGAGAGAGGAGATATTATATTCACTGCAGATATATACATATAATACAATGGAGCTATATTCATAAGCATGTTATAGAAAATGAAAATTACAATAATGCCCATGTAACATTTAGTATATTCATCATTACAATTTACATATATTATAATCCTATTTATAGGCTGAAATGACTCATAGTTGTGCTAAAATTTCAAAATCAATATATTACGAAAATACCATTGGATTTTTACTTCTTTTAATTCCCAGTTCATTTAACCAATTTCAACAAATTATACATATTTCCTGACTGTAAACAACATTATGGACGCATTGAAATAGATTCCGAGGCCTAATTCTAGCTCTATAAAAGTTTATTATCATGTAAAATTACAATCTTGCCCCAATAAAATTTATTATTTAATTTTGAAAATTTACATGGTGTTACAGATACAGCAATGGAGCTACGATGCGAAGTTGCACTGGGCTAAATTAGTAGTTTAAGAAAAGTCGACCCAAAAGTAGCAAATTTTGAAGTAATTTTTTGGTGCTAAACTAAGAGGATACATATTGAGCGATAAAAATGAAAATCCATGGATAAAAAATCAATATTTTTCTTCCTGACAGAAATATAATAACAAAAATTATTTGCATTTGTTTTATTCAAATTCCTTTTGCGGTCTTCATCACTTTTAAAATGTCTTGCTTGCTTCCTTTAATTTTCATCCATCTCTGTAATGGTTTAAATTAGATTTGGAAAGATTAACCTCTACTTGAGTAAAGTGGAAATTTTTAGTAGTTAGTTTTAAAATAAAAGAATGATAGTAAATGGAATTATCATTTTTATATTATCAACTGGTCTTGGAATCAAAGGGTGAAAATGGTCATGACTTTTTCTATGTTATTGATTGGTTTAAAAACCAAACGGTGAAATTAAATGACACAATTATTTGTCGACTTCATTTTAACATCAAATTGTCAAATATATTTTCATAATTCTAACCCGGGTTAAAGCCCAATGTAGATTGTGTATAGATCCATCCTGTAGGCATAGATAGGCAAAAAAAATGTACTCATGAATAGTTACAGTTATTTAGTTTCATTTCATACTCGTGAATAGTAATGCTACTCGTGAATATCGTAAATAGGCTGGACAAAGAAATGAATAAACCTAGCTCTTGATCGGCCAACGACTCAGTAAAGAATTAAATATATTTACCTGGTAAAGGATTAAATATACTGACTGTTAAATTAAAATTGGAGTAGATTTAGGTAAAAAAAGTTAAAAAATAAGGTATTGTCATTACTTCAGATGTTAGAGGTTAATTTCTTTCAAAAAGTTTGTTTACTACGAGGGGCATTAATCAAACTAGTCTTCTCATAAGATTAAATCAAATTGACCTAATTGCTCTTTCTTTTATCTATCTTAATTTTTTAAATCATTATTAACGTTTAATCCAAAATCATTAATTAAATGATAGAGAATTTGAATTCACCTCCAGATGGAATTGAAAATGAAAAGGAGACAAATTTGATTCTTACTCAAGAAAGCAATCAACATGGTCATTTTTGTTGGAACCTGCCTTCTTCGATTTTAATGTGACAACTATATATTTCAAACTATATACTATGATAACAAATATTCTTACAGGAATCTACAAAGAAAAGCTATTATCATATCGTCAACAAACAAAGCTCAAAGCTCTTAAGTATATTGATTATTATTTCCGGTTAGTTATTTTTGTACAATCTCTGATATGATGATAACACACACGCACACAAATAATTCTTTAAACATGTTCTACAAATATAAAATATCTTTTTATAGACATAAAAGTATTTTCAAAAGTTTCTCAAGTTCAGAATCACTAAAATAAAGAAGAGGAACAAATCAGTACAAATTCAGACATCTGTCACTTTTATTTAGCCATCTGTCATAAAAACAGACGTCTGTCACTTTAATACAGACGTCTGTCATAAAAACAGACGTCTAAATTAAATGAACAGACGTCTAAATTCACAGAAATTTGTTTCTTCTGCCTATTTGACTGTTTAAACTTACTTAGCCATCTGTCACTTTTTCTCAGACATCTGAACTTGACGAACTGAAGCATCTCTTCATGAAAATTCAAATTTTGAAGAGTTGTCTTCTTCACCAACAGATGCACTCCTTCTAATAGTTGCAACTATTGAATTAAAACTATTCAATACTATAAATAGAGATGAAAATCAACTATTTCAAGATCCAATTCTTTCTATCTATACTTGCTTTGTATTATCATAATCACAAGCGATTTTCAATCTATACTTCCTATCTTTGCACATTCAAATCATCATATCAAGAAGATTATAGGAAGGGTGTACTACATTGACTATATTCGTGTTATTCAAAGAACACAGAAAGTCGAGAAACAATTTACCAAATTGTATTTGAAGTCCTATTCGGTTGCTTAGGCGGAAAAGTCCTATTCGGTTGCTTAGGCGGAAAAGTCCTGTTCGGTTGCTCAGGGGGTGTAATACCTGTTCCTCCGGGTTAAGTGAGGATTGTTAGAGAAATTCCAGAAGGAGTCTGGGACTGGACGTAGAACGAGAAGTTCGAACCAGTATAAAAATCCCTGTTGTCATTTTTATTACTGCCATTTACTATTATTTATAATTCCGCACTTGCTAGTCGTAGTTTAACTATATTATCGATCCATATACACTTTCATTTGGTATCAGAGCCTGGAATTCTAGAGATCGTAACAACATCCTAGAATAAATGGCTACAAAGAGATCTAGTCAAGGCAATAAGAAGAGGAAAAGCAATAAAGAAGAATCAAAAGAGCAAACAAACAAATGCTTTATAGCTAAACTCAGATCACAATCGGTATGTTTAGATTCTTTATATAAAGATCTTCTGTTAGCACATGACGAATTATTAAAAGATTGTAAAACTTTGAATAAAGTTAATACAATTGCTTTAGCTAAGTTAAAAGATTGTGAGCAAGAAATTTCAAATTTAAAAGAGGAAAATAAATTTTTGGTAAAACAAACTAAATGTTTTGAAAATACCGTCGAAGAACTTGTTTTACAAAAAGATTTCCTACAAAAAGAAAATGAGCAGTTAGAAGATAAAAACAATGATCTTTTGGAGGAAATCAATGTTTTGCAAAATAAAAATGTTTTTTTGGAAAATTCTTTAAATAATTCTAGTTCTTTAATTTTGTCTCTTGAAAAAGAGAATGAAGCTTTAATTAAAAAGAATTTAGAATTATCTAAAGAATGTGAGATTTTAAAAGTTAATAATAATATTTTTCAAAAAAAAGTTTGTGATTCTAAAGCTAATTTTGAAAGATTAAATACAAAAATCATAAATTTTAACAAAGGTAAAGATATATTATCTTCCTTAGTTACAAATTCAAAAGCTCACAATGATAAAAGTGGTTAAGTTATAATAAAATTGATTGTAGAAATAGCACTAGATATGCTTTCATGTATAGTAAAAATGTTAGTGCTAGTACTAAATTTCGAGTAAAGTCTAAATCCAATTTTTATAGAAATTCAAATATTGCTATGACCAATAATGTTTATAATTCTATAAGTACAAAATCATTGACTGGAAATATGAATAAAAATTATCTAAGTATTTGGGTTCCTATTAATTGAAAAAATAGAGAAAAATACATTGATGATTATTTTGATATGGTAGTTAATAATGAAAATTATATTTATAAAGGATCAACCACACCCAAATGGGTATGGTTTCCTAAGACCTAACCCCCCGGACCCTAACATAATAAGTGGGTACCGAAAATGATTATTATTTTTTTGTAGGTACTCAGAGAAACAAAAGGAAAATGATAGATTTTGGAATTTTAAAGAATGTTCCATACGTTTAATAGAATTACGTGCTTACAATGAAATATGGACTTCAGCAAATATGGTAAAATCTATTTTATTTTTCCTTCATAATTAATAATGAGTTTATCTCGTTATTTATAAGATATTTTATATAATTTATTATATTACTTCATTCTTTTTGATAATCAAAAAGGGGAAGAATAAATTCATATACATATTGAATCATAAAACATAACTTAAAAGGTTGAAATACAAAAAAAATCAGCCTAACAGACGTCTGATAGGTTTTAACAGACGTATGTATACCTATTTTTTGTTTGAGCCGTCTGAACATTTTGTCACAGACGTCTGTCTTCAAATATAGACGTCTGCAACAAAAATTTAGACGTCTGAATTTAGTACAAAATGTTTTTTACTCTCTGTTTAAAATTAAGACCTCTGAACAAAATTTTTTAGACGTCTGTCATCATACTTAGCCGTCTAATATAATTTTTAGACGTCTAAATCTATTAATTTTTTCAATCTTTTTTATTTTCTACAGAACATCAGACGTCTGTTATGTGACTTAAGTAATTTATTCTTATGTTCTGTATCTTTTTATAAATATGTATTTCTGTCCTATATCACTGTTTTTCTTTGTTTAGTGTATTAAGATATGGAACCTGTTCAAACATATGTTCAAATCTGTTTTTATACTCCAAATATTCTGACTCTTCCACAACAAAATTTTTTCATTGGTATGTTCTGAACAAAGTTCATATTGCTATTCAACAATGTGTTTTATCATCACATTTCTAACGAAACCCCTTACAAATTCCTTTTTGTTAATGACAAAGGGGGAGAAATATTAATCATTCTGCAATATAATATGGTCATGTTGACAGGGGGAGAAAAAGGTATGGTTATACTAACCGTTGAATTATATAGTTGTCATCATCAAAAAGGGGGAGAATGTTGGAACCTGCCTTCTTCGATTTTAATGTGACAACTATATATTTCAAACTATATACTATGATAACAAATATTCTTACAGGAATCTACAAAGAAAAGCTATTATCATATCGTCAACAAACAAAGCTCGAAGCTCTTAAGTATATTGATTATTATTTCCGGTTAGTTATTTTTGTACAATCTCTGATATGATGATAACACACACACACACACAAATAATTCTTTAAACATGTTCTACAAATATAAAATATCTTTTTATAGACATAAAAGTATTTTCAAAAGTTTCTCAAGTTCAGAATCACTAAAATAAAGAAGAGGAACAAATCAGTACAAATTCAGACATCTGTCACTTTTATTTAGCCATCTGTCATAAAAACAGACGTCTGTCACTTTAATACAGACGTCTGTCATAAAAACAAACGTCTAAATTAAATGAACAGACGTCTAAATTCACAGAAATTTGTTTCTTCTGCCTATTTGACTGTTTAAACTTACTTAGCCATCTGTCACTTTTTCTCAGACATCTGAACTTGACGAACTGAAGCATCTCTTCATGAAAATTCAAATTTTGAAGAGTTGTCTTCTTCACCATTGCACTCCTTCTAATAGTTGCAACTATTGAATTAAAACTATTCAATACTATAAATAGAGATGAAAATCCACTGTTTCAAGAACCAATTCTTTCTATCTATACTTGCTTTGTATTATCATAATCACAAGCGATTTTCAATCTATACTTCCTATCTTTGCACATTCAAATCATCATATCAAGAAGATTATAGAAAGGGTGTACTACATTGACTATATTCGTGTTATTCAAAGAACACACAAAGTCGAGAAACAATTTACCAAATTGTATTTGAAGTCCTATTCGGTTGCTTAGGCGGAAAAGTCCTGTTCGGTTGCTCAGGGGGTGTAATACCTGTTCCTCCGGGTTAAGTGAGGATTGTTAGAGAAATTCCAGAAGGAGTCTGGGACTGGACGTAGAACGAGAAGTTCGAACAAGTATAAAAATCCCTGTTGTCATTTTTATTACTGCCATTTACTATTATTTATAATTCCGCACTTGCTAGTCGTAGTTTAACTATATTATCGATCCATATACACTTTCAATTTTAACCCTACATTTTACTACTATTAAATAAATGCATAATAAATTGGGTTAAGAAATCACATTCTTAGCCAAGTTTGTAAAGTTGATGAATTTTTTTTCACTATTATTTCTTTTTAAAAAATGAAGGGGACCGAGAAAGTAAATGACATTGTCTAAGTATTTGATGTTTTAATTATGGTCAAAAGAGGTAAAATTATATGTTTTATCAATAGGAGGTATACTTTCATATTCAAAACTGGAGCGTCAATAACAACGCACTTTGAAGGAACCGAAAACAAAAAAATGTTATATTATACATTAGTTTGAGGTTTTTAGGCTTAGGGAAAAAGTTGAAGAAAAATTTAGTTTCAAGGACAAGAAGTTTGTTTTTTAGGCTGAAAGACACTTTTTAATGTAAATCACAGAATGATAGTTGCAACTATCATTTTCTGTTCGCACTAAAAAGTGTCATTTAGACTAAAAAACAAACTTGTTGTCCTTTAGACTAAATTTTCTTGCAACTTCTTCCCTGTACCAATTCTCCTTTATTAAGTTTAAAGGGTATTTCTGTAATTTGAAGTTACATATGCAGAACCAACGTGGCATGAAATTCAATGCAGTAGTTCCCACTTGTATTAATTAAACTTTTTTAAAATTGACATTGACTTTACAAACCATTAATAAACCTCCTCATTCAATCATGTTCTCTAGTTCCTTGGTTTCCGTAGATCCGATCATAGTAGGAAATGGATCGCGCTCGCGGACGTCTGGCTGTGATTTCCGCCCATTTGGTCGCCGCAGATGCAGTCGATATTTCAACTTTATTAGAGGCTTCTCCAGTCATTTCTAATGCGATGGCGCGACAGGCGGTTAAGCTTGGAGGGACGTTGAGAGTGATCGACGAGAGAAATGGTAAGGAATATAAAATGGTGGTTAGGGATGATGGCACTGTTATGGCTTCTGATTTTAAACAGGTGATTTCTCTGTTTTATTTTATTTTTATTTATTAGTATTATTATTGTATGCAAAGCGTAAGCTATTTAGTACTGATTGATTTGGTTACTGCATTATGAATTAGCATGATCTCATCAAAGCATCGATGTCCTTTACCTTAACAAACTACAAAACTGGAACCTTGTAAACTATCATGAACCAAAAAAGCAAAAACGGTAATTATAGGTAAGAATTAAATGAAGCCATTTGCTATTATGTTTGGCCAATATGTTTTGAGAAGGCAAGAGGATCATACTCTCTTAATTTGATAGAGCAAGAAGAGGTTACTGAGTCCTTTAGTATGTTATAGAAGAAGAAAGATTCAGTTGCGAAGCTAGCTGCGATTACCATTATTTTTTGTCTGCTTCCACTGGCAATTGTACTCCACGGATGAAGCATGTAATAGAAGATGCAATATGCATAATATCTATTTAATAAATTATGTATTGCAGATAAGATATGGAAATGGCAAGTGGCTTAAGCTGTATGATCCTGGTTATATTAATACTGCCCCTTCCCGCTCCGCCATTTGTTATATTGATGGAGAAGAGGGTATTCTGCGATACAGAGGTTACCCAATCCAGGATTTAGCTTATGGCAGCACATTTACTGAAGTGGCCTATCTGTTAAGTAAGTTCTTTTTCACCAAAAAAACATATTATTTTTCGATGGGTTAATCCTAGGTTAAACTTATATAACATAACATTAATTCTCTGATAATCCGTGTCTTCATAGTTTATGGACGCCTTCCTTCTTCTAGAGAGCTCGAAGACTGGGAATACTCCATTTTTCAAAATTCAATTATTCCCAAGGGTGTTTTGGTATGTATTCTCACTGGATCTCCAAAAGTTTCACATATTGACATTCTCATATTTTGGATATTTTTTATATACATAATAACCTTGTCTTACCTATTCGTAGAAACTCATAGAAGCCGCACCTAAAGATGCTCACCCTATGTGTGTACTTTTGAGTGCAATTGGCGAACTTTCCGTTCACTTTCCAGATGCCAATCCTACTATCTGGGTCAGTAGTTTAAAACATACATTTACTCAACTTGTTATATAATGTGGTCAAACTACTCCGAGGAAGGCATGAAAGTTATACCAAAAGTTTCAGTTCATTACCCAAAAACTTAAAAATAATTAAAATTATAACAGCGATAAAAGTGTATTGCCTACTGTATTATCTTGTATATTTTTTGGGTTCAAAGACAGTTGCCTGGTGTGTGTTATATGGTATCTTTGTAATTTGCCTCATTGTGTAGGGTCAAGGCCTTTACAAAACAAAAGAAGTGAGACGCAAGCAAATAGTTCGGATTCTGGGAATGGTATGTCATGTTGCTTTTCCTTTGCATGTCACTGAATTATCACATCTTAATCCTGCAGTAACAGCAGTAGCGAAGAGTAGCGGATTAGGTCCTAATACTCTTATTTTAAAACATGTAAATTTTTAGGTGCCTACTATTGTTGCAACTATTCGTTCGGCATTGAAGGGGAATAGCATTATGCTTCCTTCAAAACATTTTTCTTACTCACGGAACTTCTTTTACATGTTAGACTCATGGTGAGTTGAGCTTTCTTTATTCTTTTTATTGAGAAAACTATTCCTTGTGGACCTTATGTTAAGTTATATTGTATCTTCAGGGGGGACATGAGCTACAAACCTCCCCCTAAATTTGACGTAATATTGGACATTCTTTTTATTCTTCATGCTGAACACGAAATGAACTGTTCAACTGCTGCTGCAAGGCATCTAGCTTCAAGGTAAGTAATTAACGGGATCCTGTATTATATTTGTCATATTTTATTTTTCCGGTGAATAACGGTTAAACACAAATTAATATACCTAATTGACATGGGTTATATTCTGTATATCGTACTCTATTATGATGATACACATTGTTGGTGCAAAAGGTTGACATAGGTGGAAAGACAAAATATTCATTTGAGAATTGTAAAAGGAACAGTTTGGCTAAAGTCCCTATTAAGTTTCAAAATACACCAAACATTCTTGTCAAAAAAAAGTATGTAAATTAGGTCCATATAATTAAGTTACTGAATAATTGCAACATTTATGAAATTATATCAAAAAATTGAAGACATTTCTGCAATCATTCATCAAAAATTGAGGACATTTCCGTTTTTTTTGAAAAATTGCGGAAATTTCTGTATTTATAAAAAAATTGTGCAAATTTTTGCAATTATTCATTTATGCAATTTTTGGATATAATTGCATAAATGTCTGCAATTATTCACTGAAAAATTGCATAAATGAATGCAATTATTCAGTAACTTAATTCTAAGAACCTAATTCATACAATCTTTTTTTAGGAGGAATTTTCATGTATTAAGTTTGATTTTAAGAAACCGAGTCTAATGTTCACTTTGTAAAACATCTCGAATAAACTTGCTTTGAAACTTATTGCAAATACTTGTTTTGGAGATCAATAAGTAAAACACACACGCACATTATGAATGCGCATGTAAACATTTTTATTTTTCATTTGAAATTTTCTTGCCCAAGCTCCTCTTTCTGCATTTGACATACGCAAATGAGTTGACAATTGACACACACTAGTCTTACAAAATAAGCTTCATTGTTATGGGCATATCAACTCATATTTAAACATCACATCTTCAATTTATTTAATTAGCAATGAGAGACTATTTCATTTTCGAACCGTTCAATTTCCAGCATTTGAGACACAATCCTAACAAGAATATGCAAGAAACATATATTATATTATAATAAAGAAATCACGACGGCTCGGTTGATAAAGTAATATTAGTATAAATCATATTTGGGTAAGTGGTCCTATTTACAGTTACTTGTTTAACATATTTTGTTGAAGGTCAACACTTCAAAATGACTATTTCATAATCTTTAATAATGCGTAGCAATAAAAGAATAAATTGTAATATTCTTTATGATGTTTTTCTTATTGTGTAAAAATATGCTTATGAACCCGAGGCATTTGTACTAATACAATTTAGAATTAAATTACAAAAATAAGGGGTGAACTATGAATTTATAACTAATATAAAGAAGGGAACTGTTGTAAAACCTCCTATTTTATAACTAATATAAAGAAGGGAACTGTTGTAAAAACCTTCTATTTTAAGTTTCAAAATACACAACTGTACTTCTTAGACACATTTAGAAAAACCATTATTTTTAGTTTTAACTAAATTGCAAATATTTATAATTTCTAAAACTTCACCGCAAATATTTGCACTTCAATGCAATTATTGCAGTTTATACTAAAAATATTTACACTTTTGTAATAAAAGATTTGAAAAATAAGTAAAATAGTTTAATTTTGGTCATATAAACACATGATTAAGTGTAGATATTATCTTCGAAAAGTAAAAAAAATGAAAAAATAATTTTTCTCGAATTTTTTTTCTATTGTGATTTAAAACATGTATTTAGAAGGATTTTCGTGTTTTATGTTTGAAAATAAAGGTGGATCCTAATATCCATTCTAAATTACTCAAAGTATAGTAATTATATTTGTATTTAAATTATGTTAAATGCATTATGTTTTTTCTTATAGTTGGAAGAAACTATATTATAGGATTTACCAATAAAATGTGAATCTGATAATAAAAACAAATAAACTAAAGTATAACGTGATTACATCTAAAATACAAATTACATCATTAATTTTCTTTATGAAAGTTCCTACAGAAGTTTCAACATGTTTTATACGTTGGTGGACAACAATTCTGAAATTAAATTTGTTGTATAATAATTGATAATACATCATAAAAGTATACAATTATTAAAAGTTACTTTTAAATTTAAATAAATGTATTTATTAGGAAAGAGTCAATGTAATTTTTATAAGGGAACTTATAGATCTAATTAATAAATAATCAAATCTATCCGCGAACATAAAATAACACCTAAGCTAGCGGAAGCTCCAAACGGATTTGCAAAGGTGATGCATACAATCAATCAGACAATTCTTCAATCCAACAGAACCAACAATTCACAATAATGGAAAGAACAAAAAAATAGCAATAAATAAGAGACACCATAATTTTATAGTGCGTTCACTAATGTCGTGTACATCCACTCCGAGGAGAGCCTTTCTTAATATTGGAAGATAGTGGGATTAATTACAATAATTTTTCTTGAAGAATCGATTTTCTGAAGATAAAAGATGAATAAATAGTATTGGTGGAAAAACTAATGTAATTGATGAAACTTTAGCCGAGCTAACCTTCTCTTTTATAGTACAAGAGAAATAAGACAAAGCCGACGAAAAAGCCCTGAGCTTCGAGCTTTAGAATTCTCCAGAAAGTCTCTATTTCAACAATGAGTTGACTATCCAAAAATAAACAGTCTACTGATCATTCAAAAACCAGAAAATTAGCATCAGCTAAATGGTCGACTAATTGGAGGCAATCGGTCGACTAATTACTCAATTAGTCAGCCGATTGCCTTCCAACGAATCGACAATTTTCAGTCAGCAAACCCTTGGGAAAAACTACAGTGTTCGCTACAACAATCGGTATACTGATTGCATTCGACTGGTCTACTAATTTGCTGTGCCAAAATTTTCTTCTCGTTCGAACTGCGATACCTCTTCCATACGAGCTTCAAATCATGTATTGTTGGAAAATTCATACATTCCTCTACATTTTCATCAATATAGCATCGCAAAATTCAATATTCCATCTCGATACTATATCCACTTTTCATCTCAACTCGATACATCAAATAACTCCACGCCATCATATCAATACAATCTCCATCTTCATTCATCAACCGTCTCAACAAAAGGCAATCACCGTCTCACATCTACTCTTTAACCATTAAAAGCATACTCTTCAAAACGTACATCTAGCGCTTTAACTAGCGAACTAATTGTTATACGTCTAGTATACCAAAACAGAGACTTATAAATAATAAACTCGTCTCACAAGTTTACAAATCAGATTTCCACTACTTTGAAATTCTGTATTAGCTATTTTTAATAATAAGTATGTTGTAATTAATTACAACAACAAACTAACAACTATAGTAATAATAACTATAGCGATAAATCAAACGTTATACTGTTTAAAAAAATAGTACAACGTAGAAACGAAAATGTATATAAATATATAAATCAATCTGAAATATAACCAGTTGAAGAAGGAAATTTCGTCTGAGGCTTGTCGTAACAATTTCCTTAAGACTTTATTCAAAGTCTCCTAAGATACAACAGACGTAAGCTGCTCGAGATTGTGGTGAGTATGTCACTCTGTGATTGATAATTAAGATAGCAGTAGAAGAGAGAAGCAGAAGAAAAAACCCGAATTGAATTCGATTGAGAATGTGATCAGTATTTCCTATATTTATATTTTCGTCTGCACCCCTTCGAACAGTCGCGTCCGCCTGATGGGTTGCACCCGATGCTGCTATTAGTCGCACCCGCTCGCGTGCTTCCGTCTGCTAATGGATATCTGTTCGCCAAAAAACACACGCCCGCTTCGGAAGTCGCACCTCCTTAGTCAAAAACCGTGTCCGCAGCCCGGTTCGGTTCGGTCGGACGGACGGCGGCGTCGCACGCATGTAGTGAAGCATGACTTCCCTTCTCACAACAAAGCACACATTTGGAAGCCCCAAGGCCCCAACCTCCTCATGAGAATGCTATTTATATACTTAGCTTTGTTTTTTAGTTTTGACGATGTGAGACAAGTGTATTTCATTTACACTTACATTAGGAATTCCAACACTAATTTCGAGCAATGATCGAACTTCTCAACCGGTAGTACCTTAGTCAACATATCCACCACATTATCCTTCGTGTGCATTTTTGGGTGATAAGCAAGTTTTTGTTCATCCATGACAACTAGAAAAGACTCTTCCACCTCACTGTACTTCGTTTGAGAGCTAAACACTAAATTTTTCCGTCAAGTGGATAGCACTTTCGCTATCTCAGTGCACATCAACATTGTTATGCACAAAACCCAAGCACCTTAGGCGCACTTTGATGCTCTGATATCAATATCTAGAATAAGCCAAATCATTCTCCGATTTCGACGTTTCTACAAATACCTTATGCGCACCTTGATGCTCTGATTCCATTCCAAATGTAACGAAGTTAATAGATTTAATCAATAGATAATTAAATCTATGTCTCAATACAAAATAACATTAAAGTTAGCGGAAGCTCCAAAGGATCAACAAAGGTGGTGCAAAATCATCGGTCAGATAATTTTTCAATCCAACCCAACTAACAATCACAATAATAAAGAGAACAAACTAAAAACAGCAATAAATAAGGGTGACCAATATTTTATAGTGGTTCCACTGATATCGTGCTGTGTTAATGTACATCTACTTTGAAAAAAGCTTTTATTATTATTAATATTGGATGTACACTAACAATATGTTAGTGGAACCACTATAAATCGGTGTGATTTATTTTATCGTTATTGATTTGTTTCTCTATTGCATGTTTGGTGATTGTGATTGGTTTTGTATTGGATTGATATATTAATTAATTGTTTTTGCACTTCTTACCACGATCTTGTTCTCCTCTGTGCTTTGGGGTTTTTATTTGAGCAGTCTCGAGTTAGAATTCCCATAAGGGTCCATATTCTTTTCACGCCATGCTCGTTTTTGATAATGTTTTTAATTATGTCCATACAAAACACATGTTGCTTGTCTTTGACAATGTTTGGCTTCTTTCTTCTTGGGATTTTCACAGTGGTGCGAATGTATATGCTGTTCTTGCTGGAGCTGTTGGAGCTATGTACGGCCCACTAGATGGTGGAGCAAATGAGGCAAGACGGAACTTATCACTTTTTGAATTTTTATATTATTTCCAAAAGAAATGTAGACTTAGATTCCTCTAACTTGCAATCTGTAGATAATTGTTGCCTAAAAGTGCTTTTCTTGTACCCGTTTTTCCTCCAAGCAATTTGTTGAGTTATTCTTTTAAAAAAACTGATGTAGGATGCTGAATTTTTATGTTTTTTCCCCACTTATATCTGCCCATTTGTTTCATGCCGAACATATAAATTGGTAACTTCAGGCTGCTTATAAGATGTTGATGAAGATCAGAGATGCCGAGAATATCCCTCAGTTCATTGAGGATGTAAAAAATGGGTTGGTTACGAGTCTGACCAAAACAAATTTGCAAAGCTTCATTTCATATTTTTATTAACACCTTCATATACGGTGCACAGGAAGTGTAAATTGGCAGGATTCGGACACCGTGTATATAAAAGCAAGGATCCTCGTGTTGAAATTGTCGTCCAACTGATAAAAGAAGCCTATGCAGGGTCTTTACCAGATGAACTATTAAAGGTAATATCCTAGTTTAACTTTTAACATCAATTCTCATATAAAAGAAACCATTATTCGTTATATGCACTCTATTGGTTGCTAGAAGGTTTACTTTCTATAATTTTTGGTTCCAGTTAGCTCTTAAAGTTGAAGAAGCTGCAGGGAAGGATGAATATTTTACCAAAAGGAATCTGTACCCCAATGTGCATTTCTATTCTGCAGTACTCTACAGGTATGCATACAATGTGTTATTTTCTATGAGTTTCGTACTAGAGAACTAATGCTTTTGTAACAATCAGTGCAATGGGATATGAAGAAAGGTACTTCACCTTATTCTTTGCAGTCCCTCGAATGGCTGGATTTTTAGCTCATTGGCTTGAATCTCTTGATGACCCGGATGCAAAGATCATCAGACCACAACAGGTTTTCTTTATATATATGTTTCTCTTCTCATTTGCGCTCTCCAACAGTATACATCCTCTAACATCTCCTCTTTGGATTATTAACAACAAGGCAAGGAATGCTTACCGAATTGAAGTATTTTAGCATTGAAAGTCTGAATTTGTAAAACGTTTAAATCAAGTGATCATGTGATTCTTGAAATAACCTAAGGTCAACCTGGAATATTCTTTCTAGCCGACAAGTGACACTGAAAATGTACTAAGCTTTAAATTCATGGTTATTTCCCATGCTTACTTTGTACAATCTGATTGTGTAGGTGTATTCAGGCGAGTTACTTAGACGATACGTGCCAGTTGAAGAGCGTCGGAGAATAACCGAAGCCGGAAAGTTTGTACCATCGCAAACTTCAGCAGCAGCACGTAGTGTATTACAAAGAAAACTACATGCAGAGTCAAAATCCTGGTCGAGCTAGCTTTGTTACTAACAGAAGTCAATGTAATCTGCAACACATTTTTCACTGCTTAGCTCTTTATTGCCGTTTATTTCATCTACTGGCTGGGGTTTTTTTTTTGTTTCCTCCTTAAAATAAGAACTTGAAGCTAGACATTTAAGTATTTAAACCATGCATTGCTAGAATTATCTGTATTTTCTTAATACCAATTCGTTATTTGGATGAAACAGTCAAAGATACGTATTAGTTGCATTCGGATGCAGTTAACCATAAGATGAAATAATACCTCTGGTTAGTGAATACTTTCCGGCTGTAACTTCATTTTCCAGTGTTGCAAAATGGTCAGTGAGTATTATTAGCATTCGTCTTTCAAATGCAGAACAAATGCTAGCAGGAGCAAATTTATCTTGGGGAATCTTTCTTTAGATGTACATATAAAGAGGAGAGAAGTGAAAATCAGAGACACTTCTTTTTTTTAGACTTTTATATCCTTTCTTTTTAGAAACTATTTTTTTATATTCTCTTTGAATTTCTTTATTTTTTATTTCCGTTGTTTTCAAATTTAAAAGAAATCGTTAGGACGTGTATTGCTGTAATCATAAGTATATATGTTAAAATTTTCTTAAAAAGAAACCTTTACCCTTAATTCTCTTCAAAAAATAAAAATAATAAATAAAACAAATAAAATTAAGAAAGAGAAACAAGAATGGAGAATGGTGCTAGATGCTTCCATCGTTTTGTTTCCAGGGCCGGCCCTGAAGAGTTTGAATCTAGGGCCTCAGCAGAAACGTAACATATGCCTTAACCATTACGGTACGGTTACTTCTAAAGTTAAATAAATAATGTATACATACAAATAAATGAATGTTTGAGGCTCATCCAAAATCGGGGTCCTAGGCGACCTTCTGGGTGTCCTATGCCTTGCGCTGGGCTGTGTTTTCCCTACAACAAAATAGAAATATTAAAAATAAAATGTTATTTTATATTACTGGCATTATACTACCCATTGACAATATCTTAGTGACAATATACCACCGATCGAAAAAATTAGTGCAATTTAGGTGGTATGGGATCAAAAGTTGCAATATCAATTGGTCCATTTTCGTTCGTTCAACCATATATTGATAGGTTCTTAACGTTGGTCAATAACCAGGAGAATATATTGAGCTAAAATGTAGATTGCATAAAATGGAATACAAAACCAATTCATTTTGGTTTGTTTGATTTGGTTTGAAACTATATTGATTTATCATCGGTCCTTAAATTTTTTAGTTTGATTGTCACTTTAACCATATTAACCGTAAATTTTTTAGTTTGATTATCACTTTAACCAAATTAACCGAACTTTTATTCTATTTTCAAAATTACCGACGTCGTAATAAATTTTTTAGATTACTTAAAGATCAAAATAAATTTTATTTATCATATGTATGTCAAAATTACTTTTAGAAAACATAAGAATGATAAATAAAAATACTTTAATCGTATATTTATGTTTTATTTCATATTACAATGAACATTTCAAACAGTATAAAACATTTTTAGTTTGGTTAAATTGTATAACCAACCAAACTAACTAAACTTAAGTTGATTAGTTTCATGTGGTTTTCATTTTTATTGGTTTTAGTTTGGTCTAACAATTTTCATTATTGGATAAACCAAACCAACTAAACACTCACTCCAACGTTGGAGTGAATTTAGCACTAGTAAAAACAATGCAAACCAAGTCACTCCCATTATGTGTATAAAATTATTGTTTAAAATGTAGTAATTTTTTCACAACCGTTAGCGAAAGTTAAAGGTTTCATAAATCGGAAGTATGTAAAACTGCTACTCATATATTCATAAAAGCTAATAGTTTGCAGGATATTCATCGTGAAGAATAACTATCATCATGCGTGAAATAATTATCGCGCAAATTTATGGTTGGATTGCAAATGTTTGACATGCCAACATATACTTTTGTACAACAATACAAAATAAACGCATATTTTATGTTATACTGCAAATATATGCAAAGTACTTTTACGTCAAAAAGCATGATTTTGTTGTGCAACAATCCTTATATTTGCACAATTTTTTTGGTAAAAAATATATTTACACGATGCCAAGCACAATGAAACAGAGGAACACCGTCATGTTCCTACCGTAACATTTCATATTTTGAAGTTTCATAATATAATATAAGATTAAATTGTTAATTTGCTATGGATCAAAATGGCTAGTAGAGAAATAGATAATGTAAATGATGCAAAAATAATATAGCAGATCATAAAATCGATTAACACTGGTTACGTCCAGTCTCTAAGCACCTTTTAGAAATTTCATTAGCGATACCCTCACTTCATCTGGAGGAACATGTTTACATACACCGCCTGATCATTCGAACATGACTTCAACCTTGCCGACTTTTGGAATGATTAATTTAACTTTACTTGACTTGTATCAACAATACATAGATTAGTCACAATTTCAGTACAAATCGCCTATAACTACCACAAACAATATGAAGATGAATGAACAAGAAGGATAGGAAGTGATATGACCTTTATTAGATAAAGTAATGTGACAACATGAGGCTTAGAGTGTCTTAATTTGATGTTTTGAATGATTTAGAACTGAATACACAATAAATAGCAATTGGTGTTTTGATTTAAGAATATAAAAAGCAATTACAATCTAGAAAAAGTGAGTTTCACTGCATGTGATTGAGCAATTGTTTTAGTAATGATGGGAAGCTTATACAAGAGTGAAAGAAAGATATTAGATAGGTGTAACCTCTTAGAAATTTGTTTGGTGAAGAGAGGTTATTTAATAGACACGAAACACCATTTCAAAAATAGAGTTAGGGGTATATCCTAAATGCAATTATATAATTTGTTACATATCTAACTCGATAACCAATCTTGTTCGAAATAAATAGTGTTTTCTTTCTATTATATACTTAATATAATATGTTATATTAATGTATTAATTTAATTAAAAATATGTTTAATAGAAAATTTATAAATGGTATGCTTTGTGATAGTGGTTATAAAATTTTATAATCATGGGTAATTTATCATAATGAAATTAAACATACCGTTTTAAATATTCATATCCAAGATGTATCGAGACTGTATATCGGTGCATCTGTTAAGACTAAACTGCGTAACACTCTTTAAATATTAGGTAATGTATTTCTCATGACTGTTAGGAGCACCAAGAGGTCACCTACTGATAGTTGTTGGATAACTATGTAATGACTCGCTCGAGAGTTCTCTATTGGTTAATACAACTATGGTTAAACACACAATCTCGAAATGATAATGTTACACGATTCCTCGACTTAAGATTACCATGGAACTTCAATGTGGACATTGTACTTTGATTATAGTAAAATCATGGCATGACGTCTATCGAAGGACTATAGTTGGTTCCGAGTTGAAGCGTTGGAAGTGAAACACTATTCAATAGAGAATCTGTCTCCTCAGTTATATGAGTTTAGTATTACGGTCAATTATAGTCAATTAAATATAAGTCTTCGGCCAGAGCAGTATGGTTAATAATGATTGTTGTTATTAAACAAAGGATTTTGTGTTTGTAATTAAAAAGTTGAATGTGGACAATGTTGGAATTTTGATCAAAACCAAATTCCATAAGTCCTAATGTGATATTGTTTTGATAAAAAGAATCGATGTAAATTATCATCACTAAAAGATACATGTTAAGTGGTTATGAAATTTGATTTTACCAAAAAGACATATATGTGATGAATTCGACCAAATTGTCACACCACTAGTTAAGGTGGCATATGAATGTTAATATTTGAACCATTCAATATTAATCGCTGACTGAATTCACACCTCTGAGTCGCACAATCGCATTTGTGATTTCTTCGAACACTCCACAATTTAACTAATCTGTAAAATATTATAAATTGATTAAATTAATTAATATTTATGAAATATTAATTAATGTTAATTTATTTGATGCTTTGAGTATCAGTTTTAATTATTTAAATGTGTATATATAAGTTATATTTTCATATATCGGTATAATTTTAAGAAATGTTTAAATAATAATAAAATTACATAAAAGTTTTTATTTGGAAATTTTTCACAGTAAGAATATGCTTGGGCCAGCCATATAATGGTGAGAGGAGGAAATCAACTAATTGAATTGATTGCAATTTAAAAGGGAATTAAAGGAGGAAGTTTTGATAAATGGAAAATTTTCTTCAATTCTATTAAAAAAAAATCTCCACATTTGATATCTTTAACAGACCATAACTTTTCTTCATGTTCTCTATCATCTATGGCCGAAATTTCTTCCAAAAAAAATCATCGAAAAATATTCGAATCAACATCAAATTAAAATAAAGAAATATGGCACATCCTTCTCTTGCAAGGTGGGATGGCGATTTATTTGAAATCCAAGGAGGAGCAACAAATCAAGGTGTGATGGAGGGCAAAGTTTATTGTGTAAGTTTATAATTCATTCATGATGTCTAAAATAAAGTTTTCACATATATGTAAATTGAAGCCACTTATAAAAATCAATTTTAAAATTATTCTATGCATTGTGATTGACTTTGACCTCTATTTATGTATGGTTTTGAATGTTGATGATTTAACTGGATCAGAAATAACTTATTATTGTGGAATTGATTTGTTGAATTTTTTTAATATATAATTGGCTAATGATTTATCTAACCAAATAATATATATTATATTTCATTTAAGATCTAAAATAAATCCTCTTGTTTATTGTCTTATTGTGCATTATTGTAAATCTTCTTTGTTTTAATCAATTACTTTGTTGTCACACTTATTCATTTTAATCATGTATCAAATTTTAGTATATTAAATATGAAATTATGTGTATATATTAATATACATACATACAAACATACATACATACGTACATACATTCATACATAAATATATATGTATATATTTATGTATGTGTGTGTGTATTTGTGTACGTGGGCACATGTTTGTAATAATTTTAAGTCTTCTTCTGTGACGATCGCCCATGACCCCTGCACTGAACCTAGAGAAAGTGCGCTGTAAAGTGTGCCAGGCGACCATGGACGATTGTCAGGATAAATTAAAACAACAGAATCTATCGTATTACTCACAGCGCATGGACAAAATACAATAGAATATATATAGTGAAGCTTCATAGAAATAGAATCTCATCAATAAAACTTCATAATAGTTGAATACAAACATCTGAATAGTCAATACATCAAGCCTCACTACATATCACTCAGAGAATTATACAAAGCAGCGGAACATCCAGTACATATAGTAAGAAGATAATATGAAAGCCTCCAGCTCGTCTTCGACATCAGCATCGTGGGAAGCAAGAACAGCACCTGTCACCTGCTACCTAGTATGCCCGTCCCAAAATGGACGAACAGCCCAAGGCAATAAGAGTTAAAACATAAAGCCTTGAGTCAGACAACAGTCTTAGTGAGCGGTAAATTAACTAACAACATACCAAAAGAGCATAAAGGAAAAAGGAATAGGAATACAACCCTCCCACTCCACCTCTTTCTACAGTGATAGCCCCCAGACACACATTAAGCAGAAGCAAACATAGCAAAGCATACAATTTAAAGTAAAGCAATTATCACTCGAGTCAAGGACGATGTTTTCCAAGTACAAACCCCCAAGGCCTAAACCAAGATCAGATAAGCACCCAGAAAATACCGCTCTTGAGACCGAATGACGATACAACCAAACATCCATGACTCTGGCTATCACTGTTATCATTGCATCGATATCACCGTTAATTGAATGACCGGCACATTCTTTCAGCCGTCCGTCAAGGGCTAATGGAAACCCCGGTTCTAGACATAACTCCGCACGTCATCGTGACCCGTGCCTAGGACTATCGAATCTGCCCAGAGTACTTGACTACCAATCAGTAGCCTTCAGGGACTATCGAATCTGCCCAACGTACTCTTACTTTGAGCATGCTAGAACCTTCAACAACGATGAGATCTCATCCTTCTAGTCATCCTCCTTGACGACTATTTCCATACTAGCTCAAGCGCCTCTCGAGCAAACCATTATCCTCAAACTCGAACCATTTCACCGAGTTATCAACATGCTTGGAATGATCCCGTCTGGATTAGACCAAGGCTATCTCATATCATACTTCGCCTCATTATCATCATAGCAAAGCTTCATCTCAACATCATCATCAAATCTATCCATATGAGCTTCATCATCCGCTACATATGCCACAAGCAGCTTTTCCAATTCAAGAGCCTTTCCCTTAGCTTTTGAATCATCTTCGGTCTAAATCAAATCATCAATCATCTAATTCATAGCAATCAATCAAGTCAAACATTAATCCAAGTAAACAAGCATTCAAAAATGATCTAAATAGACAATTATAACAATAATGGCAATTTCGTAATTAAAGAGTCAAAAGTCTAACAAGCATGAAAACATGAGCAATATCTCTATAATCTTGATGAATGAACTTGCATAGGTTAACACTTAGTAAAATAGTTGTCGAATCATCATGAACAATGAATCTATATGGATCTATACTTAGGATTAAGAAAATACATGGAAATCACTACTTTAACACAAAAATCAAGCCAACGATCCGATATACTCCTTTGGATCCGTGTGAGAGATAATCACCACTCACCAAATCACCTAAACACCTCAAAAGCAACACACTTCAGATTTGGACAGCGAAGGATCTAACTCGATCTATCACAAATCCGCTTCAAACGATGGAATCTCTCTCCAAAGGATGTAGATCTTCAATCTAAGCTCTTGAATCTTCAATTTGATCTTCGATTTGGATAGAAGGAATCACTAGATTAGAGTGGAGAAAAGAAGTGAAGAAGTGTAGAAGTCGAGCTCTCAAAATGGCAGCACTTCGTCGCTTCGAAATCCGGATCCAAAAAGTGAAGAAAAACCCTCCTATTTATAGGCTGATTTCCCCTTAGGTCGTCTGTCCCCCTTAGGTCGCCCATGACCTAACTCTCGCGACCTACGACCTAAGAAACTCCACGACCTAAGTCTTAACGACCTAAGCCTATGCGCATCCACGACCCAACGATTCTGCGCTTCTACGACCTATACTGCACGCGACCTAACAGATAGCATAAGCGCGCAACCTAACAGCTTAGCCCCTACGCGACCTAACAACTCACGCGACCTACAACTCACGCGACTTAGCTAGGTTACGACCTAACAAGGATGCGACTTGGCGACCTAACAAAGTCGCGACCTAACTATACTCAATACCTATGCGACTTAACTAGGTTACGACCTAACACCTCGCGACCTAATACTTCACGACCTAACTCCTAAGCCGTTTACGACTTAACTTCCTTAGATCACCCACTACTACCACCAGCTTCTTAGGTCGTTGCCGACCTAACTTCCTTAAGTCGCTAACCTGCTTATCTCCTAGGTCGTTAACTCGCTAACTCCTATACCGCTAACCCTTAGGTCGCCGCTTCTTTAGATCGCCTATTTCTTAAGTCGCTTACACGACCTAACCTACCCCACGACTTATCTCTTATACGACCTAAGTCCTTACCTCGTCCAGTCTACTAGGTCGCTAACTTCTATAAGTCGTCAACTCTTAGGTCGCTCGACCGACCTAAACTACCATACGACCTAACCACCTTACGACCTAACTATCACACGGCCTAACTTCTTAGGTCGTTTCAAATCCTTAGGTCGCTCCACACCCTCAAATGACCTAAGACTTAGACTCTGGACGACTTATCAACAATGCGACCAAATGTCAATTGTTTTACGATGTTTCGATCCGTAAAAGTACGGGTCGTTACATTCTTCCCCCCTTAGGAATTTTGCCCCCGAAATTCCAAACAAACAGAGCTATCAAAGTCTATTCTGCATGCCTACCATCCATAGAAATCAACAAACCGTGCATCCAATTCTAGCTTAGCATGCAGAATTCTAAAACTTAGAACAAGTTACAATGTCGTTAGATGATACGACACCTTAGGGCCATACCTTGAAGAGTTCAGGATGAGCTGCTTTTATCCTCTCTTCCACCTCCCATGTACAGTCGTTATCATCATCACTCCATTGTATCTTGAGCAACTTAACTACCTTCCTCCTAAGCTGTTTCGTTTCGGTTTCCACAACACGAAGCGGCTTACGAGGTCTCTTATCGACTGGATTAACTTCGAAATCTTCACAGCTATCGGTAGAAACCACTGTATTCGAGTCGTGCACATACTTCCGTAGATATGATACGTGAAAAACTTTGTGCACACCCGACATCTTCTCTGGTAACTCCAATCTGTAGGCGAGCTTTCCAATTCGCTCGATAATCGGGAATGGTCCAACAAATCTCGGAGTCAATTTTCCTTTCTTCCCGAATCGAATAACATTCTTCAGTGGAGAAATCTTCACAAAAACCATATCACCTACGTCGAATTCCAAATCCTTACGACGCTTATCGGCATAACTTTTCTGACGGTCTTGGGCTGCTTTCATTCGTTGCCGAATGATCTCAATGCAATCTGAAGTTTGTCGAATCATCTCTGGCCCAAGCATCAGCTTTTCTCCTGTCTCTAACCAACAGGTCGGAGAGTTACACGGTCTTCTATACAATGCTTCATATGGTGCCATACCAATGCTTGACTGGTAACTGTTATTATACGAAAATTCTACCAAATGAAGGTGATCTTCCCAAGATCCTCCGAAATCCAAAACACAAGCTCTAAGAAGATCTTCCAAAACTCGGTTGACTCTCTCGGTCCGACCATCTGTTTGAGGGTGATAAGCTGTACTCAAACACAACTCGGTTCCCAAAACTTCCTAGAAGCTCTTCTAAAATCCACTAGTAAACAATGGGTCTCGATCGCTCACTATACTCTTCGGAATACCATGGAATCGAACTATCCACTTAACATATAACCCAGCCAACTTTGATGCAGTCCTAGTCGATCGAACAAGAATGAATCTTGCACTCTTAGTCAAACGATCTACGATGACCCAAATCCCTTCATTTCCCGCTCTGGTTCTAGGTAACCCATCAATAAAATCCATCGATATTTGTTCTCACTTCCATGTAGGAACTTCTAATGGCTGAAGGAATCCACTTGGCTTCTTCTGTTCGGCTTTTACCAACTGGCAGTTCATGCACTTGGAAATAAAATTTCCAACATCCTTCTTCATGCCTTCCCAGTAATAGGCTCTCTTCATATCCCGATACATCTTATTTCCACCTGGATGAATTGTCAGCTTCGAGTGATGACTTTCCTTCAGCACCTCATTCCTCAATTCATCCACATCGGGAACAACTAGTCGTCCTTGCTTTCGAAGCCAACCCTCTCGATCGACCTCGAATCCTTTATCCTTTTCTGGTTCCAATCCAGATTCCAAATCACGGATAATCTTGACAAGCTTATCGTCTCGCTTTTGGCCCTCGCCAATCCTTTCCACAAGAGTGGGTCTTATCGATAAGTTTGCCAACATTTCAGGTTCCAATTCACATCTGGGCCTGAAGTCAAATCCAGCTAAATACTCGAGACTCTTCCATTTTGAAAACATGGCTCCCAATCCTGCATGTCTTCGACTTAACGCATCTGCCACTGCGTTACCTTTTCCCGGAGTATAAGCTATACCAAAATCATATGATGCCAAAAACTCTAGCCATCGCTGCTGCCGAAGATTCAAATCCTTTTGGGAGAAAAGATACTTCAACGACTTATGATCTGTAAACAACTCGAATAGAACTCCCAGTAGATAATGTCTCCACATCTTCAGAGCAAAAACAATCGCCGCCAACTCCAAATCATGAGTCGGGTAATTCCTTTTATGCGGCTTCAGTTGTCGACTTGCATACGCAACAACTTTATCCTTCTGCATTAGCACTGCTCCAAGTCCAGTACCACATGCGTCGGTGTAAACCACCATCTCATCATTCCCACTTGGAATAGTCAAAACAGGAGCACTTGTCAATCGCTCTTTCAGGATTCTGAAAGCTTGCTCACACTTATCATCCCATCTGAACGCTTGGTTCTTTTTCATCAATCCTGTTAACGGTGCAGCCACCTTGGAGAAGTCTTTGATAAATCGACGATAGTATCCTGCTAATCCAAGAAAACTTCTCACATCAGATGCATTCTTAGGTCTAACCCAATCCTGGATTGCTGCCACCTTAGCGGGATCAACCGCTATTCCATTTCCAGAGATAACATGGCCTAAGAACCTCACTTCACTCTTCCAGAAGTGACACTTCGAAAACTTAGCCTTCAGCTGATGTTTCCGCAAGATTTCCAAAACAATACGCAAGTGCGTCTTGTGCTCTTCTTCAGTTCTGGAATAAATCAGAATATCATCCACGAACACAAGCACGAACTTGTTCAACTGATCTCTGAACACTCTATTCATAAGATCCACAAAATATGCTGGCGCATTAGTCAACCCAAACGGCATTACCAGCCACTCAAAGAAACCGGATGGTGTCCTAAAAGCAGTCTTCGGCACACTATCCTTAGCCACTCTCAACTGGTGAAATCCCGTTGCCAAATCCATTTGAGAAAACACCTTAGCTTCGTGAAGCTGATCAAACAAGTCATCTATTCTTTGCAATGGATACTTGTTCTTCTTAGTCACCTTATTCAGCTCACGATAATCCACGCACAACCTCAACGATCCATCCGCTTTGGTTGCGAACACAACTGGTGCACCCCATTCGGACACACTACGCCGAATGAATCCTTTCTGCAAAAGATCAGTAACCTGCACCCTCAACTCCTGCTATTCCCTAGGCACCATCCGCCTAAGAGGCATCACAACAGGTCTGGCTCCTTCAACTAGATCTATACGAAACTCGATCTCTCTATGCGGCGGTAACCATTTGACCTCGTCAAAGACATCCTCAAATCCATTCGCGATTGGCAACGATGACAGTCCATCCCGTGGAACAACCAGCGAATACATGAAGCTCATAAAGACGCCTTCTTCATGCTTACATCGTATCACAATCTTTCGCCCCTCCACATTCTCGACTGTCACCTCCAACCTTTCACAATCAACCTTTGCCGCATACTTCCTAAGCCAGTCCATACCCAAAATAATTCCGAACCCCGCAAAGTTCAGAACAAAACAATCACAAACAAAAGAGCAACCATGACTCGACACAATCAGACCACGGCATATCATACACAAACAAGACGAACCCCCAACTGGATTAGTCACAACCAATGGCCTATCAACAATATCCGGTTCTAAACCCAATCGGCCTACAAGTTCACTACAAACAAAAGAATGCGACGCCCCAGTATCAAATAGCACTCTAACTGGAACACCACAAATGGAGAGAGTACCTTGAACCACTACACTCTTTCCTTTCTCTTCCGCGGTAGGAGCTTTCGAAGATGATGGAACAGCCCCCAAAGCATAAGCTTGCACAATCTGCTTGTCCTTCCGCGGTTCTGGACAATTCTTCCTGACATGCCCCGGCTTTTCACAGTTGTGACACTTCATCGGTACCTTCGGATTCTTACAATCCCTAGAGAAATGGCCCTTCTGCTGACAATTATAGCAGGTCACTTCGCTCTTTGGCTTCTTCTGGCCATCCTTACCCTTTTGCTGCTGCTTCCTCTTCTTGTTCCCACCCTGCTGGGGTTTAGACTCTTCCCTAGTCACAGCAACAACAGATCCTTCCTTAGGAAACAGATTCTCGTGCCTCAGAGCTTTCTCCACAAGCTTCTCAAATGGATCGTCCAGATGATCCACCAACTGCCTCCCAAGATAACTGTCCAAGCCTGTCACAAACTTCTCGTTCTTCTGATATGAAGATTCTATATACGACCGAGCATACTTGGACAAAGCTTCAAACTCAGAAACATACTCAAGAACTGGTCTTCCTCCTTGCTTAAGCTCCACAAACTTCTTGAACAGAACAGACTTCTGAGCTGTAGAAATGAACTTAGCTTCAAATCTGGCTTGGAATTGCACCCAAGTAATCCCTTCCTCCGGAGTATCAATGGTGATAGAATTCCACCAATCAGAAGCTCTCCCTTGAAGCTGTCTTGATGCCAACTTCCTCTTAGTCACATCCTCAATTCCCAAATCACCAAAGATTCTTCTACAAGCATCTATCCACCTCTGGACTTCAATGGTTGATTCAGTTCCCAAGAAAACCTTTCCTCCAAGAGCAGTGTAGTCCTTACACAGCTTAGCAAAATCCACCGGTCTTGGAGTTTGAACTTGAACTCCAACATCCACCGATGGCCCCGGAGCTGGCATCCTTCTCATGATCAAAGTCATCATAGCTTCGAACATAGCAGCATAATCAGCAGCCCCTTCAGTAGCACGGCCTTCCCTAGCAGCTGGTCTCCCTCTTCGACTCATTCTCAATATCTATAAAAAGGAATGGTCAGAACATCTTGAGAAACAACTGCTTAAAGGACTCAAACTCTTCTAATCTACTATATTATATATAGTAATCATCCATCAAAATACAATTACGTCTCTCATACGTAGTTACGTCAGCGAGCGTTGGGTAAAATCGATTAACCAATGCTCTGATACCAAATGTGACGACCGCCCATGACCCCTGCGCTGAACCTAGAGAAAGTGCGCTGTAAAGTATGCCAGGCGACCATGGACGATTGTCAGGGTAAATTAAAACAGCAGAATCTATCGTATTACTCACAACGCATGGACAAAATACAATAGAATATATATATAGTGAAGCTTCACAGAAATAGAATCTCATCAATAAAACTTCATAATAGTTGAATACAAACATCTGAATAGTCAATACATCAAGCCTCACTACATATCACTCAGAGAATTATACAAAGCAGCGGAACATCCAGTACATATAGTAAGAAGATAATATGCAAGCCTCCAGCTCGTCTTCGACATCAGCATCGTGGGAAGCAAGAACAGCACTTGTCACCTGCTACCTAGTCTGCCCGTCCCAAAATGGACGAACAGCCCAAGGCAATAAGAGTTAAAACATAAAGCCTTGAGTCAGACAACAGTCTTAGTGAGCGGTAAATTAACTAACAACATACCAAAAGAGCATAAAGGAAAAAGGAATATGAATACAACCCTCCCACTCCACCTCTTTCTACAGTGATAGCCCCTAGACACACATTAAGCAGAAGCAAACATAGCAAAGCATACAATTTAAAGTAAAGCAATTATCACTCAAGTCAAGGACGATGTTTTCCAAGTACAAACCCCCAAGGCCTAAACCAAGATCAGATAAGCACCCAGAAAATACCGCTCTTGAGACCGAATGACGATACAACCAAACATCCATGACTCTGGCTATCACTGTTATCATTGCATCGATATCACCGTTAATTGAATGACCGGCACATTCTTTCAGCCATCCGTCAAGGGCTAATGGAAACCCCGGTTCTAGACATAACTCCGCACGTCATCGTGACCCGTGCCTAGGACTATCGAATCTGCCCAGAGTACTTGACTACCAATCAGTAGCCTTCAGGGACTATCGAATCTGCCCAACGTACTCTTACTTTGAGCATGCTAGAACCTTCAACAACGATGAGATCTCATCCTTCTAGTCATCCTCCTTGACGACTATTTCCATACTAGCTCAAGCGCCTCTCGAGCAAACCATTATCCTCAAACTCGAACCATTTCACCGAGTTATCAACATGCTTGGAATGATCCCGTCTGGATTAGACTAAGGCTATCTCATATCATACTTCGCCTCATTATCATCATAGCAAAGCTTCATCTCAACATCATCATCAAATCTATCCATATGAGCTTCATCATCCGCTACATATGCCACAAGCAGCTTTTCCAATTCAAGAGCCTTTCCCTTAGCTTTTGAATCATCTTCGGTCTAAATCAAATCATCAATCATCTAATTCATAGCAATCAAGTAAGTCAAACATTAATCCAAGTAAACAAGCATTCAAAAATGATCTAAATAGACAATTATAACAATAATGGCAATTTCGTAATTAAAGAGTCAAAAGTCTAACAAGTATGAAAACATGAGCAATATCTCTATAATCTTGATGAATGAACTTGCATAGGTTAACACTTAGTAAAATAGTTGTCGAATCATCATGAACAATGAATCTATATGGATCTATACTTAGGATTAAGAAAATACATGGAAATCACTACTTTAACACAAAAATCAAGCCAACGATCCGATATACTCCTTTGGATCCGTGCGAGAGATAATCACCACTCACCAAATCACCTAAACACCTCAAAAGCAACACACTTCAGATCTGGACAGCGAAGGATCTAACTCGATCTATCACAAATCCACTTCAAACGATGGAATCTCTCTTCAAAGGATGTAGATCTTCAATCTAAGCTCTCGAATCTTCAATTTGATCTTCGATTTGGATAGAAGGAATCACTAGATTAGAGTGGAGAAAAGAAGTGAAGAAGTGTAGAAGTCGAGCTCTCAAAATGGCAGCACTTCGTCGCTTCGAAATCTGGATCCAAAAAGTGAAGAAAAATCCTCCTATTTATAGGCTGATTTCCCCTTAGGTCGTCCGTCCCCCTTAGGTCGCCCACGACCTAACTCTCGCGACCTACGACCTAAGAAAATCCACGACCTAAGTCTTAACGACCTAAGCCTATGCGCATCCACGACCCAACGATTCTGCGCTTCTACGACCTATACTGCGCGCGACCTAACAGATAGCATAAGCGCGCAACCTAACAGCTTAGCCCCTACGCGACCTAACAACTCACGCGACCTACAACTCACGCGACTTAGCTAGGTTACGACCTAACAAGGATGCGACTTAGCGACCTAACAAAGTCGCGACCTAACTATACTCAATACCTATGCGACTTAACTAGGTTACGACCTAACACCTCGCGACCTAATACTTCACGACCTAACTCCTAAGCCGTTTACGACTTAACTTCCTTAGATCACCCACTGCTACCACCAGCTTCTTAGGTCGTTGCCGACCTAACTTCCTTAAGTCGCTAACCTGCTTATCTCCTAGGTCGTTAACTCGCTAACTCCTATACCGCTAACCCTTAGGTCGCCGCTTCTTTAGATCGCCTATTTCTTAAGTCGCTTACACGACCTAACCTACCCCACGACTTATCTCTTATACGATCTAAGTCCTTACCTCGTCCAGTCTACTAGGTCGCTAACTTCTATAAGTCGTCAACTCTTAGGTCGCTCGACCGACCTAAACTACCATACGACCTAACCACCTTACGACCTAACTATCACACGGCCTAACTTCTTAGGTCATTTCAAATACTTAGGTCGCTCCACACCCTCAAATGACCTAAGACTTAGACTCTGGACAACTTATCAACAATGCGACCAAATGTCAATTGTTTTACTATGTTTCGATCCGTAAAAATACGGGTCGTTACATCTTCATACCTTAAATTGTAAACTAATATTAAAACTAAATTTTACTTGGTTGATTTGTTTTAGATTAATTCAATTTCATGTTTCAAAATCAAATTTCAGTTTATCATATATATATATGTATATGTATATATATGTATGTATGTACATGCCTAAATATAAAATTTATGTTTCGGATTCAATTATGTCAATAGGGTCAATAAATTAAATTGTAAAACTTGTAGTCTTCTTTATGTTAATCATATGTCCTTTTAGATTTAGATATAACATAAACTTTTTTTTTGTTTTAGATGGTTTGGATACTTACTGTAATTAAATTTGAAATTCCATATGGTATTAAATTAATTATTAAATTGGTGGTTGTAGAAGAAAAGTAAAGCAGAATTACACGACATGATTATTTCTTTTTTAACTTAGATTAGATTAGATTTAATTGCAACATAAATTACATTTCCATCTTCACTCTTCTAATTTACTCTTATTTTAATTGTCTACCTTATATGAGTTATTTTCATACCTTTATACACACACACACAATATGTCTAAACTATACATATGTGATACTATCAATATGTATATATATTGCATTATATTAAAACATATGTATATACTTAGGCGTTCATATTCCCAATGTGCCTGTGAGAATGTAACATGTATATGTAAGTATAATACAAACACAATAAATATATGTTTATACACACACATATACATATACATACATACATACACATGCATATATACGTATACACACACACATATACACACACACACTCTCTCTCATGTTTATGTTAGTATACACTCATGTTTGTATTAGTTCGTGTTTGTACCAAAATTAGGCATAACACTCTTCGGAAGTTTTTGAAGAGATAAAGTGAAGAAATTAAATGAAAAAGGAGGATTATCTAACAAAAACTCCAAATTTCAGAAATGAGAATAATTAAAATGCACAGAGACATAAGAATTTAGAGTGGTTTGGCGTGTCGCCTACGTCCACTATGAAGTTGATTGATTTATTGATCTTTCTTTGATGTTTACAATTGATTTCAGCAAGTTACAACGAATAACAATGATTTGCAGCAGTGAAATTCGTTGGTAGCAGCAGCAATGGAGTTTAGATCTGGATCCGGCAGAGTCTGGGCATTGGAGATCTCAAAGAAGAAGAAGAACCCCTCTAAATTCTTGTGTCTCTGTGCATTTTAATTATTCTCATTTCTGAAATTTGGAGTTTTTGTTAGATAATCCTCTTTTTCCATTTAATTTCTTCACTTTATCTCTTCAAAAACTTCCGAAGAGTGTTGTGCCCAATTTTGGTACAAACACTTTGGTGCTTTCACTGAGAAAACTCAATTTTTCTCCTGCTCTTTGGATCTCCTATCTATATCGGATTGCATAAATCCAAGAAGAAGATCCAGATCTAAAACTTTGAAGCCCTTCCATTCTATTCAGATTTGCATCAGATCTAGGAAAGGACTTTCATCACCTCACCATGGTAAGTACACAGACTACCTCTACAGCTGCTGATCAGGGAGGACGGGATAGGCAGAATCTCGTGCAATTGCCTCCATCCAACCAAGATGCTGCCGGACCTTCAGATCCATTAGGCCCGGTCACTAGACAAGAGTTCCAGATGCTGTTCCAAGAATTGACCCAGAGTCGACAACAGCTAACTGAACAACTGCACGCCAACGCAGAGTTGACCAACCAGTTAAATCGCCAAAGGCGTAGAAGATCCAGAAGAGACCAAGGTTCTTATTCTTCCATAGAGAGTTTAGCCTCATCTGACGGTCATCACCGATCCATGCGCCCACGGTTGGATGTAAGCTACACCCAGGTCATAGGGCACCAACCTGCTTCAAATCCTCGACAGCCCAGAAATGGACCGTCTACTAGTCATCATACCGGACCTTCATCCCGAGGAGGTGTTGCTCCCTATCATGTCACAGGCAACATTGCTACTACCACCACTACCGAACAAGGGGTTGATGCTAGAAACCAAGCTAATCCTCAACGTAACCAACGAGAGCAGACTCCAAAGCCTTACGTCCTAGAAAATGTTGAACCAAGGAGGCGAGGCATGGACCGTCGACCGCGTCCGGTCCAGACTCGCGCTGTGGAACCCGACCACACCTTGGCACAACATGCTCTAAGTATCCGAATGCCGGATATACCAAAGATGATTCATCAAATGATCCGTGAAAGCTAGGGTCTTAGTAATGACGACTGGGGAATCTCCCGAAGTCATACCCCTTTCACCGATGACATATTATATGCTGAACCACCTCGGCGCTTCAGAATGCCAACTTTGCCAGTATATGAAGGAAGTTCTGATCCCAATCAACATATCTTGAAATACGAATGGCTGATGAATGCTGCTAGAGCTGATAATGCAGTAAAGTGCCGTAGTTTCCCCATTTCCCTGGGTGGAATTACTACCATGTGGTTTACTCGTTTGCCACCACGATCCATCTCTAACTTTGACCAGATGGCCACCAAGTTTGTTGAACAATTCCGTATGCACGTGGCGAGGCCTAAAGATGTTAACACTCTATCTAGTGTTACACAAGCTCCCAGAGAAACACTTAGACGTTACCTGGAGCGATTCCATGCTGCGTGTGCAGAAATAAGCAATCCCAATGATAAATCTATCCTGATGGCGTTGACTAAGGGGATTGATGCTGATTCCGAGTTCGAGAATTGGTTAGTTGGAAAACTACCTGCGTCATTGGACCGTTTCTATTCCAAGGCAGCCCAATTCTTGAGAAGGGAGGATGCGAAATAGTCTAGGAAGCAGGATGACGCAGGGCCCAACATCGAGGGAATCCAGAGTAACATCGCTGTTAAACAGTCCGGAGAGAGTTCTGGAAAATTTCAGTTTAACGTACAAAATAAACAGAATCAGCAGAGAGACAATGGAAATCAAAGCAAAAAGCACGATCAGAATCATGGTCCACGGCGTAGAGCTTCCATGTACGATAATTACACTCCGTTGAACACATCGTTAGAAAATGTGTATTTGCAGACCTGCAATACCATGCAATACAAGAAACCTGCCCCGAAACCACCAACTGAAAGACAGATCCAGACAGGGAAGTTTTGTAGATTCCATGAGAGTTATGGCCATAATACAAATGAGTGTCGTCATTTACAAGATCTCATTGAGAAACTGATACGTGAGCGGAAGTTGGATCAGTATGTGCGGGCGCCGCAGTCAGGTGGTGCGGGCCCATCAAATCAGAATCATGCACCAAACCAAGAAAGGCAAGAGGAACCCGCTCGAACTGGCGGGAGCCGGGAGGTTGGTTATTAATACAATAAGTGGTGGTCCTCATCCAACAGACCAGAGCTGGAAGGAAATGGAGTCGTATGCCAGCTCTATGAGGCATGCGGACTTCGAGTGTTATAGTAGTTTTGATGAAGGGGCTCCTGCCAAGCAAAAAAAGACGATGACAGATGACATCGTGTTCAGGAGCAGGGACACTGATAAAGTTAAAGCCCCCACCATCGATCCACTGGTCATCTCAGCTCAAGTAGGTCCCGCTTGGATGAAGAGGATCTTAGTTGACAGTGGAAGCTCTGTGAATATTTTGTTTAAGCGAGCCTATGATCAAATGAGAATGGAAGCCACGGACTTGAAACCTTGTCAATCCCGAATTCACGGTTTCAACAGAAGTGCTTTTATACCCACTGGGATGGTGGAACTGCCAGTAGAGTTGGGAGTTGGAGAACGTCGGAGAGTACGGATGTTACAGTTCATTGTTTTGGACATAGACTCCCCTTACAATGCTTTCTTGGGCCGACCGGCCCTCGCCGAATTCAGGGCAGCCATCGCCCCGTGGTGTTTGACTTTAAAGTTTCCCACTGATTATGGAGTGGGAATCATTCAGGGAGATCAGGCTGCTGCCAGAGCCTGTTATGTTGCTGAGCTGCGGGAGGCGCAGCGAAAGGAGAAAGGAAAGGGCGTAGAGGAATCTCTCTGCGTCCGCTTTACTGATAATTGACAACTAACGCCCGGGTCTAGGCCCGGGCACCCCAGCCAATTCCAAAGGGACCTTGACCCAAGAGAAATCGAAGACGAAGGAGAATTTAAAGAAAGTCAAGCATCCCCGGCCGAACTGACGATTGATGTCCCAATTAATGATAAAGATTGGGTCTCAGCTAAGCCAGCAAACTCAAGAGGAATTAGTTGAATTTCTGCGGACGAATCTTGACGTATTTGCCTGGACGCATTCTGACATGTGTGGAATCTCGCCGGACATTGCGAGCCACACTCTGAATATTGACCCGCGGCATGTCCCGGTCAAACAGAAAAGGCGTGGTATGGATCCAGAGAGATCTGCTGCCCTTAAAGAAGAAGTGGAAAAGCTTCAAGCAAACGGGTTCATTCGAGATGCGCTATATCCTGAATGAGTGTCGAATCCCGTGCTCGTCCGAAAGCCAAATGGAAAATGGAGAACATGCGTCGACTATTCCGATCTGAATAAAGCTTGGCCCAAAGATAGTTTCCCGCTTCCCAGAATTGATCAGCTAGTAGATTCGACAGTTGGGCATGAGCTCTTATCCTTCATGGACGCGTATTCTGGCTACAATCAGATACCGATGCATTTACCTGATCAAGAACACACCAGCTTCGTAACCAACCTGGGACTTTATTGCTACAAAGTTATGCCATTCGGACTCAAGAATGCCGGGGCTACTTATCAGCGATTGGTTAATCGGATGTTTGCCAATCAAATTGGGAAAACAATGGAAGTATATGTAGACGACATGCTTGTGAAGTCATGATTTTCCACTGACCATGTTAAAGACTTGGAAACTATGTTCAACATACTTCGAGAATACAGAATGAAGCTCAACCCACTGAAATGTCACTTTGGAGTTGCATCCGGAAAATTCCTCGGGTTTATCGTCAACGCTCGGGGAATCGAAGCTAATCCTGAAAAGATTTGGGCGATCAGAAATCTTGAAACTTCGAAAACTATAAAGCAAGTCCAGAGTCTCAATGGGAAAGTAGCAGCATTGAGCAGGTTCATTTCAAAGTCCACCGACAAATGCATTCCCTTCTTCAATCTGATCCGAAAAGGAAAATGAAACTTTGAATGGACCACGGAGTGTGAAGGCGCTTTCCAAGCACTAGTTCAGCATCTATCCACACCACCTATCCTGTCAAAGCCTATTGATCATGAGAAGTTGTACGTATACTTGGCGATATCAGAAAACGCTATCAGCGCTGCCTTAATTCGAGAAGAAGACAAGATACAGAAGCCAGTATATTACGTCAGCAAACGGTTGACTAGAGCTGAACGGAATTATCCGAAATTAGAAAAGTTGGCTTATTGCCTTGTCATTGCATCAAGAAAACCCCGACCATATTTCCAAGCACATCCCATATTTGTTTACACCGACCAGCCGTTACGACAGGTCCTTTCGCGGCCTGAGACGTCTAGTAGGTTACTCAAGTGGAACATCGAACTAAGCCAGTTTGACATTACTTACAATCCGAGACGAGCCATTCAAGGGCAAGTCCTAGCCGATTTTATAGCTGAATTTACCGTTCCAGAGGACTTGCCCGAAACCAGTGAATCTTCCAAATACGTATGGAAGCTTTATACCGACGGTGCATCAAATGACCGGTGTTCGGGCGCCGATGTTGTACTTGAAACTCCCGAAGGCCGATCTATATGTTATGCTCTGAAGTTCGATTTCCATGCAACCAATAATGAAGCTGAATATGAAGCCCTCTTAGCCGGCTTGAAACTTGCTAGAGATTTGAGAATTGTCGCAGTGGAAATTTTTGTGATTCAAAATTGGTTGTGTGTCAAGTACGGGGAGAGTATCAAGCAAGAGATCGAAGGTTGGCTGCTTACTTAGCTCGAGTTCAGGAGGTACAAAATCAGTTTGATTATTATGCCATTTATTGTATACCTCGAGAACGCAACCAAAAAGCCGATTCATTGGCGAAGCTAGCCAGCACAGGCGAAGCTCAGCAAATGGGACTCGTTCCTGTAGAAGCGTTATCCTCCCCGAGCATTGATCAGGCAGAAATAGACCGGGTATGTGAAACCGTCCTCGAAAAGGATTCCTGAATGACTCCACTCAAAAATTACATTGAGCACGGAACCCTGCCAGAGCGCAGGAGTGAAAAGAGACAAGTCCTTCGGAAGGCCTCACGATTTACCATCCAGGATGGAATCATGTACAGAAGAGGGTACTCAGTCCCTCTACTCCGGTGTATCGCTCACGATGAAATTAAACAAGTATTGCACGATGTGCACGAGGGAGAATGTGGCGATCATACCGGGGGCAAGCACTTGCCAAGAAAATACTTCGATACGGATATTACTGGCCGACCGTGAATCGCGATGCGTCGGATTATGCAAAGAAATGTGATAGGTGCCAGAAATATGCCCGCATTCTTAGAGCTCCTCCTACCGAGATAACGCAAATGGTCAGCCCATGGCCGTTTGCAATGTGGGGCATCGACATCATTGGTACTCTACCTATGGCAAAAGGTGGTGCGAAATACGCCATCATCGCAGTAGATTACTTTACAAAATGGGCTGAAGCTGAAGCTCTTGCTACCATAACGACGAAGAAAGTAATCAACTTTGTAGTCCGCAACATCATCTGCCGATTCGGTCTTCCACACACCATTATTACGGACAACAGAACCCAATTCGACAGTGCTGAATTTAAAGATTTCTGCGAACGATTTCACATCCAAAAGAAATTCTCCGCAGTTGTACACCCTCAGGCAAACAGACAGGTTGAAGATGTTAATAAAGTTATAAAATCCATTCTGTAAAAACGACTGGAAAAGGTCGGGGGCAAGTGGGTCGATGAACTTCCTATGGCTTTATGGGCTTACCGAACAACCCACAAGACCGCGATCGACCACACTCCATTCTCTCTCTCTTATGGTTCAGAAGCCGTTATTCCAGTTGAACTAGAAGTGCCTTCTCATCGTGTGACATACTATGATCCAAAGACAAATGCTATATTACTTGCTGAATCTCTCGATCTACTAGATAAGAAGCATGAAGAGGCTGATTTGAGGGCAGCCGCACATCGGAGTCGAGTCGCCCGATTGTATAACGCCAAGGTCCGCCCGCGAACCTTTGAACTAGGCGATCTCGTCCTAAAAGGAATTTATTCGGTTCCTTCGCATATGAAGCCGACATGGGAAGGACCGTATGTTATTGAACGAAGGCTCGGAGATGGCACATTCAAATTATCGACTGTTGACGGTCTTACATTGCCAAGAGCCTGGAATAGCGAGAGTCTTCGCCGTTACTACACATGACAGGCTATGTTTATCCATTTAGTTTATTTTCAGTTTCGCAATTTGTTTCTGCATTTCGAAATTAGAATTTGTAATAAGGCAACTGACTTTGCCATATTTTCTTATTTCAGCAATAAAATGCAATCTCTTCGAGCCAGAGCTGTGATTTACTTGAAATGCTTCATATGATCATCACTATGCACGGAGAGCTAAGTTACACCATATGGTGGAATTTATTCAAATAGAGGGTGACTGTGATGCAACCGGTCACTCGCTAAGCGAAACCCGAGCTCGGGGACAAACCATCACATCAAAGTCAAAAACGGATTGATACACGACAATCCCTCACTTAACTCCGGATTCCCAGAGCACGAAACAGAGTATAAACAACAACTCTGAACTCCCAGAGTGCGAGTCGGAGTATAAACATCAACTCCGGATTCCCAAAGCGCGAAACAGAGTATAAACAATAACTCCGAACTCCCAGAGTGCGAGTCGGAGTATAAACATCAACTCCGGATTCCCAGAGTGCGAAATGGAGTATAAACAACAACTCCGAACTCTCAGAGTGCGAGTCAGAGTATAAACATCAACTCCGGATTCCCAGAGTGCGAAACGGAGTATAAACAACAACTCCGAACTCCCAGAGTGCGAGTCGGAGTATAAGCATCAACTCCGGATTCCCAAAGTGCGAAACGGAGTATAAACAACAACTCCGAACTCCCAGAGTGCGAGTCGGAGTATAAACATCAACTCCGGATTCCCAGAGTGCGAAACGGAGTATAAACAACAACTTCGAACTCCCAGAGTGCGAGTCGGAGTATAAACATCAACTCCGGATTCCCAGAGTGCGAAACAGAGTATAAACAACAACTCCGAACTCCCAGAGTGCGAGTGGGAGTATAAACATTAACTCCGGATTCACAGAGTGCGAAATGGAGTATAAGAAACAACTCCGAACTCCCAGAATGCGAGTCGGAGTATAAACATCAACTCCAGATTCCCAGAGTGTGAAATAGAGTATAAACATCAGCTTTGAGTTCCTAGAGCATGAATTGAAGTATAATATCAACTCTGAGCTCCCAGAGTGCGAGTCAGAGTACAAAGGTCGATTCCAAGTCCCCAGAGCGCGGACGTATGATTTAAACTCAAGCAGGCGTGACCAACCGCCGATAAACAAAGGAGAATCCCCAGAGTGCGGATATGATTATCGACAATCAAACAAGCATGGATGAATTACTCAATCTCCACTTGTCTCGGACATCCGTTCGGTGGCACTAGACTCAACATGCTATAAGAGAGAATCGATCGTTGATTGCTGTTCAACAACTCACCCCCAAGACTGGGGGGCAGGACTTAAGCATCGACCATTGACTGAAGCGATGCGACGTAAAAATTCAACTCACTTCCCGGTCGCAAACCATGTCCACAGTATCCGAACTTGGAGAACAAAAACAAACTTTATTCGGAAGCTAAAACTTCACAAGTGCACTTCAAACATTGAAACACTTAGGCAAAAACACAATGACAGAAAAGAATTCAAAAAAGAGAAGTTTCATTTCTATTGTTTGTAAAAAGAGTTCGTATACAAGTTTGTTCCAAAAAAAATTCCTACTAGCAGGGGCCGAACCCGCATCTATACACGGCCAACAAAATGAAAGTCAGAATTACGCCAAGGAAGCATGCCTAATCTTTCGTCTTCCGCGACTTCCTTTTCGGTGCAGGCCCACTGGAGCCGCCACTATTCTTCCTCTTTGATCCCTTGCCTTTCGGTGGCTGGTCTCCAGGTGGGAGCATGATCTTAACATCCTCCTCCGAACTCATATGAATAGGAATGCTTCCTGCGGGCGGAGTCAGAGGAACATGATCAAGTGCAGAAGGTGGAATGGGCACGCTAGTGATGAAAACGGTGCCACCAGGAGATATCATTCTAAGCGGAGCTGGTCCCGGTGCTGCCATTCCACCTCCAGAACTGCCACCATGAGCCGCTGCCGCCATTTCAACGTTGATTTGGGCGAACATCTCCTCTTCAGTAACTGCTCGAGCCCCGCTGGAAGCCTCAGTAGTCGGCATTGAAGAACTTGTAGCAGGAGAGCCTCCGCCCATGACAAATGGCAAGTCAGCTAAAGGATTGCCATGACGGCGAAAGAGTTCTTCCATCAGCTGCTCATCAAATACAATTGTGCTTCCCTGCACATCATCATGTGGGGCAGCTGTAGTTACGGTGATCCCTTCGGTCACGATAGCCTCCTGCGTCTGATAAGATTCTTGAGTAGCAGGAGGCATGGCCGGTGCAGCATCGATCACTGGACAAAAATAAGAGAACTGTCAGAATTTAATTCAGATAAAGATTCCGACTTAAAGCAGATATGCAGAATGTTCAGAGTACCTTCCTTAGTTTGACTCATAGGTGGAAGAGCGGCTTCAGTAACTTGCTCTGTAGCCGAAGACATCTGCGGCTGATCCGGATTGTAGGCTGGAATAGTTTGGGGATCGACCGCGGACGGGGATTCGGGCTGGGTTTACACTGGAACTTCAAGACTCGTCTCATTATGGTCAACCTTTGAACCCTCTCCTACCTCAAAGTGCTGGGCGCAAAGTCTTTCCTTCTCATGCAGAATCATTGAATCGTGAAGAATTTTCCTTTCATCTTCATTCAGAATGCGATTCTTGAGTTCAAATTCATCCACAGACTCACCCAGATGCGTCTCCTTCTCTTCCTCAACGAGCCGACCCCAAGTGTTGTAAAGATGCGTCGGATAATCATCGAGCCAGGCTAGACCCCTGTGCCTCAGCACGTTAGCGTTGTAAACAACGAGAAGGTCTTCGATGTCAGCCTTTAGCCTGGACTGGGCTGACTTCACTTTCTCCTCGACCTCAGTCTCCACCTTGTGGACTTTAGCCACAGCTGCATCCCACTCACCCCTAAGCAGAATAGTTTGTTCGCACGCCTCCTGGGCTGCGTTGTTTGCATCATCCCTTTCCTTGGCCATGTCGAAAAATTTATCCTTGAGCTCGTTAAGTTCCTTGACCGCCGCATCCCGCTCGGCGGTGACTGTAGTATTCCGATGGCCCATCTCCTCCACCAAGGCAACATGAGTCTGCCTCAACCTCTCCATGGCCACATTCGCTTCATCAGCTTTTTTGGTGGCCTCGATTTCAGATTTCCGAGAAGACTCGGCCTCAGCAGTCAGCACTTGAATGATCCGATCCCTTTGAGCAAGTTCGGTCTCCATTTTCTCAAGCGCTTTGGCTCGCTCAAAGGCCACCTTAGAAGCTTTCTCTGCAGCCTTTACCCACTCTCTGTACTTAGTGTAGATGTCATGCACGTAATCATGCATCGTGCCTTCTACCCCTGATGGAATTCTTTTTAAGTATGGTGGGAATACATAGCCATCGAAGCAAATGTTCGGAAAATCCTTCCTCATCTGAGCCAATTTAAGGGCCCCTTCTCCTATGTGCTTAGTTGGGACCTGCTCTGTAATTATGGAGGTCGTGGTCTCGACTCTCTGAAGATGAGTCTCAGATCTAGAAGTATGAGAAGATGGCCTGTGACGAGGAGGCTCTGGCAGGTGTGGAACAAAAACAGGAGGTGGGGATGGAAGTCTAAGAGGAGGAGAGCGTGATCTAGACCGATGTCTGTATTCTCTGTCCCTATCACGCCCATACCTATCTTGGTTAGAGTACTCGCGATCGCGATCTCTGTCTGAGTCCCTCCTGTAGGAATCATAATAAGAAGAAGCCTTTCGGGCCGAGCGAAGATTCCCAAGCATCGATCCTTTCCCAAACATAGTACCTGAAAATGAGAAGCGAAGGAAGAATTAGTGATTTCTTAAGTTGGACGATTTACAGTTATGAATCATGTAGTGCAGTGAAGTGTATGCATGTGCAACCCCCCAACCAACCGGAAATGCCGGTCGCACTCATAGCAAGTGACCCGCTCAGTTCAAGAGCATTATCAAGCTCCTCCATCCTAGCGTCGTGTTGAGACGACACATAATCCGGAATCAGAATATCAGCAAGCCCTTCAAAAGGATTCTCTACTTGCGGGGGAAGAGCCTCCGAAATTCTAATCCCAGGGACGGGCAAGGACACAACCACGGATTTAAATCTCTCGGATTTAGAACGCTTGTGAGCAACAGCCTTGCCTTTTCTCTTTCCTCCTGAATCCTGGACATCGGGAGAAGGCCCAGCCGAGAGCTCGGTATCGGTAGGCGTTCTCTCCGGATCAACTTCTTCGGTTATCATGACTGCGGGCGCTTTACGCTTCACCCGTTTCTTCGAGACCACTTTAAGTGTCCCTTCCAGCCGTATGCTCTGCCTCCGTTCAATCAGCCCGACATTCCTCAAGTTTCTGTCGGTCAGAACCAAGTTGATATGCCTCTCTTCGCCCGGAACCGCTTGAAGGATCCGAACTAGCTCTCTGAAGTATGCACCGTCAGGTCGAGAAATTGCGGCTGTAAAAGGAAGAGAAGTATGTCAGTTCTGAAGTAAGTTATTATTATCTTGATAATTCAAGAGAAAACGCTTACGTCTATCCAACCACCGCCTAGCAAATCCAGGGGGCACCGAACGTAGAACCATTCGTTCTTGAAGTAACTTAGCCTTCCCCAGGAGCCCATTACAATGTGGCAGTTCCTGACCGCTTCCAAGAAAGTGAAAGAAGGGCTGTCTCCATGGCTCTTAACGTTAAATAAATATCTGATCTCGATCGGCTTTGGTGGTCGAAAGAGAATCTCCATAAACAGAATGAAGGTGCTGTTCAACAAAGCATATCCGTTGGGGTGCATCTGGGATGGAGCTATTCCAAGGAATGATAACATCTCCCTTATATATTGGTTGAAAGGAGGAAGTGTTCCCGTCGTACAAGCATGACAGTTGAAAGCAGTAAACCCCTCCGGGGGATTATGTGGCCTGTCATTTGGCCCAGGCAGTAACATGTCGTCAAGCGACAAACCGTGCCTTAAACAAATCCGTCCTAGCATATCCTCGGAGATACCAGACGGCACAGAATCTTGTGGACGACAAATGAACCGGGCACCTGGACGCTCGTCCGGAGCTGGGTCTATAACTTCGGCTTCAATAACCGGTATTTCGATGGTTGAAGGAATTGAACTCGGGAGTTCTTGCTGCTACGAACTTGAGGGTTCCATGACTAGCTAGCTTATGAAAAATCATTGTTAAACAGACAATAACGCTCGTGCATCCCCCAGTGTAAAGTGTGTGAGTGTGTTGTGCAGTGCAGTACTATATATCACTTGAGAAGATCTACAGGATTGAAGAAAACATGAAAACGACGAGACTTCGGAATTCAGTCGGAAGGACCGTCATCGCTGACTGTCACAACCGTGCCATCCAGTTATTAGCTATCTGTCCAAGTTAAAGTTTGTTATCATTTTGATAAGTTCCAGTTTCGTCGACGAGCTTCGATAGGCAATCAAATATGCGGTGAAACGATTAAGTCCAGTTATGCAAGTTTGAAGCTCGTCGGAGTCAGTTGTTCAAATGTGCAAGGAATTACAAATTTTTTAATGTTCAATTCATATCGCTCACAAAAACCTTATTCGCATCGATAGATCATGGTCATCTGCGTACGAGTTCGACTCGGTCAAAAGGCTAGCGTGCAAGTTCGGCTTGGTCAAAAGGCTGGGGATTTCGAATCGATCGGAGCGCAGCACTTTCGTATCGATCAACTAGGCCGCTTTCGTATCGGTCCCCTGGCGCGTAATTCGACTTGATCAAAAAAGCCCTGGGTTTCGAATCCATCTGACGCAACCCCTTCATATCGATCAACACGCTCAAGACAATCGCATCGATCATCTCGACTCGATGCAACAACATCGCCATCGATCGATACGAAGGCCTCCATCTCATCATCTCGAAACCCTCCAGATCGACACGAAAACGAGGACCAAGTTATCTTCCTCAACGCTCCTTCTTCCCCAGATCGATTCAAACTCCATTCTGTCCTTCCTCGACCTCGCATGTTATCTCCTTCCTTGAGCAATGTTCGACACAAATTCAAATGGAATGGCATGAGAATTTGGACCTCTTCGTGCTACGACTGGATTCGTTCAATTGATTACCTGATTTCAATAGATGGTTGAAGGAATTAAAGGTTTCTGAATCGATTCGAAGGCACAAGTTTTTCTTTCTCTTGAGAGGCTCTGGAGCAATACGAAAGCAAGGCAGGAAAAAAAGGTAAAAAGTGAAAAGTGGCTAAGTCCACAGTATTTATATGGACACAAAAGCAAAGGGAATAAACGACTCACATCCCGGTGGATTCGACCAGTTACAAGTCATCACCACGGATCGAGTCGAATAAGCTATTCGAATCCACCAACATGATCTGTTATCGATACGAAGTTGCCAACGAGGGTTTTTCAGTCTTCACCGTATCCATCGATACGAAACCCTTCTTCGTATCGCTCGCTTTCGACTCCATCTCCAGTGCAGCAATACGAGCAATCAGTTCGACTCCATCGATACGAAACCACAGTTCGTATCGATCACCTTCGACTCCGTCTCCTATGCAGTTCGTATCCATCGAGCCCCACATCCATCGATTCAAAATGCTCATTTCACATTCATAAATTCAATGAAAATCGTCTTCAATGTTTCAACCCTTCACATCGAATCAAGAAAGGATCGTTACGAAGAAACATTCAAAAACAACCATCGAGCGTTGTTACAACGAATTTCACGTCGGTTCAGGAGACGATCGATACAGAATTCAATATAAAATAAACTGACAACGACTCGTGAACATACAAACATCAACGAGAGTCAGATTAACATATATGCATGTATGTCGGACTAATATTCAATATTCCAGATTTACAGGAGTGGGGAACCCATCTGACAACGATTACAACAACAAACAGCTAATCACTAGCATACAACAATCAGTTGCAACAATACGGGGTACAGTGACAGTCAACAGTTTACATTATCGAGAAAATCAGTCGAAGATCACAGCTTTCATTGAAAAGACAATAACTATTCAGAATAAAGATTGCAGCATTTCAAAGCACATCATGTTTCCACAAGACGTACTTTGGGGGGCAAATGTTATAGCGCCTTTTGGCAAGGCCGTGACACTAAGGAATTGACTAGTAAACCAATGACGGTCCATCCCAGAGATCGGTTATACACAGGCAAGCTATGGATATCGACGGATTTTGTCCGAGTCTGGATCAAGCTTAAATTAATGTAGCACGACAAGCTAAGCTATGAGAGTCAACGTTCCAAATTTCAAGTCAATCCGAGTTCGTATGCTCAAGGTACGATCGATGCAAAATTGGGTGAAAACCAACCTCTGTTCGACTCGCTCCACCTCGACTCCATCCCAGAACCGCTGTTCGACTTGCTCCACTTCGACTCCATCACAGAACCACTGTTCGACTCGCTCCACTTCGACTCCATCTCAAAACCTCTGTTCGACTCGATCCGCATCCTTCAGAAAACAACAGTTCGACTCGATCATGTTGCCGTATTCGAATCAATCGACCAGAGTTGAGTTCCATCGATACGAACAGAACCCCACTAAAAATGCGTGCAACCCACTTTCTATCGATACGAAAAGAGGACGTTTCCATTGATACGAACAAGGCAAGGTCCAAGAATGACTCGATCAAAACGGCATCAAAGGCGAAGTGATCCAGAGGTTCAAATGCCATGTCATCGAGTCAAACAGAACCGAGTCGAATAAGAGCGAGTCAAATAAGAGCGAGTCGAACGGAACAGCCAACGAAAGATCCCAATTCGTGTCGATCATATCTCCTAAACTACAAGTCAAAATGCTATGAAATTTCCATAGAAGACTACGAGCATGCTAAAGAATTTCCACGCCAAATTTTGACTCCATCGGATGCGATCTTGATCGATACGAAATCCGTTCGTATGGGTCACGGATCGGACCGAAACTTTTGAAGAGATAAAGTGAAGAAATTAAATGAAAAAAGAGGAATTATCTAACAAAAACTCCAAATTTCATATATGACAATAATTAAAATGCAAGGAGACACAAGAATTTAGAGTGGTTCGGCGTATTGCCTACGTCCACTATGAAGTAGTTTGTTTTATTGATCTTTCTTTGATGTTTACAATTGATTTCAGCAAGTTACAACGATTAACAATGATTTGCAGCAGTGAAATTCGTTCGTAGCAGCAGTAATGGAGTTTAGATCTGGATCCGGCAGAGTCTGGGCATTGGAGATCTCAAAGAAGAAGAAGAACCCCTTTTCTGTTGGCTTTGGGGGTCTATTTATAGGTGTAGGAGGCTGATATTTCACTCAGATCTCGGGAGACCCTCTCTGGCACGTGACTAGGCCCGCGCGACCAAGCCCACGAAGTTTCGGTCCGATCCGTGATCGATACGAACGGATTTCGTATCGATCAAGATCGCATCCGATGGAGCCGAAATTTGGCGTGGACATTCTTTAGCATGCATGTAGACTTCTATGAAAATTTCATAGCATTTGGACTTGTAGTTTAGGAGATATGATTGACACGAATTGGGATCTTCCATTGGCTGTTCCGTTCGACTCGCTCTTATTCGACTCGGTTCCGTTTGACTCGATGACGTGGCGTTTGAACCTTTGGATTACTCCGCCTTTGATGCCGTTTTGATCGAGTCGTTATTGGACCTTGCCTTGTTCGTATCGATGGAAACGTCCTCTTTTTGTATCGATAGAAAGTGGGTTGCACGCATTGTTAGTGGGGTTCTGTTCGTATCGATGGAACTCAACTCCGGTCGATTGATTCGAACACGGCAACACGATCGAGTCGAATGGTTGTTTTCTGAAGGATGCGGATCGAGTCGAACAGAGGTTCTGAGATGGAGTCGAAGTGGAATGAGTCGAACAGTGGTTCTGTGATGGAGTCGAAGTGGAGCGAGTCGAACAATGGTTCTGGGATGGAGTCGAGATGGAGCGAGTCAAACAGAGGTTGGTTTTCACCCAATTTTGCATCGATCGTAACTTGAGCATACGAACTCGGATTGACTTGAAATTTGGAACGTTGACTCTCATAGCTTAGCTTGTCGTGCTATATTAATTTAAGCTCGATCCGAACTCGGAAAAAATTCGTCGATATCCATAGTGAATTCTCTCGACAAAATTCGTCAATTTAAGCTTGCCTGTGTATAACCGATCTCTGGGATGGACCGTCATTGGTTTACTAGTCAATTCCTTAGTGTCACGGCCTTGCCAAAAGGCGGGATAACAGTTCATTTATGTTGTTATATGTTTGAATGTATATTTATGCATTCCTAATGAACATTTAGTTGAAATGTTAATATGTCTAATTAATAAATATATATAATGCAATTAAATAAAATATGATTTTATTTAAAACTAGATTGGATCTAGTATAACCCTTTTAGCCATCATAGGCCCAATAGGTCCAAAATAGGATAAAATTGAAATCTACAGATTTCACCGGTTCTGAATGACCTAGTACCAATATTGGAATCAAAGCCAAATAGACTAGATGGTTTAAATTAATCATATTATGGCCAACTAATTAAGCTTACCCATTTAATAGAGTGTCTACAAAAGTTTTGTTTAGGCTAAGCTTGGGTAATCAAGTATCATGCCCTACCTTGCTACTAGTTGGCCCAAAAGGTGAAATGAGCCCAAAAGTTATTCCTAATGGAAAAGGCCTAATTTGAATTTGTGTCTTTAGCTAATTTTCAGAAGCGTTTTGAAATTATAGTAAAATTTTAAATTTAAAGTTAAATTAAAATAATAAAGATGTTATAAATGTTATAATATTATTTCAAAATTGTTTTGAAAACATATGATTGAATTTTGAATTAATTAATTATTATTAGATTAATAAATTAAATAAATTAATTAAATAGTTAATTAATTAAATCATATATAACATATATAATGATATATGTTATATTATTCTAATTTTTTTAGGTAATTTAAGTATATATAAAATTTTTGAAATTAAAATAATATGTAAAAATTATTTAATTAAATAAATAAATTAATGTAAATTAATAAATAATATAACACTCATGTAAAAAGATATATGCATATAACTATAAGTGTTGTAATATTCATACTCAATACAAAATTTTAATTGAATAATATAGAATTAATTAAAATATATACATATATTGATATGTACACATAAACAAACTATAAACGTTAACTATCTTGAGTTGTTTAAGATGAGTAATGTAAAAGTTTAGAAATGTTCTATAAATTAAATTAAATATGATTAATTAATAATATTTAAATTAATTAAATAAGATTTAGTTAGTAATATACGTAAGAATACTATATAAGTTAATAACTAAATTATGAAAGGTTATAAGTAAATTAAATTTGTATAATATGAACGTATAATGTTGGTGAAACCAAGAAAAAACCCAAATTAGATTTAAAGGGTAAATACATATCTATGGTATGTATATCGTGATTTCTTATGTGTTCGACACTTATATCACGAGGTATTTCAAGAGAATTACATTATTCCTTAAATTGATATCACTCAATTAAATATATTAAAGATTATGAATTTCTAATATAAAGTTATCCTCTACCATCTATATATCAATAGATTACTTGCATACTCCTTAGTTGTTGATATTCCTTAAGCCAAAGACGTTACATGTAATACTATTAATGTATTGAATAAAGGAGATAAGATATATGTACGTGTTTGTTGATTTTTATCAAGGTACGTACATTTATACTTAGGCCGTCGTGAAATGGAGGGTACGCGTGACTTTTGATTTGTTGGTATTCCTTCAGATCGAGATGAGATTACGACAAGGACTATGGGATAAGAGTTGAATATGATACAACCGATAAGGTGTTTTCCATCCCATGCAGACCAATGATTTGTTGGTATTCCTCAAGTTCAAAATTCCAAGGCATGCGAGTCCTAACACTCACTAGAGAAATCAAAATTATTGTATATTTCTCTTAGGGTTTGCGAAGCATAAAAAGTCTAGCGGGAGTCATATTAGAAAAATGAAATGGTAACATTTAACCATTCAAATATTTTAAGAACATTTACTTCATAAAGTTAAAATAATATACATCAATAAATTAATGCAACTAATATAACTGATAAAATGTGTATCGGTTGAAATATACAATTGAACCGAATTAAGTTTGGCAGAAAATATAGAATATATTCACTTTTAAATCCTTTGGCATGTTTTCACTTCAAAACCCATGCAAGTGCCAATTTACAGAACCACTAAACATTCATCTCTTAATTGCTATGAGATAAATATTGGAATAACGTATTTGTTGCATTACCTAAATAACAAAGAAGTATCTATAATTTGTAGTTAATTTTGGATTTAAGGACAAAGCCCCCGTTTAGTAGGAGTGACATAAGAGTTAGTGAACTCTTCAAATTGATACATAAATATGTATGTATTTGAAGTCAAGTAATACCAAAACAATTTATCATACTTCGCTTAGTTCATAGATGAATTTACATAAAATGAACATGTGTATTTGATACACAAGTATTATATTTATGATAAGTTCACCAAATATAAAACAAAAATATGAAATGTAACGTACAAAAGAAATAAAAAATCCGATTTGATCAAATAGCGAATATATAGAAAAAAGGTTCCAAAAATACATAAAAGTGAACAAGATTCAATCTCAAAAATCACCCCTCCATGTGATGCATAATAATGTATTGGTAAGTTGTAATCGGAATTTGTTAGACAAAGTACAATCGATGGTGAGTGAAGTTGGGTTAACTTATTTATATAAGGTCGTGTACTTAAGAGTAAGTACATATGGTTAAAATTAGTTTCATCTAAGACATAGTTTACAAGATTATACAAAATAAAGGTTTATAAAAAACCCCTACATATCCTAGATCAAGTATTTGACATGTTATGTGAGTCAATAAGCTGCATGTAATACTTTCTTGTAAGGGATCTTGTATGGACAACCCCAAAGGAGTTTGGGACTGATCAATATTGATCGATTAATTCATGTTATGACCATAAGTATTGTAAATTAAAACGATTATATATATATATATATATTATTGGATTAGCTTGGATTATATATACATACGTAAATTCATGTTATCAATATTGATCGATTAATTCATGTTATGACCATAAGTATCGTAAATTCATGTTATGACCATAAGTATCGTAAATTAAAACAATTATATATATATGTAAGGGATCTTTTATTATATATATATATGTAATACTTGCTTGTAAGGGATCTTATATTATATATACACGTGTATCGTATACATACATACATAGATATACATATATACGTATATACATATGTATGTGTGTGTATAGATTTAGGGGTATGCCCTAGGGGCAATTATGTAATTTGTTACATATATCTAATTTGTTGACCAATCCCGTTCGAAATAAAGGTGTTTTCTTTGATATAATGTGGTTATATCAATTCATTAATTTAATTAAAAGTATATTTAATAGAAAATCCATAAATGGTAAGTTTTGTAGTAGTAGTTACAAAGGGTTGTAACCCTGAGTAATTTACCACAATAAAATTAAATATACCATTTTAAATGTTCCTAGTCAAGATGCATCGAGACTGGATATCAATATATCCGTTGAGATTAGAGTACGTAACGCTCTCCAAATGTTGTGTAGTGTATTACTTATGGCTGCTGGGGGCATTTAGAGATTATGTACTGATATTTTTTGGATAATTATGGAATGGATCACTCGATAGTTTTCTATTGGTTAATATAACTAAGGTCCAACAGAAAATATCGATGTGACTGATTTACATAGTTCTCTCTACTTGAGAATATTTTGGACCTTCAATATGAAAGCTCCGCTTTGATTATAGTTAAATCATGGAATGGCGTCCATCGAGTAACTATAATTGGGTTGATTGGAAGTATTGGAAGTGAAGCACTATTCAAGAGAGGATTCGTCTTCTCGGTTATATAGGGTTAGTATCACGGTCAACTCAAGTCAAGTCAAAGTTTCTAGCCTGAGCATTTTGATTAATAATAATAATAATTATTGAACTAAGGACTTTATGTTCAGACTATAGAGTTGAATGTGGACAATATTGGAATTTTGACCATTATCAAATTTCAGACTATAGTTTTGATGAAGAGAATTGGTGTAAATAACTGTCGCAATGGGGTAATGCTTATTAAACTAAAATTGGATTTTACCGAAACCAAATAAGTGATAAATTTGACCATAATGTCACACCACTTGCTAAGTGACGTATGAACGTTAACATTCGAATAGCTCGATGTTAACCGATGATCAAATTTGCACCCAAAAGTCACACAACCCAAATGATGAATATTCTTTAGACGGAATGATTTAATTAGTTTATAATTGTTATAAATTAATTAAATTAAATAATATTTATGAAATATTAATTATGAAATTTGAATATGATTTGAGAAAAAAATATTGTGTATATATATTTATAATAGTTATAAATATGTCAATCAATATGAGATATTGATAAGAAATTAAATTAGATTTAATTACCATTATTTGGGGTTAATAGGGTATTAATCCATAGACTTAGAAGAGATTTTTGGCTGCAATTATATGATAGAGATGGCAAAAAATGGAGGCAATTAGGGCTTAAAATAGATGGAGGAAATTAGGAAAGAAAAAGGAAATATATGATCATCTTTTCTCCCTCTCAAACATTATAAAAGGCCTCTCTAACCCTAACCTAAATGAAAGATTTTGAGCCACCTTGATCTTATAAATTATGGCTGCTATTGCTACCGAAACAAAGCTCCATTTATCCCCAAAATTCTCACACCAAATTCAAGTTAAAACAAAACTATTCGATAGTGGAAGGTCGTTGGTTCCACACTAGCAATCTGACGGATCAAGGAACAATTGGAGAAAGAAAATTCACTATTTCAATGTGGACTTGAGGGCATCTATAGTAGGTAACATTTATTTACATGGATATTAAATAGATTATCATGTTTAATAATCTGTAAATCATATATGCCTGTAGATATTTACATATCATTGTTACTGCATTAGTTTGGTGATATTTTTATATATAATATTGTTGTCACAATGAAGATTGTTTATGTGCATAAAATTTAATGTTTATATTCATAATTTTATTTGTAATCTAATATTATTAATTGGAAATAATTTTGGTTTAATTTTATATTAGTTTATATTCATAAAAATATTAATTTGTGTATAGTGCTCATGTACAATTTGTATTAAAGCATATATGTTTATATCTACTATATAAAATTGATACAAAAATTTTCTTATACATGTTTATGTTTATTATGAATTATAAGTACCAAAAATAATTTTTTATATTATTAATATATATTTATTATCAATATTTATTAAATATTTGATTTAATAAATTTGTATAAAATAAAAAGTTTTTCTAAGCTTCAATTTTATAATTTTTAAAATTAGTTCCTAATGTTTGATGCTCATAGAAATTTTTTTAAGAATTTTTCAACTTTATTTATATTTTTAAAAATTATTTTAACTTCGGCCCCACATTAATTAATTAACTAAAAATATTATTTAAATTCCAAAAAATCCAAAAAAATCTTGTGACGCCTAAAATATGACCTTAGATTTTCTACAAATTTAAAATTTTAAGATTTGTTAAACAATTATTTTATATTAATTAATTAAGGGCCGAAAGTGATTATTAATTCATGATATATGTATAATAAAATATTAAAATCATATTAACTTTGAATCTGAGATATTTTCAAACTGGGAAGTTTAAAAAATATATTTTATTTATATATATTTTAATATTTATACTGATATTTATATTTATATTAATGTATATATATTATAAATTAATTTATTATTAATTATTTTACGGACTAGCTATGCATATATATATATATACACACATATAAAATTAAATAAATATTTTATTTTAATTCATTTTAAAAATACTATTTTAATACATACATATATACATACATATATTGTAACATCCCGCCATTTCGGACCATTCAAATCGACAATAAAACCACACATGTCTGACTTGAATAATTCAAAACAACAGATTGTTAATAAAATTTTGGGGCAAATAAAATCAATCACAGAATCACAGGCACAGAATATCAGAATAACTTCGCAGCGGAATAAATAAACATAGGAGTTCATGAAGCTTCTAAATACAAAGTCTCAAAACCAATACGTAATACGAAGTCTGGAAACAAATATACTTGTAAAGTTAGATACATAAGTTGCTACTTCAAAAGCAAAAGTGGCGTGGAAATAACAAGAATAAAATATCAAGTAGACGAATGAATCTTCAGCGGATCTCTAGCTTCGAAAGAGAATGAAACCAAAGCTGTGGAACTCAGGCCGACCCGAGCGTGAAGCAAAACACAAAACACTCGAGTCAGGACATACATACTTATAAAATGTAAATCAACTCAAGTGAACTGTAAAGGAATGCATCAGTAACTTAAAGGATGCTTGGGATCGCCCATCCTCTAAGGATCCGTTAAACTATCTACTATGTAGTAATATACGCTATTAGAATAATGTCTAAAGTAAAGTAAACTATTAAAATAGCGTTAAGGAGTTACCCATATCCCCCATAACACATTATTAGGTATGCCAATAGTCTATACAGTACCGTAACTCCCCGTAAACTGGAGCCGCCAGAGGATACCACATAGGTACGACAAAAAACAAACTCGTAGAAGTCGCGCTAGGGTAGGTGACACGGCACAACTAGGCAATGCCAGGATAGATATACCAATTACACTTCCGGGCTGTTGGTAACGCATAGCCGCAACTACCGCCCAACTCGATCCACACTCCCGAATCAAAGGTGCGCACCAAATCAATCACAAAGTAATAGAATGGCTAATGATGAAGTGTGTCCGATTAGAGGAGCTACCTCCTTGGCCCGTCAATTGCTCATGTTTTATCCACCTTATGCTAACTCATGGGAGTTAGGTCCACGTAAATATACCTTTAGGATCGTCGCCACCATCCTACTTCATTCTGGAATCTCCACCGCGTACACAGTTGTTAAAGTGGTTTTCGGTATCGATAGAGAGTATGCCCATATCTGATCCCGGTCTCTTAAACAACCAAACGTTATTATAACCCGTGGTTATATAAATTTCAAATGGTTTATATTTCATATCAAACATATTCCTTTCAAAACCATATAGATTCCATATCATTATTCTTTTGAAATAATATTCATTTTCCCAAAGTAGTAATACTTCCAAATTCATTTAATTATAACCCTTTTTAAACATAAAAGTTTAGAGATCATAGCACTTTAAGAATGTAACTTTTAGAACCATACATGTAACCTTTAAGAAAATTGTAGCATTCAGAAATTGTCACCTTTAAGAAAACGCAGCAGTACAGAAGTGCTACTGTAAGAATTCGCAGCAGTGCAGAACTGTTACGGTAAGAATTCGCAGCAGTGCAGAAGTGTAACTGTAAGAATCGACAGTAGTGCAGAATTGTTTCAGTAAGAAACTGCAGCAGTTTTGAATTGCTACCGTAAGAAATCGCATCAGTTTTGAATTGTTACTGTAATACTTCCTACTACAATAGTCTATAAAATCAAATAGTATATATATTTACAGGTTTTATCAAAATCATTCTATTCTTCCTATTATATTACTCAAATTTAAGCTATTTAGTCATTTAAAGAAATCACACCTTGATTTAATAACTTTGTTACTAAAACATCAAATTTTAAAGCATAAATCATTATACCAAGTTAAAAGTATTTTTACTTACCTTTTTATTTCTTTTCAGTAAATGACATTTATCATTTTTATTTCCCAAATCATACCATTTTCATTTGTTAGAACTTACATGTCAAATGTACGTTTTAACTTACATTTCTTTTCACAAAACATTTATTTTAATCACTATTACATGAATTAAAACTTACAATTTATAGGTTTGAATAAAATACTATTATTAAGTCAAATCGGCTTATAAAATTTCAATTAACCTTCATACTGTAAATTAGATTCCAAAATTTACATTTCCAACTATTTATTTCTTATAAAATTTTAACACATGTAAACAAATTCACAGAAATTATTACAATAAATTTTAGTTGAGATTCATATATAAAAATCCAAATATACTTAATAATTTTTAGAAAAATCATTTTAAATCAACAACGGAGTCTGTATAAAATTCTCTACCCTAGGGTCAAGTAAATACGGACATATATCATTTCAATCCGCAATTTATAAATTTTCCGGGTTTTATATCATTTCAAACCCGCAATCCCAAGTCAAATAAAATTGCTCAAGCCTATCATTTCAGCCCATAACAATTTTTCCTTACTCTAAAGATCGTACGGGTATGATCATTTCAACCTATAGTGAAGGAACTTGCAGTGTGATTCTAGAATATTAAATAAACATAAAAATATTCAACATATCATGACATATGATCAAACAGACATAATATGATATGAAATAACAAAATAAAATCATATGAATGACATAATATAAACATATGAAATAACATGATATAAACATATGAAGTAATATGATATAAACATATGAAATAACATGATATAACACATGAAATAACATGATAAAATCATAGGTGAAATGTCAAACTTGCATATACATATCCTCACAATTCAATTGTCATCTAGGTACGTATGTCAAGTGTGATTTCTCACCTTTCTTTGGTTAGAAAAATGATTCAAAGCGCAACACAAAAATCAACAAACTACGGACCAGCTTGAGTGAGAGGAGAATCCAAATCCGACGCTTGAAAAATAAAATAAATTCCATACGTAAACAAAATAATTTTACATAGAAAAATAAAATAGAAAAATATATATTTGCAAAATACATAAGAGGGCTTGTCTAGGGTTTGCATAGGCTTGGTCTAAAGGTGGTTTTGGTTTGGTCTAGGCTAGGTTTGGATTAGGTGGGTTCGGCCATAGCTAGGTTTTGGGTTAGGCTAGGGTTTTGGTTTGGTGTGTTCAGCCTTAGGCTAGGGTTTGGTGATGGAGGCTCGGCCTAGGGGTTTTTGTGATGGAGGAGATGGTCACGGCCAAGGCAAGGCAAGGGGAATGGGTTGTGGAGGTTCGGCCATGGTGTTTTTGGTTAGAGGAGAAGAGGTAGAGGCCGAAAGTTGTGAAGAAAAAGAAGGGAAAAGGAAGAGGAGAAAGGGGTTTTGGTTGGAGTTTGGTGATTGGGGAAGGTGGAGATAGGTGTGGCCGAAATTTATGGAGAGGAGGAGGAGGAAAATTGGAGAGGAAGAGGGGAAGTAATTTAGGGTTTTGGAGAAGGAAGATGAAGGAGAAGAAGACTTACACTTTTCTGTGGAGGCACAAATGAATGGATGTGGAGGCTAGCAAAAACCCTAGGAGATTATATATAGGCTACTCATCTAACAAAGGGTTTTCTAGCCCAAATGGTCTAAGCCCAAACAAATCACAATAAAAATAAAATAGAAGTTGTAGGGAAAATAACTATGTGTAATACGCCAAAAGTTGCAAAATTTCAGAAGTAAACATCAAAATTTAACAAAACGAAAAACTGGGAAAATGTTAAAATTAAATTCATCTTCAGAAAAAAAAAGTTAAAATTTTAAACTTTTAAAAATTTTCACAGAAAGTTAAACTTTGACCAATGTTGACTCAAAATTATCCTTTAAATTTTCCAAGTTTATCAAATTTAAAATAGTTAAATTCAAAGTTTCAAATAAATCTCATTTAAAATATTTTCTAAATTTGTGGGTCGTTACACTCTCCCCCACTCAAAACTTTTCGTCATCGAAAAGGAATGAGACACAGAAAACAAAGAAGGATAAGGTAGGATAATGAATAATACTTGAAACAAACAATTCCGGATTCGAAGCACGAATGCTCTCTTTCGTTTCCCAAGTAAAATCCCGATCATCAGTGCTCCATTGCACTTTGACTAGGTTGAATGATTTTCTTCGAAGTTGCTTCATACCTCTATCGATAATACGAAGTGGCTTCCTCTCGACAGTAAGGTTTGTCTCAATATCCAAACTCTTGAGAGCAGAAGGCTTAATAATCAAGGATGGGTCATGGAGATACCGACAAAGATGCGAGACATGGAACACATTATGCACTCCAAAAAATTTCTCAGGCAATTTCAAACGATAAGCTAAGGAACCAACTCTCTCTAAGATGCGAAAAGGACCAATAAACCTAGGAGTGAGCTTCCCTCTCTGACCAAAACGAATCACATTCCTTAATGGAGAGACCTTAAGGAAAACTTGATTACCAACAGAAAACTCCAAACTCCTCTTACGCCTGTCAGCATACTTCTTCTGTCTATCCTAAGCAATCCTCATCTTCCTCCTAATCTCCTCAACCTTCTCAGAAGCCTCTAGAATCATATCCGGACCAAGAACCAAACGATTACCAGATTCAATCCAGCAAGATGGAGATTTGCAAGGTCGTCCATACAGAGCAGCAAATGGAGCCATTTCGATACTAGACTGAATTCAAAAGATGGAATAAGATAGAAAAATATTTAAGACAACCTTAAACAGATATTCGAGATTATACCTGATAACTATTGTTATAGGTGAACTCAACGAGATGGAGATGATCTTCCCAAGATCCTCCATAGTCAAGGACACAAGCACGAAGAAGATCTTCTAAAACCTGATTCACTCTTTCCGTTTGACCGTTGGTCTACGGATGGTAAGCAGTGCTCAGATTCAGACGAGTACCTAAAGATTTCTGAAAAGCTTTCCAAAACTGACCGGTAAAGATGGTATCTCTATCACAAACAATACTAACAGGAACACCATGAAGACGAACAATCTCTCTCATATAAATCTCAGCTAAACTAGAAGCAGAGCGGTTAGATCTAACCAGAATGAAATGAGCTGACTTGGTCAATCTATCCACAATCACCCAAATACTTTCATTACATCTCCTAGTCCTCGATAATCCATCAATTAAATCCATAGAAACCTATTCCTATTTCCAATTGGGGACTTCAAAAGGTTGCAATAATCCAGTGGTTTTCTGATGATCAGCCTTAGCCTGCTGACAAGTAGCACACCTACTAACAAAATGAGAGATATCATGCCTCATACCCTTTCATCAATACAGCTTTTTCATATCATGGTACATCTTCGTCACACCTGGATGAATAGAAAGTCTGGACCGATGATTTTCCCGAAGTAATTCTTGCCTCAATCCATCAACATTCGGGACACAAATCCGATTATTAATCCTTAAAATTCCTTTATCATCTATCTGAGCTCCACTTCCATCTTGGCTACTACCACCAACCCTGCTACGAACATTCTCCTTAATAAGCCTAAGCATCTCATCCTCATCTTGCTTAGCAATAATACGATCCATAAGAGGAGAAGAAACAACAAGTTGGCATAACATCGCCTTCTTCCGACTCAAAGCATCAGCTACAACATTAGCTTTCCCTGGGGTATAGTTGATGTCAAGTTCATAAGAAGCAAGGAACTCAAGCCACCTAACTTGCCTTAGATTCAAGTCCTTCTGGGTGAAAATATATTTCAAAGACTTATGATCCGTAAAGAGCTCTAACTTAGTTCCCAATAGATGATGTCTCTAAAGCTTCAAAGCAAAAACTACAGTAAGCAATTCCAAATCATGGGCTGCATAATTGGCTTCATGAGTCTTCAACTGACGACTAGCATAAGCGATAACCTTCCCATCCTGCATCAGAACGGCTCCCAAACCTTCACGAATGGCATCCGTGTATACCATTAATCCCTTATTTCCATTTGAAACGGTAAGAACTGGTGCAGAAGTAAGCTTGCGCTTTAACTCATTGAATGCAGCTTCACACTTATCATTCCATCTAAACTTAGCATTCTTACGAGTTAGAGCGGTGAGAGGTGCAGTAATCCGAGCGAAATTCTCAATGAATCTCCGATAATAACCGGCAAGGCCCAGAAAACTACGGATATCAGATGGAGTCTTAGGAGTTTCCCAATTCTAAAATAGAATAGGAAAAGAATAACAACTACAGAGAAAGAGATAGAATAATTAAATTCACAAAAAAGGAAGAGAAGATAGACCTACATTGATCGCAATGATCTTGACTGGATCAACAGAAACTCCATCACCAGAAACTATATGTCCAAGAAATCGGACTTCATCTTTCCAGAAATGGCATTTCGAGAATTTGTCTTTCAACTGATGACTACTGAGAGTCTCGAGAACAGAATTTAAATGGACTTCATGTTCTGCTTTAGACTTAGAGAAAAGAAGAATATCATCAACGAAGACTAGAACAAACTTATTAAGAACATCACGGAAAACCCGGTTCATAAGGTCGACAAAGAAGGCTGGGGTGTTAGTCAAACCAAAAGGCATAAATAACCATTCAAAGAAATCATCCTCAGAACGAAAAGCAGTTTTGGGAATACTTTCCTCAGCAATTCTGAGCTGGTGGAAACCGGTGGCAAGATCAAGCTGAGAGAATACAGTAGCTCCATAAAGCTGATCGAACATATCATTAATACGAGGCATTGGATATCTGTTTTTCATAGTGAGCTTGTTCAGCTCCTTATAATCAACACACATCCTCAGAGAACCATCAGACTTAGTGACAAAAACCACTGCTGCTTCCCATTCGGAATGACTGGGTCTGATCAAACCTTTGGAGAACAAGTCTTCCATTTGCTTCCTCAACTCAACCTTCTCGCGAGGTGCCATTCTTCTAGTAAGAAGAACTATAAGTCGAGCTCCAGGAATGAGATCAATACGGAATTCGATTTCCCGTTTAGGAGGTAAAGAAGTCACTTCACCAAACACATCGGGATAGAGTTTGACCATAGGGGTAGAATCAAGATCACTAGGGGAAGAATCAAGAGAATAGATAAAACTGCCTGCATACTCCTGAGGCGTACGACACTGAATCACCAAAGGCTTACCAAAATCATCAATAAGAGAAACAGTCTGGGTTTTACAAGAGATAACAACTTCATGCGTCTTTAGCCAATCTCCTCCAAGCAACATGTCGAAAGCATCGAAACCAAGAACATAGAAATCACCAGAAAAGCGATGGCTAGAATGGAAGGGTTTCACATTGTTACAAATCCTACTAAGGTTAGCGGGACCACCAATAGGATTAGTAACACACAAAGGTTCGGTTGCAAACTTAGGTGAAATGATATGCTCAAACTTATCACAAAGGTCTACAGAAATGAAACTATGCGAAGCTCCAGTGTCAAATAAAACACGAACAGGAAGATTAAACAAGGTAAAGGTACTCTGGAGAGTACCTTGGGTATCACTAGGGGCAGGTGGAGTAGGCGGAGCATGAGAGGAAGAAGTCATGGGAAAGACTCCAGATGTCTTGCCCTTCTGATACAAGGGACAATCCTGCTTGAAGTGGCCAGGCTGCAAACATACATAGCAGAGGTCTCGCCTAGTCACCTGAACTGGAGGAACAGCAGCTCCGGCTAAAGTGGGACAACTATTGGCATAGTGCCCTTTCTGATCACACCTAAAGCAAGTGATGGAAGAAAGATCAATAGGCTGCTTTCGGGAAGAAGAAGATCCTAAACCTGGATTCTTGAGCTAATTCTGCTTCTGACGCTAGAAATTTGACTTTCTCTTCTTAGAGTTGCTAGAAGACGGCTGAGATGAAGGTGCACGAGCAACAGATGATTCCTTAGAAGTGGGGTTCTCATATCTAATGGCCATATCCATCAATGCCGTAAATGGGTTGTGCACATAAGAAATCAGTTGATCATAAAACTTCGGGCGAGCTCCAGCTATAAACTTCTCATTCTTCTTAAGAGGGGATCAATCAAACTAGGACCAAACTTGGAAAGCTCATCAAACTTCCTCTCATACTTAGAAAATGACATATCCCCCCGCTTAAGGTCCATAAACTCCCTGTATAGCTGAGACTTCCCAGCCTCTGGCATCCACTTCGTCATAAAAGCCTCCCTAAACAAGATATCCAAACTTAAGAAAGATTCAAAAGGGATAACCTAAACAAAATTCAAAAGGACTAACTTAAGACAATACCTAAACTGATCCCAAGAAATATCTGCCTCAACAGTGTTGGCTATAATAGACTCCCATCAATCTAGTGCTGCCTCCTTCAACTGTCATGCTGCTAACTGGCGCTTCTGAGCGTCCGTGATCTCCAAACCAGCAAAAATCCTTTCCAAACCTCTCAGCCACTACTGAGCCTCAATGATGGTCTCTGATCCTAAAAACTTAGTACCACCTAACTGGGTGAACTCCTTACAAAGAGTAGTAAACCTAATGGGTGCAACTGGGGCAACACCACGACCTCTGGCATTCCTACGATTCATCCTGGAAATTCAAGAATGAATTTTAGGACAAAGATAAAGGAAAAGATAAAAGAAAAGATCCAACTAGACTGGAAATCCTAATCAAAGAATTCTATAAAACAAGGTGGATTCGAAAGGAAGGAAGAATTCTAAGAAAAGGAATTTTTAAAACAAGAAAAATTTTATATCCAAAATAATCCTTTAAAATCATTTGAAGTCATTTTAAAATCATTTTATACTTGAAAATACGTTCTCTCACAAAGAATGATTCTAAGATTGATTTTACTCATTCTAGGGTATTGCTACCCTATCTCTAATGAGTTCTTGCCCCGTAGGCTAAGGTTTGCCTAAAACCAAAGCTCTGATACCAACTATAACATCCCGCCATTTCGGACCATTCAAATCGACAATAAAACCACACATGTCAGACTTGAATAATTCAAAACAACAAATTGTTAATAAAATTTTGGGGCAAATAAAATCAATCACAGAATCACAGACAAAGAATATCAGAATAACTTCACAGCGGAATAAATAAACATAGGAGTTCATGAAGCTTCTAGATACAAAGTCTCAAAACCAATACGTAATACCAAGTCTGGAAACAAATATACTTGTAAAGTTAGATACATAAGTTGCTACTTCAAAAGCAAAAGTGGCGTGGAAATAACAGGAGTAAAATATCAAGTAGACGAATGAATCTTCAGCGGATCTCTAGCTTCGAAAGAGAATGAAACCAAAGCTGTGGAACTCAGGCTGACCCGAGCGTGAAGTAAAACACAAAACACTCGAGTCAGGACATACATACTTATAAAATGTAAATCAACTCAAGTGAACTGTAAAGGAATGCATAGTAACTTAAAGGATGCTTGGGATCGCCCATCCTCTAAGGATCCGTTAAACTATCTACTATGTAGTAATATACGCTATTAGAATAATGTCTAAAGTAAAGTAAACTATTAAAATAGCGTTAAGGCGTTACCCATATCCCCCTTAATACATTTTTAGGTATGCCAATAGTCTATACAGTACAGTAACTCCCCATAAACTGGAGCCGCCAGAGGATACCACATAGGTACGACATAAAACAAACTCGTAGAAGTCGCGCTAGGGTAGGTGAAACGACACAACTAGGCAATGCCAGGAAAGATATACCAATTACACTTCCGGACTGTTGGTAACGCATAGCCACAACTACCGCCCAACACGATCCACACTCTCGAATCAAAGGTGCGCACCAAATCAATCACAAAGTAATAGAATGGCTAATGATGAAGTGTGTCCGATTAGAGGAGCTACCTCCTTGGCCCGTCAATTGCTCATGTTTTAGCCACCTTAAGCTAACTCACGGGAGTTAGGTCCACGTAAATATACCTTTAGGATCGTCGCCACCATCCTACTTCATTTTGGAATCTCCACCGCGTACACAGTTGTTAAAGTGGTTTTCGGTATCGACAGAGAGTATGCTCATATCTGATCCCAGTCTCTTAAACAACCAAACGTTATTATAACCCGTGGTTATATAAATTTCAAATGGTTTATATTTCATATCAAACATATTCCTTTCAAAACCATATAGATTCCATATCATTATTCTTTTAAAATAATATTCATTTTCCCAAAGTAGTAATACTTCCAAATTCATTTAATTATAACCCTTTTAAACATAAAAGTTTAGAAATCGTAGCACTTTAAGAATGTAACTTTTAGAACCATACATGTAACCTTTAAGAAAATTGTAGCATTCAGAAAATGTCACCTTTAAGAAAACGCAGCAGTACAGAAGTGCTACTGTAAGAATTCGCAGCAGTGCAGAACTGTTACGATAAGAATTCGCAGCAGTGCAGAAGTTTTACTGTAAGAATCGGCAATAGTGCAGAATTGTTTCAGTAAGAAACTGCAGCAGTTTTGAATTGCTACCGTAAGAAATCGCAGCAGTTTTGAATTGTTACTGTAATACTTCCTACTACAATAGTCTATAAAATCAAATAGTATATATATTTACAGTTTTTATCAAAATCATTCTATTCTTCCTATTATATTACTCAAATTTAAGCTATTTAGTCATTTAAAGAAATCACACCTTGATTTAATAACTTTGTTACTAAAACATCAAATTTTAAAGCATAAATCATTATACCAAGTTAAAAGTATTTTTACTTACCTTTTTATTTCTTTTCAGTAAATGACATTTATCATTTTTATTTCCCAAATCATACCATTTTCATTTGTTAGAACTTACATGTCAAATGTACGTTTTAACTTACATTTCTTTTCACAAAACATTTATTTTAATCACTATTACATGAATTAAAACTTACAATTTATAGGTTTGAATAAAATACTATTATTAAGTCAAATCAGCTTATAAAATTTCAATTAACCTTCATACTGTAAATTAGATTCCAAAATTTACATTTCCAACTATTTATTTCTTATAAAATTTTAACACATGTAAACAAATTCACAAAAATTATTACAATAAATTTTAGTTGAGATTCATATATAAAAATCCAAATATACTTAATAATTTTTAGAAAAATCATTTTAAATCAACAACGGAGTCTGTATAAAATTCTCTACCCTAGGGTCAAGTAAATACGGACATATATCATTTCAATCCGCAATTTATAAATTTTCCGGGTTTTATATCATTTCAAACCCGTAATCCCAAGTCAAATAAAATTGCTCAAGCCTATCATTTCAGCCCATAACAATTTTTCCTTACTCTAAAGATCGTTCGGGTATGATCATTTCAACCTATAGTGAAGGAACTTGCAGTGTGATTCTAGAATATTAAATAAACATAAAAATATTCAACATATCATGACATATGATCAAACGAACATAATATGATATGAAATAACAAAATAAAATCATATGAATGACATAATATAAACATATGAAATAACATGATATAAACATATGAAGTAATATGATATAAACATATGAAATAACATGATATAACACATGAAATAACATGATAAAATCATAGGTTAAATGTCAAAATTGCATATACATATCCTCACAATTCAATTGTCATCAATTCATCAAATAAATAAGTACGTATGTCAAGTGTGATTTCTCACCTTTCTTTGGTTAGAAAAATGACTCAAAGCGCAACACAAAAATCGACAAACTACGGACCAGCTTGAGTGAGAGGAGAATCCAAATCCGACACTTGAAAAATAAAATAAATTCCATACGTAAACAAAATAATTTTACATAGAAAAATAAAATAGAAAAATATATATTTGCAAAATATATAAGAGGGCTTGTCTAGGGTTTGCATAGGCTTGGTCTAGAGGTGGTTTTGGTTTGGTCTAGGCTAGGTTTGGATTAGGTGGGTTCGGCCATAGCTAGGTTTAGGGTTAGGCTAGGGTTTTGGTTTGGTGTGTTCGGCCTTAGGCTAGGGTTTGGTGATGGAGGCTCGACCTAGGAGTTTTTGTGATGGTGGAGATGGTCACGGCCAAGGCAAGACAAGGGGAATGGGTTGTGGAGGTTCGGCCATGGTGTTTTTGGTTGGAGGAGAAGAGGTAGAGGCCGAAAGTTGTGAAGAAAAAGAAGGGAAAAGGAAAAGGAGAAAGGGGTTTTGGTTGGAGTTTGGTGATTGGGGAAGGTGGAGATAGGTGTGGCCGAAATTTATGGAGAGGAGGAGGAGGAAAATTGGAGAGGAAGAGGGGAAGTAATCTAGGGTTTTGGAGAAGGAAGATGAAGGAGAAGAAGACTTACACTTTTCTGTGGAGGCACAAATGAATGGATGTGGAGGCTAGCTAAAACCCTAGGAGATTATATATAGGCTACTCATCTAACTAAGGGTTTTCTAGCCCAAATGGTCTAAGCCCAAACAAATCACAATAAAAATAAAATAGAAGTTGTAGGGAAAATAACTGCGTGTAATACGCCAAAAGTTGCAAAATTTGAGAAGTAAACATCAAAATTTAACAAAACGAAAAACTGAGAAATTGTTAAAATTAAATTCATCTTCATAAAAAAAAGTTAAAAATTCAAATTTTTAAAAATTTTCACAGAAAGTCAAACTTTGACCAAATTTGACCAAAATTTGCATTTTAAGAAAATCTTTATTTTATTAAATTTGGAAAAACATTTCACATCAAAACTCAAAATTATTCTTTTAAATATCCAAGTTTATCAAATTTAAAATAGTTAAATTCAAAGTTTCAAATAAATTTTCATTTAAAATATTTTCAAAATTTGCGGGTTGTTACATATATACATATACATATATATATTCTTAATTATTACTTATAATATAACATGTAGTTTACATAAATATATTTTTCTATAATATTTTAATAATGGAACATATTTATATATATTTACTTTTATATGTATACATACAGAAATATATATATAGTTATTTGGAATTTATAACTACATGTACATACACACATTTGACAACATACAATACATATAAAATGAGCTAATGTGTCTGTTGTGATGTAAATCCCAACATCTATATATGAGCATGTTATACCTTGCATAGATTACTGTGTTACAGATGCGCGTACACACACATATATGTATGTATACGATACATGTGTGTGTATTAAGTAAAACCAAAATCAAATAAATTTCAATCTATAATTTATAAATTTAAATAAAATACATGATTTTATTTAAACTAAATTTAGAAATGTTCTAAATAAATTAGACTTCATAGGCTCAATAAAGATTCGATAGGGTAAACAAATTTGAAATCCACCCATAATTCCACGAAGGGCTGACCGGTATCAGAGCCTAATAGCCCGTGAGGTCTAAATTAGTCATGTTTGGGCTAACTAATTAAGCTTTGCCCACTTAGTAAGGTATCTAGAAAGGTAATGTCTAGGATTGAAATTGGATAATCAAGTACCCTATCCTACCTGGTTACCAACCTGGCCTGAAAGGTGAAGTGAGCCTAAATGTTGCCCCTAGTAGAAAAAGCCCAATTTGAATTGGACCTTGGGTTAATTTTTAAAATAGTTTTGAAAATTAAGATAAGATTTTAAATTTAAAAGTTAAATATAAAATAAAAACATGTTTATTATAAAAAGGTTATAATATAACAAAAAATTTCAAAATTTTGAAACTATTTAAATATTAATTTCAAAATTTAAAATTTATTATAAGACTTATAAATTAAAGAGTTAATTAATTAACACTTATATGCGTGTATTATATATGCCGATATATGTTATGTTATTTTAAAGTGTTTAAGAAAACATAAGTATACATGTATGTAAGATAAATTTTGAAATTGATATAATTTAATTAATTTTTTTTCTATACAATACTTCAACATTCTAATGGCGATTAGCTCTTCTCGGCGGCATGTAATGTCTAGGATTGAAATTGGATAATCATTTGTAATAGTATGATGCATGGCCTTCACTTGCTCGGATCTACACTTCAAACTCTCGGCCTCGAACAACAAAATGATACACGACTTGAACTCTTCGATAAAAAAATTGGCTCCAAGACTCGGCTTAGCTATGATTGGCTAAGTCTAGCTTTGATACCAAATGACGCAGCGGCGGATAACAAAAATTATGAAACGATGAAAGTAGGAATCGGTGGATTAAAGAATACCAAAGGCCCAAATCCGTTGATCCAAAGATGCCGAATTCTAGCTATCTCAAACACGTTGATCGCGCACGATACCGTGTTTGAAGATCTACAATTCTTCAGACGTTGATCAAGCGCACTTGATACCATGAATTGGCTTCTACGATCGTTGATCCGAGCGCACTCAAATGCCGAAAGAGGAGATAGGAGATTACACTCAACTACCAATTTAAGAAGAGGCACAAAGCTCTCAAAACAAAAGTTTATTCAAATTCAACTTACTATTACAAATGACCCAACACCCATATTTATAGGGTTTACAACTCAACTTTATCACCGACCTATCACAAGTTGCGACCTACGACCTAAGGAAACAACACAGCAACACGGCACATTACAACACACAATATCTCATATTTACATCACAACTCATAGATCGGCACCGACCTAAAATACAACTCACGCGACTTAACTTTCAACATAGCTCATTAATCGCGACCTAGTACATACCGATCCTAAAACAATGCAACTTAAGAGACAGCGACTCAAGAAATCCAGGCGACATAAGCTTCAGCGACTTATAGCAATCAGCGACTTAAGATTTGTACGCGACCTAAAGCTTCACGACCTACTCTTGAGCGACCTAAGGTCTTGCGACCTAAGAACAGAGCTTCATGACAATCTTCCTGCGACCTATCACTTAAGCGACCTAACGGCACGGCACGTGAGTTAGGTCGTTCGCGACCTAAAGGAGGGCATGCGAGTTAGGTCGTTCGCGCCCTTCTTCAGCGACCTTGGACTTAGGTCATACACAATCGAAGTTTTCTTCATTTTGCACTGCATGGTTAGGTCGCTCGCGACTTAGGACTTTGTTAGCTCGCATTGCATCTTCGAAGTTAGGTCGCAACTCCTTATCTCGCGACCCGCTAGGTCGTTTTTGACTTAGTAGCTCGTTAGGTCGTTTGCGACCTAATACTTCACCAATTTGGGCTACATCAATATATATAAGATATATGTGTTATACTATAAAGGTTATAACATACACTATAAGGTTATAGTAGATATGTCCAATATAAAAGTTATATTGGAATACTAATATAAAATTAATTAAAGTGTTAATTAATTTAATTTAATTAATATAATGTTATACATAAGACTATTATATAAGTAATATAAAATATAAAAGTTATATAATGATAAAGCTTATACAATGAATGTATAAACTAAATGCGGAACATTAAAGAAACCCCAAATAGACTTAAGGAATAAATACATATGACTTGTACGTATACTGTGATTTCACACGTGCTTGACACTTGAATCACGAGGATATTTCATAAGTAATACATTATTCCATATAAGTCGATATCACTTCAATATTATGTTGTCCTCTACCATATATATGTTAATAAATTACTTGTATACTCCTTAGTTGTTAAGCAAACTCAAGCTAGGAATGTTATGTATAGTATTATTGATATATTTAATAGATGAGGTAAGATAACTATATGTATTTGTCGAGCAAACTCAAGGTACATATACTATACTTAGGCCGTCGCAATGTGGTAGGTACGAGTGAATAGTCTCTTATAGTTTGTTGAGCAAACTCAAGGTCGAAATGAGGTTAAGACAAGGAAACATGGGTTGGGAGTTGTATGTGATACAACCGATAAGGAGTTATCTATCGTTTGTGAGGCTGTGATTTGTTGAGCAAACTCAAGGTGGGAATACCAAGACAGAGGAGTCCTAACACCCACTAGTAAAGTCGTAAGACTTCTATGTTTCATTTTAGGGTTTGGAGAAACATAAAGACTAGTGGGAGCCTTATTAGAAAAATGAAATGGTAACATTTAACCTTTCTAATATTGTAAGAACATATGCTATATAATGTTATAATAATCTACATTGATAAATTTGTGCATTTAATAAGATTAATAAAATGTTTATCAATTAAGACATACAAATGAATTGAAGATTGACAAATAGAAATATAACATATACTTACTAATAAATGCTTCTTACATGTTAATGTTTTAATACCCATGCAAAAGCCTAATTTTACAACTGCTTATTATGTTCGTAATTTGATCGCTTACGTGTTTATTTGGTCGAGACCATGTATTGCATTCTATGAGTTTCGAACTCTAAAAGCAATAAAGGACTAAGGATATTTGGTCCATATACAATAACATATAAATGTTATGTAACGACCCCGAATTTTTATAAATTTAAATTGATAATTAATTGTATTTTTGAATAAAAATAGTAAAATAAATTGATTAAATGGATGCGAGTTTCCCCGATATCTAAGTATATTTGTATAAATTGTTTAAAAATTTAAATTATTGTATATATGAGAATATATATATCTGTATTTGAACAGATCTGACTAAATTTGAAATAATATCATATATGTTTGATTTGTGTTTAAATTGTAAATAAATGGTTAATAATAATTTGAATTTATAAATTAAAAATATAAGGCGATAAATAAAATAAAATGAATACATTAGAAAGATTTAACAACAAATAGAAATGTAATTATATTATAAAGTAGCATGAACACTTGAAAAGAATAAAAATAAATGTTAAGTACATTCATATGTAGCCTGTAAGAAATATGCAAAAAGATAAGTGTGAAAACAAAACAAAAATATACCTAAGTATGTAAACAAGTAAAGGCTTCCAATACAAGCCAAGTAACAAATGCAAATATCTTTAGTACATTAGAAAATACCAGCCACCGAAATGAAGAAAGAAAATATACTTTGTACAAGTTAATTAATGCAAGCCACCACAAGTATTATCATCAGCCCCCAAAAGCAAATATCTCTGATCGTTGTACAAACAAAAATAATACATCAACCTGGTAACTTCATTTCTTTATATCAACATCTTTCTCATATCAGTTCGTTCATTTCAAACTGAGAAAGTATGGAGCCAGCATCATCTCAACCTAAATCACCATTCAACTTAAACAAACTTCAGTAAAATCCAACTTAACATCTCAGCTATGAATCCATACAACCAAAGAATCAGGGGAGGAAGTTCAGCCTATAAAATTTCAAATCTGTGTCAAGAGAAAAACATAGAAGCAACTCTGATCATCTTTTAAACAAGGTGAGTGACATATTTTTCTTAACTTTTAAGGGTATAAATCTGTTGTTCACATATCTCTGTGAATAAACTCGTTTAGATATGCATGGATTCTCTGAATACATCTAAGAAAAACTGGAAGTATGTGTATTTGCTTGTATACATCCTCTGCTTTGAAAATTTTAGATGCCAGGCTTTGATTCAAATTTTTCTTTCCACCTGATCTACTTGGTGATTGGGGTTAGTGTTAAAACAAGAATTGTTTGTTATAGCATATACTAGAGTACACGATTTTATTTCAGCCAAAATAAGTTAGCACTGGCTCGGGAACTCAAGAAACTCAATATTACTTTGGATTTGTTAAAAATTAGAATTTCTAAATTCTTGAATTCAGGGTTATAAATGGGATTCTTATACGAAAATACGATTTTTAAAGCAAAAGTATTAATTTTTAGATCAAAGATTTAAGAGCAGTTTGGGTTTATGCAAATTTCATAGATTTGCAAATTTCTGATGTTCTGACTGTTGGTGGATCTCGAGATCGAAGTCGTGGCTAGCTTGAGGGTTTGGGATCCTCAGAAAAATGCGAATCGAATTTTAAAACCATCATATTGTAGGGGCGAGATCGATTTAGGGTTGAGAACCCATTTTTGTTCACGATCGAAATGAGGATGCCGCGTCATCTAGAGGTGATCGAGTGCTGCGTGTTTTTGGGAGGTGGTAGAGGAGGCATAGACGAAGCTCTGGCCGAAGTTTTGACAGTGCTAATGGCCTGAGGCGATGGGAAGTGGTGGTTGTGGGTGATCGGGTCTGGGAAGCAGGTGATCGACTAGCTCGATCTTGATTTTTGGGGAAGTTCACCGATCTGGGGGTTCGCCTGAGGTGAGGAGGTCGACTTCAATCTGTCGATGATCAGGAGGTTGGCCAGAGGTGGTCGGGAAGCTGTGCACCGTGCACACGTGCATGTCGTTTCTGGAACGATTGAAGTTACGGGGAAGTTCGAGATATTCTCGAGTCGTTGGCGATATTGACTCGAAGAACTGTGGGCACTCGCGTGTATCGGGGCATGTCTCGAAGCAGGGGTCGGGCTGTACCCGAAGTAAACGTTTAAACAGTTTTCTTTTAAAGTTTAAAAATAAAATGTGATTCCAGGTTTTTCAAAAATATAAAACTGAACCTGTTCAAGGTTTTGGAACTTTAATAAATCGAATTTTAAACCCTTTCTTAATTATTAATAATAAATGTTTTATACTAGATGTAGAATAAATTAAAGTCTTTTATAAATTAAGTTTAAAGTGTTTAATCTATATAACCTTTATTTTAGAAAAGTTTATTTTAGATAAACTTAATATTGAAATTTATTAAGGGATGAAAAACATTTAATTTAACTTAAAGGTTTTAAGTTAATGATGGATTTATTTCAAAGGTTATTGAATAAGATTTAAATGATGAAATGAGGTAGTTAATTAAGATAAAGGATTTATCTTAAAGTAAGGTGTTGATTAATGAAGATTACGGTGATTTCGTAAGTGATTTATTAAGATTAAATTAATGTAAGTAACTAAGGGTAATTAATTACTTAAAGATAATTACTTAATGGAAGTAATTAAGAATAATTAATTAATAATTAGGATTTAATTAATCAAGAGATAAATGGATAATTAATCATTAATTAAAGGATAATTAATTAAATGGTAATTAATTAAGGGTTAATTAATCAATAAAATAAAAGGTTAATTATTTAATAATTAAAGGATAACTACTTTAATTAATAAATGATTAAAGGACAATTAATCGAATGATTTGAAATTAATTAATGTTAATTAACCATGATTGATGGCATATCTGATTTGAATTAATCAGACAATTAATTGACCTTACTTATGGATGTTTGGATTCTATTGATTTGATTGTTGATATCCCTGATTATGATGCTTTGTGATACACCCTGATTATGTTGTGATCGGTAATTTCTTTATCTGTGATATTTATACATATGTGATCTGTATGGGAACGATAAGCGTTGTTCTTATACCGCTTATCAACTATATCCTGTGTTTTAATCTGTGATGATTTATGATGTTGCACTATTGTGTGTTAAACCCCCGGACTACACTTTTACACACACAAATATGGATTTCACGTGGAAATCGGTTAAGTCACAGATGATGTAAATTTGATGTTTTTGAAATTGGGATTTTAATTTCAATTGATTTTGAAATTGGAAATTCGGGTTTAAAGTGAAAAACTTTTGAAATAGAATTTCAAAGATAAAAGTTATTTTGAATAACTTAATCGAATTTGAAAATTTAAATAATTTGATTTAAATTTGAATTCAAGTTTGGAATTGAATCCTATGATTTGAAACTAGGGATTGAAGATGTTATGAATGTGTTTATCTGAATTTAAACCATTTAAAAGTATAATTTTGAGAATTTGGATTTAACCCAAGGATTTCAACTAGTATGAATAAATCAGATTTTCTGAAATGAAACTATTTGTTTCCAAAAGATAAAAGCTTTCAGATAAGCAATGAAATTCCAGTTTAATTAAAGGAATTTCAATATTGAATTGAAAAATGGTTTTTCAAGTTATGAATGAATTGTTTTGAAAAGCTATGATTTGAATCTGTTATTTTTAACAGATTTAAAATAATGATTGGTTTAAATCATTTGAAATGGGATTGTTTTGAAAGCTATAAGTTAAATCTTTGATTTAAAGATTTAACGAGTTAATCAAATTGAAATGGAAATTAATTTGGAAAATCTGTGAATGAATCTTTTGTTTAAAAGATTAAAGTGTGAAAATTGTTTAAACCGTTGAGGGTTGTTGAAATGAATCTTTTTGTTTAAAAAAGATGTAAATGGTAATTTGTTTTAACCATTCAAATGGAAAGTTTGGGTTTTAAGTTGTGACTTAATTGAAATCCCATATCCATATGATTTTCGAATATTTCGCTCACTATTCGGTTTAGCCGGGAGAGGACCTTTGGGTCGTATAACCCATTCCGAATATGTGATACGTCGTATATGGATAGCATTTGAAGACCGGTGTTGAAGACCGGATATTTTTGAAAACGGAAGGATTACCGTCGAGTAACTCTGCATCGGTTGATCCCCGATATAGAGGTTTTATCACCCTTAGTGATGGGAAGTCCGGACGTGATTGGAAATTATCCGGATTTGCAAGGGCTTCGTGAGAAGTGCCTTCGGTTCTGTTCGATCCCGGAACAGACTTGTATGGATTGTATGTCTGACATTACACTTTGAGATATAAAGCTGATTTCTTTCAAATACATTTCTGTTGGTGGCGGAGAATTTATTCTCTTAGCTTAACACCCTTCTCTGAGACGTACGAGCTCAGAGGTTATGTAGTTGAAATTTATCAGCGATATATCCCAATTTGGTGATGTGACATGCTAAGTGTTGCTGTGTGATGATCAGTGTTTGATCATTTGCGATATGATCATTTATTTGATCATTTATCTTTGTGATCATAGGTTGATCATCTGTTGATCCAAAGCATGGCTTTTTGAAAAAGCGTAGCTTTGTGGACGAGACTTCGTCAGGACCTCACAACCCGGAAATGGTCGAAACAGGATCGTTGCGGCAAGGTTATGAGGGTCGCGCCCTTTAGGGTATGTCATTTCCTTCTGGAAAGGGGTGGTATCATGGTATGGAGCCCAGATACTTACTCATGTGGATACACTTTCTTTATGATGTGTGATGTTGGATACCGAGCTCGGATAAAGGTCCCAAAGGACCGGGAGGTGGCATATTCGTGAGTTACCTGTTACAGGGGTAACCCGGCCTTGTTGGCAGAGAGCAGTTTGTCTCTCGGAGCGTCCCGCCAGAGGCGTTTCCTTCGTGGCATAGGAAGTTCCTTAGCCTGACCACTTCCTTAGCCTGACCATTTGTTGGAAATCCATTTCCCAATACGGAACTTGTACGGTATTAGTTGTAGAACCTGCCATTTACTTATGGTGGCGCCCCACTGTTTAGATGGTAGCTATAGTAGGCATAGTTCGAAATGTCTATGCTGGCTAAGATTAATATTATACTTTCGAAATGTTTTCTGCACTATGCACTAATAATAATATCCAATTGATTTTGCGTAGTAAGCATCTTTGACTATCATAAGAAGAAATCTCCTCCAATTCTGCGTTTGCATTGTGTGTGTGGCGGGAGGTCTTATGGTAGTTTCATTTTCCAAAAGCATTGCGGATTTCAATGTTTAAAACCTTTTGTGTTTGTTTAAAGATAAACTGTTTTTGTTGCTCACACCAGTCCCATGACTGATCCGGAGTTTATTGTTCCTTTCCTAAACTCTGGGTGCTCATAATTTTCCACACGAGCAGTCTAGAGTTGGGTTTCTTTCAGATATTCAGTTTGAGTAGATTATCTGGAGCTAGCTATGGATTGGAGCACTCTATTGGAGATATTCTATCCGCTGCTGTTGTTATCTATTTCTTTTCCGCTGCTATTTCTTGTATCATATCTCTGATGTATATTAATATTCATTGTTTCACTCTGTTGTATCAGATATTGTATATCAATGTATTATTCTTTTCTTCCGCTGTGTTATTTACTTAATGTTGTTATAGCTCTGGCGAATCGGATTTGAACGGTCGAATCTGCGGCATTCTAGTACAATGTGAAGTACGGATGTTGATTTTCGAGCGGGCAAAACCCGAGCCGTCACATGTTATATGGTGAACGGTCAAAGTTTGTAACGTATAATATTTCAATGAAATTAGTTCATCCGAAAAACCAAATCAACCATAGTGCGAGATCGAGTATTCAATTTGATTGATTACCAAAAGATCGTATTGTGTTAAATGTAACAATAGACCAAAACTACAATATAAATCTAAGAACTCGATCATTGAAATGCCAGTTTGATCAGTTTACGTAAAACGCAACATATTTGATGTTCTTAAAAGTTAAGGATCATCGAATGCGTTTTGTAAAGAGTTCGTTATGATATTGTAGTAAGGTTTTTCTTTTGAATGGTTTGACCATTTTGAAAGAATAATGAATGCACAAGAGTAGATGCGACTTAAGGTACAGTTGGGATGAAGAGAGTGAATAGTCATTTGTGCTTCATAAAGAAACAACGGAAATAAGAATTGTAATAATAGTGATTGATACTTAATATTTGAATAGGAAATATGATTTCTATTCCTAAATGTATTTTCGTATGAAAAATTATTTTCTATGAGATTTCTTTAGAGTTCAAGACATTTGATCGAAGAACTCTCCACGGTAAACAAGTTGTAGTATATGAAATAAATAAATCTATATTAAGTGAATGATGGACCTTCTAATTTAGTACGCTATTATGGTATTGGTGGAAATAGTGGGAGCATGCCATTTATCACTTGTCGATTGCATCAAATTATGAAAATTGTTTTCGTAAAACGTACCAAACATTATTTATGAAATAATGACTATTTTTCTGTATCGATTGAAAAATAGATGTAGCTATATTTCAATATGAATATTCGTTATGAAATAAAACTATAATATGGTTTTGATTTCATAAGATAAGTGATGCATTGGAAAATACAGAAGTATCTAATATTATTTACAATTATTTTGTAATTATAGACTAAGTCGTAGTTTTGAGAAATAATTTTATTATATGATTATAAATCATATGATACTGGTTAATTATATCTCAAATAATTAAGGGCTATGCACCCATTCAGTGGGAGCATCATAAGAGTTGATAAACTCTTCAGATTGACACGTATAGATGTATGCAATCGTAAGTCTATTAATACCAAAATGGTTCCACGTACTTCGTCATATTCACCGATGAGTTATCACCGACATGGACATGTGTATGTGATACACATGTAGTATGTCTATGGTAAACTCATAGAGTATAAAACAGAAGTAAATAAAATAACATGCGATAGAAATGATTTGATTTGATCGAATGAGTGAGTATATTGCAAAAAGTTCCTAACATACCTAAAATGAATAAAGATTCAATCTCAAAAATTCACTCCTTCATGTGATACATAATGATGCATTGATAAGGAGTAATCAAACTTTGTTGGACATTGTACCATTAATTGTGCGTGAAGTTGGGTTAGTTTCTTTCTATAAGATAATGAACTTAAGAGTAATACACAAGGTTAATATTATTTCATCTAAATAACAGTTTACAAAATCACACTAGATAAGAGTTTATAAGAAACTCCAACATATCCTAGGCCAAGGAGTTGGCAGATTGTGCGAGTCGAAAGATTGCATGTAATAATATTTATGAAGGATCTTGTATGAATCTAAGAAAAATGATTTTGGATAAATATGTCACCGAGTGACATATTTATGTTTTGAACATAAGTTTTGTAAACTAAAACCAAATCAGTTTTATAAATAAAGAAATCCATAAAACGTCTATGAATACCTATTTTGTTGCAATGAGAAACAATTGTTGTTTCAAGAAATACCAACTTTATCGTGAAAGAATTTCTTTGAAGAATTATTGGTAGTAAAATGGAATTAGATACGATCTATAGATAGAACCGATTAGATGAGATAAAATGAAATTAACTAACCTAAACGAACACATCGCATTAGAGTGTCTAATAAGTATTCTCGCACATTGAAGAGAAACTATGAGTTTCTTATCAATGTCAAAAATATATAATCCTTGGTTATTCAATTAAACCATTAAGAGTGTTGACTCTATGATATGGTATGATGCGCGAATCCAAAAAATTCCAAGTACGCTATCAAAATATGATTTTGGTAGTCGTAACCGAAGGAATGTGATCCATCGGCCGCGATTGTGTCTTTATGAGCAAGACTAATGCAGTTGGAATTAAATGATCAATGTTGATAAGAATAATATTGCAAATTTCAGTTGTTGAAATTTGCATAATAGATTCGGTATTCAACGTGCTCAAATTAATTTGGATTTATTCACAAAATTACCACTTAGTATGCCTTTATGTTTGGAACATATGTATTGAAACAGAAAATTCTAAATAATGATTTAGAGTAAACCGTTTACATACAATATCCAAAAATGTCTCGAAGTCAGTGGGAGCGAAGTTTGCGACTCTTTGGAAATGGTCCAAGAAATGATAGAAAGTATCATTTTATAAGCATCAAAATTGAACAAATATTTTGATAGAAATATCAAATAGTTTGATTATCAATCAAAATGCAGAGGAAGCATGTGTTCATAAGAAAGAACCTTAAAAGGTACATTGATATTTGTAACGACCCGTATTTTTAACTATATTTTAAATTATTAAATTTAATGTAATTACTGAATAAAAATGGTTAAAAGTATAAATTAATGATTTTGAATGTAAGTATTGGATATGAACTTGAATAAAATTTTGAAATAAACTAATTTCGAAGATTTAAGTAATAACAAGTATTGAAAGGTAATGCTATGTATTGAATGTGTTTACAATTAATAGTTGGATTAAATAATAAATCTTGAATTCATTAGATGTAAATAGAGTAATTGATTGTTAACTAAAATTCATTTAAAATCTAATATTGAAATTTGTGGAATATTGAACAATTAAATTGTTTAAATTTTATAGTGGAAATTATTTGAATAATTGAATTCCGAATTTAATATGATTAAAAATGATATCAGAAGTTGATTTAATTTTTATTTAAATAACAATGAAGATTGTTAACATTTAAAATTGGATTTAGAGGTGAATAATTAGAACTCCAAAGTTTTATATTATAATCGAGACTTTAAAAATAGCTTTCCGGGGCACAGTCTCGAATTTCGATGAAACCAGTTCCATTGGGTTCATAATAGTGTGTTATTATCGGATTTCAAATTTTGTAGCATTTGGAGTTATCGTTTGGTCGTACGGGATAGAAACGCGTTGAATTTAATATCGAAAATACAATATAATAATTGGGTCCAAAAAGCTATCTTCTCCATGCGATCGAATTAGGACTCGAAACCTTTTCCATTGCGTTCAGAATAGGGGTATAACATTATGAACACCTAGCGGCACGCCTCGATAGGGGTTCGAAAATTTAAGTTATTTAAAACGAGTTATTTTGAATTCAAAATAATATATATATATATATATATATATATATATATATGTTTTTGACCTTGACTAGGCTGTCACACCCCGTCGCATCAGCCATTCCTTCTTTCACTCAATCACGGTACAGCCCTTCCCTTTTAAATCATGTCCCCTACTTCAAACAACACACAACTGTACAGAACAAAGAAAAATAAAGGAATGAAAACTTTGAAAATCAAAATCTCGAAACTCAACGAAAAATGTTGAAACAAGTTTTAAAATTCTCGTTTTCGAATGGGCTTCGATCTAATATTAAGATTTTGGGGTGCGATCGAGTTTTGGTATGCTCGACTGAAATGGCGCATTTGAGTGTGCGCTAGGGTTTTGGTTTTCATGTAGTACAGTGGTCGATTGGCTAAATAGAGGATAGATTAGTGGTTGTGGGGTCGAGTAGCATTTCCGGTGAGTTTTTGGTGGACCTCGATGCTGTAGGGGGTGTGCGACCTGGCCATGGCCACAGAGGAGATCGACAATGTCGCGATTGCCATGGTAACTTCAAGCTCGACGTTTTTGATATGGGGCAGTCGAGATCGAGGAGAGCGACGTGTTGGCATTGTCGGATTTTAGTTTCAAGCTTCGGAGCTCCGTGTCACTGCAAATCATGCATGACAGTTTGGGTTGTTGTGTGTATCGTGCACAGGCAAAAAAAAGGAGGGAAGAAGAAGCTTATATGGACCGGGTCCTGAAATAAAAGGGTATGGGTTTTAACTTAAAATGAATTTGAGTTTTAATTTAATTTATATTTAATCGATGGACTTAGAAAAATTCATAACTCGCGCATATGAGGTCGGAATTGGACGAAACAAGCGGCGACGGGATCTTGGCGACGAGAACTACGTCATGGAACAAATTTGGAGACGATTGGAGCTAGTTAAAATTTTAGGTTAAATCGAACGTCGTTCGATTTGATTTAAAATTGAAAACTCAAGGTGAGTGATTATAACGCTCACAAGTATTATAATATTTTTATGCTAGTTGAATATTGAAGTGATATAAATTTATTGATTGTTGTTTGATGAATTTAATTGTCATCTAAATTGCCATTTGGATTAACCGTTACAAATTAAAATTGACAGTTAGATTTGAAATTGGAATTTATTGCCAAAAAAATACCCGATATTAATAAATATGAAATTGTCTGAATTATATTGTCTGTTTGGATGATTAATTGCGATGGATGATATTGATTGATATTTTGGATGATTTGGGTGTTTATTTATTCTGATATATCCTGTTATCACCCCGTATATTATTTACAGTGTATATAAACTGTAAATTGAATTATTTCGAATAAATTAAGAAATAGGTTGAAATGATATATACCTATGACACTGTGATTTGGATTGAAATGATATATATTCATCCCTAAAATTAAATTGAAATAACTGATCACTTGGCCATAGGATAGAAAATTATATACGGGCACCGGATTGGTTAAATGAAATGGTTTTAAAATTTTCGATTTAAAAATTATTTAAATGGTTTTGATTTAAAAGAAATAAAAATAAAATTTAAATGAAATGGATTTTTAAATTGAATATTGAAAGTTAATTTGATTTAAGTGTTTTGAATCGAGATTTTGAAAATCGAGCTCGAGATCGATATAAATTGAAATTGAATTAATTGGATTTGAAAGTGGAATTGATTTGAATTTAAATCGAAATTAAATCGATTGAGTGGAAATTGGATTGATTTGAATAGAGAAGATTTGGAAATTGAATCAGTTTGACTTTGAAACTATTTTTCAAATGAATTATTTAGTATAAACTGTTTGAAATCTATATTCTTTAAATATTCAAATTATTTTGGTTTTCCAAATTATTTTACTATATAAACCATTTTAATATTTTAACTACTTTATATTAAACTATTTTAACCATTTAAACTATTTCTAACTATTTTAACCATTTAAACTATATTAAACTATCCATTTAAACTATTTTAGTTATTTTAACTATTTTAAAACTATTCAAACTATTTTTCAAAAATTCAAACTGGTCAATGGTGGAATGTTTACATTTTAAATCATGGATTTAAATAATTTAAATTGAGTTAAATTGAAGTTATAACTTAAATTGAAATTCGAAACGATTTTGGAATTGAAATCAAGATATTAAGACGAAAAGGATTTTGAATTGAAATAGTATATCTTGAGTAAATATGATGATTTCGAAATGGATTTGATTGTGAAGCAAATATGATATTTTGATATCAAGTATGAACTGTTTTCGAAATGTAAAAGTACCAACCGGTGTGAAAAATGATGTTTGGTTGTTAAAGAGACCGGGGTCGGATATGGGCATACTCTCTGTCGATACCAGTACCACTTTAATAACTGTGTACGTGGAGGAGAGTCCAGAACAAAGTGGTTGAATTTGGTGGCGATTGCTGGATTTGAAGAAAGGGAACGATGATGGATAGACCCCGACACTTGTGCCAATTTTGAAATGACTAAAACATGACGGCTTGACAGGGCCAAGTGGGCTAATTACCCCGAGCGAACATCCGTTCTTCAATTTTCTTGGACTCAGTCCATATTATTACTCTTGTTGTTGGTTTCGATTGGTGCACCTTGATTCGGGATAGCCGTCCTTTGACTCGATATGGGATGAATGGATGCGTTGGGCGGTCATGGCTATGATGCGTTACCACCAACCATACGACCCGAACTAGTAGTATCCTACCTTGGGCATTGCCTCACGTGCCTTGTCATACTTTTATCCCTATACGAGACCCATACGATTTTGGTTTAGTGTTGTCGTATCATGGCACATCCCTATCCACCGACCGTTTAACTGGTGTTTTATATGCAAAATGTACGACGATGCTTAAAAACGCGTTAAGGGGGATTAATGTAAAGCCTTAACGCTAAGAAAAATATTTATTTTATTGATTAGACATTATATACGTAGCGTATTCTACTACATATAAATATTTTGACGGATCCTTAAGAGATGGAAAATCCCGTAACATCTTTAGTTATTACACGCATGTTATACACTGGATAGGAGATGTGAAATCCCATAAACATCTCTGACGCCATGACACTCATATTTTATATGCGATATTGGTTTGACTCATATAAGAATATTTTAGTCCTAACTCGAGTGTTTTGTCTTTTCATTACGCTCGGGTCAGTCCTGAGTTTTTCAGCTTATTGAAAATTTATTCTGAAGGATGAAGATGAAGATTTGGTATATTATTACTATTAGTATTCCTTTATCATGTTGTCTACTACATTATTTATTTATCCCTGATGTATATATAACTCTGATAATTGTTGCATAGATTATAATCAAAGGTATAGTACAAACAGCTTCATGAACTGTTTATTTGATTATTATATTTTATCGTTCCGCTGCGAGATTCTGTGTTTGTTTTCTTTTTTTTCTTAATTAACCCCAATGATTATCTATGTTACGGATTGTTTGGATTGGACATGTGTAGATTATTGTTAATTTAAACCTTCTGAAATGTGGGTCGTCACAGTTGGTATCAGAGCTTTGGTTTAGCGATAACTTTAGCTTTGTGGGGGTAATTCATTAGAGATAGGGTCAGTAGCACCCTAGAATGAGTTAGAGTGTATTGACATGAGCGCGTATTTGTTAGTGGATATAAAAATTGTTTTATATCGTATTGGTTGATTTGTTGAGTGGCTTATGTATTCTGGTCAATACGAGTAATTAACGTTATTGATTGGGATCTCTAAACACTTGAACAGAACAATTCGACATAGTATTGTTTTGAAATTGGGTAAATGAAATAATTTTCCCTAATTATATTTTGTATATAAAGAAATAATTTTTCAGTAATTATTATGGTATATATAGAGTAAATAGGTTGTTAGAAATGATAATATTGATCACTATCGTTTATTGTTTGATTAGTCAATATTCCTAAACTATTAGCTATTATATGATTATAAGAAAATGAAATTGTATAAGTGTGATTTATAAAATATAAATTGCAAGTAAAATGAATATAGAGTTGAGAATTTGAGAAATTTAAATTCCAGCGTTTCTAAAAAAAAGGTTTTCAAGGTTTGGGAAATAATATTAGTATTGTTTAAAAGTATTTATAAATACAAATTATTTTCAATTTTTTTAAGGAATGATTTCAGTACTCCCCTCTTCTGTCATTGGAAAATAATTTCGGTGATGACTGCGCAGCATCATCGACTTTCATTTTCGAGTCTCAAAGTGGGGGAGACCTCTAAGAAGCTTGGCTTCGAAATTGTTTCGACAAAACGATTTTGGTTTAAACTCCAAAAGTATGATTTGATATATAAGATGTAAGTATACATACTTATATCAAACGATTTGAAATGAACCCGGTATTTAAAATTTTAAGTTCTGTTAATTAATAATCTTCAGATTATTTGAACAAAATGAAATATTTGAATAAGCAGACCTTATAAAATAAAAAAAATTAGAAATATAAGCTAAATGTGTAAGAAACTTTAGAGTTGAATTGAAAGTAAAGAAAATTTAAACAGGTTAAAAAAAGTGAACATTCTAATTAAGTAAAATGAATCAGATTAATTTGCATAATACCAAATTGCATTCTAATAGCATATAATAAGACTTACCAAATGTTAAAAAGTTAAAATGATGATTGGATATGCAATGGGATATTATACAAGTAAACAAAACTTAAAAGTAATTAAAATGTATATAAATGGAAATTTGGTTGTAATAATAAATGTTATATACTTAAATATAATACGAAATGATTAATGACCAAATGGAATAAGTAAGTGGAACTTAAGAAAGAAGACAAATGAATCAAATAATATCTTTGTAAACTGGTTATAGAATTAAATATAAATTTGCAAAAAAATTGTGAAGTTGGATTTGTAACTTTTGAGATAACTATAAACTAAGAAAAGTCATATATAAGAAGTTAGAATTTTATAGAATGATTATAAACTAAAGTGATGATTAATAAGATGTTTCAATAAATCTGTTATTAAAGGAGATTATGAAAATGAATGTGAATGAAAAGAATTTGGTGTAAAAAAGAATCAATAGAAATAAATACGTAATTTGTACGTATATTATTTTATTCGCATAACAATTTGATCTGGATTCAAGCACAGAATTTCGAGATAATTTATATCGACCCGAGTTAGGATTTTTTTTCACTCGATTCTCGACGGCGAACACCGGATATGGATTTTTGATTTGATTCTGGGATTCTGTATCATAGTGTATGGCTATGTAAGGAGAATGACAGTTTCTGATCGAGGAACCAGCTCCGAGTCCGCACTGGAAAGTCGTGTGAACGATACTAGTTCGGAAGTGAAATTGTGCGACCGAGTGAGCGATCAGATTTGATATCGCGTACGAATGATATATGCACATCGTACGGGCTTAAGTAAAGCAAATATTGGAAATTGAAAATGCAAAATATAAATTGATTTTAAATTATATGATTGGATATCATTGGTAAATAAGATGCAGGTATATAAAATCAAGAAAAATTTGGATTGCCCGACAAAAAGGTACATATTTTTTTGTCATTTGATTTGATGGTTTTATGATGGAGCCACTTGGATTTTGTTTTCTTTTGTTGGTTTCAGGCCCGTAGTGGCATTTTATAGTTGTTTCGATCGAGCCGTGCAAAGGAGACTCCACCGAAATTTTTCGTAAATCTGGGTGTTAGAAAATTTTTGAAGTTTTAAAATTTTTATTACTTGTTTTGATAACTAACTTGTAAATTCTATAAGCTGATCGGAGTAGCATAGTCGAAAAGTAGTAATGGTTTCATAAATGAGATTTTATTGTTTTATAAGTAGATTATTTTGAATAAAATATATCAAATGTTAAATTCTTCACTTAACGTCTTTTCGGGGACGAAAAGTTTTGAGTGAGGGAGATTGTAATGATCCGTATTTTTAGCAATATTTTAAATTATTAAATTTAATGTAATTATTGAATAAAAATGGTTAAAAATATAAATTTAATGATTTTGAATGCAAGTATTGGATATGAACTTGAATAAAATTTTGAAATAAACTAATTTCGAAGATTTAAGTAATAACAAGTATTGAAAGATAATGTTTTGAATGTGTTTACAATCAATAGTTGGATTAAATAATAAATGTTGAATTCATTAGATGTAAATAAAGTAATTGATTGATAACTAAAATTCATTTAAAATCTAATCTTGAAATTTGTGGAATATTGAACAATTAAATTGTTTAAATTTAATAGTGTAAATTATTTGAATAATTGAATTCTGAATTTAATATGATTGAAATTGATATCAGAAGTTGATTTAATTTTTGTTTAAACAACAATAAAGATTGTTAACATTAAAATTGGATTTAGAAGTGAATAATTAGAAATCGAAAGTTTTATATTATAATCGAGACTTTAAAAATAGCCTTTCGGGACACAGTCTCGGATTTCCGAAACCAGTTCCATTGGGTCCGTAATAGTGTATTATTATCGGATTTCAAATTTTGTAGTGTTTGGAGTTAACGTTTGGTCGTACGGGATAAAAACTCGTTGAATTTAATATCGAAAATTCAGTATAATAATTGGGTCCAAAAAGCTATCTTCTCCATATGATCGAATTAGGACTCGAAACATTTTCCATTGCGTTCGGAATATGGGTATAACATTATGAATGCCTAGCGGCATGCCTCGATAGGGATTCGAAAATTTAAGTTATTTAAAACGAGATATTTTGAATTTAAAATTATATATATATATATATATATATATATATATATATATATATGTTTTTGACCTTGACTAGGCTGTCACACCCCCTCCCATCAACCATTCCTTTTACTCAATCATGGTACAGCCCTTCCCTTTTAAATCATGTCCCCTTCTTCAAACAACACGCAACTGTACAGAACAAAGAAAAATAAAGGAATGAAAACTTTGAAAATCAAAATCTCGAAATCCACTCAACGAAAAATGTTGAAACAAGTTTTAAAATTCTCGTTTTTGGATGGTCTTCGATCTGATATTAAGATTTTGGGGTGCAATCGAGTTTTGGTATGCTCGACTGAAATGTGGATTATCTATGTTCCGGATTGTTTGGATTGGACATGTGTGGATTATTGTCAATTTAAACCTTCCGAAATGTGGGTCGTCGCAATATTTCTAAACTATAAGTAAACAATATGTTGTTGATTTTAATGATGTACTTGTGTTAAAATCAACCTTAGTTGTTTTAATACCCAACTTTGGATTGTAAATGATGTCATAGTATAAAAGATATTGGGAATGTCCCAAATCGAGATGCATAGACACCTTATTAAATTGTTTAATACGGAACATGTGAGATGAGTTCCTTATGCATTGGCAATAGGAATTATCATATATGTTATGTTGTCTACGATATTGTGATTTTTTTATGTATTTGATACATAAAGCAAATATAAAATCCAAATTGATATCACTAAATGATTATTTGAAGTGTTCTTGTGTATTTATGAAATATTAGAGAATTGTTTACAGAAACAAAAGCTCCTTATGAAGGAGTGTTCAAACTCAAACTTCATAAGTGATATTGAGTATAATATGTCAATAATAAATACAAGTTAAGAATATTTAAGTTGGAAATGTTTCAAATGAAAGACCGTTGCTGATTCAATGAAAATGGCTAAGTACATCGCCTTGAATAACGACGTAATAAAAGTAATGTATACAAAAAATATAAGTGCACAAATTTATAACCGAGCTGATTCCAAATGTTGAGAATCTCGTAACATTGTTATATGATAACAATGTCATGATATAGTTCGTAACAGAACTTAGAACTCACTAGAAGTCGAGAGACATACTTCGAATTATTCCATATGATAAAACAGTTTATCACAGTCGAAGAGAGTTGATTGATAGAGTAGATGATTGAAACATAATAGCATACCCGTTCACAGAAGGACTGACCCAATTGGTTTTGAGAAAACCAATTGGAGAAGTTAGAATAAGATTCCATAATTGATCCCAAGTGCAAGTAGGAGATTGATAGAGTTAGAGGTATGCCCTAGGGGCAATTATGTAATTTGTTGTATTTATATATATATAACTCGTTGACCAATCTTGTTCAAAATAAAGGTATTTTCTTTCTATTATATACTTGATATAATGTGGTTATATTAATTAGTTAATTAATTTAATTAAAAGTATATCTTATAGAAAATGCATAAATGGTATGTTTTATGATAGTAGTTACAAAGTGTTGTAATCATGAGTAAATTATTACAATAAAATTAAATATACCATTTTAAATGTTCCTAGTCAAGATGCATCGAGACTAGATATCATTGTATACGTTGAGACTAGAGTACGCAACGCTCTCCAAATATTGGACAGTGTATTACTCATGTCTACTGGGGCCCCTAGAGGTTACGTACTGATAGTTATTAGATAATTAAGGAACGACTCACTTGATAGTTTTCTATTAGTTAATGTAACTAGGTCAAACAGAAAATATCGATGTGACTGATTTACATAGTTCTCTCTACTTGAGAATACCGTAGATCTTTAATATGAAAGCTCCGCTTTGATTATAGTCAAATCATGGCATGGCGTCCATCGAGTGACTATAGTTGGGTCGAGTGGAAGTATTGGAAGTGAAGTACTATTCAAGAGAGGACTTGTCTCCTTAGTTATATGGGGTTAGTATCACGGTCAACTCAAGTCAACTCAAAGTCAAAGTCTCTGGCCAGAACATTTTGGTTAATGATAATTGTTATTATTGAACCAAGGACTTTATATTTGGACTACAGAGTTGAATGTGTACGATATTGGAATTTTGACCATTATCAAATTCCATAAGTCCAAAGTGATATAGTTTTGACGAAGAGAATTGGTGTAGATTAATGTTGTAAGTGGGTAAGCTATTAAACTAAAATTGGATTTTACCAAAACTGAGTAAACGATAAATTCGGCCATAATGTCACACCGCCTGCTAAGTGATGTATGAACGTTAACATTCGAATAGTTCGATGTTAATTGCTGACCGAATTTACACCCAAAACTCACACAGCCCAAATGATGAATTCTCTTTAGACCGAATGATTTAATCAGTTTATAATTGTTATAAATTAATTAAATTAATTAATATTTATGAAATATTAATTATGAACTTTGAATATGATTTGAGAAACAAATATTGTGTATGTATATTTATAATACTTATAAACATGTCAATCAATATGAGATATTGATAAGAAATTAAATTAGATTTAATTACCATATTTGTTTAGGATTAAATTGGGTATTAATCCATAGATTTGGAAAATATTTTTGGCTGCAATTATATGATAGGGACGGCCAAAAATGAAGGTAATTTGGATTTAAAATAGATGGAGGAAATAAGGAAAGATACAATTCTCTTTTCTCTCTCTCAAACATTATAAAAGACCTCTCTAACCCTAACCTAAATGAAAGATTTTGAGCCACTCCATCTTCTAAATTATGGCCGCCATTACCTTCCTATAGCTGCCAAAATAAAGCTCCATTTTTCCTCAAAATTCTAAAATCAAATTCAAGTTAAAACAAAACTATTCGATAGTGGAAGTTCGCTGATTCTAGACTAGCAAGATGACGGATCAAGGAACAATTGGAGGAAGAGAATACACTATTTCAACATGGACTTTAGGGAATTTGTAGTAGGTAACATTTATTTACATAGATATTAAATAGATTATCATGTTTTATAATCTATTAATCATATATGCTTATAGATATTTACATATCATTATTATTGCATTAGTTATGTGAGATTTTTATATGTAATGTTGTAGTCAAAATGGAGATTGGTTATGTACATAAAATTTAATGTTTATCTTCATAATTTTGTTTGTAATTTGATATTATAAGTTGAACAAATTTTTGGTTTAATTTTATATTAGTTTATATTCATATAAATATTAATTTGTGTATTAGTACTCATGTACAATTTGTATTAAAGCATATATGTTTATATCTACTATATAAAATTGATCTAAAAATTTTATTATACATGTTTATGTTTATTATGAATATAAGTACTGAAATTAATTTTTTATATTATTAATATATATTTATTATCAATATTTATTGAATATTTGATTTAATAAATTTTTATAAAATAAAACGATTTTCTAAAATTTAGTTTCATAATATTTGAAATTATTTCATGAAGTCATATACTCATGGAAAAATATCTAGAATTTTTCAACTTTATTTTTTATTTTTAAAAATTATTTTAACTTCGGCGCACATTACTTAATTAACTAAAAAATGATTTTAATTTCAAAATATCTACAAATTTTTTATGGGGCCTAAAATATGATCCTAAATTTTTTGGAATTTTAAAATTTGAAGTTTTGTTGTATAATTAATTTATATTAGTTCATTAAGTGCCGAAACTGATTATTAATTCATGATATATGTATAATGAAATATTAAAATCATACTTACTTTAAATCTAAGATATTTTCACACTAGAAAGTTAAAAAAAATTATTTTGTTTATATATATATATTTATATTCAAATTTATACTAATTTTTATATTTATATTTATGTATGTATATATTATATTATAAATTTATATACTTAATTATTATATTGACTAGCTATGCATATATATACATATAAAATTAAATAAATAGTTTATTTTAATTTATATTAAAAATAATATTTTATCATATATATATACCTTAATTGTTACTTATATTATAACATTTAGTTTACATAAATATATTTTTATATAATATTTTAATAATGGAGCATATTTATATATATTTACTTTTATATGTATATATATTAATTATTTGGCACTTTTAAATATATGTACATGCAAATATTTGACAACTTACAATATATAGAAAATGAACTGAGATGTCCGTTGCGATGTAAATCCTAGCATCTGTATATGGACATGGTATACCTTGCACAGATTACTATGTTACACATGCATACGCGCGCGCGCGCACACACACACATATATATGTGTATATGGCACATGTGTGTGTATATATATATTTGTATATTAAGTAAAACCAAAATGAAATAAATTTTAAACTATAATTTATAAATTTAAATAAAATACATGATTTTATTTAAACAAAATTTACAAATGTTCTAAATGAATTAGACTTCATAGGCTCAGTAAAGATCCAATAGGGTAAAAAAAAATTGAAATCCATTCATAGGCTCAGTTTGTGCACGGTATAACATGTCCATGTATGGATGTTGAGATTTACACCGCACTGGGCAAGTTAGCTCATCCAATATACAAATATATTGTTCAAATGTATGTTTATCTATTTGGCATAGCCAACGGGGTTGAGTGGACCCCTACCACATTTATTATAACAAATAATAAACGAGAATTACAGGTAATTGACAGAATGTCAATCAGCTACAAACCCAGAACAAGTTCCAGAAATAAAGAAGAGAAAACAGGAGTGAGCCATTGGAGCTCAGTTACTAAAAGTACAACCAAAGAAACTTGATCACGAAGCGCTCAGAAGACCGAGAGTCCACACAAAGCAACAAATAACAATATTGCTTATTACCAGCCCAGTAGGCCCAATTACTTCAATAAACCAGATAACCTAATGCCAGCAGAAGTAAACGAGAATTAAATTCAGAGCCTTGACAGTGGCATCGAAACTCCATCAGCATCGAAGGAGCTACGGAATTCCCGAGGAGTTCAACAAGTCCACCTTCATTTGCCTGGTGACGCGCCCACTGCTAATCGACAGAGAAGCTTTAGGCGCGGTGGAACTTCAAAGGTAGGTGGAGCTCTATAAGCCGCCAGAGGGAGAATATGGTCGTAGCAGTTCGACTGCAATTTCTTAGTGGGTTTGACTGGAGTCTTGCCTTTGTTTGAAGTTGACGTGAGCTTAATAGGTGCAAAGGAGATAGCTCTGTTATCAACCAAGAGGGGAGAGAAGGCTGGATTGGAATTTGAAGACTGACATGCGGGAGACTTGACAGAAGACACTTCGTGATTGTTAACATGATTGTCAACGTATACACACAAGGCTGCATTAGACGCAGGGGTATCAGAACCATTGTTTCGAAGTAGTGCAGGTACGTGCATAGAGGCACATAGCAAGGCACTGTCAACAGAACTAAAAAATGCACCACCGGGACCTATTTCTCCCTCCTACACCTCGTCTATGTCATGAAGCAAGTCACACTTCGTCAAGCTTAGCAAATCTTCCTTCTCAACATTATTGGACTCAAATAAGTTTAGGTTAGGTAGTTCTTCCACATAACTACCATTTATTTCCTTATTCATTAATTCAACTGCCAAGACTGGGCTATGTTCAGTTCTTGTTTTACCTTCAATCTCATGTACATGTGGTGTTGTCCTCCCCACTCCCAGAGAAGACTCAGAGTTTACATGATTTAAAGTAAACACCTCTTCCAAAACAACTTTATCACCTAGACCATTGCCATTATTTTCTATGCAACCAGATGCAACTTCGTCAACCTGATTAGGGCGAGCTATATTCCCAGAGGCATGGGATTTCATGAGCCTCTTTTTAACTTTGATCGACACTTGTTTCTTTTTCAAGCGAGAAGTTACTGCATTTCTATTTTGACATGAGGTATCATTTTTAAAAACCACATCTGCCATGGATTTTTCCTGATCAACTAATTTATCCTTCCCCTCATTTTTACATAACTCCTCTTTGTTAAGTCTATTACAGCAAGTCTGTTCATGTCCGAAGACTTTACATCGACCGCATATCAAAGGCTTCCAGAGATAATTCACTCGGACAGTATGAACCGTTACATCAACCATACGAACGAGAAACTCATTTGGTAGAGCTTGATCAGGAGAGACCTCAACCATACATTTTGCGTACTCGAGCCTATCTAACCTTTCTGTAGCTTTGTCCATACAAAGAAAACTACCCACTCTAGAAGCTAACCAGCTAATGCCGAGAAGAGACCAGGTGAACATTGGAATATTAAATAGTTTAATCCAAACTGGCACTTTTTGATACCATAGCAGCTATTACCTATAGCCGAGTCTCGTGGTTTAATAATGAAGAGCTTATTCTTCAAAATTACTGGATCTGATTCAATAATACGTTTTGGGTCATCATCACTTGAGAGAAGGAAGAAAAACAAGAATCCATTAGATTTAACAGTGATAGTTCCCTTCAATCTCCATATACGTTTTAGTAAGACAATAACAGTGGAGTAAGGAAGGGTCATCGAGAAAGAAATCAACTAGGTAATTTTGCCATACAGCGTCACCAGCCTTTATAATCTCTTCGGAGGGGATGAGCGAATCACTAGAGCATAACAATGGAACTGCGGAAGATTTGTAGATACCAGCATTTCTAGGCTTGGACTGGAACAGCGAGGACCAACGAGGCTTAGCGGGAAGAAAAGGAGGGTTAGGTAGCGCACAAACAGGAGTGGGAAGAGTAGGCGTGGGTAACAGGAGGGGCGAATTGGATTTGGCGTCAGTAGGAACTAGCTTGGAGGAGCGGAGAGAGGGGAGAGGAGGAGGTGGGGGTCCGGTGCAGGAGAAGCAGAGGAGAGCAGTAGGAAGTCTACGTCAAGAGGAGGAAAATAGGGGATGGGACACGATGTGCTAGACGAGGGGAGTGGCGAAGGAATAGGAGATATTGTATATTTATATTTATAAACGATATGTATATTTATAAACTATATTTTGTTTAAATAATATAAATATAGATTCATATATATAATGGAAATTATGTTGAAGGGCTTCTATTTACAGGGTAATAAGTTTTAAGGACAACACTTCTAAATAATTAGTTTTAAGGACAATTTACAGGATAATGATAAATTCATTTATCTTTTTAAGTTATACAGGAAAATGATAAATCTTTTTATCATTATTTCTGTATAACTGAAAATGATAAATTCTTTTATCTTTTTCTTGTAAAATGTCCTTAAAACTAATTTTTTAGAAATAGTGTCCTTAAAACTTATTATCTGCACAAATAAGCCCTTGAAGTGAAAATCCCCTTCATATATATTTATAAACATATCTATGACAACATTGTATATGTTTATAACTATATATAAGTCTATTTAATCATTTATAAATTATAAAATATTATTTTTTTAAAGCCGAAAACAATATATATATATTAATTTTTTAATATATATATATATATATATATATATATTAAATACCTATATATATGCATAAATAATATAATAATATAGATCAAAAAAATATTTTCAAAACTTAATTTTGATTTTTCAATTTTTTTACTAAAATCCTAAGATATTTTGTGATTTTTAAAATTAATATATAATTTTATAATTCAAATACAATTTTTAAATATATTTTAAATTTTCAGCTTATAATTAAATATTTTCAAATTTTTTTTTTCTACCGAGAGTATGTTAGATGATAATTTAATTTTATAAAATATAAAACATAATTTATATAATATATACATATACATACATACATATATATATATATATATATATATATATATATATATATACATACGGGAAATTATTGTCAATGACAAAATTTCTCAACGTTTTAGCCTTAAGTACAGACCTTCAGTATTTTAGCATGAAGGACAACTTTCTTTAGGTATCAGTTTTTAGTTATTAATAACAGTTTTTAGGTAATAGTTTGTAGTTATCGGTAGCAGTTTTTAGGTATTAGTTTTTAGTTCGGTGGTAGTTTTGGAAGAGTGTTCGTCCTTATGAATAATTTTGGAAGAATGTTTGTCCTTATGATTAATTTTTAGAAGAATGTTTGTCTTTGTGGTTAAAATATTGAGGTCCTGTTCTTGAGGCTAAAAATATACAAATTTTTGTCCTTTAAATTAATTCATGTATATAATTAGATACATGTATATATGAATGTGAATAAATGCAAAATCATTTTATATAAAAGACTAAAATTCATTTATTTAGTTTACTATAGATACCGAAAAAAATTGGTTTTTTTGGTATAATATATATATATGTGTGTGTGTGTGTGTGTACATATACTTAGAAATTGCTTGCTAATATTATACACACACACACTCTAATTCATAAATGAATATATATATATATATAATTTATATAATATATACATACACACACATACCCATCAGATAATGCTCAAGGTAAATATAGTTTTTTTTAATATTTATTAGATTTAAAATTCCATATGGAAATTAATAAAATTAAACAATTTTTTTTTGAAAATAAATTTATATTTTAATATATATTATAAAAAATATGAGCAATATTTTTAACATTTAAAATATTTACACATATATATTTAAATTTAAAATTAATTTTAAAGTTAATTATTAATTTTGGCATATATATATATATACATATATTTAATTTAGATATTAATTTTTTTACCCGCTAAAAACTTATTAGGTGTGAAATTAATATAAAATTTAAATTAGATGTTATATGATATATTTATTTATTTTATAGATTAATAATTGATTTTTTTAAATAATATATATATATATATATATATATATATATATATATATATATATTTAAAATATTTTTTTGCCGAAAGTCTTTCAGGTCCAAAACTATTTATATATAATTTTTAATACATATTTTTATAATATAATGTTTAATATTTAAATTTATGAAACATATACGAATTAAATAATCTAAAATTAATTTTAAATTAATAATTTTTTGTACCGTAAGTATTAGTTATGTATATGTTGCATGAATTTTTTTTCTAAATTATATAAGCACACAAGTAAACAACCATCATAAACGTGACGATATACCGATATGCTAGATTCGTCACCTATTGATCTAAACAACATATGATATAAAATATAACATTAGTTTATATCTGTAAATCAGAAATAAACCTTCACAAAAGCCTATCAAATACATGTTCAAATGAATATACAAACTCCTTTAAATCCTACCCCAATCTCGAAGGTGCTAGCTTCGAATTATTGACCACAAACTATCGAATAGCTTCTAAATTTATTTAATTTGAGCTTGGAAATGTAGGAGAGGATGGAGATGATTTTCGACCAGCAATGGGATGAACGGAGGCAGCAAAAAGTATTTAAAGATGAGGGTAATGATTCTTTTATAAAGGAGAGGTTAGAGAGATAAAGTGGGGTCAAGATCCTATTTTTTCTCTTACTTGTTCTTTATCATTTAAAATATCGAAACCCAAGCCCCTTTGCCTATTCAAGCCACCCGTATCATGGCAATACCATGGTCAAAAGTCTCATGCCCTACATGGGCTTCAAACCCATTTCAAGCCCGACTAATATTTATCACATTTAAATCCAATTTAAATGGGTATCAATATTGTATATCGATTGATATATCTATAACTATTACAAACATATTTATTAATATTGTTTAACACATTAAATAAAATTTTATAATTAAGATTTCATAAATATTAAGTAATTTAATTAATTTATAATAATTACAAATTAATTAAGTTATTTGGTCAAAGGAGTATTCAACATTGTGTGACTCCAAATATTGAACTATTCGAATATTAACGTTCATACGTCACTTAGTAGTTGGTCTGATATTTTGATCAAATTTATCGCTTATTTGTTTTCAGTAAAATCCAATTTTACTTTGTTAAGCGTACTCGGTAGTGACTATTATTTATGCTAATCTTCGTCAAAACTATATCACTTTGAACTTATGGAATTTAGTAATAGTCAAAATTCCAACATCATCTATATTCAACTCTATATTCCAAACACAAAGTCTTGGATTCAACAATAACAATTATTATTAACCGAACTACTATGGCCAGAGATTTTGACTTTGAGTTGACCATGATACTAACCCCATATAGATAAGTTGACGAATCTTCTCTTGAATAGTATTTCACTTCCAATACTTCTACTTGACCCAACTACAGCCACTTGATGGACGTTATGCCATGATTTTACTATAATCAAAGTGGAGCTTTTATATTGAAGATCAACAATATTATCAAGTTGAGAGAACTGTTTAAATTGGTCGCATCGATATTTTCGATTTGACCTTAGTTATATTAACTAATAGAAAACTATCGAGTGGGTGTAATAACTATCGAGTGGATCATTCCATAGTTATCCAATAACTATTAGTACATAACCTCTTGGTACCTCCAGCAATCATGAGTAATACACTGCCCAACATTTGGAGAGCGTTATACACTCTAGTCTCAACGGATGCATCGATATCCAATCTCAATGTATCTTGACAACAAATACTTAAAATAATGTGTTTATTTTATCATGATATAAAACCATGATCACCACTATTTATAATTACTATCATAGATACACCATTTATGGATTTTTTTGTGCAATATATTTTAATTAAATATTTAATTATTTATAACACATTATAACAAATATATTATGATTCAACATCTAATTATTTTTAATTAAACGTTTAATTATTTATAACACATTTAATCATGAGATACACTCATGAGGGTGAAACTTATCATACTTATATGAGTAATGATGTAGATGAGAGTAGGCGTCTTTTCTATCACATTGAGGGTGAGAGTCTTTTCCTTACTAGGCTAGGAGAAATTGGTGAAGTGAACGAGAATTTGTTACGGGATACCACTTGGGATAGGGAATTCATCTACAACGTTGCCTCCATTCGTTATATCCCCAACCTTGCACATCTTTTCTTTAGGTTTGTTCTTGTCGCTGGTCCTATCGTGGCTGATGATAGTAGTTGTTCCTCCTCTTCTAAGGAAGGATAGTCATGGATATTAGTAGATTAGGCGTGTTGTCTAACTCCTGTATTGTATTTTTTATTTTTTTAGCGTTATGGCCACTATAAAACTATCGTAGTCGTTCTGCATCTGTTTTTCGTTAATTAATACAATGGCATGACCCACTATAAATTCGGCTAGCTTTGCTGAAGACAAATATATAACAAAAAGAAAAACATCTTTATTGCGAACGATAATTGATCACAAAGTTAATTAATTTACAATAAATTACAAAATTGCCCCTATGACATATCCCTAACTCTATCAATATGTGCGCACACGCACACACACATATATGAAGTTAAAGATATTGGGAATATATATACTTATATATATATATATATATAAATAACTAAAAAAACAAAATAAAATTATATAAATGGCCATACATATAATGCATAAATATACTTATATAAACATATGTATGCTCCACCACTAAATGCAAAACATAAGCATAATATATTGTATTAGTTGTAGAAATTATAGATGCATACTATATGATCATAAATCCCAATGATCATAATACTTTTTATTTCATTTTATATACATATATAAACTTTAGTTAATTTAATTACATATTAAGACTTATATTATGAATATGAGTCTCTAATATTAAATGTAAAATAAGATGGACCTAAATTAAATAAAAGTTTAACTCAAATTATAGAATAATTAAATACATATGACAAAACTCTTTAATTAATGATCACTAAATATGATTTAGTATAAATATACTATGTACACATAAAATAAGACCAATTGCATGCTGCAATGTAATATATAAGTCCATATCTCGGATCTTAGCCTCTAGACTTAAAAATGTTCTCCAAACAATGATATCTCCCAATCAAGCTGCTTTCCTCCCCCAAAGAAGCATACTTGACAATGTTCTTTTGAACTATTGGATGGGTACTCCTCGCCATATATATCACCAAGAGCTATGCTAAAAGTAGACACTAAAAAGGCCTTTGATACAGTCAACTGGTCTGCCCTGATGTCCATTCTAAATAGGATGAACTTTCCTCCTATATTCAGCAATTGGATATATCAATGTATCTCAACAGTCAGATATACTCTTGTCTTCAATGCTCATACTACTGGATATTTCAAAGGAAAAAATGGATTGAGGAAGGGTGACCCAGTATCTGCATACTTATTCATAATGATCATGGAAACATTTACGTTAGCTCTTGAGCAGCAAGTTGTAATGAAATTGTAACGACCCGCTATTTTGGACCATTCAAATCGACAATAAATCCACACATGTCGGACTTGAATAATTCAAAACAATCAGATTGTTTATTTAAATTTGGAAAAACCTCAGCATATATAGTAAATAAATCAATTACGGAATCACAGACATGGAGTAATACAATAATACGCAGCGGAATAAATAAATAGTAGTTCATGAAGCTACTATATAAACATCAGAGTTAGAAATAAAATACAACAGAATCTCTCAAATGCAGTGAAGTCTCCAGAACAACAGATGACCCCTCTGAACAAATCAACTAGAAAAGATGAAAGCTGAATCGATAGTTGGATCTCCAACGAAGCTCCATACTCCAAAGGTGAGTCTCAAATGCTGTATCACTCAGTCTGACCCGAGCGTAAAGCAAAACACAAAACACTCGAGTCAGGATTAACATTCTTATATTAATAAATCCAACTCAAGTGAAATATCAACTGAAATACAAGTAACTTAAAGAATGTTTGGGATAACCATCCTCTAAGGATCCGTGGAACTATCTACAATGTAGAAATATACACTATAACACCGTGGCCATTTCAAATAAATTTATACTTCAAAACCAAGATATCATTTTCATTTCAAATATATCTATTTTCCAAAATAATATAAGTAAAGTATTTATAATTTCCCCAAGTCTCACAAATCGATTCAAATCAACTTCAAATTCCAAATTCAAATTTATTCAAAGCTCAATTCATCAATTTAGTTCAGTTCTAAATATACCATTTAAATTTTCAATATATTTCAAAGCTTTAATACAAAGTTAAATTTAACAGTTTCATATAGCTCTTGTTTAACTTCATTATTATTTAATCACGGAACATTCACTTAATAAATTCGATATCATTTAACTAGCCTAAAATTACATTTTTACTAAATATTTCCTTAAATTTATTTAAACAAGAAATATTCATTAAATTACTTAAATCAAACCCAAGTTATAAATCATATCTTAAATCTCAATTTCAATAAGTTTCAAATCGGTTTAATTAAATAAAGTTTTCTTCCCAACCTTAACTTATTCAAATTATTACCGAAATCTATTTTGAAATATAAATTTAAATACTTAACCATATTTTATGTATTAACTCAATCTTAATTAAATTAAATATTATTATTAAATCTATATACATCATTACCATTTATATATAATTATTTAAGACTCAACATTTATTAAAACCATATATTTCTTACCAAAACCATAGAAAGTATTTTCAAAATATTTATATATGGACCAACGATGTCTGTATATAATTTCCTATCCTATGGTCAAGTGGTACGAATATTTATCATTTCAATCCGTAATTTAAATACCTACGGGTAGATATCATTTCGACCCGCAATCCCAAATTCACTTCAAATGAAAATCGCTTGGGTTTATCATTTCAACCCATAACGAAATTCTCCTATTCTAAAGTCTGTTCGGGTATGTATCATTTCAACCCATGGTTAATTCTAAACTACAGGAAACTTGCAGAGTGATAACAAATAATAATATAACAACATATATCATCAATAACAATATAATATAAACAATAGGATATGGTGTCATATCCCACAGGTGAACAGTTACAGATAATAGCATATATAACAATTTAAAAAACTAACAGCAGCATATTTCAATTGTCGTTTCAATTGAAATCAAATTTAATAAATATAAGAATGTTAAATCGTGAGTGATTGCTCACCTTTCGAGGTTAGAGAGATTTGACAAAGAAATGCGCTACGCAATCCAAAGCAATGCTAGATGGACATGATTCGATGAAGAAAACAGGCACGATAGACATAGCTGATAAATTGGAAATCGATGAGAACAAGATATATTACATATATTTAAATTTTCAAAAAAATCAACATACAACTTAAACACAAATCAAAATAGAATCTATATATATTACTATACATATATATATATATGCTCTCATGAACTTTATATATTTTAAAATCAGTTTTAAACACACACACACACACACACACACACACATATATATATATATATATATATATATATAAATCCAACTCATAACTACTAACCTACAAATCATAAAAATCAGGTTATAACAAAATTATGCAAAACCGTGTATATATATACTATAGTCTAATATATTTATATACGATATAAAATAAAGGATGTACATATATACAATACATCCTACAAGATATTTTTTTTGCAGAGTTGACTAAGTGAAACTAATATCTTATAATTTTCTTCTAAAGTAAATTTTTAAAACATACACATGGAAAGCAACCAATATAAGTTTATACGTATATAACAGTTCCAATATCATATAACAACACTTATACAAAATCTGACATGTTATTGCTAACATTTATACTTTAAAAAAATTTACCCCACTATAAGCAGACTGTATATATAAGTGTAAATAATGTATTTATCATAGAAGTCAAAATTTATATAACCAGAAACATATTATATTCACATATATATACTTATACTTAAAACCATTAGCAAACAAAATCTTAAACACATATAAAAGCTGTTTTGAAACCAAAACCAAATGATATATATGTATATATTTCTTTTCCCGACAGACTACATTATACATCCCTATATAAATAAAACGTTTGTATACATTATTATAAACTGTTTCAAAATAATGCATAATAGAACATCTTCTAAACCATTTAAAATTCCATTTTTAAATAAATTTCCCATCTTTCGAATAATACTATTCAAAATTCATTTATAAAATCCTTTCCCATATTTTGGAATTTTATTCAATATAATTCAAAGACAAAACTTTATCTTTTTCAAACTTCTTTTAAATTAACCCAATTCTTTCAAAAGGAATTTATTTAAAATTTCAACTTTAATTTCAAAAACCCAATTTTATTTATTTCCGGTATCCAACGATACCAAAAATACATTCGGCTAAATTATAGCCTTCAACACCTTCAATCACAGATATAATCATACACAGATTATAAATAATCAATCACACAACATATGAAACCAATTCAAATGTTTTGAGGAATCCTGTTGGATCCCTCCAACCTGTTTTCCTACATCCACAGATGTTAGCACAATACCAATTCCACTTCGAGGTGGAATATCGCGGTATATGGGATTTATAAAATATCATCCGCTATTATGCGGCGCATAGGGTCTCATCCGCTATATAATGTGGGAAATCACAACTCCAATATATACATATGCCAATATATATATATATATTGCTATATACTACTATATATAGTATCACATCCAAACAGCAATCAATCAACACATTCAAATTTTTTAAATATAACTATTTAAAATTAAACAAACCCTTTGTTTGAGTGAGAAGATCTTACCTTAGCTTTTTAATTCGCAGTCCATTTCCATTCCAGTTTGCTTTCTCGATTTAAGACCTTGACTTAAACATTGGATTCATTTTGTTAATATTCGAATAAATCGAACCACTAATTTCTCATCTTAATTTAATTAACTAATTACTTAAATTTTAATCCCATAAATATTTACTGTTCAAACTATGTAAATTATTACCATTTAGTTAACTACCAATTTTAATTTAACAATATAATCACCTTGAAAATAAATTTTCAAATAAACAAGTAAGTTTAAAAATGTATATTTATTTTCCTGTTTGCATAAACATTTTTCACAGTAAACTTTATCTGTATGTATATTCTAACCTCAAACAGAAATTGATGTTTATACATATATTCCTAATCTATATATCAAGATAGAAATTTTATTCTCAGTAAAGTGCTTATATATATACACATATTATCGGATTAAATTGAAACGATACCTCGCTGCCCCGATAGATACGACGTCGCGACCACTTGATCTGCTCGCGACCCACTCGCGAACCCACAACGACGCGCCTATCGATGCCTTCTCACACGCAGGCGACCCAGCTCCGCACCTTCCCCTTTGCCAGAGTACATCGCGGCTGACGCGATCCCATCGCGTGCGCCACCATAAAACACTCCACAGCGCTGCCCCTCACTCGATCCACTGAGGCGCCTTGATACCTCGAACCCAACTCCACCGTCCCCTGCTCGAATCGAAGCCCACGCTTCCCATAATCGAAACCCTAGCAAACATTGATCGACGAACTGTCATGGAGAAGAATGGAGCCGCCATTTTATTTTGATTTGAACGAAGATTAATTGGAGAGGGTGAATTCGATTTGCTTGGCCGCGATTTTAAAAGTGTTTGAACAGAGGGGAATTAAAAGAGAACTCGCGATTTCTATACATACGTTTTTTTTTCTCGATTGCATTTTTAATTTTGAACGAAGAGAGGTGGAAGGGAAGACATTTTCTTCGGCCATTATAGATTTGATTTTGAACGAAATGATATTCTTTTGAACTGCTCGCGTGATAGAGAAACAGAAGGGGACAAGAGTAGACGTTTGTGTGCTGAAGTTAACAGGCTATAGTATTTTGAATGGAAAGGAAAAAGTATCGATGTGAAATAATATCAGCCGATGGTTGACTAATATAAAGATTTAATTTAAATTCAAATTCAAACCGTCTTGAAAATGCAACTCAAAATCTTGACCTCCTATCGAGGCATGCCGCTAGGCGTTCGTAATGTTATATGCCTATTCCGAACGCAATGGAAAAGGTTTCGAGTCCAAATTCGATCGTATGGAGAAGGTAGCCTTTTGGACCAGTTATAATATTAAATTTTCGATTTAATTTCAGCGCGTTTGCTTATCGCACGCTCACACAACAGCTCCAATCACTACAAAAATTGAAATCTGATAATAATACAATATTACGGATCCAATGGAACTGGTTTCATCGAATTCCGAGACTGTGCCCCGGAACGCTATTTTTAAATATCGATTAAACGATAAAATTCAAAATTGAACAGAACAGTTTCAAATTCAATTCTGAAACTTTTATTATCTTCAGTATTATTAATATAGATTTTCTAAGCCTTGAAAATATTTTTAGTCAGCTTAAAACTGAAGATTCAAATTTTTACCCAGTTTCAATAATTAAATTCAATAATTTAATCGCCAAATTCATTCTGATTTTTGAATTTCAAATTAAATTATCATTCGAATATTTAAACTCAACTAAATATTCACATTTCAAATGTCAAAAATCCAAGGTCGTTACCCTTAAACTTAACTAAGTACTGCCAAATTGAATATAAACTTACATAACCAAATACAAACTGACATCATATATATGTGTATACGAATATATATACATAAAGCTATATATACTAACTAAGTACGTTATACATATATAACAACCTATATAATATAACACTTTAACAAAACAGAGATATATGTATATCAGAATACAACAAAACATATTACAAAATGTATGTATAAACTATCATATATATTTTAACATACTAACAAACCTATATACACTAGCAGACTATAGAACTAAGATATATATTATATTTAAACAATACTTAATAACAATTATTACCCCTTGAAAATTTCCATAATATATTCACACGCATCAAAATCCCTGACATATACATATACATACATATATATATATAGAAATCCGACAAAATATACATATATAAACCTTTATAACATAATATACTTTTAAAATATAACTGTATATAACTATTACACATTTACCAATATATACATGCACCTATACTAACAAAATATATACATATGAAGCCGGCAAAAGCATTAAAAATACAACTGTAATATGATATAGTATAATAACATTGATTATAAAGTATAGTATAATGCTTAATACTCTATATCTAATTTATACAGTAACAGGTAAATTAATAATTTTATAAATATTAGATATAAACAAATATATATATTAGCATATATAACCACTTACTGATTCAACAAGGGTGTTGCTGAGCCTTGGAATGGCGAAAGACGGTGCAAGGTGGCTGGGCTGCAAGTAGGCACGGGTGAGGTGGAAAATGGTGGACTAGATTGGGCTGGTGGCCGATGGTTCCGGGTGGGGTTGGAGGCGTCAGAGGGAAGAGGCTGAGGAGGGGTCGGCGTTTGTATGGGGAGAAGGGATGCATCAACAGTGAGTGGTTGAGTGAATGCAGTGGTGGGGTCATGAGTTGACTGCTTGGTCGGGGTGATGTCGTGGGTGGTTGGGCCGATGAAACACTTCCATTTGCTTTCGGCCATGAATAAAGGTGAAGTAAGAAGGAAGTGGGAAGCTTGGCCATTACATTGCTGGGAGAGGAGGAGATGAAATGGCTACAGAAAAAGCAGGATCTAAAAAAAATTAAAGAAGGAATAGTACACGTATACGTTTTATAATATGCAAAGAAACGTATGTCATATATTTCTGAGGAAAAGGTGAACGGACCAAAAAAAATACGATAATTCAGGGCAAGTTATAAAGACAAATGACTGTTAGGAATTCGACCGTTGGGAAATTCGGATGGACAGGAAACTAAAAGGTTGAAATTTCATAACCGATACGGCTATCCGTTTTATCATTTCCGTCGCAAAACAGACATCAAAACATAGAAATGAATATACCGCAGAGATCAGCACGACGAGACGATCAAAACGGTACACAGATAATAGTGGTACGATCATCCTATCAAAAGTCGATATGGACACCGATAATGCTGCTATTCCGTACGGAAAAATCCAAACGGAGCTAGAAACATCCGAATTTCGCGAAACGAACTTCGCAGTCAAATTCAGTGTGCCCTAAATAAATTTTCTCATGTTGATATATTTAGGTTTCGAAATACTTTTAAATTCAACTGTTATTAACTGATATAAATTGAAATAAAATTTCACAAGAAAATAAACTTTAATATTATCAGATGAAAATTTACCAGTTGCTTAAAATAGACGTATTCCAAATAATAAATTTTTATTTTCAAATTTTATTGTTTAAAATTCCACAAAATTTCAATTAATTCAATAAATAAAATCACTAAAATTTTGGGTCGTTACACTCTCCCCCACTCAAAACTTTTCGTCCCCGAAAAGGAAGGATGTGGGAGAATAGAATAACCAAAAATAAAAGTAGATTGAAAGTCAAGATTAAACAATTAATTTAAAACTATATAAATTTTACTTGAAATATTCATTTGAAAACTTCATTTGTAATTCAATTATCTTTAATACTTTAATACCTTCCAAAACTCATTTGTAAAATTTCTTGCTTCCTTTATAAATACCATTTATGTGTTTAAATAACACCTTTATAATTATATAAAAATGTTTAAAAACAATTATTTACATGATTACTTATATTCACAAAGAAGCTATTAAAAACATTAAATCCATAATTCATAAATTTATAAATTTCCTCTCAAGATACTTTCCAATATTATCAATAATCATTTATTTTAAATATGTTTTATTTAAGTAATAACTTCTAAAGTATTTATAACACTTCAAATTTTCTATTAAACCATGTAGTATATAAATAAACAATATTTAAAAAGGATATAGTCAACAAGGAAGAGAAGGAGGATTTGGAAAAATAGAATATAGGTGAATAAATAAAGCTGAGTAGATATGGTAAATTCAAAAGAATAGTATCGGGCATGAATAATTAATTCAAACCATAAGAAATTCAATTTCAAATATTAATACAAAATTTCTTTGTTGGAAATACTTTTATAACTCGATGTTTCAACAAGTTTATCCTCGTTGCTGCAGACTCTGGCAGTGCGTTGATCAGGCACAAAGCTAGAATTCTCCAGGTACTTAGTAGACTTGTTTCAACACCTAGTGAAAATACTGGAAAACTTTTAAAACAGATATGGAAAGTACAATCCAAACAAAACAACCAAAACCTTTGTCTAACCATGGTTCACAGATACACAATGGTTACGCCTGGATCCCCCAGGAAACAATCCATATCCGTAAGCTTTCTCAACCCTGCGAGTTACGCCATGATGACTAGTAGAATGCATGATACACAATGGTTACGCCTGGATCCCCCAGGAAACAATCCGTACCCCTAGGCCATCTCATCCAGGCGGTTTCGCTACTAATGCGACCTACATAGATGCAAGATATACAACGGTTACGCCTGGATCCCCCAGGAAACAATCCGTACCCCTAGGCCATCTCAGCCAGGCAGTTGCGCTATGCATCCGTGCTCGTAAGACCATGGGTAACGCCATGGAATTCGATGGAAACTCTAGTTTTATATCCAGAAACCAAAAATCAGAGAAATATCGATAGAATGAATCCACAATGTGGCCACAAAGTGGATATCAAGCAGAAGGCACTTTCCATATCTTTACTTCAAAAATATGTATCATATAGTACCTTTTTAAATCACTTTCAAATATCATACTTATATAAAGTCCATTTTATATAAGATTTCATTTTCAAATCAAATACTTTCCAAAATCAATAGTATATCAAATCACACTTATATAGACTTCAATTATATAAGATTTCACTTTTCAAATTGAGTACCTTTTCAAATCCATAGTTTTGAATCAACATCATACTTATACAAACAAATTTTCTTTTTATATAAGTTTGATAACTCCCAAATCAAGTATTTAGTAACACAAGGTTCTCAAATTTCAATTTGTTTCAATATCAGTTCAGTTTCAAAATCATATACAATCCCACCAAATTATTTCTTCTCAAATTAAATATCTTTAGTTTCAAAGTTTCCAAAATAATAAATTTAGAAAATAATCCAAGTTTCTAAATCAATATAATTTAAGTCAAACAATTCATTTCCAAAATCAATGGTTTTCAAAATCATCTTATATTTACATAAGGTCCATCATATATCAGGGTCAAATTTTTTTTCAAAATAAATTTCGGTGCATGAAGAGTCATATGGGATTGAACACCTTTGCTTTATAAAAGATTTTTAATTTAGAATAGTTTTGTATATAAAATAGTTTGTAAAATAGTTTTGTAAATACAATAGTTTATAAAATAATTTGTATGTAAAATAGAATAAAATAGTTTGTTTAAGAAAAATAAAAATATAGTTTTGAAAAAATGTTTTAAATTGATAGTAGTTTTGCATAAAAGAAAATTTCCAATTAAACTACAAAGATATCCAACCCAACAACTTTCAATTTCAGCGTCAAAGTATATCAATGACATTAGAACATAAGATGTACATGTTTCCTAGAGATTTGACCAGGCAACTAGTGCTCGGCATCAAGTAGCACTCGGCATCCATAGTGTCCGGCATCCAGGAGTGTTCGGCGAAGCACTTGGCATCCAGGAGTGTTCGGCGAAACACACGGCATCCAGTGGGACTCGGCATCCATAGCGTTCGGCATCCGTAGTGCTCGGCGACCAGAAGACTCGGCGTCAAGTAGTGTTCGGCGTCAACTGGCACTCGGCGACAACCAATGCTCAGCGTCAGCTAGCGTTCGGCATCATTAGAACTCGGTGATAGGAGAACTCGGCAACAAGAGCGCTCGGCATCCCAAGGTACTCGGCGTAGTACTCGGCATCCAGAAGACATTCAGTATGCACAACTACTCAAGGTAATAATGTCGTTCGGCCTGCATGCACTGTTCGTTCAAGAGCTTCAGATAGAGACACGTTCGGCCTCAACTGACAATCATCCTGCACTTCCCACACATCCAGCGTACCGTTCGGCATAGAAAGGACTGTTCGGCATCAGAGCGTTCGGCATACCAGGTTCGACATGCAGCGACCACAACACCTGGGCTAGAGCGTTCGGCCACCAAGCCCACTTGGGAAGTCCAGCCCATATTTGCCTATAAATAGAGGGGCAGGGTCACAGTGAAATGGATCCTTTTTTGGAGAGAGAATACTGGGGAAACTCTGCCATTTTTGAGACTCATCTTCTCTACTTAAGAACTTCATTCGAGCATTTGATTCACGAATTGTATTTGTAATCATCAACTAAGAAGATCAATAAAGTTTAACCTCAAAGTGGACGTAGACAATTATGCTGAACCACTATAAATTTGGTGTTCTTACTTTCTGCAATTAAATTAGCATTGTCTCCTCTATTTAATTTACTTTCATCACTTATATCTCTACACAGTCTTTCTCTACGAGGTTAGTGACCAATTTTGGTGCTAACACTTTGGTGCTTTCACTGAGAATCGAATTCTCAGACCTCAAGGATCTGCTTTGAAGCTACTGGATTGAACAAATCCCCCAAAGAAGATCCGACTCACTGATAGGACATCCGTTGATTCTACTCAGAGTTCATACCGATAACTCTACAATGGCAAGACCACGTACCAGGTCAGCTTCTCATAATGCGGATGCCCACGAAACTACTAGTGTGCAACAAGCAGGACCTAGCAATCAACCAGCGATTCCGAGTGCAGGAATTGCCGCTCAAGAATAGACTCCAGTTGTCACCAGAATAGAGTTCAATGACTTGATGAGAGAACTCAGGGAAAGTAGGAGACAACTAGGAGAGCAGATGCAAGCTAACGCCAACCTGATGGCACAACTCACTCAACAGCAACAACAGAATGCTGGGGGAAATCCCGCTCCTTACTCTTCATCTGACAGCTCAACTTCCTCTGATGAACCTCCCAGGCGCAGACGCCGCAAGACTGACGCTGCACGAGCAGAAGCTGCTGTTCAAACAACTGGAGACTGTGACCAAGCAAGAGCTGGAAACTTCAGGACTGGGGTACAGACGGAGGATAGAGGCCCGGATCATCAAAATGCTAACGATGTCGAACCTCAAGACGCACGATTGGCAGACCGCCAGGAGAGGAGGCATCAGCATGGACAGGCGCGTAGAACAGACACTAACCTTCCGCCTTCCATACAGACACCAGATCTGACAGCCATGATCAGGCAGTTGATGAAGGAAAATCAGGGGTTATCGAATGATGATTGGGGAGTGTCAAGAAGTCATACTCCGTTCACGGATGTTGTGTTACAAGCGGCGTACCCCAGGAAGTTTAGTATGCCTACTATCCCTGCGTATGAAGGGAGGACTGACCCCAGACAGCATGTCATGAGGTACGAATGGATGATGGATTCAGCTAGAGCGAATGATGCCACCAAGTGTAGGTGCTTTTCGATTACTCTATCTGGGATCGCTACTATGTGGTTCACCCGACTTCCTCCGCGATCCGTATCAAATTTCGAGGAGTTGGCAAAGAAGTTTATTGAGCAGTTCAGGATACACACTACACGCCCAAAGGACGTGATGTCTCTGTCAAGTGTAATCCAAAATCCCGGGGAGTCGTTGAAGGAATATTTACAAAGATTCCACGTAGCAGCAACTGAAGTCAGTAACCCCAATGACCATGCAATTCTGATGGCTGTAATGAGAGGTGTGGATCCAGACTCTGAGTTTGGAGACTGGCTGGCAGGAAAACCTCCGGCTACACTAGAGCGTTTCTACTCAAAGGCACACCAGTTCATAAGAAGAGAGGAAGCTAGGTGGGTACGACGAGATAAGGCGCCAGGACCTGTCCAAGAGTCAATAAAGAGAAACATTGCTGTGAAGCAGTCTGGAGACAGCTCGGGAAAGGTCCAAGTCAATGTCCAGAACAAGCCTGGGCAACCCAAGGAGTCCGGAGGAAGGAGTCAAGGGAAAAAGAGAGAAGCGGGGAAGTGGAAGTCGAGAATCCCAAGCTACAGCGAGTATACTCCGCTGAACGCACCACTTGAGAACATTTACTTATCCACCTGCAATACATTTCAATACAGAAAGCCACGTCCGAAAGAATCAACCGAGGAACAGAAGCGGACCGGGAAATATTGTCGCTTCCATGAGACTTATGGGCACAATACGGAGGAGTGCAGACACCTACACGACGCTATTGAGATGTTGATCAGGCAGAAGAAATTGCAAGAATTTGTGAAGGATCCACAAGAAGGAGGACAGGGAACGTCCAACCCAGGTCGTGCACCAGCTCCGCGTCATCCCGAGGAGCCTGCCCGAACCATAGGTAGACTAGTTATAAATACAATTATCGGCGGACCTCACCCCACGGATAAGAATTGGCAAGAGATGGAGCGATATGCAAGTTCCCTGAAGCCTGCCGATTTTGAGTGTTGTTCGAACGCGGAGGACGGGACCCCTACTAAGTAGCAGCGCGTAATGACAGACGATATTGTGTTCAGAAACAGGGACGCTGATCAGGTAGAGGCTCCGACCATCGACCCGATGGTCATATCTGCAACGATCAGACCAGCTTATGTAAAGAGAATTCTGATTGATTGCGGAAGTTCAATCAACATCATCTTCAAGAAGGCTTACGACCAAATGAAACTGGAAACAAAAGACCTGAAACCGTCCAAGGCTCGTATACACGGCTTTAACGGCGCGGCAACCGACGCCGTGGGGTACGTTGAGTTACCAGTTGAACTGGGACAAGGCGAGCGTCGGAGGGTGCGAATTCTACCCTTCGTAGTTTTGGATGTGGATTCTCCATATAACGTTTTCTTGGGTCGGCCGGCCCTGGCTGAGTTTAGGGTAGCGTTAGCCCCGTGGTGTTTAACTTTGAAGTTCCCAACGGACAAAGGAGTAGGTATTGTTCATGGCGACCAAGCAGCTGGTCGTTCCTGTTATGTGGCTGAGCTCCGAGAGGCCCATCGGAGGGAGAAGGGAAAGGTTGCGGACAATCCCGTCCGCATCCTTAATGCGAATAATTGACAAGTAGTGCCCGAGCTCTGGCTCGGGCATAGTTCTCGGATCTTCGGAGATATAGATCCGCGAGACGACAATGAGAAACCCAGGGAAGAGAAGGCGGCACTGGCTGAATTAACGATTGACATTTCAGTTAGCTGTGACGACCCTTCGCGAATACTAAAGATCGGATCACAGCTTGGCCTCGAGATGACTGAAGACCTTAGCGACTTTCTCCGGGCGAATCTTGATGTTTTCGCCTGGACGCATTCTGATATGTGTGGGATTTCCCCCGCCATCACGAGTCATATGTTGAACATAGACCCGAAGTACATTCCAGTTAAACAAAAAAGGAGAGGAATGGATCCGGAGAGGTCCGCCGCTCTCGGAGAGGAGGTGGACAAACTCAAAGCAAATGGGTTCGTCCGCGACGCCCTCTACCCTGAGTGGGTATCCAACCCCGTGCTGGTAAAAAAGGAGAATGGGAAATGGAGGACTTGTGTAGATTATTCCGACTTGAACAAAGCATGCCCTAAGGACAGTTTCCCGTTGCCTAGGATCGATCAGTTGGTCGACTCCACCGCAGGACACGAGCTGTTGTCATTCATGGATGCGTATTCAGGGTACAACCAAATCCCGATGCATATTCCGGACCAAGAACACACCAGCTTCGTTACAAATGTCGGACTGTATTGCTATGTAGTGATGCCCTTTGGATTGAAGAATGCAGGAGCAACTTACCAGCGTTTAGTGAATCGAATGTTCAAGGACCAGCTGGGTAGAACGATGGAAGTCTATGTGGATGACATGCTCGTGAAGTCACGACGGTCAAACGACCACATTCGAGACTTGGCTGAAATGTTCGACATACTCAGGTTTTATGGGATGAAGATCAACCCTCTGAAGTGTTCCTTCGGCGTTGCATCAGGGAAGTATTTGGGATTCATCGTCAATGCTAGGGGAATTGAAGCCAACCCAGAAAAGATCCAAGCTATTCGAGATGTGCAAGCGCCCAGGACTATAAAACAAGTACAGAGCTTGAATGGAAAAGTAGCTGCGCTGAGTCGATTTATATCTAGGGCAACTGACAAGTGCATCCCATTCTTTGATATAATAAAGAAAGGGAAGAGAAATTTTGAATGGACGGCTAGTTGTGTGGAAACATTCCAGAGTCTGGTTAGGCATCTAGAGAGTCCACCAATGCTGTCAAAACCAGTTGACCACGAAATGTTATATGTATACTTGGCTGTATCCCCACATGCGATAAGTGCGGCTTTGGTTCGTGAGGAGGATCGAGTCCAGAAGCCGGTGTACTTTGTTAGCAAGCGTTTAACAGGAGCAGAGAGGAATTACCCTAAGATCGAGAAATTGGCTTATTGCTTGGTGATTGCATCACGTAAGCTGCACCCATACTTTCAAGCACATTCAGTCGGCGTTTATACCGATCAACCCCTGAGGCAAGTACTCCAACGACCGGAAACTTCTGGAAGGTTGCTAAAATGGAACATCGAGTTGAGCCAATTCGATATCGCCTACTTACCACGGAGAGCCGTCCGAGGGCAAGCGTTAGCAGATTTCATCGCTGAGTTTACCATACCCGTCAAACCGGATGATCACGACATCATTCCCCCTGTTCGATGGAAATTATACACTGACGGTGCATCAAACGACCGTTGCTCCGGCGCGGGCATAGTTCTCATAACTCCGGAAAACCGATCAATCTGTTATGCCCTGAAGCTTGATTTCCCGGCTACAAATAACAAAGCAGAATATGAGGCACTGATCGCTGGCTTGAAGCTCATCAGGGAACTCGGGATCAAATCAATCGAAATCTTTTGCGACTCACAGTTGGTGGTTTACCAAGTACGGGGAGACTACCAAGCAAAGGGACGAAAGCTCGCTCCGTACCTTATTCAGGTCCAAGAACTACTCTCGAATCTCGAGCGTTATGACATTTCACATATCCCGCGTGAACAGAACAAAGAAGCCGACTTGTTGGCTAAGTTTGCGAGTACCGGCGATGCGCAGCAAATGGGATTGTATCCCGTTGAAGCCTTGCATGCCCCGAGCATAGACGAGATAAAAGTCGATCGTGTGTTGGAAACGGAGATCGAGAAGGAATCGTGGATAACCCCATTCAAACTGTACCTGACGACCGGGGCTTTACCAGAAAAAAGGAGCGAAAGACGGCAGGTCCTTCGAAAGGCCGCGCGATATGTAATGCAGAATGGGTCAATGTACCGGAAAGGATTCTCAGTCCCATTATTGCGATGCATCGCTCATGATGGGACAAAGCGGGTCTTAAGAGAGGTTCACGAAGGGGAATGTGGCGACCATACTGGGGGGCAAACGCTAGCAAAGAAGATCCTCCGCTATGGATATTACTGGCCCGCCGTAAACCGGGACGCCGCGGACTACGCAAGAAAATGCGACAAGTGTCAAAGATATGCGAAAATCCCGAGGGCTCCATCAACGGAACTCACACAAATGATTAGTCCCTGACCATTTGCGATCTGGGGAATCGACATAATCGGCTCTTTGCCTATATCCAAAGGTGGCCGAAATATGCGATAGTTGCAGTCGACTATTTCACAAAATGGGCTGAGGCAGAACCTTTGGCCACAATCACCTCTAAGAAGGTCATTAACTTCGTTGTACGAAACATTATATGCCGCTTTGGCCTTCCACGCACCATCATTACGGACAACGGGACGCAATTTGAAAGCAGAGAGTTCAAAGAGTTCTATTTAAAGTATGGCATCGAGAAGAAGTTCGCCGCCGTGGCACACCCGAAAGCTAACGGGCAAGTCGAGGCCGTCAACAAAATAATCAAGTCCATACTGAAGAAGCGTCTGGAGAAGGTTGGAGGCAAGTGGGTAGATGAACTCCCGACAGCATTATGGGCGTATAGAACTACCCACAAGTCCGCGACCGGCCACACTCCGTTCGCCTTGGCATACGGTTCTAAAGCCGTTATACCCGTGGAACTTGAAGTTCCATCGCACCGAGTGACATACTATGATCCCAAGACGAATCAGAACCTCTTGCTGGAATCACTGGACTGCATCGATGAAAAGCGTGAAGAAGCCGAATTAAGGGCGGCAACGCATAGGCGTCGAGTCAAGCGTTACTACGACGGCAGAGTCCGTCCAAGGATTTTTGATGTGGGAGATCTCGTTCTGAAACGAGTTTTCCCGGTACCATCACGTATGAATCCCAGTTGGGAAGGTCCATACGCCATTGAACGGAAGCTTGGAGAGGGAACATTCAAGCTAGCGACCGTTGATGGCACGACACTCCTCCGAGCATGGAACAGTGAACATCTGCGGCACTATTACATTTAGCATGTTTCCTTTCTTATTTTAGGCACTGTTATTTCCTACATGTTTCCGTTCAGTCGTAACATAGTTTCTTTTTAAAATTGTAATCAAGAAGTTTAGTTGATTTTCATTAATAAAGGCTTGAAGCCGTATTTTCCATGAATCACTAATGTTTCTGTATCTCACAGTTAAATGACGAACTACATTATCTTGTACGACGTACGGACTCGTATAAACAATTTCAAATCTCTGAATCCCTAGAGCGCGGATCGGAGTACTCTAAGTCCCCAGAGCGCGGACTAGAGTATAAATGAATTCAAATCTCCGAATCCCGAGAGCGCGGATCAGAGTACTCTAAGTCCCCAGAGCGCGGACTAGAGTATAAACGATTTCAAATCTCCGAATCCCCAGAGCGCGGATCGGAGTACTCTAAGTCCCCAGAGCGCGGACTAGAGTATAAACGATTTCAAATCTCCGAATCCCCAGAGCGCGGATCGGAGTACTCTAAGTCCCCAGAGCATGGACTAGAGTATAAACGATTTCAAATCTCTGAATCCCCAGAGCGCGGATCGGAGTACTCTAAGTCCCCAGAGCGCGGACTAGAGTATAAACGATTTCAAATCTCCGAATCCCCAGAGCGCGGATCGGAGTACTCTAAGTCCCCAGAGCGCGGACTAGAGTATAAACGATTTCAAATCTCCGAATCCCCAGAGCGCGGATCGGAGTACTCTAAGTCCCCAGAGCGCGGACTAGAGTATAAATGATTTCGAATCTCTGAATCCCCAGAACGCGGATCAGAGTACTCTAAGTCCCCAGAGCGCGGACTAGAGTAGAAACGATTTCAAATCTCCGAATCCCCAGAGCGCGGATCGGAGTACTCTAAGTCCCTAGAGCGCGAACTAGAGTATAAACGATTTCGAACCTCCGAATCCCCTGAACGCGGATCAACTTACTCTAAATCTCCGGAGCGCAGATTTAGAAAAAAGGTCCAAGTACTCGAGAAATGTGGAATAAGTATGCCATGTCCGGAGATGTTTGAACAACATGAAAATGGACTGGGAGATAAGGCAACTCATAAGAACATGAGTTATGGCTGCAATTAGTCATCAAACCAAAGAAAAGCAAGAGAATCATTCGAACGAAAAAGAAACTAAAAACTTTATTCGATCAGTCCAAAATGGGGTTACATGATCACTCCTACAAAATTCAGACCTGTCTATACAAACTACAAGCTACGGAAGATAAAAGCAATTACAAGACTTAAGCAAGAAGCTCGTTGAACGAGTGTATCGATTATTTCTTCGATTTCTTCTTCTTGTCTTCCTTTGTCTTTTCCGATGACTCCACTCCCTCACGCTTTTTCTTGGACTTCTTGCTTGCTAAGGAAGCGGAGTCAGGAGTAGGAGACGGAACATCTAGTGGTTTGGACCTGCCCGGGAGGATGATTTTCAAAGGTCTGTTCCGCGGGTCGGTAAGTTCCAGGATTCCAGGTTCAACTTTGACCTCGGCATTTTTCTTCTCCTCCTCGGCGAGGCGGTCCTTCATGCTCATTTGCGAGGTATGCTCAGAGGCGCCGGTGATTTCAATTTCATCATTCCCTTCGGCAGGAGATGAAGTGTCGAGCTTATCATCATCCAGCGCCCCGATCACCTGAGCATCGGGACCAGGGAGTACTCCCGCGTGGACAGCATCGCTTGTTTTCCCTGCCTCCTCCTTGGCGTCATCGCTCCTCGGAGTTTGCTCGGCGTCAGGACAACCCGCACGAAAACATAAAGAATGAGCGTTAGAATGAGTAGCCACTGCTGAAAAAAGACGGGATCTTTCAACTTTTAGAGAAAGAAGAATTTCCTACCAGGTTCCGGTTGGCTATCGGTGGCGCGTGGGGTTTCACCCTCCAGGATAGGGGATAGCACATGAGCACCGAGCCCGGGGTCTTCGGGGTCATAACCAACATGCTGCTCAAATGGATCAAGTGTCGGCCGACCGGTCGATTGGGAAGCGGATTGAGCAGCAGTATGAAGAGCAGTAATATTGGCCCCAGACGGGCCAGCTTCATCATCTTTCTCTTTTGGAAGGGGAGAGCCTTTGCTGTAAAGTGCCAATGCTGTGGATAAATCCGATGGCTCATTCCCCCTAAGGAACTCCTTCACCAAGGCCTCCTCATCGACCTCTTCGGAGCCTGACTCGATCTTCCTGATCCTTATCAAAGTTTCCCAGGCCTCAGCTAGGGACTCAAGGTAGCCGTCGCCCAAGAATGTTAAGTCGCGATGCATAAGGACGCGGGCTCCATATTCAGCAATCAACGGGTCAAACATGCTTTTGACCTCTTCCCTGCCGGCTTCCGCGGCCGCCTCGAGGCGAGAGTCAATCTCCTCTGCAGCTTTTCTTTTGCCCTCCTCACGGGCCTCATCCTTCATTTTCTCAACCCCAGCAAGTTCGTCATCAAGCTTCGCCTTCAGGAGACGAGTAGCGACGATTTCATCACAATATCGCTGTGATTCTTCTTGAGCAGCTACCTTGTCTTCTTTCTCCTTGGAGAGTAATTCTTTCAGCTCTTTGACTTGTGTAGCGAGCGCGTCCCTTTCCTTTTGGACAGAGTCTTTTTCTAGGGCGAGGGCACCGCTGCGCTGGACTGCTTCGTCGAGCTCTTTTCTGTGAGCCGCCTCTAGACGAGTAACTGCCTCAGTAGTATCTTTTGCGCTTTGTTCAGCGGCTACCAACATCGACTTATACGAAGCGAGCTCTGCGTCTTGGTGCTCGATGATGTTTTTGTCGCAGCCAGCCTCCAGTTTCAGGCGATCAATCTCATGCTGACGCTCGATGGACACCTCCGAGATCTTCTCCACCAAGTGCACAAACGCGTCATGTTGAACATAGACGTCGTTATTGCAGGCAATGGCACTCTGCTTCACGTGCCCGGGAATATGATGAATGGCCGAGAGGAACTTCAGACCGTCGAAGCAAATTTTTGGAAACTTGGCCTTAAGATCGACCATCTTTTCCGCAACAGTTGGGTCCACCGCAGGAGTAGGAGGAGGAGGCTTTGAGAATTCCGCTCTTTTCCGTTGCTCTCGAACTTGCCTTATACTCGATGAACTTGAATGTTGTTCTCGAGAAACATCAGATTAATAACCCTTTTGTAAAGACTTCTCCCTATCCGGCTCAGTTGGAGGAGGAAGATCACGGGATTGGGAAGATTGAGAATGTGCCTTCTTGCGGTGAGACGACTCACGGGGACGATTGTCCCTATCTTCATAATCGCCTTTGTCCCTGTGTCTGCCTGAACCAGAATCCCGTCCAAAGTGATGAAATATCGAAGAACCCTGAAGGCGATCGAGTCTGTGAGAACGCCCCATATCACCTGCAAAGGATGGAGATAACAACGAATTAAGGAAAATTCACGAGATAAGAAAAAAGACTTGAAGTATATTATGGAATGCGCATGTGCGTGTGTGTCCTAGTGTTCCCCCCGACGGACCCGTTCGTTTATCTTTGCTAATCGGAGTGTTGTCTCCTTGAGCTGGGAGTTGAACTCCTGCATTGCCTCTCGCGGGGAAGAAAATTTGAGAGCTTCAGGATCATCGAACCCGTAATTAAGTAAATCATCGGGAATGGACAGGTTTGACAGACCCCTCAGAGAACTTTCCAGATACTGTGAGGAAGCCTCTTTCTCAAGCGGGATAAGCGTGACCTTCGAAGTGCCACCAACTGTCTCTTTCTGAACTTTATATTTTAACTTCTTCTTTCCCTTCGAAGGGGAGGACGATGTCTCAATATCGTGAACTTCAACTGCCGGATTCCAAGCGGGACCCGCATTCTCACCTTGAGTCTCAGGAGCATCATCTTCTTTGCGCTCACCTTCTTCGTGCGTATCGGGAGTGCGGCGCGACGACGATCCGGCCTATTTTTTCCCTTTACTGGACGGAGGTTTGGGAATGGTGACACCTTCTGGAAGGCTGATCCGACGACCAGGGGCTAGCAAACCAAACCCCGACAGTGATTCATTTGAAATGATAGTCCGGATGTCTCGTTCCTCAGCAGAAAGAGCTCTAATGGCTTCAACAGCCTCAGAATATCCTCGGCCTTCTGGACGCGGGTTGATACCTGAAAAGATGAAACAAAGAATTAGGAAAAGCATGACTCCGGTTAAATATGAATAGTGACTCAACAGAGAGACTTACCGCCTTCAACCCATCTCCTCGCGAAACCAGGAGGGCAGCGCACATAGAACCATTCCTGTTTGTACAGGGCAAACTTACTGCACGCCCCTGTCAAGATCTGGCATTTGTGGTACGGCTCGAGGAACATAAAGGAAGGACTGTCTTTCCGTCTCTCGAACATATAGATGTATCTGATATCGCCAGCAGTTGGAGGTTTGGAGAAGACGACCATGAAAAGTAAGTAAGTCCCATATAGGAACGCATGGCCGTTAGGGTGCAGCTGCGACGGAGCTATGTCTATATACTGCAGTACATCCCGGAGAAATAAGTTGAACGGAGGTTCGCTGCCCATCCAACACATAAACTTGTTACAGGCAGTATACCCGACTGGGGGCAGATGAGGACGATCGTGTCGCGAAGGGACTAACACGTCGGCGAAAGGAATCCCATGAATGGAGCATATCCGTCGTAGAGCGGCTTCGTTGATCTTCGAAGCTTGTGAATCGATCGGGTTGTCTAGTAAGATTGTTGCCTCCAGGGCGTCAGGTGCCAAGTTATGAGCAAGAGAAGTCGACGGATTAGAAGTATCAGCGGCTCCTTGCCTTGATGACGGCCCAGGCCTGTCGGATATGGTGGCGGAGCTAGACTTTCTCGACATCCCCGATAAATAACGAACCTGGCTAAGTGCTTGAGAGAACTATACTTAAAAAACGTTGAACGTTAGAATTAGCAACACGAGTTTTCCCCCCACGTGGTGTGTGAACTAGTGCAAGCATTCGTGTACAAGCAATAAGAATCTAAAGATTTCAAAGATATAAGAATGAGCTTCGAATCGTCGCCTTCGAAGAACGTCATCGCTGACCGTCTCAAAGAGCCCGCCTGGTGGTGATTACAGTTCCAGATTCAGAAAACACATGATTTATAGAGTGACCGGCCTAAGTGTAGTTTCACATTTATACTGTTCGGCATTTAAATGGTGTTCGGCAACTGTATTGTTCGGCCTAAGTATAGGTCAGCGTGTATGTTGGTTCGGCGTGTCAAGTGTTCGGTTAGGTCCTGTTCGGCATTCAGACTGTTCGGCCTAGGTATAGTGTTCGACTTTGTTTGGCTCGGTCTAAATAATGTTCGGAAATTGTACTGTTCGGACTAAATTATGTTCGGCATTTGGAGTGTTCGGCCTAAACATGGTTCGGCATGTCAGTTGCTTAATATTTATGACGTTCGGCATTGATACAGTTCGGCGTCTAAGTGTGTTCGGCTCGAGTTCGATTCGGCTAAATTATTGTTCGGCATTTGTGTTTGGCTTTGGTTTGTTTGGCTAAGTTATCGTTCGGCATTCCTTAGTTTATTCAGATAAAATACTGTTCGGCAGCCTCCACCATTCGGCGCATGACAGCATACGCCGAACCAGAGCTGTGCCATCCAACACCCTTACTACCTCCAACGTTTTCCTTTTCCGTCTTTAACTATAGTTCGGCGCGATGAAGCTAAATACAATGACCATATGTGCAAACACCCCGAATCCTTCCTCCTCGCCTCGCGTTATCATTCGGCAATATACTCGAAAGCTTTCTACGTGACACACTTCCATCTCGTTTGAAACCTATTCGAGTTATACGAGGAATAGTACCTAGTTTGCAAAATTGGAGATTATGAAGGAATGGTCAAGTTTTAAATCTGATCGTCTAGCGAAAATTGCTAATCTTTGAAGAGTGGCAGAAGTGAAAAGGTAAAGGAGAGAAGATGGGGAGGACCTGGTTATATAGGGGGAAGGGAGAAGTTGAAAAGGCTATACCCGGTAGAACCGGTCAATACCAGAGTGTTCGGCATCATAGCAAAGTGACGTTCGGCACACGAGGATTGTTCGGCTTCGAACGTATCGTTCGGCATCCAGGCCACGCTCGCCATACACCTCCGTTACAGGCGTTCTCGAGAAGGCATCATCAAGGAAAATTGAACCAGATTCAAAGCGCATCACGTTCGGCCACGCGATACACTTTGGGGGGCAAGTGTTTCCTGGAGATTTGACCAGGCAACTAGTGCTCGGCATCAAGTAGCACTCGGCATCCATAGTGTCCGGCATCCAGGAGTGTTCGGCGAAGCACTTGGCATCCAGGAGTGTTCGGCGAAACACACGGCATCCAGTGGGACTCGGCATCCATAGCGTTCGGCATCCGTAGTGCTCGGCGACCAGAAGACTCGGCGTCAAGTAGTGTTCGGCGTCAACTGGCACTCGGCGACAACCAATGCTCAGCGTCAGCTAGCGTTCGGCATCATTAGAACTCGGTGATAGGAGAACTCGGCAACAAGAGCGCTCGGCATCCCAAGGTACTCGGCGTAGTACTCGGCATCCAGAAGACATTCAGTATGCACAACTACTCAAGGTAACAATGTCGTTCGGCCTGCATGCACTGTTCGTTCAAGAGCTTCGGATAGAGACACGTTCGGCCTCAACTGACAATCATCCTGCACTTCCCACACATCCAGCGTACCGTTCGGCATAGAAAGGACTGTTCGGCATCAGAGCGTTCGGCATACCAGGTTCGGCATGCAGCGACCACAAAACCTGGGCTAGAGCGTTCGGCCACCAAGCCCACTTGGGAAGTCCAGCCCATATTTGCCTATAAATAGAGGGGCAGGGTCACAGTGAAATGGATCCTTTTTTGGAGAGAGAATACTGGGGAAACTCTGCCATTTTTGAGACTCATCTTCTCTACTTAAGAACTTCATTCGAGCATTTGATTCACGAATTGTATTTGTAATCATCAACTAAGAAGATCAATAAAGTTTAACCTCAAAGTGGACGTAGGCAATTATGCTGAACCACTATAAATTTGGTGTTCTTACTTTCTGCAATTAAATTAGCATTGTCTCCTCTGTTTAATTTACTTTCATCACTTATATCTCTACACAGTCTTTCTCTACGAGGTTAGTGACCAATTTTGGTGCTAACAGTACATATGTCATCATTTCGCAACATCGCATTCGATCGTTCGCTCGATCACACAAGTTCACTTTCGAACTAGTATTGTCCATTCGACTTCCCTAATGCGGATTTCGATATGGTTTCTCGACTAGAAACCATCAGTCTCCTTGCATAGCCATATACTATGATAGAGAATTTTAGAATCAAGCCCAAAATCCATATCAAATATTCGCCATCAAGAATCAAATGAAAATCCTAACACGAAATGGTGAAATTCAACTCGAACTTGTATACTCAAACTTGGATCAAATTAATTATGCGAATAAAACAGCATACGTACAACTTATGTATCTATTCCAACTTGTTCAATATATAGTTTTATAAAGATGTTACTAAGTTAAAACATTTAAACTAAATTTTATTCAAAATATTTTTGAAGACCAAACTCTTTTCAAAACATTTCAAATCTAAATTTCATATTAGAAAATTTTCAAAATAGCCTTATTCATATACTTGACAAACAGTTTCAACTTATTTAAATCATATTACTATATACTTTAACATACATACCAAACTTATATACTTTATACTTTTCAAAATTTCTTAGCTTTGAAAAGTTAACCTTGATTTGGAAGTGCTTGAACCTTCAAAATAGTTGAAGAAATCATTTTCAAATTCAAGAGTTGGAAATCAACAACAAATCAGTAAATCAATTTCAAAAGATAGGTTTCAAATCCGAAACTCAAGGACTGAATACCGGTTCATTTCAAATCATACTTCGGAATGTGGGAGTCAAAATTGGTTTCACAAAATCACTCGCATAACAAAGCTATTAGAGTGGCCTTTCCCTCACTTTGAAACTTGAAAATCAATGTCGATGATGCATGCACTCATCACTGAAATTATTTTCCAGCGACATAAGTGAGTTCTGGAGTTCTATTTTCTCGAAAACTTCTTTAAATTTTCTTCGAAATCATTGGAACTCATTTGAAGTCATTTGAAACGTTTCTTATTCGGAAAATATTTTCAAATCGTATTATCATATATTTTCAAAATCTTAAAGCTAATTTTCAAAATACCAGAGTTCAATCTCTCAAATTTCAAATTCAAACCCTTCAGTTATAAATCATTTTTATATAAATCAATTTCTTATATAACTTTCAAAATTTTCAAATCCTTTCGAAACTTCAAATTCTTGTTTTTTTTTAAAAGTTATATAATTCTTATCGAAACATTTCACTTTTATATATATATAAAATAAAATCATACTTATCAAGATAATAATTTCGATATATAAAATAATTTCTAAAATACAAACAAGCCCGATTTTTCAAAAGATGATTCAAGAATGGATTTCAAACAAAGATAGAGATTCAAATTAGAGGAATTCTTAATCAAATAGAATTATGATTCGAAGATAAGCTCGAACGAAGATGAGATAATTAAATTTCAAAATAGAAGATGAATATACTTATATAAATCGCGGGCGACCTTAACCGGGTCAACTGTGACTTCAAAAGAAGATCGGTGCAGAATTCTAAGGCAAATCGACATTCGATCGCCAGAGATGGAATTCGGCATAGTAAAAGATAGTAGCATCTAAACCGATGATACAGAAATCTTCGGTGAATCGATGCCCATAGTAATGGAGTTTCACCCCTTTACAAATCATTCAGTGGAGTTATGGGATACTCCAGGATCAAAGCATACAAATAGGGGAGACAAGAATAGATTTCGGAACCGAGGGACGTTCCAAAATTCAAAGGAATTTTCAATCAAGAAAAGGAATTCAAGCTCGAACAAAAGTGATTCCGTAATTAAATTTACCTTACATGCTAAGGTTTGCCTAGAGCCAAAGCTCTGATACCAACTGTAGCGACCCGCTATTTTGGACAATTCAAATCGACAATAAATCCACACATGTCGGACTTGAATAATTCAAAACAATTAGATTGTTTATTTAAATTTGGCAAAACCTCACCATATACAGTAAATAAATCAATCACAGAATCATAGATACAGAGTAATACAATAATACGCAACGGAATAAATAAATAGTACTTCATGAAGCTACTATATAAACATCAGAGTTAGAAATAAAATACAACAGAATATCTCAAATGCAGTGAAGTCTCCAGAACAACAGATGACCCTTCTGAACAAATCAACTAGAAAAGCTGAAAGCTGAATCGATAGTTGTATCTCCAACGAAGCTCCAAACTCCAAAGGTGAGTCTCAAATGTTGTATCACTCAGTCTGACCCGAGCATAAAGCAAAACACAAAACACTCGAGTCAGGATTAACATTCTTATATCAATAAATCCAACTCAAGTGAAATATCAAATGAAATACAAGTAACTTAAAGGATGTTTGGGAAAACCATCCTCTAAGGATCCGTGGAACTATCTACAATGTAGAAATATACACTATAACACCATGGCCATTTCAAATAAATTTATACTTCAAAACCAAGATATCATTTTCATTTCAAATATATCTATTTTCCAAAATAATATATACAGGTTAAATAATTTATAAAGTAAAGTATTTATAATTTCCCCAAGTCTCACAAATCGATTCAAATCAACTTCAAATTCCAAATTCAAATTTATTCAAAGCTCAATTCATCAATTCAATTCAGTTCTAAATACACCATTTAAATTTTCAATATATTTCAAAACTTTAATATTCGACATTTTCAAAGTTAAATTTAACAGTTTCATATAGCTCTTGTTTAACTTCATTATTATTTAATCAGGGAATATTCACTTAATAAATTCAATATCATTTAACTAGCCTTAAATTACATTTTTACTAAATATTTCCTTAAATTTATTTAAACAAGAAATATTCATTAAATTACTTAAATCAAACCCAAGTTATAAATCATATCTTAAATCTCAATTTCAATCAGTTTCAAATCGGTTGAATTAAATAAAATTTTCTTCCCAACCTTAACTTATTCAAATTATTACCAAAATCTATTTTGAAATATAAATTTAAATACATAACCATATTATATGTATTAACTCAATCTTAATTAAATTAAATATTATTATTAAATCTATATACATCATTACCATTTATATATAATTATTTAAGACTCAACATTTATTAAAACCATATATTTCTTACCAAAACCATAGAAAGTATTTTCAAAATATTTATATATGGACCAACGGTGTCTGTATATAATTTCCTATCCTATGGTCAAGTGGTACGAATATTTATCATTTCAATCCGTAATTTAAATACCTGCGGGTAGATATCATTTCGACCCGCAATCCCAAATTCACTTCAAATGAAAATCGCTTGGGTTTATCATTTCAACCCATAACGAAATTCTCCTATTCTAAAGTCCGTTCAGGTATGTATCATTTCAACCCATGGTGAATTCTAAACTACAGGAAACTTGCAGAGTGATAACAGATAATAATATAACAGCATATATCATCAATAACAATATAATATAAACAATAGGATATGGTGTCATATCCCACAGGTGAACAGTTACAGATAATAACATATATAACAATTTAAACAACTAACAGCAGCATATTTCAATTGTCGTTTCAATTGAAATCAAATTTAATAAATATAAGAACGTTAAATCGTGAGTGATTGCTCACCTTTCGAGGTTAGAGAGATTTGACAAAGAAATGCGCTACGTAATCCAAAGCAATGCTAGATGGACATGATTCGATGAAGAAAATAGGCACAATTGACAAAGCTGATAAATTGGAAATCGATGAGAACAAGATATATTACATATACTTAAATTTTCAAAAAAATCAACATACTACTATACAAATCAAAATAGAATCTATATATTCTACTATACACACATATATATATATACTCTCATGAAGTTTATATATTTTACAATCAGTTTTAAATATATATATATATATAAATCCAACTCATAACTACTAACCTACAAATCATAAAAATCAGGTTATAACAAAATTATGCAAAACCATGTATATATACTATAGTCTAATATATTTATATACGATATAAAATAAAGGATGTACATATATACAATACATCCTACAAGATTTTTTTTTACAGAGTTAACTAAGTGAAACTAATATCTTATAATTTTCTTCTAAAGTAAATTTTTAAAACATACACATGGAAAGCAACCAATATAAGTTTATACGTATATAACAGTTCCAATATCATATAACAACACTTATACAAAATCTGACATGTTATTGCTAACATTTATACTTTAAAAAAATTTACCCCACTATAAGCAGACCATATATATAAGTGTAAATAATGTATTTATCACAAAAGTCAAAATTTATATAACCAGAAACATATTATATTCACATATATATATTTATACTTAAAACCATTAGCAAACAAAATCTTAAACACATATAAAAGCTGTTTTGAAACCAAAACCAAATGATATATATGTATATATTTCTTTTCCCGACAGACTACATTATACATCCCTATATAAATAAAACGTTTGTATACATTATTATAAACTGTTTCAAAATAATGCATAACAGAACATATTTTATATATATGTATACTTAAACTTAACTAAGTACTGCCGAATTGAATATAAACTTACATAACCAAATACAAACTGACATCATATATATGTGTATACGAATATATATAAATAAAGCTATATATACTAACTAAGTACTTTATACATATATAACAACCTATATAATATAACACTTTAACAAAACAGAGATATATGTATATCAGAATACAACAAAACATATTATAAAATGTATATATAAACTATCATATATATTTTAACATACTATAACAAACCTATATACACTAGCAGACTATAGAACTAAGATATATGTTATATTTAAACAATACTTAATAACAATTATTACCCCTTAAAAATTTCCATAATATATTCACACGCATCAAAATCCCTGACATATACATACATATATATATATATATAGAAATCCGACAAAATATACATATATAAACCTTTATAACATAATATACTTTTAAAATATAACTGTATATAACTATTACACATTTACCAATATATACGTGCACCTATACTAACAGAATATATACATATGAAGCCGACAAAAGCATTAAAATTACAACTGTAATATGATATAGTATAATAACATATATTATATAGTATAGTATAATGCTTAATACTCTATATCTAATTTATACAGTAACAGGTAAATTAATAATTTTATAAATATTAGATACAAACAAATATATATATATTAGCATATAAAACCACTTACTGATTCAACAAGGGTGTTGCTGAGCCTTGGAATGGCGAAAGACGGTGCAAGGTCGCTGGGCTGCAAGTAGGCACGGGTGAGGTGTGTTGTGCAAAAATGGTAGCGCTTTGCGGAAGCTTATATCAACGGATCTTTGTCATCCAAATCACAAAGAGATAACTTGGATTAAAAAATAAGACGGAATTGAAATTAAAAGCAATAAGACAAGATATTCCACCCAACCACCCACTTTATTGATTCACCAAAAATTTTTGTTTACAATTAATAGAACAAAGCTAAAATAAACAAAATACCATTGAATCAATAACCAAATTGAGAAAGGGAGCAAATATCTATATGGCTAAATTGTTGGAGAAGAAGAACAAAATGAAGAAGAGAAAATTATCAAATAGATTTTCCACCATATGTTTATCCTCTCCTCTAGTCTCTATTTATATAATCAATTTACTTAATGCCCAAGTTAACATTAGAGGCAAAAAATAATTTGATTAGCAAATTAGAGAAAGAAATAAACATACTTAAATATGCTTATTTAATCAGAGGAAACAAAATCTTCTCTTTCTTTCTTTTGCATATTTCTTTCCCTCTATGTGTGATTTTGTATCACCAAAATTTAACACTCCACCTTGATGCAAAATCACATATCTCCAACATATCAAACATGCCATATCTAGATCTATCACAACTCCCTATATCTCAATCATACCAAATTACAAACCTCTACCACCGTCCGCAAGTGATGCATCTCCCACATGAGGTGCACCACACAAATCCGGTCTCAAAAACGTTTGTAATACCATAAAGATCTCCGTCTTGTCTTTGTGGATTTGGCAACTCGACACCCGTCTATCACTCGATCTGAGCTCATTACCTGATCACTATCGATCCCCCGAGCATCATCAACATGAAGACCCCTGTCTAAAATATGATCCTCAATGCTAGAATCATAAGCAGTGACCACATTAACCTCTCCACCTTGCTGTGGACTAGGTTCTTCAACCGTCACTCGCTTTCCATAGTCGACTACAGAACCAACCAAGCTATAAATGTTTCCTTCTTCCAATACTCCTCTCATCCTTACACGACCACCTTTCTTCACTCTCAAAACTCCACCTTGAGTCTCATAAGTGCAACCACGGCGATCCAAATGACCGAGAGAAATAAGATTATGCGAAGAAGTGGGTACATGTCTGACTCCAGAGACTTCTCTAACCACACCATCATGCATACGAAACCGGATAGATCCAATACCACAAATCGGTAGCTCTTCTCCATTGGCTGTCCTAATCATGCCGACACTCTTCTCATAAGAAGAAAAATAATTCACATCTCTACATATGTGAAAACTAGCTCCCGAATCCATCTTCCAAGGCTTATTTTCACTAAAGAGGACATCATAAGAAGCATCACTATCGGCACCTTCAGCAAAACCTGCATGTGCATCACTGCTAGTATCACCATGCGCAGCCTTTTTCTGATCTCTTTTACAAACATAACACTTGCTACGTATGTGACCTTTCTTATTACAATAATGACAAGTGATAACACATTTACCATTAGCATCCTTCTTCTTCCAAATTGTATCTTTCTTCGAGTCCCTTGCCACCATAGCCTCACTTTGAATTGATTTCATACCTGACCCTTTTCTTCTAAGCTCCTCATTCAAAAGACTACTTCGAACAGTTTCCAAAGAGATAGTTCCATTAGCATTGGAATTACTCAATGAAACAACCAAAGTTTCCCAACTTTCTGAAAGCGAACTCATCAATAAAAGAGCTTGTAACTCATCATCAAAATTGACCTTCATATTTGCCAATTGATTTATTACATCCTGAAATTCATTCAAATGCTCTGCAACAGACTTCTCTTCATCTAATCTCAGTTGTACCAACTTTCGAACCAGAAAAGCCTTACTAGTAGCACTCTTTGACTCATACAAAGATACCAACTTGTCCCACAAAGCCTTCGCGGATTCACAACTAGCCACATGATGGAAAACTGAATCATCAAGATACTGGCGAATCAAAGCAATCGCCTTCTTATCCATCTTCTTCCATTTTCCCTCATCTACATCAGAGGGCTTCTTTCCATCTCCATCAATCGGATCATGAAGATCATTGAGGTACAGAACATCCTCCATCTTAGGCTTCCAAATACCCCAATTTTTCCCATCCAAAATAGCCATCTTCGAAAATGAAATCATATCCGACATTAATAATTTTTCAATCCAAAATTACTCTAAGCTTTGCGATGATCTGGCTCTGATACCAAACTGTTGTGCAAAAATGGTAGCGCTTTGCGGAAGCTTTTATCAACGGATCTTTGTCACCCAAATCACAAAGAGATAACTTGGATTAAAAAATAAGACGGAATTGAAATTAAAAGCAATAAGACAAGATATTCCACCTAACCACCCACTTTATTGATTCACCAAAAATTTTTGTTTACAATTAATAGAACAAAGCTAAAATAAACAAAATACCATTGAATCAATAACCAAATTGAGAAAGGGAGCAAATATCTATATGGCTAAATTGTTGGAGAAGAAGAACAAAATGAAGAAGAGAAAATTATCAAATAGATTTTCCACCATATGTTTATCCTCTCCTCTAGTCTCTATTTATATAATCAATTTACTTAATGCCCAAGTTAACATTAGAGGCAAAAAATAATTTGATTAGCAAATTAGAGAAAGAAATAACATACTTAAATATGCTTATTTAATCAGAGGAAACAAAATCTTCTCTTTCTTTCTTTTGCATATTTCTTTCCCTCTATGTGTGATTTTGTATCGCCAAAATTTAACAAGGTGGAAAATGGTGGACTAGATTGGGCTGGTGGCCTATGGTTCCAGGTGGGGTTGGAGGCGTCAGAGGGAAGAGGCTGAGGAGGGATCGACGTTTGTATGGGGAGAAGGGAGGCATCAACAGTGAGTGGTTGAGTGAATGCAGTGGTGGGGTCATGAGTTGACTGCTCGGTCGGGGTGATGTCGTGGGTGGTTGGGCCGATGAAACACTTCCATTTTCTTTCGGCCATGAATAAAGGTGAAGTAAGAAGGAAGTGGGAAGCTTGGCCATTACATTGCTGGGAGAGGAGGAGATGAAATGGCTACAGAAAAAGTAGGATCTAAAAAAAATTGAAGAAGGAATAGTACACGTATACGTTTTATAATATGCAAAGAAACGTATGTCATATATTTCTGAGGAAAAGGTGAACGGACCAAACAAAATACGATAATTCAGGGCAAGTTATAAAGACAAATGACTGTTAGGAATTTGACCGTTGGGAAATTCGGATGGACAGGAAACTAAAAGGTTGAAATTTCATAACCGATACGGCTATCCGTTTTATCATTTCCGTCGCAAATCGAACATCAAAACATAGAAATGAATTTACCGCAGAGATCAGCACGACGAGACGATCAAAACGGTACACAGATAATAGTGGTACGATCATCCTATCAAAAGTCGATATAGACACCGATAATGCTGCTATTCCGTACGGAAAAATTCAAACGGAGCTAGAAACATCCGAATTTCGCGAAACGAACTTCGCAGTCAAATTCAGAGTGCCCTAAATAAATTATCTCATGTTGATATATTTAGGTTTCGGAATACTTTTAAATTCAACTGTTATTAACTGATATAAATTGAAATAAAATTTCACAAGAAAATAAACTTCAATATTATCAGATGAAAATTTACCAGTTGCTATATTAAAATAGACGTATTCCAAATAATAAATTTTTATTTTCAAATTTTATTGTTTAAAATTCCACAAAATTTCAATTAATTCAATAAATAAAATCACTAAAATTTTGGGTCGTTACAGAAATATTTTGAACTGCATCCCAAATGTAGTAAGCCTATGGTGACATCTCTTGCATTTGTCGAAGACTTGTTAATATTCTCAAAACCGACTTCAACATCTCTACAATCAATAATGAGTACCCTATCTTCCTTCTACAAGTTCTCTGGACTCCAAATAAACTCATAGAAATCTCATATATTAATAACAGGTTTGCGTTGTCAACAGATCACAGAGTGCTTGAATATCAAAAAAATTCTACCTCTTGAATCAGACATGGTATACTTAGGCATTCCTCTGGCTACTAAGAGAATATACATTGCTCATTATATCCCTCTATATGAAAAAATAACTACTGCTTTCAACAGATGGGAAAATCGACACATATCTCAGCCTGGGAGGCTTGTTATCATTAATGCAGTTATACACTCTATGACAGTGTATTGGAGCAGAACTTTTCTGCTACCTACAAAACTCATTGCTATGATTGGAGCTGCAATTATAAAATTCTTATGGTTTGGATCAATACATACAAAAAAACTGTCTCCAATAGCATTCAGTAAAGTGGAAATCCCTAAATGTAAGGGACAATTAGGAATAAAAACATGAAGAATTGGAATATAGCAGCATTGTCCAAACACTTTCAAAATCTGGTATCAAGGTCCAATTCGCTCTGGGTTGAATGGAGCATAAGATACAACTTAAAGGATGATGAAATATGGCTTGCTGCTTCTAAACAAGCTCACAGCTGGGTATAGAAAACCATGATGAAAATACGAGATAACTTGATGCCACATGCAAAGCTCCTCCTCTCCTCTGATAGTAAGTCTAAATTTTGGTCTACTCCTTGGATAAAGAAAGGGATGATACTTAAAAGTATGCTTTCATATGAAAATATAACACAAAGTGGAATATCATTAAATGCCAGAGCAACTAGATATATTAGCAATGGAAAAATCACACTGCCTCACTCCAGTAATTCCTCCATTACTGCATTGTGGCTATTATTTAATGACAAACCCTATTTCTATAATCAACGTGAAGCATATAGATGGACATATGAACTTAAAAGACCACTCTACTCATAATGTCTACACTGCGCTTGCAGGAGATAAACAACTGAACCACTTTCCATGGTATAAAAGAATATGAAACTTGTATGCAGATGAAAAGCTAAATTTTATGCTATGGAAAGTACTCAAGAATGCTCTGCACACTTTGTGAAAATTGGCTATAAAGGGTTTTTCTGCCTCTACCACATGTATATTTTTCTCCTCTGCTGTTGAAAATTTACATCACTTATTCTTTTGTTGCTCCTTTACTCACTTCATATGGTCAAAAATAAAGAAAAGAGGTGGTTATGCAACTCCTGTGAGAGACAGTAAAATAGAATGGTTGAATATATATAAGGCAACAAGGTGGAAGCAGTCGTCAATGTATGAAATTCTAATATTACTCAAAATAATGGTCAGAGAAATATGGAAGGAAAGGAATCAAAGAATTTTTAATCATCGGAACAGGAATCGTATGCAGATTTACTTTGGCATTTGTAGAGAAATACACTCTTCGATCTCTCTGTCCACTTATCCCTTTGATGCAGATACCATGGTGAGGTGGTCCTAGGTGATATGCTGTGTCTCTTTTCTCTGTCTAGTTTTTCTATAATTTTTAATTTTTCTATCTTCTATCTTGTATCCTATGTATCTCATTTATATTGTAAGGCTCTCTTATATATATAAATATATGGCAGGGGTCATTCAACTCCGCTGGCTTTGCCAAAAAAAAAGATCTAGTGCAAAACTAATGAAAGTTTTCTTTCCTTATTTTTCCATTTTTGTCCCCTTCGTCAATGCACCAGATCCAACCTTTTGAACACCGATTTCATGTCAAAAGTGATATTTATTTGATTTTGTGAAACAAGGTTTAATGGTGGGTCAGAGACAGTTGCAACAACCCTTATTGAGTGTTTGATCCTAGAATAGGTTAATAAGCCTAAACGACAACTCGTTAATTTCTGTCTGTTGAAGGCTGAAAAATTAAAACAGACATATGTGTGAAACCATTGGGCCAAATCTCTAATATGACCACTTGGTCTTTCAGTTGAGATGAAAAAGACTCCTAATTTGTCTTCAAAAGTTATGGGTAAATTAAAATTTTAGTTTGATCTAAAATTCAAATTTCTTAAAATCTATAATTTTTACTAATTTTTAGCTCGAAATAAGATCATTTAGATACACTAGTTATATTTTCTTCGTATTTTTTACTCTAAAAATGCGGATGTTATAATTCGTTAATCATACATGCCAAATCACGAACTACCATTTTTCAGGTATCATCATTGTCATTGAGTGCTTTTGTACTATGGAAATAACCATATGATTGAAACTATCTTAGTCCCTATGTCTCACCAATTAAGGTGTAAATGGTTTAATCAAACTAATACATGTGTGTCCATGCTATGTTCTAAAATGGTTATATGGATATATATTTAATGCAGTTTAAGGTCAAATACTCGTCGAAGAATGGACAAACAATGGACGGATAATATAAAAATCATTAAGCACTTCACATTTTACTTTTATTATTTTAATTTATATTCTATCAAAGATTGGATGGGCATGAAACTAAAATCTTTGGACCTCGAATGCAAGATTTACTCCCATTAACAACAAGTATTCTACAAAAACATAAGCATGGTTGTACAATAATCAAAATAAAGTAAAAAGAACAAAATTTTAATATTTTTTCTACGCTAGGACGTGCACTTCATTTTTGTGCGTAAAGGACAAAATTTGCCTTGTGATAGAGCCGAAGGGAGGAAAAAAAGCGTTAGGATGCGCTAAATAAGGGTAGTGTCTTTTCATATGGTGAAGTGTGGATGGGAAGAAGGGTTATGGTAGATCTCAACGACGGTGTAGTAGCTCTCGATGTGGCGGAGATGGGGATGATGCTGGGGATGATGATGGAGAGAGGCGTGACGAGTTTGACGATAATGAAGTGATGAGATAGTGATGTTGATCGACATGAAGATGATCAAAGTATTATTGTGTTGCAACGATAATAGAGGAGTGATGTTTTATATGTTTAGAGCTGGAAGTGGAGGAGAAACAACATGGAGTCATGGAAGAAAAAGATAACAATGGATAATGATACTTTAGTATCATTTTTTTTAAAACTGAATAATTATTTATATTTCTGCCCCTAATGCTGTTTTGTAGTAGAATTTGCAGATAAAAAATATATTTTTTGGCTCAAAATGTTATTTCATAACAATATTTTATGAATTGTAGCAATAGTTTATGAATTGTAATAGTGGTTTTTAAACAACTATAGCATTTTATAGTTGAAGTGGTCATTTTAACTCAGTGTTATTTCATAGTAGCATTTATAAAATACAGACATTTTTTTATTTGTAGTAGTACTTTATGACTTGTAATATAATTTTTGTAGGTAAGTATGTAATCTTAGACTATAATGTTATTTTGTAGTAGCATTTTACGAGTTGACACAATATTTTAAATGAATCAAATATAAACATTAGCTTATAATGTTATTGATCGGTAGCATTTTTAAATGTAGTTTTCTTCTGAGTCTACCTTCTAGTATCATTTTATTTTATTTTAACTATAGTGATGATATTGTGATGTATCATTTTTTTTATATAAATTAGTTATGCGCATTTCTTTTCATAATGCTATTTTATAGTAGCAGTTTTTGAACTGTAGCAGCCTTTTTAAAATTGTAGTAGAAGTTTATAAAACACTATAACATCTTTTTAGATGTATAATAATGCTACTATGTAGTATCGTTTTTTGTCTTATAAAATAAATTAAGTTATGTATATTTCGTAATGCTTTTATGGTATTATTTTATGAATTATAATAACAATCTCTGAATTGTAGTAGCTTTTTTAAAACTGTAATAGCAATTTATAAACAATTGTAGCTTTTTTTTATATGATGTGTATATTGTATCTCACAACATTATTTTATAATAACATTTATGAATTGTTGTATTTGTTTATGAAATATATTTACATTTTTTGGGTTTGTAGTAAGCTTTAATGAATTGTAGAATAGTTTTTGAATTAATATTTTTAAAATTCCACTTTCTAGTATCGCTTTGTGATCTTTTATAAAGGCGATATCATTTTTATTTTATTTTTTAAAGGTTTGTAATACTATTTTCATAAATTAAGTTATAATGCTACCGCATAATTATGTAAATGTTGTGTCATTTTTATTTAATTTTTTTGAATATTTATCTTGCTATCATAATAAATCTTTATTAATAGTTGGTTTGGAAGCGCAATCTTTTGGTCCAACCGCGAAGTTTCAAAATTGCCCTTTTATGTATTCTTTTAGTAATAGTTGTAATATATTTGTTGTCACGCTCTTTTGGTGTCAGTATGAAATATCAAAAATGCCTCTGTACAGATATTATTAAAATTTAACATCGCTTAAAAATAGGATCTGACAATTAAGCTTTCTTTATTTACAAGTCTTAATATATAAAAAAAATTATATGTATTAATAATCTAAGAAAAACTTCATGGCGTGATATTTGGCGAACTTCTGTTCGCTTCTGATTTTATCGTCTTCGACTTTCCGTCCGTTTGTGATCTGTTCTTCTTTCCCTCACGTCCTCCTCCACTTCCCTCCATGCCATCCTCCCCTCCGTCCCTTCCCGTTGCCCCTTCTTCAACGCCTTCTTCTACTAGATCTGGAAGGTTTTTTAGGAATCCGGTACCTTTGCCCCCTACGCTCTCTGAATCTGAGTTTCCTCCTCTGCTTTCCGCGAACTCTTCTGACAGAACTGCTACTGGTTGCGACCGAACTGCTTGCGAGGATAGTATTGTTTGTCGTCCAGTTAGTGGTTCTTTGGCTATATATACGAATGAAGTAGGTGTTTCTGGTGTGAATGATGATGTGTCTGTTGTTTTGGGTAGCGTGTTGCGTACTGTGGCATTTGAGAATATTGCTCATTGCACTTCAGGTGTTTGTCAAAATGGTTCTGAGAATAATTATCCCAAATCCCCTGTATTGAATACTGCTGATCAAAGGCAAGCTACCTCCTCGCCTGCTGGCACCAATCCTATTTTCGCGGGCTCTGATAGTGTTCCCTACATGGAAGTGTTTCCACATGTTGCTCCTTCAACGGCTGTACCCAAATCTTGGTCTTCGCTCTTTACTTCTCTGCCCCGTAACGCGGGTGTATATGAACCAGTGGAATTTGAAATTGTTGAGGAAAATGGCATGATGATCCCTCCGCCGAATGTTATGCAAGCTGGTATTGACTATTGGTCAGAATATTTGGTTGGTTTCTTTTTGGACCCAAAGCAGCGCCTTCTCGATGCGGCTTCTGTTTGTCTTAGGGCTTGGAAGCTTCGCGGGAATCTCCGTGTTAAGCTGGTTGACACAATGTATTTCCTGTTGTTCTCTTCCTCTGAGGATCGCTGTCGTGTTCTAGAGGCTGAGCCTTCTTTTTTTGATGGGAAACCGTTTATAATTACTCCTTGGTCCCCAACGGTTGCTTCTGCGCGCGAACAAGTTCGTTCTATCCCTGTTTGGGTTTATTTTTCTCATATTCCTTCTGCTCTTCAGCCGCTTCTTGGGTTGAATTGGCTTGCATGTAATGTTGGTAAATTGAAATGTTTTGATGCTAATACTGTTGTGCGTGATAAGCTGGTGTACGCTAAGGCGCTGATTGAGATATCCCCTTGTAAGCCTCTTCCTACCTCTATTCCTGTTCAGCTAGCTGTTGGCCATGTGGTGGATGTTCGTGTTCGTTATGGTTGGGTCCTAGACATTTGTTCCTCCTGTCTCTCCTTTGGCCACTTGGTTTCTACTTGTAAGCATACTGCTGTTTCCGCTGTTGCGCCTAAGATTCCTCTCCCTCGGCCTCCGCTCAAGAAATGGGTTCCCAAAGTCCGTCCTGTTCCACCGATAAGTGTTCCTGGACCTACGTCTTCTCTTTCTCGGCCATCATCCCCTTCTGCACCCATTGACCCTTCTACGGACTGCTCTACTACTCTGGTTCTTACTTCGTCTGAGTTGCCTGTCGTCTGGGAAGAATCTGAGAGATGTTGGGTTGATTGTCTGTCTGCTATGCGTTTTAAGTTTTAACCCCGTTGAAGGTTCCCATTTTAGATTTGTTTTCGGTGATCTTTCGGACCCACGACGCCTTTATTATAGAGCTTCTGGTGATTCCTTGGTTCTTGATTTGGATGGAACGTATGCTGAGTTAAATTCTACCATGCTTGCGGATACTACTTGGGATCGATCTTTTATTTACACATCTGATGCTGATATTTATGATCCAAGACTTGCTCTCCGTTTTCGTCCATATTTTGGTTTACTTGGGAACGCCTCTTTGGTTTCCTCCCAGGTGGAAGATGATGTGCGTCTTACTATCTCTTCGGAGGAGTCTTAGTTTGTTAGTAGTTAGCTGTAGTTGTGATATGTTTGTCACACTCCTGTGCTGTATTTACTTATTTCTATGTAGTTAAGGTGCCTCTGCCTTACTCCTGTACTTCAAGTTTTTATTACAATCGTAATAAAAAGTGGACGGTCCACTATAAAACCGGCTGACCTTGCCAAAAAAAATATCACTTAAAATCTATTAAATAATAGTAAAGCGGAAGAATTTCAAGCTCTCACATTAATTCTAGGAGTTTTTTGCGTTCTCCTTAATTCTCTCTAAGTGGATATTTTATTTTCAAAATATCATTTACTACTTTACAATTATCCTAATAAACTTTTCACACTATTTTACATTTGAATATCTATTATTAAAAGAATCTACAATTATTTTCAAAATTTTCATGGTTCTTTCTCAAAATTTTACATTATAGTCCACACATTTAAATTAATTACATAATGTAAAATTTAAACTAATCGATAAACTTAATCAACTAATATTTATTAATAAATCCTAAAAGATGAAAATTTTCAATATGTGTATTATAGGCGCATAGCAAATTGGTAAAAAAAATTCATTTAGATGCAAATATATATAAATTACATAATAAAAATCATACACATCAATAACAATAACAAATGTATTCTATAATTTATTTACTAAATGAATTTATCATACATTTCACTGTAAATTTTTTTTTTGAAAACCCAGGAGAACCCGGCAGACCGGTAAACTCCTGAGGAGGGTATAGTAAAGCCGTCCGCTGATCCAAGCCCCCATACCCATGGGTAAATTTATATATGATAGGGAAGCACATGGTAGGAATCAAACCTGGGACTTTTTAATATTTTTTAATATTTTACATTTAAGTCTATATGTTTAACTAATTGTGTAATCTAAAATTTAAACTATTGAAATAAATATGATTAACTAATATTTATTAATACATACAATTTTTCATGTATATGAGAAAAATAATAAGAAGATATATAAATCACATAACATAGATGTATATACATAAATAATAGTAACTCTTTTATTCTAATTCATTTATCCTAAAAAATACCATACATTACATAACGTAATTTCATTTTTAACAAGCTTTAAAAGATAAATTTATATTTTACAATATTATGATATGAACGCACAGATTAAACCGATAAAGATTAGATTATACAAACGTTCTCATCTTCAACATGTTACCAAATCATACCCAACTCATAACTCAACTAAATGTTACATAACATTTTTTTGCAACTATTAAAATTGTAAGCATGACCTTTCTATAAGAACACGAAATCTATGGTTAACTACAAGGATAAAATTGTTTTAAAATGAAAACTTAAAAATGAATAAAAGTTCATGTCTGATTCAAAAAAAGTTCACATGCAGATAACCTAACCATAAGATCTATGCTCTTCTCAATTACAAATTTGTGAAAAGCTCTTTCCAATTTTATTTTATTTTAACATTTATCTCCTTATTTAATTAGTTATGTCGATCATTGATTCAAATTATTCAAATTATTCAAATAAATTCAATTTGTTTAATGTTCATTAATTCATTTATAAATCTTTCAAGAAAGATGATAATCCAATATATATACAACAATCATATTAACAAAATAGTGAAGCTACGTATTTGCTTATATATATATACATATAATATATAGCATATCACATAACATAAATTATTTATATACAGTATGAACAATTTTAACTATAACTTTTTTGAGTTGGGACATTAATTTTTATAAAAATACGTAGTTAGCGAGTATTGAACCCTCAACCTTATATTTGAACCTCACAAACTTTAATTTATGAATAATATATCGCAATAAATTTATCATATATTGCATAATAAAAATATATTTTAGCAATAATTAAAATATAAATAATACATTTTAACAACATTACCGTGTGCAACGCACGGGTTACACACTAGTATGATCTAATAAATAAACTACTATATGAATTCGTTTTTTATTAATTAATAATATAAATAAAAATTCAAACTAATAAAAAGTTAGATATTGCAACTTAGAAATAAAAATTCAAATTAACTACGTTTGATTCAACATAAAAATATGACTAAATATTTGTGGAAATTATTTTCTTTTGAACGTATTAAACAATGTAATTTGTAGAAAAATAATTCAGATTCCTTCATCACGCGCGAAGCGCGTGCCGTAACGCTCGTTATTTTATAATGCAAATGTGTAATATCAGTTTTGTATTTACCGAATTAAAAAAAAAAGAATAAAACAATTATATTTTAATCTTATAGTGTAATAGTTGTCATTACCTTGTGTTAGTATTTTTGTTAAATGATACGAACTCAGTAGCATTTTGTGCTTGTTATATTATTTTACATCATTTTCTATTATAATGATAATGTACAATATCGTTTTTTTAAATGTTGCTGTTTTTGTAGTGATTGATGATTGATGAGCAAGATGAGATGAGTAACTATATTGATGTGCTAGAAGATGTAAGCGGCATGGTAGACGGCGAGTAGAGACATGATTTTGTTTTTGGGGTTAGATTTTGAGAAGGCGGAGGCTACGAAAGGAGGCGGCTATGAGCAGTGGTGGAGCGCGGATGTAAGGTGACGTGAGGTGCGATGGCATGGGGTGTGGTGCTGTGTGAAGCGCCGTTTTGGCATGCGCACATCTGAGGAAGGTGTGGTTGTGACTAGATTTTAAATTTACTTTAAATTAAATTCCTCTACAATAAATTCGAAATTTGACAAGCTTTGTGAAACACATGGGATGTAAATTTAGGGCCACCCTTATTCTACAAGTCTTTAAAATCTAATATATCAATCGCCAACAGACGTGGCATGAAATTCAAATATACAATGCAGTAGTTCCCACTTGTATTGAATAAACTTTTAAAAATTGACATTGACTTTACAAACCCTTATTAAAACCTACTCATTCAGTCATGTTATCTAGTTCCTTCGTTTCCGCAGATCCGACCATAGTAGGAAATGGATCGCGCTCGCGGACGTTTGGCTGTGATCTCAGCCCATTTGGTCGCCTCAGATGCGGTCAATATTTCAAATTTATTAGAGGCATTTCCAGTCATTTCTAATACGACGGCGCAACAGGTGGTTAAGCTCGGAGGGACACTGAGAGTGATCGATGAGAGAAATGATAAGGAATATAAAGTGGTGGTTAGGGATGATGGCACTGTTATGGCTTCTGACTTTAAACAGGTGATTTCTGTAATTTTGTGTTTTGATATTATTATTATGTAAGTAATAAAGTGATTGGTTAAACTCTGTAATAGCGATCTATTTGGTTACTGGATCATGAACTAGTTTGATCTCATCAAAGTATTGAGGCGATCCTCCACCTTGTCAAAGTTCAAATTTGAACCTTGTTAGAATACTATTGTATTTGGCCAGCATATGGATGTGTTTGAAGAAGGAGAGAGGATCATATTCTTTCCACTTGACAAAAGAGATAACTGAATCCTTTACTATGATATATAGAAGAAGAAAGATTCAGTTGCAAGCCTAACTGTGATTTCCATTCTTATCTGTCTACTGCTATTGGCAGTAAAATTTTCTTAACCTTAAGAATCTAAATCTAAAGAGTATGAGAGTTGTTTAATGCAAGAAAAAATGTCTATGAATATTTTTGTTGACTATTTAATGTTAGAGTAAGAATATGCTACATGATTCTCCCCTTGTACATTTTACTATATTTTTCAATTTTTACCCAGCATTTGGATGTGAATTTGGAGAAGCGGATCATATTCTTTCCAACTGATAAAATAGATAACTGAATCCTTTATGTAATATTGATGCATAAGAAGAAATATTCAGTTGCAAATAACTGTAATTCCCATTCATATAAGTTTCGGATGCACACTTGCATAAAGCATATGTTGCAAATAACTGTAATTCCCATTCATATAAGTTTCGGATGCACACTTGCATAAAGCATATGATAGAAGATGTAATATGCAAAACCTCTTCTTAATAAATTGTGTAATGCAGATAGTTTATGAAAATAGTAAGTGGATTACGCTGTATGATCCTGGTTATATTAATACTGCCCCGGCCCGCTCTGCCATTTGTTATATTGATGGAGAAGAGAGTATTCTGCGCTACAGAGGTTACCCCATCCAGGATTTAGCTAATGGAAGCACATTTACTGAAGTTGCATTTCTGTTAAGTAAGTTCCTTTACTTAAAAATTATATTTTTGAAGGGTCAATTGCCAAAAGGTTAAACTTTTATAACCATATATTTCCAATAAACACCATTTCACTCAAATCCTTGATATGATCGTTATGACGAGATTCTGCTCTATATTTTTATATCTGGATCTATGTAGTCTACGGACGCCTTCCTTCATCTATGGAGCTCGGAGGTTGGGAATATTCAATTTCCCTGAAATCGCCTATTCAAGAGGGTGTTTTAGTATGTCTATTCTCTCTAGATTTCCAAAGTTTCACATGTTGACGTTCTCATATCTTTTTTTTTAATACCTACTACAACCTTGTTTTTTCTCAATGTAGAATATTATAAAGGCCGCACCTCCAGAGGCTCATCCTATGTGTGTGCTTTTGAGTGCACTTTGTGAACTTTCTGTTGTCGCTTCTAATGCCAATAAGGTATGTGTGATGATTCCTAGAAATAACATTTTTACGTATGTATAATAACCATCAACTCACTAATAAGAATGAAAATTACAATTAATTTTAAGTTAAAGAGAAATATATTGACATATATATAACAACTATACAAATAAATAATTTTGAAAAAATGAATAAAACCTTCTACTTCCATCCTTAAAATTTTCTACTGTATCGTAAATTAAAAAATATGTGATTTTAGGACGGTTGCTTCAAAGAATAACTAAAATTAACCACGAAGGGTAATATCATTATAATAATCATGCATGTTAATGAAAATCACTTATAACAAGAATGCAAACAAAAAACAACATTTTAAATATTGAGCAGTCAGCATTCAGCAATCATCATTCGGTAATCAGTATTCATAACCAACCTAATGCACAAGATGTTAAAAATCCCAAGCGGTGATTTTGAAGAATGAAGGAGGAGAGAAGAGGTACCATGTTGCAGCGGTTGAGGTTTTAATAGATTATGTGTAAAAATTGAGTGCCTGTGAAAATTGTATAAGGTATCAAGAATTGAACGTAAAACAGGAGACCTTTTGATTTTCCCATGGAAGCAAATTTTCCCAAGGTACCAAATTTTTTTTTTGACTTTTTCAAAATTCTTAAGTGATTAAGTTAATCTAAGATATTAAAAGACGAATTATGAATCAAATATACCTCAAATATTGTCTTTCCATATGTATTTTTCCCCTAATTATTCATAATTTGCTATTGAATTTTAAATTTTTTTAAATTCATTTCTTCCTGATGATAATGAAGTTGAAAGGTTTAGAATTTACTATTAATGAGAATTAGTAAATAACAATAAAGATTAAAAGACAGTTGAGTAATTTTAAGACTGTTATGTTGTAATTATTTAAAAATAAAATTGGGTAAGTTTAATGGTTTTTTATGGTGTGAAAAGCAACACTCTACTATCAAAGTGAAGTTTAAAGTGTAAACATACATCTCTCGAACTTGTTACATAATATTGAACTACTCTGAGAAGGACACCGAAAGCTGTACTAAAAATTTCGGTTCATTACCCATAAACTTCAGACTATATTTCTAACAGTGGTAAGTATCTATTGTATTATCATGTTTATTTTTGTGGTTTCTAAAACAATAGTCTGGTTTGTATCAGATATTTAATTTGTTCTGTCTAATTGTGTAGGGCCAAGATCTTTATAGATCGAAAAAATTGAGAGATGAACAAATAATTCGAATTCTGGGAATGGTACGTCATGTTGCTTTTCCTTGGCATGCTAATTTTTGTGACACTTAAAGTAATCTAAAATATCTTATTCTAATTAATATTTTAAGAATGTATATTTATAGGTGCCTACTATTGTCGCAACTATTTATTCTGTATGGAAGGGGGGAAGTCATGTGCTTCCTTCAAAATCATTTTCTTACACAGAAAATTTCTTATACATGTTAGAATCACAGTAAGTTGAGCTCTCTTTTTTGCTTTCTTTTATAGGGAAAGCTATTTCCTAGACCTTATGCTGAGTTAAGTTTGTATCTTCAGGGGAGACAAGAGCCACAGACCTTATGCTAAGTTGGTCAAAATACTGGACATTCTTTTTATTCTTCACGCTGAACATGGAATGAACAGTTCAACAGCTGCTGCAAGGCATCTGGCATCAACGTAAGCAAGCTGGTCGTTTGTTTTTTCGTTTTGAACTCGGCTGTAATACGGCACTAGTGGTTGAACCCATGCCTTTAAAATTTAAATTACCCAATCAAACATATATCATAGTTTCTAGTGGACATTTAGATGTTGTGTTATATTCTTCGTACAAATCATGTTTTAATTGGTAGCGACCGGTTAAATGCAAACCATAGTTCAAAGTTTCAGTCTGCATGCTGGAATTCCGGTCATTTCGGTCTGTTTCCAACGACTGGACCATAATTTATCCAAGAATCCGATTTCGGATGTAAAAGCCAAAAAATGAAATAAAAAATATCGAGCATGTGAGATGGATGATTTATGTATGCAGAAAACTTTTGAGGGAAGAAATGAAAGAACGGAGTTGATTTAGAAATAGGAATATTTTTCAGTAAAACAGAAAGAAAAAGTAAAAAAGTACTATCTAAGCATAGAAATTGAGAACTAGATTGAAGATCAAACAATTTAAAGGATCAGAATTTTTTCTATTTTTTCAGTCTTCGTATTCATGTTTGAAAAAGGGTTAGGCGGAAATTAGTTGAATTAGGGCCTTATGGGCCTGCATTTTTAATAATAAAAAGATGAGTTGGGCTTAGCTTTCTTAACATAAATCCAACTAAATTGGGTTTTTCAAACAAAATAATTTGACTTAAGGGTAGAAATTAAATCTACTTGGAGATTTCCTTGGGGCATTACTTAATTATTTCAGTTTGGGCTTTTTCTTTAGCTCTTGCTGTTATGTTATTTTGCGAAAATGGTATAAATGAATATTCTGAAGGATGACTTGTTTTGTTCATTTTAAATATAAATTTATAGTGTTTGTTAATTTATTTATATAAAAACATGGTTCACACTGCGATGAAATCCAAAAATGGAATTAAAACGGAATATTCAAAATATTCGAAACGGAACCGAAAATCAAAAAATTTCTAATAGTGGGAACTGAACCGAAAACCAAAATTTGAAATCTTAGATGCAAACTTTACATATATCATCTATGTTGATACACATTGTTGTAGTTTCATGCCAAAACTTGACATAGTTGTGGCTGCTGTTAAGATTTAAGGTACTAGTGAAGGTTTAGAGTTATGTTGAAAACCTCCCGAGGGATGTTGGTTCACAAAATTCATGTTGTTGGGATGTCTTGTATTGAGGGTGCCACATTTAATGTTGGCAATGAACGCATATATATATATATATATATATATATATATATGAATTTAGTCGTATGTAACAACAATGGATTCTTTTTGTTAAAAGATATTGCTCAAACTCTATAGTGTTCCCGTGAAGAGATGTGCGGATGAATCCTGATGTAGGCTTAAGTAGCTAGATAGAAAACAGTGCGAGAAAACATAAAAATTGGCATACCTCATTGCATTTTTTTGGTTGTTTCAAGTTTTCACGTAAATTGACATGCTTGGGTTTTGGAAATATGAAAACCTGATACTCCACTGAACCTTTGTGACACCTTTACAAGAAAAAACCTGTCCCAACAACACCTCTTTTTTGTTGCCCTTTCCTAATATATTGAGAGTCTTTTGATTGTGTTTCAAACTTTGAATTTGATTTTCTCAGAGTATACCCAATGCATAGTGTGTGGACGAGGTCATTATTTTTTTACTTCATGCTCATTTCTGATAATGTTTTTTTTTCCTTACTTCGTCCACACACTGTACATGTTGCTTATCTTTAATAACCGTTCAATCATCTATTCTTTGGATTTTCGCAGTGGTGTGAATGTATATGCTGTTATTGCTGGAGCTGTTGGAGCTTTGTATGGTCCGCTGCATGGTGGAGCTAATGAGGCAAAACAGCCTTTTACTCAAATTTCTCTGTTATCTCCATACAGCCTTAAAAAAAACTCATCATACATATTTACTGCCCACATTTTGTTGTTTAGTGTGCACATACTGCAATATTAGTGACACGCTCGCTTATATTTGTTGGAAAACGTCTTTTGGGAACTATTACTGATATTGAACCTGTAGCAAGAATAATATCGATGTCCTTTAAGAGACGTCTCTCTCTATCTCAATTACAAAGGGGCAAACTGAAACTCTCTTTTTATGTACAATGGCCCAACAATATAAGATGAAGAAGATTATTATTAGAAAATGAAGATGTGTCGTTACACCGTTCTATTGGCATCCACATAGGGATTATTCGTGGCTAACATTGTAACAATGACCGTTGGAGATAGGGTGGTATTCAAAAGCTAACCATCATATAACTGTTAGCATCAAAATTACTGTTTTAGGATATGGTGGTTCCCCTTAATCCGACAGCTTGATCGATTTGACCGACAACTGTCTGTGGAGCGTGTTGCCGCACCCCCCCTCCCACCCCAAAAACCACCTCCTCCTCCCCCCCACCCCCCCCCCAAACAAAAAAAAAAAAACCCACGCCATCTGTGGGGTTGCTTCCCCTCAATCTCTCTCTATAGTAGTGAAATTCAATTTTTTTTTGAAAAATTCATGCACACACACGTACATATAATCAAGCTTTTATTTCTCCAAACAACTTGTTATCGCATAACCAATTGATTGTGTGAAGGATGGTCTTCGTTGTTTATATGAGTTGCATTTTATTGACCTCACGAAATTGTTATAACTTTTTGAACCGTTTTAAATCCCTCTGAATGCTGATAATACAAAATGGGTTTGATAATGTTAACTTCAGGCTGCTTACAAGATGTTGATAAAGATCGGAAATGCTCAGAATATTCCTCAGTTCATCGAGGATGTGAAAAATGGGTTAGTTATGATTCTGACCCAAACCTAATTTGCAAAGCTTCATATCATACATTTGTAATCAAGAGACCTTCATGTATGGTGCACAGGAAGTGCAAATTATGGGGATTCGGACACCGTGTGTACAAAAATAAGGACCCTCGAGTTGAAATCATCCACCGGCTGATAAAAGAGATCTCCGCAGAGTTATATTCTGATCCTCTACTAGAGGTTACATATTCTTGTTATACTTCTGTTTCTCATCTTAAAGAGGAAATATTACTTTTTATGCACTCACACTCACTCCTTTAGTTGCCAGGAGGTTAACTTGTTTTAATTGTTGAATCCAGTTAGCTCTTGAAGTAGAAAAGGCTGCACGGAATGATGAATATTTCATCAAAAGGAATCTCTACCCCAATGTGCACTTTTATTCTGCAGTATTTTACAGGTATCTATCCCATTTTTGTACTTATTTTTTTCCAATAGTTTCAGAGTAGAAAACTAATAGTTTGATGATAACAATCAGTGCAATGGGATTTGAAGAAAGGTTCTTCACCCTGTTCTTCGCAGTCCCTCGTATGGCTGGATTTTTAGCTCATTGGCTTGAATCTCTTAATGATCCTGATACAAAGATCATTAGACCACCGCAGGTTTTCCTCGCACATGCACTTCTTTTTTAAACATGAAATCTTTATACCCAACACGTGACACAAAAACATTATGAGTTTTAAATCAAACTGATTTTCCATGTTTACGTTGTACAATCTGATTGTGTAGGTATATTCGGGTGAGTTACTTCAGCAATATGTGCCAATTAAAGAGCGCAGGACCGAAGCCGGAAAGTTCGTACAATTGCGAACTTCAGTAGGTGCACGCAGTGTGTTACAAAGAAGACTACAAGGAGATTCAAAGTCATAATCAAGCTGGCTTGGTTACAGACAAAAGTCTCTGTAATTTTGTAACACGGTATACATCTTCCATTAGCTTGCACTTATTGATGTTTATTTCATCTGCTGACTGTTTTTCTTCCTTTTTTTCTTTAAAAATAAGAACTTGAAGTTATACATATAAGTATATGTATACCATGTATTGCATATTTTCTTCAAAACCAATTTGCTATTTGGTAGACAGTGAATCAGATTGTACGGGTTTCTTTTTAAACCCATCCCATTGATACAGGTAAGAGTTTAATTTAACTATTCAAACCACATCCGACTATTATTAGGGTGAATACTGTTTCATCACTACCCAAATCAATTTAGGTCCAACTTGATTATTACTTGTTCACTGTACAAAATGTGTGTGTTGTTTGTGCAACATTTTTATTTGTTTACACGCAGACTTTGTTTGCTTACTTTTGTTTGTGAACTGTACTTTTGTTTGCGAACTTAGATTCATTACTCGATTTATCTATGATCTTTGTTTGTATTCGATATGTTTTCAGAAGAATACATGGGTGGTTTTAACATCTATATTTTGGATTGAGTATTCAAACTTTATCCTAATAACCAGCATGTCGAGATCGGATAATGGGTTTGAAGCTTGGATTGAGTGTAAGCTATGATTGTAGTAATCGGATTTAAATTACTCGACAATACCCGATCTATTGACAAGTCTAATCAGAAGTAGTTTTAGATATTATAAAATGGTTTTCTACTTCCAAACATGGTTAGTAAATATTAGAAGTTGCCTTTCCAACATAGAAGAAATACAAAAGTCCTTATTTTCTACCTTAAAGTTTAATCATATATTAGAAGCCATGTATTTCAATTAGAAGTTCTTGTTCTACCTTAAAGAAATACTAAAGTCCTTATTCTACCTTAAAGTCTTAAAGAGGAAATACTAAAGTCCTTATTGGGCTCATGAATTTTGAAGAAATAAATCTATCCCTTGAAGTTTAATCACTGCGGATGTCATAGGGTGAATAGGAGTAGATGTCTTTTGGAAATTTCAACCTTTGAATTGCTCAGTTGCTTATGCTACCAACCAACCACTGGGGTTTCAATTCACTCGTGTACCACACTGGGTATTCTTAGCAAAGTAAAATATATTAGATTATTCTTAAACTAAGGGCGTCTTTAGTGGTTGGGACTTGGGGCATTTAAATTCAGTTTGAACCCTCCAATCGTCAATTCAACACTTAATATGAAAGTTAATATTCAGCGTGGGGTTCAGGAATCTGAATTGATTCTAGACGCCTATTTAATAGGCACCCAAGCTCTGGCGTTCATTTAATGGACGTCAAAGCCCATACGTCCATTAAATGGGCGCATGGGCTTTAGGCGCCCATTAAATGGGCGCCGCCTTGTTAGAGAATGTAAAACGGTCGTCCTTCAGCGTTCGACTCCACTACAACAGCTATAAACAGTCGTATTTTAGCATTCGGCTCCATTTCAACGGCTATAAACAGTCATATTTCAGTATTCGATTTTATTACAACGGATATAAACGGTCATATTTTAGAATTCATCTTGTAAATTCAATCTATTTTATCAATCAAAACACACAATTCTTCTACTCTTAAACTATCTTTTCAAATTCAGTATGATCAAAGTATGTCTCATCTGTTCCAATCGTACGGTGAGGCAATGAATATGGATAATTGAGAATTTGATTCACTACCCGATCAAAGTGCTCTTCCACATAGTGCTTCCCCTCTAAGCTTCCATTTCTCTGCTCCATGGAATAATGAAGAAGACAAGGATCTTTGTTTAATCTACCGTCACATTTCGACCGACTTGGCGAAAGAAAATGACCAAAGTGTAGAAGCATTTTGGGCGAAAGTAATGACCGTTTACAACCAAAAACATGTTGAGAAGACAAGACAATGTCTACAACTACATGTCGATTTGGAAAGATTAATCGACGAACGGAGTTTTATGAGTCTCAAATTTACAAAATAAAAAAAGTAAATCCTAGTGGAATGGGTGACGAAGCTGAGCTGGTACGTTTTTTTCAAAATATCACTTCGTAATTAAATTTATATTGTATTTATTCTTTTTAATTATTTGTTGCAGAAGAGAATGGCAAATGGTCAATTCTTGAAATTATTTCCAAGAGAAAATGGAAACAAAAAGCCTCACTATTATCAATTTGCAAGCTGTTATGACTTGCTTGTCAGTCATCAAAATTGGAGCTCCAGCAGCGCAAAGTACTTAAGAGATGTCCAATCAAAGCAGAAGGGAAAGGAAAAAGTTTCGAGGACAACTTATAATTCTAGTCGTCGAAACTCTTTGGTATGGATTCTAGTTTATACCTGGAAATCGAAGTTGACAAAGCAGAACCCGAAATGGACAAAGATGCTAGACCAATGGGGCCGAGGGTGGCTAAGCAGAAAATTGCTGTTCAATCCTAGATTGATTCTCGAATAGCCCTTATGCATCTAAAACATGCGAGGGAAAATGCCAAACGTTAAAAAGGTAGTGCGGAGAAGCTAGTCGTGTTAAAAGAACTAACCGAGATTGAAAACGGGAGGTTTGAGATAGAGCGTCAACGTTAAGAGATCATCGTTATGGAAAAGGATGTGACAGAAATGGATCCACTGTTAGTGCAGTATGAGATGAAATATAAACAATGCATTGTTGAGAGTAGATCTGGAACGAAACATATGCAGTAGAGTAAGAGCAAACTGTATAATTAATTATTATTTTAAATGGTGTACTATTTATGTATTTGTGAAATATTAATTGGTTTAACGTTTTGTTCGATTAATTCATGATTTAACAGAATAGTTATACTCAAACAAAGTCAAATACGATTATAAATATCATAGTATAGCATGCTACACTGGATTTGTGGTGACCCTCACTTTAAAACACATAGATTTTTTTATTTTTTATTTTATCATTCAAGAGGAATTCACCACTAAACCCCATTTCTTTATGTTTGAATATTTATATAATTTCCAAATATTTTTCCCAAGACCCTGGATTTACCAATATAATCATATCAGTGTACAAAAATTAAGACTATTTGGTGATATACAATTGTTTCTTCATTATTATTATTATTATTATTTTTTATCAGAGGGAATTTAAATCAAATAGAAATCAAAATACCATACAAGTTGTTGACATAGCTATTTATTTCTTTTCTAAGTCTTGTTCTACTACCAGAGGAACCTTTTGGCAAAGTATAACACTTATATATTTATTTGACTTGCAGAGCATAATAAGTTTCTTTTTTTTATGCCATCTAGGCTTTCTGCCTAAATAGTTCTATTAACACTAAAATAGTATTTACTTGATCTTATAAATGTTATCAGGTATATGCATGAAACTACTTACAAGTTATGCTTGCAGGCCGGGATATTTGGAGTAATTTCCATTTATCATTTCAGGTTGATTAGATGAGGACTTTTAGCATTTTTAAATTTAATATGGTGCAGACTTACATACTTGGTGATTTTATGGGATATGCTTGGTGTTATTTGAGGGCTGCTTGGTGTTTTCTTTTGTTTTGTCCCGGAAGCACTTTACACTTCATTGATTGAAATGAAGTGGTTCCAGGCTCCAAGGGCTTGACCCATGGCCATCTAGGCCGGCCATAGTCCCTCCTTTACCACTTGCAAACCCATGTCCCTCATATTAACAATCTTCTACAAAGTCCTACTCCTAATCCCCAGCATGTTTATGTCTAGTTTTCTGAAATGCATTCTTATATGTATTCATTCAATTATTCAAAATTCAGTATCTTCCAAGTCTACTACTCTCATAGTTCTATTTGAAATTTAAATACTCAAAAACCTACAAATTTCCAGAATTCATGCACATGCCAGTATCATTTACCTGCCATGCACAAATTCATTTCACTTGAATATTCTACTAAAATCTTGAGAGTTCATTTCAAAAAAAAAAATCAATCCCCTTAGCTGTTTAATTTCCATAAGACAAAATATAAGCAATAAAAAATCAGAGATCAAATATATATATGCACATATCATATGTATATGATATGTCTATCTCCTTATTTTCTCCAAATCAGACATTCATAAAATAAATTAGTAGTTAACCAAACATCATCAATGATCACTCACAACAAGTTTTGCTTAAGTACATATTTTCAACCCAAATACTTAGAAAGTTTCATACAAGTAACTTCAATTACAGAAATAGAACTTGACTAGTAATTTCATTACAATGCAACTGCAAATTTTAAAACAAGTCTCTCTTATTTATACTAGCAGCCAATGCCTTCTTTACTCATCAAGCCAACTTCAATTTCCTGCAAGCAATTCATTTAGCTGCCCCAAAGAATTTTTGAGACACCCAGATGATTGCAAGGGCAACCAAAAGGGTCAGTTTTCACTGGTATGAGCATTTATCAATTTTGTATACATATTCATAATTTTTTTTGATAATCTTGCAGTGCCTTCCTAGTTTAACAGATTTTTATACTTAGCATGTTTTGGTTCATAAAGAGATACAAACACATTCATCTATTTAAACAATACACAACAAACAGTTAAAATAAACATATATACAATTCTTAATTCATTCTCCCCAAATCTAGATAAATAAACTTAGGTTTTATACTCCAAATTTTCACCCAGCAACTAATCAATGAACAATGTTTGTCTTGATTAAATTAACACCATATCTGGATATTTATAACCCAGATTTTTAAACCCCTGTCCCCATTTATTTTATGGTCTTTAACTCCTTGTCAAATGAGTAACTCCTTCTATATTTAAATAAAAATCACATATATTATGCTAGTTATTTTTGGCACAATTATAAGACATATAAACCTTTTTATTAAACTTCATTTTTATTCTATCTTTATATAGAACAGAAAACACCCCATATATATTAAATGTATGTATTTACATAATTCTTTGGACATAGAGCTATATTTATTTTTGAGTTCCAAATTTTTTTTTCTGTTTTAATGCAATATATATATAATTTCAGAATTTCTTAATATAAATGTATACTTTTCATTTTTATTTTACTTTAGGGTCATTACATACCCTCCCCCTTAAAGGAATTATGTCCCCATAATTTCACCTAATTTCTCCAATTAAAAGCACTAATCTATAGCCTGTTTTAACTCCATAACCCCATACTCATATTTTATGAAAACAAACAATATATAAATATATTTTAAAAAAAATCATCATAGGCTGCTTAAACATACCTCTCCATCAGTAAACAAATTGGGGTATTTAGCCCTCATTTTATCTTCAACCTCCCATGTACAATCATTAGTGTCCAAGCTCCATTGGATTTTCACCAGTTTGATCACCTTGTTCCTCAACTTTTTCTCTTCCTTGGCAACTATCCCTACTGGTTCATTTGTATAGACCAAATTCTTCTAGACTTGAATTTGAGTAGGTGACTCCAGAATTGCCCCTTCATCATGCACCCATTTTCTCAATTGAGAAACATGAAATACTGGATGCACACCACTCAACTCCTCAGGTAACATAAGTCTGTAGGCCATAGCACCAATTCTCTGCATAATTTCATATGGTCCTACAAACCTTGGTGATAGCTTACCAGATTTCCCAAACCTGAACACTTTCTTCATTGGTGATACCTTCAGAAAAACATGCTCTCCTACTTCAAACTCCATTGGCTTTCTCTTTCTATCTGCATAAGACTTTTGTCTTGATTGTGCTGCCTTCATTCTATGCCTAACTAATTCAATCATGTTGGAAGTTTGTTTAACATGATCTGGCCCCAATATTACACCCTCTCCTGCTTCCAACCAACAGGCATGAGACATGCAGGGTCTCCCATACAAGGCTTCAAAGGGAGCCATTCCTATTGTTGATTGATAGCTATTGTTGTAAGTGAATTCTGCCAAGTGAATATGATCCTCCCAATTACCCCCAAAATCAAGCACACATGCTCTAAGTAAATCTTCCAATATTTTATTTACTATCTCTGTTTGCCCATCACTTTGAGGATGGTAGGCAGTGCTTAAACAAAGTTGTGTTCCCATTGCTTCTTGGAAGCTTTCCCAAAATCTTGAGGTGAACAAAGTGTCTCTGTCACTTACAATAGTCTTCGGTATACCATGTAGCCTCACCACTTCCTTAATAAATAATTGTGCGAGCTTAGATGCATTCCTATCTGACCTGACAGGGACAAAGTGAGCTGATTTGGTTAGTCTATCAACAATTACCCATATACTATCATTGCCTTTCTTAGTTCTAGGCAAACCATCCACAAAATCCATGGAAATACTTTCCCATTTCCACTGAGGTACCTCCAAAGGTTGCAACATGCCAGAAGGCTTTTGGTGGTCTGCTTTAATTTGTTGACATGTGAAACACTTTGACACATATCTTGCCACTGCTTGCTTCATTCCTGGCCACCAGTAGCTTCTTTTTAAATCATGATACATTTTAGTACCACCAGGGTGTATGGTGTACTTGGTCTTGTGATGCTCATTCATGATTTCTTCCTTCAACTCTGCAAGGTCTGGTACACAAAGCTTATCATTTTTCCTCAAATAACCCTTGGAATCTATTTTAAAATTTTCCAACTCAAGGTTGCTAAGTAACATTTCCTTCTTTTCCTTCAAATTTTTATCTTGGTCTTGCATGCCACCAATTTTCTCCACCAGATTAGACTTCACTGTGATTATTCCCAGTGTACCATACTCCACCATATCACCATGTCCTTTAAAATTCACTTCATCCTTGCTGTATATATCTGCCTCCCCAAGCACTGCAAGGTTTTTAAATTCATCAATCATCAAACTGGCTAATCTAACATGATTTCTTCTCAAAGCATCTGCCACTCTATTAGCTTTTCCAGGAGTGTACAAAATATCTAAATCATATGCAGCTAGAAACTCCAACCACCTTGCTTGCCTCATATTTAAATCTTTTTGAGAAAATAAATATTTCAATGCTTGATGATCTGTGAATAATTCAAATTTTGCCCCAAGCAAATAATGCCTCCATAGTTTTAGTGCAAACACTATTGCAGCTAATTCTAGATCATGAGTTGCATATTTGGTTTCATTGGGTTTAAGCTGTCTTGATGCATATGCCACTACCTTGCCATGTTGCATAAGCACTGCACCTAACCTAGACCCACTAGCATCAGTGTATACAACCATTCCTTCATTTGCTTCTGGGATTTGTAGGACAAGAGCTTCCACCAATGCTTGCTTCAATTTCTCAAAAGCTTGTTCACACTGCTCAGTCCACACATATGGTTGGTTCTTCTTGGTTAGTTTGGTCATTGGTGCGGCTATTCTTGAAAAATCCTTGATGAACCTCCTATAGTACCCTGCCAACCCTAAGAATGACCTCACCTCAGTCACTGTCTTGGGTCTACTCCATGTTTGAACTGCAATGACCTTGCTTGGATCTACACTTACTCCCTGCTGTGACACTATGTGTCCTAAGAATTTCACTTCATGTTGCCAAAATTTACACTTTGAATACTTGGCTTTTAATTCATGTTCTCTAAGTCTGGATAATACTAAATGTAGGTGCATGGCATGATCATTTTCTGTCTTTGAATAAATTAATATGTCATCTATAAATACCAAGACAAACTTATCCAAAAAGTCTCTAAAAATTCTATTCATCAAGTCTACAAAATAGGAGGGAGCATTGGTCAAACCAAATGGCATTACTAGATATTCATAAAGGCTATACCTTGTGTTGAAGGCTGTGTACTCAATGCTTTCCTCTGCAACTTTCATTTGGTGAAATCCAGAGGCTAAGTCTAGCCTTGAAAATATTTTAGCTCCATGCAATTGATCAAATAGGTCATCTATTCTTGGCAGTGGGTACTTATTTTTAATAGTTACCTTGTTTAAATCCCTATAGTCTACACATAACCTCATTGTTCCATCATGTTTCTTGACAAAAAGCACTGGGGAACCCCAACTGGAACTACTTGATCTTATGAATCCTTTCTCTTCTAATTCTTCTAGTTGATGTTTTAACTCTACCAACTCTTTTGGACCCATTCTATAAGGCTTCTTAATGATTGGGCTAGTTCCTGACATTAATTTTATTTTAAATTCAACTGGTCTGTTTTGAGGAATTCCCTTCACTTCTCCAAACACATCTATATATCCATTTACTACTGGGATTTCCTCTATTTTTAATTCCTTTTGAACTTCATTAATACTCCAGATTTTATTAAAACATGTATTCTTTGCTATTTCACTTAAGATGGTAATTCTTTTGCCTTCATTTGTTTCCAAAGAAATAGTAAGGTTTTCTAAATTTAAAATTGCTTTATTTCTCATTAACCAATCTACCCCTAAAATAATCCCAATACCAGGATAATTTAAGATATATAAGTCTGAATTAAATTCATAACCCCCTATAATTAATTTCAGACCCATACACTTCATCCCTAACATACAATGACTCCCTATGGGACTGTGTACAATTAAGGGCTGATCAATAGAAACACAAGCAAGTGTTAACTTCTTTACAATTTCCAAAGATATTAGTGAATGTGAGGCACCAGTGTCATATATTACTGATATTGGTTGGGTATTAGTTAGAATTATATCTTCAAGTTGCCCAACATTCCCAGTGTTACCTGCTGCCAAAGCTCCTACCCTTGCTGTTCCTCTATTGGTTTCTGGGAAATCCTTCTTGAGATGACCCATCTTTCCACAATTATAGCAGCCTCCTCTAGGTATTTTAGGGTCAGGGCATTGGTTACTATAATGTCCAGCTTTTCCACAATTAAAACAATGAGTGAATTTCTTGCTTTCAGGTGCTATTGCTCCTTCCCCTTTCTTAACTCCTTTACTTGCATTTCTCTTGTCATAAGGTTGCACTTTGTTCTGACCACCCTTCTTCTTATTGAGCTTCATATTCCTGAATTTCTCCCTTGCAGTGTCATGTTGCTCAAATGAGAGAGTTAGATCAATTACCTGATCAAAGGTTTTGTCCTTGTATGGCAACATTGCCCTTGACAGACTAGGGTTCAAGCCTTGAATGTACCTTGCATTCTTTGCTTCTGCATTCCCTATTAACACCATTCCATATTTGGATAATGCTTCAAACTTCTGAGTGTATTCATTCACACTCATGCTTCCTTGCCTTAATCTAATAAAGTCTTCTAGCAGTGTGGCCTTGGCAGATGCTGGGACAAATCTAGCCTCAAGCATGTCCTTGAAATTATTCCAAGTGATAGTATCCTCTTGTCTTCCTGCTGTCACAACTTCCCACCAATCCAGTGCAACCCCCTTCAATTTCCTTGAAGCTATCTGTCTCTTCCTCTGGTCATTGATTTGCATATCTATGAAGACCCTCTCCATAGTTCTTATCCAAGTTTGAACACCTATAGCTCCTTCAGTACCTTCAAAATCCTTTCCTCCCAAAGTGGTACATGTCTTAAGTAGTTTGGAGAGTTCCTCATGAGGATTGTCTTGCCTTGGTGCCATTCCATCCCTTAAAGCTCTCACAAAATCCTCCATGCTCATCACAGGTGGCTCACGTGATGATCCTGCACCTGTGTGATGCCTTGGTCCTACCATAATGCTATAAATATGATTTTTATGTTAGTTTATTTACCCCTATCATTTTTGGTGTCTTTACTTGGTTCATTTTTATTTCTGTGCACACTGTGCATGTATCACATGTACATACATATATATTTTTTGACATAAAACAAAAGCATTCAACACCAATAATTCAAACAATGCATTCAAACATCCATATGCATATAACAACATTTACTATGTTATTTAAAACATAGCTCTGATACCAACTATGGTGACCCTCACTTTAAAACACATAGATTTTTTTTATTTTATTTTATCATTCAAGAGTAATTCACCACTAAACCCCATTTCTTTTATGTTTGAATATTTATATAATTTCCAAATATTTTTCCCAAGACCCTGGATTTACCAATATAATCATATCAGTGTACAAAAATTAAGACAATTATATATTTGGTGATATACAATTGTTTCTTCATTATTTTTTTTATCAGAGGGAATTTAAATCAAATAGAAATCAAAATACCATACAAGTTGTTGACATAGCTATTTATTTCTTTTCTAAGTCTTGTTCTACTGCCAGAGGAACCTTTTGGCAAAGTATAACACTTATATATTTATTTGACTTGCAGAGCATAATAAGTTTCTTTTTTTTATGCCATCTAGGCTTTCTGCCTAAATAGTTCTATTAACACTAAAATAGTATTTACTTGATCTTATAAATGTTATCAGGTATATGCATGAAACTACTTACAAGTTATGCTTGCAGGCCGGGATATTTGGAGTAATTTCCATTTATCATTTCAGGTTGATTAGATGAGGACTTTTAGCATTTTTAAATTTAATATGGTGCAGACTTACATACTTGGTGATTTTATGGGATATGCTTGGTGTTATTTGAGGGCTGCTTGGTGTTTTCTTTTGTTTTGTCCCGGAAGCACTTTACACTTCATTGATTGAAATGAAGTGGTTCCAGGCTCCAAGGGCTTGACCCATGGCCATCTAGGCCGGCCATAGTCCCTCCTTTACCACTTGCAAACCCATGTCCCTCATATTAACAATCTTCTACAAAGTCCTACTCCTAATCCCCAGCATGTTTATGTCTAGTTTTCTGAAATGCATTCTTATATGTATTCATTCAATTATTCAAAATTCAGTATCTTCCAAGTCTACTACTCTCATAGTTCTATTTGAAATTTAAATACTCAAAAACCTACAGATTTCCAGAATTCATGCACATGCCAGTATCATTTACCTGCCATGCACAAATTCATTTCACTTGAATATTCTACTAAAATCTTGAGAGTTCATTTCAAAAAAAAAAAATCAATCCCCTTAGCTGTTTAATTTCCATAAGACAAAATATAAGCAATAAAAAATCAGATATCAAATATATATGCACATATCATATGTATATGATATGTCTATCTCCTTATTTTCTCCAAATCAGACATTCATAAAATAAATTAGTAGTTAACCAAACATCATCAATGATCACTCACAACAAGTTTTGCTTAAGTACATATTTTCAACCCAAATACTTAGAAAGTTTCCTACAAGTAACTTAAATTACAGAAATAGAACTTGACTAGTAATTTCATTACAATGCAACTGCAAATTTTAAAACAAGTCTCTCTTATTTATACTAGCAGCCAATGCCTTCTTTACTCATCAAGCCAACTTCAATTTCCTGCAAGCAATTCATTTAGCTGCCCCAAAGAATTTTTGAGACACCCAAATGATTGCAAGGGCAACCAAAAGGGTCAGTTTTCACTGGTATGAGCATTTATCAATTTTGTATACATATTCATAATTTTTTTTGATAATCTTGCAGTGCCTTCCTAGTTTAACAGATTTTTATACTTAGCATGTTTTGGTTCATAAAGAGATACAAACACATTCATCTATTTAAATAATACACAGCAAACAGTTAAAATAAACATATATACAATTCTTAATTCATTCTCCCCAAATCTAGATAAATAAACTCAGGTTTTATACTCCAAATTTTCACCCAGCAACTAATCAATGAACAATGTTTGTCTTGATTAAATTAACACCATATCTGGATATTTATAGCCCAGATTTTTAAACCCCTGTCCCCATTTATTTTATGGTCTTTAACTCCTTGTCAAATGAGTAACTCCTTCTATATTTAAATAAAAATCACATATATTATGCTAGTTATTTTTGGCACAATTATAAGACATATAAACCTTTTTATTAAACTTCATTTTTATTCTATCTTTATATAAAACAGAAAACACCCCATATATATTAAATGTATGTATTTACATAATTCTTTGGACATAGAGCTATATTTATTTTTGAGTTCCAAATTTTTTTTTTCTGTTTTAATGCAATATATATATATAATTTCAGAATTTCTTAATATAAATGTATACTTTTCATTTTTATTTTACTTTAGGGTCATTACAGGATTATACAAATAAAAAGACAAACACAAATAATTAAACAAGAGTCCTTTATAAGTAACTGCTGATTTTCATAAGAATTCCAAATATGATCCATTAGATCCTTTTGGAGCATATTATGAAGAGCTGCATTTCGATGAACTTCATGATGATCCACATGAATTCTGTACTCTCCTTCAGTTCGTAGCGTGTCATCGCGGAACAATTCAGGCGTTTGTCTTGCCTCATCATACTCGTAATTGGGATAGTCCATACCCCTTTCGTCTTCAATGATCATGTTATGAAGAATTATACAAGTGAACATAATTGTAGCCATTTTTGATCTCTTCCATAATCTACATGGATTGCTCACCATTGCAAATCTTGCTTGAAGCACTCTAAAAGCTCTTAGTACGTCTTTCCTTTGTCCTTCTTGCATTGCAATTTTTTTTTCTATTTTGCTGTCAATGGGTTTGCGATAGTCTTTACAATCGTGCTCCATTTAAGATAAATTTCATCTTCTAGATAGTATCCATGATCATATATATTTTGACCAAGTGTAAATGATACATGAGTTGATTTACCAAGCGCCAAACCATTGAACAAAAAGGATCGTTTAGCAACATTTAAGTCGTTATGAGAACCTGACATTCTGAAGAATGCATGCCAAATCCACAAATCATGAGACGCGACCGCTTTAAGAATGATGATCTTTTTTTCTTACCGTTGTATGCTCTATGAAAAGCTTTAGGACAGTTCTTCAACTCCCAATGCATACAATCCAGACTTTCGAGCATTCCAGGCCAACCCTTACTTTCGTGCATTTCGCGCAATCGGGCTATGTCTGATTCGTTAGGAGAACGAAAGTATTCGGTCTTATAAATGTCCACAACGGTTTGGAAGAAGTGATTAAGACTTTCCAATGCTGTACCCTCTGCAATACGGTATGTGTCGTCAAGGGCATCAGTGGGTGTACCATAAGCTAACATCCGTAGAGCTACGGTCATCTTTTGATGCCCTTTTAGACCTTGCTTTTTCGCAGCGTCCTGCTTATAAACAAAGTAATTATTATTATGTTTAATACTTTCCAGAATTCTTAAAAACAACTCACGACTCATTCTGAATCGTTGGCGAAAAATCTCTGGACCATAAGTTGACCCATGATTAAAGTGATATTGCATTAGTGTTTTGTGGAATGATGTTTGGTTACGGTTGATGTATTTCCGGCCCATAACCAAGCCATCGTGTGTCTCCAAAGTTGAACCATATGCTTCACGGTAGATTTGCAATAGTTTCTCTTCTTCTTGTTGATGTGCTAGTTCATACGTGTAACTTCCCGCCTTTTTAGACTCTTAAAAGTCGATACTAATACATCCACGGTATTCGCATGCCGAGCTTCCAAGTGTCGGAAAGATAGATTATTGGAAAAAAAAGACAGATAAGAATCTTACATCGTGACGAGTAACATATAATATATAACAGATCTTTACAAAAGAAATTTTGAACTTTATTATACATATATCAATCAGAGTCAACCAATTAATAAACAGCCTGGACAGTTATAACGACATGTCCTCACAAATGTTGTTAAATAAAACAGCTAATGCAACAGAAATAAAATATATGTGAATAATACTTGGAGGCATCCTGCTCGTATCCTGAAGCTCTAAGTATCCCAACTGAATCTGTAAATATGCTCGGTCTGACCCGAACATTATAAGAAAAATAATGCCCGGATCAGTTTGGTAAACCAGCGTGAGAAACACACCTCAATTGAATTTTAATGTTATAAAAATCTTTTGAAAATAAAGGTATCTCGTAAGACCACACCGCACATAAACACGGACGGATTTTTACCTTACGATGACCAAAACATTTCTACAGAAAATCCAATGATATTATAATAATATATATAATACAAATACATATTAATTATAACCAAAATTGTTACATTATTAAATTCCAGCATAATAGGTATACAATCAATTCCGAAGGCTCATATTGGAGAATGGATTTCAACTATGAAAGGGTAAGGGTTTACCCACCAAATTCGTACACCTCTAGATAAAATGTATGGGAGGCTACAACAAGTTGCACCTCTGCTACTCAGGACCATCCCTACCCTTTACTGGATAGCACTAAATATGATCACCCCATGGTTGATAAACAACCATAATGGGTCCGGAAGCATACATAAATATCGACATTAGATGTGGAATGATCATACCCTAATGGGAGCGACCCACATAGCCCTGTATCACGTCCCTGCTTTAGTCATTTTCCCGGTTGATGAGACTTGAGGCTATGATTACCTTTTTATATAGCAAACCATCTTGGAATGCTAACACTGCCCTCTAGAAAGAAATGCAACGCCAGCATTCATCCATACAAGTTCGTTCTGGGTCTGAATGAAACCGAAGGCACTACCATTACTACATCCATTTTGGAATCACCCTCAGGATTAGTAGCAAGTAGCCCTTGCACTTCAAAAGCTCCGTTTTCAATCATCTTCAAGATATCTTCACTTCGAAACGCTTGAGTTGGATCGAAATGGTTTTTGGATAATTTATACTTATCCAATCTCCATCTCTTCGAAACAACATTTGATAGTTCCGATAAACTCAACCTCGGTTCTTTTGGAAATAATCAGATAATACATGAGAGCAGGGATCACCCCATAACCGTTTAAGTGGACGGATCCCCATATCATTTGTCCTAGGAGAACAAAACGAGATTTATATGCACAGTACAACATCATCGAAGATGACTGTGCCATATAACTCACGTGTTTCTCTTAGATATTTCCAGAGTTATATTTCGGTCCAGATTTGATAGTCGGTTATTTAACTATCAAATAAACAACAAGCAACAATTCAGAGATTTAATTACCCATAGCACCACTAAGCCTCAAACTAAATCATTAATTTATTAAAACTCTTTTCAAAAGTATTTATCAAAAACATTCATATACTTATCTCATTGACATAAGTATATTCACAAAATATTTACGAAAGATTTCTCACTTCTAAATCATATTGAAGGATCAAAACAAAATGTTATTTAAATTAGAGATAAAGATAATCTCAAACAATATTCTTTCGGCGTTAAGTATGGAACGAATGTCTATACCACCGGGATTAAGACGACCAGTTAAAGGAAATCCAATCTCAAATCCCTTTATAAATTTTCTTCTATAAATCCTCTTCATAAATCTCTTTTATTTATGAATCTTCTTTACTTAAATTCCAAACCCATTTACAAAACTCTTTATAAACAACCAAGTCAAATTTACAAAACTCTTTTATAAAAATTAAAACCATTTATATTTCTCTTTATAAATTTCCAAAATTATTTATAAAACTTCCTGTATAAATACCCAAAATCATTTGTAAAACTTTCTTATAAATATTCCTTATTTAAAACAAAACTCCTTTAATAAATTCATATAATAAAGTCCGTTTGACAAACAAAACGATTATTTAAAACACCTTCACTAAAATAATTACTTAACTTGAAACCATTATTAAAAGAATGATTGACCGTCAAAATCAGAAAGAAGCTTAGTGACCACAACGGTTCTCATTTAACTGAGTTTACTTTTCAAGTTATAACATGGGTATTTACACAACAAGCAGATATTTATAAGGGAATCAGTCAATAACAATCAATTATATCAGTAAATGTCCAAGTTACCAAAATAGCAGACGAGAATTTGTTCAGCTAAACACATGTATAAGTTAATAGAATGACATAATGGGTTTTTAATTTTGTCAAATAGATGTCAACATAATCTACTTGGTGAACGATGGTAGAACAGTGATTTATTCTACTAAATAAACGTCATCGAGTTTCATATTCAATTGAGTTTACTTAAAGGTAATCGAGAATGAAATCCCTTGGATTTTAAAATATTCTTTAAAAGAGAGTTGCTTTAGAAACAAAACCAATCTTTAGAAATAAAGTGGTTTAAAACTTTAAAACTTTTACTAAAAATTAAATAACATTTAAATTCTTTAAATAATAACAATTAACCTTTATTTAATAATTAAACAATAATTAACTATTAAATAAATAGTTAAATAATAATTATCCTTTAAATAAATATTTAAATAATAGTTAACCTTTAAAAATAAATAATTAGCCCATAATTATCTTTAATTAATTATTAAATAATAATTTAAACTTTTAAATAATAACTAATATTATTTAATCTCAATTAATTCATTAAATAATCCTTAATTAAAACTTGAATAAATAATTTTTAATTAAATAATAATTAATTAATTATTAACCTATTATTAATTAACAAACTATAGTTAACTTACTTGATTAATACTTAAGTACTAAATACCCTGTTAACTAATGATTAAGTACTAATTACCTTGTTTAATTAATTAATTAAATAATCGTTAAATAATGATTAAGTACTAATTACCTTGTTTAATAAATTAATTAAATAATCATTTAATAAATGAATGAATAAATAAATAATATTTATTTTTAAACACTTATAATAAGTTTTGAAAACACTTTTCTAAAAAGATACTTAAGTTAAAACATTTTTAATTTTGCAAAAAGAATTCGTTTTACGAACTGCGTTTATAGCGACTATCGCTATAGGACCCGTAATTTCAAAACTTGTTTTATATTCCAAAACACTTTCAAGAGACATACCCTTATGTATTAACTACTTTATAACTTAGCAAAAGGATTTTGAAATAAACATAAGATTTTGAAAACTAAATCAAAGTCTAAACTTGAAAACTTTTTTCCAACACGACCTTAAATGAAAACAAGTTAACCAAGGAACTCAATGTCGCAAAATCTCAACTTTAGGTGCTATTCATTTTAGCATACAATACCGCATACATAATTGCAAACATATACATGCCATAACCCATAACAACAAGTAAAAATCAAACTTTTTCCAACTTTACTAACTAACTTACTTAACTTTCATCCATTCCAAATATATACAAGCTTATAATCCAAGCATACACATGTATAACTAACTCAATACCATATTCATTCAAGCAAGCAATAATTTTACAACAATTATACATTGTAACTAAAGTTAAAAACTTTAGAAAATGGGGTGAGCTTTAACTCACCTCAAAGCAACTAAAACTTACTAACTCGACCCGATCTTTTTCTAACATTTGAAAATGACTTAGGGCTTTGCATTGAACTTGGAAAAATGGAATTTTTGTGGTTTTAGGAGCAAAAGTGATTCGGCCAAAGGCCTTAGAGTTCAATCATGATGTGTTTAGCTTGGCCATGGAAGGTAGAGGGGTTTGGATTATCATCGAATATACAAAATCAAACCCGAAAATGAGTCATCTTCCAACTGATTTTTGGACAAGTTACTCACAGAATTTGGAAAAGTTGTCAAAGGAAAAGTTCTTGGAAATTCTTTTCTCTACAATCTCAAATATAATCACTCAATTTGGATATGTTTTGAGGAAGATATGGTCAAAAGAAGAAGAGGTATTTTCAGACTTGAAAATCCAGGTCCGAAAATGAATCTGAAAGAAATGAGATTTTGACATGGCTAAGCTCAAAATTTGAAAAGGTCGTACACACAAAAGTTGTAGCCACTGAAATTTTATACGGTTTGAATAAATTAAAACCTCCATTAGATTAAGATTTGAGAAAGAAATGGTAGAAGGAAGATGAGGAAAAATTGAAGAAGTGAAATGAGTATTTATAAGCAAGAGAACAAAGTTTTTCATGCATTTAAAGTAGAAATAAATGGTTTTTAATCTTTTGACAACTAAATGGAAACTATGGAAGAGATTTTGAGAGCTTGAAAGAAATTTTTGCAAAGTAGAAATGAAATGAAAAATGAGAAAAAATCTTAGGAATTTTGTATACATACAAGGTGCATTTATCAAATTACCAAAAACCTCTTTGTACATTGCCCTCCACTTAAACCATGCCACATCACCATGTCTCCACCTCTTCATGTACCTCATGCCACCCTATTATCCCTCCCTCTCATCTCTTAAGCCGACATATAATAAATGCATGTGTACTTTGTAGTTTATACATGTTTCATAAGGTATCTTTCCTTAACATCCGTTAAGCTCATTTTAAACTTTCATAAAAACTCCTTAAGTGTTTGTGTGTGTGTGTATACATATGTTATATATAATTTACCGTAACTAATTTATAAATGAATGTGTATATTTATATTAAAGTGCTCACAATTTTTCCGACAACTTTTAATCGACGAAAAGTCGAAAATTCGAAAAACGAATTTCGTTCACATTTTCGATTTTTCTTCGAACTAAATATTTTTTAAACAAAATTTTAAAAATATTTCATCATCATTAATTATTATTTAAAAGGTTTTTATTTTAATTCTAAAACCTATTATTTGAATATTTAAAATTAATTAAATATTCGCAAATCAATGCGGTGAAATTATGGGTCGTTACACTCTCCCCCCTTAAAAGAATTTCGACCTCGAAATTTTACCACAGCCCTAAACCTAGAACATAAAACAACCAAGAGTACATAACACTATACATCAGTCCGTATGATGAACATAGTTCGTTCTTCTACAAAATCTGATTTGATCACTCACTCTAATACATAGCTTTACTTCCGAACTAGTATCGCTCATCCGACTTCCTAGTGCGGACTCTGTTCAGGGTTCTTGTAACGACCCACTATTTTGGACCATTCAAATCGACAATAAAACCACACATGTCAGACTAGAATAATACAAAACAATAGATTGTAAATAAATTTGGAGCAATAAAACCAATCACAGAATCACAGACACAGAATATCAGAATAACTCGCAGCGGAAATAAAAATACATAGTGGTTCATGAAGCCACTACAATACATAGTCTCAAAACAGATACAAAATACCATAGTCTGAAAAACAGATACAACATAAGCCTGAATACATAAGTTCACAAATACATAAGCAAAGATGAATAGGAAATAACTGAAATGGAAAGACAACTAGATAGACAGATAAACTCCAGCAATCTCTAGCTCCAGAAGGTGAATCCAAAACTGTAATACTCAGGCTGACCCGAGCGTAAAGCAAAACACAAATACTCGAGTCAGGACATACATACTTGTAAAATGTAAATCAACTCAAGTGAACTGTAATAGAAATGCATCAATAACTTAAAGGATGCTTGGGATCGCCCATCCTTTAAGGATCCGTTAAACTATCTACTATGTAGTAAGGTACGCTATTATAATAATGTCTAAAGTAAAGTATACTATTTAAAAATAGCGTTAAGGCTTTACATTTTCCACCTTAACACACTTTTTGGTATGCCAATAGTCTATACAGTACCGTAATACTCCGTAAACTGGAGCTACCAGAGGATACTCCATAGGTACGACACAAATCAAACTCGTAGTAAAGCACGCTAGGGTAGGTGACATGGCACAACCAGGCAATGCCAGGGTAGATATACCAATTACACTTCCGGACCGGTGGTAATGCAGAGCCGCAACAATCGCCCACCTCGAGCCACACTCCCAAATCAAGGGGTGCACCCAATCAATCACAAAGTAATAGAATGGTATATGATGGAATGTGTCAGATAAGAGGAGCTACCTCATTAGCCCATCGATTGCTCCTATTTTAGCCACCTTATGCCAACTCACGGGAGTTGGGTCCACGTTTATACCTCAAAATAGAATCGTCGCCACCATCCTACTTCATTTTGGAATCTCCACCGCGTACAAAGTTGTTAAAGTGGTTTTCGGTATCGACAGAGAGTATGTCCATATACGATCCCGGTCTCTTTAACAACCAATCGTTATTATAACCCGTGGTTATAAATTTCAAAATGGTTTATATTTCAAATCAAAACAAATCATTTTAAACCATTTAAATTCAATGTCAAAATCTTTCAAAAATAATATTCATTCCCAAAGTTGTAGCATTCCTAAGTTCATTCATTCAATTATAACAATTTCAAAAACATTGTATTTTTAGCATTCGTAGCACTTTGAAAAATGTGATGATACATATAGTAGTATTTCGAAAATATTATCATTTTCAGAAACAATGACACTTAGAAAACATTACTGTAGATATAATAGTATTTCAAAAATATTATCTTTTTCAGAAACAACAGCACTTAGAAATTGTTACTACAGATATAGTAGTATTTCAGAAATATTATCTTTTTCAGAAACAACAACACTTAGAAAACTTTACTACAGATATAGTAGTATTTCAGAAATATTATCTTTTTCAGAAACAGCAGCACTTAGAAAACGTTACTACAAATATAGTAGTATTTGGAAAATACAGTACATTTTCAGAAATGGTAGCACTTGTAAAACGCTACCTTAAAACCACAACATTTCAGAAATGCTGCTAATACAAATCTGAGATTTACTATAACATTTCAGAAACATTATAATTTCAGTTTTTCACCATTTTAACTTATAAAACATATCTCACTTTCCAAAATTATTTATTTGGATATCATTTCACTTATGATTTTATAAAATAAAATTTTATAAATAAATATCCAAATTAAACCATAATTCATTTATTAAGTCAAATTTACATTTAAATTGCTTAACTTTTAATTTAACAAGTAACTAGATACTTTATTTACTTTTAAAAAGATCCATTTCATAAATAAAATATTTTATTACAAATTTAAGCCTAAAATTCCATTTCAAATCAAATTTCAATTATTAAGTTAATTCACATTTTAATTTACATTTTATATCATTTATTGACTTATACAATTTTAACTTATAGAAAATCACTATAAAATTTATTTAAATCATTTAAATCCAATTTTAAGTTAAAATCTCATATATTTTAAATTCCAAATACTTAAAATTTTTAGAAAATATTTATATTTAAAATTTACCACGGGTCTGTATAATATTTTCTAACCTAGGTCAAGTGAATACAGATATATATCATTTCAATCCGAAATAAAAATCCCGGGTTTGATCATTTCAAACCCGCAATCCCAAGTCAAATAAAAATCTCTCGAGCCTATCATTTCAGCTCATAACGACTTTTCCCTATTCTAAAGTCCGTTCGGGTATGTATCACTTCAACCCATAGTGAGGGAACTTGCAGTGTGAGAAACAGAAATATAAATTATACAGTAAAGCATAGCATGTCATATCAGGTGATGAAACAGGTATAAGATCAGGTTATAACATCAAATAATCATATCACTGGCATATATGAAATTACTATCAACATGGCATATTACTACTACACATTCACAAGACTTTGTTTCACAATTTTATAAGTACGAAGTCGAGAGTGATAACTCACCTTCTAAAGCTAGAGATGACAATTCAAGACACATAATCAAACTCCGAAAAAGCACGACAAAGCACAAATCAGATTAGAGGAGAAGTAGCACCCAAATCAAAATCTTGTAAACAACCAAAAATAGAATATATATATATAAGTACATATTTCAACACATAACTAAAACAAAACAATGCATAAAACAAATTAAAATGAAATAGAAATGGACTCAACCAAGACAAGTGGGCTCGGCCACTTTCAAATAGGCTTGACCACATGATAAGTGGGCTCGGCCACCATGGTTTAAAGGTAAGTATGTACGACTATGGTCAGTAAAAAGGTACGGCTATGGTATGGAATGTGAAGAGATGGCATGCCAAAAGTCATTTGGAAGGTAAAGGGGCAAGGCAAGTGAAAGGTCATGCACTTTGGGTTCGGCCTAGGCTCAATGGGTTTGGCCTACATGGTGCTATGGTCAAGGCACATCTGAAATGAAGGCTTTGGCAAGGGGATGGTCATGGCCAAAGGGATGGAAGGTGGTGAACAAGGGGGTGGCCAATGCTAGTGAAGAGGAGATGGTGATGTAAGGGCTCGACTATGGTTTGAAGCATGTTTTGGTGATGGTTTTTGGATCTAGGGGTCACGGCATGGCATGGGGAGGGTGATGGGGAGATGAAGGCCGGTCATAGGTGGTGGTGGAGTGGTGGATATGGTTGGCTAAGGGGAATGGTTGATGGTGGCCGAACATAGCTTGTAACCAAAAGAAAACAAAAGAAAGGAGAAAAAGAAAAGAGAAAGAAGGAAGCCATGAAAACTTACTTCAAAATTTTTGTTAGGAAATGAAAAATGAAAAGAGATGGAAAATGCAAAATGATATGTACGGCTATGGCAAGGAAACACATGGCTAAGAGAAGGAAAAGGAAGAGGCACCAATTCATAAATGAAAACAAACATAAGTCTCTTGAATTTCCAAAGCCATTTGCCAAGCCCAAAACAAAACAAACTCAAACTCTAACAAAACAAACAAAGCCCAAACCAGAGTGAAATAGAAAATAAACATAGAAAATATAGACAAAAATACTGAAAATAATTGCGTGTAAAACGCTAAAATTTATCAGATTTAAAAAGTATAAAACAGAATTTAACAAAACGAAAAGCAGAACGAATATCAGAATCAAATTCAGCTTAAAAGAAAAGGATTGGAAATTTAAAATTTCAACTGAAAGTCAAAGTTTGACTAAAGTTGATCAAAATATAAATTTTTAGAAAATCATTATTTTATTATATTTGGAAAATAAATTATAACTAAAATCCAAAATACACTGGAAAATTCCAAAATTTCAAATTTAAATGATTTAAAATCAATGTTTTCAAATAAATTAATTTTAAAATATTTGTTAAAAATTATGGGTTGTTACACTCTCCCCCACTCAAAGCTTTTCGTCCTCGAAAAGGAACGAAACACAGAAAACAAAGAAGAGAGAATAAGATAGAATAACAAATAGTACCTGAAACAAACAATTCCGGATTCGAAGCACGCATGCTCTCCTCCGTTTCCCAGGTACAATCTCGATCATCAGTACTCCACTGCACTTTGACCAGGTTGACAGATTTCCTTCTCAGCTGCTTCGTACCTCTATCGACAATACGAAGTGGCTTCCTCTCGACAGTCAGATTAGGCTCAATATCTAAACTCTCGAGAGCAGAAGGCTGGACAATAAGGGATGGATCATGAAGATACCGACGAAGATGCGAAACATGGAATACATTATGCACTCCAGAAAACTTCTCAGGCAAATCCAATCGATAAGCTAGAGAACCAATTCTCTCCACAATGCGGAAATGACCAATGAACCTAGGAGCAAGCTTCCCTCTATGACCAAAACGAATCACATTCCTTAAGGGAGAGACCTTAAGGAAAACCAGATCACCAACAGAAAACTCCAAACTCCTTCTACGCCGATCAGCGTACTTCTTCTGCCTATCTTGAGCACTCCTCATCTTCCTCTTAATCTCCTCAACTCTCTCAGAAGCCTCCAAAATCATATCAGGACCAAGAACCAAACGATTACCGAATTCAATCCAGCAAGATGGAGATCTGTAAGGTCGTCCGTAAAGAGCAGCAAACGGAGACATTTCAATACTAGCCTGGATTCAAAAGATGAAATGAGATAGATAAAGGATTAAGACAAGATTAAAATAAAAGATTGAGATTATACCTGATAACTATTGTTATAGGTGAATTTGACAAGATGGAGATGATCTTCCCAAGATCCTCCATAATCAAGCACACAAGCACGAAGAAGATCCTCCAGAATCTGATTCACTCTTTCCGTTTGACCGTCGGTCTGTGGATGGTAAGCAGTGCTCAGATTCAGATGAGTACCCAAAGATTCCTGAAAAGCTCTCCAAAACTGACTGGTAAAAATGGGATCACGATCTCAAAAAATACTGATAGGGACACCATGGAGACGAACAATCTCCTTCATATAAATCTCAGCCAAACTCAAAGCAGAACGGGTAGACTTGACCGGAATGAAATGAGTTGACTTTGTCAATCTATCCACAATAACCCAAATACTCTCATTACCCCTCCTAGTCCTCTGTAATCCATCAATAAAATCCATAGAAACCTGTTCCCATTTCCAATTGGGAACCTCAAGGGACTGCAACAAACCAGAGGTTTTTTTATGATCGGCCTTGACTTGCTGACAAGTCGCACACCTACTAATAAAAATGGAGATATCCCTCTTCATACCACTCCACCAATACAACTTCTTCATATCCTGATACATCTTGGTCACACCCGGATTAATAGAAAGTCTGGATCGATGATTTCCCCGAAGTAACCCTGTCTCAATCCATCAACATTCGGGACACAAATCCGATTATTAATCCTCAACATCCCTCTTTCATCGATCTAAGCTCCACTACCATCAAGACTACCACCACCAACCCTGCTACGAACATTCTCCTTAATAAGCCTAAGCATCCTATCCTCATCTTGCTTAGCCATGATACGATCCAAAAGAGGAGAAGAAACAACAAGCTGATACAACATCGCCTTCTTCCGACTCAAAGCATCTGCCACAACATTAGCTTTCCCAGGGGTATAGTTGATGTCTAGGTCATAAGAAGCAAGGAACTCTAACCACCTAACTTGCCTCTGATTCAAATCCTTCTGGGTGAAAATATATCTCAAAGACTGATGATCCGTGAAAAGCTCAAACTTAGTTCCCAAAAGATGATGCCTCCAAAGCTCCACAGCAAGCAATTCCAAATCATGAGCAGCATAATTGGCTTCATGGGTCTTCAACCGACGACTGGCATAAGCAATGACCTTCCCATCCTGCATCAGAACAACTCCCAAACCTTCACGACTAGCATCAGTGTATACCGTTAATCCCTCATTTCCATTTGGAACGGTAAGAACTGGTGCGGAAGTAAGCTTACACTTTAACTCATTGAATGCAGCTCCACACTTATCATTCCATATAAACTTAGCATTCTTTCGAGTCAAAGCAGTGAGAGGTGCAGCAATCCGAGCAAAATTCTCAATGAATCTCCGATAATAACCGGTAAGGCCCAGAAAGCTACGGATATCAGATGGAGTCCTAGGAGTTTCCCAATCCTGAAATAGAATGGGGAAAAAATAAGAACTACAAAGAAAGATAGAATAATTGAATTACAAAAGAAAGATGAGAAAAGGTAGACTTACATTGATCGTAGCGATCTTGACTGGATCAACAGAAACTCCATTACTAGAAACAATATGTCCAAGAAATCGGACTTCATCCTTCCAGAAATGGCATTTAGAGAATTTAGCTTTCAATTGGTGACTCTTAAGAGTCTCCAGAACAGAATTCAAATGGACCCTATGCTCCTCCTTTGACTTAGAGAAGACAAGAATATCATCAACGAAGACAAGAACAAACTTATTAAGAACATCACGAAAAACACGATTCATCAAATCAACAAAGAAAGCTGGGGCATTAGTCAAACCAAAAGGCATAACTAACCATTCATAGAAACCATTCTCAGTACGGAAAGTAGTCTTGGGAATACTTTCCTCAGCAACTCTGAGCTGGTGGAAACCTGTGGCAAGATCAAGCTGAGAGAAAACAGTAGCTCCATAAAGCTGATCGAACATATCATTGATACGAGGCATAAGATATCTGTTCTTCATAGTGAGCTTGTTCAGCTCCCTATAATCAACATACATCCTTAAAGAACCATCGGACTTAGTGACAAAAACCACCGCTGCTACCCATTCGGAATGACTAGGTCTGATCAGACCTTTGGAGAACAAGTCCTCAATTTGCTTCCTCAACTCAACCTTCTCACGGGGTGCCATTCTTCTGGGAGGAAGAACTACAGGTCGAGCTCTAGGAATAAGATCAATGCAGAAATCAATTTCCTGCTTAGGAGGTAAAGAAGAGACTTCACCAAATACATCGAGATAGAGCTTAACCATAGGAGTTGAATCAAGAACACCAGGAGAAGAATCCAAAGAAAAAATAAAACTGCCAGCAGAATCCTGAGGCATACGACAGTGAATTACCAAAGGATCACCCTTATCACCAACAAGGAAACAGTTCGGGTTTTACAAGAGATAACGGCTTCATGCCTCTTCAGCCAATCACCCCCAAGCAATATATCAAAAGCATCAAAACCCAGAACAAAGAAATCACCAGAAAAACGATAGCCAGAATAGAAGAGTTTCACTCCTCTACAAATCCTACTAAGGTTCGCGGGACCACCAATAGGATTAGTAACACACAAAGGTACAACAGTAAACATAGGAGAAAGAAGATGCTCAAACTTATCACAAAGATCCACAGAAATAAAACTATGCGAAGCTCCAGTATCAAATAAAACATGAATAGGAAAATTAAACAGAGAAAAGGTGCCTTGGAGAGTACCTTGGGTATCACTAGGAGCAGATGGAGCAGGAGTGGAAGAAGTCATGGCGAAGACTCCAGATGTCTTGCCCTTCTAATACAAAGGACAATTATTCTTGAAATGACCAGGCTGCAGACAGACATGACAGAGGTTGTTCCCGGTATCCTGAGGTGGAGGAACAGAAGCACCAACTGAAGTAGGGCAACTATTCGCATAGTGTCCCCTCTGATCACACTTGAAGCAGGTGATGGAAGATAGGTCGATAGGATGCTTCCGAGGAGTAGATCCTAAACCGGGATTCTTGAGCCAATGCTTCTGCTGATGGAAATTAGGCTTCCTCTTCTTAGAGTTGCCAGAACCAGGCTGAGATGGAGAAGCACGAGGAACAGAAGCTTCCTTAGAAGTGGCATTCTCATATCTAATGGCCATGTCCATCAACTCCGTGAAGGTACCATGAACATGAGAAATGAGATGATCATAAAACTCTGGGCGAGCTTTAGCTATAAATTTCTCATTCTTCTTAAGAGAGGTGTCAATCAGGCCAGGACCAAACTTGGAAAGTTCATTGAACTTCAGCTCATACTCAGAAAATGACATGCTCCCTTGCTTAAGATCCATAAACTCCCTGTATAGCTGGGACACTACACCATAACAGCCATTTCGCAACACTTATTTTTTTCAGTTGCCAACACTTATTTGCGTTGTAGATTAATCACAACAATAAGCGTTGCTAAGCAAGAAATGTGTGACCAAAAATACATATTTATAATTTTTTTATTGCTAACACATATTTGCGTTGGAAAATCTGGTTAAATTAAAATTAGCTGAATGTTGTTAGGCTAAAAAAGTAAATGAGCATCCTTTGTCATCCGTAGCCCTAATTCCCAACTTCTCAACGCTTATTCATTCAGCTTCCACTAAAAAAGGAAACTTTCTCCTTCAGCCAATTCGATTTTGGACTCTCTCCTTCAAGCGAATCGGCTTCTCCTTCAGGCGAATCGACCTCGACTTCAGGCGATTTTATTTCGACCACGACATCAGGCGATTTAATTTGGACTGTAACGACCCGATATTTTGGACCATTCGCATCCATTATAAGTGTATAGGTAGACACTCATGCCGGAATTGAATTGCTCAAAATACTGCGTTGTTAATTTAAATTTGGCAAAACTGAACATATACAGTAAATAAATAATCACAGATCACAGACACAGAGTAATAAATGCAGCAGAAATAAAAGAGATAGTAGTTCATGAAGCTACTATATAAATGTATAAGTTACATCAGAGTTAAACCAGATACAACGGAAGAGTAATACGATACATCAGTTACAAATCAGAATACATCACTAGAATCATCAAATACTGAAAGCTGAATAGATGGCTGGATCTTCAAGCAAAGATCCAACTTCAAAGGTGAGTCTCGAATACTGGTACACTCAGTCTGACCCGAGCGTAAAGCAAAAACACAAGACACTCGAGTCAGGATTAACATTCTTATATTACTAAATCCAACTCAAGTGAAAAAGCAATTTAAATACAAGTAACTCAAAGGATGTTTGGAATAACCATCCTTTAAGGATCCGTTAAACTATCTACTATGTAATAGTGTACGATAAGTAGATAATGTCTATCAGTAATATAAAGTATCAAAATAGTGTTAAGTCATGGCCCATTCCACCCTTAACACATTTTTATTCCCAAGAGCATATACAAGACCGTAGTTTCCCCAAAACCGGAAGTCACTAGAGGGCAATCCATATACTAAAGGTACAAAACAAATCGTAGTGGTCGCGTATAGGGATACAAGTATGACAAGGCACATGAGGCAATACCCAAGGTAGTGAAACTACCGTTTGCCTGATCCGGAGTGGTGAGAACGCATCGCCGCAGCGACCGCAACACCGCGAAACAACACTCCCAAAATCAAGGGTGCACCAATCGACAACAAGTAATGAGTAGTTCGAAGAAGTGTGTTCGCTTGAGGTAGCTGACCTCCATTTGGCCCGGCACGGCTCCTGTTTTAGTCATTTCCAATTTGACGCAAGTGTCAAGGCTATCCATTATCGTTCTCTTTCTTCAGTCATCACATACATCATTTCAACCACTTCATTCTGGATCATCACTCCGCGTATAGTTATTAAAGTGGTTTTCGGTTTAGATAGAGAGTATATCCATAACCGATTCCGGTCTCTTTAATAACCTTCGAAATTATTTCACCGATTGGTCGTTTATTTATTTCAAAACCAAATCAATTTCAATTTCAATCAGAGTTTATAAATCAACATTTCGTTTGTCTTTCTAAACCAATTTCCATAATTTACGTTTCAAAACTTCCAAATTACCATTTCAAAATCTTATAATACAATTTCAAATTTTATTTAAAACAATTCAAATATTGATTCAAGTTCGTATATAAGTTTCATTCCGAAATCATTTAAATTAATTTAATTTAACATTCAAATCAGTTTAACCTCATTTATCGATTTTATTCAATATTCGTTAAGTAAATTTATTATTCAAAACAATTCTATTTAATTTCCCATTTCATTAAATCAATTTCTTAAGTTCCACTTCATTATATCAAAACTTACAAATTGAATTAAATTAAATTCATCAAATCAAATTCTTTAAATTTCAAGTCTTACATTAATTTCAATAAATCACATTTTATTTCTTGTTAAAGAAATTCCATTTCACTTATTCATTTACTTAGTTACAATTTCAAAACTAAATTAATAAAGAAACTTAATTTCACTTATTAAAAGTTCAATTTCACTTAACAAAGAATTCAATTTTATTTAATTATTAAATAATTCAATCTTATTTAATTATTAAATAATTTCAAAACTTAATTATCAGTTCTCAAATTAAACAACGTTCTTCATCAATTACATTGTTAATATTTTGTTTCAGATTATTAAATATTAACATTTTCCTTTCATTAAAATTCAAATTTCAACTTCATTTCAAAACCGTATTATTTATTCAAATAAAATCTTCGTTTTATTTTTAAATCAAATTATTGACCAATCGGGTTTTATTTAATTTCCTATCCTAGGTCAAAGTTCAATTTGGGTATTTATCATTTCAACCCGATTCCAATTCAATTCAAAATCAAAGCATAACAAAGGGAACTTGCAGTGTGATAACTGGGATGGTGTCAAAGTAAATAAACAAGCAATAACAACAATCAATAACAATCCAAAAATCAATTCAAATAATCCCGAAATAATCGTATTAATTCACATTGTTGTTTGTGCAAATTAATATAATTATTTCTAGAATCTACACTATCATTTCATGTAGATTAAAGATTACTACACTAATATTAATACGGTTTTTCATTCGATATCAATTTTCCAATTCCATACTACATAATTTTCAACACATTAAATGGTTCAAAGGGTACTTAACCAAATTTCTACGTGTCAACTATTAACATTTTAAAAGGGGTCATATTATACAAATGTCATTTAATCAAATTTTACACATATGTCGTTTCAAATTTTAAACTATCCTACGTCAAATTAAATTGCATAATATTTATCACTTTATACGTTTCAATTTACATCCAATATAAACAACAAACAATCAATCATCAACCAAAACTGGATTATCATCATATAATTAACAGATAATAGTGTCAGATGTTACAGGTGAACTGATACAGGTAATAGCATATATATATAACAGTGCAAATAACTAACAGCAGCAATATTTCAATTGTCGTTTCAATTGAAATCAGATTTAATAAATAAAAGAACATTAATCGTGAGTGATTGCTCACCTTTCGAGGCTAGAGAAGATAGATAACACGACAAGCTACGATTGAATCACGATCTAGACTACCGACCGATCCAATCAACAAATCTCAAGGCAAAGTAAGCTGAACACGGATTTGACGGACAAGGCTGATGGATAAAGAATTGATGAAATAAATCAGAATCTTTATGGTATAGAATTAAACTATATATACATATTATTCTATTATATTATTATTTTCTTAAAATCAATATTCAATTTAAATTACATATTATATTAACACATCTACATATTACATAAAAAAAATCAAAACATATGCTTAAATATACAATAATATATACATAAACCACTATAACAAATGTATATATATACTTAAAATGGATAAGCGGTATAACTTTTATATATTACTAATATACCAACAGATTCTCGTACATATTTTTTTTACAATATATATCCAGAAAATAGTTTGCACAATATTATCCGTATACAACAGTGATACATACTAAACATTTACCTCATTAAAATTTATAGTATAAATACATGTACAAAACCCATAGGTAAACTTCCACTGACAATAATATTACAGAGCTTATGTAATTTATATAGAAGATAGCAAGCTTGAGCACTCATAACTTTCATTATAATATTCAAAATCCATGCTCTTTTCAGTGAAACAATAGAAGACTATAGCCATCCAAATTAATATTATATTTTAAACAACCTTTATAAACTTTATCAACTATTAACATCCTTTACCTAATACTTGAACCTATATATTTAACTATTATATAAACCTTATCGCCGTAAAACAACTATTATATTCAAATGCATAGTTACTATAACATATTTTTAAGTCACAAATTCATATAAAAACTGACACGTTATATAACTAACTGTAAAATAAAATAAGATAAAACCCATTGTTATAAACAAGCAATTGCAACCTGCTCTTTTTTTTATATATACATTGTAACCAGGGACTTGCATATATACTAAACTGTAAAGTATCTGTTGGTATATAAATAAACATTATATAAATTTGAGATAAATACATATATTTGTACACGTACCCTTCTAATATAAACTCAATATTACTATATCCAACATATGCAGGAGCTATATAAAATCCATTGTATTCAGACATCACGTGAAGATTAATATATATGTACTTTAAACTAAATATGGATGTCTGAAACATTATATATACATACGAATATACTTAATATAGTATTATGCAACTTTTTCATGAGAACAAGAGGCAAGGCCCAACTATATCTTTTTTTTTCAACTTATATTATATATATATATATATAAAATAATTTAAGACAACAGAGACAGGAGAAGTTAACCAAGCTTTGTCGTACGAAGCATAAACATTACAAACAAGATCTGGTTTAAATATACAAACACAATATACCACAGAACATAGAAAAATAAGATACTTACATATAAATATAAACGCTGATAAAGGCTGGGGTGCTTTAGCTATGTGGAGGAATTGGACGGCCAAAATGGTGCTGGTGGTCGGTGAAAGAAGGAAAGGCGAAGTGGAAGGCGAAACTGTGATACGGGTGGGTTGATGTGGCAAGGCCGAGGGGTGGTAGACAGAGCTCGGATCTAGGGGTGGCCATCGGCGAGATAGAGAAGGTTTGTTAGCTTGCGTGCGTGGGCGGACCTGCTGCTGTGCTCGGCGAGTTGTAGGCGGAGTGTGGAGGTGAGTTGGCGGAAGAGGCCGAAGTAAATACTAGCTGGCAAGAGTGAAAACAGAAGATGAAATAAACAGTGCTCTCTCTTTTTAATAAAGTATGAAACAGCAAATGTCATATAGCATCGGGAAGACTAGAACACCAAAAGCTGAAAAATATTGAATGTAGTGGCCATTGGAAACATTCGTTGAATATAAATGGTCATAGAAGGCCAAAAGGTAACGATATGAATACCGATACGGTCATCCATTTCACGGATTCCGCTCTGAACCGGGCTTCAAAACACAGGAACAAATATACTGCGAAGATCGACACGATGAGACGATCAAAACGATATACAGATATCAGTGATACGATTGAATTTTAAAATTTGAATTTTCTGCTAGTGGAAAATGCAGCAAAACGCAGAAAAATAAGATCGACGGAGGTAAAGAAGTCCGAATCTGGAAAAACAAAAAATGACGTCTTGCTCAGAAGATGATTTAGAATTTTTCTATGTAAAAATATTCAGGTTTTGAAAACGTTTTATTTTCATCGCTTTTACTGATTAAATTGAAGTAAATTTACGCACAAAATAAACTTTCGTATTTTCGGACGAAAATTTACCAGTTGCTATGTTTAACTAGACGCATTCCAAATATCAAATTTATATTTCAAAATTTTATCGTTTAAAATTTCGCAAAATTTCAATTAATAACGTTATTAAAACAGTTGAAATTTACGGGTCGTTACACTCTCCCCCACTCAAAACTTTTCGTTCCCGAAAAGGAAGGAGGTAGGAGGATAGAAACAACCGGAAAGAAAAACAGATTTGAAATACACAATAACAATTATGTTAAACCATATAAATTCAAATTTAAATTAATTGGTATTCAATAATTGATTTAATCCATTTGATTTCACTAAAATCAATCTCAACTATTTCTAAATTCATTATCTTATTATCCAATTATCTTCAATTTACAATTTCTAAAACATAAATTTGAATAGTCTTTTATTATAATCATATTTTTCAGCAATTTAAATTCTTTTTTTTTATTCCAAATTATTGTTAAATTTATTCTACTTAATATATCTTATTACATATATTTAAACCATATAAATTAATTTAAACCCTATAAATTTCAATTTAAATTAATTTATATCCAATAATTTGTTTAAATTAAGGTATTTCTATAAGTTGATCTAATTTCAATTTGTTAATTCTTTCAGAACAAAATTTATTATTTCATCTCGTTCAATTAACTTATTATTCTATCATCTTTATTAGCATTTTTTTATAATTAAAATCTAAGTCTGTAACATTCATTATAACACTCAAAATTTTTTTTTATATATATAAAATCATTTTATATTATATATTATCCAGTTACATTTTTAACTTCTGAATAATTTAGGTAAGTTATATTGAAAAGAAATTGAGTATTATACAAATAATTTTTTCTTTCAATCCAGTTATTTCAAGTTAAATACTTATCCAAGAATTTTGACTTCAATTTATAATTGAAATCATCTCTAACCTAAAATTTAAGAATTTAAATCTCCGATTTACTTCAAACAATTTAGAGATATATCTATATATTTATATCAAATCAAATTAAATTTTAAAATAAGATACCTATATATATATATATATAAATCAAATTATACTGAAGAAATTCAAATCAAAATATATATTTTTCAAAACAAAGCCGTAGCAAAGCTACAGAATAGTCTCTCCACTTTGAAACTCGAAAATGAACGTCGATGACGCGGCCGCCATCACCGAAATTATTTTCCAGCGACAAAGAGAAGAGCACTGATTTCAACATTTTAAAATTCTTTGAAAACGATTTCTATTCGAAAATACTTTCAATACTATACATTTTTTTAAAATTTAAAAACCAAAGCTTGAAATTTTAGGAAATTAAATTCTCAAATTCTTACTTTAAATTCATTTAAATTTCTAAATGAATCAATAAACCAACCTTTATAATTCCATTTATTTTTATGTTGGAATAATCAATGATTTGCAAGACAAATAGTGAAAATCAAATATTACCTTTCTGCCAACCAATTCAGTTAACAATTCAATTTCAGAAAATTTATACTTATATATAATATAATCATACAAGATTATTTTATTTACCAAATTTTGAAAATACTATTGTGTCAATTTGCTCTGTTCAAGTGTTTTGGAAATCCTATCGATAGCGTTGATCAGACGAATCGATCCGAAACCCAAATCAACATCAACAACTCAAACAACACAATATATAAAACATTTTATATAAATTTACAAATACACTTCCTCGCTCGACGATACAAGAATGGATTTCAAAGCAAGGATAGAGATTCAAATTTGATGTAAATCAAATCAAAGAGAATTTTGATTCGATAATAAGTTCGAAACAGAAGATAAGATAATTCAATTAACGGAATCGGGAGATGGACAAACTTATTTAATTCACGGGCAACCTTAACCGGGTCGACCGTAACTTCAAGAATAAGATCGATGCTGAATTCCGAGGTAAATCAACACTCGATCTCAAGAGATGGAATTCAGGTATAGCAGGGAATAGATAGCATCGTAAATCGAGGACACAGAAATCTCCGGTAAATCAATGCCTATTGTAAAGGAGTTTCACCCCTTTACAAATCATTCACAGTTTGGCGTGACCGCCGATTCATTATAAAGATCATTAAAGGTGGAGTTATGGGATACTCCGGAATGAGAAGGCGAATGGTGAGGGACACGAACGGATTTTGGAACCGCAGGAAACATTCCAAAATTCAAAAGAATCGAGTCAAAAGGAAGAGATTGAAACTCGAATGAGAGTGATTCTGTAAATACATTTACCCTATATGCTGAGTTTTGCCTTAAGCTACCAAAGCTCTGATACCAACTGTAACGACCCGATATTTTGGACCATTCGCATCCATTATAAGTGTATAGGTAGACACTCATGCCGGAATTGAATTGCTCAAAATACTGCGTTGTTAATTTAAATTTGGCAAAACTGAACATATACAGTAAATAAATAATCACAGATCACAGACACAGAGTAATAAATGCAGCGGAAATAAAAGAGATAGTAGTTCATGAAGCTACTATATAAATGTATAAGTTACATCAGAGTTAAACCAGATACAACAGAAGAGTAATACGATACATCAGTTACAAATCAGAATACATCACTGGAATCATCAAATACTGAAAGCTGAATAGATGGCTGGATCTTCAAGCAAAGATCCAACTTCAAAGGTGAGTCTCGAATACTGGTACACTCAGTCTGACCCGAGCGTAAAGCAAAAACACAAGACACTCGAGTCAGGATTAACATTCTTATATTACTAAATCCAACTCAAGTGAAAAAGCAATTTAAATACAAGTAACTCAAAGGATGTTTGGAATAACCATCCTTTAAGGATCCGTTAAACTATCTACTATGTAATAGTGTACGATAAGTAGATAATGTCTATCAGTAATATAAAGTATCAAAATAGTGTTAAGTCATGGCCCATTCCACCCTTAACACATTTTTATTCCCAAGAGCATATACAAGACCGTAGTTTCCCCAAAACCGGAAGTCACTAGAGGGCAATCCATATACTAAAGGTACAAAACAAATCGTAGTGGTCGCGTATAGGGATACAAGTATGACAAGGCACATGAGGCAATACCCAAGGTAGTGAAACTACCGTTTGCCTGATCCGGACTGGTGAGAACGCATCGCCGCAGCGACCGCAACACCGCGAAACAACACTCCCAAAATCAAGGGTGCACCAATCGACAACAAGTAATGAGTAGTTCGAAGAAGTGTGTTCGCTTGAGGTAGCTGACCTCCATTTGGCCCGGCACGGCTCCTGTTTTAGTCATTTCCAATTTGACGCAAGTGTCAAGGCTATCCATTATCGTTCTCTTTCTTCAGTCATCACATACATCATTTCAACCACTTCATTCTGGATCATCACTCCGCGTATAGTTATTAAAGTGGTTTTCGGTTTAGATAGAGAGTATATCCATAACCGATTCCGGTCTCTTTAATAACCTTCGAAATTATTTCACTGATTGGTCGTTTATTTATTTCAAAACCAAATCAATTTCAATTTCAATCAGAGTTTATAAATCAACATTTCGTTTGTCTTTCTAAACCAATTTCCATAATTTACGTTTCAAAACTTCCAAATTACCATTTCAAAATCTTATAATACAATTTCAAATTTTATTTAAAACAATTCAAATATTGATTCAAGTTCGTATATAAGTTTCATTCCGAAATCATTTAAATTAATTTAATTTAACATTCAAATCAGTTTAACCTCATTTATCGATTTTATTCAATATTCGTTAAGTAAATTTATTATTCAAAACAATTCTATTTAATTTCCCATTTCATTAAATCAATTTCTTAAGTTCCACTTCATTATATCAAAACTTACAAATTGAATTAAATTAAATTCATCAAATCAAATTCTTTAAATTTCAAGTCTTACATTAATTTCAATAAATCACATTTTATTTCTTGTTAAAGAATTCCATTTCACTTATTCATTTACTTAGTTACAATTTCAAAACTCAATTAATAAAGAAACTTAATTTCACTTATTAAAAGTTCAATTTCACTTAACAAAGAATTCAATTTTATTTAATTATTAAATAATTCAATCTTATTTAATTATTAAATAATTTCAAAACTTAATTATCGGTTCTCAAATTAAACAACGTTCTTCATCAATTACATTGTTAATATTTTGTTTCAGATTATTAAATATTAACATTTTCCTTTCATTAAAATTCAAATTTCAACTTCATTTCAAAACCGTATTATTTATTCAAATAAAATCTTCGTTTTATTTTTAAATCAAATTATTGACCAATCGGGTTTTATTTAATTTCCTATCCTAGGTCAAAGTTCAATTTGGGTATTTATCATTTCAACCCGATTCCAATTCAATTCAAAATCAAAGCATAACAAAGGGAACTTGCAGTGTGATAACTGGGATGTTGTCAAAGTAAATAAACAAGCAATAACAACAATCAATAACAATCCAAAAATCAATTCAAATAATCCCGAAATAATCGTATTAATTCACATTGTTGTTTGTGCAAATTAATATAATTATTTCTAGAATCTACACTATCATTTCATGTAGATTAAAGATTACTACACTAATATTAATACGGTTTTTCATTCGATATCAATTTTCCAATTCCATACTACATAATTTTCAACACATTAAATGGTTCAAAGGGTACTTAACCAAATTTCTACGTGTCAACTATTAACATTTTAAAAGGGGTCATATTATACAAATGTCATTTAATCAAATTTTACACATATGTCGTTTCAAATTTTAAACTATCCTACTTCAAATTAAATTGCATAATATTTATCACTTTATACGTTTCAATTTACATCCAATATAAACAACAAACAATCAATCATCAACCAAAACTGGATTATCATCATATAATTAACAGATAATAGTGTCAGAGGTCACAGGTGAACTGATACAGGTAATAGCATATATATATAACAGTGCAAATAACTAATAGCAGCAATATTTCAATTGTCGTTTCAATTGAAATCAGATTTAATAAATAAAAGAACATTAATCGTGAGTGATTGCTCACCTTTCGAGGCTAGAGAAGATAGATAACACGACAAGCTACGATTGAATCACGATCTAGACTACCGACCGATCCAATCAACAAATCTCAAGGCAAAGTAAGCTGAACACGGATTTGACGGACAAGTCTGACGGACAAAGAATTAATGAAATAAATCAGAATCTTTATGGTATAGAATGAAACGATATATACATATTATTCTATTATATTATTATTTTCTTAAAATCAATATTCAATTTAAATTACATATTATATTAACACATCTACATATTACATAAAAAAAATCAAAACATATGCTTAAATATACAATAATATATACATAAACCACTATAACAAATGTATATATATATACTTAAAATGGATAAGCGGTATAACTTTTATATATTAATAATATACCAACAGATTCTCGTACATATTCTTTTTACAATATATATCCAGAAAATAGTTTGCACAATATTATCCGTATACAACAGTGATACATACTAAACATTTACCTCATTAAAATTTATAGTATAAATACATGTACAAAACCCATAGGTAAACTTCCACTGACAACAATATTACAGAGCTTATGTAATTTATATAGAAGATAGCAAGCTTGAGCACTCATAACTTTCATTATAATATTCAAAATCCATGCTCTTTTCAGTGAAACAATAGAAGACTGTAGCCATCCAAATTAATATTATATTTTAAACAACCTTTATAAACTTTATCAACTAGTAACATCCTTTACCTAATACTTGAACCTATATATTTAACTATTATATAAACCTTATCGCCGTAAAACAACTATTATATTCAAATGCATAGTTACTATAACATATTTTTAAGTCACAAATTCATATAAAAACTGACACGTTATATAACTAACTGTAAAATAAAATAAGATAAAACCCATTGTTTTAAACAAGCAATTGCAACCTGCTCTTTTTTTTATATATACATTGTAACCAGGGACTTGCATATATACTAAACTGTAAAGTATCTGTTGGTATATAAATAAACATTATATAAATTTGAGATAAATACATATATTTGTACACGTACCCTTCTAATATAAACTCAATATTACTATATCCAACATATGCAGGAGCTATATAAAATCCATTGTATTCAGACATCACGTGAAGATTAATATATATGTACTTTAAACTAAATATGGATGTCTGAAACATTATATATACATACGAATATACTTAATATAGTATTATGCAACTTTTTCATGAGACAAGAGGCAAGGCCCAACTATATCTTTTTTTTTTCAACTTATATTATATATATATATAAAATAATTTAAGACAACAGAGACAGGAGAAGTTAACCAAGCTTTGTCGTACGAAGCATAAACATTACAAACAAGATCTGGTTTAAATATACAAACACAATATACCACAGAACATAGAAAAATAAGATACTTACATATAAATATAAACGCTGATAAAGGCTGGGGTGCTTTAGCTATGCGGAGGAATTGGACGGCCAAAATGGTGCTGGTGGTCGGTGAAAGAAGGAAAGGCGAAGTGGAAGGCGAAACTGTGATACGGGTGGGTTGATGTGGCAAGGCCGAGGGGTGGTAGGCAGAGCTCGGATCTAGGGGTGGCCATCGGCGAGATAGAGAAGGTTTGTTAGCTTGCGTGCGTGGGCGGACCTGCTGCTGTGCTCGGCGAGTTGTAGGCGGAGTGTGGAGGTGAGTTGGCGGAAGAGGCCGAAGTAAATACTAGCTGGCAAGAGTGAAAACAGAAGATGAAATAAACAGTGCTCTCTCTTTTTAATAAAGTATGAAACAGCAAATGTCATATAGCATCGGGAAGACTAGAACACCAAAAGCTGAAAAATATTGAATGTAGTGGCCATTGGAAACATTCGCTGAATATAAATGGTCATAGAAGGCCAAAAGGTAACGATATGAATACCGATACGGTCATCCATTTCACGGATTCCGCTCTGAACCGGGCTTTAAAACACAAGAACAAATATACTGCGAAAATCGATACGATGAGACGATCAAAACGATATACAAATATCAGTGATACGATTGAATTTTAAAATTTGAATTTTCTGCTAGTGGAAAATGCAGCAAAACGCAGAAAAATAAGATCGACGGAGGTAAAGAAGTTCGAATCTGGAAAAACGAAAAATGACGTCTTGCTCAGAAGATGATTTAGAATTTTTCTATGTAAAAATATTCAGGTTTTGAAAACGTTTTATTTTCATCGCTTTTATTGATTAAATTGAAGTAAATTTACGCACAAAATAAACTTTCGTATTTTCGGACGAAAATTTACCAGTTGCTATGTTTAACTAGACGCATTCCAAATATCAAATTTATATTTCAAAATTTTATCGTCTAAAATTTCGCAAAATTTCAATTAATAACGTTATTAAAACAGTTGAAATTTACGGGTCGTTACATGGACTTCAGGCGATTTTTTTACTTCAGGTGAATCCCCATTAATCCATGTTGTTCTCCGTCTGGGTGAGGCAGGCTGAGCTCAATAGCTAACGGCTTCGAGGTACTGTCCTCATTTAGTAATAGAACAATTCTTGTAAACTTTGTCCTTGGTAGTATTGATTCTATTTAGGCATGGTATCAATGCGTCATGGTAATGCAAACTAAAGAGTCTTTTCTGCTTTAGTGTCTAAAAATTTATGGTTTTTTAGCATATAAACACATGTATGCAAGTGAATATGAACTTTACAGATAATACCAGGAAACTAACCTGTTGAACACTAAGGCCATTTAAGTTTTTTTCTAGATCTGCTGCTGTAATTGAACTAATTTGATTACCGTACTTGCTAGAATCAAGAGTACTTGATGGAGGAAATTCCTGGAACAAAATTAAACTTCTTTAGTTAATCTTCTTTAGAAAATGTGTATAATCATAACAGTCCACAGTTCCATAATTTACCCCGAGCAAATGGATGATATGTGGATTCACACCTACCAACATCTCTCTTGCAAATTCTTCATCACTTCTCCAAGCATACTTATCATCTAAAAATAGATCAAGTATATCAACTACCATTATCAATAAAATTGTTAAATGAAAACAATCTATGCTAGCGCAGACCTTGAATAAGTTGAGGAATTCGGTACTTAAGAAAGCTTTGTCCATTATGAGTGCTAAGTGCTGCCTTGATCATTGGAAAAGGAATGGCCTATTTGATTGAATCTAGAAAAGGAATACTTATTTGGTGTTAAATCAAATACTAATTCTAGGAAAGGAATGAACGCATCCGCTAATAATATGTTTTTATCATTTGACAGTCTTTTAATTACAAAAAATTTGTACATTGGAAGTTGATTAAATGCTTAAGAAGTAAATGCCATAAAAACAAGATTAAAATCCTTTTTAATGCAAAGAATGGACATCTCACCTCTTTATCCAAGAAAATGCTTAGTTTGTTGCACTTACCTGACTAAGTTCCCACACTCTAATTTTGTACTACCTCCACTTTGCATATCTGCCTACTTCCATTTATATAGTTTTCATTTGTTTTAATATTTTTCTTTTTGTACTGTTTACTATTTATAGGCAATATTCTTATTGTCAAAGTGGTGAAAGAACACTACAGGTAATTTTTTCTCTCAATTTAAAATTTTCTTTCATCTTTAAAGGTTAAAAAACCTAAAATTGTTGTTCACGTTTAATATATTTTTGTACTAAAAAATGGATATTTCGTTTATTGCTACTTTAGAGAAAACAGAATAGTATCGTTCATTAATAGCCCAGGTAGTGTGCATAAAAATATATATTAGTTTTTAGATGTAATAAACAAAGGAAATAAACAAATCCACTAATAAAGCTCTATATATCATTCACGAAATGTGAGTTGCAAGCAACTCAGTTCTTAAACGTGTTGCAATAAAAGTGAAAACTGATATTTATTACTTTTGGGCATTACTATCTTCAGCTGTTGCCATGTCAGTTCACCATAGTAATTTTCATTAGTTTATCCAATGTGGCTATGCATTGCTCATAAGGGTTGAATTTATTTCTTGAAACACAAAAGTAGTTTAAAAACTCAATCCCATCATTTTTAGTTTGGCATTTGATGTTTTGGTACACCATTAACCGTTGTTGGTGTTATAGCACTCTTCCTTCACTATAGGTTCTTTGTGATTTCAGGAGCCTAAAAATTCACGCTCATTATAAAGTAGAACTTAATTATCTTTTTCATTATTGTTAAATGCTTTAAAATGTAAGATTATGAATGACTTTTACTACTATTAGTGCCAACTACAAGATTATGTGCTTGGTTATGTAATTTTTGGCATATGAACAATTTGTTTATCACTACCAAATTTAGAGAAAACAAAGGCATTTTAAATTGCCTCTGTTAGTGCAAATAAGGGCAGAAAATTCAACTAAAAAGCCCCTAGTAGAAGGAGAGGCAAATTAAGAGTTGCCTCTAATAATCAAGCCTCTAATGAAATTTGGGGGCGGATTGAACCATTAAATTTCCCTTAATATAACTGATGCCAAATAAGCAACTGACATGTAGAGGCAGTTTTTACTGTCCTTTTAGGTACATATTGAAGCAAATCCATATGCCTCTATTAGTGTTAGTTTGATTAAATTAATACAAAATAAAATCTGTAACAACAATATATTTATATATAACGATGTTTTTTTCTCCCAATTCTGCTTTCAAGCATCAGGAAGCATGATATAAAAATTTAGACAAAGTACATGTAAACATGAACAAAAACATGAATATAATAGAAAATTTCAACATGCAGGATACCCAAAAGCTAACTAAAAATAAACCATTGACATTTCAAATATTCAATACAACTCCATAGAATCAATTATCAGCTAAACATCCAAAAACCAAACCGAAACAGAATTTTATGTCAAATATCCAATAATACACCACCATAGATTTTCATAAGAAACCTCCATAAACCTAAGTAAATCAAAATCGCTTGGGGCAACACAATATCCCTTGTAGAAAGAAGCATGTGCAATATGCATCACTTATTTAAATCAACACTTGGTTTCTTTGCATTTGTCCCCAACTGTATAGAGAAAGAAAGAGAGAAAATGTTACTTAAGACAATGAATTATAAGCTATAAATATTTAATATTCAGATAAAATTTAGATAACTTAAATTGCATATATTTTATGCAGTTCGACATACTTTGACACTCTCAATCAACGTCTTCTTCTGCATTCCAATCATCAATCGATAGTCTCCATGAAACATGAAAAAAGAATGTGTCTTAACGTTAATTTGGACATAATAAATAGAGTTTAAAATATGGATGTTTATTATCCATGAAACATAAAAAGACTGTGACACAATATTAATTTAGACAGAATAAACAGAGTTTCAAATATTGATGCTCAACAGTTGTAGGAAGCAATACCCATACAATGTTGAAATCATATTCTTAGGTTGAGAAAAGTAATGATATTTCATTAATTTTCTATATAATTAAAAACCATCAATTTGAAGCTTTTATAATTACATAAATAAACCCTTAAATAACAAATTAATATGAGGGCATCTTCATCATTTCCCTCCTGCACCTCAAGATTGTTCTAATAATCGCACCATCTCTCACAAAAATCTTTCATCGTAATTGTTGCTTTATTGGCATTGCCATCTTTCCCATAATGCCAACTGCGAGCATCTGCATTTCTGCAAAGTTCACATTTCTTACAGCTATTCTTTAGTTCTATCATTTCAAGTATTTATTTCATATCAAACTTCGATTATTTTTCTTACGTTTTCTAATGTCCATTGTAGTAAAGTGATTAAATGGTGGAATCTAAAGATGTGAAGTCTAAACCATACTGCAAATTGGGATTTGGGTTCTTATTTATCATTCCCTTTTTCATTACAACATGTTTGTTTTTTCAACAAAGTAAGTGCTTTTTACATAATTTTCAAATCATTTTTGTGTAATTTAGAAACTTCCTAATTTTGAAATTACGTTGCATCCTATCTACATTTTTGTTCAACAACGAAATTGACGGTTTTGATAATTGATTAACATACAACATCCAAACAACTTGAAATGAGTGAAAAGTAAATTTAGTTCTCTTACGCGTTGGGGGTTATAGTACACATGACTTTTACATAACTACAAGTTTGTTTCTTCATTCTCTTCAGTGGTTTTAAATTTGTATCGAATATAAGTTACAAGTTTATATTACATATATTATTTAATATTTCGAACTGGTTAGTCCAAATGAATACGCAAGTAATGTAGTTATTTATAAAAGCAAGTAATATTGCTTCACATATCTATGTGGTGTATACCACAATAATGTAACAGATTTTGTTTGCTATTGTCGTTATTTATCATAATTTAAGGATACTCTGATGATGTTGCTGCTTTTATTTCCAAACATGTATTGATCATGTTAAACCAAACTAGATTATGAACCATAATTAGACATATGTACTTCTTTTAAGATTTCATTTTATCCAAAAAGCCGAGTTATGTTGAATTTTGTATTTCATTACGATGACACCTTTACCTCTCGACTTTCATAAGATGAAAAAAAATATTTTGTTATGACAAATGAAGCATTAAGGGTGTAAAAATTAAGGTTGGAAGAGCGATTAGTGTATGCAAATATTTACGGTCGATGTATCAGAGATACGTCGGACGTAAATTTACGTCAGCGTTTTCTCCTGAGAATTTTGCTGCTTGAAAATTGAGAGTTTTTCTGGGTGCGGTTTTTTGCGTCCGATGTATCCCCAATACGTAGGATGTAAAAAATGTTATATCAATATTTCTGGGATTTAATTTTTACATCTTACCCAACCTAGAACCTCTAACCTCTAATCCAATTTGTCCACGAAGGCTTTAATCTCTAACCTCCAACATCTAACCTTTAATCCAATTTGTCCACGAATGCTCCCTAATTAGGTTTCCCACAATAGGAAATAATTCATCATAGGATTTCTTTTATTCATGCATAATAGGTTGGCCAAAATCAGGAAGAAAATAAAACATTTTCATTAGTAATAATCAATATGACAAATGTGACTGTAGGATTAATTATTGCATAATTCATGCAAGTAATGCATTATTTTGGTTAAATAATCGTAAATGGTATAGACGAATGCTATAAAAGGGAGGACTTTCTGGTCATGCATAATTATTTGATTTTAGCATTTGTAAAGTTTGATTTTGAGTCCATTAATCTTGATTTTGAGTATAAACGTTTATAATTAACTCCACTATTTGTGTTAAACCTAAAAGAAATATTTTATTTATCGTGTTTACTATTTCAATAATGGGTTGGATATCATAGTTTAAACAAGGAATCTCATGGTTTGTGATAATTAACATATTCCCTGATATGTATAATGTGAGATCATAAATGCCAGGGTTTTTTTATTGGGATTTAGTGGTTAAAAAGCTTATGCAATAAGCTCATGTACTGATTTTTTTTATTGTATTCATCTCATACAACAATGGGTTATAACTAAATAATGTAGCTAAAGTTATAAATATAAAATTGACGTACAAGATTCATTGAAGATAGGAATGAAGTCGGGGCATGTTGATGATGGTCTGGTTGATAGAGCATTAAAACAGAATGACAACTTGTAAGTGGAACCACACTCTAAAGCAAAAGGTATATATAACTGTTCTATTAGGCTATCATACTATATATGGTATATACTCTATAACTTCACATAGTAATCTGACATTAAAAATTCAGTATTGTTAGATTTTCCCCATGTGTAAACGTATTTAAATAAAAGATGTTTGTTTTCTGTCAAAGTGTACATTAATTAAAGATCTTATTCTGCTGAAACTATTTTTACATTATGTGCTAAATTGCAACCTCTATTATAGTGTAAAAAGTAGCAGTATGCATCAATGATAAATATAGAAAATATACCCTGTTTATATTGCATCTTCCATCAACGGCTTTGTATGGGTAATCATGTGTCAATTTAAAATATCAACATTTATTTTTGTTCTTTTAAATCATTAGACTTCTGCCTTTTGTTTAGACCATTCACATGTACTTTTCATTTGAACTTACAGAACTTCAGACACTAATTGAAAAATAAATGAAGGGCCATAAAAATAATGCGGCATCTCTGTATAATGAAGACACCACCTACCCAATACTATCAAATGTAAGCATATTATAGTTAAATTATTATAAGTTTAGTCGATGGTGTTTTGGATTTACCTTCTTCTGGAAGAAAAAACAACAGAGTTATTTATTTTCATTTGACCGTATTTGTTTGAATAAAAAGACATCTCACCTCTTTATCCAAGAAAATGCTTAGTTTGTTGCACTTACCTAACTAAGTTCCCACACTCTAATTTTGTACTACCTCCACTTTGCATATCTGCCTACTTCCATTTATATAGTTTTCATTTGTTTTAATATTTTTCTTTTTTTACTGTTTACTATTTATAGGCAATATTCTTATTGTCAAAGTGGTGAAAGAACACTACAGGTAATTTTTTCTCTCAATTTAAAATTTTCTTTCATCTTTAAAGGTTAAAAAACCTAAAATTGTTGTTCATGTTTAATATATTTTTGTACTAAAAAATGGATATTTCGTTTATTGCTACTTTAGAGAAAACAGAATAGTATCGTTCATTAATAGCCCAGGTAGTGTGCATAAAAATATATATTAGTTTTTAGATGTAATAAACAAAGGAAATAAACAAATCCACTAATAAAGCTCTATATATCATTCACGAAATGTGAGTTGCAAGCAACTCAGTTCTTAAACGTGTTGCAATAAAAGTGAAAACTGATATTTATTACTTTTGGGCATTACTATCTTCAGTTGTTGCCATGTCAGTTCACCATAGTAATTTTCATTAGTTTATCCAATGTGGCTATGCATTGCTCATAAGGGTTGAATTTATTTCTTGAAACACAAAAGTAGTTTAAAAACTCAATCCCATCATTTTTAGTTTGGCATTTGATGTTTTGGTACACCATTAACCGTTGTTGGTGTTATAGCACTCTTCCTTCACTATAGGTTCTTTGTGATTTCAGGAGCCTAAAAATTCACGCTCATTATGAAGTAGAACTTAATTATCTTTTTCATTATTGTTAAATGCTTTAAAATGTAAGATTATGAATGACTTTTACTACTATTAGTGCCAACTACAAGATTATGTGCTTGGTTATGTAAGATTATGAATGACTTTTACTACACCATTAACCGTTGTTGGCATTATAACGCTTACAACCGACAATGGCTAATTCATCCTAAAAAACAAACGTAGCCACAGTTCAAATATGTATTATTCATTTGTCTGCTCTTGGTTCATCCTAAATAACGGCTCAGTTTCGAACTGAGCCCGGGCTCAGTTTCGAAACTGAGTCGAAACTGAGCCAAAAACTGAGCCGGGGCGCAGTTTGAGCCCAGTTACATTATTAATTATCAACTTAATTTAATGTTCAATTTAATTTTTATAAAGGAACTGCAAATTCAATTTAACGTGATAATAAATGCAGGCACTTCTAGAGGAAGCGGAAAAAAAGAGGAGTCGAAGATCTTGAAGATGACCCAATTGCGGAAGTTATGAAGTAGTTGATTATGTATTGAATTAACCAACTTAATTATGTATTGTACTTGTTATGAAGTAGTTGACATTGTTATGAAGTAGTTCACTATGAAATTTATGTTGTTATTTGATCATGAATATTGTAAATTTTGGGTTCCTATTGAATGTAGTATAATAATGCATATCATGTTAGTTATTAATTGTTTATTAATGTTAAAATAATTGACTATATTGAGAATGAAAATATTTCAACGTTATAAGCGTTGGCAATTAAAATTTACCAACGCTTATAAGCGTCAGCATAGAAAATTAAACAATGTTGGATGGTTAATTTGCCAACGTTTATAAGCGTTGCTAAATAATATACACCAACGTTTATAAGCGTTGGCGAATACAACCTTCCAACGCTTATAAGCGTTGGGAAACTAAACTCGCCAACGCTTATAAGCGTTGGCAATAAATTGCGACGCCCCTACAGCGACGCTAATAAGCGTTGCTGAAACTGTTTGCGACAGTTATACTCGTTGGGAATCACCTGTTTTGGTGTAGTGGGACTTCCCGGCTTCGGGCATCCACTTTGCCACAAAAGCCTCCCTGAAAAGAGATAGATAAGCTTAAGATAGATTCCAAAGAGAAAAAGCTGAACAGAACACAAGACTAACACAAGGGAATACCTAAACCGATCCCAAGAAATATTTGCCTCAACAGTCTGAGCTGTGACAGACTCCCACCAATACTGGGCTGCCTCCTGAAGCTGCCAAGCTTCCAACTAACGCTTTTGAGCATCAGTAATCTCCAAACCAGTAAAAATCCTCTCAAGACTCCTCAACCACTGCTGAGCCTCTACGATGCTCTTAGATCCAGTAAACTTGGTGCCACCAAGCTGAGTGAATTCCTTGCAAAGAGTGGTGAACCTAATGGGTGCAACAGGCTCGATAACTGGGGCAATACCACGACCCCTACCTCTGGCATTCCTACGATTCATCCTGGAAAAATCAAGAATGAATTTTAGGACAAAGGTAAAACAGAAAGACAAAGATAAGACTCAACTAGAATGGAAATCCTAACCAAAGAATTTGAATAAACAAGGTGGATCTGAAAGGATTGAAGTTAAGAAATTGAGATTTTAAAACAAGAAAATTTCATATCCAAAATAATCTTTTAAAATCCTTTAAAATCATTTGAAAAACATTTTATACTTAAAATACATTCTCTCACAAAGAAATGATTCTAAGATTGATTTCACTCATTCTAGGGTATTTCTACCCTATCTCTAATGAGTTTTTTTGCTCCATAGGCTAAGGTTTGCCTAAAACGTGGCTCTGATACCAAATGTAACGACCCGTTATTTTGGACCATTCAAATCAACAATAAAACCACACATGTCAGACTTGAATAATACAAAACAATAGATTGTAAATAAATTTGGAGCAATAAAACTAATCACAGAACCACAGACACAGAATATCAGAATAACTCGCAGCGGAAATAAAAATACATAGTGGTTCATGAAGCCACTACAATACATAGTCTCAAAACAGATACAAAATACCATAGTCTGAAAAATAGATACAACAGAAGTCTGAATACATAAGTTCACAAATACATAAGCAAAGCTGAATAGGAAATGACTGAAATGGAAAGACAACTAGATAGATAGATAAACTCCAGCAATCTCTAGCTCCAGAAGGTGAATCCAAAGCTGTAATACTCAGGCTGACCCAAGCGTAAAGCAAAACACAAACACTCGAGTCAGGACATACATACTTATAAAATGTAAATCAAGTCAAGTGAACTGTAATAGAAATGCATCAATAACTTAAAGGATGCTTGGGATCGCCCATCCTTTAAGGATCCGTTAAACTATCTACTATGTAGTAAGGTACGCTATTATAATAATGTCTAAAGTAAAGTATACTATTTAAAAATAGCGTTAAGGCTTTACATTTTCTACCTTAACACATTTTTAGGTATGCCAATAGTCTATACAGTACCGTAATACTCCGTAAACTTGAGCTACCAGAGGATGCTCCATAGGTACGACACAAATCAAACTCGTAGTAAAGCACGCTAGGGTAGGTGACACGGCATAACCAGGCAATGACAGGGTAGATATACCAATTACACTTCCGGGCCGGTGGTAACGTAGAGCCGCAGCAATCGCCCACCTCAAGCCACACTCACGAATCAAGGGGTGCACCCAATCAATCACAAAGTAATAGAATGGTATATGATGGAATGTGTCCGATAAGAGGAGCTACCTCATTAGCCCGTCGATTGCTCCTGTTTTAGCCACCTTATGCCAACTCACGGGAGTTGGGTCCACGTTTATACCTCAAAATAGAATCGTCGCCACCATCCTACTTCATTCTGGAATCTCCACCGCGTACACAGTTGTTAAAGTGGTTTTTGGTATTGATAGAGAGTATGTTCATATCCGATCCCGGTCTCTTTAACAACCAATCGTTATTATAATCCGCGGTTATAAATTTCAAAATGGTTTATATTTCAAATAAAAAAAATCATTTTAAACCATTTAAATTCAATGTCAAAATCTTTCAAAAATAATATTCATTCCCAAAGTTGTAGAATTTCTAATTTCATTCATTCAATTATAACAATTTCAAAAACATTGTATTTTTAGCATTCGTAGCACTTTGAAAAATGTGATGATAAATATAGTAGTATTTCGAAAATATTATCATTTTCAGAAACAGCAGCACTTAGAAAACATTACTGTAGATATAATAGTACTTCAGAAATATTATCTTTTTCAGAAACAGCAGCACTTAGAAAATGTTACTACAGATATAACAGTATTTCAGAAATATTATCTTTTTCAGAAACAACAGCACCTAGAAAATGTTGCTACAGATATAGTAGTATTTCAGAAATATTACCTTTTTCAGAAACAACAGCACTTAGAAAATGTTACTACAGATATAGTAGTATTTGGAAAATATAGTACATTTTCAGAAATGGTAGCACTTGTAAAACGCTACCTTAAAACCACAGCATTTCAGAAATGCTGCCAATACAAATATGAAATTTACTATAACATTTCAGAAACATTATAATTTCAGTTTTTCACCATTTTTAACTTATAAAACATATCTCACTTTCCAAAATTATTTATTTGGATATCATTTCACTTATGATTTTATAAAATAAAATTTTATAAATAAAATATCCAAATTAAACCATAATTCATTTATTAAGTCAAATTTACATTTAAATTGCTTAACTTTTAATTTAACAAGTAACTAGATACTTTATTTACTTTTAAAAATATCCATTTCATAAATAAAATATTTTATTACAAATTTAAGCCTAAAATTCCTTTTCAAATCAAATTTCAATTATTAAGTTAATTCATATTTTAATTTACATTTTATATCATTTATTGACTTATACAATTTTAACTTATAGAAAATCACTATAAAATTTATTTAAATCATTTAAATCCAATTTTAAGTTGAAATCTCATATATTTTAAATTCCAAATACTTAAAATTTTCAGAAAATATTTATATTTAAAATTTACCATGGGTCTGTATAATATTTTTTAACCTAGGTCAAGTGAATACGGATATATATCATTTCAATCCAAAATAAAAATCCCGGGTTTGATCATTTCAAACCCGCAATCCCAAGTCAAATAAAAATCGCTCGAGTCTATCATTTCAGCTCATAACGACTTTTCCCTATTCTAAAGTCCGTTCGGGTATGTATCATTTCAACCCATAGTGAGGGAACTTGTAGTGTGAGAAACATAAATATAAATTAAACAGTAAAGCATAGCATGTCATATCAGGTGATAAAATAGGTATAAGATCAGGTTATAACATCAAATAATCATATCACTGGCATTTATGAAATTACTATCAACATGGCATATCACTACTACACATTCACAAGACTTTGTTTCATAATTTTATAAGTACGAAGTCGAGAGTGATAACTCACCTTCTAAAGCTAGAGATGACAATTCAAGACACAGAATCAAACTCCGAAAAAGCACGACAAAGCACAAATCAGATTAGAGGAGAAGTAGCACCCAAATCCAAATCTTGTAAACAACCAAAAATAGAATATATATATATATAAGTACATATTTCAACACATAACTAAAATCAAAACAATGCATAAAACAAATTAAAATGAAATAGAAATGGACTCAACCAAGACAAGTGGGCTCGACCACTTTCAAATAGGCTTGACCACATGATAAGTGGGCTCGGCCACCATGGTTTAAAGGTAAGTATGCACATCTATGGTCAGTAAGAAGGTACGGCTATGGTATGGAATGTAAAGAGATGTCATGTCAAAAGTCATTTGGAAGGTAAAGGGGCAAGGCAAGTGAAAGGTCATGCACTTTGGGTTCGGCCTAGGCTCAATGGGTTTGGCCTACATGGTGCTATGGTCAAGGCACAACTGAAATGAATGCTTTGGCAAGGGGATGGTCATGGCCAAAGGGATGGAAGGTGGTGAACAAGGGGGTGGCCGAGGCTAGTGAAGAGGAGATGGTGATGTAAGGGCTTGGCTATGGTTCGAAGCATGTTTTGGTGATGGTTTTTGGATCTAGGGGTCACGGCATGGCATGGGGAGGGTGATGGGGAGATGAAGGCCGGTCATAGGTGGTGGTGGAGTGGTGGATATGGTTGGCTAAGGGGAATGGTTGATGGTGGCCGAACATAGCTTGTAACCAAAAGAAAAAGAAAACAAAAGAAAAGAGAAAAAAGAAAAGAGAAAGAAGAAGGAAGCCATGAAAACTTACTTTAAAATTTTTGTTAGGAAATGAAAAATGAAAAGAGATGGAAAATGAAAAATGATATGTACGGCTATGGAAAGGAAACACATGGCTAAGAGAAGGAAAAGGAAGAGGCACCAATTCATAAATGAAAACAAACATAAGTCTCTTGAATTTCCAAAGCCATTTGCCAAGCCCAAAACAAAACAAACTCAAACTCTAACAAAACAAACAAAGCCCAAACCAGAGTGAAATAGAAAATAAACATTGAAAATATAGACAAAAATACTAAAAATAATTGCATGTGAAACGCTAAAATTTATCAGATTTAAAAAGTATAAAACAGAATTTAACAAAACGAAAAGCAGAACGAATATCAGAATCAAATTCAGCTTAAAAGAAAAAGATTGGAAATTTAAAATTCAAATTTAAAATTTCAACTAAAAGTCAAAATTTGACTAAAGTTGATCAAAATATAAATTTTTAGAAAATCATTATTTTATTATATTTGGAAAATAAATTATAACTAAAATCCAAAATACACTGGAAAATTCCAAAATTCAAATTTAAATGATTTAAAATCAATGTTTTCAAATAAATTAATTTTAAAATATTTGTTAAAAATTATGGGTTGTTACAGTTCTTAATTAGTAACCTCCATTCTCCTTACATAGCCATAAACTATGATAGAAAACTTTTTGTTCTGCATTAAGAACCCTAACGAATTGTTCGCCATCAATAATCGAGTGATAAATCCTTATCCGGAATGGTCTGAAACACCTTAAGTCATGTACTCAAATATTGGATCTAGAATTATATGAGAATGTAAAAATGATCTACATACCGCTTACGTACTCATCTACAGGTTTCTGAAACATTTCACAATATTCCAATTTAGGTCCAATATTTTAAAATGACACAACTTATTTATGAAACATTTTCATAAAATCATTTTAATTTATTACTTGTATAATACTCTCCTACATCCTACCTCTTATTTTTAATTCTATTCCCTTTTTTTAACTATTCAGAAATAGGCTCAAAATAAATCTTGGATCTCAAAACTGAGTCGACCAATCTAACCCCTTTACCAAAATTGGTTTGGTAAGTAGCTAAGAAGAGTAGGATGCGGGTATCCAAACTCCGTCTTAGAATCTACTTTTTCTTATACACTTCCAAGGTAAAAATATTTATTAGCCGGCCCAATAACATCAAAGACTTCTTCACTTCCTAGATGTTAAAATCAAAAGACACAGTTTAATAAAATGAAGTATATTAAACCTTTTTATGAAGTTTATTCAGTTTTAAAACTTCATTTATTAACCCATTCTTTAATCAAAATACCTCATTATTTTGAAACTTTTGGAGCCAAATACCCGGTTTTATTTTCAAAAACTTTTTGAAATGATACATTATTCTTAACCCTTAGAACATATACATATAGTTCGAGTAACTCCAAAATGATATCATGGAACTGGGTACTACCGAATAATATCATAAATTCCTTTACCAAGAAGGGTAATACTCAAGAGAAGTATTTACCATCCGAACACATTTCCTGCCCATTTTTAGTTACTTTCGAGGCACTCGAACTACTTAATTATAAAAATACTTTCTATTTTCAAATCCTCCTTTTGAAACAATACTATATACACATATATTTCAGCTAAATTGTTTTTAACATAATATTTATCATCCACTTGCTTTGGATTCATTCGGGTTTGAACTTGTTTCGATCCTATAATGACAAAGAGAATAATTTACTAAGTGCACTATCACGTCTGGCTAAGCAAACATTCGATTTCCGCTTAGTAGATTATTCAGATCATCACAAAATAAATCGAGACTCATTCTCCCAAACTGTCCAAAGTAAAATCCTCCTCTCAAATTCCTTTTCAAAATATTTATACCTTAAATTATTTTCAAGTGAAATTATTACTGCTTTTCCTAGAATCATTTGAAACTTTATCAAAGTCACCAAGATTTAATTTCTTTGAAAATCCATCTTATTTTCAAAACATATTTTATAGTCATGATTTATAAAATCAACTTTTTATAAACTCATCTGAAATATTTCTTTTTAAATAAACATCTTAATTTACCCATAGCAACCACTAAACCTCAAACTAAATCTTTCATTTATTAAAACTCTTTTCAAAAGTATTTGTCAAAAACATTCATATACTTATCTCACCGACATAAATATATTCACAAAACATTTGTGGAAGATTTCTCACTTCTAAATCATATTAAAGGATCAAACCAAAACATTTTTTTTTCGTAGCTTCGTTTCTTTTCTATAATGGGGTCCCCTCCTCCTTCATTTTCTTTTCCTGCCGACCCATCTCGTCCTTCAACATCCAATCAACCCTATCCTTCATCCCCTCTCCTTGTACCTCCTACTTCTGGTTCTTCCTTGTCAACCCTACCTTCTTCCGTCCCTTCCTCTGTTCGAACCATACCTTCTAACCCGATTCTCTCGTCTCCTCCTATGCCATCCCATCCATCTCCTCCTGTTGCTTGGAACTCCTTGTTTAAGTCCAAACCAATCAATGCAGGTAAATATGTTCCTTGTGATATTTAGTTAGTGTATAATGGTGATGCCATTGTGCCCCCAACTGAAGTTGTTCAGGCAGGAAACTCGATGTGGAAGGAATACCTAGTTGGTTTCTTTCTTGATATTCCTCTTCCTTACTCCTTTGTCCTTTATTACCTCAAAAAAGCATGGAAATTACAGGGCTCTATTAGTGTAAAATCTGATGGGTTCCTGTTTTTATTCAAGTTTTCTAACGAGGAAGATAAGAGAAGGATTGCTGAAGCAGATCCTATTGTTATGAAGAATAAACTGTTTATTGTGAAGCCTTGGGATGAAAATGTTGGAAACAGCTGTGGTAGCATCAAAGCAGTTCCTGTTTGGATTAAGCTCTCTAATATCCCACTGTATGCCTGGTCTCCTGTGGGTCTTAAATGGTTGGCTTCCAGGGTTGGTAAGCTCTTATGTATGGATGCAACTACTGAAAAATTTGAAAGGATTTCCTTTGCTAAATGTTTGGTTGAAGTTTCCCCTCAGCATGAACTTCCTGATAACTTTGCAGTTAAGTTACTTGATGGTTCAGACCAAATAGTAAATGTTGATTATCTGTGGAGACCTGAAATATGCATTTCATGTAAGGAGTTTGGGCATATGGTAACTAGTTGTAAGAAAGTTGAAGTAACTGGTGGAAGTAATAACAATGTTTGTGACAATAATGTTCATCTCAAACATAGTGAGGTTGATCAAAGTAAGATGAATAAAGGTATAAGTGTGGATAACGATAACAAAGTGAAACATGTCTGGCATAAAGTGAATTATAATAAGGGGAAAAAGATAATTACAAGTGAAGAAGTGCAAACTGTAACCTTGAATAAGACTAGTGGCAAGGATAAAACATTTCCGAACGTTAATGAGGAAATTAATACTAGTACTGAAGTTGGGGTCAGAACCCATAGTGTTGGTTGTGTGATTTCTGATCATGTTACTAAAAATAACAAGTTTATTTTACTACAATCTGATGATCATGATCAAGGTAATTTGGTAGGGCAAGATGTGGAGGAAGGTGAAGTTATTTATGCTGGGACCAGAAATGATAATGCTTATAATAATTCATTGTGTAATGGTAATACTACTGAGGAAAATTTTGATAGATTTAAAGAAATCAATCAAAGACTGATGGTTTGGAGCAGCAAATTCCATCAAGTGCCAATACTCTCTCCAGTAATCTAGAGGTGGCCGATGTTTCACCTTTAGTGATTGAGCATGTACATTCTCCTGTATCATAATTTGACACAAATTGGTGTATGTCATTTGAAAAACAAATTAAGCAAGTTATAGTAACCATGCATCAATCTGTAGTGGAAAATCACTCAGTAGTTCCCCCTTCGTATAATTTCACCATTGATTTGCCAGAATGGCCAACTATCCTTCCCTCCCCTGTTTCTATCTCACCTCATGTCCCCCCCTCCTCAAAACCCCCCTCCTGTGATATGTCCTCCTCCATTTCCCTACTAACTCGTCAAATTGAAACAAGAGCTCTTTCAGCAAAGAGAGGAAATAAATCTCACTTATCACTTTAATTATCCCATGATTAAAAAAGTTGCTTCATGGAATGTTAGAGGTGCTCACTGCAACTTGAAACTTGATCAGGTGAAAAGCCTTATTAACTTGTATGACATTTGTCTCTTTGGCATACTTGAAACAAAACTCAATCTTCCCTTATCCATCAAAGCAGCTTCTTATATTAATCCTGCCTGGGCTTACTATCACAATCTTGATACTGCTTCTTATGGTAGAATTCTTGTTATTTATGATCCTACTGTCTTGACATTATCCCCCATCCTTTCTTCTAGACAATTCATTCATTTCCATGTCCTTGTTTCTCAAACTCAAACTTCCTTCTACATTACCTTTGTTTATGCCGATAATTCTCCTCTCTCTAGAAATCTTCTATTTGAATCCTTTCCTCCTCTTCGGCAGAACACTCATCCTTGGGTTGTTCTTGGAGATTTTAATTCATGTTTTGACTTTAATGATAAACATGGTGGATCTCCTCTCCTTCCTGGTGATCTTGCTCCTCTTAATATTGCTATTTCTGAGTCTGATCTTATTTTGGTTAACAAATCAGGAGCTAAATATTCATGGAATAATCGAAGCCGTAGTGGTGTTCGAACCTTCATAACTATTGATCATGCTTTTTGTAACATCTCTTCCCTCAATACTTGGCCCTCTTTGTCTGTGTTTCTTCCTCTCCCCGTTCTGTCTGACCATTCTCCATTGATTATGTCCCTTGATCACCATTTAAGAAGAGAAAAGAGAAGTTTTAAATTTTTTAATGCTTGGGCTAAACATGATTATTTCCTTGTGTTAGTTTCTCAAGTTAACTCTACCTTTGATTGTTTTGGTAACCCTATGTTTAAGTTTTACAGGAAATTAAAAAGCATCAAGCAATCTCTTAAATTGTGGGCTTCTTCCACCTTTGGGCTTGGCAGTTTGCTTTCTTCCTCCATTTTGGAGCAACTCAAGGTCAAACAAGAATTCATGATGGCTAATCCGGAGGATGAGAATGCAGCTGCTGATGAAGGAAGATTATACATGGAGGTGAATAAAGCTCTTCACTTGGAAGCATGTATGAAAATGCAGCAACTTCACAACAAATGGCTTGAAGAAGGAGATAAGAATACTAAATTCTTCCATGATTCATTAAAAGTTAAACATGCCAGAGAAAATATTTTTAGCATTATGGATGATTAAGGTAATTTATTTTCTACTCCTGAATCTGTTGACAAAGCCTTCATTGACTACTTCTCTAATATTCTTGGCAACTCTTCTGGGTTCTCTCCTGACTTAAACCAAATATCATCCCTTTCCATGCCTAGACTTTCCTTACTTGAAGCTGATGCTTTAATTAAACCTATTTCTGATGAAGAAATTAAGACAGTCCTCTTTTCCATGAACCAGCATTCTTCTGGTGGCCCTGATGGTCTTAATGTAACCTTTTTCATTTCAACTTGGAGTGTGCTTGGACATGAGTTCTGTTAGGCAATCCATAATTTCTTTAATAAATGTAAATTATTGGGGGAAGTCAATTCCACTAACATTGCCTTAATTCCTAAAGTTTCACCTCCTTCCAGAGTCTCTTCCTTCAGGCCAATTTCATGTTGTAATGTGGTTTACAAATGCATCTCCAAAATTCTTGCATCTCGATTAGTTTGTGTTCTGCCTTCTGTTGTGTCTCTCAATTAGGCATCATTCATTCCATATAGGAATATTCTTGATAATGTTCTTCTTGCCCAATAATTATTAAAAGGATATGGCAAAGGTAATGTTTCTCCAGCTGCTACTCTTAAAATTGACATATCCAAAGCCTATGATTCTATTCATTGGGTTTCCATTGTGAGGATTATGGCTATGATGGGTTTCCCAAAAATCTTTGTATCATGGGTTTACACTTGCATATCCACTCCTTCCTTCTCTGTTCTAGTTAATGGAAGACCTGTTGGTTATTTTAGAAGTAAAAAAAGAATTAGACAAGGGGATCCTATCTCCTCTTACTTATTTCTGTTGGTCATGGAAGTCTTCACTATTATACTCAAGAATAATTTCTCACAAAATCTCATAAAGTATCACCCAAAGTGCACTCACCATCAAATTTCGTCCATTATGTTTGCTGATGATGTTATGATATTCACTAAACCTGAAGCTACCTCTTTGAGTGGTATCCTAAATGCTCTGCAGTCCTTCTACATGATGACAGGCCTCACAATCAACCACTCCAAATCTACCTTGCTTGTTGCAGGAGTCAGTGATGAACATGCTTCTGTTTTGTATCAGCTAATTGGTTTCTCATGTATGCACACTGATATGAGGTATTTGGGTCTCCCCTTAATCTCAAAAAGAATTACCATTGCTGATTGTCTTCCCCTATTCAATAAGATAACTTCTGTCATGGATGCTTGGGATAATAGGAACTTGTCTCAAAGTGGTAGGCTTGTACTTATAAAATCTGTTGTGTTTCCTTCCTTAGTCTATTGGGCTCGTACTATTATCCTTCCTGGAAGGCTTCTACACCTTGTACGGTCTGCCATGAATAGATATTTCTGGACTGGTAGTATTCACAATAGGAAACTTTTTCCTTGCTCGTTTACAAAATTTGAGTCTACTTTAAAATTGGGTGGGCTTGGAATTATAAATGCTAAGAATTGGAACATAGCTGCTTTCAGCAAGCACTTTGATGATTTATTAAATAAGAAGGACAGTCTTTGGGTCAAATGGACTTGGCATTATAATATCAAGCATGGGAGTTTTGGTTTATGGACATAACACAACATAGTAGTTGGACTTGGTGGAATATTCTGAAGCACAGGGATGTTTTTCTTCCTTTGATTCAGTATCATGTCCACCCTAACTCAGATATTAGTTTTTGGGATGACCCTTGGGTGAGTAAAGGCATGATTCTTTCCCGGTTGTTTGATCATGCCATGATTGTTCAGTCTGGTGTCCACCGTGAAGCTAGAGCTAATGACTTCATCTTTGATGGCAGAATACACCTTCCTTACAATAGTAGTCAGGTGATCAGGCAGCTATGGTGTTTTATTCAGACCTACTACTTCAGTAATGATCACGCTGTCTCTGTGTCTTGGAACAAGAGGCCTCATTCTATAAAGTTGGTTTACCATCACTTATCTGGTACCAATGTATTGCCTGCAGCTAAATGGTTTAATGAAATTTGGACTACTGATTCGGCCCCGAGAGAAAATCTGATGATGTGGAAGGTTGTTAGCAGTGCCCTGCTGACCAGAAGTGTTTTAAATAAGTTTGGCATTTGCTGTAGCCCAGAGTGTGTGTTTTGTGAACAACATGAGGAAACTATTGAACATCTCATTTTTAATTTCCCATTAGTTAGTGGTCTGGTGGAAAAAATTGGATGTAATATTGGTTGTTTTGATGCTGCTGCAAATTCAATAATTGACTGGAACATTATTTATAAAGCTACTAGGTGGAGGACCCTCAAGTCAAGAGAACTAGTTATTTGCATTAAAATTTATATGGATGTGATTTGGAGAGAAAGAATTGAAATTATTTTTGATAACCAGAGAAAGAGTTTTGCTTCTCTATGGTATGAGGTTAGGGAAAGAATATTCATGCAATTGAAAAGAAGAGCTTGCCTTTTCCCTGATTTCATGATTAGTGGATGGGCTCATTGACTTCTTGTTTTCTTCTTCTTTGTTTTCCCTGTTTCATGTTTGATTCAAAGCTTGTTTTGAATCATTTTTTATTGTTGTTGCAATAAAACTGGTAGGGTCCAGTTAACCCCGCTGGCTTTGCCAAAAAAAAAATTCCTTCGGTGTTAAGTATAGAACGAATGTCCATACCACCAGAATTAAGAAGGTCATTAAAGGAAATCCAATCTCAAATCCATTTATAAATTTCCTTCTATAAATCGTCTTCATAATAAAAGAGATTTATGAATCTTTTGTACTTAAATTCCAAATCCGTTTACAAAACTCTTTATAAACCACCAAGTTAAATTTACAAAACTCTTTTATAAAAATCAAAACCATTTATATTTCTCTTTATAAATCTCTAAAATTATTTATAAAACATCCTTTATAAATATCCAAAATCATTTATAAAACTTTCTTATAAATATTCCTTATTTAAAATAAAGCTCCTTTAATAAATTCATTTAATAAAGTCCTTTTGATAAACAAAGTGATTATTTAAAACACCTTTACTAAAATCATTACTTAACTTGAAACCATTATTAAAAGAATGATTAACCTTCAGTATCAGAAATAAGCTTAGCGACCACAACGGTTCTCATTTAAACGAGTTTACTTTTCAAGTTATAACATGGGTATTTACATAACAAGCAGATATATAAAAGGGAATCCGTCAATAACAGTCAATCATATCAGTAATGTTCAAATTACCAAAATAGCAGATGGGGATTTGTTCAGCTAAACACATGTGTAAGTTAATACAATGGAAGAATAAGTTTTAATTTTGCCTAATAGATTTCAACATAATCTACTTGGTGAATGATGGTGGAGCGGTGATTTATTCTACCAAACAGATGTCATTGGGTTTCATATTCAATTGGGTCTGCTTAAAGGTAATCGACAAAGAAATCCCTTGGATTTTAAAATATTCTTTAAAAGAGAGTTGCTTTAGAAACAAAACTGATCTTTAGAAATAAAGTGGTTTAAAACTTTTACTAAAAATTAAATAACATTTAAATTCTTTAAATAATAATAATAATTAACCTTTAATTAATAATTAAACAATAATAACTGTTAAATAAATTAATAAATAATAATATCATTTAAATAAATATTTAAATAAATATTTAAATAATAGTTAACCTTTAAAAATAAATAATCAACCTATAATTATCTTTAATTAATTATTAAATAATAATTTAAACTTTTAAATAATAACTAAATATTATTTAATCTTAATTAATTAATTAAATAATTCTTGATTAAAACTTGAATAATAATTTTAATTAAATAATAATTAATTAATTAATGATTAGCCTATAATTAATTAACAAATTGTAATTAACTTACTTGATTAATACTTAAGTACTAAATACCCTATTAACTAATGACTAATTACCAATTACCTTGTTTAATTAATTAATTAAGCAATCGTTAAATAAATGAATAATAAATAAATAATATTTATTTTTAAATACTTGTAATAAATTTTGAAAACACTTTTATAAAAAGATACTTAAGTTTAAACACTTTTAATTTTGCAAAAATAATTCGTTTTACGAACTACGTTTATAGCGACTATCGCAATAGGACTTGTAATTTCAAAACTTGTTTTATATTCCAAAACACTTTCAAAAGCACTTGTTGTAAAGACCCGCAAATTTATCAATATGATAAATTATATTTATTTTTAAAATATTCAAATATAAGCTTTTTAAAACATAAATTATGATGTTTTGAACAATAAATAATAATGGTAATCTTATTGTGAACAAGTATTTACGAAAATATAAATTCTGAAGGAATAGCGTTAAATGACCGAAAACCGTTTTATCGAAAAACAGCTCTATAATCGTCAAACGTCGCTCATGGTGCTGGATACATACACTTATTTTTATAATTGAACAAGAATATTAAATAACTTAATTATTTTATTTTTGGGAAATTAAAAGCATGTATGACATCTTCAATGATGCCCTTATATTTAATAATTGATTAATGATTTCAATTTGAGATTTAATGATGTAATAATTATTATAATTATTCAAATAATTATTTTAAATGATTATAATTCATTTGAAATAGATATAAAGTGATAATAAATAATTGATAATAGATTTGTAATGATATATGTAATCAGTTTGAAAATATAAGGAAAATTGATATATCGCTTTATCGGTATAATAGCATTTTTGTAAATAATTGTTAATATTGATTTATATGATTTTATAATTAAAATGAGATCATTTTTATTAATTAAAATGATTATAAATTTATTTTCAAAATTTGTTTACAAATATATGTATATTAACTAATAAGTGAAAATATAACAGGGAAATGGAATTAGAATACGTAACAGTTTGACATATATAATTTGTATAACGTTGTTTATATGAATTGAACTCATATATAACAAAGTAATACACACCCTAACACATACATCCACACACACATGCATAACACCTTTATACATTTATATATATATACATAAAGTTAAAAATATCTAAGATATTTTCCATTTACTTACTCTTTAAGCATCCAAAAGTCAAATGCACATGCTAGGAAGTGAAAGAAGTGATGGTGGCACATGGTAGCACATGGAAGGGGGGGGGGGTACCAACGTGTTGAAATAGTGATGGAGGGGGAGGTGGATGTGGTGAAGACATACATGTTTGAAAATGCTATAAACAGGGAGACATACCCTCTCTTATTCTTCACAAATTCATTCTTCTTCTTTTATACCATTCTTGAGCTCCTTAATGCTCTTTAATGGCTTCTCCTCTTTAAGAGATGTAGAAGGGTTAAAAATAGTGCAGTGCTTAAGCACCAATCCGCTAATTACTCTCTAACCTCTTCTTAATCTAGTTCTTCATGTTCTCTTCTTTAATGGCTATTGGCTGAGAGCATGGAGCTAGGGGAAGGTTGTGGTCGAGAGCTTGGGGTTATGGAGGTCTAGGCCGAGAGCATATGATGGTGGAAGAGCAAGCCGTGAGCCTTGGGGCAAGGGAAGATTGGTTTGAGCACTTAGAAAGGAAGTGGAGTTGTTTAGGTAATGGTTTAGTGAAGTGTTGTGATGAAATGAATGTTGGTAGGAAGATTTGGTTTGATTTATGGTGAGTACCCAATGTTTATTAAATAATAAATAATCTCTATAACTATTTTTAAGTATGATAATATGACCATTTAATCTCTTAATGATTGTATGAATGTTTGATAACTTGGTTGATTATATGGATGTTGATATGGTTGATAACCTGGTTGAGATAAAATTATGAGAAATCATAATAAAAATGGTTAATTAATAGAAAATGAATTCATATAATATGTGTATGGAGTTTATTGAGCCTCTTAATGGTTTTACGAATATAAGAATGTTGAAAACGAATATTATAATAATATAATATTATGAAATGATTTAAAAGTGAAAAAGAGATTTAATATGGAAAATATTGGTTTAGATGTTTGAAAATGGTTTATAAATGTTTTATAAAACATTAAAATTCAATTTGAAGAAGTTTTGACAAATAATGAATTTGGAGTCAAAAAAGGCATGTCGCGTAACGGTAGTTCGTGATTTCGTGCCGTAAAAGTTAAATCCTTCTATAGGATGGAATCAGAATCAGATTTCTTTGCAAAAAGAATTTTCCAATCTCTTATGACTATATTTTTCAAACAATAGAAAAGGATCGAGATTACATTTAATAGATTTTAAAATTTGAGCAAATCAAGTTTTTGATAAAATCGTGCTTTTGCAGTTCGGTGGCCAAAGTAAAAAATGTTCTAAATATATATTTTTAAAATATTAAAAAATATGGAATAAATTCTACATATCCTTTAAAATGTTTTAAAAGAGATTTGAGTTATAAAAATGGATTTCTAAATGATAGAAAGTTGTTTAATCAAATAAGCTTTGGAAACACTATTTGCAGCACTATTCGCAGCACTTTGATAACTTCTGAAATATGAACTTAAACTTAAGTATTCTTTCCCAAATATTTCATAAATTTTTTCAAATACATAATTAAGTGGTTTAAAGATGATTTGATGATTTTATAATTTATTTTAAAGAGTTTAAATAAATGATTTAAAGAAAAGCTATCAAAATCAAGTGATTTAATCTTGGCTCTAAAAGCCAACGAGTAGATTGGATTTTTCTATTCATGAGATATAGGTGAGGTGCTTAAACTAAAGAGATGTTAAGGAGAAACTAGTGCCCTGGCTCACCTGGCCTTTCTTGGGCGAGGGATAGAGAAGGTCGAAATGCCGGAAACGAGTTAAGTATAAAGGATTAAATTTTCCAAATTTAAACAATTTGGATTGCTTGGAGATCATCTTCTTACACTTGGTGTTAAATTCCGAGGAGGGAACCCGTACTATCCATATGAATTTAAAAGGCGATTTCACCGCTATTCGACGGATAGTAAAGGTTGAATACGAAAATTGATATTGAGTAGAATTAGTATAATTTCCAAGATCCTTTTTACTTAATAATGTTTTTCAATATGAGATGTAAATAAATGATTTGGAATTAATTTAATCCCTATGCTTAAAATTAATTGTTTTGGGTTTGCAGTAAACTATGTCTTAAATAACATTGTTTTGACCCATTTTAAAGTTATGATTTGGAAATCATTATAAAGATTTAAATAAATGATTTGTAAATATTTTCCTAAGTAAAGGATGAAATAAATTGGAATTATTCCAAGATTCAAAAGGGTTTAATTAACCAACTAATTTGGTAAATGAGGCTTAATGATTCCATATATTGTTAAGAATACAAATGGAATAATTTAAAATAATATGTCTCTCTGAGATATTTATGAATGAATAAAAAGATGAATTAAATTGAATGATGATTGATAATCACATATGAACTTAACATCTTTTTAATCGATGATTGGTTCGGGGGAATCAGGGTTGAATTTGGGTAACTCCTATTCGGAAACCTCTTCGAACCAATATATACGTTCAGAAGTGAAGACATGTTGAAGATGATAATTATTGAAGACCATAGATCTTTAGAATGTAGGGATTGCTGTCACGAGTCCCAGGGGTTTACCCCATATTATATTTATATCGCAGTGGTATCTGCATTCTGAAATCTTCGTTGTATTAAAGACCGAAGATCTTCATAGCGATAGGACTGCTTGTTGACATTCTTTTGGTCGCTTCCAATATAGAGAAATTTATTATAGTAGTGGTCATGTTGTGTTTTGAAATATTTGTAATGCAAGGATTACTTGCCAGTGATCCTAGGATGTGGTAGAAGGAGTGCCTTCGGTTTTGTTCTGTCCCAAAACGAACTTGTATGGACGAATGTCTGACATTGCATTTCTAAGATCACAACGTTGACTTTTACAAACATACATCTATTTGGTGGTGGAGAAGGCAACTTCTCTTAGCTTAACACTCTTCTCTGAGACGTACGAGTTCAATGGTTCTATGTTCGTGAAAGTCAATAGTGATCGAAGGAATGACAATGTGGCATTCAAAGTGGAACCTGTAACGATCAAATCGTGGCTTTGTGGAGCATAGCCTCACGAGCCTCACATTCCAGGAATGGTATGGGATACTATGTGGTCTGAAGGACATATTTCGGGCTATTATTGGGGGAAGATGTCCTTATAGGCACTTGTTGCCTTATTTTATGAATTGACATATATTGGAGGCCGACGGAGATCGTGTAAAGCCTAGCCGAGTAATACTCCGTTCCATAGTAGTATAATAGCATAGTTCAAAGGCTGACGAAAATCATGTAAAGCCATGCGAAAACTATATGTTATACATGGATTTTCGGATCTGAATGGTGACTAGTTCCCTATATTGTTGGAAATCCAATTCCAATATGTTGCCTTTACGGTTTTGATTGTAGAACCTACTTTCAAAAGGTAGTTATTAAGCTGTCAAATTTAATCAATGTAACAATTTCGGCTATCTTTGATATATTATTTGAAAAGTGTTTTTAAAGGAATGTCATTAAAGATAATATCAAATTAGTTTGGTATAAAACAAATTTGGTTATCATAAGGGAGAAACCCGTCCATATTTATGTGTGGGTGTGGTCTTATGAGATACCCTTCTTTTCAAAGGTTTTGATTGACATCGGCATGATTTATACCTTAAACTTCGAGTATCTCATGCTGGTTTATCAAGCCTGATCCGGGTATTTTTTATACTTAGGTCAGATCTGAGTAGTTTCGGGTTTAGTTGAAGATGCTTCGAGTTTCTAGAGGAGAGGTGTAGATCTTCATCTATATATGAACGAATTCTATTATCCGCTGCATCTATTGCATTTGTTTTTATTTTCCAGCATTTGTATGGACAGAAGATTTATAACTGTCCAGGCCGAAACTAGGTTAGACTCTGATATTGTATTCAAATTTCCACTGTAAAGATTATTGTTGAAATAATATATGTTATTCCATTCGTGTGAGATTCTGTTCTTTCTTTATTTTCTCTTTCCCTAACAGTCGGGCTTTCCGGCACTTGGACTTGCAGAACGTGAATACCGAGGACGATTTTCGAGGGTCGAAAATCCCGGAACGTTACATTTGGTATTAGAGCTTAGGTTGAGCGAACACCTAGGCTTTGGTGGGGTAAAAATCATTATAGACAGGGTTAGTAATACCTTAGAATGAGTAACTCATTAGAGATAGGGTTAGTAACACCCTAGAATGAGTTTGAGTGTATTATATATGAGCGCATATTTGTTAATGCTATAAATAATTTTTGTTTTGAAAAATTGGTAAATGAAATAATTTTACCTAAGATTATATTTTGGATGTAAAGGAATATCTTTCAAATGATATAGTTATATATGGTGTGTTTAGTTATTAGTGAATGATAATATTTGATTATTATCATATTTTGTTTGTGTTCCAATAAAAGTTGTTATTATCATAATGTAAACAAAGATAAACAATTAAGAAATGGCTTTATAAAAAGTGTTTAAATTAAGAAACTTATTTAAAAATATTTTATAAAGGTATCTTTTACAAAATAAAGTGTAAAGGATATATGTTTAATAAAAGGGACTTTTTAGAACTCATATCCTAATCTTTTGAAAAAATTGAAGGGAAAGTTATCAAAATAGAAGGTATTAACAAATAAATTTCAAAAGGATTTTGAGATAAAATTTTAATAAAAGAAGTTATTGATAAATAATAATAAGAGGTAAACCATCTTTTAATTTGAAATAGTTTCTTTTGGAAAGAGGATAAAAGTATTTTGTGAATAAATATTTAAAAAAATAAATGGTTTCTTTAAAAAGCCAAAGATAAAAGTTTCATAAAGGTTTTTTAAATACGTATGTTGTACATAGATCACTTCGTCGCACGATTTTGATCTAAAGATTCGAGTACAGAACTTTGAGGTGTTTACACCAGTCCAAAAAAGGATTTATCACTCAATTCTTGACGACAAACATTGATGAGGGTTTGTGTTTGGATACTTACATTTTCTATCATAGTTGAAAGCTATGCAAGGAAAACTAAAAATTCTAATTAGAAAGTCTGACCAAAGTCCGCACTAGAGGATGAGGAGATCAATATTGGTTCGGAAGAAAAGTTGTGTATTTGAATAGTAGATCGAATTGGATATTACATATGGATGATTTGTATACATCATACAAATGTAAGTTTAAAAATAAATATTTTGGGCGAATACCTTTGGGTTTTGTTTTGATGTAATTTCGGGGATGAAATTCTTTTAAGGGGGGAAATCTATAACGACCTGCAAATTTAAATTATATTTATTTTTAAAATATTCAAATATAAGCTTTTATAAACATAAATTATGATGTTTTGAACAATAAATAATAATGGTAATCTTATTGTGAATAAGTATTTACGAAAATATAAACTTTGAAGGAATAGCGATAAAATGACCAAAAACCATTTTATCGATAAATAGCTCTATAATCGTCAAACGTCGCACATAGAGCTAGATACATACACTTATTTTTATATTTGAACAAGAATATGAAATAATTTAATTATTTTATTTTTGGGAAATTAAAAGTACGTATGACATCCTTAATGATGTCCTTATATTTAATAATTGATTAATGATTTTAATTTGAGATTTAATGATGTAATAATTATTATATTTATTCAAATAATTGTTTTAAATGATTATAATTCATTTTAAATAGTTATAAAGTGATAATAAATAATTTATAATAGTTTTATAAAGATATATATAATCGGTTTGAAAATATAAGGAAAATTGATATATAGCTTTATCAGTATAATAGCAGTTTTTGTAAATAATTGTTGATATTGATTTATATGATTTTATAATTCATATGAGATCATTTTTATTAATAAAAAATGATTAGAAATTTATTTTCAATCTTTTTTTTACAAATATATGTATATTAACTAATAAGTGAAAATATGACCAGGAATTAGAATCAGAATACGTAACGGTTCGACGTATATAAGTTGTATAATATTGTCTATACGAATTGAACACATATATAACATAGTAATACATACCCTAACACATACATACATCCATACACACACACATAACACCTTTATACATTTATATATACATAAAGTTAAAAATATCTAAGATTTTTTCTATTTACTTACTCTTTAAGCATCCAAAAGTCAAATGCACATGCTAGGAAGTGAAAGAAGTGATGGCGGCATATGGTAGCATATGGGAGGGGGGTATCAACATGTGGAAATAGTGAGGGAGAGGGAGGTGGATGTGGTGAAGGCTTACATGCTTAAAAATGCTATAAATAGGGAGGTATACTGTAACACCCCATATTTTTAGTAACATTATTCTGGATATTTAATTAGCTAAATAAAATAAAATAATGTAAGATGGTTAATGGATTGAGATTGATTATAATTAAGGGGTAGCCGTGCCATGTTAAAGAGTAAATAATGGATTAAAGAATTAAGGTGTTAGGAAATAAGGGAGGGCAAAATAGGAAAATGATTAAACTTATACCCCCAAACCCTTAGGAAACTAAACACACGTTCATTCCATTTTTACAAGCAAAAAGTTTATGTTTAAGGCGGGCCACCATTAGAAATCTCAAGAGAAGGTAAAGCTAGGATTCAAGAGAAGAATCAAATCAATTAATCAAGATCAAATCTCACATCTTTAATCACAAAGCTAAGGTGAATAATTACTACATCTCATTTTCTTATGGTTTTCGGTTTTAAGGATAATCCGAAGTGTTTTTGCATGATAAAGCCATGTTTTGAATGATTAAATATTTATATGTGCTTGTTGATGATTCATGAATGTTCATATTGATTTTTATGATATGTTTGATAGGAAAACCCTATTAAATGGCATCCAATTGCTTTGCAAATTTAAATGTAGACTAGAAATAATATTTTAGAGGTGGGTTTCAATTTTCATAATTTTCTGAATTATTGTGGATTTTATATTAATTTTCTAGTGAAGAAAATGATTTATTAGGTTATAAATTATTTACGACTAAATAATTAATTATTTGGGTCTGAAATTTATATATGTTAGAAAACATATTAAATTGGATTTTTTGGAATTTCTATAGAATTTTCCTAAGTGTTTTGATGAATATATAAAATTATTCAAGGTATGAGACTTAAATGTTTTATATATTTAATTAAGGAGAAGGGGTATTTTAAAAATAAAATCATCGTTTATTTCTGAAAATATTGGCAGCACTTTTGAAAAAGATATTTAGCAACCAAGGAAAATTTGACAAACAATAGCAGGTTAGTTAAAAAGTTCTCTCTTTGAAGTTAAAAACAAAAATAACATGTTTTTAGCATGTTGCCCTACTTTCGGCACCAGGGGTTCCGACTAGGATGTTTTTCCACCATGCTTTCGAAACCAATGCACGTGGTACCAAGTTACTTGGTACGTAGCGTATTGGATAGAGGCGGAAGGTACGCAGACAAAACGTCGGGTTTTAAAGGGGTTGGAGTTGCCTTTATTTTAAATTAAAATAGCGCCTGCTTTGCTTTCGAAGGGATAACTTTCGACACGGTTGGCTTGCGACTTTGTAAAATGTTTTTAAAGAAAAGGTTTCGAATGGGTTCCACTCTTTTATTTTAAGTAATGCTTTTGAAAGGGTTGAAACCCCTAGTTGCCGCCTTTCTACCTTTCAAAGTCGATAGTTTCGAAAGGTATATTTAGCCTTTAAAATTAGCCACTTCTCCAATACTTTCGAAGAGGTGATTTTGACACCATCACTTCTTTACTTAGGGATAGCTTTTGAAATGTAGGCTTTCGACTTAAATGATTTTATTGATCCTTTTGTTGTGATTGAAGTATAACACAGTTGTTACCTGAAGGTTTGACCAGGCAACTAGGCACTCGGCACTTACATTCTAAAGTGATCGGCATACATTGGGTCGGAATTCTAGAGTGATCGGCATACAGGGATCGGCATACCTGGATCGTTCTGCATACATGGATCGTCATACCCAGAGCGTTCGGCACTCCATACTGCTCAGCATCCACACTTCGTTCGGCATGGAAGAGCATTCGACATACGGAGTAGATCGACGTCTAGAGATGTCTGACATCATTCTGATCGGCATTGATGGTTCGGCATCAATTTGGTCGGCATCGATGGTCCAGCATCAGTCTGTTCGGCATCGATGGTTCGACATCAATCTGTTCGGCATCGATGGTTCGGCACCAGACTGTTCGGCATCGATGGTCCGACATCGTACTATTCGGCATTAATGGTTTGGCACCGGACTGTTCGACATCAATGATTCGGCACCAGACTATTCGGCATCAATGGTTTGGCACCAGACTGTTCGGCGTTGATGGTTCAGCATCAGGCTGTTCGGCATCAATGGTTCGGCATCCGACTGTTCGACATCAATGGTTCGGCATCCGGCTGTTCGGCATCAATGGTTCGACATTAATGGTTCGGCACACAGAACTCACTCTTTCTGGGCTGAGGTAATCGGCTGCCAGGCCCACCAGGGGAGTCCAACCCATCTTTGTCTATAAATAGAGAGGCAGGGGCATAGTGAGATGGACCTTTTTTCGAGAACACTGGGGAAACTCTGCCGCTTTCAAGACTCATTCTCTTTACTTAGCAATTGTATTTAAGTAGTTGGTATACAGATTGTATCTGTAATCAATTATCAAGTAAAGCAATAAAGATTAACCTCAAAGTGGACGTAGGCAGTTACGCCGAACCACTATAAATTTGGTGTTCTTGTCTTTGCATTCAATTTAGCATATTGTTCTTTGTTTAAATTTACTTTCATCATTTATCTCTCTACACAATCTTTCTCAACGAGGTTAGTGACCAATTTTGGTGCTAACACTTTGGTGCTTTCACTGAGAACTGAATTCTCAGACCTCAAGAATCTGCTTTGAAGCTACTGGATTGAATAAATCCCCAAAAGAAGATCCAAGTCATTCATAGGACGTCCGTTGATTCTATTCAGAGTTCATACCAATAACTCTACAATGGCAAGACCACGTACCAGATCAGCCTCTCATAATGCGGACACCCACGAGACTGCTAGCGTACAACAAGAAGGGCCTAGCAATCAGCAAGCAAATCTAGGTGCAGGGACTACCGCCCAGGACCAGATGCCAGTTGTCACCAGAATAGAGTTCAACGACTTGATGAGAGAACTCAGGGAAAGCAGGAGACAACTCGGAGAGCAGATGCAAGCTAATGCCAACCTCATGGCACAACTCACTCAACAACAGCATCAGAATGTTGGGGGCAATCCAGCTCCTTATTCTTCATCCGACAGCTCGACTTCGTCCGATGAACCTCCCAGGCATAGACGCCGCAAGACTGAAACTACGCAGGCAGGTGCTGCTGTCCGAACAGCCGGGGACCATTTACACCTCGGAAACCGTGACCAAGCCGGAACTGGAAACTTAGGAGCTGAAGCGCAGGTGGAGGCTGGACGCCCGGCTCACTAAGATGCTAATGATATCGAACCTCAAGATGCACGTTTGGCAGATCACCAGCAGAGGAGACATCAGCCTGATCAGTCCTGTCGGACAGACTCCAACCTTCCATCTTCCATACAAACCCCAGACCTGACAGCTATGATCAGACAGTTGATGAAAGAGAATCAAGGCTTATCAAACGACGATTGGGGAGTGTCCAAAAGTCATACTCCGTTCACGGACGTTGTTCTACAGGCGGAGTACCCCAGGAAGTTCACCATGCCAACTATCCCGGCTTATGAAGGAAAGTCTGATCCCAGGCAGCATGTGATGAGGTACGAATGGATGATGGATTCAGCTAGAGCGAATGATGCAACCAAGTGCAGGTGCTTTCCGATAACTCTATCCGGGAGCGCTACCATGTGGTTCACCCGACTTCCTCCGCGGTCCGTATCCAGTTTCGAGGAGTTGGCAAAGAAATTTATAGAACAGTTCAGGATACATACTACTCGTCCAAAGGACGTGATGTCTCTATCAAGTGTAATCCAAGCTCCTAGGGAGTCGTTGAAGGAGTATTTACAGAGATTCCATGTTGCGGCTACTGAAGTCAGTAATCCCAATGATCATGCAATTCTTATGGCTGTGATGCGAGGTGTGGATCCGGATTCAGAGTTTGGAGATTGGTTGGCAGGAAAACCTCCAACTACGCTAGAACGTTTTTACTCAAAGGCACATCAGTTCATAAGAAGAGAGGAAGCCAGGTGGATAAGGCGAGATAAAGCACCGGGGCCTGCTCAGGAGCCCGTAAAAAGCAACATTGCTGTGAAGCAGTCCGGAGATAACTCGGGGAAAGTTCAAGTCAATGTCCAGAACAAGCCCGGGCAATCCAAGGAATCCGGAGGAAGAAACCAAGGGAAGAAAAGAGAAGCGGGGAAATGGAAGCCGAGAATTCCAACCTACAATGAGTACACCCCACTGAATGCGTCTCTTGAAAACATTTACCTATCGACCTGCAATACCTTTCAGTACAGAAAGCCGCGCCCGAAGGAGTCAACCGAGGAACAAAAGTGGACTGGGAAATACTACCGCTTCCATGAAACTTATGGGCACAATACTGAAGAGTGCAGACACCTACATGATGCTATAGAGAAGTTGATTAGACAGAAAAAGCTACAGGAGTTTGTGAAGAATCCGTAAGAAGGTGGACAGGGAACGTCCAATCCCGGTCGTGCACCAGCTCCACGTCATCCCGAGGAGCCTGCTCGGACCGTGGGAAGACTAGTTATCAACACGATCATCGGCGGACCTCACCCTGCGGATAAGAACTGGCAAGAGATGGAACGGTATGCTAATTCCCTGAGGCACGCAGACTTCGAGTGTTGTTCCAACGTGGAGGATGAGACCCCCGCCAAACAGCTACGCATGATGACAGATGATATAGTATTCAGGAGCAGAGATGCTGACCAGGTGGAGGCTCCTACTGTTTGTACCAAAAATGGGCACAACACTCTTCGGGAGTTGTTTGAAGAGATAAAATGAAGATTATAAATGTAAAACAGAGATTATCTAACAAAAACTCCAACAAACAGGAATGTAAATTGCACAGACAAGCAGTTTAGAGTGGTTCGGCGTATAGCCTACGTCCACTATGAAGTTTTGATGATTTTATTGATTCTCTTTCAATGATTACAAGCGTTTTCAGCAATGAACAGCGGATTACAGTTTTGAATTCGAAATTGACAGCAAAAGTATGATGCAAATCTCAATCCGGCAGAGTCTGGACGCTTCAGAGAAAAAAGATCCTTTTTCCGTTGATCCTGGGGCTCTATTTATAGGCGTAGGAGGCTTGGATTTCGCTCAAACTCCGGGAGACTTGGCCTGACACGTGAGGGGACCCATTCGACCACTTCCAGAGAGTTTCAAGCCAATCTGTGATCGATACGAAATCATTTCGTGTCGATCAAGATTACTTCCAATTGAGCTCAAAATTGGTGGAGATGTTCCTTGTTATGTGTGAAGCCTTCAGTTAAAATTTCATCATGTTTGGATCAGTGGATTGAGAGATATCATCGATACGAGACGATGTTCTTCACTAGGCTGCCTGGTTCGAATCCATCTCCCTGAGCTGGGGGCTTCGAATCGATGGTGTCACGCGCCCCTGTGAAGACGTGGAACGCACACTTCGCCTCGATCCGGTTTCTACTCCGAGTCGACCGCGTCGACTCTATATATCTCGACGCGTTCTCATCGAGGGATGACGTAACGCGCGCGCTTCGTCTCGATCCGGTCTTTGTGCCGCATTGACTGCTTCGACTCCAGGCATCTCGCCTCGTTTACTTCGATGGAAGACACGTCATCCCTGGTCAGTTGACTCGTTGGATACGAACAAGTCATTAGGCATGGATTCGAAGTGAGGTCCTCTGATGGATACGAAGGGCATTGGTCCGATGGATACGAAGCAATCACCGAGTGATGGATACGAAGTAGGCGTTGGCTGAAGGATACGGGGTCCTTCAATTGCTGGTGTGTATGAAGTCCATCGATACGAGCTCGATGGATACGAAAGAAGTCGAGTCGAGCCTGGGTACCTCGATGGATTCGGAGCTGGTAGGTACGAAGCTTGATCGATTCGAACTGGGGCTTCGGTGATGGATACAAAATTGCCCAGAGTGATGGATACGAAATCTGGGCTTTTCCCTCCAATTCGACTCGATCATAACTTGAGCGTACGAGTCCGGATTGACTTGAAATTTGAGGTGCTGATCTCTATGGTCTTTCTTGTCATGTCCTATCAATTATAGCTCATTCTGGGCTCGGACAAAATTTAGTGATATCCATGGCGTGCTATCCTTGTTCTCTAGTCGGCTCCCTTGGTGTCCTGGCCTTGCCAAAAGGCGGGATAACATTTGCCCCCCAAAGTACGTCTTGTGAAAACATGACGTGCTTTGAAAAGCTGTAGGTCTTCTTTGAATAACTTTGAAAGTCGTACCCCTTAGCCATTCTCTTGTATCGGTCCTCTCATGAATCGATGCTCAAAGTCGAAAAGCCTTCCTTCGTATCGATGTGGGATGACCTGATGGATACGAAAACGATCATTCGTATCGATGGTCACAAATCGCGGTGAATTCTGATTCGAATTGGTGATATCTGGTGGATACGAAATGGATGTTCGTATCGATAGATACTGATGGATACGAAGTGACGCTCGTATCAACAGGTCTGCTCTGTTTCGAATCGATGGCTCATAATTTGGATGTTTCGAAACGATGGTGTCTGGTGAACATTTCGCCTCGATGAATGCACAGCTTGATGGATTCGAAGAGAGCGTTTGCATCGACCCATCGTATTCATGTGGCCTCCCTGTGCGCTTCGAACCGATAAAGTCTGGTGGGTTCGAAACGAGCCTTCGTTTCGATGCGCCGTCTGACTGGTTGCGACCGGTCAGATTGACTGGGAGTCGAATCGACTCGGTTCCGTCCTAGGCTTCATATAAATATCTGGGACTTCGTTATTTCTCACTTTTTTACCTTTTTACTTTTACTGTTGCTCTCCATTCCCTCTTTTACTTTCGTATCGATAAACTGAGAGACAAGTGCTCGTTTTCGAGTCGAAGCAAACCTTCGTTTCTTTGTTTCAAAATCGCTGAAATCAGGTAATGAATGGATAGAGTCATGTTAATAACGTCGAATCACGAGTTTGCGCATTCATCTTTCCTGCTTTTTCGTCCAGTCTTCACGAATTTTCAGATCTGGACGAGAGAAAACGATATTGGGGAATGACTCGTGGCCATGGAGCTGAGATCCCTTGGGGAAGAAGAAGATATGGAGGAAATCACCCTATCTTCGTCTCGTGTCGATCTGAAATTGGAATATTCGAATCGATCCAGTCAGCATACGTTCGTATCGGTGGGGAGATGAGAGCGGCAATTGTTGCAAAGCCATTGTTTTCAGATCGATGCGAAATTGGCGAATTCGATCGGTTCGAATTGATCTGCCTCCGATCGACACGACTCGTATCGATTCGAACCTGATTGATACGAAGCGCTCTCACCCCTGCCTGACCGATACGAATGTATCGAGTCAAACTCGATCGATACGAAGTACCTTCATTCCAGTGCGATCGACACGAACACATATTTCACTCTGAGACGATCGATACGAATGTATCGATTCGAACACAGCCGGGTTGCGATGCATGATCTTCATGACTCGATACGAAATGAAATGCAACGATCGATTCCAACCTAAATTTGGACGGACTTAAAGAAACTTTTAATATCCAAATACTTGACTCCGACGAGCTTCTGCCCTGCACAATAGAACTTTGTCACAGAACTGCATATTTGACTGACTTTCGGAGCTCGTCGATGGAACTGCCATTTAACAGAAAAGTACAACGAACTCTTTAATCTTGAATCGATCGTTATCATCTGGATGGCGCAGTCATGACGGTCAGCGATGACGGTCATGTTTGTCTGACTTCCAGAATCTCGTCGCTTGCACATTTTCTTTAACTTTGCAGAATTTGCTCATGTCACGCACAACACTTGCACTACACGACACATTCACGCACTCTACACTGGGGAATGCACGGGCTTTTTGTCACCTAATGATGGTTTCTCGTGAGTTAGCTAGTGATGGAACCATCAAGTTCGCAGCAGCAAGAAACTCAGAACCCTATCCTTCCTAGAATTGAGATTCCGGTCATTGAGACCGAAGCTATTGGCCCAGCTCCGGACGAGTTGCCCAACGCGTCCTTCATTAACAGTCCGCCTGATTCTGTCCCGTCCAATATTTCTGAAGACATGCTAGGGAGAATATGCTTAAGGCATGGCTTATCTTTGGATGAGGTATTGTTGCCTGGACCGGATGATAGGCCACATAATCCCCCGGAGGGGTATACTGCTTTTAACCGGCATGCGTGTGCAGCTAGCACACTTCCTCCATTCAACGACTATATAAGAGAAGTGTTGGCTTATCTGGACATCGCTCCGTCTCAATTGCATCCAAACGGATATGCCTCACTCAACAGCTTGTTCATTGTATTCATGGAGTACCTCCACCGCCCTCCCCGTATGACCCACATAAGATATCTGTTTAATTTCAAGAGTCGGACTGACAGCCCATCTTACACGTTCCTGGAGTCTGTAAGGAACTGCCAAGTTGTCGCGGGGTCGTGGACTAGGCTAAGCTACTTTAAGTCGGAGTGGTTTTACGTCCGATGTCCTCCGGGGTTTGCCAGGAGATGGCTATTCAGACGTGAGTATTGTCTTTTTTCCCAAGTAATTGACAGGGCTATTTTCGGAGTGAAATTAAACTTACGTCTTCTTCTCTTTTTCTCTCAGCTATCATCCAGCGGCCTGAGGGTGGCTATTATAAAGAAATAGTTCGGGTCTTCCAAGAGATTCCTAGCGAAGAAAGGAATATTGAACTGTTATTGACAGATCGGAATCTCAGAGTCCTTGGGCTGATCGGTCGGAGGCAGAGCATAAGACTCGATGGTGCATTAAAGACCATCTCCAGGAAAAAGGTCAAGCGGATGAAGCCCAGGGTTGTGATAATCGAGGAACCCGATTCCGAGAAAACTCATACTGACGAGGAACCGTTGGTTGGACCTGCTAATGCAACCCCGGAGTCCGATGCAAAGAGGAAAGGCAAAGCAGTGGCCTCGAAACAGCCTAAGTCTGGGAGGCGGAAGTCTATGGTTTTGCACCGTCCTTCGCCAGGAGTTAAGATTACGGAGGCGTCCTCCCCGCAAGCTGGAGATCAATTCGAAGGGCCTGCTGACCCTCCATTCCCGGACGTCGAGCCGGAGCAACACGACGTTGGATCGGGTGGACCGTGACATATCGTCGACGTTAGCGAGCCTGATCCTGCCAGTGCGACTGACACTTCTGGTTGGTCCGGGGGGTTACACATTCACACACTCTTCACGGCACAACACACTTTCCTACCCATAAACAACACATCGCAAACGGTTACTGATTCTTTGTGGTTTCCTTTTCAGGTACGATGTCTGGGAAAGGTTCCGTGCTTGGTAGTTTGCGTAAGCGCCGTTATCACGAGCCACGTAGGAGAGAGGGCGAGAGGGATTATGACACGGGATACTCTGGTCAGGAGAAGTCTGACAGAGATAGGGGATATGTTCGCCGATCCCGATCTCGCTCTCCTCCCCCCAGGACCTCTGCACCTCCTACGGCCGCAGTTACTCGTCCTCCCGAAACTTCACGGCCTAGGCCGCCTTCTCAAGCTTTGAGGTCCGATCCTCCGCGCAGGACCGAAATAGCCACCTCTTCGGCTACTGTGCCGGTCCCGACCGAGGCGTCTAGCGAAGGAGCGCTTAAATTGGCGCAGATGAGGAAGGAATTTCCTGACATTTGTTTTGATGGGTATGTCTTCCCCCCGCATCTGAAGAGAATCCCGCCAACCGCGGAAACCACTATCCACGATTATGTTGCGGACATCTTTTTCCAGTATATGGAGTGGGGACGGGCCGCGAGGAAGGCATCTAAAGTGGCATTTGAGCGGGGCGTCACCATCGAGAAGCTCGAGAAGGAGCTGGGTCGCAACGACCAAATCATAAAAGCGCTCAACTCGGAGGCTGAGTCTTCTCGTAAGTCTGAAATGGAGGCTTTAAAGAAAGTTGATGAAGTGACCGCTGCCATGGCCAGGATGAAGCAAGAACATTACACCGCCATCAAGGACATGGGTCACAGGAACACTTCTATTACTGCCGAGAGGGACGCCGCTCTCAAGGAGCTTAATGAGCTGAAGTCGAAGTTTTCAGAGATGGCTAAGGAAAAAGACGCAGCTAATGTCTCTGCGCAGGAGGCCTGTGATCAGGCGGTGACGCTTCGTAAGGAGAAAGACGTGGCTATACAACAAGCCCGTGAGGCTGAGGCTGGGGTTGATGAGAAAGTACGGCAGGCGGAGGCCAGGATCGAGGCCGAGGTGGAAGAGCTACTCGTCACTTATAACGCCAATGTGCTAAGGCACCGAGACTTGACATGGCTTGACGATTACCCCACACATCTCTATAACGCCTGGAACCTACTGGTTGATGAGGAGAGATCTGGGCCCCCTGATGAAGCCCTTGATGAGTTCGAGCTGGAGAACTGCATCCTTAATGATGACGAAAAGAAGGTTCTCCATGACTCCATGATTTCCCACGACAAGGTGAGGCTTGGTGCCCAGATCCAGGAAGTCGGAGAGAGCTCTGGTGCGGAACACCATGTTACGAGTTCTGAGATAGTCGTGTCATCTCAGTCTGAACCAACTCCGATGATCTACTCCCAGCCCATCCCGGCGTATGACCCAGATCAACCGCATTTATCTCCTATTAAGGAACATCCTTCTGAAGTAGCTCAGATGACCTCGAGCCAAACCGAGGAAGGTACTTTGAACTAACTTCTAGTATGTTTGGATTGAAGAACCCGCGTTGAAATGTTGCTAATGACATGTCTTTTCCTTTGATCAGTGACAGGAGTTGCACCAGCCGCGCCCCTTACCACCCAAGAATCAGGTCACGCGCCAGGAGCCATCATCTCTGAGGCGACCTCCGTCGCAGCAATGGCATCAGTTGGAGTGACGGAGGGGAGCTCACTTTCTTTCGACGAGCAGATGATAAACGAGCTCCTGGGCCGTCAAAGTGATCCTTTTGCGGACTTGCCATTTGGCTTGGGTGGATTCACGGCTACTTCAGACACCTTGTCTCAGACTACTACGGTTCCTAGCGAGGCCAGGGCACGGCGGGAAGCGGCGATGTTGGCCGAAATTAATGCCGAGATGGCGGCCGCGGCGCACGGTGGTGAAGTAGACGGCGGAGCAGCAGCACAGTGCCCTACTCCTCTTATGACTGTGTCTCCTGGGGGCACACTTACCGATACTGATGTGCCAGCTCCTCCTCCAGCTGCCGAGTCTGTTCCTCCCACTCCTCCTTCGGGAAGTATCCCTATAGAGTCCAGCTCAGACGAGGATGTTGATATTATGCCTCCCCCCAAAGGGAGCTTGCCTAAGGAGAAAGGCTCCAAGCGGAAGGGTACTGGTGGCTCCAGCAGCTCCTCGAGGAAGAAGAAGCTGAGGAAACAGAAGGATTAGACGTTCTTTTCATTGGCGGTTAGGGACTTTTGTTATTTTTTCTGCTTTTTCCCTTTTGTAGGCCGTGTTTAGATGCAGGTTCGGCCCCTGCTAGTAGGAATATTTTGCAAAAAACTCATGTATAAACCATTGTTCTTGAGTTAGTTGGAATAAAATTTTGTTTTTTGGCTTCAGCTTGTGTTCTTTTCTATGCTTGAATGTTGTAGTGTTCGGACTTCGGTCCAGTGTACTTGCATTATTTGATTGCTTCAAGAATAGCTCATTTTACTTGTAAAGTATGGGAATCTCAGACTTGAGTTGTGATAGGGAATCGCATCGGAGCTGAGCATCGCATAGTTTCGGGTAATGATTAACATTTGCCCCTGCCCCCAGTCCCGGGGTCAAGTTGTGATGATCAGCTCGTGATGGCACCAAGCGAGGACCGAGTGGTCGAACTACGCTTGTTCTCTTATGAATCGTTCCATCCACACTCCGGGGATATGCGTCATCTCGTAAGCGGTTGTTCGTACTTTGGGAACATGGAGCTGACTGACGTTTGTATTCTACATCGCACTCTGGGAATGCGGAGTTGAATATTTATACTCCGCTTCGCACTCTGGGAATGCGGAGTTAAATGTTTATACTCCGTCTCGCGCTCTGGGAGGATGGAGTCGACTGTTTATACTCCGCTTCGCACTCTGGGAATGCGGAGTCGAATGTTTATACTCCATTTCGCACTCCGGGAATATGGAGTTAAGTGTTTATACTCCGCTTCGCACTCTAGGAATACGGAGTTGAATGTTTATACTCCACTTCGCACTCTGGGAATGTGGAGTTAAGTGTTTATACTCCGCTTCGCACTCTGGGAATACGGAGTTGAATGTTTATACTCCACATCGCACTCTGGGAATGTGGAGTTAAGTGTTTATACTCCGCTTCGCACTTTGGGAATACGGAGTTGAATGTTTATACTCCACTTCGCACTCTGGGAAGGTGGAGTTAAGTGTTTATACTCCGCTTCGCACTCTGAGAATACGGAGTTGAATGTTTATACTCCACTTCGCACTCTGGGAAGGTGGAGTTAAGTGTTTATACTCCGCTTCGCACTCTGGGAATACGGAGTTAAGTGTTTATACTCCGCTTTGCACTCTGGGAATACGGAGTTGAATGTTTATACTCCACTTCGCACTCTGGGAAGGTGGAGTTAAGTGTAGGATTGTCGTGTGTCAACCCTATTAATATCGGTGTCATGGCTTGTCCCCGAGCTCGGGTTTCACCTAGTGAGTGGCCGGTCGTATCACAGCCACTCTCCATTTGAATAAGTCCCATTGCGTGATGGGATTTAGCTCTTCGTGCATCGTGATGTTGTATATCGTACATAATGAATCACAGCTCTGCCTCGAAGAAGTGGCATTTTATTGCTGAAATAAGAAAATGCGGCAAAGTCAGTTGCCTTATTACAAAATTCAAATTTCGAAATGCAGAAACAAATTGCTAAATAGAATGAAATAAATAAAGCCTGTCATATGTAGTAGCGGCGGAGACTTTCGCTGTTCCAAGCCCTCAGTAAATCGAAACCGTCAACAGTCGACAGCTTGAATGTACCATCTCCGAGCCTTCGTGTAATTACATACGGCCCTCCCCAGTTCGGTTTCATGTGTGAAGGAACTGGGTAGATTCTCTTGAGCACGAGGTCGCCGAGTTCAAAGGTTCGAGGTCGAACTCTGGTGTTGTACAATCGGGCAACCTGGCTTCGATGTGCGGCTGCTCTCAAATCAGCCTCTTCCCGTTTTTCATCCAATAGATCTAAAGACTCGGCTAGGAGTATAGCGTTTGTTTTTGGATCATAATAAGTCACGCGATGAGAGAGCACTTCTGTCTCGACCGGAATAACGGCCTCTGAGCCATAAGATAGGGAAAACGGAGTGTGTCCGGTCGCGGTTTTGTGGGTCGTTTGATAGGCCCATAACGCCATAGGAAGTTCATCGACCCACTTGCCCCCAGCCTTCTCTAATCGTTTCTTCAGGATCGATTTTATAACTTTGTTGACAGCTTCAACCTGTCCATTCGCTTGGGGGTGTGCGACAGCCGAGAACTTTTTGCGGATATGAAACCGTTGACAGAAATTCTTGAATTCCGCACTCTCGAATTGGGCTCCGTTATCAGTGATGATAGTATGCGGGAGTCCAAATCGACAGATGATGTTGCGAACCACGAAATTTATCACTTTCTTTGTCGTAATGGTTGCTAGGGCTTCGGCCTCAGCCCACTTTGTGAAGTAATCAACTGCAACGATGGCGTATTTCGCATCGCCTTTTGCTAAAGGTAAAGCGCCGATGATGTCAATGCCCCACATTGCGAATGGCCAGGGACTGACCATTTGGGTTATTTCAGTTGGCGGAGCTCTCGGAATTCGGGCATGTATCTGGCATTTATCGCACTTTCGGGCATAGTTTGCCGCATCTCGGTTCACTGTCGGCCAGTAGTATCCATATCGGAGTATCTTTTTAGCGAGAGCTTGCCCGCCGGTATGATCGCCGCACTCTCCTTCGTGCACGTCATGTAGCACTCGTTTGATTTCCTCGTGGGCGATACATCTAAGGAGAGGAACGGAATAACCTCTCCTGTACATGACTCCGTTTTGGATAACGAACCGCGAGGCTTTTCGCTGAATTTGTCTCTTCTCATTTCTGGGTTCAGGCAGCACACCATTCTCAATGTAATTCCGATACGGAGTCATCCAAGATTCTCTACTAGGAGCGGTTTCAAATACAGAGTTTATTTCTATCCGATCGATGCTCGGAGTGGCCAAAGTTTCAACGGGAACAAGTCCCATTTGTTGCGCTTCGCCTGTGCTGGCTAACTTCGCCAGTGAATCGGCTTTCTGATTGCGTTCCCGAGGCACATAATAGATGGCATAATAATCAAACAGGTTTAGGATTTCCTGAACTCGTGCCAAGTAAGCGGCCAGTCTTCGGTCTCTTGCCTGGTATTCTCCTCGCACCTGGCATACCACTAACTGCGAATCGCAATAAATTTCTACAGCGATAATTCTCAAATCTCTGGCAAGCCTTAGGCCGGTTAGGAGGGCTTCATATTCGGCTTCATTATTAGTTGCACGAAAGTCGAATTTAAGAGCATAACATATGGATCGGCCCTCGGGAGTCTCAAGTACAACCCCAGCGCCCGAACACCGATCATTTGACGCGCCATCAGTATACAGCTTCCAGATGTATTCGGGAGATTCACTGGTTTCGGGTAAGTCTTCCGGAACGGTGAATTCGGCGATGAAATCAGCCAGGACTTGTCCTTGAATGGCCCTCCGCGGAGCGTATGCGATATCAAATTGGCTTAGCTCAATGTTCCACTTGAGTAACCTACCGGACGTCTCAGGCCGCGTAAGGACCTGTCGTAACGGCTGGTCGGTGTACACAGTAAGCGGATGAGCTTGGAAGTAAGGACGGAGCTTCCTTGAGGCAATAACCAAACAATAAGCCAGCTTCTCCAGCCTTGGATAATTTCTTTCAGCTCCTGTTAGTCGCTTACTAACATAGTAGACCGGGTTTTGCACTTTGTCTTCTTCCCGGACTAGAGCAGCACTGATCGCATGTTCTGATACTGCCAGGTAGAGATATAGTTGTTCGTGGTCAACCGGTTTTGACAAGATCGGAGGTGTGGAGAGATGCTGAACTAATGATCGGAATGCGCCTTCACACTCCGTGGTCCATTCAAAGTTTCGTTTGCCCTTCCGGATCAGGTCGAAGAAAGGAATGCATTTGTCGGTAGACTTTGAAATGAACCTGCTCAATGCTGCGACCTTCCCGTTAAGACTCTGGACTTGTTTTATAGTTCTGGGGGTTTGCAAATTTCTAATAGCCCAGATCTTCTCAGGATTCGCCTCTATTCCTCGAGCGTTGACAATGAACCCAAGGAATTTTCCGGATGCAACGCCAAAGTGACATTTGAGTGGGTTGAGCTTCATTCCGTACTCCCGGAGGATGCTGAACATTGAATCCAAATCTCTGACGTGATCGGTGGAGAATCGGGACTTCACTAGCATGTCATCCACGTAAACCTCCATGGTCTTCCCAATCTGATCAGCGAACATTCGGTTGACTAAGCGTTGGTATGTTGCTCCAGCGTTCTTTAGACCAAACGGCATGACTTTGTAACAATAGAGTCCCAGGTCGGTCACGAAGCTGGTATGTTCCTGATCAGGCAGATGCATGGGTATCTGATTGTAGCCGGAATAAGCGTCCATGAAGGATAGTAGTTCATGTCCGGCCGTCGAATCTACGAGCTGATCGATTCGTGGAAGGGGAAAGCTATCTTTTGGACAGGCCTTGTTTAGGTCAGAGTAATCAACACAGGTTCTCCACTCCCCGTTTGGTTTCCGAACTAGTACAGGGTTGGACACCCATTCTGGATACAAGGCATCTTGAATGAACCCATTCGATTGTAGTTTATCAACTTCCTCCTTAAGGGCGGCAGATCTCTCTGGATCCATACCACGCCTTTTCTGTTTCACTGGGACGTGTCGCGGATCTATATTCAGGGAGTGACTTGCAATGCTCGGCGAGATCCCGCACATGTCAGAGTGTGTCCAGGCGAAGACGTCGAGATTCGCCCGAAGAAATTCGACCAACTCCTGCTGTGTCTGCTTGCTTAGTTGGGACCCAACTTTCAGCATCTTTGAATCATCATCCTCACTGATTGGGACGTCCACAGTCAGTTCGGCTGGAGAGGCTTGACTCTCCGTTGATTCGTCTTTATCCTCGTTGTCCCTAGGGTCCAGGTCTTTCAGGAATTGGTCGTGGTGCCCGGGCCGAGGCCCAGGCATCAATTGTCAATTATCGACAGAACGGACGCAGAGAGATTCCTCTACGCCCTTCCCCTTCTCTTTACGTTGCGCCCCGCGCAGCTCAGCAACATAACAGGCCCTTCCTGAGGCCTGATCTCCTTGAACAACCCCAATCCCATGATCAGTGGGAAATTTCAGAGTCAGACACCATGGGGCGATTGCCGCCCTGAACTCGGCTAAAGCTGGTCGACCCAGAAACGCATTGTATGGCGAATCTATTTCCAGCACAACAAATTGTAACATGCGGACCCTCCGGCGTTCTCCAACGCCTAACTCGACTGGGAGTTCAGTTATTCCGATGGGTATCGTGGCACTTCCGTTGAATCCATGGATTCTGGATAAACAGGGTTTCAAATCCTTTGTCTCCATCTTCATTAGATCGTAAGCCCGTTTGAGCAAGATGTTTACAGAGCTCCCACTGTCAACCAGGATCCTCTTCATCCAAGCAGGACCTACCTGGGAAGATATGACTAGTGGGTCGATAGTAGGGGCTTCGACTTTATCGGCGTCTCGGCTCCTGAACATGATATCATCGGACATTATCTTTTGTTGCTTTGCCGGGGTCCCATCCTCGCAATTACTATAACACTCGAAGTCCGCATGCCTGACAGAACTGGCATACGACTCCATTTCCCCCCAGCTTCTGTCTGCCGGATGGGGACCACCACTTATTGTGTTGATAACTAATCTCCCGCCCGCACGAGCGGGTTCATCCTCTCTTTCCTGATTTTGTGAACGATTTTGATTCGAGGGGCCCGCTCCGCCAGGCTGCGGCGCCCGTACAAACTGATCTAGCTTCCTCTCTCTAATCAGCTTTTCGATAAGGTCCTGTAAGTGCCGACACTCATTGGTATTATGTCCATAGCTCTCATGGAACCTACAGAATTTCCCTGTCTGAATCTGTCTCTCCGATGAGGGCTTCGGAGCAGGCTTTTTATACTGTACAGTGTTGCAAGTCTGTAAGTATACGTTTTCCAATGACGTGTTTAGCGGTGTATAACTGTCAAACATCTGAGCTCTACGCCGTGGACCTCGGTTTTCGTCCCTCTTCTTATTCTGGCCATTGTTCCCTCTCTGCTGGGTTTGCTTGTTTTGTATATTCAGCTGAACTTTCCCGGAACTCTCGCCGGACTGTTTAACTGCCACATTGCTCTGTATTCCCTCAATGCTGGGCCTCGCATCGTCCTGTTTCCTAGACTGTTTTGCATCCTCCTGCCGCAGGAATTGAGCGGCCTTGGAGTAAAAACGGTCCAACGACGCGGGCGGTTTCCCAGCTAGCCAGTTTCCGAATTCAGAATCAGGATCAATCCCCTTGGTCAGAGCCATTAAGATTGAATTATCGTTGGGATTGGTGATCTCGACGCATGCTGCGTGGAACCTCTCCAGGTAACGCCTGAGTGTCTCTCCAGGGGCTTGAGTGACGCTGGACAAGGTGTTGACGTCTTTTGGCCTAGCAACATGCATCCGGAATTGTTCCACAAACTTCTTGGCCAATTGATCGAACGAAGAAATTGATCTAGGTGGTAGGCGGGTAAACCACATTGTCGCGATTCCCCCCAGAGAGATGGGGAAACTCCGACACTTCACTGCGTCGTCGGCCCTCGCAGCGCTCATTGACCATTCATACTTCAGAATATGCTGGTTGGGGTCACTATTCCCTTCATACATCGGGAGAGTCGGCATTCTGAATCGCCTAGGGGGTTCGGCATGTAACACTTCGTCTGTGAAAGGGGTATGACTACGGGAAATCCCCCAGTCATCATTAGTGAGCCCCTGACTCTCGCGGATCATTTGACGTATCATGGTTGATATATCAGAAACGGGCAGATTCGGAGCGTGATGAGCTAAGGCGTGGTCGGGTTCCACGGTGCGAGTAGGGATCGGGCGCTGTCGACGATCCGTATCTCGCCTCCTTGGCTCAACATCTTCTGGGACATAAGGTTCAGGAGTATGTCCTCGTTGTTGATTGATCGGCTCAGATTGATTTCGGGTATCGACCCTTGTCTCTGCTGCGGCGGTTGTGGCGCGGTTATCCGTGGTGTACTGTGGGGCAGTACCTCCTCGTGTTGAGGGACCGGTTTGGAAACTGGTCGACGGTCCTACCCTCAGTTGCCCAACAGTTAAGGCGGGTTGATACTCCGCAGCTTGAGCGCGACTCCCCTCTAGTCGAGGACGGGTAGTCCGGTGGTGATAATCAGATGAAGCTGAGCTTTCGGTAGACGCTCTGGAGACATCGTCTCTCCTGGACCTTCTGTGCCCCTGGCGATTTAGCTGGTTAGTCAGCTCGATATTGGCGTGTAACTGTTCTGCCAACTGCTGACGGCTTTGGGTCAGCTCCTGGAGCAATACCTGAAACTCCTGTCGGGTGACTAGCCCTGTTGAGTCTGAGTGAGTGGTATTATCTTGATTGGAAGAAGGCGGCTGTGCGGGATTCTGCCTATCTCTGCCTTCTTGCTCTGCAGCGGTAGCGCCAGTTCTTGTGCTGACCATTCTTGGTGGTGGAGTCCTTTCCTAGATTTTGAGCAAATCTGAATAGAATGGAAGGATTCCGGACTGAATATCTGGATCTTCCTCTTGGATTTGTGCAATCCGGTATCGACGGCAGATCCAACGAGCAGGAGAAAAAGCTGATTTTTCTCAGTGAAAGCACCAAAGTGTTTGTACCAAAAATGGGCACAACACTCTTCGGGAGTTGTTTGAAGAGATAAAATGAAGATTATAAATGTAAAACAGAGATTATCTAACAAAAACTCCAACAAACAGGAATGTAAATTGCACAGACAAGCAGTTTAGAGTGGTTCGGCGTATAGCCTACGTCCACTATGAAGTTTTGATGATTTTATTGATTCTCTTTCAATGATTACAAGCGTTTTCAGCAATGAACAGCGGATTACAGTTTTGAATTCGAAATTGACAGCAAAAGTATGATGCAAATCTCAATCCGGCAGAGTCTGGACGCTTCAGAGAAAAAAGATCCTTTTTCCGTTGATCCTGGGGCTCTATTTATAGGCGTAGGAGGCTTGGATTTCGCTCAAACTCCGGGAGACTTGGCCTGACACGTGAGGGGACCCATTCGACCACTTCCAGAGAGTTTCAAGCCAATCTGTGATTGATACGAAATCATTTCGTGTCGATCAAGATTACTTCCAATTGAGCTCAAAATTGGTGGAGATGTTCCTTGTTATGTGTGAAGCCTTCAGTTAAAATTTCATCATGTTTGGATCAGTGGATTGAGAGATATCATCGATACGAGACGATGTTCTTCGCTAGGCTGCCTGGTTCGAATCCATCTCCCTGAGCTGGGGGCTTCGAATCGATGGTGTCACGCGCCCCTGTGAAGACGTGGAACATACACTTCGCCTCGATCCGGTTTCTACTCCGAGTCGACCGCGTCGACTCTATATATCTCGGCGCGTTCGCATCGAGGGATGACGTAACGCGCGCGCTTCGTCTCGATCCGGTCTTTGTGCCGCATTGACTGCTTCGACTCCAGGCATCTCGCCTCGTTTACTTCGATGGAAGACACGTCATCCCTGGTCAGTTGACTCGTTGGATACGAACAAGTCATTAGGCATGGATTCGAAGTGAGGTCCTCTGATGGATACGAAGGGCATTGGTCCGATGGATACGAAGCAATCACCGAGTGATGGATACGAAGTAGGCGTTGGCTGAAGGATACGGGGTCCTTCAATTGCTGGTGTGTATGAAGTCCATCGATACGAGCTCGATGGATACGAAAGAAGTCGAGTCGAGCCTGGGTACCTCGATGGATTCGGAGCTGGTAGGTACGAAGCTTGATCGATTCGAACTGGGGCTTCGGTGATGGATACGAAATTGCCCAGAGTGATGGATACGAAATCTGGGCTTTTCCCTCCAATTCGACTCGATCATAACTTGAGCGTACGAGTCCGGATTGACTTGAAATTTGAGGTGCTGATCTCTATGGTCTTTCTTGTCATGTCCTATCAATTGTAGCTCATTCTGGGCTCGGACAAAATTTAGTGATATCCATGGCGTGTTATCCTTGTTCTCTAGTCGGCTCCCTTGGTGTCCTGGCCTTGCCAAAAGGCGGGATAACACCTACCATTGACCCAATGGTCATATCTACGACAATCAGACCAGCTTTTGTGAAAAGGATTTTGATTGATTGTGGAAGTTCTGTCAATATCATCTTCAAGAAGGCTTATGATCAGATGAAGATGGAGACGAAGGTTTTGAAGCCATCTAAAGCTCGTATACATGGCTTTAATGGCGCAGCAACCGATGCAGTGGGATATGTTGAGTTGCCAGTTGAACTGGGACAAGGTGAGCGTAGGAGAGTGCAGATCCTACCTTTCGTGGTTCAGGATGTGGATTCTCCGTACAATGTGTTTTTGGGCCGACCGGCCCTGGCTGAGTTTAGGGCAGCATTAGCCCCGTGGTGTTTGACTTTGAAATTTCCAATTGACAAAGGAGTAGGGGTTGTTCATGGTGACCAAGCGACCGGGCGACCGGTCGTGCATGTTATGTGGCGGAGCTCCGAGAGGCCCAGCGGAGAGAGAAAGGAAAGGTTGCGGACAATTCCGTTCGCATCCAAAATGCCGACAATTGACAAATAATGCCCGAGCCCTGGCTCGGGAAAAATTCTCGGATCTACAGAGACATAGATCCGAGAGACGACGATGAGGAACCCAGGGAAGAAAAAGCAGCACCGGCTGAACTGACGATTGACATTTCAGTCAGTCGAGACGATCCATCGGGAGTACTGAAGATCGGATCACAACTCAGCCCCGCAATGACTGAAGACCTTAGTGATTTCCTCCGAGCGAATCTTGATGTTTTCGCTTGGACACATTCTGCTATGTGTTGGATTTCTCCCGCTATTACGAGTCATATGTTGAACATAGACCCGAAGTACGTCCCAGTTAAACAAAAGAGGAGAGGAATGGACCCGGAGAGGTCCGCTGCTCTCAGAGAGGAAGTGGACAAACTCAAAGCCAATGGGTTCGTCCGTGACGCCCTCTACCCTGAATGGGTATCAAACTCCGTGCTGGTGAAAAAGGCGAACGGGAAATGGAGAACTGGCGTAGATTATTCCGATTTGAACAAAGCGTGCCCCAAGGACAGTTTCCCATTGCCTAGGATTGATCAGTTGGTCGACTCCACTGCAGGACATGAGCTGTTGTCATTCATGGATGCGTACTCGGGATACAATCAGATCCCGATGCATATTTCAGACCAGGAACACACCAGTTTCGTCACAGACGTTGGGCTATATTGCTATGTAGTAATGCCTTTCGGATTGAAAAACGCGAGAGCGACTTATCAGCGTTTGGTGAATCAAATGTTCAAAGACCAGATTGGTAGAACGATGGAAGTCTATGTGGACGACATGCTCGTGAAGTCACGACATTCAAACGACCACATTCGAGACTTATCAGAGATGTTCGATATACTCAGATATTATGGGATGAAGATCAACCCTCTGAAGTGTTCCTTCGGCGTTGCGTCGGGGAAGTTTTTGGGATTCATTGTTAATGCCAGGGGAATTGAGGCTAACCCAGAAAAGATTCAAGCTATTCGAGATGTGCAAGTGCCCAGAACTATAAAACAGGTGCAAAGCTTGAATGGAAAGGTGGCTGCGCTGAATCGATTTATATCCAGATCCACGGACAAGTGCATTCCCTTCTTCGATATAATAAAGAAAGGGAAGAGGAATTTCGAATGGACGTCCAACTGTGAGGAAGCATTCCGAGATCTGGTGAGGCATCTGGAGAGTCCTCCAGTGCTGTTGAAACCAGCAGACCACGAGATGTTGTACGTATACTTGGCCGTATCCCCGCATGCTATAAGTGCGGCTTTAGTCCGCGAGGAGGACCAAGTCCAAAAGCCGGTGTATTACGTTAGCAAACGTTTAACGGGGGCAGAAAGAAATTACCCTAAAATTGAGAAATTGGCCTATTGCTTGGTGATTGCATCACGTAAGCTGCGTCCATACTTTCAAGCACACTCAGTCAGTGTTTATACCGATCAGCCCTTACGGCAGGTACTCCAACGACCAGAAACTTCTGGAAGGATGTTAAAATGGAATATCGAGTTGAGTCAGTTCGATATTACCTACCTGCCACGAAGAACCATACAAGGGCAAGCATTAGTAGATTTCATCGCTGAGTTTACTGTATCTGATGAACTAGATGGTCACAGTGTCGTTCCCTCCATTGAATGGAAATTGTACACCAATGGGGCATCAAACGACCGTTGCTCCGGAGCTGGTGTAGTTCTCGTGACTCCAGAAAATTGATCGATTTGTTATGCTTTGAAGCTCAATTTTCCGGCAACGAATAATGAAGCAGAATATGAAGCATTTATTGCTGGTTAAAGCTTATTGGAGAACTCGGGGTAAGGTCAGTCGAAATATTTTGTGACTCACACTTGGTGGTCTACCAAGTGCGGGGAGATTACCAAGCAAGGGGACAGAAGCTTGCTCCGTACCTTGCTCTGGTTCAGGAACTATTGGCGAACTTCGAACATTATGACATTTCGCATGTCCCACGTGAACAGAACAAGGAAGCCGACTTATTGGCTAAATTTGCAAGCACTGGCGATGCACAACAAATGGGATTGGTTCCCGTTGAAACCTTACATGCTCCAAGCATAGATGCGATGAAAGTTGATTTTGTGTTGGAAACGGGAATCGAGAGGGAGTCATGGATGACCCCATTCAAACTATACCTGATGACCGGGACTTTACCAGAAAAAAGGAGCGAAAGACGACAGGTCATTCGAAAAGCCGCACGATATGTGATCCAGGATGGAGTAATGTATCGGAAGGGGTTCTCGGTCCCCTTATTACGATGCATTGCCCATGATGAGACAAAGCGGGTCTTGGAGGAGGTTCATGAAGGAGAATGTGGCGACCATACTGGGGGGCAAATGCTAGCAAAAAAGATCCTTCGTTATGGATACTATTGGCCAACTGTGAATCAAGATGCTGCAGATTTTGCAAGAAAATGTGACAAGTGTCAAAGATATGCAAAAATCCCGAGAGCTCCACCAACGGAACTCACACAAATGGTTAGTCCCTGGCCGTTTGCAATCTGGGGAATCGACATAATCGGTTCTTTGCCTATATCCAAAGGTGGTGCAAAATACGCGATAGTTGCGGTCGACTACTTCACGAAGTGGGCCGAGGCAGAGCCTTTAGCCACAATCACCTCCAAGAAGGTCATTAATTTCATTGTACGAAACATTATATGCCGCTTTGGCCTCCCGTGAACCATCATTACGGACAACGGAACTCAGTTTGAAAGTAGAGAGTTCAAAGATTTCTGTTCAAAGTACGACATTGAGAAAAAGTTCGCCGCCGTTGCCCATCCGAAGGCTAATGGACAAGTTGAAGCCGTGAACAAAATAATCAAGTCCATATTGAAGAAGCGTTTGGAAAAGGATGGAGGCAAGTGGGTAGATGAACTCCCAACAGCGCTATGGGCTTATAGAACTACCCACAAGTCCGCGATTGGCTACACTCCATTCGCATTGGCATACGGCTCAGAAGCTGTTATACCCGTGGAGCTTGAAGTTCCATCACATCGGGTGACACATTATGATCCTAAGACGAATCAGGATCTCTTGTTGGAATCACTGGACTGCGTTGATGAAAAACGTGAAGAAGCTGAATTAAGGGCGGCAGCATATAGGCATCGAGTCAAGCGATATTACGACGAGAAAATCCGCCCAAGAATCCTTGATGTGGGTGATCTCGTTTTGAAACGAGTTTTCCCGGTACCATCACGTATGAATCCCAACTGGGAAGGTCCATATGTCATTGAACGGAAGCTTAGAGAGGAAACTTTCAAGCTAGCGACCGTTGATGGCGTGACACTCCCCCGAGCGTGGAACAGTGAACATTTGCGACGTTATTACATTTAGCCTGTTTCTTTCCTGTTTTAGGTACAATTGTTTGCTGTATGTTTTTATTCCATTGATTCTTAGTTTCCTTTTCAGCATGTGATCGGACAATTTAGTTTGTTTCATTAATAAAGGCTTGAAGCCGTCTTTTCCATGAATTATTGATGTCTTTGTACCTTATAATCTGATGATGAACTGCTGGAGTTACATTATTCCGTATGATATACGAACTCGCATAAAAGACTTGAATCTTCGAGTCCCCTAAGTGCGGACCAGAGTACTCTGAGTCCCCGGAGCGCGGACTAGAGTATGAACGACTTGAATCTCCGAGTCCCCTGAGTGCGGACCGGAGTACTCTTAGTCCCCGGACCGCGGACTAGAGTACAAACGACTTGAATCTCCGAGTCCTCTAAGTGCGGACCGTAGTACTCTGAGTCCCCGGAGCACGGACTAGAGTATGAACGACTTGAATCTTCGAGTCCCCTGAGTGCGGATCGGAGTACTCTGAGTCCCCGGAGCGCAGACTAGAGTATAAACGACTTGAATCTCCGAGTCCCCTGAGTGCGGACCGGAGTACTCTGAGTCCCCGGAGCGCGGACTAGAGTATAAACGACTTGAATCTCCGAGTCCCCTGCGTGTGGACCGGAGTACTCTGAGTCCCCGGAGCGCGGACTAGAGTATGAACGACTTGAATCTCCGAGTCCCCTGAGTGCGGACCGGAGTACTCTGAGTCCACGGAGCGCGGACTAGAGTATAAACGACTTGAATCTCCGAGTCCCCTGAGTGCGGACCGGAGTACTCTGAGTCCCCGGAGCGCGGACTAGAGTATGAACGACTTGAATCTCCGAGTCCCTTGAGTGCGGACCGGAGTACTCTGAGTCCCCGGAGTGCGGACTAGAGTATGAACCACTTGAATCTCTGAGTCCCCTGAGTGCGGACCGGAGTACTCTGAGTCCCCGTAGCGCGGACTAGAGTATGAACGACTTGAATCTCCGAGTCCCCTGAGTGCGGACCGGAGTACTCTGAGTCCCCGGAGTGCGGACTAGAGTATGAACGACTTGAATCTACGAGTCCCCTGAGTGCGGACTGGAGTACTCTGAGTCCCCGGAGCGCGGACTAGAGTATGAACGACTTGAATCTCCGAGTCCCATGAGTGCGGATCGGAGTACTCTAAGTTCCCGGAACGCGGACTAGAGTATAAACGACTTGAATCTCCGAGTCCCCTGAGTGCGGACTGGAGTACTCTAAGTCCCCTGAGCGCGGACTAGAGTATAAACGACTTGAATCTCCGAGTCCCCTGAGTGCGGACCGGAGTACTCTAAGTCCCCTGAGCGCGGACTAGAGTATAAATGAATTGAATCTCTAAGTCCCCTGAGTGCGGACCGGAGTACTCTAAGTCCCCGGAGTGCGGACTAGAGTATAGACGATTCGAATCTCCAAGTCCCCTGAATGCGGACCGAAGTACTCTAAATCCCCGGAGCGCGGATTAGAAAATATTCTAAGTACCAAAAATGTGAAACGAGAAATGTACCATTCCAAAGAATGTCCGAACAATGTAAGAATGGATTGGGAATTCATGCAACTCATAAGAACTTGAGTTTCGACCACAGTTATACAGAAGGTTAAAAAGCAAGAAATCGTTCAAATGAAAAAGAAACTAAACTTTATTCAATTATCCAAAATGGGGTTATACAACCACTCCTCCAAAACTTGGAGTCAAAAATCTACCTACATAAACTAAGAAAATGAAAAAGTGAAAGTAGTTACAGGACCTAAGCAAAAATCTCGTTGAACGAGTATAGTGGCTATTTCTTCGGCTTCTTTTTCTTGTCCTCCTTTGTTTTCTCAGATGACACCTCTCCCTCATGCTTCCTCTTGGACTTTTTCTTTACCAAAGAAGCGGAGTCAGGAGTGGGAGGAGGAACATCCAGTAGTTTGGATTTGCCGGGAAGGATGACTTTCAGAGGCCTATTCAGCGGGTCGGTGAGCTCTAGTACTTGAGACTCGACCTTGATCTCGACATTCTTCTTCTTCTCCTCCGCGAGTCGCTCCTTCATACTCACCTTCGAAGTGTGTTCAGAGGCGCCCGTGATTTCAATTTCATAACTCCCTTCAACGGGAGATGAAGTGTCAGACTTATTATCATCAAGCGCCTCGATCACTTGAGCATCAGGACCGGGAGTATTCCCGCGTGAGTATCATCGCTTGTTTTCCCCGTCTCCTCCTTGGTGTCATCGCTCCTCGGAGTCGGTTCGGGATCAGAGCGGCCTATATAAAAACATAAAGAACGAACATTAGAACTAATAATCGCTCACAAAAAGCGACAGATCTTTGAACTTCTAGAAGAAGAGTTTTATACCGGTTTCTTGCTAGCTTTCAGCTGTGCGCGGAGTTTCACCCTCTAAAATGGGGGATAGCACGTGAGTGCCGAGACCGGGATCTTCCGGATCATAGCCGGCATGCTGCTCGAATGGGTCAAGTGCTGGCCGACCGGCCGATTGAGTAGAAGGAGGAGCTGCAGCCTCAGCTCCAGATGGACTAGCTTTGTCATCTTTCTCTTTTGATGGGGGAGAGCCTTTACCAAAGAGAGCCATAGCCACAGACAAGTCCGATGGCTCATTCCCCCTGAGAAATTCTTTCACTAAGGCCTCCTCGTCGACTTCCTCGGTGCCCGATTCCACCTGTCTAATCTTTACTAAAGACTCCCAAGCCTCGGCAAGAGATTCAAGATAGCCCTCTCCCAAGAAAGTCAAGTCCCGGTGCATGAGGACGCGGGCGCTGTATTCGGCAATCAGCGGGTCAAACATACACTTGACCTCTTCTCTGCCGGCCTCTACAGCTGCTTCAATACGGGAGTCGATCTCCTCGGAAGCTAGTCTCTTGCCCTCCTCACGGGCTTCATCCTTCATCGTCTCAACCTTAGAAAGCTCATCATCGAGCTTTGCTTTTAAGAGACGTGTATCGACGATCTCGTAACAGTACCGTTGAGACTCTTCTTGAGCCGCTATCTTCTCTTCCCTCTCCTTAGAGAGTAGCTCCTTCAATTCTATAACCTGCAGGGCGAGTGTATCCCTTTCTTTTTGAATAGAATCTTTTTCTAGAGCTAGGGCCCCACTGCATTGGACTGCGACGTCAAGTTCTTTCTTATGGGTCGTCTCTAGACGAGCGACGGCCTCCGCAGTCTCCTTAGCACTCTGTTCTACGGCTTCAAGTTTGGACTTGTACGAAGAAAGCTCTTCGTCCTGGTTCTTGATGATGTCTTTATCAAAGATAGCTTTGAGCTTCGAGCGGTCGATTTTTTGTTGGCGCTCAACGGATACTTCCGAGACTTTTTCGACCAAATGAACAAATGCGTCATGTTGAACATAGACGTCGTTGTTGCAAGCGATGGCACTCTGCTTGACATGCCCTGGAATGTGATGAATAGCTGGGAGGAACTTCAGATCGTCAAAGCAGATTTTGGGAAATTTAGCTTTAAGATCGACCATCTTCTCTGCTATCGTTGGGTCGGCCGTAGGAACAGGGGGAGGAGGCTTTGAAAGTTCTGTTCTCTTCCGATGTTCCCGAGATTGCCGTGTGCTTGATGAACCTGAATGTTGATCTCGGGAAACATCGGGTTGAGACCCCTTCTGCGAAAGTTTTTCTCTGTCCGGCTCAGTTTGAGGAGGGAGATCGCGAGAGTATGAAGACTGGGAATATGATTTCTTTCGATAAGACGACTCACGGGGACGGTTGTCTCGATCTCCGTAATCGTCCCTGTCCCTGCGTTTACCGGAGCCTGAATCCCGGCCAGAATGGTGAAAGATGGAAGAGCCGTGGAGACGATCAATTCCATGGGAGCGTCCCATATCACCTGCATAAAATGAGAATAAGGATAAGTTAGAAAAGATCAGGGCGACGGTTAAGATTGAAGTGCAAAGTGAAGTGCGCGTGTCCGTGTGTGTCCTTGTGTTTCCCCCCGACGGACCAGTTTCTTTACTAATTGGAGTTTTATCTCCCTGGACGTGGGCTTGAACTCCCGTACTGCCTCTAGCGGGCGAATGAAGCTTGAGAGCCTCTGGATCGTCGAAACCGTAGTTGAGTAAGTCATCAGGAATGGTAAGGTTTGACAGGCCCTTCAGAGAACTTTCTAAGTGTTCCGAGGAAGTTTCTTTGTCTGATGGAATAAGGGTGACTTTAGAAGTTTCGCCCACAGTTTTCTTCCTCAACTTCCGCGTCAGTTTCTTTTCGCTCTTCGAAGGGGAAGACGACGTTTCTATGTCATGAACTTCAACCGCCGGTCCCCGAGACGGACTAATATTCTTGCCCTGTACTTCGGGCGTCTCAGTCTCCTTAATTTCCCCCTCTTCTTGTGCATTAGGAGCATTGCGTGCTGAAGACTCAGCTTATTTTTTCCCTTTACCAGAGCCAGGCCTGGGAATGGTGACGCCCTGAGGAAGGCTTATCCGACGACCTTCTGCCAACAGTCCGAGCCTTGTGAGCGACTCATTCGAAATAAGATGTCTAATGTCCCGTTCTTCGGCGGGGAGGGCTCGAATGGCCTCGACGGCATCAGAATATCCACGGCCGTCAGGACGGGGGCTAATACCTGAAAAGATGAATAAAGTTTAGAAAAGGTACGGCTTCGACTAAACATGAGTAACAGACCAAAGAAAAGGCTTACTTCCTTCAACCCATCTCCTCGCAAAGCCGGGAGGACAACACACATAAAACCATTCCTGTTTATACAAGGCAAATTTGGTCCACGCCTCGGTTAAGATTTGACATTTGTTATGCGGCTCGAGAAACATGAATGATGGGCTATCCTTCCGCTTCTTGATGCAATATATGTATCGGATATCGCTCGGAGTTGGGAGCTTAGAGAAGACATTCATGAAGAGGATGCAAGTACCGTAGAGGAATGCATGGCCATTCGGGTGCAGTTGCGATGGGGCAATATCAATATATTGCAGTACATCCCGAAGAAATAAGTTGAACGGTGGCACACTGCCAACCCAGCACATGAATTTATTACAAGCTGTGTATCCAGCTGGGGGCAAGTGTGGACGATCATGCCCCGTTGGAACGAGTACGTCATCAAAAGGGATTCCGTGGACAGAGCATATCCAACGGAGTGTACTTTCAGTGATCTTTGAAGCTTGTGAATCGACCGGGTTGTCCAAGAGAATTGCTGCCTCAAGGGCATCGGGAGCTAAGTCGTGTGCAAGAGAAGTTGATGGGTTTGAAGTATCTGTGACTTCTCGTCGGGAGGACGGCCCAGGCCTGTCCGAAATTGTGGTGGAGCTAGATTTCCGAGACATCGCTGATAAAGATTGAATCTAGCGAAGTACCTGTTCGAACTATACTTAAAAAATAATCGACGTTAGACTTAACAATACGAATATTCCTCCCGTGTAGTGTGTGAACTAGTACGATCAGTCAGGTGTAAGCGCTGATAAGTTACAAGTCACAGAATTGATGACATGAAGTTGAACTTTGAACTGTCGTCTTCGAAGACCGTCATTGCTGACTGTCTCCGAAAACCAGCATTACGATGTTTTCAATTTCGAACTCGGACATTGGCACTGCATGTTAAAAGCTTTAGACTATTTTTATTGATTTGAGTTCAGTCTTGTGATTATTGAAGCTAGGAAGTTATCAGTCCAGTGTAGTTCGATATGCCGGTATGCTTAAGTCCTTGTCTTTGTGTTTGATGTTTGATTAGGCAAGGTGAATAAGAGTTCGGTCAAAAATTGTTCGGCTAAGTTCTGTTCGGCTAAGTTCTATTAGGCTAAGTTCTGTTCGGCTTAATGTCATTCGGCTTAAGTTTCTGTTTGGCTTAAGTTATGTTCGGCTAAGTTATGTTCGGCTAAGTTCTGTTCGACTTAATGTCATTCGGCTTAAGTTTCTGTTCGGCTTAAGTTCTGTTAGGCTGAGTTCTGTTCGGCTAAGTTCTGTTCGACTTAGGTTTTGTTCGGTTTAGGTTCTGTTCGGCCAAAATTCTACTCGGTCAAAATTCTGTCCGACCAGAATTCTATTCGAACTCTCTTCTGTTCGGCCTGAAAACGAGTGCACGTAGCAGGTTGTGCCGAGTTGATTCACTCGGCCTTCTGCCCTTAACATCATTTCCCTTCTTTTCTATCTCTCCCAACCAACGTACCCGAGTCGTTCGGCAAGCCGTGTCAAACCACGGTCATGCCGATCCACTTCACTAAACCTTAACTCCAATTTCACTACCAAACTTCACTTCCATCGCTCGGCATAAGGAAGTAATACCGAGCCACATCAATACGTCTTCCACCAACTCCCTCCTTCAAAAACCTCTTCCATCCTCTTCTCTTCTACCGTCCGTCTAGCCTTAAACTCCTTCAAAACACCCACGCTTCACCCTTAACTCCTCCTGCTCCACGCAATTACTTCCAACCTTGATTTTGCAGAGATTCACGAGTTCGAATCTCATGCTAGGTTCCCTAATCGGAGTATAGTATTTAAGGAAAAGTTTTTTACCTAAGAGATGAGTCGAAGCTCGGGAAGATTCTGGAGTAGGGAACGTGGTTTTAATTGGATTCAATTGGTTGAGGAAGGAAGTGAGGCTACGTATGGTGTTTGAGAAGGAAAGGGAAAAGTAGATAATTCTCTGAAGTCTGTTGAGAGGCAAAGTTTGTAAGTACTGAAAAGCGGAGGTAAAAGTAAAAGGGAGAAGAAGAAGGAGCATCGGCTTATATAGAGAGAAGGGAAGTCGAAGAGACTATAACCGGTAGAACCGGTCAAATCGACATCGTTCGGCATCCAGGGTGCTCGGCATCGGCTTTGTCATTCGGCATCCAGGGTGCTCGGCTTCGGCTGTGTCATTCGGTATGGACGTATCATTCGGCATCCAGGGTGATTCAAAGCACACCACTTTTAACCACATGATGTACTTTGGGGGGCAAGTGTTACCTGAAGGTTTGACCAGGCAACTAGGCACTCGGCACTTACATTCTAAAGTGATCGGCATACATTGGGTCGGCATTCTAGAGTGATCGGCATACAGGGATCGGCATACCTGGATCGTTCGGCATACATGGATCGTCATACCCAGAGCGTTCGGCACTCCATACTGCTCGGCATCCACACTTCGTTCGGCATGGCAGAGCATTCGATATACGGAGTTGATCGGCGTCTAGAGATGTCTGACATCATTCTGATCGGCATTGATGGTTCGGCATCAATCTGGTCGGCATCGATGGTTCGGCATCAGTCTGTTCGGCATCGATGGTTCGGCACCAAACTGTTCGACATCGATGGTTCGGCACCAGACTGTTCGACATCGATGGTCCGGCATCGTACTGTTCGGCATCAATGGTTCGGCACCGGACTGTTCGGCATCAATGGTTCGGCACCAGATTGTTCGGCGTCGATGGTTCGGCACCAGGCTGTTCGGCGTCGATGGTTCGGCATCAGGCTGTTCGGCAACAATGGTTTGACGTCCGGCTGTTCGACATCAATGGTTCGGCATTAATGGTTCGGCACACAGAACTCATTCTTTCTGGGCTGAGGTAATCAGCCGCCAGGCCCACCAGGGGAGTCCAACCCATCTTTGTCTATAAATAGAGAGGCATTGGCACAGTGAAATGGACCTTTTTTCGAGAACACTGGGGAAACTCTACTGCTTTCAAGACTCATTCTCTTTACTTAGCAATTTTATTTAAGTAGTTGGTATACGGATTGTATCTGTAATCAATTATCAAGTAAAGCAATAAAGATTAACCTCAAAGTGGACGTAGGCAGTTACGCCGAACCACTATAAATCTGGTGTTCTCGTCTTTGCATTCAATTTAGCATATTGTTCTTTGTTTAAATTTATTTTCATCATTTATCTCTCTACACAATCTTTCTCAACGAGGTTAGTGACCAATTTTGGTGCTAACACCAGTAGTTTCGAAAGATATGATTTTAGTGGTTTCGAAAGGTGTTCTTCAGCATGTTTTAAATTGAACCCAAGTACTTTCGAAAGGTTTGAGTTTCTAATGGTTTAATGCTTTCGAAAGGTTTTAAAAATGGTTTCGAAGGGGTGGTTCCCCAAGGGTTTCAAAGGAGTCGAAAGGTAATGTTTTCTGATGGTTTCGAAAGGGTTGAAATGGGAGGTTTTTCCAAGGGTTTCTAAAGGCAATGTTTTGAAGTGTTTTATGATATGATGCCTAAGGTTTTAAAGCTTTCGAAAGGAAGGTTTTAAAAGGTTTTGAAAGGGTTTTGAGAATGGTTTCGAATGGAAGGTTTTACCCTTTCGGCCTAGATAAATGAAGGGTTTTACTTAGTTTTGAAAGGGGTACTTTCAAGGGTTTAAATGTTTTCATCGGCTACGGTTTGGGTAAAGTATACATATAACATGACAAGGTAATTTTGAGTAAAGCATAGAGTATAAATGTTTTCCTCGTTTAAGTTTGGTTGAAAAGGGTTTAAATCAATTTCAGATGAAAAAGGTTTTCAAGGAAAATTATGGAAGGGTATCCTCAGATATTAGAATACCTGATGGGACTGGTATAGGGTCGCACCCTATACATTAGCTATTGTCCCTAGCTAATTTAGTCCAAAATTCCAGTGTGTAGTTTTTCATCATAGGTAAGACTAAAATTATGATTACAAACAGAAGGTAATATATGTTTGTATACATATAGGTTATTGGTGAGCCTGCAAAACTATTAGGATCAGGTGACCCTAGGAGATGTGAAGTTAGGGATAAACTGTGCAGAAGAGAATGTTTAACAGATAGTTAAGGACAGACTGTCCAGAAGTGGAGTGTCTAACAGATGTTAGATAAATTTTGCTTATATTGTCTGGTAGGCTCGAGTCAGCCAAAGGTTAATAGTTAGCCAAACAAAACTAAAATGTTTGAACAGATAGTTCTTTTATTACCTGATATGTAAGTTTACATAATGATGCTTTACAGTATTTAACCAGTTTTGGTTGTAGGAAAAGATTTCCAAAAGATATGTTTTAAAAGGATGTTAGTGAGGGGAAACTCATTCCGCTAAGCGGGATGGTCTCACTTAACATTAATAACCTGGATGTTTAGTATTATTCACACTAGGCTTTATGTCTAACTCGAAGTTTATGTTTCCCTTTAAACTCTCGGGTGCTCAAAACTAATTTGAGTAGGCTGAGGGTTGAGGCTTTTTAGGTTTTAGTAGGAGGATGAATAAAGCTACCGGAGGCGAGCAGGAGGCTAACAAATAGCTATTTAGGAGTTGCAGTTCTTTGTTTTTTGTTTATTTCCGTAGTGTATTAAGTTAGTTATGACTCTGGTCAACCAATGTGGCATCTTCATATGTTGCCCTTTGCATATTTTGTAATAATTATATTTGATCTTGCCTGTGAAACATTTTGGGATTGTGTAATTTGAATATGGAACATGTGTTTTGAAATGTAATGGGAAATGTTGTTTTAAAATCTGTGATTTGTTTCATATTCAAGTGCTTCTGATATTATAGATACCGTTAACATAGCCGTATTTAGTCGTTGGAAGTTAATACTATAGATGACTACAGCATCTGTAACGCTTAGCTTTGGGGCCTCTAGATAGGGGATGTTACAACTTGGTATTAGAGCATAGGTTTATGAAATATTTTAACTAAAAATTATTTTTTGAAAACATAATCCTTAGGAATTAGAGTTAGGATCGGGGTATAGGGTAAAGCTATAGTAATGTACTTTTATTTGCTATATATAAGTTTACGCTATATCTCTATTCTCTTATCTCTATTAGGCTATTCTTCTGTATCTCATGAGGATTGAATACAGATATGGACGGAAGAAGAGGCAGAGTTAACCTAGGAGGAGACAGCACCACCACAAATGGAAATGCCCGACCGAATGCTAGAAGAAGTCAAGGTCAGGCTCAGGCTGAAAATGTTGGTGCTGGGGTCCCACAAGTGGATATGGGAGCCATATATCAGTTTTTCATAAACATGATGTAAGATGGAATCGCTGCTAGGGTTGTTGGAGGAAATGCTGTGGGAGGAGTTCAGGAAGCTCCGATTGCCAACCATTATGCTAACTTGAGTAGAGACTATGCTAGGCTTGGAGGGAAGCCGTTTATTGGAATAGAGGATGTTATAGAAGTGGAAAACTAGTTGTTGCACTATGAAAGGATATTTGCTGATTTAGGGCTACGAGCAGAAGAGGAGACTTGCCTCGAGACAGCTTCAAGGGGTAGCCTTATTTTAGTGGAATAGTGTGATAGTTGGAGTAAACGAAGAGGAGATGACATGGGCGGAGTTTAGGAGAAGGTTCCAGGAGAAGTTCATATCAGTAATGGCGTAGTCGGTTTTGATCAGAAAGTTTGATGAGCTAGAACAAAGAGAGATGTCAATTCTAGAGTATGCTAGTAGGTTTGAAGAATTGGCTAGATATGGGTATGCCACTGTTGATACAGTGATGAAAAGGAATGAGAAGTTCATTAGAGGTTTGAAGCCTGAATTGGCTAGGGCTACTTTACCGCACATTAGAGATCCATGTGATGTAGTTGTGGAGATGGCATTGAGACATGAAGAGATGTTAGCTTGTTTGGAGAAGAAGAAGGAAAAGGAGGTCCAGGTTGGGCAAGGCCAAAAGAGAAAGTTTTTCCACAAGAAGAATGCTCAAAAAGAAGGAGTAGCGAAGAAAGGAAAGTTTAAGGTGGTCTGCTATAAGTGCGACAAGAAAGGACATTATGCCCATGAGTGTCATACTGGAAAAAGAAAAGGAAAGGAGGCGATTGGAAAGAAGAACATCAGGTGTTTCAACTGTGATCAAATTGGGCACTACAAGAACCAGTGCAAAGAGCCAGCTAAAGGAGATAAAGGCCAAGTATTTGCAACTTCGAAGCCGACAGTGCAGGAGAAAGGAAAATCAGTATTGGGAGGTACGCTTCAGATTCATGATATATCTGTTAGCGTTTTGTTTGATACTGGTGCATCTCATTCTTTTATATCTCGATGTTTGGTAGATAAGCTTAACCTAGAAACCACATATTTAGTTACTTCCTTAAGAGTTGCAAATCCGTTAGGAGGGTATGCGACGCTTGGGATGAAGTGTCACCGCTTAGAGTTTGACTTGCTAGGTTACACCTTTGTTTGCAGTTTGCATGTATTTGACTTTGTAGGGTTCAGAATTATATTGGGCATGGTTAGGTTAAGTAAATACGATGCTAGGATATTTTGCCACGATAGGAAAATATCACTTAGACACCCTGACTGTAGCGATCGGGTAGTTTATACCGTAGAAAACCCTAGTTGTGAGGTGAATGCTTTGTTGGGTGTTATGGAGTTAGAAGATGAGTTGAATCGCGTTTTCATGGTTAGAGAATTCACAAATGTCTTCGAGCCAGTAGTAGGATTGCCACCGAAACGAGCCATTGAGTTTCGAATAGATTTGGTGTCTGGGGCAGAACTGGTAAGTAGGCCGCCAAGCAGGATGACACCTACGGAGATGAAGGAGTTGAAAACTCAGTTGGTAGATTTGGAAGGCAAGGGTTTTATCATACCAAGTAGTTCGCCTTGGGGAGCAGCTGTAGTGTTTGCTAAGAAGCCGGATGGATTTTTAAGGCTATGTATCGATTATCGTAAGTTGAATGAGAGGACGATAAAGAATCGGTATCCATTGCCAAGGATTGATGATTTGTTCGACCAGTTGAGTGGAGTCAAGGTATTCTTGCAATCAGATTTGGCAACGGGTTTCCATTAGCTCAGAGAAGCAGAGGATAGTATACCTGTGACGGCGTTTAGGACAAGGTATGGGTCATACGAATGGTTAGTTATGCCGTTCGGACTGACTAATGCGTCGGCTTTCTTTGTGGATTTGATGAACCAAATTTTCTGAGAGCACTTAGATGGGTTCGTGTTGGTTTTTATAGATGATATTCTGATATACTCTGAGGATGAGAAGGAGCACGAAGTTCATCTTAGAGTTGTGCTTAAGACGTTGAAGCAGCATCAGCTTAAAGCAAAGTTTTCGAAGTGTCATTTTTGGAGAAAGGAAGTGAAATTTCTTGTTCACGTGGTTTCGAAGAAAGGACTATCAGTCAATCCAGAAAATATCGAAGCCGTTAATAATTTGAAGAGACCAGAAACGGTAACTGAGATAAGAAGTTTCCTTGGCTTGGCTGGGTATTATAGGAGGTTCATTAAAGATTTTTCATGGATAGCGGCACCGATGACCAAGCTAACGCGGAAGGATGTGAAGTTTGTGTGGACCTATAAGTGTGAGAAAGCGTTCCAGAGCTTGAAGCACTTGTTGACCCATGCACCTGTGTTAGTGGTTCCAGAGGCGAATCAGGATTTAGTAGCTTATACAGATGCGTGTGGTACTAGGTTAGGAGCTGTACTAATGCAGAGGGGTAAAGTGATTACCTACGCTTCTAGACAACTTAGACCGCATGAGGTTAGATATCTAACGCATGACTTGGAGTTAGCTGCAGTGATATTTGCATTGAAGGTGTGGAGGCATTACCTTTTGTGAGAGAGGTTTGAGCTATATACTTACCATAAGTTATTGAAGTGCTTGTTCTCTCAGAAGGATTTGAACATGAGACAGCAGAGGTGGTTAGAGTTTTTAGCTGCTTATGACTTTGGAATTGAATACACACCAGGGAAAGGCAACAAGGTTGCAGATGCACTTAGTAGGAGGCATCAGAATGCAGTGTTGGCTATGTTAGCAGAATGGAAAGACTTGGAAGCCTTGACAGCTTGTAAAGTGCAGTGGAGATTTGAGGCTAGGTCTAGTGGGGGATCTGCTATATTGTCTTGTTTAGAAGTCCAACCGATATTTATTGAGAAGATTGCTTCTAAACAGGAAGAGGATCCAGTGTTAGCTGAAAGGATCAGGAAATTAAGGGATGGAATGGAGAGCGATGACTTGAAGGATTTCAGTCTTGACCAAAGTGGATGGTTAAGAAAGAAGGGTAGATTATGTGTTCCAGATGTGGGAGACATAAGGAGGGAAGTCTTGGAGGAATGCCATCGTTCGAAGTTCACTATTCATCCAGGAGGAACGAATATGTATCAGGATATGAAGAGAAGTTTCTTCTGGGAAGGAATGTAGAGGGATGTTGGCTTATGGGTGAAACAACGCTTGAACTGTCAGCAGGTAAAAGCCGAGCATCAGAAGCCAAGTGGATTGCTTCAGCCATTGGATATTCCAGTATGGAAGTGGGATTCTATTTCTATGGATTTCATAGATGGGTTACCGAGATCTAATAGAGGGAATGAAAGTATATGGGTCATAGTCGACAGATTGACCAAGAGTGCCCATTTCATTCCAGTTAAGTCAAAAAGGACGGCACCTGTATTAGCTAAGTTGGTTATGAAGAATGTAGTTAGACTTCATGGAATTCCTAGTAGTATTGTTAGTGAGAGATTCTTTATTCAATAGCAAATTTTGGAAGAGTCTACAGGAAAGTTTAGGAACCAAGATCAAGATGAGTACCACTTACCATCCGCAGACCGATGGGCAAACAAAAAGAGTTAATAAGATCTTGGAAGACTTGTTACGAGCTTGTATATTAGACCTCGGGGGATCATGGGAAGAGCACCTACACCTAGTCGAGTTCTCATATAACAATAGTTATTAGACTAGTATAGGGATGGCACCATTTGAGGCTTTGTATGGAAGACCATGCAAATCCCCTGCATGTTGGTTAGAGATCGGGGATATGTTGGTTTTTTGTCAGAATTAGTGAGAGAAGCTGCAAAGAAGATTGAGTTAATTCGGGCTAGAATGAAGGAGGCTTGGTCTAGGCAGAAAAGTAATGTGGATAAAAGAAGAAAAGACTTGGAGTTCTCCGTTGGAGATCATGTTTTCGTCAAAGTATCGCTGATGAAAGGTATTAACAGGGTTCGGGAAGACATGGAAGTTAGCACCAAGGTTCGTAGGACCATTTCCTATTTTAGAAAGGATCGGGAAACTCGCATATAGAGTAGAGTTACCGAGTAGTTTGGCAGGAGTCCACGACGTTTTCCATGTATCTCATTTGGGGAAGTATGTTATTGATCCAGACACTACTATAGCACCAAATATGTTAGAAGATTTAGTAGCGGAACCAGATATGACTACAGTTAGGAAGCCTATCCGGATAGTCGCGAGAGATGAGAAGAAGTTAAGGAACAAGACAGTCAGATTAGTGAAAATCCAGTGGAGTGATGATGCTAGAGATTGTACTTGGGAGACTGAGAGCAAGATTAGAGACACTTATCCTGATTTATTTAATGGTATGTTTTACCCTTGATTGTTTGATGTGTACCTTATCGTAATTTCGAGGACAAAATTCTTTAAGGAGGGGAGATTGTAACACCCCATATTTTCAGTAACATTATTCTGGATATTTAATTAGCTAAATAAAATAAAATAATGTAAGATGGTTAATGAATTGAGATTGATTATAATTAAGGGGTAGTAGTGCCATGTTAAAGAGTAAATAATGGATTAAAGAATTAAGGTGTTAGGAAATAAGGGAGGGCAAAATAGGAAAATGATTAAACTTATACCCTAAACCCTTAGGAAACTAAACACACGTTCATTCCATTTTTACAAGCAAAAAGTTTATGTTTAAGGCGGGCCACCATTAGCAATCTCAAGAGAAGGTAAAGCTAGGATTCAAGAGAAGAATCAAATCAATTAATCAAGATCAAATCTCACATCTTTAATCACAAAGCTAAGGTGAATAATTACTACATCTCATTTTCTTATGGTTTTCGGTTTTAAGGATAACCCGAAGTGTTTTTGCATGATAAAGCCATGTTTTGAATGATTAAATATTTATATATGCTTGTTGATGATTCATGAATGTTCATATTGATTTTTATGATATGTTTGATATGAAAACCCTATTAAATGACATCCAATTGCTTTGCGAATTTAAATGTAGATCAGAAATAATATTTTAGAGGTGAGTTTCAATTTTCATAATTTTCTGAATTAATGTGGATTTTATATTAATTTTCTAGTGAAGAAAATGATTTATTAGGATATAAATTATTTATGGCTAAATAATCAATTATTTGGGTCTGAAATTTATATATATTAGAAAACATATTAAAAAGGATTTTCTGGAATTTTTATAGAATTTTCCTAAGTGTTTTGATAAATATATAAAATTATTTAAGGTATGAGACTTAAATGATTTATATATTTAATTAAGGAGAAGGGATATTTTGTAAAATAAAATCATTGTTTATTTCTGAAAATATTGGCAACACTTTTGAAAAAGTTATATAGCAACCAATGAAAATTTGACAAACAATAGCAGGTTAGTTAAAAAAAATTCCCTTTTAAGTTAAAAACAAAAATAACATGTTTTTAGCATGTTTCCCTACTTTCGGCACCAGTGGTTCCGACTAGGACGTTTCGCCACCATGCTTTCAAAACCAATGCGCATGGTATCAAGTTACTTGGTACGTAGTGTATTGGATAGAGGCGGAAGGTACGCAGTCGAAATGTTGGGTTTCGAAGGGGTTGGAGTATGCCTTTGTTTTAAATTAAAATAGCGCCTGCTTTGTTTTCGAAGGAATAGCTTTCGACACGGTTGGCTTGCAACTTTGTCAAATGTTTTTAAAGAAAAGGTTTTGAATGGGTTACACTCTTTTATTTTAAGTAATGCTTTTGAAAGGGTCGAAACCCCTAGTTGCCGCCTTTCTATTATTCAAAGTCAATAGTTTGGAAAGGTATATTTAGCCTTTAAAATTAGCCACTTCTCCAATGCTTTCGAAGAGGTGATTTTGACACTATCACTTCTTTACTTAGGGATAGCTTTCGAAATGTAGGCTTTCAACTTAAAATGATTTTATTGATCCTTTTGTTGTGATTGAAGTATAATCCAATGGTTTCGAAAGAGATGATTTAAGTGGTTTCAAAATGTATTCTTCCACATGTTTTAAATTGAACCCAAGTACTTTCGAAAGGTTTGAGTTTCTAATAGTTTAATGCTTTCGAAAGGTTTTAAAAATGGTTTCGAAGGGGTGGTTCCCCAAGGGTTTCGAAGGAGTCGAAAGGTAATGTTTTCTGATGGTTTCGAAAGGGTTGAAATGGGAGGTTTTTTCAAGGGTTTCTAAAGGCAATGTTTTGAAGTGTTTTATGATATGATGCCTGAGGTTTTAAAGCTTTCGAAAGGAAGGTTTTCAAAGATTTCGAAAGGGTTTTGAGAACGGTTTCAAAAGGAAGTTTTTGCTCTTTCGGGCTAGATAAATGAAGGGTTTTACTTGGTTTTGAAAGGGGTACTTTCAATGGATTCGAAAGGGGTACTTTCAAGGGTTTAAATGTTTTCATCAGCTACGGTTTGAGTAAAGTATACATATAACATGGCAAGGTGATTTTGAGTAAAGCATAGAGTATAAATGTTTTCCTTGTTTAAGTTTGGTTGAAAAGGGTGTAAATCAATTTCAGATGAAAAAGTTTTCAAGGAAAATTATGGAAGAGTATCCTCGGATATTAGAATACATGATGGGACTAGTATAGGGTCGCGCCCTATACATTAGCTATTGTTCCCAGCTAATTTAGTCCAAAATTCCAGTGTGTAGGGCTTCGTCACAAGTAAGACTAAAATTATGATTACACACAGAAGGGAATATATGTTTGTATAGATATAGGTTATTGGCGAGCCCGCAAAACCATTCGGATCAGGTGACCCTGGAAGATGTTAAATTAGGGACAGGAAGTCCAGAAAAGAAGTATTTAAATGATAGTTAAGGATAGACCGTCCAGAAGTGGAGTGTCTAACAGATGTTAGATAAATTTTGCTTATATTGTCCGGTAGACCCGAGTCAGCCAAAGGTTAATAGTTAGCCAAACAAAACTAAAGTGTTTGAACAGATAGTTCTTTTATTAGCTGATATGTATGTTTACATAATGATGCTTTACAGTATTTAACCAGTTTTGGTTGTAGGAAAAGATTTGAAAAAGAAATGTTTTAAAAGGATGTTAGTGAGGGGAAACTCATTCTACTAAGCGGCGTGGTCTCACTTAACATTAATAACCGAGAAATATAGTATTATTCACACCAGGCTTTATATCTTACTCGAAGTTTATGTTTTTTCCGTTAAACTCTTGGGTGCTCAAAACTAATTTGAGTAGGCTGAGGGTTGAGGCTTTTTAGGTTTTAGTAGGAGGACGAATAAAGCTACCAAAGGCGAGTAGGAGGCTAATAGATAGTTATTTAGGAGTTGTAGTTCTTTGTTTCGTGCTTATTTCTGTTGTGTATTAAGTTAGTTATGACTCTGGTCAACCAAGGGGACATCTTCATATGTCGCTCTTGGCATATTTTGTAATAATTATATTTGATCTTTGCCTAGGAAACGTTTTGGGATTGTGTAATTTGAATATGGAACATGTGTTTTGAAATGTAATAGGAAATGTTGTTTTGAAATCTGTGATTTGTTTCATATTCAAGTGCTTCTGATATTATAGATACCGTTAACATAGCCGTATTTAGTCGCTGGAAGTTAATACTATAGATGACTACAGCATCTGTAGCGCTTAGCTTTGGGGCCTCTAGATAGCGGATGTTACACATACCTTCTCTTATTCTTCACAAATTTAGGGGATGTTACACATACCTTCTCTTATTCTTCACAAATTCATTCTTCTTCTTCTTCTTCACCATTCTTAAGCTCCTTAATGCTCTTTAACGGCTTCTCTTCTTTAAGAGAGGTAGAAGGGTTAAAAATAGTGGAGTGCTTAAGCACCAATCCGCTAATTACTCACTAACGTATTCTTAATCTAGTTCTTCCTCTTCTCTTCTTTAATGGCCCTTGGACAAGAGCATGGAGCTAGGGGAAGGTTGTGGCCGAGAGGTTGGGGGTTATGGAGGTCTAGGCCGATAGCATGGTGATGGTGGAAAAGCAAGCCGTGAGTCTTGGGGCAAGGGAAAATTGGTCGAGCACTTAGAAAGGAAGTGGAGTTGTTTAGGTAATGGTTTAGTGAAGTGTTGTGATGATATGAATGTTGGTAGGAAGATTTTGTTTGATTTATGGTGAGTACTCAATGTTTATTAAATAATAACTATAACTATTTTTAAGTATGCTAATATGACCATTTAATCTCTTAATGATTGTATGAATGTTTGATAACTTGGTTGATTATATAGTTGATTATATGGATGTTGATATGGTTGATAACTTGGTTGTGATAAATTATGAGAAATCATAATAAAAATGGTTAATTAATAGAAAATTAATTCATATAATTTGTGTATAGAGTTTATTGAGTCTCTTAATGGTTTTAAGAATAAAAGAAGGTTGAAAATGAATATTATAATAATATAGTATTATGAAATGATTTAAAAGTGAAAAAGAGATTTAATATAGAAAACATTGGTTTAAATGTTTGAAAATGGTCTATAAATGTTTTATAAAACATTAAAATTCAATTTGAAGAAGTTTTGACAAATAATGAATTCGGAGTCAAAAATAGGCGCGTCGCATAACGGCAGTTCGCGATTTCGCGCCGTAAAGTTAAATCCTTCTATAGGATGGAATCAGAATCGGATTTCTTTGCAAAAAGAATTTTTCGAACTCTTATGATTGTAGTTTTCAAACAAAATAAAAAGATCGAGATTTTATTTAATAGATTTTAAAATATGAGCAAATCAAGTTTTCGATAAAATCGCGCTTTGGCAGTTCGGTGGCCAAAGTAGCAAATGTTCTAAATATTTTTTTAAATGTTTAAAAATATGTAATAAATTCTACAAATCCTTTAAAATGTTTTAAAAGAGATTTGAGTTATAAAAATGAATTTCTAAATGGTCGAAAATTGTTTTAATCAAATAAGCTTTGAAAACACTATTTGTAGCACTATTCGCAGCACTTTTTACAGCACTTTGATAACTTTTGAAATATGAACTTAAGTATTCTTTCCCAAATCTATTATAAATGTTTTCAAATAAATAATTAAGTGTTTTGAAGATGATTTGGAGATTTTATAATTTATTTTAAAGAGTTTAAATAAATGATTTAAAGAAAAGCTGTCGAAATCAAGTGATTTAATCTTGGCTCTAAAAGCCAACGAGTAGACTGGAAATTTCTATTCGTGAGATATAGGTGAGGTGATTAAACTAAGGAGATTTTCAGAAGAAAGCAATGCCCTGGCTCACCTGGCCTCTCCTGGGCGAGAGATAGACAAAGTCGAAATGTCAGAAACGAGTTAAATATAAAAGATTAAATTTTCCAAATTTAAACAACTTGGATTGCATGGAGATAATCTTCTTACACTTGGTGTTAAATTCTGAGGAGGGAACCCATACTATCCGTATGAATTTAAAAGGTGATTTCATCGCTATTCGACAAATAGTAAAGGTTGAATACGGAAATTGATGTTGAGTAGAATTAGTATAATTTCCATGATCCCTTTTACTCAATAATGTTTTCCAATATGAGATGTAAATAAATGATTTGGAATTAATTTAATTCCTATACTTAAAATTAATTGTTTTGGGTTTGCAATAAACTATGTCTTAAAAAACATTGTTTTGACCCGTTTTAAAAGTTATGATTTGGAAACCTTTGTAAAGATTTAAATAAATGATTTAGAAATATTTTCCTAAGTAAAGGATTAAATAAATTGGAATTATTCCAAGATTCAAAAGGGTTGAATTAACCAAATGATTTGATAAATGAGGCTTAATGATTCCATATTAAGAAGACAAATGAAATAATTTAAAATAATATGTCTCTCTGAGATATTTATGAATGAATAAAAGATGAATTAAATTAAATGATGATTGATAATCACATATGAACTTTACATCTTTTTATTCGGTGATTGGTCAGGGGGAACCGGGGTCGGATTTGGGTAATTACTATCCGAAAACAACTTCGAACCAATGTATATGTTCGGAAGTGAAGATATGTTGAATATGTTGATTATTGAAGACCAAAGATTTATAGAATGTAGGGATTGTTGTCACGAGTCCCAGGGGTGTACCACATATTATATTTATATGGTAATGGCGTTTGCATTCTGAAATCTTCATTGTATTGAAGACCGAAGATCTTCATAGCGATAGGACTGCTTGTTGACATTCTCTGGGTCGCTCCCATTTTAGAGATATTTATTATAACAGTGGTCCTGTCGTGTTTTGAAATCTTCGTAATGCAAGGACTACTCGCTACTGATCCTAGGATGTGGTAGGAGGAGTGCCTTCGGTTTCGTTCAATCCCAAAATGAACTTGTATGGACGAATGTCTGACATTGCATTTCTAAGATCATAGCATTGACCTTTACAAACATACATCTGTTTGGTGGCGGATAAGGCAACTTCTCTTAGCTTAATACCCTTCTCTGAGATGTATGAGCTCAGAGGTTGCATGTTCTTGAAAGTCAACAGTAATTGAAGAAATGACAATGTGGCATTCAAAGTGGAACCTGTAATGATCAAAGCGTGGCTTTGTGAAAAGAAAAACGTGGCTTTGTGGAGCGTAGCCTCACGAGCCTCACATCGCAGGAATGGTATGGGATATTATGTGGTCTGAAGGACATATTTCGGGCTATTATTAGGGGAAGATGTCCCAGTAGGCACTTGTTGCCTTATTGTATGAATGGACAGATATTGGAAGCTGATGGAGATCATGTAAAGCTTAGCCGAGTAATACTCTGTTCAATAGTAGTATAACAACGTAGTTTGGTGGCCGACGGAGATCGTGTAAAGCCATACGGAAACTATGTGTTATACGTGGATTTTTGGGGTGAATGGTGACTAGTTTCCTATCATATTGGAAATCCAATTCCAATATGTAAAGCTAGTAAGCCATCAAATTTATTCAATGTAACAATTTCGGCTATCTTTGATATATTATTTGAAAAGTGTTTTCAAAGGAAGGTCATTAAAGATAATATCAAATTATTTTGGTATAAAATTTTTTTGGTTATCATAAGGTAAAAACTCGTCCGTATTTATGTGTGGGTGTGGCCTTCTGAGATACCCTTCTTTTCAAAGTTTTTGATTGACATCAGCATGATTTATACATTAAATTTCGAGTATCTCACGCTGGTTTATCAAGCCCGATCCGGGTATTTTTGATACTTGGGTTAGATCCGAGTAGTTTCAGGTTTAGTTAAAGACGCTTGGAGTTTCCAGAGGAGAGCTGGAGATCTTCATCTACGTATGGACGTATGCTATTATCCGCTGCATCTATTGCATTTGTTTTTATTTTCAGCATTTGTAAGGACAAAGGATTTATAACTGTCCAGGCTGAATCTAGGTTAGACTCTGATATTGTATTCAAATTTTTTCACTGTAAAGATTATTGTTGAAATAATTTATGTTATTCCATTCATGTGAGATTTTGTGCTATCATTATTTTCTTTTTCCCTAACAATCGGGCTTTCCGGCACTTGTATTTACGACACGTGAATATCGAGGATGTATTAGTACTGATTTTCAAGGGTCGGAAATCCTGGAACGTTACACTTACCCTTATGTATTAACTACTTTATAACTTAGCAAAAGGATTTTGAAATATAAATAAGATTTTGAAAACTAAATCAAAGTCTAAACTTGAAAACGTTTTTCCAACACAACCTTATATGGGAACAAGTTAACCAAGGAACTCAATATCGCAAAATCTCAACTTTAGGTGCTATTCATTTTAGCATACAATACCACATACATAACTGCAAACATATACATGCCATAACCCATAACAACAAGTAACAATCAAACTTTTCCAAACTTTACAAACTAATTTACTTAACTTTCATCCATTCCAAGTACATACAAGCTTATAGTCCAAGCATACATACGTATAACTAACTTAATACCATATTCATTCAAGCAAGCAATGATTTTACCACAATTATACATTGTAAATAAAGTTAGAAACTTTAGAAAAAGGGATGAGCTTTAACTCACCGCAAAGTTACCAAAACTTACTAACTCCACCCGATCTTTTTCTAACATTTGAAAATAACTTAGGGCTTTGCATTAAACTTGGAAAAATGGAATTTTTGTGGTTTTAGGAGTAAAAGTGGTTCGGTCAATGGCCTTAGAGTTCAGCCATGATGTGTTTAGCTTGGCCATGGAATGTAGAGGGTGTTCGGATTATCATCGAATTCACAAAATCAAACCCGAAAATGGGTCATCTTCCAACTGATTTTTGGACAAGTTACTCATAGAATTTAGAAAAGTTGTCAGAGGAAAAGTTCTTGGAAATTCTTTTCTCTACAATCTTAAAAATATATTCACTCAATTTGGATCTGTTTTGAGGAAGATATGGTCAAAAGAAGAAGTATTTTCGGACTTGAAAATCTGGGTTCGAAAATGAGTTTGAAAGAAATGAGATTTTGACATGGCTAAGCTTAAAATTTGAAAAAGTGGTACACATGAAAGTTGTAGCCATTGGAATTTTATATGGTTTTTAAAAAATAAAACCTCCATTTGGTTAAGATATGAGAAATATATGGTAAAAGGAAGAGGAGGCGAAATTGAATAAATGAAATGGGTATTTATAAGCATGAGAACAAAGTTTTCATGCATTTAAAGTAGAAATAAATGGTTTTTAATCTATGGACAACAAAATGGAAGCTATGGAAGAGTTTTTGAGATCTTGAAAGAAATTTTTGCAAAGTAGAAATGAAATAAAAAATGGGAGAAAATCTTAGGAATTTTGTATATATACAAGGTGCATTTATCAAATTACCAAAAACCCCTTTGTACTTTTCCTTCCACTTAAACCATGCCACCTCACCATGTCTCCACCCATTCATTTACCTCATGCCACCCTATTGTCCCCATGTCTCATCTCTTAATCCAACATATAATAAATGCTTGTGTACTTTGTTGTTTAAACATGTTTCATAAGGTATCTTTCCTTAACATCTTTTTAAGCTTATTTTAAACTTTCATAAAAACTCCTTAAGTATATATACACACATATTATATATAATTTACTATAAATTATTTATAAATGAATGTGTATATTTATATTAAAGTGCTCACAATGTTGTCGACAACTTTTAATCGATGAAAAGTCGAAAATTCGAAAAATGAATTCCGGTCACAGTTTCGATTTTTCTTCGAACTAAATATTTTTGTAAACAAATTTTGAAAACTATTTCACCATCATTAATTATTATTTGAAAGAGATTTATTTTATTTATAAAACCTATCATTTGAATATTTAAAATCAATTAAATATTCGCAAACCAATGCGGTGAAATTCCGGGTCGTTATAATACGCTTTTTATTCAGAGTCGCTATCGCATAACATTATTGCTTTTAGTATATTTGAAGGCATTATTATTGTTGACAGTTTTTTGTTTTGGTTTATATGATAAGTTTAAGTTGTGTAAAATAAGTATGATAAGTGTATACTTATATTGGATGACCAACTTCTTATTGTCCATAGTCAAGAATAATGTGTCGACTCGATGTAAAGGTAAGAATATTAGGTCACCTCGGCTTTTCTTTAGGGTACAAAATGGAATATTTTGTCTTCTCGACTTGCTTTTAGAGTAATGATTAGAATATTTTGTCACATCTGCTTGGCTCTTGGGTAAAGATAAGAACATTCTATCACATCGGCTTTTCTTTAGGGTAAAGGCAAGAATATTCTGTCACATCGACTTTTATTTTGGGTAAAGACAGGAATAAGGTGTTTAGTCACCATGGTTTTGGGGGCAAGGATTTAGATATTCCTACACATACCGCTATCTATAAGTGTGGTCCAGAGTTTATGTTAATGATGGTATCAAAATATTAAAAATGGAACTAGATAGGAAAAATCAACAACAACAGGAAGTTGAAGTAAACAATATAGTGCATTGCATATGTGGTTTGCCTGCTAGAATGCTCATAATAACACTGCCAAGTCCTCAAATTGGACGTCGCTACTACAATTGTGCTTAGCTCCGTAGATAAGATTTTCATGAATGGATTGATGAATCGTTTTCTCGTAGGGAAGTTGATTATGCTTGCGACTTTTCTAGAGAACATAGTTTGTTATGGTAACAAGTTCATTCACCGCACATCCGTCCTGATGACAATTAAGTAGTAAAAATAGTTTGTGTTTATTTTCAGCATTACCTTTATTTCGATTATGTACTGTATGTTACTTAATAATTTATTTATTTTCATAACATCATCTTTGCTTTCTGGGAAAGAATAAGAATATTGTGTCAAATCAACTTTTTTTGGAGGGAACAGATATGAATATTATATCAAATCAACTTTGCTTTCTAAGAACGAATATGAATATTATATCAAATCAACTTTGATTTCTGAGAATGAATATAAATATTATATCAAATCAACTTTGTTTTCTGGGAATGAATATGAATATGAATATTGTGTTACATCGTATTTACTTTCTAAGAAAGAATAGGAATATTGTGTTACACCGTTTTTAATTTCAAATCATTATGAAAAACACAGAGCCTATCATAACACACAAAATAGCAGTCCTTCCAATGTCTAATTCTCCTCCCGACAGTTGGTGGATAACTGTTCAAAACATCACAGATGACTATGTTCGATAACGTGACAATCAACAGCGGGTTAGTCAGCAATGTGAGAATTCATCTCCCGGTGGAACTCCTGAGGAGTACAACATCTATCTACAGAACCAGCATTATAAAGACATTCAATGGCAAGAGAATGAGAAGCGAGAAGAAAGAAGAGGGCTTAATGATGTCCTCAATATTGACATACCATGGCGTGATAATGATCCTCGTAATAACCGACATCCATTCTTACATATCGAACCATTGGATTTGAATGTTGTTCATGTTAAACGATGTGAATGTGGTTGGTTAGCAAGCCTAGCCATTGTGTCATATGGTAAAGATGTCGACCATCAATACTACTATTGTTGATACAACATCTGTGGATTACATCCATAGATAGATGATCCTTTTCCCCGAAGAGAAGTCGACTTTATTACAGACTTAGAAAGACGGAATAATTCGTACCACAATCAGTTACGTGACAGGTTAAGTCGTCATGATAGTTAAGTTATTTAGCATTGCTAATCTATGTATCTCGAATGTGTTTGTTCTAATAATTACTTTTATCAAGTACTTCATTTGTCAATGTTCATGTTAGAAAAAATGATGATGAGATAAACACAAAGATGCTGAATACAGATAACCAAATGACGAACCATACATGGGTTTAGTACAGTAATATAACCTAAAGATGCAACATAACCTAACAATAAATAACAATCATATTATATTGACATAAGCTAACAGCAAATAACTGGAATACAATGTACACTGCCTAAATAATGCAACATAGAACATACAATAACTATAACAAAAACATACAGCAACGACAACTACAGTCAATCCAATGGTGCAGCATCATTATCATTACCTCCATCATCATCATTACCATCCTCATCATCACCTCCATAGTCATCATCATCGTCCTCATCATCATCACTTCCATTAGCATTACCATCTTCCTCATCGTCGTCATCCTCATCCTCAACACCATCACCATCACTGTAATCAACACCATCACCAACATTACCAGAACCATACCTACCATCACCAACATCACCTGTACCATCTCCATCTGGTGGTCCATAAGGCTCGTATATGGTAAGTCTAGAGAATAACTCATCAATCCGTGCCTCTAATATATGCATATGCTGCATGTACATCTCATGCTAGATGTATGTATGTGCGAGCATCATATCTCGATACACACCAAATAAAACTCTGCACTGATCCAATCTAGATGCATACTACACAAACAAATAATTTGACATGTAAGAAGCTAAGTTTGAAATAAAAGACGAAATGCATATAACTAACAAAAAATACCTTATATGGAGGGTATAACCCGACTGAAGGCACGCCGGGAATGTCATGCTGCTTTGGAAAGAATAAGGGCTGCTCAATAAATGTACCTGTGACATCATATGCCCTAAAAGTATAATCGGGCTCCAACTGCATCGGAGTTCGGGAGAACTATGAAGGAATAAGATCGAATGCAACCTAGGGTACCTGAACTATCCCAGTTGAGATGTGAGGGCCTATATGGTTAGAGTTGACCCCACAGACATAATTTGGTAACATGAAACGACGCGGTGCTACACTAGCCCAATATGTGTCGTAATCTCCATCTACGAAGTATGTACTAGTATCCATCCATCTAGCTTGTCGAAGTGCATACAAGTACTGATCTCCAATCACCCTATGCCTGCCAAACATGTTCTCGCATTATAATGGATCGGCTGGTATACGACGATTGCCTATGGTCTTATATGCACACCGCTCTCCCAAATACCATATAGGTAAGAATGCAGATGTGTGCAAAGAGACCCTATGTCTAGATAATGAATATGCAATCATCAAGGGATGGTAGTCCGCCATAAGGCCTGCATTTACAAGTTGGGTCCAATGAGAGGGCCAAGGAGTCCGTATGATGTTACCGTGATTGTGCATGTCAAGCTGCAACTTAGCCTCCATCAGGTCATGTCGAACACCTAAATTAAGGGAGCATGCTGTACATACCAAATTGTCTCTTATCGTCTCATCTTAGGGAAGTACTACTCGAGAGCCTAACTAGCTATCCCCTGGATGCGAAGGTGCATGTTTGTCGTGTACTCATAGTACCATAACAGCAATATATATACCAAAATGCTGACATCCGCTTGACATCGCCAAGTGCAAATTAATCCAGTGCAGTATATAGGGTACCGAGAATGGTTGTGCCCTAATCAATAGTATGAAGTTAGTCTAACTAGGTAAGCGATGCAAGATAACGTAGACGGACTGTACCTTTTTGGTTCGAGACAAAGGTCGAGCCAAGCAAGTACAAAAGAAATACTCGAGTGATCGCATCCATCACATCCACTCTATCTTTGTAAGTATTGATGTAATGCTAAAGGTAGATCAACTTCACAGAATTGCTCTTAATGTAGCTAGCATCTATGAGAGGTAAAAAAACGATAAAAAAATTGGAGGACTCGTATAACTCGTCAAATGGGAATGGCCAAAGCGCATGTCCTCCAATCTCAATACCGGTGAGCATGTAGAAGTTGATATGGGTAATACCCAAATCAAAGTCTAAAAAGTGGAATGCATGCATCGTAGGCCACCATCTCTCAACTAATGCCTGGATGAGAGGTCGATCGAAAGACTGGAAAGACCTAATCGTCAAAAACATGCGAAAAGGGCTAGCCTGTAGCCTCTCTATAATGGGGAGAGGGATAGTGTTGTAAAACTGTATAATACACTTAGCCCAACTGCCATGACAATAAATGTACTGATCCTATACATAATTTAAGGATGAAATTTTTTAAATACACTAGCAGTTATTTAATATGAATACAGGATAAATATATACAAATTATTCTATTAAAATTATGCATGAAATTTACATGCACCGGGGTCAATGTGGTTTCGGACCTGTACTGATAATTGTCTGGAAGCTCATGCAGTATACGCATATCGTTGATAACAGTCCGGGGACTGGAGGAACATGTACTGATCCAGCTTCTTCCTGTGGATGTCTACAAATGGTTCTTCTAGCTATTTTAGTTGGACGCGGTGGAAATTCATATCAATTTTTTATTTTAAAAAAATATTAAAATGAAAGCTCAGGTGAGAAAATGGGAAAAGAATGGCCCGGGGGGATAGGAGGGAAAATCAGGCGCCCATTTTAAGGGCGCCCAACCATTGGGAAATCTCCTTCGGTCCATCCCTTATATTAAGAGCTGAACCCATTAGAGATGCCCTAAGGTAAACAAAAATAGTAATTGAATAGTTAAAGATCACTAGCTCAAGTGACAAATGGTACGTCGCCCTAGACTGAGGTTTCAAAGGTCATGAGTTTGAACCCCTAAAACATAAAAGTGAGTGCTCTGCTTAAATAAAGTATCATTTTTATTCTAGGAAAAAAAGTAACTGATCATAAAATCCCATCATTCAACCTACAAATAAATTGAACGACCTTCTAATTTAACTTGATGTAAAATACATTTTCATGTAATATACTAATGTTAATCATATAGTAGAAGTTATGTGTTTCAATTATTGTGTATATGATGGTTCGTAGTAAAGTAACAATTTCGAAAGAAAATAAACCACATAAACTTGAATGTAAATTAGTTAAAGAGAATTAAGGAGAAGCTTCTAAAAAATTAATATACTTCAATATAAAAAATAGTAAGGATAATTAAAGAGAGCCTTGACTGTTGTGTATATTTTTGTTTGTAATTAAATATCACCTTAAGGGGAAAATAATTATACAAATTTGAATGTAAATAGTTTAAGGTAATTATACAATGGTATAATTTATATCTAAAATTAATATAGCGGGTCAGACTCAAGGAGAGACATATTAATAGTTGTAGAAATAATAAACTATAGGAATTTTTATATAAAATAGGGAAATGAAATAATAAGAGATTTATTAGTATTTAGAATTCATAAGAGTATTATAATTTTTTTACCTTGTTATTATTCAACAAAATATGCTTAATAAATTTAATACATATCTATAAATTAAATAACAAAAGAATAAATTATATATATATATATCATTTTTTATTATAAATATGTAAAATGATATGTTTGAATTTAAATAATTTTTAAAAACATGTTTTTGAATTTAAATAAATCATACATTATGTATAATATTTGATTAATTTATATGCATATTCAATGAGTATATGAACAAATTCACAAAAGATAAATATTATTATTTTCATATCTTTATGGGTTAAGATAATATTTTTTTGTTGTAAAAGAATTTAAAAAGAATTTTCAAATTAAATCAATTACATATTAAATATCATACTTAAATAATTTATATATTTAAAATACTTATAAATAATTTTAAAATTAGTTTGATTTTTTTAGTGTCACTAAATTATAAATTATATGAAATATTCAAAGCAAAATAATCTCGACAGATTGTAATTGTAATAGACAGATATAAACATAATATAAGACAACTAAGGAGAATACTGATTGTTTTTTATAAGTTGAAATCATCAAAGACTTTATAACAATATAATAGAGAATTAAGAAGAATAATAAGAGAGTGATATGGGGAAAAGAATATTTTCTTCTACTTTATTATTATTTAATAGATTAGTAGATAGATAAACATATGGATTAATTAATTTAATATATTAATAAAATATATTATATGTTTTTTTAGATTTTAAATATATAAGATAATATATTTTGATTAAAAAATAATTTGGAATAAAAAATAAATTTGAGCTTTAAATTAAATATACAATAAGTATAATAGTTCATTAATTTGTATTTTTTAAATGACTATAGATGAATTAATAAAAAAAATTATCATGATTATTTTCATACTTTAATGTGTTAAAGTAATATATTTTTCATCATAAAATATTTTAAAATATTATTTTTGAAACATGTTAAAATATAAGTTAAATATAATAAATAAATAATTTAAATATTTTTATTAGTTATAAATATTCATATATCTTATTATTTTTCGATTCTGATTATTCAAAATGATATACTTTGTATTGAATTAATTTTAATGTAATGTTTTTAAAATGTCATAAAATTATATGTTAAACATAATATTTAATTAATTTATACATTTTAAATAAATGTAAATAAATTTTAGAAAAATTATTATTATTATTTAAAAAATATATATTAATTTCTAGTGTTAACATAAATTTAATATATAATTTGGAATTTAAGAAATCATATAGTAAATATAATATTTGACTACAATACACGTAAATGTGACATATTCATAAGTAATTATTTATGTTGTGAATTTCGAAATTAATACTGAAGTAATATATTTTTTTCTGAAATAACTTTATGAAAATTCATGATTTTGTGTATGTGCACATGCCAATGTGTATATGATGATGGGTTTTGTAACGACCCAAAATTTAATTACTTTAATAATAAATATTTAAATATATTTTTATTAACTAATTAATGGATTTTATAACTCAAATAAACTCCTTTTAATTAACAACTAAAGATGGTGAAATAGTTTTTGTAATGGCCCAGAATTTCACTGCTTTGATTTGCGAATATTTAATTAATTTTAAATATTCAAATGATAGATATTATAATGAAAATAAAAATCTTTTGAATAACAATTAATGATGGTGAGATCGTTTTCAAATTTTGTTTACAAAAATAATTAGTTCAAAGAAAAATAGAAAATGTGCCCGGAAATCGTTTTTCGAATTTTTGACTTTTAGGTGTCGAAAAGTTGTCGGAAAACGTTGTGCACATTTTTGTAACACATGCACACACTTTTATAAATGAGTTAGGATTTGTAATATATAGATGTATATATTAACTTAAGAAATATAAAATATATGATATGACTTTTTATGTAAATGTTAAAAAACAAAATGTAAATGTAAATAAAAGTGACATAATTTGTCATATCTTTATAAACATGAAGTACATAGGTAATAAATGCATGTTGGCTTGGAAAAATGAAGGGGAGACGAGGAAAAAACGTTGGCTAAAGGGGGGGGACATGCATGGTGATGTGGCAAAAATCTAGAGGAGGTTAAGTACTTTAAGGTCATATGGTAATTTGATTTATGCACTTAGTATATAAGGCATTTTCCTAACATTTCCACCACTTTGCATTCATTTCTATTTCATAAATTTCTTCCTAAAGCTTTCATGTTAAATTCCATGGCATCCAAAAATAATTCATAAGTAAAAAAATCTAGTTCCATTCTCTTTTAAGTATTAAATCCTTGTTAAAACCATTCTTTCCCCTTCTACACTTCCTCCTCACAAAAACAAGTCCATACACCCCTCCACCATGTTGGCCGAGCACTAAGACCCCCTTAGGCTAAATACTTTTCAACTAAAAGCCACCAAAGACTCCACTTTTCCAAGCTAAAAGCAAAAACCTAGGTTGTGTTCGAGTTATAAAAGAAGTTAGCTTGATTTAGTCTATTTTCGGTGAGTAAAGCTCTCACCTTTATTCAAAGTTATTAACTTTATACATGATGTATATTTATTAGTTAAATATGCTTCTTGTTTGAGTAGTTATGATGTTGAATTGTTTATGCATAAGTATACATGGAAATGGTATTGATTTGGTTGTATATAAGTATGCTTGCATATGGTGTTGTATAAACTTGAAATCAGAAGTTAAGTGTAGTAAACTAGTAAGGTATGATCTTGCTTATGTTTGGAATTATTTTGTTGTAATGTGGTTGAGATATTGGTTATGATCTTGGTATATGTTTTTCATGCTAATAAAGTTAGCATTTTTGCTAACTTAAGCGACTTATGAAATCCCTTTTTGAAAGTTTGAACTCTGGACTTAAATTTTGAAATATATTTAAGTTTAAACTTGTTTAGTTTCAAAACCCACATCTTTATGTTTACATGGTAGTAATGTTTCCAAATGTTAAAGTTTTAAAGAATACTTAGAAAACAAATTTCAAGTTTGGACATTTCGGGACGTATAGCGATAGTCGTTATAAGTGCAGTTCATGAAAACGAACTCTTTTCGAAATCTAAAAATGATTTCACTTAGAAATCTTTTTGGAAAATGTTATAAAACTTATATTAAGTAATTAAAAAGGTAATTATTATTTAATTAATTAATTATTTAATTAATTAAGTAATGAGTACTTAATTATTGGTTAATAAAGGTAATTAATACTTAAGTGTTAATCAATTAAGTTAATTTAATTAGTTAATTAATTAAAGTTAATTATTGTTTAATTAATAGTTAAGGGTTAATTATTTTAAATTATTTATTAAAAATTAATTATTATGTAGTTGTTTATTAAAGGGATTTAATTAACTATTGATTAATTATTGATTAATTTAAATTTAATTAAGATGTTAATTAAGACTTAATTAAGATTTAATTATTATTTAATAAAGTTTAAATTTGTTATTTAATTAATTAATAAGGTATTTTATTATTTTGAAATCATTTTGTTTCAAAATATCGGTTTGTTTTAAGATTGCCTTTCTTTTTTAAAAATGTTTCAAATCAAGGGATTTATTTATCGATTACCCTTAAGTAACCTCAAACAAATATGAAACCAATGTTAATGTGATGACACATTTATGGGAAGTAAGTCAACCCATAGTTAGCACTAATAGCCGATGAGTAGGCTAATCCCCTATCTGTGAGATCTAGAATTTATTTCTAGGCGAGGGATAGAGTAAGGCCGAAATATCGAAAACGTGATAGATATGGGAGGGTTAATTCCTATCAACGGGTCATGTTTAAATTAAGTATATGGTTATCCATATGCGAACTCTGTATAATTACCCTAAGTAGCGGATTGTCCGCTATTTATAACTTGACCAGTTTTAACTCAGGAAGTATATTGTGTATATTAGAGTTCCCCGGTGAGGACTCGAATACTGGTTGCATACTTTCAAAAGTACCAGAATTGAGTTAGACAGGAATTATCGCTTAGTTTGGAGACACCGTTATGGATAAGTATGATTTATCCGAACCACTCCAAACTAATAACGTTCGCAATGGATCGTTATGAAGTATGCTATGGAGATGTACTATTCTTCCTGAGGGTGATTCCAAAATGGAAGATGGTAAATGTTGAATGTTTGTTCGATCCCGGAACAACTTGTATGGATGAATGCAAGCATTGCATTGGTTGCCTGGCGGGTGGTGTTAGCATTCCAAGATGGTCTGCTTAAAGGAAAGGTTATCATAACCTCAAGCCTCACAACCGGTAAATGACAAAAGCAGTGACATGCGGCAGGGCTATGTGGGTCGCTCCCATTAGGGTATGATTATCGTCAAATCTAGTGCGATATCTACGGTTTATGTATGCTTCGGGATCCCTTTTATGGTTGTTGACCGCAACCAAGGGGTGATCATATTTGGCGCTATCCAGTAAGGGGTAGTGTAACGACCCCGAATTTTATATAAATTTAAATTGATAATTAATTTAGTTTTGAATAAAAATTTGTAAAATTTAGTGATAAAGTGATGCGAGTTTCCCCGAATTAAAATAAAATTTTGTATAAATCATTTAAATTTAAAAATATTGTAAATATTATATATATGTGAATATATATGTGTTTGAGCATATATGAGTAAATTTGAAATAATATATATGTATATATATATATATTTGATTTGAATTTAAATTGTAAATAAATGGTTTAAAAATGAAAAAATATATATGATATAAAATATAAAGTAGATACATTGGATAAAATATAATAACAAATTAAAATCTATAAATTCACTTATATTACCAAACAAATAAGAATAATTAGTATTAAATTTAGAAATAAATAAATATATATATACATAGTTTTATTCAATATAAAGTAAATATATATATATATCTTAGTAAATCAATACAAAATAATACCAAGTAATAAAACAAACAAAAATAATAAAAGAAAAATAAAGTAAAAATAGAAGTTTATTTATATTATAGAGAAATAAGACAAGACAAAGGAAAGATATCTATATATACATATAGGAATGCAAGTGTAAGTAAGACAAAGATAATAACCTGTTCATGGATATGATCATAAAACAAAATGAATGCAAGAAGATAAGTATGTAAACAAAGACAACAATTTATATTCAAGTGCAAACAAATAAGAATATAAATATCTTAGGCTTGCAAAGAAGACATAAGGTACATATGCATTTAATGTTTGCATCTCTAGCATAGCAAAGAAAAATTATGAGCCGAGACAAACAATGCAAAGCAATTAATGCAAGTATCTCTAGTACACAACATATTACCCATCAGCCACCATATGAAGAGAGAAATCTCTGATCAAAACATTAACAAACCATTTCTAGTACAAAAGAAATAATCACCTGTACAATTATATTTACCCTGTAAACTCTTTTCTATATCAAATCTTCCTTATCTCTTTCGTTCATCAAAAAGACTTAGCATACCAGAAAATACATTACAACTAAAGCTTTACAACAATTCAACTCAACAAATATGAAGATCAAAATAAAAGGTTCCAGCTAGCAAAATTTAAAAGCCTGTTTCAAAATAGAAGCAACTCTGTTCATTTTTCTGGAAAACAACTATGAGTAACTTTTCTTTTAAAACCATAAGTATATTTGAATCTGTTTTTATGCTTGATGTTTGGAATGAATACTTCAAGTTTGTTGTTAAAAATGTTGGTATAGATAATCAAATTACCTGCATGTTTGTAAAAAAAATGTATGTGTATGCCTGTATATAGGAAACCAGGTTCCTGTTCTTGTTACAGGGTTTTAGAAACTCATTCAAAAATTCAAATTTAATCCTCCAATCTCCTTTAGGCTTTGATATTTACATGAGAAATGATTGTAAGACCCTAACATTTTATTTAAAAATAATTTTAAATATTTAAGTTGAATATTTATTTCAAAAATAATATATCACTGTAACATGTAATCAAAGTCATAAACTCAATGCTTGTGATACTTTGTTTTGAATATATAGCCAGAATTGTATTGTAAAATGATAAATTTACACAAAAATTTCAAGATTTTTAGTGTTGATTCAATGTAGAATTATTGGGTTGAACAGAAAACTCGTTTTGATCGATTCCCATCGATTGGCGGCAAATTAAGTATCGTGATAAGGGTTGAAGGAGGGTTGTAGATCAGGGATTATCAGAAAAATGGTGGAACAAATTCTAGATCGCCAGAGAAGATGGACGATGTAAAAATAGGGTTTTAGACCCAGTTTTGTTAACAAGGTTTCACGAGGAAATCTCGTCGTCGATAGTGGATTGTAGCCGATCGCATGAGGGGGAAAGGAGAGAGGGGAGTCTGACGTTGCTTTGGCCAGAGTGGCAGGAGTTCAGGAGGTCAGATCATCGGCGTTGAGGCAAATTCTATGGAGGACATCGGGTTCCAGAACTCGATCGAGTTGCTTGATTTTGGGTTTCGGCAAAAATCTGCGATTATGGGTGTTTGGGAAGATAGTTGGTGGTGTCGGCGACTCGTTGAGAGGATCGGCGATGGTCAGAAGTTGACTAGCTAGTCGTGCACGTGCACGATGTATCGCCTGTACCTGGTTGATCGAAATGATTTGGGGAAGAAGTAAGGGTCTCGGGGATGGTCTCGAAAAAAATGATGGTTGGACTCGAAGTAGAAGGAGATCGTGAGTGGCTCGGTGTTTTAGTTTGGTATGCTCGGGGTTTTTGGTTGAGTAACTCGGGTGGTTGGCTAACCTGGTTTTAGAAGTAAAGTTAAGAAAAAGAAATGAAACAGTTTTATAAAAACATAGGTTAGTAAAGGTGATCAAGGTTAAATATTGAACAAAGTTTTCAAGGCAATGTGTTAATAAAGTTTTTAAATAAACTTAATGATTAAGAAGTTAATCGAAATGATAAAATGTTTTTAGCTGTTAATTAACTTAAAAATCTAAGTTAATTTATGGAATAATAATAATAACATTGTTTTCAAAGATTTAAGGGTTAAAGTTTAAATGTTTTTAAAGATAATTGATGAATAATTACTTTGTGTAATTGATTTGAAAGCTAATTACCTTGTGTAATTAAATTAAAGCTAATTACTTTGTGTAATTAAATTAAGGCTAATTAATTATTGTGATTAAATTAAAGAAAAATTTATGTAATTAATTAAAGGGTTATTTAATTAAGGGAAATTAATTACTTAAAGATAATTACTTAATTAAAAGTAATTAATTAATGGTTAAAGTTAATTAAGTAATTAGGGATAATCACTTATTATAATTAATTAAGGATAATTAATTAAATGGTAATTAATTAAGGGTTAATTAATTAATTAAGGAAAATTAATTAAAAGATAATTAATTAATGAATGTGATTAATTAAAAGGTGATTAATAAATTAAGGTGATTGATTAAAGGATGGTTAAGAAATTAAAGGTTAATTAAGTAATTAGTGATAATTAATTACATGATTAAGGTTAATTAATTTATTATTAATGGTAAATTAATAAATGATTAAAGGATAATTAATCAAAATGGTTTGTAATTAATTAATGTTAATTAACCAGGATTAGTAATTTATTCATAAGTAACTAATTTGATTTAAAATTAATCAAAGGATTAATTGATCTTACTTATGGATGTTTGAATTGTATTGAATGTTTTGAAATTGTTAGATATTCCCTGATCTGTGATGCTGTGTGATATATTCTGATTTGTGTGTGATCTGTACTGTAGTTCATTTATCTGGGATGAATGTAATATATTATCTGTAATTTATATATCTGTGATTTGTGAATAAAAGATAAGCGTTATAGTTATACCGCTTATCAACTATATTTTTGTATTTTAATCTGTGATGATTGAATGATGTTGCACTATTGTGTGTGAAACCCCTGGACTACACCATACCCACACAAATATGGATTTCACGAGGAAATCGGTTAAGTCATAGATAATTTAAATTTAATGTTTTTAAAATTGAAATTTTAATTTCAATTGATTTTGGAAATGAATTTGGATTAAATGTTAAAGCTTTTGAAAATGAGTTTTTAAGAGAAAAGTTATTTTGAATAACTTGGTAAAGTTTTCCAATTTTAAATAATTCAATTTAAATTTGAATTCAAAATTTGGAATTGAATTCTATGTTGAAAATTATGGTTTAAGAAGTGTTATACAGGTTATAAATGTGTTTATATGGGCTTGAACCATTTTAAAATATTGTTTGAGAATTTGAATTTAACCCAAGAACCTTAACTTGTATAAATGAATCAGATTTTCCGAAATGAAAACTGTTTGTTTTCAAATGATAAAAGCTTTCATATAAGAAATGAAATTCCAATTTAAGTTAAAGGAATTTCAAGTTTGAATTGAAAAATGGTTTTTCCAAGTTATGAGTGAATTCTTTTTGAAAGCTATGAATTGAATCTGTTATTTTTAACAGATTTAAAATGGTGATTTTTGTAAACCATTCAAAATGGAATTGTTTGAAAGCTATCAGTTAAATCTTTGATTTAAAGATTTAATGAGCTAATCCAATTGAAATGGAAATTAATTTGGAAAATCTATGAATGTATCTTTGTGAAACTCGGTGAACTTTGTGAATTAAATCTTTTTGTTTAAAAAGATTAAAATGGTAATTTGTTTAAACCATTTGAAGAGAAGTTTTAGATAATAAGTTGTGACTTAACTGAAATCCCAATATCCATATGTTTTTAAATATTGCACTCATTATTCGTGTGATGGCTCGGGTTTTGCCCGCTCGAAAATCAACATCCGTACTTCACATTGTACTAGAATGCCGCAGATTCGATCGTTCAAATCCGATTCGCCGGAGCTATAACACAATTAAGTAAATAACACAGCGGAAGAAAAGAATATATCAATATATATAACATTGATACAATGACAGATACAAAATCTGATACAATATGATACAACAGAATGATGCAACAGATATCAATATACATCAGAGATATGATACAAGAAATAGCAGCGGAAAAGAAAAGATAACAACAGCATCAATAGAAATGATAACTCCAAAATGATCTTCAGACAAGAATGAATCCACAACTCCAAGATAAGCAACTCCGATGAATGAACTAGCTCCAGATAATCTACTAAACCTGAATATCTGAAAAGAAACCCAACTCTAGACTGCTCGTGTGGAAAATTATGAGCATCCAGAGTTTAGGGAAGGAACAATAAACTCCGGATCAGTCATGGGACTGGTGTGAGCAACAAAAACAGTTTATCTTTAAACAACAACAAAAGGATTTTAAACATTGAAATCCGCAATGCTTTTTAGAAAATGAAACTACCATAAGACCTCCCGCCACACACACAATGCAAACGCATAATTGGAGGAGATTTCTTCTTATGATAGTCAAAAATGCTTACTACGCCAAATCATCTTGATATTATTATTAGTGCATAGTGCAGAAAACATTTCGAAAGTATAATATTAATCTTAGCCAGCATAGACATTTCGAACTATGCCTACTATAGCTACCATCTAAACAGTGGGGCGCCACCATAAGTAAATGGCAGGTTCTACAACTAATACCGTACAAGTTCCGTATTGGGAAATGGATTTCCAACAAATGGTCAGGCTAAGGAACTTCCTATGCCACGAAGGAAACGCCTCTGGCGGGACGCTCCGAGAGACAAACTGCTCTCTGCCAACAAGGCCGGGTTACCCCTGTAACAGGTAACTCACGAATATGCCACCCCCCCGGTCCTTTGGGACCTTTATCCGAGCTCGGTATCCAACATCACACATCATAAAGAAAGTGTATCCACATGAGTAAGTATCTGGGCTCCATACCATGATACCACCCCTTTCCAGAAGGAAATGACATACCCTAAAGGGCGCGACCCTCATAACCTTGCCGCAACATTCCTGTTTCGACCATTTCCGGGTAGTGAGGTCCTGACGAAGTCTCGTCCACAAAGCTACACTTTGTCACAAAGCCATGCTTTGGGTCAAACAAATGATCAACCTATGATCACAAAGATATAAAATCAAATAAATGATCATATCGCAAATGATCAAACACTGATCATCACACAGCAACACTTAGCATGTCACATTACCAAATTGGGAATATATCGCTGATAAATTTCAACTACATAACCTCTGAGCTCGTACGTCTCAGAGAAGGGTGTTAAGCTAAGAGAATAAATTCTCCGCCACCAACAGATATGTATTTGAAAGAAATCGGCTTTATATCTCAAAGTGTAATGTCAGACATACAATCCATACAAGTCTGTTCCGGGATCGAACAGAACCGAAGGCACTTCTCACGAAGCCCTTGCAAATCCGGATAATTTCCAATCACGTCCGGACTTCCCGTCACTAAGGATGATAAAACCTCTATATCGGGGATCAGCCGATGCAGAGTAACTCGACGGTAATCCTTCCATTTTCAAAAATATCCGGTCTTCAACACCGTCTTCAAATGCTATCCATATACGACGTATCACATATTCAGAATGGGTTATATGACACAAAGGTCCTCTCCCGGCTAAACCGAATAGTGAGCGTAATATTTAAAAACATATGGATATGGGATTTCAATTAAGTCACAACTTAAACCCAAACTTCCTTTTCAAATGGTTTAACAAATTACCATTTTCAAATCTTTAAACAAAAAGATTCAACCTTTACGGTTTAAACAGTTTCCACACTTTAATCTTTTAAACAAAAGATTCATTCACAGATTTTCCAAATTAATTTCCATTTCAGTTTGATTAACTCGTTAAACCTTTAAATCAAAGATTTAACTTATAGCTTTCAAAACAATCCCATTTCAAATGATTTAAACCAATCATTATTTTAAATCTGTTAAAAATAAACAGATTCAATTCATAGCCTTCAAAAAGAATTCATTCTTAACTTGGAAAACCATTTTCAATTCAATATTGAAATTCCTTTAATTAAACTGGAATTTCATTTCTTATCTGAAAGCTTTTATTCTTTTGAAAACAAATAGTTTCATTTCAGAAAATCTGATTCATTCATATGAGTTAAAGTCTTTGGGTTAAATCCAAATTCTCAAAATTATACTTTTAAATGGTTTAAATTCATACAAACACATTTATAACATCTTTAACCCCTAGTTTCAAATCATAGGATTCAATTTCAAACTTGAATTCGAATTTAAATCAAATTATTTAAATTTCCAAAACTCGATTAAGTTATTCAAAATAACTTTTATCTTTGAAATTCTATTTCAAAATCTTTTCACTTTAAACCCGAATTTCTAATTTCAAAATCAATTGAAATTAAAATTCCAATTTCAAAAACATCAATTTAAATTATCTGTGACTTAACCGATTTCCACGTGAAATCCATATTTGTGTGTGTAAAAGTGTGGTCCAGGGGTTTAACACAATAGTGCAACAACATCAATCATCACAGATATATCGATAAGCGGTATAACCCATAACGCTTATCTTCATTAACAGATTTATAGATAAAGTAAATTTATCGATCACAAAGATTCACAATTATAATTCGATGTGGGTTTCGGATAATCAACTGGAATCCGACTCCCTGTCGCATCGAAATTCAAGTGTCATTTACGGGTCAAAAAGAGGTTTCATATTCACATAGTAATATATCACAGAAACAGAAATCACAGCTCAGCACAAAGTAATTCATATCACAAAGCATCACAATCACATAACATAGTTATAAATCCAATACACAGCATTCCATAGAATATAGTCATCCATAAATATCCTTAATTAATTATCTGATTTATCTAAAACAGGTGGGTCATCAATCATAGTTAATTATCATTAATCGATTCCAAATCATTTGATTAAAGGTCCTTTAATCATTTTCATTAGTTAATTAACCTTTAACTTGAATTCATTATCTCAAATTAATCACCTTAATTAATTGATCGCATTATCTTTGAATTAACTATTGATTAACCACTTGATAAATCCACTTTAATCATTAATTAATATTTAATTTATAATCCTTAATTAATCAATTAATTAATCTTTAAATCCTTCATTAATTACTTCAGCTCTTTAATAACTTATTTAATTAATCCAAATCGTTAATTAATTTAAATAAATAAATTATCCTATTTTAACTAACTTAACCATTTAAATTTCATTTTAAAGTCAAATTTCTTTCCCATACTTAAACATTTTTAAATTTAAAACTTTATTTGTTTCCAAACTAACTTGAACTTAAATTTAAAACTCAGATTACTTCAATTTGGAAACCAGACAGGCTGAAAGCCTGTAACAATTCCTACCCGAGCCTTCCACGAAACAAAATCCCATATGCTTCGAGTTCTCCCCCCAGATCAACCCGAGACACTTTAAATTTCGTTTTAAAATTTGTTTAAGTTATTTTTACCCGGTATTCCATCGTTCTACTCGAGTTCGACTTCGAGTCGATTACCCCAAATCTCGAACCATCCCACGAGAAAGTCCTTCTTCCCCAAAGCTCCAAACCCAGGTACAATATTTCACGCGTGCACGTATCCGTGCACGGCCACCTTCGCCGTCGCTGGTGGGTACTGCGGCCACCCACGCGTCGCCTTCCATCCCCCAAAACACCACGAACACCCAGAACATGGAAATAATTCGAAAACGTGAATCGAGACCTTCGACCCAAACCCATCAGAAAATGACATCGGAAATTCGCCTCGCACCGCCTTCCCATTCCATTATCGGCCCCCAAATTTGGACTGAAGCTTTGCCATCATGCGACGCTTCGACTCGCCCCACTGACGCGCATTCCGATCATCCCTAGGTGGCGTGGCACCGTAGTTTCTAACGTGAACAAAACTGGGTTCTTAAACCCTAGTTTGATCTCGAACCCAAAATCTATGCATTCGAAAATTATTCTAGCATTTTTCTTGTGATAATACGTCTTCAATCTTGCTTCATAATAAATTTCAGCAATTAAAAGTAATCCACTCAACAGATATTGACAAAAATATGACTTTTGTTTATTTCCAAACTGCACCTTCCATATTGAATTAAAAATCATTGTTTTCATTCTAAAAATCCTAACTTTGTATGTTAATTCAAGATATGTGATCAAATTTTCAAATTAACGCATTCGAATTTTAACCCTTTTGATTTCATTTTACTGTAACTTGAAAAAACAGTATATATATCATACTGTTAAACTTCAATCAAGTTTTCCAGAACTTGATTTTGGGTAAACAACTTAAATTAGCATCAACACCTAAGTTTTAAAATATTTATATGAAGAAGTATTTAAAATTTTCTCTGCTTTTGTGTGTTCAGAAACTTGAAATACTGAAGAACGGCCATATAGATTTCCAGAACAACAGAAAATACTCAGAACTTACTTGTAAAAAAAAAACATCAAAGCACATACCATTTGTAAGTTAAATATACAAGTTTAAATTTGAAAACAGTAAGTTTACTCACCAAGATTTGAAAGAACAGAGCACCCTGATGAAAACAGTTTGGATTTGAAATCTGGAAACATGTTTCCACTTGATACTTCCTGCCCATCACTTGGCTTCACTGTTTTGTTTAGTTGCTTGATGCTTGTTGAAGCTTGTTTAAGATTAAAAATGGAGTTTCATTTTATATTTGCTTAGCTCGAACTGGACATGGAAAGTGATGGAAAGAATAGCTTATACTTTCTTCTTTTATTGGTTTGTAATGATACTTTGTACTTAGAAGATATTATACAATGTACATATGTTTCTTTATCTACTTACAGGAATCATTTCATTGATGGTTATTTCGGCTGAGGTGATTTTTGTTATGGTGGGTAAGATATTGGCATTAAATGCCTTGGTACCCTATGTACCCTGTTTTGTTCACATATAAATTGTATATGTGTAGTTTATTGTAGATATTTTCTTTCTTTTGCTTTCTTGTTTTACATGTTTGAATTGTAGTTGTTTGCACTTTAATAATATTTTGCCTATTTGTTTTGTCTACACACTTATGCTATTTACAGTTTACATTCTTGTCTTCATTTGTTTATACATAGATACTTTCATGAATATAGATATAGATATAAGGTAGTTATATTTGTTTTATCTCTTTCTTTTATTATTATTGTTAGTATTATAATTTACTTATTATATTTATTTCTAGCTTAAATATTTATTTTATTTTATTGTTAGATTTTATTTATGTGTTACTTTTATTTTATAGTTCATCTCTTATTTATTTATTTCTATTTCAACTTAAATTTAAACTCAATATATATATATAAATTCAAATTTTCCCATATATGCATATATACATATATATTCACATTATTATTAAACCATTTACTTGAAATTTAAATCCAAATCATATATATACAAATCGTTTAAATTCATATGACTTAATATAGATTCTAAGAGAATCGGGGAAACTCGCTTCACCTTATCGATTTATTCTACTATTTTCATTCAAAATTCAATGAATTATTAATTTAAATTAAATAAAAATATGGGGTCGTTACAGACTTCCCCCCTTAAAAGAATTTCGTCCTCGAAATTACCAAGGAGACAAAAAGATAGATGAAGAATATTTCATCAACTCAAACTGAATATCTATTCTGCATTCGGCTTACCAAATCAGAATATCAATAACAGATACAAGAACGAATCTGTCTAACACTTCACAAGATACTCGGGTTATCCAGATTTACGAAATATGCAGTGGCATCGGTCAGTTCGAAGTGATAACTAACCATTCGTAGAATATACTGGGACCCAAAGAATAGATAGATATATGGATACGATTTCAAAAATTTTCAGTTTAGAAGCTAAAGTATACCTATCAACCATAGCAATCAAAGCAACCAATACATCCAAACAAACAATTTTGGTCCATCCGGAGTTTATGTCCCATATTAATATATCGAATCTTCTTTCTGGATCTACCAGAAATCATGGAAGAATTGAGAAAAGATAACGAACAAAGAGACTGATAGAGAAAATTTGTTTCCACTATTGTTACAGAGTATTGACCATTTATAGTCGTATTCCCTGTCCCCTATCTCGTCCTCTTCTTGCACTCATACTCACTATCAGTGGATAGCAAGAGAATTTACTGAGGTATTCGAACGGATATCTGAGGATACTCATTCTAGAGTTTACTTCACCCTATCTCTAATGAGCTACTTAACGTGTTATACTCCTGAGCTAAAGTTCAACCTTAGCTCTGATACCACATGTGACGGCTCGGGTTTTGCCCGCTCGAAAATCAACATCCGTACTTCACATTGTACTAGAATGCCGCAGATTCGATCGTTCAAATCCGATTCGCCGGAGCTATAACACAATTAAGTAAATAACACAGCGAAAGAAAAGAATATATCAATATATATAACATTGATACAATGACAGATACAAAATCTGATACAATATGATACAACAGAATGATGCAACAAATATCAATATACATCAGAGATATGATACAAGAAATAGCAGCGGAAAAGAAAAGATAACAACAGCATCAATAGAAATGATAACTCCAAAATGATCTTCAGACAAGAATGAATCCACAACTCCAAGATAAGCAACTCCGATGAATGAACTAGCTCCAGATAATCTACTAAACCTGAATATCTGAAAAGAAACCCAACTCTAGACTGCTCGTGTGGAAAATTATGAGCATCCAGAGTTTAGGGAAGGAACAATAAACTCCGGATCAGTCATGGGACTGGTGTGAGCAACAAAAACAGTTTATCTTTAAACAACAACAAAAGGATTTTAAACATTGAAATCCGCAATGCTTTTTAGAAAATGAAACTACCATAAGACCTCCCGCCACACACACAATGCAAACGCAGAATTGGAGGAGATTTCTTCTTATGATAGTCAAAAATGCTTACTACGCCAAATCATCTTGATATTATTATTAGTGCATAGTGCAAAAAACATTTCGAAAGTATAATATTAATCTTAGCCAGCATAGACATTTCGAACTATGCATACTATAGCTACCATCTAAACAGTGGGGCGCCACCATAAGTAAATGGCAGGTTCTACAACTAATACCGTACAAGTTCCGTATTGGGAAATGGATTTCCAACAAATGGTCAGGCTAAGGAACTTCCTATGCCACGAAGGAAACGCCTCTGGCGGGACGCTCCAAGAGACAAACTGCTCTCTGCCAACAAGGCCGGGTTACCCCTGTAACAGGTAACTCACGAATATGCCACCCCCCGGTCCTTTGGGACCTTTATCCGAGCTCGGTATCCAACATCACACATCATAAAGAAAGTGTATCCACATGAGTAAGTATCTGGGCTCCATACCATGATACCACCCCTTTCCAGAAGGAAATGACATACCCTAAAGGGCGCGACCCTCATAACCTTGCCGCAACATTCCTGTTTCGACCGTTTCCGGGTAGTGAGGTCCTGACGAAGTCTCGTCCACAAAGCTACACTTTGTCACAAAGCCATGCTTTGGGTCAAACAAATGATCAACCTATGATCACAAAGATATAAAATCAAATAAATGATCATATCGCAAATGATCAAACACTTATCATCACACAGCAACACTTAGCATGTCACATTACCAAATTGGGAATATATCGCTGATAAATTTCAACTACATAACCTCTGAGCTCGTACGTCTCAGAGAAGGGTGTTAAGCTAAGAGAATAAATTCTCCGCCACCAACAGATATGTATTTGAAAGAAATCGGCTTTATATCTCAAAGTGTAATGTCAGACATACAATCCATACAAGTCTGTTCCGGGATCGAACAGAACCGAAGGCACTTCTCACGAAGCCCTTGCAAATCCGGATAATTTCCAATCACGTCCGGACTTCCCGTCACTAAGGATGATAAAACCTCTATATCGGGGATCAGCCGATGCAGAGTAACTCGACGGTAATCCTTCCGTTTTCAAAAATATCCGGTCTTCAACACCGGTCTTCAAATGCTATCCATATACGACGTATCACATATTCGGAATGGGTTATATGACACAAAGGTCCTCTCCCGGCTAAACCGAATAGTGAGCGTAATATTTAAAAACATATGGATATGGGATTTCAATTAAGTCACAACTTAAACCCAAACTTCCTTTTCAAATGGTTTAACAAATTACCATTTTCAAATCTTTAAACAAAAAGATTCAACCTTTACGGTTTAAACAGTTTCCACACTTTAATCTTTTAAACAAAAGATTCATTCACAGATTTTCCAAATTAATTTCCATTTCAGTTTGATTAACTCGTTAAACCTTTAAATCAAAGATTTAACTTATAGCTTTCAAAACAATCCCATTTCAAATGATTTAAACCAATCATTATTTTAAATCTGTTAAAAATAAACAGATTCAATTCATAGCCTTCAAAAAGAATTCATTCTTAACTTGGAAAACCATTTTCAATTCAATATTGAAATTCCTTTAATTAAACTGGAATTTCATTTCTTATCTGAAAGCTTTTATTCTTTTGAAAACAAATAGTTTCATTTCAGAAAATCTGATTCATTCATATGAGTTAAAGTCTTTGGGTTAAATCCAAATTCTCAAAATTATACTTTTAAATGGTTTAAATTCATACAAACACATTTATAACATCTTTAACCCCTAGTTTCAAATCATAGGATTCAATTTCAAACTTGAATTCGAATTTAAATCAAATTATTTAAATTTCCAAAACTCGATTAAGTTATTCAAAATAACTTTTATCTTTGAAATTCTATTTCAAAATCTTTTCACTTTAAACCCGAATTTCTAATTTCAAAATCAATTGAAATTAAAATTCCAATTTCAAAAACATCAATTTAAATTATCTGTGACTTAACCGATTTCCACGTGAAATCCATATTTGTGTGTGTAAAAGTGTGGTCCAGGGGTTTAACACAATAGTGCAACAACATCAATCATCACAGATATATCGATAAGCGGTATAACCCATAACGCTTATCTTCATTCACAGATTTATAGATAAAGTAAATTTATCGATCACAAAGATTCACAATTATAATTCGATGTGGGTTTCGTATAATCAACTGGAATCCGACTCCCTGTCGCATCGAAATTCAAGTGTCATTTACGGGTCAAACAGAGGTTTCATATTCACATAGTAATATATCACAGAAACAGAAATCACAGCTCAGCACAAAGTAATTCATATCACAAAGCATCACAATCACATAACATAGTTATAAATCCAATACACAGCATTCCATAGAATATAGTCATCCATAAATATCCTTAATTAATTATCTGATTTATCTAAAACAGGTGGGTCATCAATCATAGTTAATTATCATTAATCGATTCCAAATCATTTGATTAAAGGTCCTTTAATCATTTTCATTAGTTAATTAACCTTTAACTTGAATTCATTATCTCAAATTAATCACCTTAATTAATTGATCGCATTATCTTTGAATTAACTATTGATTAACCACTTGATAAATCCACTTTAATCATTAATTAATATTTAATTTATAATCCTTAATTAATCAATTAATTAATCTTTAAATCCTTCATTAATTACTTCAGCTCTTTAATAACTTATTTAATTAATCCAAATCGTTAATTAATTTAAATAAATAAATTATCCTATTTTAACTAACTTAACCATTTAAATTTCATTTTAAAGTCAAATTTCTTTCCCATACTTAAACATTTTTAAATTTAAAACTTTATTTGTTTCCAAACTAACTTGAACTTAAATTTAAAACTCAGATTACTTCAATTTGGAAACCAGACAGGCTGAAAGCCTGTAACAATTCCTACCCGAGCCTTCCACGAACCAAAATCCCATATGCTTCGAGTTCTCCCCCCAGATCAACCCGAGACACTTTAAATTTCGTTTTAAAATTTGTTTAAGTTATTTTTACCCGGTATTCCATCGTTCTACTCGAGTTCGACTTCGAGTCGATTACCCCAAATCGAACCATCCCACGAGAAAGTCCTTCTTCCCCAAAGCTCCAAACCCAGGTACAATATTTCACGCGTGCACGTATCCGTGCACGGCCACCTTCGCCGTCGCTGGTGGGTACTGCGGCCACCCACGCGTCGCCTTCCATCCCCCAAAACACCACGAACACCCAGAACATGGAAATAATTCGAAAACGTGAATCGAGACCTTCGACCCAAACCCATCAGAAAATGACATCGGAAATTCGCCTCGCACCGCCTTCCCATTCCATTATCGGCCCCCAAATTTGGACTGAAGCTTTGCCATCATGCGACGCTTCGACTCGCCCCACTGACGCGCATTCCGATCATCCCTAGGTGGCGTGGCACCGTAGTTTCTAACGTGAACAAAACTGGGTTCTTAAACCCTAGTTTGATCTCGAACCCAAAATCTATGCATTCGAAAATTATTCTAGCATTTTTCTTGTGATAATACGTCTTCAATCTTGCTTCATAATAAATTTCAGCAATTAAAAGTAATCCACTCAACAGATATTGACAAAAATATGACTTTTGTTTATTTCCAAACTGCACCTTCCATATTGAATTAAAAATCATTGTTTTCATTCTAAAAATCCTAACTTTGTATGTTAATTCAAGATATGTGATCAAATTTTCAAATTAACGCATTCGAATTTTAACCCTTTTGATTTCATTTTACTGTAACTTGAAAAAACAGTATATATATCATACTGTTAAACTTCAATCAAGTTTTCCAGAACTTGATTTTGGGTAAACAACTTAAATTAGCATCAACACCTAAGTTTTAAAATATTTATATGAAGAAGTATTTAAAATTTTCTCTGCTTTTGTGTGTTCAGAAACTTGAAATACTGAAGAACGGCCATATAGATTTCCAGAACAACAGAAAATACTCAGAACTTACTTGTAAAAAAAAACATCAAAGCACATACCATTTGTAAGTTAAATATACAAGTTTAAATTTGAAAACAGTAAGTTTACTCACCAAGATTTGAAAGAACAGAGCACCCTGATGAAAACAGTTTGGATTTGAAATCTGGAAACATGTTTCCACTTGATACTTCCTGCCCATCACTTGGCTTCACTGTTTTGTTTAGTTGCTTGATGCTTGTTGAAGCTTGTTTAAGATTAAAAATGGAGTTTCATTTTATATTTGCTTAGCTCGAACTGGACATGGAAAGTGATGGAAAGAATAGCTTATACTTTCTTCTTTTATTGGTTTGTAATGATACTTTGTACTTAGAAGATATTATACAATGTACATATGTTTCTTTTTCTACTTACAGGAATCATTTCATTGATGGTTATTTCGGCTGAGGTGATTTTTGTTATGGTGGGTAAGATATTGGCATTAAATGCCTTGGTACCCTATGTACCCTGTTTTGTTCACATATAAATTGTATATGTGTAGTTTATTGTAGATATTTTCTTTCTTTTGCTTTCTTGTTTTACATGTTTGAATTGTAGTTGTTTGCACTTTAATAATATTTTGCCTATTTGTTTTGTCTACACACTTATGCTATTTACAGTTTACATTCTTGTCTTCATTTGTTTATACATAGATACTTTCATGAATATAGATATAGATATAAGGTAGTTATATTTGTTTTATCTCTTTCTTTTATTATTATTGTTAGTATTATAATTTACTTATTATATTTATTTCTAGCTTAAATATTTATTTTATTTTATTGTTAGATTTTATTTATGTGTTACTTTTATTTTATAGTTCATCTCTTATTTATTTATTTCTATTTCAACTTAAATTTAAACTCAATATATATATATAAATTCAAATTTTCCCATATATGCATATATACATATATATTCACATTATTATTAAACCATTTACTTGAAATTTAAATCCAAATCATATATATACAAATCGTTTAAATTCATATGACTTAATATAGATTCTAAGAGAATCGGGGAAACTCGCTTCACCTTATCGATTTATTCTACTATTTTCATTCAAAATTCAATGAATTATTAATTTAAATTAAATAAAAATATGGGGTCGTTACAATTCGGTTCAGCCGGGAGAGGACCTTTGTGTCATATAACCCATTCCGAATAATGATACGTCATATATGGATTGCATTTGAAGACCGGTGTTGAAGACCGGGTATTTGCGAGAATGATAGGATAACCTATCGATTGTCTCTACACTGAGTTGTTCCGGTATAGAGATTTCCTAAGTGATGGGAAGTCCGATTGGGATTGTGAATACCCGAATTGCAAGGGCTTCTTCGGATGTGCCTTCGGTTCTGTTCGAACCCGGAACAGACTTGTATGGTTACATGTCTGACATTACATTTTGAGATATAAAGCAGATTTCTTTCAAATACATTTCTGTTGGTGGCGAAGAATTTATTCTCTTAGCTTAACACCCTTCTCTGAGACGTACAAGCTCAGGGTTATGTAGTTGAAGGTTATCAGCAATATACTCCCAATTTGGTAATGTGGCATGCTGAGTGTTGCTGTGTGTTGATCATTTATTGATCATTTATGATCAAAGCATGGCTTTCGTGTAAAGCGTAGCTTTGTGGACGAGACCTCATCGAACCTCACAGACCGGAAATGGTCGAAACAGGAATGATGTGGCAAGGTTATGAGGGTCGCTCCCTTTAGGGTATGTCATTTCCTTCTGGAAAAGGGTGGTATCAGGTATGGAGCCCTGGTATTTAACCTATGTGGATACTCCAATCTCATTTACTGTGTGATTGTTATTTGATCGAGGCGCCTCGGATAAAGGTCCCAAAGGACCGGGGGGTGACATATTCGTGTAGTAGTTACCTAGTGACAGAGGTAACCCGGCCTTGTGTTGGCAGAGAGCAGGTTGACTCTCGGGACATCCCGCCAGAGGCGATCCCATTGGCAGTAGGAAGTTCCTTAGCCTGACCATTTGTTGGAAAATCCAAAGAAACAATACGAGCCCTTTACGATTGCAATTTGTATAACCTGTCTCCTCAGGAGGCAGATATAGCAGGCATAATATAATGGTACCTATGCTGGCTAAGATTAATATTGTATTTTCGAAAGAATTTTCACACTATGCACTAGTAATAATATCAAAAGAGTTTTCTTTTGCGTAGTAAGCATGTTTGACTATCATAAGAAGAAATCTCCTCCAAGTCTGCGATTGCATTGTGTGTGTGGTGGGAGGTCTTATGGTAGTTTCATTTTCCAAAAGCATTGCGGATTTCAATGTTGAAAATTCTTTTGTTGTTATTTTAAAGATAAACTGTTTTAAGTTCTCACACCTGTCCCATGACTGACTTGGAGTTTATTGTTCCTTTCCTAAACTCTGGGTGCCCACAATTTTCCACACGGGCAGTCTAGAGTTGGGTTTTTCAAATAGTCAGGTCTAGTAGATTATCTGGAGCTAGTTCACTTCATCGGAGTTGATGACTGCACCTGCTTATCTTGGTGCAACGTGATGGTGGTTCGAGCTGATGTTGGAGGAGTTGGAGTCATTCCCTTTTGTAGATCATTTGGAGTGATCTCTTCCATTATTGTTATTTCCACTGTAGCATTGTATCATATCTATGATATTGCTGTGTATTATTGATATCATTGTTGTATATCATTCTGGATATTGTATTCATTGGAGTTGTATATGATATCATTGATTTCTTTATTCCGCTGTGTTGTTATACTTACTGTGTTATAAGCTCCGAGAAGCCAGATTCGGCGTTTGAATCTACGGCAATTGAGTACAAGTGAAGTACGGATGCCGATTTTCGAAGGCCGAGTTTTTGAACTCTTACAATTGGTATCAGAGCTAAGGTTGAACTTTAGCTCAGGAGTATAACACATTAAGTAACTCATTAGAGATAGGGTGAAGTATACCCTAGAATGAGTAATCCTTAAGATATCCGTCCGTGTGCCTCAGTAAATTCTCTTACTATCCATAGATAGTAAGTATGAGTGCAAGAAGAGGATGAGATAGGGGACAGGGGAATACCACTATGAAATGGTCAATACCCTGCAACAGTGGAAACAAATTTTCTCTATCAGTCTCTTTTGTTCAGCATTTCTTTTCTTAATTCTTCGATAGTTTCTGGTAGATCCAGAAAGAAAATTCGATATATTAATATGGGACATAAACTCCGGATGGACCAAAATTGTTTGTTTGGATGTATTGGTTGTTTTGATTGTTGTGGTTGATAGGCATACCTTGGTTTTTAAACTAAAAGTTTTGAAAATTATATCTATATATCTATCTATTCTTTGGGTCCCGATATATTCTACGAATGGTTAGTTATCCCTTTGAACTAACCGATGCCACTGCACATTTTGTAGACCTGGATAACCCGAGTATCGTGTGAAAGAATTCAATAGATTCGTTCTTGTATCTATTATTGATATTCTGATTTGGTAAGCCAAATGCAGAATAGATGTTCAATTTGATTTGATGAAATATTTTTCATCTATCTTTGTGTCTCCCTGGCAAATTTCGGGGATGAAATTTTTTTTAAGGGGGAAAGGTTGTAACGACCCCGAATTTTATATAAATTTAAATTGATAATTAATTTAGTTTTGAATAAAAATTTGTAAAATTTAGTGATAAAGTGATGCGAGTTTCCCCGAATTAAAATAAAATTTTGTATAAATCATTTAAATTTAAAAATATTGTAAATATTATATATATGTGAATATATATGTGTTTGAGCATATATGAGTAAATTTGAAATAATATATATGTATATATATATTTGATTTGAATTTAAATTGTAAATAAATGGTTTAAAAATGAAAATATATATATGATATAAAATATAAAGTAGATACATTGGATAAAATCTAATAACAAATTAAAATCTAGAAATTCACTTATATTACCAAACAAATAAGAATAATTAGTATTAAATTTAGAAATAAATAAATATATATACATAGTTTTATTCAGTATAAAGTAAATATATATATATCTTAGTAAATCAATACAAAATAATACCAAGTAATAAAACAAACAAAAATAATAAAAGAAAAATAAAGTAAAAATAGAAGTTTATTTATATTATAGAGAAATAAGACAAGACAAAGGAAAGATATCTATATATACATATAGGAATGCAAGTGTAAGTAAGACAAAGATAATAACCTGTTCATGGATATGCTCATAAAACAAAATGAATGCAAGAAGATAAGTATGTAAACAAAGACAACAATATATATTCAAGTGCAAACAAATAAGAATATAAATATCTTAGGCTTGCAAAGAAGACATAAGGTACATATGCATTTAATGTTTGCATCTCTAGCATAACAAAGAAAACTTATGAGCCGAGACAAACAATGCAAAGCAATTAATGCAAGTATCTCTAGTACACAACATATTACCCATCAGCCACCATATGAAGAGAAAAATCTCTGATCAAAACATTAACAAACCATTTCTAGTACAAAAGAAATAATCACCTGTACAATTATATTTACCCTGTAAACTCTTTTCTATATCAAATCTTCCTTATCTCTTTCGTTCATCAAAAAGACTTAGCATACCAGAAAATACATTACAACTGAAGCTTTACAACAATTCAACTCAACAAATATGAAGATCAAAATAAAAGGTTCCAACTAGCAAAAATTAAAAGCCTGTTTCAAAATAGAAGCAACTCTGTTCATTTTTCTGGAAAACAACTGTGAGTAACTTTTCTTTTAAAACCATAAGTATATTTGAATCTGTTTTTATGCTTGATGTTTGGAATGAATACTTCAAGTTTGTTGTTAAAAATGTTGGTATAGATAATCAAATTGCCTGCATGTTTGTAAAAAAAATGTATGTGTATGCCTGTATATAGGAAACCAGGTTCCTGTACTTATTACAGGGTTTTAGAAACTCATTCAAAAATTCAAATTTAATCCTCCAATCTCCTTTAGGCTTTGATATTTAAATGAGAAATGATTGTAAGACCCTAACATTTTATTTAAAAATAATTTTAAATATTTAAGTTGAATATTTATTTCAAAAATAATATATCACTGTAACATGTAATCAAAGTCATAAACTCAATGCTTGTGATACTTTGTTTTGAATATATAGCCAGAATTGTATTGTAAAATGATAAATTTACACAAAAATTTCAATATTTTTAGTGTTGATTCAAGGTAGAATTATTGGGTTGAACAGAAAACTCGTTTTGATCGATTCCCATCGATCGGCGGCAAATTAAGTATCGTGATCAGGGTTGAAGGAGGGTTGTAGATCAGGGATTATCAGAAAAATGGTGGAACAAATTCTAGATCGCTAGAGAAGATGGACGATGTAAAAATAGGGTTTTAGACCCAGTTTTGTTAACAAGGTTTCACAAGGAAATCTCGTCGTCGATAGTGGATTGTAGCCGATCGCATGAGGGGGGAAGGAGAGAGGGGAGTCTGACGTTGCTTTGGCCAGAGTGGCAGGAGTTCAGGAGGTCTGACATCGGCGTCGAGGCAAATTCTATGGAGGACATCGGGTTCCAGAACTCGATCGAGTTGCTTGATTTTGGGTTTCGGCAAAAATCTGCGATTATGGGTGTTTGGGAAGATAGTTGGTGGTGTCGGCGATTCGTTGAGAGGATCGGCGATGGTCGGAAGTTGACTGGCTAGTCGTGCACGTGCACGATGTATCGCCTGTACCTGGTTGATCGAAATGATTTGGGGAAGAAGTAAGGGTCTCGGGAATGGTCTCAAAAAAAATGATGGTTGGACTCAAAGTAGAAGGAGATCGTGAGTGGCTCGGTGTTTTAGATTGGTATGCACGGGGTTTTTGGTTGAGTAACTCGGGTGGTTGGCTAACCTGGTTTTAGAAGTAAAGTTAAGAAAAAGAAATGAAACAGTTTTATAAAAACATAGGTTAGTAAAGGTGATCAAGGTTAAATATTGAACAAAGTTTTCAAGGCAATGTGTTAATAAAGTTTTTAAATAAACTTAATGATTAAGAAGTTAATCGAAATGATAAAATGTTTTTGGCTGTTAATTAACTTAAAAATCTAAGTTAATTTATGGAATAATAATAATAACATTGTTTTCAAAGATTTAAGGGTTAAAGATTAAATGTTTTTAAAGATAATTGATGAATAATTACTTTGTGTAATTGATTTGAAATCTAATTACCTTGTGTAATTAAATTAAAGCTAATTACTTTGTGTAATTAAATTAAGGCTAATTAATTATTGTGATTAAATTAAAGAAAAATTTATGTAATTAATTAAAGGGTTATTTAATTAAGGGAAATTAATTACTTAAAGATAATTACTTAATTAAAAGTAATTAATTAATGGTTAAAGTTAATTAAGTAATTAGGGATAATCACTTATTGTAGTTAATTAAGGATAATTAATTAAATGGTAATTAATTAAGGGTTAATTAATTAATTAAGGAAAATTAATTAAAAGATAATTAATTAATGAATGTGATTAATTAAAAGGTGATTAATAAATTAAGGTGATTGATTAAAGGATGGTTAAGAAATTAAAGGTTAATTAAATAATTAGTGATAATTAATTACATGATTAAGGTTAATTAATTTATTATTAATGGTAAATTAATAAATGATTAAAGGATAATTAATCAAAATGGTTTGTAATTAATTAATGTTAATTAACCAGGATTAGTAATTTATTCATAAGTAACTAATCTGATTTAAAATTAATCAAAGGATTAATTGATCTTACTTATGGATGTTTGAATTGTATTGAATGTTTTGAAATTGTTAGATATTCCCTGATCTGTGATGCTGTGTGATATATTCTGATTTGTGTGTGATCTGTACTGTAGTTCATTTATCTGGGATGAATGTAATATATTATCTATAATTTATATATCTGTGATTTGTGAATAAAAGATAAGCGTTATAGTTATACCGCTTATCAACTATATTTTTGTATTTTAATCTGTGATGATTGAATGATGTTGCACTATTGTGTGTGAAACCCCTGGACTACACCATACCCACACAAATATGGATTTCACGAGGAAATCGGTTAAGTCATAGATAATTTAAATTTAATGTTTTTAAAATTGAAATTTTAATTTCAATTGATTTTGGAAATGAATTTGGATTAAATGTTAAAGCTTTTGAAAATGAGTTTTTAAGAGAAAAGTTATTTTGAATAACTTGGTAAAGTTTTCCAATTTTAAATAATTCAATTTGAATTTGAATTCAAAATTTGGAATTGAATTCTATGTTGAAAATTATGGTTTAAGAAGTGTTATACAAGTTATAAATGTGTTTATATGGGCTTGAACCATTTTAAAATATTGTTTGGGAATTTGAATTTAACCCAAGAACCTTAACTTGTATAAATGAATCAGATTTTCCGAAATGAAAACTGTTTGTTTTCAAATGATAAAAGCTTTCATATAAGAAATGAAATTCCAATTTAAGTTAAAGGAATTTCAAGTTTGAATTGAAAAATGGTTTTTCCAAGTTATGAGTGAATTCTTTTTGAAAGCTATGAATTGAATCTGTTATTTTTAACATATTTAAAATGGTGATTTTTTTAAACCATTCGAAATGGAATTGTTTGAAAGCTATCAGTTATATCTTTGATTTAAAGATTTAACGAGTTAATCCAATTGAAATGGAAATTAATTTGGAAAATCTATGAATGTATCTTTGTGAAACTAGGTGAATTTTGTGAATTAAATCTTTTTGTTTAAAAAGATTAAAATGGTAATTTGTTTAAACCATTTGAAGAGAAGTTTTGGATAATAAGTTGTGACTTAATTGAAATCCCAATATCCATATGTTTTTAAATATTGCGCTCATTATTCGGTTCAGCCGGGAGAGGACCTTTGTGTCACATAACCCATTCCGAATAATGATACGTCGTATATGGATTGCATTTGAAGACCGGTGTTGAAGACCGGGTATTTGCGAGAACGATAGGATAACCTATCGATTGTCTCTACACTGCGTTGCTCCGGTATAGAGATTTTCTAAGTGATGCGAAGTCCGATCAGGATTGTGAATACCCGGATTGCAAGGGCTTCTTCGGAAGTGCCTTCGGTTCTGTTCGAACTCGGAACAGACTTGTATGATTACATGTCTGACATTACATTTTTGAGATATAAAGCAGATTTCTTTCAAATACATTTCTGTTGGTGGCAGAGAATTTATTCTCTTAGCTTAACACCCTTCTCTGAGACGTACGAGCTCAGGGTTATGTAGTTGAAGGTTATCGGCGATATACTCCCAATTTGGTAATGTGGCATGCTGAGTGTTGTTGTGTGTTGATCATTTATTGATCATTTATGATCAAAGCATGGCTTTCGTGTTTGTTATTTCCGCTGTAGCATTGTATCATATCTCTGATATTGCTGTGTATTATTGATATCATTGTTGTATATCATTCAGGATATTGTATTCATTGGAGTTGTATATGATATCATTGATTTCTTTATTCCGCTGTGTTGTTATACTTACTGTGTTATAAGCTCCGGGAAGCCAGATTAGGCGTTTGAATCTACGACAATTGAGTACAAGTGAAGTACGGATGCCGATTTTCGAAGGCCGAGTTTTTGGACTCTTACAAGTAGGGCCGGTCCTGAGTAGCTGAGGTGTAATGTGTTGTAGCCTCCCATACATTTTATCTAGAGGTGTACGGATTCGGTGGGTAGACCCTTACTCTTTCATAGTTGGAATCAATTTCTCAGTACGAGCCTTCGTACTTGATTGTATACCTATTATGTTGGAATTTAATAATGTAACAATTTCGACTATGATTCCATATTTATTTTAAACCTGAACATTATGATAATATCAAAGGATTTTATATAGAAATGTTTTGGTTACCGTAAGGTAAAAACCCGTCCGTCTTTATGTGCGGCGTGGTATTATGAGATACCTTTAATTTGAAGATTTTTACAAAATTAAACTTATGCTTTACTCACACCAGACCCATGTCTGACCTGGATTTTTATTTCTTTCCCTTAAATTTTGGGTAATCAAATTTTATGAGTAGCCAAGTAGTTAGGTTTCTTTAAAGCATTTTGGGAAGTAGTATGGAGCAGAAGCTTTCACTATATCTAGTAGTTATGTTTATTTCTTCTGTGACTGTACAGTATGTATTAGTAATTTAGGTAGGCTGATATAGCTGTCCTTGTTGGGAATAGTACTTGTTGTAACTTTGATGTAACATTTTGGAGTAATCATATGTACTATTCGGTGATGATGTATATGTAACCCTGTCGTTTGTGAGAAAAATTTGTATTTGTTTTCTTTGTTTTTTATTTTCTTTACCCTACGACCTGTCTTTCAGACACTTTGGGTGTATGAAAGGCAGATCGTCACAGGTTTTGAATGCAAAATAATAAAATAAATTTTAATGAGAACTTTTAGTTGTATCGGAATATAGTTAAGAGGAAAACTAAATGTTTTTTATTTACTAAAATTGTGGGACAAAATAATAAAATAATAAAGAGAGTTAAGGAGGAACAAATAATAAGGGAGAATTAAGAGGCAGGGGTATTTTCTTCTCATTTATTATTATTTTATAGATTCACGTTTTGATCTTGCACCAACACTATCACTAAAATATAAGGAAAACCCACTGTTAGGAATGATGTTGGATTTTCCTTTTTATCCGTCTTCGTTTTATCATAAATTATCATTAAACCCCAATTATTCACATTATCTAGCTTATATTACCTTAGTACAGTAAAAAACATAGGTTTTATATGGTTTGGTTGCTATAATGGAATATAAAAGCCTAATAAATTTGGCATCCAAAATGATGCATATCGACGAAATTTTAGCCATTTAGTTGCTTATCATCTCGTTGGGTTTTGTCCTATGTTACTTCCTACTTTATACACATTTACCAAGGTAGAAAATAGGCTGTAGGACAAACAATTCGCTTTTTTGGACCATTTCTCGATTTGTGCGTGTCATCCTTGCGCAGGGGCCATGCTAATCTTCTCTGTATCGTTCCAATTTTATCGGATGTCCCCGAAGGGACAACACCTTTATTACTAATACATACGCGCATACAAATTTTTGGGCTGAAGTCCAAACATCTTTATTTTATTTGTCGAGCAAACATTATTTCTTCCTCTTTACTTTCTTCTCGTTTTCCCTTGTTTCTTTCTCTTTCAAATCGTGATGCAAATTATAATTCTGAAATGTCGTTGAGTAACCAGTACCGATTTGGATTTCTTGTCTTTTTTTGTTCTTCTGTTCTTACTGTATAGTAACAAAGGTAAATTTAACCTAATTTTTCGATGTCGATTTGAATTTTATGCTTGATCTGGCTACTTTTCTTTTCTTTTCTTACTATTTTACTGCCGTTTTGAAATTCTTAGAGTATTTGCATGTAATATGTCTGATCTGGGTACAAGATTGGGAGGCAAAATCAGGTATGATTTCATTATGCTTGATGCTATGTCCATTTAGCATTTTCAAACTGTTTGATGCTATAACAATATTTTATATGCATTTTTACCATTTTCTGCTGTTGTTGTCTCGTGCACAGTATATTTTATGCCTAACACCGTTTATATTTAACTGCATATGTATTCTTTTACATTTTAGTTACCTTTTGCCTTTTTAATTCACTCTTTTTTTTCTTTGGCAGGAATGTTGATGATAGTATTCTTGCATTGTTTTTACTTGATGAAAACAGCTACTCTATTCGACTTGACATGACTTGTTCTTTGATTGGTGTTAAAAATAGTATATGTGAACATTGGCCACATCTTACCCCTTGTTTTATTGGTATATCCTATGTTTGGAAAATAAGGTTATCATAGTTGATACTGATTCAGATTTGCATACCATACTATGCTTTCAAATATACAAGAAAAGTTCTTATTTTGTTTTTAGTGTTAATTCAAGCATTAGTGCACTGGAGTTCAATTTGGGTAGTAGTTTATCAATTACTTCTGATCATCAGAGCAGTTCAGTTTCTAGTGGTTGTTTGAATATTAAATCTTGTGGTGAGTCAAGTTCTTATTTGAAGGATATTATGAAGAAAGGATCTCAGTTAAATCTTGCGGACTTTATTGGTTATTGTTTCAATGGTGCTGAAGATTTTAGAGAGTTTCTTATGGCTTATCAAATAAAAGAAGGGCGTGAATTGATTTTTGTTAAGAATTGTCCAGAAAGAATATCTATTATTTGTTCGTGGTTTAAAGAAGGTTGTAAGTTCACCATGTATGCAATGTCGTATAATGATTTGAATTGGTATCTAGAGGCTATACAAAAAACTAATCCGGGAAGTTATGTTGCTTTGGATGTGGATTCGTCAACCAATCAATTTGAAAGAATTTGCATTGGGTTTAGTGCTTGTTTACTTGGATTTAGGCATTGCCGTCCCATGATATTTTTAGATGCGGCATTTTTGAAGGGCCGACAAGGTGTTTTATTAGCTGCTACATCAAAATATGACAATCAAGGTTTGACTTTTGATTTTTGTTCTGTATTTTTTCCCATGTGTTATTTAGTATATTGTTTTAGTTATGTAGTTTGGTAACATTTGGTGTATTTTGATATATCTTAGAATTCTATTGTCATTTTAACAATTATATGTTGACTGTATTGTTACTTTATATGAAATTATAATATTACATGAATTTAACATTTGATATTGTATTATATGTCATAGTGCTACTATTTTTTAGCATTTATTATTCTGTATATTATATGACTCTACTATCAAACAAATAATGCTATATTAATTTAGGATTAATCATATTATTATTTTTCACTCCTGTAGTCATGTAAATATCTGAAATTTTATGCTGTGAAAGTAATATACTTTACTAATATTAGTATACTATTTTCTTGTATTATCATTTGAAAAAACTACTGTTTTTTTAAGGTTTCTTTCCGCTTGCTATGGGAGTAGTTTCACATGAGAATGAGTCAAATTGGTCTTGGTTTTTGGAGCATTTAAAAGAGATGCTTAGTGAGGATTGCGAATTGGTTTTCATATCTGATCGTCAGTGGGGTTTGCTGTTAGGTGTTCCAAAAGTGTTTCCATCTTCTTTTCATAGCTATTGCACATTTCATATGGAGCAAAACATTGGTTCAGTAGTTAAAACTTGCAAGGGCGATACTTCTATTGTTGATTTTTTTAAACTTTTGACTCGAGCTTCAAATCCATATGATTTTGATCGCTATATGTTAAAGTTTAAAGAAATTGGTGTTGCTGCTGCAATTAACTTTTTAAAGGATAAACCTTTTTGAACATTGGACTGATTTGTTTTTTCAAGGCAAGAGGTATGGAGAATATTCATCTAATGTGGCTGAAAGCTTTAACTCTTGGATTGTGGATGATAGATTTATGCCTATTACATCTTGTCTAGATGGAATCTGGGTTAAAATAATGGAACAAATGGCGAAGAGGAGAGAAGATTGTCATCACTGGACTACTACTTTATGTCCAGTTATGGAGCAACGGTTTCGCAATTAGTTAATGAAGGTTTTGGATGGGATACATATAGGTCTTCGGAAAATGTTTTTGAAGTTAGATCTCCAAAATCACATCATGTTGATCTTGAAAAAAGATTGTGTACTTGTAATCAGTGGAAAGTTACCGATTTTCCATGTGTACATGTCATCAAGTGTATGAATAAATCAAGGCAGTCAGTATATGACTATGTGGATAATTATTTTACAGCTGATGCTTTAAGATCGAGTTACGCGTATGCTATTAATCCAATTCCTAATGTTGGTAAGCCAATTGTTAGCGGAGATGAAGTCGCAATTAAACCGCCTAAAGAAATTCGAGGTGCTGGAAGACCTTCTACTAAAAGACATGGCGGCTTTTCTTATTCTCAGAGTAAGCGGAATAAATGTAGTAATTGCAATCAAGTTGGACATAACAAGAGGAATTGTCAAGCTTCAATGAAGATTTAAATTTGAATTTTATTTTTTTCTTTTATTTCTGTCATTTTATTCATTGTATTTCTTTACTGTTTACTTATTTGATATAGTCATAATTTTTTTTATTTCTGATACTAGTACATGTACTGTGATGATTGATTGTTTTAATAAGAAGTTTACTTTTTTTGTGTGGATTTTTTGTGATTTTTATTTGTTTGTGGAGCATATTATTTTCATTTGTATATTATCTTTTTTTTAACTGTACTATTGTATTGTGAGGAAAAAATATTGTTATGTTAGTATCAGATGTTTTCTGTTAATTTAGCAATTCATCAGAATATTGTTATTTGTATTTAGCTTTTTTTATTTAGTATAGACTAGAAAGGTTGGCAAATTTGGTTATCAGTTATCTATTAATAAACTCAATGATGCTGCTTCAGGTAAAATTAAAGCAATAGATTTCAATAAAATGTTGTTGTGAGCATTGGCATTTAGGTCAAATAATGAGTGTTCTTCTGTGTCCATGTTGGAAGCTGATGTATTGATGTTGTTTATCTTCTGTGTTTTATCTTTTGTCCTTTTCTTTCTGTCTGTTTTCTTTCTTCTAATTCGATGTTCATAATTTATAGAGGTTCTTCCTTTGAATTTAATATCAAGTTACTAAGAGAAAATAGCAAGTCCTCAATTTTTATTTACAAGATGTAATCAAAAGCATGTATAGTCAATCAAAAAACTGGCATGAAATAAATTTGTGGCATGTCATAGCATAGCATGGAATGCAAATTCACAGTGCTGAAATTAAGGGATAGTAATATACAGATGATTATCATCAATTTTAACTTACCTATAAGAGAGGCAAGGAAAGAAAATAAATCATTCTGATAAATAGGACAACTAGTAGATCTGCATATACCACATGCTCAGACCTAACTCTTATTTATTCTACTTGGCTCTAGTTCTTCAGATTATTGATTAGCTGCTATTCCTTGAACACTTGAAAGAATTAGCTATGCTGTTTTCTTATAGACATGGTATAATTCAAGTAGAAAAAATTTGATTGCAAATTCAATATAGCATTTTCCAACATTGATGTTAATTCTTATAGCATTTCAATGCAGTTTTTTTTGTCCAAAATCATTATGTACAGAAATATTTCAAAGCAGTTCTACAGTCAGCAATTATGATATACTAGCACAACAAGCATAAAACTTTCAAAGCAAAATAGAGATTAAGTAATTACATTTTTTCAATTAGCAATACAACAAGACATCTTTAGCAAAAGAAGCAAACCATTAAGAGAACATACGTATAACAAATTACAGTTTTGCAAGTAGTAACATTATTCCACTTGAATTAGAAGTTCAGTAAAATATAAGTATCAATTCAACTATAGTTAGCACTTCATCTTCACTTCAGCCAATTCATATTTAACTATAATCAGTACTTCAACTTAAATTGAGGTAATTCAAATTTAACTACAATTATCACTTCTTCAAATTTTCCAAGTCTTCAACTTTTCTTTTTACTTTAGTTCTTTTTCTTCACTGCTTTTTCAGCTTCTTCAGGAGTTGCATTTGTAAAGAAAGTCATGACGTTCCAACTTCTATGTGGATCATTTAGTATGTTATACACCATTTCAGCTCGCATGAGGTTGATATCTTTTTTACTGTATTCGGTTGGGAGGTTTGAGTCTTTGTCCAAATTTTGAATGAATTTCATGACATATAGAGCACAGTCATTCCTGTTGATTTAAAAAAGAAAAAAAACACCAAAAATTGTTTGTTAACTAGTAATCAATTTATGCTAATAATTTTATCATTACAGACAAACTAAAAATATTTGTACATGGTAAGTATTTAATAATTATGATCTGTTAAAAGAATTGTACATCAGCTTGAGTAACATAGGCTAGATACATAAGGACTTATATGGGTATTTATTATGGAGCTTTCAGATTAATAGAGTAAAAGAGCAGTGGTATAAAAGATGTAATGCTACAACCATTTAGTATTTCTCTTAACATATAAAATTGGGCTTCATATAGGAATATATGAAGAATTTTTTCAGATCAGTGGACTAAAAGGGCAGTGGTGTAATATTATAATGGTATGATCATTTAGCATTTAGAAAAAAATATACAGTAAAATATATTATATATTTTTGCTGCTATTATCATTAAGTATTTTGTTAACACTATGTGTATCAATAACCATACATTTCCTACTGCATAATCATAATGCAACCTGTCACTTTTTCGGTTTATTGAACACTGCAACATTGCAATGCTATGATTATTTAGCATTTACATGAAAATAAACCCTGTAATACATTATACATTTTTACCGCTATTACCATTTAGCACTTTTTTAACATACAGTGTACCCCGTCTTCTTCTTTTTTTCTTTTTTTGATGCATTAAACATTATGGCATTGCAATTTTTAATATAATACATGTGCAGTTTACTTGAAGAAGATTAAAAACTTAATAATGCTTACGAGGAAAGGTCTTGCTATGGACACCGTGGTTGCTTTATCGTCTTCGTACCAATTTCTTTATTTAAGATTTTGTTCTCTCTCCACTTTTCTTGTAATATTTTTTCCACCTTTTTTCTCTGTTACAAAAAAAGAAAAAAAGTAGAGTTAGATTTTTTTCATTTTTTTTGTTATAAAATATGGTCTTACAAGTAGCTGAGCTTGTTTGTAATGTTGATTTGATGCCACTGTTGACCTTCTGGGCCTTAAAGAATCATAATGGCACCATTGCATTTGGTTGTAATCCAAGGTTAGCAATGTCCAATGATTGATGTAATGCAAGGGGAAAAATATCATCTCTGTAAATGAATCCATGACTATATTTTGTACCATAGGGTACACCAATGATTGGACTACATTTTTAGTGTCTGTTTGCAATGCATGCTGCAAATGAAAATTGAATATTAGTTTTTTTTCTATTATATTAAATTTCAAAGAAAAATAACATTGTTTACCTCATGATTGTGCTGAAAGTGTAGTTATGTTCATATGTTGGTATATTTTCAACAAACCAATCAATAATCTGCATTAGAAAAAGAATATCGGTTAAGCATATAGTAATAAAGTATTTTGAATTTTTATAAACATTTTATAATAATTATACACTATGAGATATATATACACACACATAGAGAGAATGATAGATATATGCTACCATCTTTTAATAATTTCATATACTGTAACGAAAAATTATCATTTTGTAAGGTCTATGTTGTGTAATCAAAATATTTATAGTCATTCTACATTTTCAGGCTAATATTATACATTTGGTATTAAAAAATTTATTGATACTGATTTTACTAACAAAAATAAAAACAAAACAAAAAATTATATTAGTGGCATGTTGTTATAATTCAAATGTCACAATGCTAGTGCTAGTTAGCATTTCCTAATGTCAAAATTTATTGATACTATTAGCATTTTCAAATGTCATACATGTCCATCTGTAAATTCTTCAAATAGCAAAGCTTCTAGCATGGACTGAACCACTGTCATCCCTCCTTTCTTACCATCATCTTTGTGCCATGCTACCGTGCTATATAATTTGTAAATTTCAAATTATTATAAAATTATAACTCCAATTAAATTATTTAAGTTTTTACTGGGTATGAACTACTTACTTTGATGTGTCCTCACATGTAAAAAAGCTCTTATTATATCCTTCTTCTGTGTTTCTAGCATTTGAAAAATGTGGTCTTTTACTATGTTTCATTGACGATATTGCTTTCTTTCAGGTGAGTAATTATCAACATCGACAAATTTTTCCTTCTCATCTTCATCATCCGTGTCAGTTTTTTTTTCATTTTGTTCATTCTCCTTTGCATATTCTCCTTCATAATCTTCACCTTCTTTATTGTCTTCTTCACTGGTTTCTTCTTCATTTTCCCCGCTGTTGTTTTCACTCACCTAATCAATTTCTTTACTGTCTTCTCTTTCATCTTTTTTTCCCTGTCTTCATTTTTTACTTGTTTAGTTTCTTCACTGTGGCCATCTTTTTCTTCTCCTCCTTCATCCTCATTTTTTGTTTTATCTTCCTTTTTTCCTTCTTGTTTTTCACTGTCATCTTCACTTTTCACTCTTTTGTTGTGGTACACTACTTCTAACTAATAATGAGGATCTACTTTTTCCTTTCTTTTTTTTGATTTTAGTCTTTTAATCATTGAAGGAGGTGAGATATTTTTCAATCGCCGACTTCTTCTTTCATTCTTATCATCTTGTTTATCTTCTTCTTTATTTTCTTCTTGATGTACTTCAAAATCCTGTGTGTTCAACAGCTTGAACGATGGAGGGATAATACTTTCAAAAGCTTCCTTTAGTTTTCTTTTTTGTTCCTCTTTCTCAAATTGTTGAAGTTTTGATTTCAACAATTCCATTTCTTTCTCCATTACAGTTAACTCTTTTTCCCTCTGTTTTCTTACTTCTTTTTCCTTCTCCAGAACTCTTTTTGTTTGATCCAAATTGTTTTCCAACTATTTAATGTAGTAGCTTTGTGTTTGAATTTGTTTTTCTTTGTCACTCAATTCTGGTTCTTCTTCAGCATCTGTTTCATTTTTTTGTTGTATTGTTTCTATAATTTCCAATTGCAATTTGGAAGAATCAAGCAGTAGCCTTTCTTTGACTGTTGTATTTTTTTAGTCCAATTGAGATCTGTATTCAATGAGCATCACAGATTTTATTAATGCTAAAATTATGTAGCATTTTCTACTAATGATTCTGTTTCAGTAACATGTATTATGTTATAATGCTATCATCATCTAGCATTTTTTTTCTATTTATATGTATGTTTGCATAATCTAGTGCACCAAAAACATTGCTAGCACTATATAGCATTTTTTTAATAATTTTATCATCAGCTAGCATTTTTTTCCTGTTTATATGTGAAAAATAAGTAACAGTCAATATTAGATGTATATACCTTTTTGCTTTCCACATTCTTTAAATAGTCTTTTGAGACTATGTTTTTCATCCCATTCAGTGACCATTTAGCAAATCCTACTAAGTCCTTCGACCATTCCTTCCTTGGCTTCATCATGTCTACATGTTCACATAAAAAATACTAGTATATAAAAAACAAAAATATTATTTCACAATTTATTATAATATAGTAGAATGTAAAATTATTTTCTTACCAATGGTATCATCGAGCAACCTGACATATTCCTTGATTTTTGCTTGAAAAAATTTAATGCTTTAATCAAAGAATAGTGAATGCTTAAAGGCTATGAAACTTGATTCATTTTTTTCAAATCAATTGCATATTGAAGATATCTCCAACTTAACATTCTTTGATTGTCAGGGAAAAAAATGTAATGAAAGAAAGAATGATGATAAATTTTGGTAAATCGTTTTCTTCTTCTTGAATTTCTTTGTCTAATTCTTTCTTTATCTTTTTAATAATAATATCTCTTGTTATATGGTCAATTATGCCAAAGTTTCTTAAAACAAATTGTTGGCAGTTTTCAGAGGTGCTTTGAAAAGAAACTTTAGGAAGTGGAAAAATGTTTTTTCCTTGCATTGGTAAATCAAAAATTAAAGAAGTGTCTGCTGTTGTTATATGTAATTTTTTTCCTCCTACAATAAAACACTCTTCTTCAACACAATAAGAGTCTATTAAATCATCTAAAATTTTTGAACATTTTCTAATGTTTTTGCTTCCTATATCACCTTCAAAGAAAGCATTAAAAAAGTTGTAGAAAGATGTTTGTTTTAAAAAATTCAACTGATTTTCAGTAAAACCTTTTCTTTTTTTAATCTTTTCAAGCATTTTTACCAAGGCGGATAAACTATACCTATACTGCATAGTTTCCTTATCTGCTCTCTTTCTTTTAGGTGTTTTACTGTCCTCTGCTTGCAGTGAAGATTTTGTACTCTACAAAATACAAATAATGAAACAGTGTTAGCTATATGTATGCAAAATATTTTGTAGACTTGCATAGTAAATAAATGATGATGGTACAATAAGCAAATATTTAACATCAATAAGAAATACATAAACCATGATGCTACAGTGATTTAGCATTTCTTGTAACATTAGAATATGTTTACCAAAGTAGATTAAGATGATAACTAGTCTTAGCATTTTTACTAGATGCTAGTTTTTTTAGCATTTTTGGAAATGATTGTAATTCATGCAATACCTAAACTTTAATGCTACAGTGGATTTAGCATTTATTGTAACAGATTCTGTTTCTAAATTAAATTAAGATGATAAATAGTTTTAGCATTTTTACTAGATGCTAATTTATTTAGCATAATTAGAAATGATTTTAATTCATAAAATAGCTATATCAAAATGCTACAGTGTTTTGGCACATTTTTGTAACCATGGATTTTGTTTCCAAATTAAATTAAGATGATAACTAGTCTTAGCATTTTTCCTAAATGCTAATTCCTTTAACATTATTGGATTTGATTGTAACTAGTCTTAGCATTTTTAATGGATGCTAATTTTTATTGGAAATGCTACATTTATTTAGCATTTCTGCACCATTAGAATATGTTTACCCAATCGAATTAATATGATAACTAGTCTTAGAATTTTACTAGATGCTAATTTATTTAGCATAATTAGAAATGATTTTAATTCATAAAATAGCTAAATCATAATGCTACAGTGTTTTAACATATTTTTGTAACAATGGATTTTGTTTCCAAATTAAATTAAGATGATAACTAGTCTTAGTATTTTTCCTAAATGCTAATTTCTTTAGCATTATTGGATATGGTTGTAACTAGTCTTAGCATTTTTAATGGATGCTAATTTTTATTGGAAATGCTACATTTAGCATTTCTGCACCATTAGAATATGTTTACCCAATCGAATTAATATGATAACTAGTCTTAACATTTTTACTAGATGCTAATTTATTTAGCATAATTAAAAATGATTTTAATTCATAAAATAGCTAAATCATAATGCTACGGTGTTTTAGCATATTTTTGTAACAATGGATTTTGTTTCCAAATTAAATTAAGATGATAAATAGTCTTAGCATTTTTTCTAAATGTTAATTTCTTTAGCATTATTGGATATGGTTGTAACTAGGCTTAGCATTTTTAATGGATGCTAATTTTTATTGAAAATGCTACAGTTATTTAGCACTTCTTTACCATTAGAATATGTTTACCCAATCGAATTAATATGATAACTAGTCCTAGCATTGTTATTAAATCAATGAGTAAAATCTGATAAATTAGTCAAATGCAACTAATAGAAAACAAAACAGGTTTAAAGTGATGAAAGATAACAACAATAACTTTGACTGATCTGATTTGGTTACTAAAATACAATGATTTCACTATCTGAATTCAGATGAAATGAGTCATAACAAACTTCAATAGTAACACAATCATTGTTGCTGAAGTCAGAAAACAATGATAAAACCACAACACAAAATCACTACAGATTTCGACAAAATCATTCAGTAACACTATAGATTTCGACAATAAAGATAAAACCACAGCACAAAACGTTCGCTAGACAAAAAGGATGAAAAATAATATAGCATTTCTTATAAAATAATTCTAAATCGGCAATATATACAGAATTATTCAGTATTATACCTGTGTTTGCATTTTCTTCTCCATTTCTCTAGTCTTCCTAGCCTTTGATGCTGCTAAAGATAATTTTGACGATACAATTTGGGATTTTCGATTTTAGTGAAGAACTAGGAGACTGATTGTTGGTCGACAGAGAACATTTTGATCTAGTTTCCATTAGAATGTACGAACGATTTAAATGAGTTTGTCGATTTGTCGTTTTGAATGTGTTTGCCGATGTGAGTTTGTTGTTACTTTGGATTTTGGATGAAGAAGTTGAAATGATTTCAGATGAAAACGACTGCAAAACCCTGATTTGGTAAAACCCTAGAGACAAAAACAATGTCACGTGGTTAGTTTGAAAAGGCGGGTCCTTCGGCCCAAATAATTAAACTATTGGTCTGGTAACAATTTTTTTAAATAAGTTTGTCCTTTTAACGAATTTCCTCTTTAGCAAGCACGTAAAAATTCAATCATAAAGAATCCTCTTGTTTTTATCTTTGGGTTTAATAGACATGATAAAATAATATAAACTCAACTTAGTGTCCTTACTTCTGAACCTTTTTTCTATTTCTTTATAAAAATATTGGTACTTTATTGACCGATTTAAATACTACAAAGAGTTTTATGTTAGAGACAGAAATGAATTCAAGAGAAGCTAATATTATATTAAATGTCTCAAAAAAATCTATACGGATTCTCTACCATAGTTGTGGTAATACGAGTCAGTACAAGACAAAATGCGACATAATATGGAGTATGAAAATTGACGATTTTTTTTGTGATGATAAAAAATGTATATTTATATTTAATATTATTTATCGAATGTAACATGGATATCGATTAAACAATATAACAAAAATTGTTTCCTAATCGATGATTATATTTGATATATATATATATATATGTGTGTGTGTGTGTGTGTGTGTGTATGTATGTATGTATGTTATATATATCATATTGGCATCAATTATCGAGAGTCATAAAATGAATGTCGACAATGAGTAAAAGATAATTTTCAAGTACGAAGAACATGAACATTTTTTTTCAAGAGAGTAATTAAATATTTTTTCAAATGCATAAATCATTTTTTAAAATATGAATTACTCAGTTTCAAGTTCACTTTCAAATGGTCAGATTAAATTAGGGGTGAACATAAACCGTACCGATATACGGAAACCGTCCACATCGAACCGCAAAAACGGTGCGAAAACTCACATCGAATCTTCTAACCAAGACAAATAACTCAAACCGGACCGATCCGCATCGATAAGGTTCGATTGCGGTTTGGACGATTGAACCGAGCATATTAAACCGGACCAAATCGAATATTTACATTAGTAATCTTATGATAAAAATATAAGCAACTCTTATCTCATTTTATATTCTAACGATGTATATTATATTTTCAGCTTATATTAATAATAATCGTTGTCATAAAGGAAGAAGTTATAGTTTTAGTATAATATTTTTCATCTATTTTTTTGAATAAATGCTAATTATAATCTTATTCTAATTATTTTACTCAATGATTATGCACTGATTAACGTTGATGATGGGTTAATCAACTGAATAAAATCTCACTTGTAGTTAAATGTCAAATTTAAATATTCATACAATTAAGAACTAATATTTCATTTTAGTATAATATTGTGTGTTTTAACCTTTAAGTGTAAAAGCTTCACACAGTTGCATTCGTAAATTGATTGTTGATGGAAGTAATTTTCTTACTTCATATTTAATATGAGTTCAAATCGAACCGGATCAAAACTGAGCCGTACTACATTAAACCGAACTGAAAACGAACCGTTTAAAAGATTAGTATAATGATTTGTATTTTTGATTAACTGTTTGATGCGGTGCGGAAGAAATTTGAACTTCAAACCAACAAGCGCGCACCCTGTATTAAATAAGTACAAAAGAATATTTTTAAACAAGCATCATATTCAAATCGCATTTGATTTTGCCACAACCCCTTGTATATATTTCTTTTTGAGTCTACATAAACCCGCATTAGTGGTACTATTTTCTTCCTCCGATCATAATATCATTTAAATATAACAATTTTCAAAATCTATACCAAAATTCAATCATCCGATCAAACGGCTTTATCGTCTGGTCAAACCTCAAAAGAATATCATCTCAAAAACCCAATCCGATCATCACCCTCCTCATGTTCAGTACACAAGCAAAAGCAAGCGAACAGACTTCAACGACAAATCATATCAACTGCCCGATCATCTCCATTCAACAAGTAAAGGTTCATCATCAACATCACAACATAATCAACTTTCATCAACAGCTTAGACTCTCCTCATCAACATCCCAAACAGCATATTGAACTTAAGCATGCAAGAGCTAAACACAACAACGGCTTGCATTCAACTCAACCTAAGCAAGCGAGCACTGCATCATCACATCTCTAATAGTCAAATCAAAGGCGGTAGCCGCCCTTATTCATCCAACTCATGCAAGAAAGGTAGTAGAAGCGGTCACCTATAGTCAACATCATAGAGCAACATCCATTTTTCAACAATCGGCGTCATCAGATTTACGGAGTCAGTGCATAAGGCAGCGAAGCGAGGATCTACATCCCGGCAATCATAATCGCCAACTCCACCATCTTATTTCAATTAGAACCACCAAAGAAGGGCCACTTGCTCAGACTTGAAGCAAGCTATCGACAGTGCCTATCTCTGGCAGACGCATACGTGAGCATCCAGGCGTCGCAAAATCTTGAGTCTCCATCTTGGCAAGCTCTGCCAATTGATGGTTAAACAACATCTCTTTACAACAGCAAAGAAAATTTTAATTAGGAGAAGAGGATCTGCGATTGATTCTTTGAAGAGAGACATATATTGACTTAGTCAAAGCACTTTTAAGGGAAATATTTTTCTTTTGCAAAGAAATCCCTCAAATTTGTATATGCACATTTTAGTATATAGAAGGGGCATTGTTATTTTGTTTTTGTATTTTCTTTTTTGTATTTTTGAACTCTAGAATTTTTTTTAGGATTAAGCTACAGGTTTGTAGTTCAAAAATTCTCGATTCGAGATTTTAATTGAGGCAGGATTGGTAGACAATATTAGAATAGTCATTTTAGCTAAAGATTTGTAAGCGGACGATCATTCAATTTTAGTAGTAATCATGAAGACAACAGTAGACATTTTATATTTGCCTACTTTATTTTAATCTGTTTATCTACGAAATATTTTTAATATACTATTCACCTCATTAGGGTATGTTTACGAACCTACAAGTAATATTAGAGCAGGTTGGCAGGAGAACTTTAAATATGTTAATTCTGGTAATGCTTTTTTTGAGGGTCGGTCCATGGCTAGACCGTCTATTTTTAATGGAAATGATTGTGCAAAGCAAAGATGAAAATTTATTTGATATCAGTTGGCTTTGAGGTTTGAAATATAGTTGAAACTGCTTGCAGTACACATGCAATGAACATAAATGAACGAGAATTGCCTATATGTAGATAAATGAGAAGCTTGACTTACCTGTTTGTGTAATGTTCTAGTCCTCCTTGTTTGCAAGGAATTTTCTTTTTGGTAGTTGCTTGGGTGTGTCCGTGCACTCTGGTATCATTGGAAAAGTGTTCTTTGATGGAATTTCATGGCTTTTTCCCCAGTTTGTAAAAGTATAATGCTAGTGCAATGGTGAATATCATGTTGATGTCTTAACTTAAGTCAGATAGTTATGGTATGAGTATGTAATTTAGGGTGATTACCTTATGTAGCTTGTCTAGTTATTTTAGAGGATTTGTACTGTTAAATGTTGCAGTTGGGTTTGCATGTATTGTAAGGTCTACGTGAGTCATCAAGTGAATTTTCTTCATTTTGTTTAGTTGCTGAGCCACGCCTGTAATAATTTTGTAAAGTGGTACGACTCTCTAAAACTGACTTACATGTGCAAAATAATAATATTATTTTTTGGAATCTAAGAACGGTTTTTAACAAGGTCCCTTACCTCTTTATTAAAAAACAAGACACAAAAGAAAACAAGAAACAAGAAATATAAATTTTCTTGGCTAAGTAAAAAAAAATCCATCCACTTGTTGTCCAACAGGCTATCACGTAATGATTTGATTTCATCCATCCCCCATCCTAATATTTTCCTCCTTATCTCCCTTATGCAACACCATATTATCTCTCCCTCCTTTTCCTTTATGAAATACCCTTTCATTCTTTTCCTTCCATAATTCTAAGAGAACTACCTTTAATGAAACAAGAAGCACTTTTGTTTGAATCCCTTCCATCTTGTTGCCTTAAAAACAGTCAACCATTCCACCACATTGTTGTTAGTTTGCATCTGGTTGCGCCTGTTCTCACCACTTCTTTCCATATATTTTTGTTAACCTTGCATTGAAAGTACAAGTGTATATTTATTTCATTAGCTTGCTCACACATAGGACAGAGAGAGACATTCAATAAACCTGTTTGGTAAAGCTTATGTTGCATTAAGATTGCATTCTTTTGCACTCTCCATTTAAATATATGTTGATTATGAGATCCCACACTTTACTGCTCCATGGATCATTGTTAAATGTAGTTGTTAGCGGCTTGTACACAAGGCTTATCGAATGATTTTTATGGGAATTTCCCTATACAATGGAATCATGTTCACTTGTTATAGGCCTTACATTGTGAATAAGGTCCCATGTTGATCTTATTCTTTGGTTACCAGAGTATGGAAGGTTGGTTGTGCCATTAAAATGAAAATCATTGATTCTACATTCTAGCATGGAGTGGAATTCCGGACTGCATCATTTCACTATAGGATAGTAAATCCCTGAAGACCACACCTGGGGCGATCCATGGAGTACTCCAAAATGATGCCGATGAGTTTATGCCTATGGTGAATTGATAAAAGTGTTTGAGGTTGTCCCTTGACTCAAGAATAATTCTCCGTGTCCAATTGATATTTTGTTTCTTATTCGAGCTCCAAAAGTCCTTACTACCTATATAATGCTTCTTACACCACTGCTTCTACAAGGATCTGATCCGACTTATCAACTTTTTAGGTGCATCAGTACTGCCGCGTTATTCCATTTAATTAAGTTAGCAATTCCTAGGCTTTGGATAAGAGGCTTTTGATTTTGTGCATTGAAATTAGGATCAATTTCTTAGAGAAATGAGAGCTTGGCCATAAGAAATGATTGCATGCTTGCTCAAATATATGTTGAAGCTTTTTAGGAAGAATGAAGATTCTGGAACAATATACTTGCATAGAAAATGGGATTAATGAAATTGTCATACCATGAGTTAAGTTGGTAGTTATTTTCTCATACAGCTCCATATAATTAATTTTCTTGATTCTCGAAGTCATTAATGAAATTCCAAGGTACTTCGTTCCATATTGCATCATTTGCAGGTTATATTTATTTGACAGTAATAACCTTTTCTTGTTGTGGAATTCCTGCTATAAGAATCATTGGCTTTGAGTGATTCATTTGGAGATCGGTTAGGTCTTAAAACTCAATCAATGATTGGAAGACAATGTCAAGTGATTTAACTTTCTGTTTACTGAATATTACTATGTCACTGTGTAGTTAAAGTGCCGCTACATCCTCGCAAAACCTCCTTATAGTTCATAACGCTCTTCAACCGCTACGCTATTTTAATTCAATGCTATTGAACAGTAGATTTGCTTTAAGTCCCGTTGTTTTCTGCTACACCCGCTAAATAAAGGCTTTTTAGCTTCGGTTTTAGCATCGTTAATATACAAAGGTTGATTTGACTAGTTCCCTTTTAAATCAAATCAAAAAAGTTGGGATAAATGCCCAATTTTAAGGTATGGTGCTCGATATAATTTTGAAATCTATCGTAGTCATCAAATTTAGTCTGCCTAAATCATGATATTCTTCTATTTTATTATATAGAATTAAATATACTTTTTTTCTACGCAAATGTTATGAGAATGAGATAAATCAATTTTAATTATATCCAATGAAGCTTTTTGCATTTCCACTATTTCACTACTAGAAAATAATCAATTAAAGACTGCAAATTAAAGACTGAAAACTTTCGGTCTGTAATTTAAGACTCGTTAGTAACTAAAAAATGCAGTCTTTAATATTTGATATTAAAGACCGAAAATTGGTTATTAATCGGTTTGTAAAATTTGGGACTATTTAGTTCAATCTTTAATCGGTTTCAAAATAACTCAATATCCAATGGTTTAGTTATCCTTCTTTTTTGAAATCCAAAGGCTAGCTTTAGTGATCCATGTCACGTGTTGTTTGAGATCTAGATTGAAATAAATATCCTTTTTAAAATAATTTAAAACTACACGATCTCCTTTAATTATGTGCTCCACCACGCATATGAAAGTCCACCTCCTCCATTTAGAATTCGTTAGCTTTCTTCCTCACGCCACAAAAGTAGACTATCAGCAAACAAACGAAAAGTATGTTTTGAAGAAAATTATGTTGTCATCGAAAAGGAAAATTTTGTATTGAAGAAATATTATTTATTATCTGCATAAGAAATTTATTCATGCATCGAATGGAAATGCGTCAGCCATGGAGATGGGTTTCCATTGGGAATCAAGTTGTGATTGGTAAATTTTGAAGAGCACGTTTATTATATTAAATTAGGCAAGAGATTCCCTTTCTATTCAGTGAAAGAATTGCTGCGAGGAACGAAACAATGGAGTTTCGAAAAAAATTAGACAAATAGTATGCTGCTTTCCAGATGAAAATTGATAAACAAGGATGCTGTAGCTTTTATATTTGTTGGCAACAAAAAGAGGGCTCAATTCATTACTCAAAAGGTTTTCTATTGCCACGAGGAACATCTTGGAAATCTGGAAGCAATAATCAATCATGACATAGATAATCAAAATGAGTCATAATATTGTATGTTTATGTGTGATATATTTTACATGCATTCCACCATTTTATATTACAATGTTGTATACTGTTGAGTAACGTAATTAGCTTGACTGTTGTATTACTACCACTGTCGTGAATATTACACCGCTGGTTCTTACCAATTTCTTATATGTGTATATGTGTACGTAAATAAAATTTATCAATCTATCCAAAAATATTGAATTTTATATATATATATATATATATATATATATATATATATATATATATAAATTAAGACTGATTTATAACCACTTTTCCGTCTTTAAAATTCAGTCTTTAAATGTATTTGAGACCGGTATTCGGTCCCTAAAAATTGGAACTGAAATTTCGGTCTCAAATGTTTTTTGGGACTTAAGAATCAATGACTGAAATTTTTGGTTTTTAATCGGTTATTAAATGTATTTTAAAGACTGAATAGCTTAGTTAGAAACTGAATTTTTCGGTCTTTAGTTCGATTTATTTTTGTAGTGTTTCTCCGCTTTATCTCCGCTATAACCGTTTGCAGCTCAACCGTTATAGAACCACTAAGCGGTTTAACTACACGACTAGATTATCTGCAAAGAATAAGGATAACACCTGAGGATTATTGTTTGAACTGGGCTAGCCAGCAGCAGAAGTTATGTGTGAATTTCAAAAAAAATCTCTTATTGGGCCTATGAAGTCTAATTTATTTAGAACATTTCTGAATTTTATTTAAATAAAATCTTTTATTTTATTTAAATTTATAAAATGATATTGTGTTATTTAATTTTATGTTACATTAAATATATGTGTGTATCACACATATATAAGTGTGTGCATGTGTAACATATCAATCCGTACAAGATATATCATGTCCATATATAGGTGTTGAGATTTACACTGCAATAGACACGTTAGCTCATTCAATATGTACATGTATTGTCCAAATGTACACACACACACACACACACACATATATATATATATACACACACTTTTGCTTTTATAATAAAATATTTATATATATATTCAAATTTATTTATTTATAATTTTGTATAAACATATAAATATTTATATACGAATACAAATATATAATATTGAAAAAATGTATATGTATTAATTACTATATAAATATGTTTATATTATTTAAAATATAATAAGTCAATTTTTTTTATGTAATGTCGAAAATAATACATATATTACACAAATACATAAAAAAAATTAATATATTTATATACATATAAATGAATATGATAAATACTTATATGTAAATATGTATAGTAAAAAATGTATATTAATATAAATAATATTATAAAATAATTTAAATATATTTATTGAACTAGTCTTGCGCATAGACTGGTTTTTTTTAAATTTTTTAGTTATATATGTGTGTGTGTGTTAATAAAATCGTATAAAATTATTTATAATAAAAAATATTATTTTTTGAAACTAACTTAAATTCAAAATTTCCATGAAATTATACATATAATTTTATAATTTGAAAATTTAATATATAACTTTTATAATTTAAAATGATTTTAAATTTCAATTTTAAATTATTGGTTTTAATTTAAATATTTAAAAATAAATATAAAGTTTTTACTTTCAGCCATGAGCATAATATATATCAACAAACTGTTACAAAATATAAAATATATTTCATAATAGATATATGAATTTATATAATTATTTATATAATAAATTGGATTGGGTTGCTCTTGGCGTGTGGAGGTGTACTGTTGCCCAATGTTTTAGGCCGGTTGTTTAAGATGTGTTTTTTGGTTTCTTTTTCCTCACCACAATGGTAAGGTTTTTTAAGGAGGTGAATCCTGCTATTTATTGGTTCTCATACGACATTAATAAAGAACCTCTTCTTTTCAAAAAATAAAATAAAAATAAATTGATTCAAATATTATTTACATAATAAATTGATTTAAATATTGTTTAAAAATAATATATAAATAAAAAATATTTTCTTATGTTGAAAATATTATATTTACTAAACATCATATATGAAATTTTATTTGCATATTTTACACAGTATAATATAATATTTAAATTACAAACTATACATATATATGTAAATATTATATATTAATTCAACAATAATTAAAAAAATGTTTTTTTAAATTCTTAGCCATGCTATACATAGATGAATAATCACAAAATATATATATAATCATATATACATATACATACAACCAACTAAATCTGTGATAATATATCTACGTATTCGAATCATCACATAACTAACAATATTATATACAAATAAATGAACATTATAATTATAAATTAATGTTCGTAATTAAATTAGAAATGTACCTTGTAGCCAAATCCCTTATGCACACCTTGAAACGATGTTATATGCTCCTAGAAATGATTTTCGATCTGACAGAGTGCTAGTCCTTGAACCGTTGACCACCAGCTATGGGATAACAACTAAATTGATTTGATTTGAACATAAAGGACTAGAGAGATAGAGGATGAAAGTCGGCCAGCAAATGAATGAGATGGAGGCACCAAAAAAGATCTTCATCAACTAGAGAAAGAGATGCTTAAATAGAGGATGGAAATGAGAGAATTTAGGATCTCATCTTTTACTCTATCTCCTTTAATCTTAGCCATCCATTTTCAGGCCCTCTAACCTATATCCTAGCCACCCCTAGCCCTTTGTTCCAGCCAATCCTATTAGCCCCATGATGGGCCTTAAACCCATTTGAGCCCCAATTAATATTTTGCATTTTAAATCTAATTTAAAGCGCTTATCGATATCGTATATCGATTAATGTATTTATAACTTTTGTAAATACAATAAATATTCATTTACCAAAACAAATTTATAAATAATATTTCATAAAATTATTTAATTTAATCAATTTATAATAATTATAAATTGATTAAATCATTTGGTTAAAGGAGAATTCATCGTTTTCGGTTGCGTGACTCGTAGGTGTAAATTTAGTCAGTGATTATTATCGAACTATTCGAATATCATCGTTCACACGTCACTTAGCAGGTGGTGTGACATTTTGGCTAAATTTATCGCTTACTTGGTTTTGGTAAAATCCAATTTTACTTTATTAAGCGTTATCTGGTTATGGCTTTTATTTATACCAATTCTCCTCGTTAAGATTATATTACTTTTGACTTATGGAATTTGGTAATGGTCAAAGTTCCATATCATTCACATTTAACTCTAAAGTCCAAACACAAGTCCTTGGTTCATTAATAACAATTATTATTAACTGAAATGCTCTGGTCAGAGACTTTGACTTTAAGTTGATTTTAGTTGACCATGATACTAACCTCATATAAACAAGAAGACGAATCCTCTCTTGAATAGTACTTAACTTCCAATTTCACTCGATCCAACTATAGTCACTCGATGGACACCGTGCCATGATTTGACTATAATCAAAGCGGAGCTTTCATATTTAAGATCGATAGTATTCTCAAGTCAAGAGAAGTGTGTAAATCAGTCACATCGATATTCTCAGTTTGACCTTAGTTATATTAACCAATAGAAAACTATCGAGTGAGTCCTTTCATGGTCATCCAATAGCTATCAGTATGTAACCCCTAGATGCCCCCTGTAGTCATGAGTAATATACTACCCAACATTTAGAAAGTGTCACATACTTTAGTCTCAACGAAAACACCGATATCCAATCTCGAGGCATCTTGACTGGGAATATTTAAAATGATGTGTTTTATAATATTGTGATACAATACTCATGATTACTGTTAACCCGCCTTTTGGCAAGGCCGCGGACAGACGGATTTAACTTAAACAACTTCACAACTATCGAGACTAAAGTATGATGGATTCGGTTTGAAGTGATGAAGTTCACTTGAATATGTCGTTGGGAAAAGGAGTGGAGAAACTACATGGCTCGGCCTAGGCAGTTTGGCAGATATCGCTCGGCATTGGGATGGTTCGGCGTTGGAGGCTGTTCGGCATAGAGAGATCGTCGTTCGACATAGAGGGATCTTTCGGCACTGAACGAGTGCTCGGCATTAGAAGGATCGTTCGGCATAGAGGAATGTTCGGCACAGGATGAGCGTTCGGCATAGAGAGATCGTCGTTCGGCATTGGATGGAGCGCTCGGCATTAACCAACGTTCGGCATCTGGAGACGTTCGACATTGGATGGATCGTTCGGCATCAAGGAGCGTTCGGCATTGGATGGGTCGTTCGGCATACCTCACCTCGCTCGGCATTGCACCTCGCACCTCGATACCTCGCACCTCCATACCTCCATACCTCGCACCTCCATATCTTGGTACCTCGCACCTCCGCACCTCCATACCTCGCACCTCCATATCTTGGTACCTCGCACCTCCATATCTTGGTACCTCGCACCTCCATACCTCGGTACCTCGCACCTCCATATCTTGGTACCTCGCACCTCCATACCTCGATACCTCGCACCTCCATATCTTGGTACCTCGCACCTTCATACCTCGGTACCTCGCACCTCCGTACCTCGGTACCTCGCACCTCCATATCTTGGTACCTCGCACCTCCATACCTCGGTACCTCGCACCTCCGTACCTTCGTACCTCGCACCTCCGTACCTCGATACCTCGGTACCTCGCACCTCCCAACGTTCGGCATGAGGAGATCGTTCGGCACTCACACCGTGTTCTGCATTCAGCGTTCGGCATCTATGGTTCGGCATCTATGGTTCGGCATATGGAGACCGCTCCATTTGGGCTGAGGTACTCGGCTACCAGGCCCACCAGGGAAGTCCAACCCATCTTTGCCTATAAATAGAGAGGCAGGGGCACAGTAAAGGAGGATCTTCTTTCTGCTCTCTTACTTTCTCTTTTCTAAGGCGAAGGCAACTCTGCCATTTTGTAACTGTAATCGATTATTACAGCAATAAAAAGCAAACTTCTGGAGTGGACGTAGGCCGGAGGTAGCCGAACCACTATAAAATATGTTGTTCTTTACTGCTTTCATTTCAGTTTTAACTGTTCTTCACATTATTACTCTCTACATACATTCTATCTCTGAGCTGTGATTGGTATTTGGTGCTTTCATCTGGATTTTGGGGTTAGTGACCAATTTTGGCGCTAATAATTACAACTATTTGTAATTGCTATCACAAACACACCATTTATGGATTTTCTATTAGATATACTTTGAATTAAATTAATTAATTAATATAATACATTATATCAAGTATAGAAAGAAAACACTTTTAATTTGAACAAGTTTGGTTATCGAGTTAGATATATGTAACAAACTGCATAATTTCCCCTAGGGCATACCCTTAACTCTATCAATCTCCCACTTGCACTTAAGGTCAATTATGGAATCTTGTTCCAACTTCTTTAATTGGTTTTCTCCAAAAGCCAATCGATTTGGTTCCTCAGTGATCGAGTATGCTATTATATTCCAATTATCTACTCTGTCAATTAACTCTCCCCGACGCTGATAAACTACCTTTATCATGTGCAACAATTCAAAGTATGTTTCTCGACTTCCAGTGAGCTCTAAGTTCTCTTATGAGCTATATCATGACATTATTATCATATAGCAACCTTACGGGATTCTCAACATTTGGAACTATCGTCAGCTCAGTTGTACATTTTTGCATTTATATTTATAAACATTGCTTTTATTATAGCGCTATTCAAGACGATGTCCTTATCCTTTTTCATTGTATCAGTCACAATCTTTCATTTGGAAAATTTCGAACTTAAAGATTTTTAATATAAATTTATTGTTGATATATTATACTTAATATTACTTATGAAGTTTGAGTCCGAACACTCCTTCATAAGGAGTTCGTTGTTTATGTAAATAATTCGCAAATATTTCAAAAATACATGAGAACACCTCAAACAACCATTTAGTGATATCTATTTGGATTTAATATTTGCTTCATGTATTAAATACATAAACAAATCACAATACCGCATATAACATAACATGTATGATAATTTCTATTGCTAAGACATAAGGAATACATCTTACATGTTCTATATTAAACATTTTAATAAAGTGTCCTTGCATATCATTTGAGACATTCCCAATATCATTTATGCTTAATATAAAAATCATCATTTACAAATCCAACATCGAGTATTAAAACAACTAAAGCTGATTTTAACACAAGTACATCGTAAACAATCAGCAGTGCGTTGTTTACTTATGGTTTAGAAATATTTATGTATGTAATGGCCCGAATTTCCATACCCTTTGAGTCGACAATAAACCATACATGTCTAACCCGAATTGAATGAAAAGATGGATAATTAAAGGTAAGAAAAAAAATAAAGACAGAACAGAATCTCACTCAAACGGAATAACATATATTATTGAACAATAATCTTTACAGCGGAAAATCTTTTGAAACATATATTAGAGTCTAACCAAGATTCAGCTTGGACAGTTATAATACTTGTCTTTACAATTAGCTAAAAAACAACAAACAAATGCAACGAAAATAGAATACGTTCATACATGGATGAAGATCTCCAGCTCTCCTTGGGAAACTCCAACGTCTTCAACTAATCCTGAAACTACTTGGATCTAACCCGTGTATAAAAATATCCGGATCAGTTTGGAAAACCAGCGTGAGAAACTCAATTCATAAATGACAGTGTCTTAGATCAGAGATTAACGATAATAACCTTTTGAAAAGATGGAGCATCTCACAAGACCACGCCGCACATAAATACAGACGGGTTTTTACCTTATGACAACTAAAACATTTGTATCAAAACATTTGATATTATTTTTAATGACATTCTTTGAAAGCATTTGCAAGTAAACTTATTAATCTTAGCCGAAATTGTTGCATTGATTAAATTCTAGCATACTAGCCACAAAGTGGGTTTTACAAACAAAATGGTAGGCACTTATTGGAGAATGAATTTCCATACAAATGACCAGGTGAAGGGACCGCCTTTCGGCCGTACATCTCTAGAGGAATGTATCGAAGCCCAACTGATGGTCCTCTACCAACACAAGACCAGCCTACTCTTCCTAGATAGTACCAAATATGTCAACACCCCAGTCATTACCTACCTATCTGAGTGCGCTCTAGCATACACCACATTAATTTAAACCCGAACATCATAGCGGGTAGAAATATATCTAAAAGGGGATGATCATACCCTAACGGTTGCGAACCATATAGCCTTGTCGCATCTACCCCGTTTGGGTGATTTCCTGATGTGAGGCTTGAGGTAACGATTACCTTTTCACATTACACATCATCTTTCCTCTTTGAATGCCATATTGCCATTCCATAATCACACAACTGATTTTTGTAAACATATAGCTCATGAGCTCGTACGTCTCAAGAAAGGGTGTTAAGCTAAGAGAAGTTGCCTTCTCCACCACTAAGCAGATGATACGTTCATAGAGATCAATTAATGTGATTTTAAAATGAAACGTCAAACATTTGTCCATACAAGTTCATTCTTGGACTGAACGAAAACGAAGGCACTCCTCCTACCGCATCCTGTTTTGGGAATTACCCCTAGGATCAGTAGCAATTAGTCCTTGCAAATCAAAGATTTTCACAACGGAGCACTACTGCCACCATAATATATGATATGGTAAATTTCACCTCGAGGGACTAGTGGCAAGCAGTCCTACATCATGAATATCTTCGTCTTCAGTAATCTTATCATCAACATGTTTGACTTCGAAACGTAAATTGTTTCAAAGTGGTGTTTGGATAGGAATTACCTAGATCGACCCCAGTTTTTTCGAAATCCAATCATTGATAAAAATGTGAATATGTGTATACAAGATTTGTTAAGCCTCTTTTCATTTTTAATTTTTTTACCGATAAATCAAAATCCTTTTAACTTTAGAAATCTTCACGTCGTTCAATTTCAAGTCAAATAAAATTCCACCTTTCAAAAACATCTCTTAACTAGTTTAAACCCAATGTTATTTAAGACATCGTTTACTGTAAACCCAAAGCCAGTTATATTGAGTAAAAGATTAGGCAAATTTTACCCAGATAAATTCCCGGAGTCAACTCGTATTATCTGTGGAATAACGGTGGAAAATCACTTCTTTTAAATTTATGCAAATAGTACAAATTTCTCTTCTCATAACATAAATACAGAGTTTGACTAGAAAATTCTTTATATTACTGAAAAACCTTGTTCAATCGTTTTTATTTTAGAAAAACTTAAATATGATCTTTTCATTTGGAGCATCTGGGTTTTTTCTTCGACTTGTTCTAACCCTCGCCTACAAAGAGAAAACAGAGGCCAGGTAAGTTCGGAGCACTGGTCGTTCCATTCCTAACCTTAGTTACACACCTTGTTTATATTTCCCAATCTCATAGGCGGGACAAATGCACTAGTCGTTCCTACATACTCATTTTGTTATTATATTCAAGGAATTGATTTCTATTATATTGTTTAAGTGTTATAAACAATTCCTCTTAACCATTTATTTAAATTCTTATAAAAACTTCCAAATCATCATTTACCACTTATTTATTTATTTACAAGTATTTATATATGATTTAGGAAAGAATCACTAAGTTTAAAACTTCGTTTCTAAAGTTACTGAAATGGTAGTAGAAAAAAGTGCTGTGGAAAGTGCTTAAAAGCTGATTCGATTTAAAACAACTTTTCTAATATTTGAAAATTTATATTTTTCAATTAAAATCTCTTTTAAAGCATTTTAACATATTTATCAAATTTATTTCATATTTTTAAACGTTAACAATATTCATTTTAAAGAATTTTATACTTTAGTCACTTTATTGCAAAAGCGCGATTTTTCTGAAAACTTGATTTGGACATATTTTAAAATTTACAAGATGAAATCTAGTTTTCCTTTCTTCATTTACAAACTATTGATAAAATAATCTGAAAAATTCTTATCTCGAAGAATTCCGAGCTATATCCCACTTAGTATACTCATTTGAGTCCTTCGGTGCGAAATCGCGAACTACCGTTACGTGACGTGCCTAATTTTGACTTGTATTTTCGATATTTGTCGTAACACTTCCAAATCATCTTTATTTTCTTATAAACCATTTACAAACTATCAATAATTTATTATGTTGATATTTAATATCTATTTTTACTTATTTCAAAATATCTCATATTATATTATTATAATATTAAAATTTGTCATCTTCTAGTCATTTAACTTCCATTTCCAAAATAATTTCAACTATTTATTTTTTTGAAACTTTTGATTTCCAAATCAATTCTATATTTTTTCTCAAATTGAATTTCTTTTCCATAATTGATTTTAAAAAGAGGCTTAATATTCTAATTATACCATATAAATGGTCTTTACTTAACAAAAGGAACGATAAATCATTTAACATAAGTAAATATAACCAAATTAGCTAAGATTTCAATTTATTATCAACAATCACCCATTCAACCAAACTCATCCACATAACAAATTCATCCAAACATCCATATTAACACCAAATGGTGTTAATTATCATAATCATCATAAGAGTGTAAGCACGATCATCATAGCATAACAAAAATATGGTTTTTAAAAGAGATAAGAGTCTACTCACTTTCATTTCCTTTGCAAAACTTTTTTTACAACTAGTGTGATTCTTTTCCTTTGTCAAATCAACACGACTTCTCTCGAACTATTTTCAAAAGGGTGAAATGGATGGACTAATGTTTGATAGAAGTTGGGTATGGCTTTTATAAGGAGGGTATGACTTTGCAATTAGAGTGTATGGGGGGAGGGGGTGTGGACTCGGCCGTGGGTAGGTAGAGGTGTGCATGGGTTTTTTGAAGGCGGTTAAGGGCGAGTATGTGGGTTTGGGAGGCGGGCGAAGGTGGGTAGGTGTGTTTCGGTGGTGGGTGCGTGTGTTTGGAGGGTGGGTATGGGGTGTAGGTGCTTGGGTAGGTGTTGTAGGATCGTTTTCGCCCTAAAGGGGGGTGAATAGGGTGATACTAATAATAAAAATTAATGAGGAAATAAAAACAATAACAGAAAGTAATGCAGTAGAGATCACACACAGATTTACCCAGCTTCGGCAAAACCCTGCCTACATGCTGCACCCAAGTTTCTACTAGAAATTAAGTAGTTAGACGCTTACACACATAAACTTGCGACACCCGCTACTTGACTAATCTAACTCTATGCTCAAAACCCTACCACAACTCAGCCACTGAGTTGCGAATTCTCGAACTACACCACCGTAGTTCGTAACCTAGTCACACGACTAGAAAGTTACACAAGTTAAAAAAGAAAATTACACAACTAAAAATCAAATAGAAACAAAACCCTAATTATTTATTTTAAGCCCAATAATTATATAGAGGCCGGCCCAAATCACTTGAAAAAATAGACGTCTTCTCCCCTTTTATTTTTGTTCAGTACTTCGGTCGTTCGTTCCTCTTTCTCTTTTATCAGAAATTTAGGGTTCCTAGAAAATTGAAGTCTCCGCCTTGTAGTTGATCGATTTATTTAAGGAGATTTCTTTGCTTTGCTTCGTCAATCGACTTCTGGCTTTGAATGCCTTGCGGTTGCTCCAATTTTTATCGAGCACGAATGATAGAAATGGTATGCAATATTTCCCCTTTTCGATTTTTATTATACTCGACTTCGATTCGAGTTCTGGATTGTTTTCTGTGATTCGTTCTAAGTATGCTCTCTGATTTTGTCTTGAACTCGAATGCTTAATTGCCGATGATTATGTGTATTTATAGGGATTGAAACCCTTAATTTTCGTTCGTATATTTCTCAATTGAATTCTTCAGTGAGTTTTGCTTGGCCGTGATTTTTTAATCGAACGATGGTGTTATTTGCTGAATTGTTCCATAATTGATGAATTTGAATTTCTTGAGTCTGTTCCATTATTTTCTCTGATGCATTTGAATTTGCTCCGTGAATTGCTTTGGATCAGTTCCTATGACTTCGGCATTTGAAATTGTGATAATATTTTGACTTTTAAATTCATGTTTATCACCTGCAAGTTGCATAAAAAATATATTGCTGGCTTTGACTTGTTGAAACAATTCTTGACTTTGTTCGATTTGTGTTACTTTCTGATTTCATTGACTTTTTCGGTTTGATCAATTTAAGAAAAAAAAACTACTGCTTTTCTTTGAACTATGACTTGCCACTGTGTTTACTGTAAACATATGAACATGTATATACATACATATATGTATGTATATATGTGTACGATTGTTACCTATCCACTTGGTTTCATGTGAACTTGTTACTGTGTTCATGTTGGTCTAGGCTTGCTGTGTGGTTCCTCTTGAGTCTGGTGGGCTTGATATTGTGTTGAGTCTGCACTTCATATTGATCTCCAATGATTCTCTCTTTCGTGTTCACAACCGTGTTGTTGCAGTCTTGAGTATGTACATTTGAAGCTTTTTGCAGTCTGAGTCTTGTATATGCCATTGCTTTTCACCTGTTCATGTCACTGTGCTTGATATGTCTTGGTTGCACTTCATTCTGGTTAGTTGAGGTTTGGTACTTCATGAATTCTGCATTTTAGTGATGCATTGTTGCCTTTGTTGTTGTAGTTCTGGTTTCATGTGTACATGAGCATTGCATCCATGTTTGTGTGATCTTCTTAAAGTCTGGTTTACTTGAGTGTTGTATGCATGTGCTACTTTGCTCATGTCTGAAATGTAGACTGATTCACTTCAGTTTTGATTGCACTGGCTTGTACATTTTGTTGAGGCTCCATGTTAACTGTTAGCTCGATCTGGCTTTGTTCATCATACTTGGTGCCTTGCATTTGTTTGCATATTAGTCTTTTTGTATTTGCTGTTGCACTTGGTTTTATTTTGTTTTTGGTTCTAGTTTGAATCGATGTAGAGTCTGATGTGTTCTTTGTTTGCATTTGTGTTTGCCTCTGGTCTATATTTGACCCACCGACTTTGCTCGTTCCTGACCATATGCATATGTATACATTCGTCACTTTGCTTGCTGCTTCACTAATCTGGTTCGATTTCATGTTGCATTGAGTCTTATTCCAGCTGCTTTGTACATGTTGTAACTGAACTTGTACCTAACCATTCTGCGATGTTAGTGCATGTTGAAGTCTGTTCGAGTTTTGTATTCTTGAGTCATGTGGTCTTTTTGTTCCATGGTTTGCATCCTTGTACTTGTGCTTGATCATTTTGTGATGTATTGTTTTTATATTACACCTGAGTTGAATCCAGCCTAGGTTCGGGTTTGACCTTGTGCTCGCTTGTCCCTGCGATTTTAACAAGCAAGTGTATATCGGTGTGCACGACCTTGTGGCATGTACAGTGATACAGTGTGCATGTCACAAGTTGTTCGTGTATGATGATTTAAAAGAATATGATGACGAACAACCCAAATAACTTAGGCAAGTAACATTTTCAAAACACATACTTCATTTTGAACTGCGAAATATTTCTTTTTCAATTTTACTGCATTAGTGTTTATTTTGCAGATAATTCAGATGCTGGATACAAACTGGAATAGAGTTGAAGATCAAATATGAGCGTTGAGTGAATGTAGTGAGGTGAAAATGTATGTAAAAATTGTATAGCGAGAATTGTGTTGTAATTTGAAATTGTATCGTAATTGAAAAATGTATAAATGTAGTGAGAGCTCAAATTTGTACTATTTGAATTTGTAATAAAATATTTGTTTGAATATGAATTCTAAGTTATTTATTTTATTCAACAAACATTAATTTAATTATGTGAAAAATAAAATAGTACAACAACAAATACATTTAAATGAATATATATGTTTATTACCATCAAACAATAGTCATAAGATATTGTATTCTACAATCTCCCCCTTTTGATGATAAAACATATATTAAGATTTTGACTCTATTAAATGTATTTGGTCTTGATAGAGTCTATTAGCTCCCTCTATTTGAATGCTCCTCTTACAACAAAGCTCCCCCTACACAGATGCGTGTAGTTAAAACTGAAAAATTAATTAAAAATAACTTTGAATAAAAACACTCTCAAATATTAATAAGGATATCGCTCAAAGATCAAAATATTAACCTCTCTCCCCCTTTTGTTATCATCAAAAATAATAGTAGTAATTGAAATAGCTACGATTTTGATTAAAAATATAAATTAAAATCAAGAGGGAAATATTAATTTCAAATTCCAATTAATCAAACAAAAATCATAATATTATTAATTAGAAACAAACTCCACTTAAGAGAAATGGTAGGATTATGGAAAATTTTATATAGTGACAAGAGTTTGATATTTTCAATAAAGGAATAATCTGTACATTTTCCCTTTTCAAATATTATAAAAAAAATGTAAAGCACTTATTAACCATGCATAACCGTTAGGACTTTTAAATGAGGCTAGTAGTTACCTTTTTATTTTATTTTAAAAAAATATGTCAAGTATTTTCTAACCATGCATAACCGTGAGGACTTTTAAATGAGATTAGAATATACTTGATATTTATCCCTTTCTTATATGTGTCCCATCCATGCATAACCGCGAGGACTTTTAAATGAGAATGGAAATCAAGTAATTCACCCATGCATAACAGCGAGGACTTTTAAATGAGAGTGAATACTTTAGGATATAATTATTTTACGAAAATTTTTTTCCTTATTTTGAAATACCAAATTCTATACACTATATTATGATGTATGGATTGACAGAAAGGTAAGAGTGATAGAAATGATCATGGAATAAGTCTAACCTAAAAATATTATAAAAATTGTTTAATTTTCATGAAATTATAAAATTATACTTCCTCTTGTTATGATATATATTTTAATCACTATCCATCACTTTTCAAGCACTATAATAATTTTGATAAGTTCCAAAAGATTCGATTAGTCAATGATTATCTTTTCTAGAGTACATTTCTTACGGAAATAAACTAGAGTATTTTTATCATGATGAAAGCCCGAGTTTCAAAAATTAAAATAAGTGAAAATCATTTTTCTGTAAGGGGGGTTTTGCGAAAATGACTTCTAGCTGAAAATCAATATAAATAATTAAATAATTGCAAAAATGGTTTCAAAATGAGATGATATCAAATATCACTTGTATTTAAGATATTCATGGTGATATATAGTGGTATATAAGAAAAAACATGTACTCCTCAACACTTGAATTGTTTTTTGAAAATTTCAGCATGTCCATTTATATCAAGCACAAGTAAAGCAATCTATATTGAGCAAAAACACACATTCAAAAAAATTGCCAAAGCAGTTTTTTATGACATTCCAAAGTGAATCAATAAAAACTAGAAACAGAAAAGTTGTAGCATTATCGGTTAGCTTACCAGAACTTCAAGAATTTCAAAAATCAAAGTTGATATGTTCAAGATATGGCAGAAATACTTCAACAATGTTGATCAAAACATAGTTAACAATATGTGAAAAAAATTGAGTTAAGAGATCATACCTCACTTTCCTTTGATTCCGTGATATCCGAAATGCGATGATCTCCATCTAATCTTTATAGGCTAAGGAACAGTTAAATTTTAGTTTATCAATCACCTAGAACAAAATCTATCTCCATCAAATTTGTTCCATAGCCCACTTATGTGTCTAAATTTTGGAGAAGGCAAGTGGTTTAACTATGGATATAGAACCACTATTATTATCTATTGAAATCACTGGTACCCAAATTTGTCTATATAACAAACTGTTAGCATCTACAATTGTACCCTTAGGAATCCAAATTTGTTTAAATTTCAAACCATTTTTATTCGTACCTTTTGGAATCCATATTTGTTTAATGATTTTGTGTTTGTATATATTTCGACAATTATTCTTGCCATGTCCAATATTTCCACACTTTACACATTTGGGTATCACAATTTTCCCCTTGACAGTGTTATTAGTCGTTTGATCATATTTTGACACTTTCACAAATCCAAATCCTTTCCTTTTATTCACGAAGAGTTGATTTTCTAAGAGCATATTAAATGATTTTTCTCTAGTGAAAAATTTCTAAGTAATCAACTCAAGTTTATTAACTTTGGATTTTAAAAGTTTATTTTCATTTATTAGCTTCGAACAACAACTAATGGTACTATCACTCTTTTCAAAATTATTCATTTTCAAGCCAATATTTTCATTTTCAAGCTCTCTAATTTTAGTCTCAATTTCTAGCATCTCAGTTTCAAAGAGTTGGAGTTTTTTAAATTCAATTTTTTCAAAATCCTTGATTTTTTCAATCTCCTTTTCAACTCGTGATTTGATCGAATAATTTTAGATTTGCTCAAAATCACGTTTTCTTTTTCAAGGGTTTTGATATTTTCGTTGACCTCATTTAATTTCTTTTCAAAAATCGTACATTTAGGATTTTTCGACCTCTTAAAACTATCCAACTCTTTATGCAAAATATTATTTTTACAAATCAACTCAGTTTTGTTTTTCTTCCGATTTAAAATTTCATTTTCTAACTTTTGAAAGTTTTCATGAAAACAGGCAAATTCTTTTTCATAGTCCAAACACCTTTTGCAATTAGAATTTTTATTTTTCTTATTATTTTTAAGCTCATTTTCCAAATCATTATTTTTCTGATGCAGTTTAGATTTTCCCTTTTCAACTTATTATTTTTCATCTTAAGAGCTTCATTATTTTCAATTAATTTTCGGCACAAGAGAACTAATTCATTAAATGAAAGATCGCTTATCTCATTGGCTATTGAATCTTCATCACTGCTGTCTTTTGCAAATCCTGTCAAGCACATTTCTTTAACTGAGTCGATTGGGGAGGATTTCTCACCGTTGTTGACTTTTACACCATATATTGCATCAAAAGTATTCCAGATTTCCTGTGCACTTTCACAATGAGAGATATCGTTAAAATTATCTTGATTAATATGAGAATATAGTATATGCATAGTAAGAGAATTAATCGAAGTATTTTTCTTGTCTACTATATCACACCCATTTTCAATAATATCCCAACATATAAAATTAACAGATTTTAAATAAATTCCATTTTTAGTTTCCAATTTAAAAAATCTGTTCCATCAAAAATAGGGGGAATTATACTGGACCGACTCTCGCTAGATTTGCAACTAGGGTTAGACATCTATGCTATTAACCTTGCTCTGATACCACTTGTAGGATCGTTTTCACCCTAGATGGGGGGGAATAGGGTGATACTAATAATAATAAAAATTAATGAGGAAATAAAAACAATAACAGAAAGTAATGTAGTAGAGATCACACACAGATTTACCCAGCTTCGGCAAAACCCTGCATACGTGCTGCCCCAAGGTTTCTACTAGAAATTACGTAGTCGGATGCTTACACACGTAAACTTGCGACACCCGCTACTTGACTAACCTAACTCTACGCTCAAAACCCTGCCACAACTCAGCCACTGAGTTGCGAATTCTCGAACTACATCACCGTAGTTCGTAACCTAGTCACACGACTAGAAAGTTACACAAGTTAAAAAAGAAAATTACACAACTAAAAAACAAATAGAAATAAAATCCTAATTATTTTAAGCCCAATAATTATATAGAGGCCGTCCCAAATCACTTAAGAAAAAATAAACGTCTTCTCCCCTTTTATTTTTGTTCAGTACTTCAGTCGTTCGTTCCTTTTTCTCTTTTATCTGAAATTTAGGGTTCCTGGAAAATTGAAGTCTCCGCCTTGTAGTTGATCGATTGATTTGAGGAGATTGCTTTGCTTTGCTTCGTCAATCGACTTCTGGCTTTGAATGGCTTGCGGTTGCTCCAATTTTTGTCGAGCACGAATGATAGAAATGGTATGCAATATTTCCCCTTTTCGATTTTGATTATACTCGACTTCGATTTGAGTTTTGGATTGTTTTATGTGATTCGTTCTAAGTATGCTCTCCGATTTTGTCCTGAACTCAAATGCTTAATTGCTGATGATTATTATGGGTATTCATAGGGATTGAAACCCTTAATTTTCAGTCGTATATTTCTCAATTGATTTCTTCAGTGAGTTTTGCTTGGCCGTGATTTTTTAATCGAACGATGGTGTTATTTGCTGACTTGTTCCATAATTGATGAATTTGAATTTCTTGAGTCGGTTCCATTATTTTCTCTGATGCATTTGAATTTTCTCCATGAATTGCTTTGGGTCAGTTCCTACGGCTTCGGCATTTGAAATTGTGATAATATTTTGACTTTTAAATTCGTGTTTATCACCTGCAAGTTGCATAAAAAAATATTGCTGGCTTTGACTTGTTGAAATAATTCTTGACTTTGTTCGATTTGTGTTACTTTCTGATTTCATTGACTTTTTCGGCTTGATCAATTTAAGAAGAATAAAACTACTGCTTTTCTTTGAACTGTGACTTGCAACTGTGTTTACTGTAAACATATAAACATGTATATACATACATATATATATGTATATATATGTACGATTGTTGCCTATCCACTTGGTTTCATGTGAACTTGTTACTGTGTTCATGTTGGTCTAGGCTTGCTGTGTGGTTCCTCTTGAGTCTGGTGGGCTTGATATTGTGTTCAGTCTACACTTAATATTGATCTCTAATGATTTGCTTCTTCATGTTCACAACCGTGTTGTTGCAGTCTTGAGTATGTACATTTGAAGCTTTTTGCTGTCTGAGTCTTGTATATGCCATTGCTTTTCACCTGTTCATGTCAATGTGCTTAATATGTCTTGGTTGCACTTCATTCTGGTTAGTTGAGGTCTGGTACTTCATGTAGTCTGCATTTTAGTGATGCATTGTTGCCTTTGTTATTGTAGTTCTGGTTTCATGTGTACATGAGTATTGCATCCATGTTTGTGTGATCTTCTTGAAGTCTGGTTTACTTGAGTGTTGTATGCATGTGCTACTTTGCTCATGTCTGAAATGTAGACTGATTCACTTCAGTTTTGATTGCACTGGCTTGTACATTTTGTTGAGGCTCCATGTTAACTGTTAGCTCGATCTGGCTTTGTTCATCATACTTGGTGCCTGGCATTTGTTTGCATATTAGTCTTTTTGTAGTTGCTGTTGCACTTGGTTTTTTTTTGGTTCTAGTTTGAATCGATGTAGAGTCTGATGTGTTCTTGGTTTGCATTTGTGTTTGCCTCTGGTCTATATTTGTCCCACCGACTTTGCTCGTACCTGACCATATGCATATGTATACATTTGTCACTTTGCTGGTTGCTTCACTGATATGGTTCGATTTCATGTTGCATTGAGTCTTATTCCAGCTGCTTTGTACATGTTGTAGCTGAACTTGTACTTGACCATTCTGTGATGTCAGTGCATGTTTAAGTCTGTTGAGTTTTGTATTCTTGAGGCATGTGGTCTTTTTGTTCCATGGTTTGCATCATTGTACTTGTGCTTGTACTTGATCATTTTGTGATGTTTTGTTTTTATATTACACCTGAGTTGAATCCAGCCTAGGCTCGGGTTTGACCTTGTGCTCACCTGTCCCTGCGATTTTAACAAGCAAGTGTATATCGGTGTGCACGACCTTGTGGCATGTACAGTGATATGCTATGCATGTCACAAGTTGTTCGTGTATGATGATTTAAAAGAATATGATGACGAACAACCCAAATAACCGAGACAAATAACATTTTCAAAGCACACACTTCATTTTGAACTGCAAAATATTTCTTTTTCAATTTTACTGCGTTAGTGTTTATTTTGTAGATAATTCAGATGCTGGATACAAACTGGAATATAGTTGAAGATCAAATAGGAGTGTTGAGTGAATGTAGTGAGGTGAAAATGTATGTAAAAATTGTATAGTGAGAACTGAGTTGTAATTTGAAATTGTATCGTAATTGAAAAATGTATAAATGTAGTAGGAGCTCAAATTTGTACTATTTGAATTTGTAATAAAATATTTGTTTGAATATGAATTCTGGGTTATTTATTTTATTCAACAAACATTTATTTAATTATGTGAAAAATAAAATAGTACAACAACAAATACATTTAAATGAATATATATGTTTATTACCATAAAACAAAAATCATAAGCTATTTTATTCTACAGGTGTGTATGTGGATCGTACGTGCTTTGAGTTAAGGGGTAGGCTCGAGTGTGGCTCGGGTTGGTGATGGGCCATGGGTTTTGAGGAGGGTATGCATGTTTTGGAGAGGGGTAGGCTCGGGTGGAGGTGTGTGGGGGGATCGGCCGAAAATAGAGGGGAAGGTGGAGGTGGGTATGTGTGGGTAAGAGGTATGGGTGCTTGGATGAGTGGTTTAGAAAGTAGGAGTGTTGGATGCCATGGAAGAGATGGAAAAAGTGAAGAAATGGTGAAGACTTTGGTGTGAGAAAATGGAGGGAGGGTGGTCCTGTTTATACATGAAGCTTCATATGTAAAACCACCTTTCTATCCTTACTAACTTTTGATTTTTCAACCCTCTTTTTACCATTATTTTTAAATCGATGACTTAATTCCTAAGTACAAACATTAAATGAAGAGAAGATGGTTGGATTTGAGATTTGTACAAAATGAAGTAATTATGCTATTTTTATTTAATTAACAAAATTATCAAAAATGGAATGCTCCTTTTTCATGTAAGGATTTGACTACTAAGTACACATGCATTTATGTGGAAAGGATGCTTAAGTATTATTTGTAATGATTATTTTTAGTAAAGGATTTATTAACAAAATTATGTCAAATCAAAATCTTCTGTAATTTATTTTATAAACTTTCCAAAATAATCTTTTGTCTTATATGCTAAACGTTTATGTTTATAAATAAATGTGTTAATGTGAAGTTATATAGGTTTTAAAAGGAATCATGTTGCAAAATGTTTAAACAACTTGTATCGAACTAACATTGATTTTTCGACAAAATGTTTTACGGTCACATTTTAACTTTTTTTTAACTATCTACTTATGTAAACAAAATTTGAAAATAAGTTTCTTATCATTTATAAATAATCAAAACAAGTTTATTTTAGTTATAAAACCATATTAAATAATATTAAAAATCCAATTATAAAAATACGACGTTGATTTGTCTACATGCGACAAAATTTGTTAATTTTTATAAAATAAGTATATATGTTTATAAAATCATTATAAATCAAATTTATATTATTATCATATTATTATATAACCATTAAAAAGAGTTATTTGCCATCTATAACCATTATACGAATGCATATTAGATTTTATTGAAAACCGACTTTTGTCACTTTTCGACGAAAATCCAAACTCCTTGGTTTTTTTTCAAATTCTAAAAATAAGTTTATCATTCTTATTTATTTCATAAAATATGTTTATTAAGTTTTGAAAAGTTTTATATTTTAAATATTTAAAATAAACTAAATATTCCATTTTCAAAGTGGTAACATTTCGGGTCGTTACATTCTCCCATCCTTAAAAGAATTTTTTCCCATAAATTAAATTTTTTAGACTTATAAGGAAACCTATCCTATAACTAAGTATGAATAAAAATTATATTCTTAATCTATTTTCAAAATAGGGTAAAAGGAAAGATCTGCTAAATACTGATACTATATAATGGTGTCATCAGAAATATACAAAAAACCACATAGTTCCATACCCCATAGCTTTAACACGTACTACGTAATTAAGGTAATATATATATATATATTCAAAATATACATCAGCTATATAAACAATACTCCCTAAAATATCATCCACACCAAACATCCCTACTCATCGAACCCCTCGTCCAATGGTCCTCCCAAATCCATCACATCTAGCATAACCTCCTCCTCCTCTTCTTCTAGCTCCTTGTCCTCCTCCTCATTATCCTACATCACATTCCAACCAGGTGGCTGCCAGGGCTGTCCTATTGGAACCTATGGAATATAACCTATCCCTACTGGAACATGCTCATCTATCTCCTCCAAACCAAGATCCTCAAATGGCTCTATGATTGGCGATCCCATCTCCAGAATAGGAGTGCCCATCTCCCAAATAATACCCTCATCGCTATCTAATGGGCTATCACACAACCAAGCATCTACATCCCTGAATCCTCTCATAAAGGATCATCCTCAATAGGATCGTCTTCTACTGGCTCCTCACTGACAGGCTCATCCTCTATCGGCTCCTCCACCCGATCCTCCTCACTCAAAGGATCTACAATCCAATGATCCGAGTCATCTGCCTCAGCCTCCCATACTACTGGAACCATAATCATATCCTCGTCGTCTGAAATCAGCATATCCTATCATAACTCCAGATGGCTCCCCTATCTGAACATCCTCTTCTCATTCAGTAGTAATAGGGGTATCTAATACCTTTGAATCCCCATACTTTGCTAATACTCTCCTATGTCTTTCCCTTAACTTTAAACACTCTGCTTTAGTTAATCTCTATAATGATAGAAAAATTAGGACCATTTACTGGGTTTTATTTATCTAACTGAATTTTTTTAACTTAGCTTTTCCCAACCCTTTATGTTTTATCCTTGTTATATTTCGAAATGCAATATATTTATCCATGAATTTTTTTAGATATTGAAAAGAATTTAATTGAAATAATTTTTCCTAGATTCATTTGAAATTAATACTTCCAAAATTTATTTTAAACTTATATAAAATAACTTTCATTTTTATGTTTTATAAAATCGTTTATTTATAAAACATGCTTATATTTTGTTTATCTTAAATAAATTTCTTAACCTTAACCCAATATTACTATCAAAAACCTTATAGTCAAATTGTGAAACTTAATTCACAAGGTATTTGTACCTAAACTTTTAAATCAAACGATAAATCAATTAGCGATAATAACCGAGTATTATTATCCCTTAACAACCAAATAATAACTATATCATTTTGAAAATATCTTTTATATCCAAAATATAATCCTAGGTAAAATTATTTCATTTACCAATTTTTTTCCTCAAAACAAAAATAATTTTATACAACGTTAACAAATACACGCTCATATATATAATACTCTCAACTCATTCTAGGGCGTCATTTACCCTATCTCTAATGAGATACTCATCCTACGGTATTACTAACCCTTTCTCTGATAAGTCTTTTACCCCTATCAGGCTTAGGTGTTCGCTCAACCTAAGCTCTGAAACCACATGTAATGGCCCAAATTTCCATACCCTTTGAGTCGACAACAAACTGCACATGTCTAACCCAAACTGAATGAAAAATTGGATCATTAAAGGTAAGAAAGAAAATAAAGACAGAGTAGAATCTCACTCGAATGGAATAACATATATTATTGAACAATAATCTTTACATCGAAAAATCTTTTGAAACATATATAAGAGTCTAATCTAGATTCAGCTTGGACCGTTATAATACCTGTCCTTATAATTTGCTGAAAAACAACAAACAAATCCAACGAAAATATAATACTTTCATACATGGATCAAGATCTCCAACTCTCCTCTAGAAACTCCAACGTCTTCAGCTAATCTTGAAACTACTTGGATCTGACCCAAGTATAAAATTACCCGGATTAGTCTGGCAAACCAGCGTGAGAAACTCAATTCATAAATGACAATGTCATAGATCAGAGATTGGTGATAAAAACCTTTCGAAAAGAAAGAGCATCTCATAAGACCACGCCGCACATAAACACAGACGGGTTTTTACCTTATGATAACCAGAACATTTGATATTATTTTTAATGGCATTCTTTGAAAATAGTTTCAAGTAAACTTATTAATCTTAGCCGAAATTGTTATATTGGTTTAATTTCAGCAGACTAGCCACAAAGTGGATTCTCCAAACAAAATGGCAAGCACTTATTGAAGAATGGATTTCCATACAAATGACCAGGTGAATGGACTACCTTTCGGCAGTAAATTTTTAGAGGAATGTACCGAGGCCCAACTGATGGTCCTCTACCAACACAATACCGGCCTATCTCTTCCTAGATAGTACCAAATATGTCATCACCGCGGTCGTTACCAACCTATCCGAGCACGCTCTAGCATAAACCACATTAATTTAAACCTGAACGTCATAGTGGATAAAAATATATCTAGAAGGGGATGATCGTACCCTAATGGTTGCGAACTACATAGCCTTGCTGCATCCACCCCGTTTTGGTCATTTCGGGGTGTGAGGCTTAAGGTAACGATTACCTTTTCACATAGCACATCATCTTTCCTCTTTGAATGCCACATTGATATTCCATAATCACACAACTGATTTCTATAAATGTATAACTTCTGAGCTTATATGTCTCAGGAAAGAGTGTTAATCTAAGAGAAGTTGCCTTCTTTGCCACCAAGTAGATGATACGTTCATAGAGATCAATTAATTTGATTTTGAAATGCAACGTTAGACATTTATCCATACAAGTTTATTCTGGGACTGAACGTAACCGAAGGTACTCCTCCTACCACATCCTATTTTGGGAATCACCCCTAGGATCAGTAGCGATTAGTCCTTGCAACTCAAAGATTTTCATAACGGAGCACTACTGCCACCATAATATAAGATATGGTAAATTTCACATCGAGGGAATAGTGGCAAGCAGTCCTACATCATGAATATCTTTGTCTTCAGTAATCTTATCTTCAACATGTTTTACATCAAAATGTAAATTGGTTCAAAGTGGTTTTTGGATAGGAATTACCCAAATCCGACCCCCGATCTCTTCGAAATCCAATCATCAATAAAAATGTGAAAATGTGTATACAATATTTGTTAAGCCTCTTTTCATTTTTAATTTTTTTACTGATAAATCAAAATCCTCTTAACTTTGGAAATTTCCACATCATTCAATTTCAAATCAAATAAAATTCCATCTTTCGAAAACATGTCTTAACTGGGTCAAAAACAATGTTATTTAAGATATCATTTACTATAAACCCAAAACCAGTTATATTGAGTAAAAGATTAGGCAAACTTTACCCAGATTAATTTCCGTATTCAACTCATATTATCTGTGGAATAATGGTAGAAAATCACTTCTTTTAAATTTACACGGATAACACAAATTTCTCTTCTCAGAACTTAAATACAGAGTTTGACTAGAACATTCTTTATATTACTAAAAAACCTTGTTCAATCGTTTTTATTTTGGAAAAATTAAATATAATCTTTACATTTAGAGCATCCGGACTTTCCCTTAGATCTGTTCCACCCCTCGTCTAGAAAGAGAAAATTGAGGCCGGGTAAGTTCAGGACAGTGGTTGCTCCATTCCTAACCTCAGTTACACACCTTGTTTTATCTTCCCAGGAATCAAAGGCGGGACAAATTTACTAGTCGTTTTTGCATGCTCATTTTGTTATTATATTCAAGGAATTGATTTCAATTATATTCTTTAAGTGTTATAAACAATCCCTCTTAACCATTTATTTAAATTCTTATAAAAACTTCCATCATCATTTATCACTTACTTATTTATTTATAAGTATTTATAAATGATTTAGGGAAGAATCGCTAAGTTTTAAAACTTCATTTTTAAAGTTATTGAAACGGCAGCAGAAAAGTGTTGCAGAAAGTGCTTAAAAGCTGATTCGATTTAAAACAACTTTTCTAATATTTGAAAATCTATTTTTTTCAATTCAAATATCTTTTAAATCATTTTAACATATTTATCAAAAAAATTCATATTTTTAAACATTAAGAATATTCATTTTAAAGGAATTTATACTTTGGTCACTTTACTACAAAAACGCAATTTTTCTGAAAACTTGATTTGGACATATTTTAAAACTTTACAAGATGAAATATTGATTTCCTTTCTTCATTTACAAACTATAGATAAAATAATCTGGAAAATTCTTATCTCGAAGAATTCCGAGCTATATTCCACTTCATATACTCATTTGAATCCTTCGGCGCAAAATAGCAATACCGATATGCGATGCGCCTAATTTTGACTTGTTTTTTCGATATTTGTCGAAACACTTTCAAACCATCTTTATTTGCTTATAAACCATTTACAAACGATCAATAATTTATTATTTTGATTATTTAATATCTATCTTTCACTTATTTCAAAATATCTCATATTATATTATTATAATATTAAATTTTGCCATCTTTTAATCTTCTTAAACCATATACTATTTAATTTTTGAAACTTTAAACTTTTAAAATTTATTATCATTAATTTCTCAAATATTAACTTCCATTTGCAAAATAATTTCAACTATTTTTTTTTCAAACTTTTGGATTTCCAAATCAATTCTGTATTTTTTACTCAAATTGAATTCCTTTTCCATAATTGATTTTGAAAAGAGGCTTACGATTCCAAATATACCATATAAATAGTCTTTACTTAACGAAAGGAATTGTTAATCATTTCACGTAAGTAAATATAACCAAATTAGCTAAGATGTCAAATTATTATCGACAATCATCTATTCAACCAAACTCATCCACATAACAAATTCATCCAAACATCCATATTAACACTTAATGGTGTTAATTTTCATAATCATCATAAGAGTGTGAACATGATCATCATAGCATAATAAAAATACGATTTTAAAAAGAGGTAATAGTTTACTCACTTTCATTTCCTTTGCAAAACTTTTTCTACAACTAGCGTGCTTCTTTTCCTTTGTCAAATCAACACGACTTATCTCAAACTATTTTAAAAGGGTTAAACGGATGGACTAATGTTTGATAGAAGGTGGGTATGGCTTGTATAAGGAGGGTATGACTTTGCGATTAGAGTGTATGGGGGTGTGTGGAGGGGGGGGGGGTGTGGACTCGACCGTGGGTATGTGGAGGCATGCATGGGTTTTTTGGAGGCGGGCAGGGGTGAGTGTGTGGGTTTGGGAGGCGGGTGAGGTGGGTAGGTGAGTTTTGGTGGTTGGTGCGTGTGTTTTGAGGGTGGGTATGGGGTGTAGGTGCTCGGGTAGGTGTGTGTGGGGCTCGTACGTGCTTTGATGTAGAGGTAGGCTCGAGTGTGGCTCGGGTAGGTGTTGGGCCGTGGGCTTTAAGGGGGGTATGCGTGTTTTGGAGAGGGGTAGGCTCGGGTGGAGGGGTGTGGGGGCCTCGGTCGAAGGTAGAGGGGAAGGTGGAGGTGGGTATGTGTGTGGGTAAGGGGTATGGGTGCTTGGGTGAGTGGTTTAGGAAGTTGGATTGTTGGATGCCATTCAAGAGATGGAGAAAGTGAAGAAAAGGTGAAGACTTCGATGTGAGAAAATGGAGGGAGGGTGGTCCTATTTATACATGAAGATTTATATGTAAAATGACCTTTCCATCCTTACTTTTAATTTTTCAACCCTTATTTTACCATTTTTTTAAATTCATGATTTAACACCTAAGTACAAACATTAAATGAAGAGAAGATGGTTGGATTTCAGATTTGTACAAAATGAAATGATTATGCTATTTTTATTTAATTAACAAAATTATCAAAAATGGAATGCTCCTTTTCCATGTAAGGATTTGACTACTAATTACATATGCATTTATGTGGAATGGATGCTTAAGTATTATTTGTAATGATTATGTTTAGTAAAGGATTTATTAAAAAAAATACGTTAAATCAAAATCTTTTGTAATTTATTCTATAAACTTTCCAAAAATAAACTTTTGTCTTATATACTAAATGTTTAAATGTTTATAAGTGTGTAAATGTGTTAATATGAAGTTATATAGGTTTTAAAAGAAATCATATTGCAAAACGTTTAAACAACTTGTATCGAACCAACATTGATTTTTTAACAAAATGTTTTACGGTCACATTTTGACGTTTTTGTTAAACTATTTATTTATGAAACAAATTTTTTAAATAAGTTTCTTATAATTTTTAAATAATCAAAACAAGTTTATTTTAGTGATAAAACCAAATTAAATAATATTAAAAATCCAATTATAAAAATACGACGTTGATTTGTCAATGTGCCACAAAATTTGTCAATTTTTATAAAACAAGCATATATGTTTATAAAATCATTATAAATAAAATATACATCATTATCATATTATTATATAACCATTAAAAAGAGTTATTTTCCATTTATAACCATTATCCGAATGTATATTAAATTTTATCGAAAACCGACTTTTGTCAATTTTCGATGAAAATCCAAACTCCTTGATTTTTTTTCAAATTCTAAATATATGTTTATCATTCTTGTTTATTTCATAAAATATGATTATTAATTTCTGATTTTTTTTATATTTTTTATATTTAAAATAATTAAATATTCCATTTTCAAAGCGGTAAAATTTTGGGTCATTACAATGTGCCTTTTAACGTTTTTTCTTATAAACACATGCTTCCTCTGCATTTCGACTGATAATCAAACTATTTGATACATCTATCAAAAACTAGTTCAATTTTTATGCTTTTCAAAATAATACTTTTGTATCCATTCTCAGATCCTATCTAAAAACCCACAAACTCAATATCGCTATCACTGATTTCAAGACAATTTGGTTGTTATGTGCAAACAGACTAGTCTAAATCTAATTTCCGTTTCAACACATATATACTGGAACATAAAGTCAAACTAGGCGATAATTCTGTGAGTAAAATCTGAAATAACTTTAGCACATCGAAAGGTGAATCTGATACGTTAATTTCGATAATTGAAATTTACGGTATTATTCTTATCAATGTCGCTCACTATATTCCAATTGCATTTGTCTTTCTCTTAAAGACACATTTGCGGCAAATGAATCATATCACTTCAAGTATAATTATCAAATTCATATTTTGATAATATATTTGGAATCTATTTCAGATCCATGCATCATACTGTATCTTAGAGTTAATACTCTTAATGGTTTAATTAAATAACCAAGGATTATTTTTTCTTGACATTGATAAGAAACTGACATATTCTCTTTAATGTACAAGTATACTCATTGGACGTTCTAATTTATTGTGTTCATTTTGGTTTAGTCAATTTTATCTTTGGATCATATCCCAATTCATTTTATACCGATAATTTCTTAAAGAAATTCCTTCGTTGTGAAGTTGGTATTTCTTGAAACAATAATTGTTTCTCTGTGCAATAACAATGGGCATTCATAAACATTTTATGAATTACCTTATGTAAAATTGATTTTGCATTAGTTCACAGTTCATTTATGTTCACACCATAAATTAGTCATCTAATAAATATCGTTTTCAAAATTATCTTGGGAAGATTCATACAAGATCTCTTACCTACAATTATTACATGCAATCTTTCGACTCGCAGAACCTGCTAATTTCTTAGCCTAGGATATGTAGGGGTTTCTTATAGACCCTTATCTCATATGCTTTTGTAAACTATTCTTTGGATGATATTAATTTTAACCCTATGTACTACTCTTAAGTACACGACCTTATAGAAAGAAGTTAACTCAACTTTACTCACAATTAACTATACTTTTTCCAACAAAGTTCGATTAATCCTTATCATTACATAATTATGTATTATAGGGATTAATGACCTTTGAGACCGAATCTTTATTCATATCAGGTACATACAGTACTCTTTTCAATATTCTCACCCACTCGATCAAATCAAATCATTTCCATCACATGTTATTTTATTTATTCCAGTTTTATATTCCAAGAGCTTATAATAGACTTATACATGCGTATCAAATACACATGGCCGTTTCTGTGATAACTCATTGGTGAATATGACGAAGTATATGGAACCGTTTTTGTAACCACCCGTAATTTTTAACGGTTTTATTTACGTATTTAACTAAATTTTTCATGAAAAATAAACAATAAATTTTTGAAATGAAAATTTGATATTTGTGATACGTCTATTTTAACGTAGCAAATAGTAGATTTTCATTGGTAAATATGAATGTTAGTTTTGTCATGTAATTTTCAATTTCAATTTAAATCAGTTAATAATTGATGAAAATAAATTGTTTTCGAAATCTAAATATTTTTATATAATAAAACTGTAAATCATTTTTTGAGTGAGACGTCATAATTCGTTTAATCAAATTTGGACTTCTCTAGCCCCGTTTATCTTATTTTCGATGAATTTGCAGAAGTTTAGCAGCAAAACATCGACTTTTGATAGGATGACCGCATCGATAATATCTTTGTAACATTCTGTTCGTCTCGTCATGCTGATCTCCACAGTATATTCATTTATGTAATCCGGCGTCCGGTAAGCGGCGAAACCCGCCAAACAGTTAGTTGTATCGGGACCCATTTTGAGTTCTAGAATGTTCCGTGACCTTTCAATTTCAACTGTCAACCGTTTGAAAATCAACGGCCATTTGCTTTTATTATTTCGTAAATTCTCGTGCCTGACTTTCACTCTTCCCTATATTCAATTTATATAGCTGGTTCCCCTCTTCCTCTCTCCCCTTTCTTTCTGTTCGTTCTCTTATATATATATATATATTTATTTATAATATAAGTTCGTATTCATCTATTACCTGCAGTAGTACCCATTCTTTTTCCCCTTCATCTGCTTTCTGACATTTCTTTGCTTTTGAGAAATTTTTTTTATATAAGGTTATATATTATATTAGTTTATATCAGAGAAAGCCTACTTGCCTTTTTTCTTTGATCTGCTCTTTCTCTGTCACCTAAATTCATTTCCCATGCCGAATACCCATGCTTGCCTCACCACAGTTCTCCACCTCCATGCTCGTACGCCGCTTTCTCTCCCTCCCAATAGACACGACTAATGAACCTCCGCCCGAACGCCACAGTCTTCTCTCCGATCTCCGCCCCATTTTCTTCCCCTCCATGACAGCTGATCCCACACAGCAACACCCTCTCCTCGCTCCAGATAACCCTGACACTCTCCATCCCTAAACGCAACTGCCACGACCTACCACATCACGAACCATCAGCCACCCACATCCACCACTTCGCTCGCTTAACCATGCCTGACCGAGACAACCCACGCCTCATCCCTACAACCGAGCTCGCTTTCGTCCTTTATGCGCAGACCTCGACCTCTCCCTCCGCCGCCTGAGCCTCCGTGAGCCCACCACCTTGTTCGAAGCCACCCATGCCGACCTAACACCCAAGTACCCACCACCATAGTCGACTTGCAGCTCATCTCCAACACAAGCCGCGCCCACCCATCATTCTCCAAACTCCGCTCGCCATCACCTGCCATGTCGGCCTCACAGCCTTCCAGTGCCTCTTCTCCCATAACAGCCCGACCATCTTACTTTATAACCCGTTCATTTATATATAGATATGTTATATAGGTATAGAATATGTTTTCTTTATATAATTGTATGTATATTTAAGTCTGTATGTCATATATATTGATTTTGTTTATAGATATTTTTATATAATTTACAAATATATCAACTTCAACATATATATGAGCCTATATATATATATATATAATTGTGAAAGCCTGCATATATATATATATATATATATATATATATGTATGTATGTATGTATGTATGTATATTGAGTTTGCTTTCACTTCCTATAACATGTATATTTGATTTTGTAGCATGTATACATTGTTGCATATATAGTCTGGGGATATGTTAGTGTAGCATGAATATATACATTTAGCTGTAATTATATATTGTGTCTGCATATTTATACTAGCCTGCATATATACATTAAGTTGTAATTATACTTTGTGTCTGCATGTATATATATATATATATATATTAGTCTACATATATTGGGGTACGGTCTGATTTGTATATATACATTGTTTTGCATATAAAATTGTTTATAGTTGGATTACATATATTTTGTTATAAGTATAGTCTGCATATTTGATCATAGTCTGATTTTATATAATTGAGTATAAGTATAGTTTGCATATTTATTCAAAGTCTACATATATAGTGATTTCCTTTAAAACATAATAAATAGAGATTTTATTTGTATATGTGTTATAAATCATCATGTTGGTTAAATATGATGGCCTGAAATATAATACATTATGATTTTGATAGGTGTTTTTAGAAGTATTGATTTTATAGATATATATTGATTTTGAAATATAAATATCGATGGGTTTTATTATATACCGTATACATGTAGTGATTTTTTGATTTTCAAAATATCTATAGAGTTTTAAAATGTAATATATATATATATATAAAGAACTTTATTTTAAATATGGGTTTTAAAATGAATATTGATTTTAAAAGAAATAATATATATATTGTTTATCATGGATCTTTGGTCCTCCTTGCTTTGCTTGTTTCTGTTGCTGTACAGAGATTATTTCCGAAACTCTAGCTGGTTCGTGCGTTTCCATGTCCGTGCTTCCCATTCTAATTGTTTCTCTATCCTCGAAAGGTGAGCAATCACTCACGATTGACATTCTTATATGTAGTAAATTTGATTTCACTTGAAACGACAATTGAAATATGCTGCAAAATTTAATTGCTAGTTATTTAATTGTTAAATATGATATGTCATTATTTGCTATTGTTCACCCGTGATATGACACCACATCCTGTTATATATATTTTATTTAATTTGTTACTGATGATATATGCCTGTTGTTGATATGTTATATTATCATATTTGTTCTCACTAAGCAGTTCCCTGTTAGTTTAGAAATTCCCTATGGGTTGAAATGATACATACCCGAACGATCTTATAGATTAAGGAAAAATCGTTATGGGTTGAAATGATAAACCCAAGCGATTTTCATTTATTTGAAATTTTAGGATTGCGGGTTGAAATGATATATATCCGTAGATATTTAAATTGCGGATTGAAATGATAAATACCCGTATCACTTGACCATAGGATAGAAAATTATATACGGACACCGTTGGTCTATTTTGAAAATGATTTCAAAAGTTTGAAAGGAAATATATAGGTTTAATGAATATTGATTTTCAAATGCTATTTTTATATATGTATAAAAAATTAGATTTTAAAACAATAATATGTTTTGGGAATTTTAATTTATAAGTTAGCTTTGGAAAATATAAATTTTAAGATTTTTCTTATAATTTTATTGTTTTAAAGATATATATAAAAATAAGATTTAATACAAAATACATTTAATAATAAGTTTAATTTAATAAAATTTAATATAATTGGTTTATAATATGTTTAGGTATTTATTTAGATTTATATAAATATATTAAAAATAGATTTTTTTATAACTATAATAATAATGGTTGGGAAGATAAATTAATGTTGTCTTGGAATTTAAATTGGTTAATCATTGAATTTAAATAAGAAATGATTTGAACTTAGTGATTTTGAGATTTTGAAAGATATGATTTGATAACTTGATTTGATAAAAAGTGATTAAATGAATATTCTCAATATTAAATAAAATTAAGACTGAATATTTAATATGGATTTAAATTTGTAAATTGAGATTTTATTTAATTGTTATTAAAATGTTTAAGTGAAGTGTTTTTTCCAATTTGAATAAAATTAAAGTTAAGTGTTGAAATATAAATGAAACTTATATTGAAATGGTTTTTTTAACCTTGAATCTTATTGGAATTGAAACGATAGTTAAAACCTGGATTTGAAATCGATAAAAATTGAAATGGTTTATTGAGTATTTGAATTGAACCTTTAACCTTTTAAAATTGAAAGTGTTGAACATGGATTGATTTAAATTGAATTTTGGGAATCAAAGATGATTTGAATCGATTTGTGAAATGGGAGGAAGCTATTTTATTATATAAAGTATTTTAATATATAAAAACTATTTTAGTATAAAAACTATTTTAATTTATAACTATTTTAATATATATACTATTTTCAATATCTAAACCGTGTAAGTTGGAAGTGTTATGATCCCAAAAGTGTTATGATTTCCTAAAGTGTTATGATTTCCAAAAGTGTTATGATTTCAAAAGTGTTATGATTTCGAAAGGGTTATAATTTTGAAAGTGTTACTATTCTGGAAAGGAATATTATATAAAGTGAATAATGATATCGAATTGATATGGGTTCGAAATGAATATGATATTTTGATATGAAGTATGAACTATTTGAAATGAAATGACCACGGTGTGAAATAAGCATTTGGTTGTTAAAGAGACCGGGATCGGATATTGTCATACTCTCTACCAATACCGAAAACCACTTTAACAACAGTGCACGTGGTGGATATTCCAGAACGAAGTAGGATGGTTTGGCGATGATTCTATATGAAGAATTAGCGCAGCCTAACTCCCGTGAGTCAGCTTGATGTGGCCAAAACAGGAGCCACGCCGGGCCAAGTGAGGTCATTCCTCCTATCGGACACATTTCTTCGATACCATTCTATTACTTTGTGATTTTATTGGGTGCACCTTTGATTTGGGAGTGTGTCACAAGGTGGGCGGTAGTAGCTGCTATGCGTTACCACCGATCTGGATCCGCAAACGGTATATCTACCCTGGCATTGCCTCGCGTGCCTTGTCACATGCCCTATCGCACCTTCTACGAGTTTGGTTCGTACCATACCTATGGAGTGCCCTCTAATAGCCTCCAGTTTACAGAGGAGTTACGGTACTGTATAGACTATGGGTATATATAAAATGTGTTAAGGGGGATATGGATAACGCCTTAACGCTATTTTAATAGTTTACTTTACTATAGGCATATTATAATAGCGTATATTACTACATAGTAGATAGTTCCACGGATCCTTAGAGGATGGAAATCCCAAGCATCCTTTAAGTTATTTGTATTTCGGTTGACATTTCACTTTAGTTGAATTTATGATATAAGAATCTTAATCCTGACTCGAGTGTTTTGTGTTTTGCTTTATGCTCGGGTCAGACTGAGTGTCACAGCATTTGAGACTCACCTTTAGAGATTGGAGCTTTGCTTGAAGATCTGTCCCATCTGTTCAGCTTTTCTAGTTGTTTTGTTCAGAAATGTCATCTGTGTGTATTCGAGACTACATTGTATTTGTTGTATTTTATTTCAAACTCTGATGTTTATATAGTAGCTTCATGAACTACTATTTATCTATTCCGCTGCTTATTGTTGTAATACTCCGTGTCAGTGATTCTGTGATTGATTTATTTACTGTAAATGCTAAGTTTTGCCAAATATAAATTAAAAATCTGATATTTTGAGCAATTCAAGTTTGACATGTGTGGATGCGAATGGTTCGAAATACCAGGTCATTAATAGACTTATAATTGCATGCATCTATATGCATCAATCTGAAGAGTTCGTTAACTCTTATGATGCTCCCACTAAATGAGTGCATAACCCTTATTTGTTTGAGATATAATTAACTAGTATCATATGATTTATAATCATATAATACAAATTATTTCTCAAAACTATGGCTTAAGTTATAATTCTAAAATAATTGTAATAATTTTAGATACTTCTGCATCACTTTTATTTTGAAAATAAATATCACATTATACTTTTATTTCATAATAAATATTCATAATATTCGTATTGAAATATAACTATGTCTATGTTTTAGTCAAAATCGAAATATAGTCATTATTTCATAAATAATGTTCGGTACGTTTTACGAAAATAATTTTCGTAATTTGATGCAATCAAATAAGTGCTATATGGTATGTTCCCGCTATTTCTGCCATTACTATAATAACTTACTAAATTTGGAGGTCCATCATTCAGTTAATATAGATTTTTATTTTATATATTGCAACTAGTTTGTAGAAGAGAGTTCTTTGATTAAATATCTTGAACTCAAAGAAATAAATCTCATAGAAAGCACATTTCTATATGAAAATACATTTTGGAATAGAAATAGTTTTTCTTATTCCAATGTTAAGTATCAATTATTATTATTATTACAATCTTCGTTTCCAATGTTTCTTTATGAAGCAGAAGTGACTATTCACTCTCTTTATCCCAACTGTATCTTAAATCACATCTACTCTTGTACATTTGTTATTCTATCTAAATGGTCAAACCATTCAAAAAAGTCCCCTACTACAATATCATAACTAACTTTTTATAGGAATGCATTTGATTATCCTTAACATTTAAAGACATCAAATATAATACATCTTGCGTAAACTGCTATCTCAGTGATTGAGTAAATAGATCTATATTGTAGTTTTGGTCTTGTGTTAAATTTAACACAATATGATCTTTTATTGTAATTAATCAAATTAAATGCTCGATCTCGCACTATGGTTTATTTGCTTATTTCAGATGAACTAGTTTCATCGAAATATTGTATACTACGAACTGTGACCGTTCATCATATAACATTTATATGCGGTTTTATATGGATCAAATATCCATAGTATTGAATTTCTTTCGAGTTCGAAACTCATAGAATGCAATACACTATCCCGACCAAATAAAAATGTAAGCGATCAATTTATGAACGTATTTAGTAGTTATAAACTCAGGCACTTACATGGGTGTTGAAACGTTAACATGCAATAAGCATTTTTTGGTAATTGTATATTATATTTCTATTTGTCAATCCACAAATCAGTTTAATTGTATATCTTAACTGATAAACATTTTATCAATCATATTAAATGCACAAATTTATCAATGTAGATTATTATAAAATTATATAGCATATGTTCTTACTATATTAGAAAAATTAAATGTTATCATTTCATTTTTCTAATAAGGCTCCGACTAATCTTTTATATTTCACCAAACCCTAGATCGAAACATAAAAATCTTTTGACTTCATTAGTGGATGTTAGGACACATTCGTCTGAAATTCTAACCTTGAGTTTGCCCGATAAGTCATATCTCCACGGACAATGGATAATTCCGTATCGATTGTATCGTATACAACTCCTAACCCTTGGTACCTTGTCCTAATTTCACTTCGACCTTGAGTTTGCTCGACAAATCAAAATGAAATTATTAGTCTTACCTACCATATTGCGAAGACCTAAGTATAGTATATATAATTTGAGTTTACTCTACAAACACATATAGTTATCTTACCTCGTCAATTCAACATATTAATAATACTACACATAACATCCCTAGCTTGAGTTTGCTCAACAACTAAGGAGTATGCAAGTCATATATACACACACACACATATGATAGAGGACAACATTATATTGAAGATTTATAGTCTTCAATATATATTATATTAAACGATATCAACTTATGGAATAATGCAATTCTTATGAATTACTTTCGTGATTCCAGTGTTAGACACATCGGAAATCATAGTATATGTACAGTTATGTATGTATTTATTTCTTAAGTCTATTTAAGGTTTCTTTAACATTTCGTCTTTAATTTGTACATTTATATTATATAAGTTTTATTATTATATAACTTTTATGTTTCGTATTACTTATATAATAGTCTTATGTATAATATTATCTTAATCAAATCTTAGTTAATTAATTTTAATTAATCAACATTTTAATTAATTTTATATTAGTATAACATTTATTTTTAGTGTTTTATTATATACTATAACCTTTATAGTATAACACATATATCATTATACATATGTATATTATTCAATTAATTAATCTTTTTAACTAATTTATTTAATTAAACTATTTTAGTTAAATTATATTAATTTCAAATTTTATTTGATATACATATATGTATTCTTATGCCATTTTAAACATTTTTAAAATAACATAACATATATAATACATGTATTTATTTATTAATTAACTTAATTAATTAATTTATTTAATTGATCTTATTAATAAATTTTAAAATTAATTTGTATTATCTTTCAAACATTTTGGAAAACTTTATTATATTAGAACTTTTATAATATATGTATATCTTATTTTAAATTTAACTTTATCTTATATTTTAAATTTTCAAATGATTTTGAAAATTACCCCAACGCCCAATTCAAATCAGGCCTCTTCTATTAGGGGCAACATTTTGGGCTCACTTCACCTTTCAGGCTAGATTGGTAAGCAGATATGACAGAGTACTTGATTACCCAATGACAGTCCGAGACGTTACCTTTCTAGACATCGTACTAAGTGGGTTGTGAGCTTAATTAGTTAACCCTAATATGACTAATTTGGACCGTATAGGCTACCGAACTCTTATACCATTGTTCGAATTGGGCCAGCCCATAACGGAAGTTATTGGTGAATTTCAAAAAAAATTCCCTCTTTGGATTTTTATTGGGCCTAAAAAGTCTGATTTATTTAGAACTTTCTAAATTTTAACTTAAATAAAATCTTTTATTTTATTTAAGTTTATAAAATTATATTGTATTATTTAATTTTATGTTATATTAAATATATGTGTGTATCACAAACACATATATAAGTGAGTGCATGTGTAAGATATCAATCTGTGTAAGGTAGAATAGAGCCAAATATAGATGTTGGGATTTACATCGCAATGAACACGTTAGCTCATCTAATATGTAAATGTATTATCCAAATGTATGTGTATATATATATACACGCTTTTGCTTTTATAATATATATATATACATATTAAAATTTATTTATTTATAATTTTTTATAAACATATAAATATTTATATATAAATATAAATATATAATATTAACAAAATGTATATATACTAATTGCTATATAAATATTTTTATATTATTTAAAATATGTTAAATCATTTTTTCTATGATGTTGAAATAATACTTATACAGATATATAATTTTTTTATATATATTTATATACATATAAATGAATATGATATATACTTATATACAAATATGTATAGTAATATATATATATATAATGCTTCTCTTACTTGGAAAATTTGCTAACAGAATTTCTTAAAGGTGATTTCTGGCATATGGCAATGGACAATAATGCTTCTCCTACATGAAAAGCTATACTGAGAATCAAAAATAAGTTGGTTGAAAACTACTCAAGGGAATTTGCTAACGGAAGAGATACAGATGTATGGAAGGACTCACGGTTGAATGGCAAGTCACTAATTAACGCACTAGGCTGGGACACTTTCTCTGCATTTGGCTGTCCTTATAAGAAAGTTGAATTGATCATTTGCAACCATAACTGGAAATGTGAGTCCATTCCATGCTCTGTTGAAATAAAAAGGCAGATTGAATATCTACCTTTGTACCTTAACTTAGAAAGTTATATATGGTCATGGAAATGATTTTTCTACTAGATCTGATTGGGAAGCACCGAGGAAGAAAGAACCAAAGATGAAGTGGAGTAAATTAATTTGGGAGAAATTGAATTGCATCAAGATAGCGTTAACTACCTATAGAGCTATGCTAAGTCGTCTTCCTACAAAAGATCAACTTGCAAAATGGGGAATTTCCAATGAGAGAACTTTTTTTGTGTAAAGTTGAAGAGGAGAATCATTCTCACCTTTTCTTTCAGTGTAAATTTGCTAAGAAAGTTTAGTATAAGCGCAAATCAATGAAAATCTCAACAATTCGAACCTCAATCTACAAGAAATCATAAATACATGAGTAGAAAAGGGAAATCGGTAGACTTTGAATCCAAGCCGAGTAAAGTGGCTGTTACAGTTGCTACATGGAGCATTTGGAGAGAAAGGAATCGTAGGATATTCTTGCACGAAGAAAGAAACATCAGAAAAGTTAGTGGTCTAGCTCCGATGGACATAAATTTAATTCCCGAAGAGAATCAAAGAAGGAGGCCTTACCACAAATTGGAAATCAGAAGTAGATGCGATTCCAGAAGAGGACTTGAGGTAGGCATCGATAAGAAGCCACAGAACAAGCTTTGATTATCAATCGCCATGAAGTAGAGGACGAAGAAGTTAAGGAAGAAAGATATTAGAGTTGAAGTTATAGTTGCAAAGTATACTTTTCTTTTTTAATGCACGTGTATGTTCTTACGGCTCTGGGCCGAAATATTGTGGGCTGAAAATGCCTAAATAAAGTTTACCCACTTTTAATATATATATATATATAACCCATCAAATTATTTAAAATAAAAAAACTTTCGAAACTATATTTAAATTTAAAATTTCCAGCAAATTTTACACGAAATTTCATACTTCGAAAATTTAATATATAATTTTTAAAATTTAAAACGATTTTAAAATTTAATTTTAAATTATCTGTTTTTAATTTAAATATTGAAATATAGAAAGAAAAAAATTTGCTTTCTTCCGTGAGCTTTAATGTGCATCAATTTTTTTATAAAATATATTTTATAATGGATATATGAATTTATATAATTATTTATATGATAAATTAATTTAAGTATTGTATAAAAATAATATATAAGTAAAAAATATATTTTCTTTCTGTTGAAAATATTATATTTATTAAACATCATATATGAAATTTTGTTTGCATATTTTACACATGTATAATATAGTATTTAAATTATAAATATATTTATATATTATATATTAAATTAATTAAATAATAAAAAGTTTTTTTTAATTCTAAGCCATGCTATACATAGATGAATAATCACAAGAAAAATTAGAATCATATATACATATACATACAACCAACTAAACTTGTGACAATATAGCTACATATTTGAATCGTCATCTAACTAACAATATTATATATATAGATAAATAAACATTATAATTATAAATTAAAGTTTGTAATTAAATTAGAAATGTACCTTGCAGCCAAAGCCCTTAAGCATATCTTGAACGATGTTATACATTCCTAGAAATCATTTTCGATCCAACGAAGTGCTAGTCCTTGAACTATCTACCACTTGCTATCAGATAACAGCTAAATTGATTTGATTTGAACTTGGAAGACTAAAGAGAGGGAGAATGAAATTCGGCTAACAAATGAATGAGATAGAGGCACCACAAAAGTTCTTCATCAAATGGAGAAAGAGATGCTTAAATTGAGGTTGGAAAAGAGAGAATTCAGGATCTCATTTTTACTTCATCTCCTTTAACCTTGGCCATCAATTTTCAAGCCCTCTAACTCATATCCTAGCTGCCCCTAGCCCTTTCTTTCAACCGATCCTATCAGCCCCATGATGGGCCTTAATCCCATTTGAGCACGAATGAATATTTTGCATTTTAAATCTAATTTAAAACGCTTATCGATTTCATATATCGATTAATGTGTATATAACTTTTACAAATACAATTAATATTCATTTACCATATCAAAATCAAATTCATAAATAATATTTATTTTAATTAATTCATAACAATTATAAATTAATTAAATTATTTGGTCAAAAGAGAATTCATCGTTTTTGGTTGCGTGACTCGTTAGGTGTAAATTTGGTCAGCGATTAATATCGAACTATTCGAATAAACTTAGCGGGTGGAGTGACATTTTAGCCAAATTTATTGCTTACCTGGTTTCGGTAAAATCCAATTTTACTTTATTAAGTGTTATCTGGTTGTGACTTTTGTTTATACCAATTATCTTTGTTAAGACTATATCACTTTGGACTTATAGAATTTGGTAATGGTCAAAATTCCAATATCATCCACATTCAACTCTAAAGTCTAAACACAAATTTCTTGGTTCAGTAATAACAATTATTATTAACCGAAATGCTCTGGCCAGGGATTTTGACTTCGAGTTGACTTTTCTTAATCGTGATACTAACCTCATATAACTAAGAAGAAAAATCCTCTCTTGAATAGTGCTTCACTTTCAATATTTCCACTCACCCAACTATAGTTACTTAATGGATGTCGTGCCATAATTTGAATATAATCAAAGCAGAACTTTTATATTAAAGATCAACAATGTTCTCAAGTCGAGAGAACTATGTAAATCAGTCACATTGATATTCTCTGTTTGACCTTAGTTATATTAACTAACAGAAAACTATCGAGTGAGTCGTTCCATAGTTATTCAATAACTATCAGCACGTAACCCCTAGCTGCCCCCAGTAGTCATGAGTAATACATTACCCAACGTTTAGAGTGCATTACGTACTCTAATCTCAACGGTTACACTGGTATCCAATCTTAATGCATCTTGAACATGAACATTTAAAATGATGCTTTTATAATATTATGATATAATACTCATGATTACAACTATTTGTAATTGCTATCACAAACACAGCATTTATTTATTTTCTATTTGACATATTTTTAATTAAATTAACTAATTAATGTAACACGTTATGTAAAGTATATAATAGAAAGAAAACACCTTTTATTTCAAAAAAAATTGGTTATCGAATTAGATATATGTAACAAACTACATAATTTCCTCTAAGACATACCTCTGACTCTATCAATTATGACATTTGCGATGTAATACTATTAGTTTCTTTGAGTGTTTCTCATTGAGAAATATGAACAACATCTCCATTACTATTAGAAAATGATAGAAGCATAGTGGATCTCCTTGTCCCAATCCTTGAGTACCACTAAAGTATCCACAAAGCTGACCATTAACCTAAATAGAAAACCTGGTTGTTGTAATGCACGATTGAATTTAAATAATGATTGCAGGAGGAAACCACATATTATTCAGAGCATACAAAACAATATCCCATTAAGTGATGTCATATGCTTTCATTAGGTCTACTTTGAGGCAAAATCTTGGGCATATGTTTTTGCATTCATAACCTTTGATCAGTTCGTGAAAAGGATTATGTTATCAACCATGCTTCTCCTAGATATAAAGGCACTTTAATTAGTTGAGATCAAGTGAGGCATGCATGGTTTCAGCCTATTTGCAATGACTTTAAGGAGGCATTTGTATATAGTGTTGCAACAACTTATAGGCCTAAAATCATTAACAGAATTTGGAGTGTTAGATTTAAGTATTAAACAGATAATGGTTGAGTTCAAACTTCCTATCATTCTTCCACTTCGAAAAAAACCATGGGAAGCTTTCAAAAGGTCTTTTTCTAATTATGTCCCAACATGAAATGAAGAAAAAAGTATTAAAACCATATGGTCCTCCATAGCTATCCTTAGGTATTGAAAAAGTGTTGCTCTGATTTCTTCATCTGTTACTTCCACTTGTAGCTCTTGAACTTGTTCTGAGGATTGAAATGGAAAATTGAGGGAGTCTATGCATACTGATTTGACGCTCTGAGGGGAGGTGGACCCAAGTATATTAGAAGTGATTGACAAAGGCCTCACTTGCTTCTTTCTATCCTTCATGAAGTTTATTTAATTGATATCTAGTTGAGGGGATTTTCTAGTTGTTGCTTTTTGTATTGAGGAAATTATGATAAAAATCAGTGTTTTTGTCTCCTTGAATATCCCATCGTCCCTACATTTTTGTTTCATCATGCTTGCCTCAGTTTGATGTTTCAACCAGCTTCTTAGCTAATTCATGTTCCTGCACAGAAAAACAATTGGTAAAGGGGTTTTTAAGCATAATAAATTGTATGTGTTCAAGTTGTTATATGATAGATGTGGAAAGTTTGTTGCAATTTCCATACAACTCTATAATCCATTTTTTTGAGGGAGATTTTGGTATAGTTAAGTTTGGCTTAAATTTTGAATATGGGGTTGCCATAAACATTGATATTCCAGGCTTGTTGTACAGTAGCCAAAAAGGTAGGGTAGCAGGTCCAGGTGTTAAAACATCCAAATGGGGTATGAAGTTTGGGATTGTGGGATGCAAACTGCAATATAATTGGAGAGTGGTCAGATAAATTGAGGGAAAAGAATTTCATAGTGTATATTAGGCCAGACTACACTAGCCTGATTGTATGACAATAATGTCTAGTTTAGAGTAAGTTCTTGCTCATATTCCAGATTTATTGTTCCACATGTAGTACAATCTAGTAGATGGGCATTCACTAAGCTCAGCTTCAAATATTGCACTATGGAGAGGTTGTAGGTCCTTAATTTTTAATGCAGACCCCTAAATCTATCATTAGAAATCAACATGCGGTTCCAATCTCCTAATGCAATCCAAGGGAGATTGGGAGGGTTTAGTTGTAATCTATCAAGAAGAATTTGTCTTTGTGTGGGGGAGTTTTCAGCATACATGAAGGTATAAAAAAGCTAAGGTTTGATGGGGATATGATAGACATTTAGATGGCAAGCTTGTTTGGCGGTTAAGGCTGGAATGACTAGAAATATTTCAGGATTCCACATTGTGAGAAATCTACCAAAGGGAGCTTCAGAAAGATTATCATTGTACCGCCGTTTTTTCTTGATATTTGTAATTGCTTTAGGTGTTGTGCTTGCATTAAGTTTTTTTTCAATTATTGCCAACATCCAGATATTGTGTTCCTGAATAAGATTGTGAGCTTCCATTTGTTTAGCAATATCATTTCCACCTCTAATGTTCCAACATCCAATGTTTTCAATCATGGCATAACTTAGAGTTGAGGAGTGATGGTGGATCTTGCTTGTTGGTTTAATGCTTATGTTTATTCCTGTTTTTGCTACCGTCATAAGCAGGTTTAGAGATGGGAGCTATGGAATGAAGATCATATTGCTTGCCCTTGTGTTTGATCTACTTCTTGTTTCCCTTAGAGACAAGTTATGAAGCTTGGATTTTTTTGAAGATAGGATCCATGCATTTTCAGGATCCTGATAATTGTCGCTTTCATTTTATGAATCATCTTGTGTTTGGATGTCAATAAGGTGGTTATGAGTTTGGCTGGGTGGTTGGATATTGTCATGGTTAGGGAACAAGGATGAGGATGGTAGGTTTGAGATTATGGGAGCAGCGGAGATTTTGGTCGTGTGTAAAGAATATTGAAAATAATATCTTTTTGTAAAATGAATAGACTGTTACATACATTATCTGTTACACGGTTTTGAGTATTTATATTGGTGTATTTTTGTATTGGGCCTTAGCACCCGAAACCCAGTTACATGATTCATACATATTGCCAAACGCATTTCAGAAATACAATGCCTCTCGTACCCCTCCTCAAACCCTACTAGGGTTTGGGTTTGCGACTTCCACTTTAATGCCGCCGCTGCTTCAATTTCTCGAATCACTTCAGAAATTTGAAAAAATGTCCTTCTTTAGGCTTCAATACTTCAGATCTTAATCAGAATTGAGAGGATAATCTCGATTCGAGACATTAGGGGCACATGCGAATACAAATTCATGAGGCGTAACTACAAAATCAGATTTTTAATCTGATTTTGTAGTTACCGCAGCTTCTTTTAAATGCTAATTTGATGATTGAGCTTGAGATTTCTGAATGTCTGGTAATTTGCTGCTTGCTTCGGCGACCTTCAGATCTAGCTTTAATCGAAGGAAGTTCTTCTTCGATAGAGGCTTTGTAAGTATGTCAGCTCTCTAGTAAGATGCTGGTACGTGATTTACGCTGACATTTCCTTTCATTACATCTTCTCTAACAAAGTATATGTCCAGTTCCATATGTTTAGTCCTTGAATGTAAAACTGAGTTGGCAGTGAGTGCAATCGTGCTCATGTTATCACACCAAATTATAGCTTTATTGTGTACTTTTATTTTTAGTTCACTCAGTAGAGATTTAATCCATATGATCTCTGCTGTAGCGCTGCCTACGCTTTTGTACTCTGCTTCAGTGCTTGCTCTAAAGATAGTTGATTGTTTTTTTGAGCACCATGAAACTGGATTATGACCTAAATAAATACAGTAGCCTGTTGTAGATTTTCGATCATCCAAATCTGCTACCCAGTCTACATCTGCATATTCTGTGATGTTGAGTGTTTTGCTTGATTGTAGAATTAAACCATGATTCAGTGTACCATTTAAGTATCTCAATATTTTTTTCACAGCTTTCCAGTGTTCATCTAGTGGGTTTTGCATGAATTGACTTGCCTTGTTTACACCGAATGAAATTTTTGGCCTTGTGATGGTTGCATATTGTAAAGCTCCCACTATACTTCTATATCATTTGACATTTAAGATTGGTTCCCCTTTGTCTTTGGATAAGTGTAGGTTACTGATCATGGGTGTAGGCAGTGGATTTGAATTTTCCATCCCGGCCTTCATAAGAATCTCTGCAATATATTTTCTTTGACTCAATTGCATTGTTGAAGTTGATTCTCTATTCACTTCAATCCCCATAAAATAGTTCAGGTTGCCAAGATCCTTAATAGGAAATTCTTCATTTAGTTGTTTAATGGTGTTACTGATTTCCATCTCATTGCTTCCTGTAATAAGAAAATCATCAACATATATCGGTATATATGTAGTTTCATTATCATTAAATTTAGTGAATATTGAATTGTCAGATTTAGTTGATGTATATCCCAGAGTTATTTCTTTGATCATCACCCGCTACTGAATTTGGTGTGTCTTGCTGTGGCCTTTGACATGTCTCACTGATCTTCTGCATTACTAAACCAGGTAATGGTGGTATAGAAAACCTTTCACTATGCACTTTCTGTGAAGTTTTTACATTCATGTCATTGAATGGAAAATTTTGTTCATTAAATACCACATGCTAGATATAAATATTTTCCCGTTACTATCTATACACTCGTAACCTTTCTTATTTGCTGCATATCCTAAGAAAGTATATGGTGATGATCTGAAATCTAATTTATGAGCATTGTATGATCTTAGAAAGGGAAAACACAAACATCCAAATACTTTTAGATCATGATAATCTGGTTTCATACCAAATAGAACTTCTATAGGACTTTTAAAATTTAAAACTTTTGATGGCAGTCTATTTGTAAAGTACACACTGGTAGAAAATGCATCAGGCCAAAAAATTTGTGGTAGTGAGGCCTAGGCCAGTAGTGTCAAACCAGTTTCAACAATGTGTATGTGTTTCCTTTCTATTAAACCATTTTGCTTAGAAGTATAAGGACGGGTTGTTCTATGAACAATTCCTTTTCTTTGAAGATAATCTTTTAATGGATGGAATTCTGTTCCTCCATCAGTTTGCAATATTTTTAATTGACAGCCAGTATGTTTTTCGGCAAGATTAATAAATTGAATTACTGCATTCTGTACTTCAGATTTTGATTTCAAGAAATAAATCCATACATATCTTGAGTAAGCATCTATAAATGAAATGTAGTACTTAAAACCATAATAATTATTAATAGGTGCAAGACCTCATAAATCAGTAGCAACTAATTCTAATGGTTTGGTGTATATAGTTGTAGAGTTAGAAAAAGTTAGCTTGTGACTTTTGCCCATTTGACAAAAAGTGCAGACATATGGTAAAGAAATATTTTCAACAGAAATATTGTTGCTGCTTAATACTTATTTTACAATTTTTGCATTTGCATGACCCAATCTGCAATGCCACTTGTCAAAGGTCTTACACGTGTTTGCTTGAGCTATTTCTGTATTGTTACACCACTTATCTCTATGCATTTGATTTCTTGTGTTGTCAACACTAAACTTGTAAAGCCCTCTACATTCTTTACACTATAAAAGAATTTCATCACTCAATAGATCTTTAACAAGACAATAACTATAATAAAACTCAAAGTACACATGATTATCTTTAACAAATTATGAAATACAAAACAAATATTTTCTGATTAAAGGTACTCTAAGTAAATTATTTAAATAGAGTTTTCTTGCACCTTTAATATATGCATTATCAATATGAGTAATGTTCATGGACTTACCATTTCCCATGTGTATACCTTGCTTACCTTTGTATTCTTGATTGCCAAGATTTAGATTTCCAAGATTGTTGGTTACATGATTTGTTGCCTCTGAGTTTGGAAACCAACTTTCATCTTGAATATCTTCAATTTTTGTAGTGTTTTCTTTCTGATTCTTTGCATCTTGCTACATATTGATCATATTTGCACTTTGATAGTTCCTTTGATTGCTAATTCCTTGCTGATTTGGAGTGTAGTTAGTGTCGATTCTGAAATAGCATTTGTTTGCACTGTGCCCATATTTTTCACAAATTTGACATCTCAACCTGTTACTGTTATTGTACCACCTGCCACCTCTGCCTCTAGGTCTATTGGATGATCCTCCTCTCTGATTTTTGTTGTTGTATCCTTTTTCTTAATTCTTAGATACATAATTGGCAGAGAAATCATTGATGACTGGTTTCTTTTGCTCAATTCTTCCTTTGTGAGAAAGAAGAATTGAGTGAACATACTCAATAGAAGGAGTCCTGTCTTTAAATGAGATTATAGCCACAAATACTTCATATTCGTCACCTAGACGGCTAGACCAATTAAAATTGATAACACTTGCTCTGAATTAGAGACTTTATGTCCTGCAGCAACCAATTGTTCACACAATATGTTGATTTTATTTAGATATTCTCTCATGTTCATACCTTCCTTCTTTAATTTTTGCAGTTTCCTTTTATAGTGCAACACTCTTGCTGCAGATTGTGTGTTGAATGCTTGTTCTATTGAGTGCCAAATTTCATGTGATGATTTGCACCCTATGAGTTGTGGTAAGATACTTAAACTGATGGATGATAATAGCCAAGAACTGATAAGGCTATCTTGTCTTTGATGATTCATATCATCTTTGTTCACAATCAGTTTTCCTTCGTTGTCAGTAACATACTTTGGTGATGTAACCAGTGTGCTAAGAACATATTCTTCAATGTCATACCCTCTGATAGTTGTTTCGATTTGGAATTTCCAGAGTAAATAGTTGGATTCATCTAATTGAATCATGATTATCTGACTTTGTAGCTTTATTATTGTCTTGAGTAGATCTTGATTGGCAGATTGCTGTGTTGTGGCAGTTCTTGAATTATTTGGAAAATTTGCTGCCTCATTATCGTTGCCTTCATCCATGGTGAAAAACAGAAAGACGCAAGAAGAGAAGGATGATCAGATGATGAGCAATACTGTTCTGATGATAAAGAATATTGTGCAACCAGAAAAGATGCCCTTTTTGATGATGTTTTCTAGGCAAGGCACAACAAGGTAAAGAATCGTGATAAGGAAGATGAATAAAAGACATGTTTACAGTTCTTGAAACAGAACTGTAAACTTGTGTTCAAGAAGTAGGATAGAGAATTTCTTCAATGATGATGATGATCTGAGAAAAACACCACCAGTGCAGTCACCTAGGTTGAAGAGTTCTCTGATACCATGTAAAGAATATTGAAAATAATATCTTTTGTAAAATGAATAGACTGTTACATACATTATATGTTACATGACTTTTGAGTATTTATATTGGTGTATTGTTGTATTGGGCCTTAGCACCCGAAACCCAGTTACATGATTAATACATATTGCCAAATGCATTTCAGAAATATAATGCCTCTCATATTATGGTAATGCAATCAGGTTTGGAAGTAGGCTCTATGATGATGGGATTATGTTGCATGGCCGTATGAGTTGAGTTGTGTGGGGTATAATTTGTTTGCATTGGAACTTTGTATGGTGAGGAGTTATTTGCATGAGTTGTTGGTGGGGAAGTGAAGCATTCAGGTTGCTTGCCAGAATTATTGGAGGGATGAATATTGGTTTTGAGTGGGCAAGTTATTAGTGAGGTGAAAAGTGGTAGCTTGGTAGTTATTTACCGAGAAAATGAAGTTGTATTTATTGCGCATGCATGCATGGAATTTGCTGGGGGAATATCATTTTCAATTAATTCGTTTTCATTCCAATTTGCACACATGTCCTCTTGAATTAATATTAGATGATTGAATTTATTATTAACGAGGGGACATCGATTAATTCTTACATCGTTGCTTGTTTCCTTAGAGTGGGGCTCCTGGGAATTTTCTATCTTTGATTTTAACACATTCTACGAAGAAGATTCCTTGCACATGCCCTTGTCTACTTTATTATCGGATGTCCCAACATTCCCACTGTGGCATTTAGACCATTGGACCAATTGATGGGAAATGATGATTTGACGTCCGATGCGTCGGACGCTTCATGCCATTTCCCACCAATGGCTTCTTCTTTTTCGTTCCTCCTCCCACTTATGTATACAACCCCCCATTCTACCTCTGCACCAGCCAGTACCAACCCCCTTCTCCAATTTCTACAATGTACATATATACTCCTTTCAGGTATATTTTTTTTTCCTTTATTTTGTTTCAATCTATAACATTTTTTTTGTTGGTTTTTTTGCTATATGTTGTAAATTTTAGTTTTTAGCATGTCGCACGGATCATCTGCTTCTACTTCCTCCAAGCCTATTGCTTTATGAACATCCGAAAAGGAGAGAATTTTCATAGATTTTGCATGGAATTTCTACCGAATAGAAGGGATTCCATCGGCTCATTTATGCGTCAGTGGTAAGCGCACTTAACTATAGATTGAACCTTGATTGGTACCATACAAAAATGAAGAACACATGAGACAACCTGAATTGTTCTTCTTTTAATTGGGACAGACTGCTACAACTAGAAGGAGGAATTTGGGATCAGAATAACGATTGCATTAATGGTCCTAAGGAGTGATGGAATACCACTGCACAAAGATTTAAGAGATTCAAAAAAGATTTTCCTTCAAATTCAAAGAGTTGGATCAGCTTTTTGGAGGTCGTATAGAAAAGGGCACTTGCAAATATTTGATACCTCCTACTCCACCCGCTCTGCCTTTTATTACCACCGATATGGATTATTAGTCTGATTGGGTAGCCCATGATACTCCACCCGCTCAGCCTAGACACAGTAGACATACCAAGCAAGGCAGCTTGAGCTGGCATGACGTTGGACGGTCGATCGTTCATGCAGATCATTCAATAATGCCATGCAATGTTGTTGTGATATACTATCTCCTGTTATAACTGTTCAACAGTGGGAGCTTATATTAATTTTTGCAATGAATCCACAAACTTGGATACCGTGGAAAAATTGACTGACTAAGAGTAGCGGGATTTATGATGTACGAGTTGGATTTGTTATATGGTCGTCGTTAGTAGTTTTAGTTTGTTTGTTTATGAATTTGAATTAAAAAATTTATTAGTTTGTTATAATGAAATTTCGTAATTTATTTTTTATTATTGCAATTATTAAACATATATTACACAATAAAAGTTAATAATTAATTAACTATAAATCAATTTAATTAAAAATCACATTTTAAATACTCCGCTCAAATACCCCTTTTGCAACGCCAAACGCATTCCCCTTTCAACCAACATCCCTACTCGAATACCCCACTCAAGTTCCTCGCTCAAATACCCCGTTACTATTTACCAAGAACGGACCCTAGGTGTTCTATTTTCTTCCATTTTGTAGTTGAGTTGTCGATTATTTTCTTTTGATGGGGCTTCCTCCTATTGGCTACAATCCAATTTTCTTGATGCTTATCTTTAGTGGTAGGATAACCATTTTTGGTGCACCTGATCCTTCTCCATACTCAGCTTCTTGTATTCTTCCATTGCTACTTTTTTTTCCGAATTGGCTTTGAATAGCTTATACAATTTTATCACATATCTCTTGTGTGTCCAAAAACTTTGCATCCACAGCAAATATAGCATCATTACCCTCTTCTATTTGCATCGGGATTTGAGTTGGAAAAATTTTGGTTGGTTCAATTTCTATAATAACTTTGGAAAATTCAAATCTTTCCATTCTTTCCATTGACTCATCAAAGCATATAACCTTTCCCAAATATCTAGCAAGCCAATCTATTCCAATTGGAGACCAATGTACAGTTGGGATTTTATAAAGATAGATCCAAACTGTAATGAATTTTAAACTCTCTTGAATATAATCTATTGAAGGTTTTCATTGAGTTATGACAAAACTATGCCTCGAATAATTATTTGATCCGACTTCAATACTCCAGATCTTGTGCTTTCATTTTCAAAGTCAAAGAAAAATAATTTACCATTTGATTTGACTTTTATTCCATCTAGACTCCCCTATAGTAGTCGAAGATGATTAAGCACTACCGTAAACGATATATTTTTATCAAAAAAGAATCCTACCAAATAATTACCCAATAGTTTTTACCTTCAATAAAGACCTCTTTAGGTGGAACGTTAGCTTTAGATTTTGAGAAAATAAGCTAAAAGTTCTTGGATTTGTATCGTCCAGCATTACATGGAAGGTACTTGAATATGAAGGACCAAACAGTTGACGACGAGGGTGCAAGGAAAATCACTCAGCTGGTATGGGAGAAGGCTAAGTTGGTGGTTTGGAAGGTGAAAGTGGGCCTAAATAAGGCATAGGTGGAGGAACGTTAGTGGGTGGGTTCGACGAGAGTATTGGAGATGGGGAGGTAGAGTTAGTGTGTGGATCTGGGGTTATAAACGTTGTATGGTGGCATGTAGGATTAGGTACAAGCAAAGGTTGGGTTGAAAGTGGGATACGGTTTAGGTAGATGGGGATAAGGGATAAGGTACAAGCAAAGTTTGTTCTAGCCATTAAAATTAAATCGAGCTTCCATTGTTTAACATCGTAGGGAATATGACACACACTCGAAGTGACTCACAAAGGAACTTCACGGGTTAAAAATATCATTTCTAGCCATGCTCAGTAATGAATTTGAAAATTTTATTATTGTAAAGGATGAGAACATAAAAGAAATGTGCAGACAATTTTCAACCTTCGTTTACAATTCTAGAGCAATGGGAAAAGTCTATTCTGAAGTAGAGTTGATACATAAATTTTGAGAATTTTTCTAAGGAATTTCAAGGCAAGAGTGACATCTATATAGGAATCAAAAGATTTGAGTAGGCGAAGTATGGAGGAATTTATAGAAACTTTATTACTTATGAGACAGAGCTCAAAGCTAGAAAAGAGTGTAATAGTACAAAATGGGGAAAGTCAACTGCCTTAAAAAGTTTCGTTGATAGCGAGAATGAAAATGATTCTATTATGGAGTTGACAATATTGATGAAGGGCATGAAAAATTAGAAAAGAAAATGCAGAAAAATGCGGCAAATTGAAATACTACAGAGTCAAGTTTGATTAAAATTTTAGATGATTTGGATGAGAATGTTATTTGCTACAAATGCAATAAACAGGGTCACATTAAAACAAATTTTCAGTTAAATCGGCTTGACAAGGAAAGAAAAAAAGAGAAGAGCATTTGTAGCAACTTAGAATGATGAAGACGACGAAGAAATATAGAGTGATGAAGGTGAAGCAAATCTATGCTCGATGGGAAACTCAACCTAAAGTGACAGTGGTGATGAGATAACCGAAATTGCAAAGTATTCTTGTGAAGATTTATTTTTGTTATGTCATGAGTTGAATGAAAGTATATATAGGCTTATCCTAAAGAATAAAAGATTAAAATCCAAAAAGACTGAACTACTCCACATAAACAATAAGTTAGAAATAAAACTTGAAAATTTTAAAGAATATTTTTTGGCTTTAATGATAATTTTCAATCACTTAAAAAAGAAATTTATATTTCAAAGAAAGAGAACATTGATTTACATTGAAAGATAATTTCTTAGAAAAGGAGTTTGAAAATTTTAGATTTAGAAATATTGAATGCCAAAAATGTGCCGATTTCAAAAAGTAATTTAACTATTTTCAAAGATAAATTTGAAGTGTTTGAAAATGAAATTGAGTTTTTATGAATGAAAAAACATAGCTAATTTGCAAAAATAATGGGTGGTAAATAGAAATTGAGAAACTTAAGAAATTTGAAAATGTTGAACGTGGAAAATATATGATATTAGATAGACATAATTGAGATGATCAATTTAAATCCAAATTTGGTAAAACAAATTTAAAATCTCAAGAACTTTGAAAATTGTGAATAAGAGAAAAGTCGGTCTTTTAAAAGAAAGATGGACGAAATTAAGATAAAAATAAAAGAACTTAAAAATGAAAATATAGTCTTACAGAAAAATGAAATCCAAAAGAGAGAAAATTCCATTAGCTATCGTTTAACATTAGTTAATGAAAATGATTTTCTTAAATCTAAAGTTCGCGATCTTGAGTTTACTATAAATAATTTTTCCATGAGAGAAACATCATTTAATATGTTATTAAACAGTCAACTATTTGTAAATAATCAAAAGGAACTAGGATATTGAAAAGTTATTAAATCTGATAGAAAGATAAATGCACAGCTAAAGGGAGAAGGGTGTTTCTAAAATGTTTAAAACGTGACAAAATTGGACAGTACCTGTCAATATAGGAACAAAAATAGGAAAGTTAAACAAATCTGGGTCCTAAAGGCACTTTTATTGACACTCATGGAAATTCGGGTAAACGAATTTGGGTATCGAAAAATCTGAACAAGAATAGTAGCGGATGTATGCCATTTTGTAGGCTACATACTTCCACTAATTTTTAGGTACAAGATGGTCTGAAAAACAACTGAGATGAAACCAGATTACGAAGTGTTTGCATATATTTATTAAAAGACATTGTAAAGTTTCTTAGCCTAAGAAATGCAAAGGAGAGCATCCCATCTTCAAAAGAAATGGTAGACCCAAATAGTAATGATTTCTAGGTTTTTTAATTTCCTTTTCTTCTGAATGATTAAAACTTGAATATAATTCTAATAATTTGACACAGCTGTAGTATTTCAATCACATCATGAATCCTGTATAGCGAATTAATTAAATTCTACATAGGTTCGAAACTTAATAGAAATATGTACAACGTTTATGTTTTGAACCATAATTAGGTTAATATAGAGAACCATTGAAAATTGCGATTAACACATCACTTAGGTTGATTGTCATTTCAGAATTTTGTTTTTCAACAATGCTAATGTAATATGGTCATCATCTGAACTTTGAAATTGCAAATCTGAAAATTTCAAAATGGTTAAAAACTAGATCAAAAATAATAGAACTTTAATGTTCTATGTTTCTATGGATTGACATGGCAAACCATTCGAAAATAATAAACAAGTCCGTACACTTATTAAATAATGATTTAGATTTATTATAGTATAATGTTGGAATTTAATCATAATGTGAGCTCTAGATCTCCGAATTATGCAATTTAAGATGATCGCGAAAATTGACTGAAAATGGCAAAAACTTTTATGTTATGAACTTTTCCTTGTCTTGATCATATATATGTTGGATGAATGCAATTAAGTTGTCAATATATTTTAAAATTATTCTAATGTACCTATAGTATTTTTATCATATCAACTACATTGAATTGCAATATTTTTAATGTTCTCGTTAGTAGATATAAAACTCTAAAACCTTAATATTTTGAGTTTTTGCTGATTCATAGCACAAGTTTCTTAAAAATTGCAGTCTTGTCATAACATCTATAAAAAAACTATCTTAGATTTTGTGTGACATGCAGTAGTCATATGTGCATAACTTGTGGAGTATTCAACTTGTTTGATGATAACAAACGTATATTTGTATTTTGTTTTTTACGCTGTATTATAATAAATATATCGACAAAGCACAATTTTGTTTTCAATGAACTTGTAATCTATTGTCTTTCATATGGTAATGTAAACGTATCACATATCAAATTTATTTTCACTTTATTTTTAAATCTTAATATATGTTTCTTATTATCAAAAGGGAAAGATAATGAGATATTGAAATCAATTCACTACGCCATAGATGGTCTACTGCAACGAAATTACAAGGTTTTGCTAGCTATAATGTAACGATAGGTATGCTGATTTTTGTCTATTACAACACTCGCTTCAAGGTGTTAGCATAGGTATCAACAAGATGTTGCAGTAGCTATAGATGTATTCAAATTAAAAAATTAATAAAATTAGCAATCCGCGTGAATACGATCCAACGGTCTACATTTAATCTGGTTGTTAAAATGGATCACCACTGCAATTTGCCCCAAAATTTCGTTTTCCCGCTTTACTTTTCATATCATTTTCGTTCTCACCCCCAATTTCCAAATCCCTAATTTTCAAATCATATTTTCGTTTCTTGTTTTTTTCTTCCAAAAACAAAATTCTATGTGTAACAAGCAAACTTCTACTGCTATGAAGGAACGACGCTGCAAAAGCTGGGCCGTGGACGGTTGAAAAACAGGGAAAAATCTGACCTAAAGTTGCTTGAAACGCTGAAGCGCAACTGGTTTGGCTTGTTTGATTTAGAAGGTAATTCTGAAATGATTAGCTGAAAGAGTACTAGCTTGCAGAGTTTAGAACAATGCTTGCATAGTGTGATAGCACAACCGAAGTTCTACCGACTAGGAGAGAGCGGCCTGAAGATGTGTGGATGTCTACCACAATCTGCCATGTAATTGATCTGGCATGTAGAAAACATCTTCCGCAAACTGGGTGTGTGAGGAAAATTACAGCGAAGAGCAAGGGGTAAAAACATATTGAGTAGAAGATAAGGCAGATCTATATCGATCGTCTGATTGGTTTTGTAAGAGAAGAGGGGTTGAAAATCAGGTGCAGGGCATAAGCAGGTGCAAGGGGTAAAATATCGTTCTTGAGCATGCTGGATATAAGAAATTGGCAGAGATGCAGTGTGAAAGGGAGAAATTAGAAGAACATGTGCAAGGTGCGAAATTCTATGTTGTTACTAGCATCCTAAACAACTAATGGATAAATGCATCTTATTTTATTTTTAATCATGTCTGTTTTGAGAAAATCATTTTCCGAAGATCAGAGGAAGCAGCAGAGGCATCAAAAGTTACAGATTCCTTGAAAGTGCAAATTGGTTTTGGTTCTTCCAGTTGGGGTGTTGGATGCATTTTTCATTCTTTGGATTTTCACTTCCCTCTCCAGAACTTTGGATAAACTCCAGGTACAAATTGAACAATGTTAGTTAAGCTTCCAAAAATCTTAATATATTTATACAATCATTATGATTCTTTACTTTCTACCGAAATGCTGGATTTGATTGTGCACCATGACAGGCAAGGAGATTGATGGCAAAGCTAGACGTCTACAGGAAATTCACCAATGCATTGGGCGTGGCTGTTGTAGTTTCAGTTGGGTGGATTGGTTATGAGGTAACTTTTTATCCATACCATCTTGCAGTTAAGAAACAAAATCGTATGTTTTTGTGCTTGAAATTGTCTTATACTAAAAAAACAAGATGGTTTGAAATTGGTAAAGAAAACAAGTCTCTGATTCATTTTATATGATTTTGTGATCTTGATATGATTAGTCATTTGTTTAATTGTGCAATGGTCCTATTCACATATACTTGGCTCTTGGACTCTTTGCTAGGTCATCGAGGAGGTGTTCAAATTCGCAGGAGGTGTTCATTTGTGCATCATTTTACATCGTTTCAAAGAAGGTCGATCCCCGCCGGGACTGCGGTGCCCCGGACCCCCGCCGGCGCTGCGCCCGGACCCGCTTCTCGGCTCGCCTTCGGCTCGGCACTCAGCTCGTCATATGTTTGTCGGTGTCTGTATAAATTGAAACTGCATATGTAATGAGTGAACTGAGTGATGTAGTGAGGAATATCTGTATATGTGAATATCAGTGTTATATATCATTGAATTGTAAAATAGTGGAGTCAGGAATTTGTACTATTTTAAATGTTGAAATAAAATATTTATTTAAATAAATTACTGTTTGAATATCAAATTCTGTGCGGTAGCATTTTATTAAATAAATATTTATTTCTATTAAAAAATCAAATATGCTCTACATTGTGGGCCCCACAAAATCAGAAAGTTAATATCTATAGCAACATTTTGGAATGTTGGTACAAACACCTATGGATGTTGCTATAGACCCAAATAGGGTTCTATTGCAACAATATTTCTTATGTTGCCTTAGATAGTCAAAATGTTGCCTTTGAGGTCTGCGGCAACGCGGCAAAATGCAACACCGAGAAAGTGTTGCCTTTGCCCTTTTTTAGCCTACAGCAACATTTTTTGGCACTTCCTGCATCACTTCTTTGGTGTTGTAGTATGCAATCTATGGCGTAGTGATTTTTGTTTGATGTTTAACATGTGCTTGTCGTTAATATGTTTGTTTAGTGTTGTCTATTTATAGGATAACAAGATAATTTCTATTAGCTTCAAAGATGTGTTGGTTAATGAAATGGATGCAGATACAATTGATGACATTAAACCAGTTTATTTTTGAGCCACATAGTCATGACTTCATATTTATTTCAAACACAAAGGGAGTCAGCAACAACACTGATTTCAGCATTCACATGAGCTCAAAATAATATAAACAAAATTCTTTCACCTCCATATGCAAACCAAAGATACATTCAAATCAAAAGGAAATACACATTGGACTGAAATTACAAAAGTAAATATACACTAACTTATTCATATTTGAATCATTCCAAATGAGGTTCTAAAGCAAAGTATTTAAGCAGTACACGCCCTATATAATACAAAGTTCTTTTTCATCAAATGGTATTAGATTCCAAACAAATTTAATGTTCAAAAATAAAAGTGATATCATTTCTTTTGCAATCATCGAATCAAAAAAATCCCTCCAAAGCATGCCATCGTCATCTTTGGACACTAGCTTTGATGTAACCATCATTTTAGGAACAATCAGTTCACTCCAGCCTTACAACAAACAACCATGTTCATCTTTGTATCATTCCATAGTCTTCATATTTATCTTAATAATTATTATATAATTCATACTTTGGACATAAAGCAGAAGGAAGAATCAACATCTTTATTTCACGGCAGGCCATGATATCTCAACTGTAGCACCAACTTCGGGATTGATATCTCCTGATCATGTAGACTAGTACGACTCACAATTCCTCACCAGAGTCTTGACTCACTATTCACCTCTCGAGTTGGTTAGCGTCTGGTAGGTTAGGCAGACATGCAATAGACAAAATCAATAGCAAGCAACTAGAACCTAGAATCAAAAATTTAATCACATCATCTTACACTCGATTTGGACAGCAGCTCCATTTTCGATAGCAAGATTCAATAGCGTTAAGGTGAACTTCAAAACCATCACGTCTTCGATACTAACTCATAGATCAACAAAAAGTTCACTGCGGAAATCATCACCGAGCGACGAGAAAGTAGACACAATAAATTGTAGATCGATCTGAAAGAAAAGGGAGAGTCACCGTTTCATTTTGAGGGGAACATAATATTTTTTGTAAAGCTGACTTCTTAATGCATCTCCAGTGGTTGCGATTCAGGGTGAATAAATTTAGTTTGCATGCCTCGCTCATGAGTTCATGTCATAACATTCAAGTGAATGTTTAGATATGGATTCAAGAACCTGAATGGGTTCCAAGCGTCCATTTTACGGGCGCCCAAGCCCAAGCACCCATTTAACATGCGCCCAAGCCCAAGTGTCCAATAAATGGGGGTCTGTGCTTGGGCGCCCATTAAATGGGTGCCAGGGCTTTAGGTGCCCATTAAATAGGCTCCCTGTTAAAGAGCTCCCAAACCACTCCAAACCGACTACTTCAACAGCTATAAACGGTGGTATTTCAGCATTCAGCTCCATTTCAACGGCTATAAACGGTCATATTTCAGTATTCAGATTCATGACAACGGCTATAAACAACCATATTTCAGAATTCATCTAATAAATTTAGTCCATTTTATCAATACAAATCACACAATTCTTCTACTCTTAAACTATCTTTTTAAATTCAGCTTAAACAATGTATGCCTCATCCGTTCCAATTGTATAATGAAGCGATGAATATGAATAATTGGGAAGTTGATTCACAACCCGATCAAAGTCCTCTTCTACATAGTGCTCCCCCTCTAAGCTTCCATTCCTCTGCTCCATAGAATAGCGAAGAAGACAAGGATCTTTGTTTAATCCACTGTCACTTTTCGAACAACTCGGTGAAGGGAAATGTTTGCAACTAAATTGGTCACAAGCACCCAAGAATAGTTTTTGTACAAAAGTAAGTGAAGAAGAACAAAATTAAGCTGAATAAATGAATTAACAAGTAACGGAGAATCAACTATAATCAGAGACATAGAAATTTATAGTAGTTCGGCGTCGTGTTCCTACGTCCACTTTGAAGATTATCCTTTATTAATCACTTATAACTCTGATTACAACAGTTGAAAATAGCAAGTGATTGATTATAATGGAGTCTAGAGTAACAAGCAGCGTAAATATCCTGAAAATGAACCAAAAGGCTTGTATTTATAGGGAGAGATGATGAGATATTTCGCTAAGATTTCGGCAGAAGGTTGTCTAGGTCTATAGACGCCCACCATAACGATCGGTGGCCCTAACTCGATATTTAAGAATGATAGGCTATAGTTATGCCGATCGTTATTTTTTTCTCCAAATGATGTGCGATCGTTTTGAGGGCTCCCATGTGCCTCCCGAACTTGCCCCTAAAATATAAAGTCATTCTAACTTGTAGATTGCGAGATATGGACCAACCCTTATTACATTTGGAAAGTTCACTGAGCTACACCAATTGTTATGAAGGATCGGCAAAAATAATCGGCCTAAAACGATCAGCCTTCTTTGTATCTTAAGGTGTTGACCTGCGATCATTTTTGTGGGCTTCACACTTCAATATATTGATGCTTTAAAAGTTTCAAGTGGATTGGCCTTATGGATTTTGAGATATCGATCGATCTTTGCTGATTCGAGCTGTTTTATGGATTGTTCCTGATTGATCCATATAAATTTTTGCTTTGTCCATAATTCGAGCACATGAACTCTGATCACTTTGAAATTTGAATTGTAACTTCATGGGACTATGCCAGTCACTCCATACTGATTGCACCTCGATTGGGACCTGGTCCGGATTTACCCGACCATCATCCACAGTGTCATATATAATCGATTCTTAAAGCTGATAACCATCCATTCCTAGCCAAGTCGATGATATCACGGCCTTGCCAAAATGTGGGATAATATTTGCCCCTCAAAATATGTCTTGTTGCGAACATGATGTGCTTTGAATCGTCGCAAGCCAGAATCGTCGGAAAGAAATCTATCCGGTTTATCAAATAGTCGTTATCCTTCCATCGAATTATTTTCTTGTCAAGGGTCATAATTTCCTTATTTTTCATGACAATTGGTCAATTTCCAATAATATAAATATGAGATCATAACTTGTTGGTGATCATCTTATTTTGTTTCTAGCGGTTTCTAAGCTTCAACGACTTGGTTTTAATTTTTCTTTGGTCTATTTCAGGTGAACATTCAATTTTTTTTTAATTTCAAAGAATTGAATTTTGAAGCATATACCAGCATGTATACGTGTTTGTATCTGACTCCCAATCATGGTTACACGTTCATGGGTAGTTGTCAAGTTTTGAAATTTTCATAAACAATCTCTGCTGATCGTTATTTTTATTATATAAACATTTCTATGAGAAATGCTCCTTACCGATCGTTATTCCCTTTTTTTTCTTTTTCCTTTTTTTGTTTGTTTGTCCGATCATTCATAGGTGTTTCAAATGATTGGCATTGAGCCTTAGTGGAACGAGCGGTATCAAGCACACAACTTAACCTATTGTGGCTTCAAATTAGGCAGGGAACGATTGGCATATGCTCTTCATATGTAAGCCCCCAAACTAAATCATTTCCTTTACATCCTTCATTCACTTCACATTGTTTCCTTATGGGATTAAAAGAGAAAAACACGATCCGCTCCATCTTCCTTCCTTACCGATCCAAAAATGATCGGACTTTCTAGAACAATTCCTCCTCGCGTGTCACCATTGTTCTAGTTCCTCCAGGCCTTACTCAGCTTTGTATTCGAATCCATTTCTCTTGACTTTAGTTTAGGTAGGTCAATCCATACATATTTTGTAATTTGAGTACGAGATGTTTAGTGTTGATAATCTCATATAGGTTAGTATAGTTGGGGAAGTCGTTCGATATGAATAAAGTTGGAGAGGATGGGAGTTGTAAAAGATGAAATTATCGAGTAAAGGAAATGATACGAACCGATGTGCTACAATCGTTCTTGGATGATCAGAAAAACCTTGGACTTAGATGAATATGGAATGGATGATGGTGACAATGTACCGATCGCTATGGAACGACATTGAGGCTTGGGTGTTTAACGATCATCTATGAACGATCAACAATGCTTTGGAGTTGGGGGCTTTTGAGGTGGAAAGGGTAAAGTGGTACGATCAGTTGATGGGATGGAGATAATGATCTGTGTGGAAGGTTATGGAGGATGATCGACGAACACGACAATTGTGAACGATCGGTAGTAACTGAGTTCAGGAACGATCGGTAGGGATGTAATGAGTGAACGATTGGACTATTGGGTGATGCGAACGATCAGGTGAAATGAATAGGGCGAACGATCAACATGTTTGACTAGGTTGAACGGTCGGTTGTCAACTATCAAAATTAAAAAATGGAATCTAAACAAATGAACTTGAGTTCAAAGATGTGCTTCAACCTTGCCTATTTAAGTGAATGCTTATGACTCATATTGGATTTGAACTGCGTATTCTGTAATATATGACATCTGAACTTTGACATGAATTAATGCCTTTGACCACTCTCCCGAAGCTCATCTGCGATCTAAACATAAAAATCGAAATTTTACTTGCTGACAATCGATCGTGAAACTTAAAACAGCATCGTTCCTTAATGACATAGCAAAACGGCTGAGATGGTCAGGAATGACGGTCTCTTTGGTCGAACCTCGAAGTCTCGTCGTCTTTTCCGTGTTGAGTTTCATATAACTTATTACGGCATTACATAGCACTTTACCACACCACACTAGCATGCATTATGCACTGGGGGGCACAGGTTACTTTATATAATCATGATTTTTACTAAGTTTAATAGCAATGGGTTCTAGACATTCTGGGTGTCTTGTAGCTATGCCAGCTGAATCATCTTCTCAACAGGATAATCCCAATGTGGAATCAAGTTCTACAACTGAGTCTGATAGTCCATCCTCTAGTCATTATTCGAAGCAATCAGAAAGCCCAGGCCCTCAATTTGATCTTTCTGATGCAGTTCCCAATTTTCTACCGGAAGTTGTCGATCCTGCTCCCGACACTCTAGAGGATGCAGTTACTTTGGAGAACCCTGCTGATTCCGTAGCCTCTAAAATTAAGGAAGATGCTCTTCGCCAAATTTGCATAAGGCACAAAATTATTTTTGATGATGTGTTGGTTCCATCACGGGATGACATGGCTCATAGACACCCAGAAGGATATACGGCGTGCAACAAGTTCATGTGCTGGGCCGGATGCATCCCTCCATTTAACTTATACATTTGGGAAATTCTCTAATATTTAAGGATTACTCCAACACAGCTTCATTCGAAAGGCTATGCTCTTCTCAACTGTACTTATATGGTATTTATGGAGTTCTTGCACCATCCTCTAACTACCGATGACATTCGATTCATATTCTCTTTCAAGAGACGGACATCGAGTCTTTCATTTACATTTCTTGAGTCGACAAAGAGGTGCCAGATTCTAATTGGCGCATGAAACAAATTATGTGCCTTCAAAAGCAAGTGGTTCTTCGTTCACTGTCTGCCCGGTTTCACTCGACAATGGCTGGAAAGATGTAAGTGTTATCCACTATCTTTATATTAGCACAAAAAACCGATATTCAGGTCGGGTTCCTGACTACGTAATTCCTTTTTCAGACACCGTCACTCAGTCCAGCGGTAATCTTTATAAGGAGGCGGTGAAAACTCTAAAAAATGCACCGCTTAAAGACAGGAACATCGAGTATCTGCCTATGGATGAATGTCTCGTTACTTTTCGCTTGATAAAAGAGGGCCTCAGCGTAGGTTTAACTAAAGTCGTTCAAACTGCACAGATAAGACCATGGGTTGCAGTTAGCCAAAGGGACAATCGAACCGATCCCATCATGCCTCTAGCCATGGGTACTCATAAATTCACTAGTATCGATACCGCAAGAGATAAAGGAAATGTGCCCGGTCACAATGATGACGAATATGGTCTTGGAAGTCGAGGTTAGATCCTCACAGACCTCACAGCCCTCGGTTCCTAATAGGAGGAAAAAAAGAAAACATTTGTTCATAAACTTCCAAAGTGTCATCTTTCTGATCAATTCAAGTCGTTGATGGCTCCTAAGATTGTTCAAGACGAATCTTCTTCTCAACCGTCAGAGCATTCAAGTCTATCGCTTAATTCTTTGTCTGGTCTACCAATTCCAGATGACCTTGACGCTTTTCATTTTATTGATGTGAGCATCGAGGGGTCGGAATCTCCCACCAGAACTGGCACTAAGATTCCAACTTCTAGAGGAGAAGTTGTCCAATGAGCAAAGCTCATGCACCTGGTTTGTCGGGGAGTAACGCAAGGAAATTTGCACACATTTGCACCCCTCAACATTGCATTATGCTCAACTTGTGCTTTTTAATGCTTAAAGTTGACTGACTTCTATTTTCCTTTGCAGAAATGATGTTGAAGAAAATGAACATGTTTGATTCCCTCCGGAATATACACCACTAATCCTCTGGTTTACGCTCTAGCTCTTACCATCAAGGTGGTAGCTAAGAGTATTATGATTCCAGTTATTGCTCTGGTCGAGACTGGGGTTATCAAGATAGAGGTGATAGGGATAAGCCACCTCAGGATAAACATCGATCAAGATCAAGATCTCCCCCTCCAAAGGGTTTCGATAAGCCAACTGATCGCAGGGACCTACCTATCGATCCCTCTCGTGGTCCTCCTCCCGCTTTAGTTCCTCCACAACCTTTGGTTCCTTCTCACCCTCAGCGGTCGAGTGATCGTCGTTGCCATGGCGAACATGTTGTTGCCCGAAGAGCCGGCAAGGAATGTACGGAAGTCGAAACCGCTATTGAAGATCCTACGGCCAATCCAGCTGCTCGCATGGCACAACTTCGTGAAGGGTTTCTAAATTTATATTTTAAAGGGTTTTTTTTCCTCCCAACCCGAAGCGGGTCCCAGACTATGTTCAGAAAATGACTATTGACTGTGTCACTGATATCCATATGCAGTACCGTGAGTGGAAGAAGGCAGCAGAGAAAATGTCGAAAGTGGCTTTCGAGCGCGTGGTGGAAATTGAAAAGTTAAAATGCCAGAAAGCTCAAAATAAAAGAATTATCGATACTTTGAAAAACGAGGTAGAGGCTTCTAGGACCTCCCTAGCAGAGGCCGAGGGAAAAGCTAATGCTGCTGTCAAATCCATGGAGGAGATGAAATCTAGTCATCTTGATATGGTTCAGGTATTACATCATCGAAATCAAGAAATAACACTCGAGAGGGAAACAGCTCGATGTAATGAATCTACAACCTTGAACGAGATAGCGGAACTCAAAGCTAAACTCAGTACGCAAATAAGGAGAAAGATGATGCTCAAAAATCTCTCAAAATGCTTATGACAAGCTGGTGAATATTAGACTTAAGAGAGACACGGCCGTTGAAAGGGCCAAAATGTTGATGCACTTATTCAGCATGCAGCAGAAGCTACCAAGGATAAGGTTAGGGAGGAGATAATGAACGAGCTCGACCCACATCTTATTCTTTACAACGCCAACATTCTCAAGCTCAGAAATTTAACATGGCTTCATGATGATTATCCTTACCAGCTTTGGCGCACGTGGGAATTTTTTATTGCAGTCGAAAAGAAACTTCTTAATACGGAGGATATCAACCTGTCTAGGCTTGAAAGTGAAATGCTATTGGGCGACAAACCCAAAACATTGCACGGTATACAACTTACACTTCAAAAATAATCTGCTGTTGCTTCTTCACATGAAGTGGGTGAAGGATCCGGGTCAGCAACCCGATATTACAACTGAATTGCCCCCAACACCCCAAGTTATCCCTAGCTCCATGGCATATGCTTCAACCATCTTTGGGTATGATCCGGACAAGACTCAGCTTTCTCTAATTCCCGAACGTAGTTTTGAGGATATTTCAGCTCAACTTGGGAGCTACACAAAGGAAGGTATTCTGTCGACATTTCCCGTCTTTCAAAAAGTTGGGTGTTATCAATTGATATTTCTATACTTTTCACCTATTTTTCCTCAGCTTTGAATCTATCAGGTGTCGTTCCTCTTCCCTGGCAAGAGCCTCAATTGGGATCAAAAGCGGCCGCGATAGAATCCATTAAAGTTGCAACTTCGATCGCTGCTTAGGGCACTCAAGAAGAAGCCTTTGCTATTGATGATCAATTCATGGAGACATTGTTCAAGGAAGGAAGTGACCCACACCATAAAATTCCCTTTGATGAGGATGTTGTGATCACAGGTTCCTCCAACCCTATTGATGAGCTCAGCATTAAAGAGCGCGTTGAGAGGGTTGTTGAAAAAGAAGGCAAAAACTGAGCCTGTTGATTTGGATTTCAATGAACCAATTCCTATCTCGCTCCAGATGATCCCTCATGGCGGGACAATTTTCCGGGATGAGGTCCCACCCTACTTCTGGTGCTGAGAGTGCCTCAATCCCTCCTTCTTCTAAAGATGATGCCGCCTCGATCCATACAACTGAAGATGTTTCTTCGAAGAAAAGCCGAGGTAGAAAAGGGTCAAAGAGAGGATCGAGTAGCAGTTCGGAAGGAGCCACTCCAAAGAAGCAAAGGAAAGATAGGAAATCCAAGAATTAACCTTTGGGTTGGTATGATATGTAAATAGCTTGGTTAGCTACGTTTTCTTTCCGTTGGTCATGTTTGTTTGGGTATGACCCTCACTCTTATTTCTCATTTTGGATAAACTTGTTTTGTGTACAGCAAGTTTTAGTGTAAATAATAATTCTTTTTTTTTGTGTGGATTCTTGTATACACTTGTTTAAATGAATGAGCTATCACATTATTCATTTAATATATTTGTGATTCATTGCTCACTGGATCGGATGTCGATTTGATTTATCCATCCCAAGTCCTCCCTGAGGTCGTGGCCTCGAGTCATATCAAACACTGGGCTCGAGCCTTGGTGTTATGCTTGTTGAATTCAGCGGTTTGAGTAATTGTACTCTTGCCCCCAGTCTCAGGTTAGCGAAGTTAGGTGGTGGATGGTGAACTCCATTCATAGCGAGTTTTACACCCCTCCTGTCGTTTTCAGGCTAGAGTTTATGGAATAATGAGCGGTCAAATCGCACTCATCTATTTGTTTATACTCATATCCGCACTCCGAGGATAAGAGTTAGTCAGCGGGCGGTCGTGTCACACCGTTTCAGCATTTATACCCATATCCGCACTCTGGGGTCATGAGTTATTTGAAAACTATCGAGTTCAGTTCCCTTTAGTAAGTCGTTCTGTTCTCTAGTATGGGGTTTGATTTAATAAGTGAGCAGTCGAATCTCAATCACTTCAGAATTATGTCGATCCCATCGAATTTTGAGATTCAGTTGGTTGTATATCACAACTAACATGTACTGTAATGGAAGGTCTTAGATATGATAGAAAATTCAATGTTCTATTTCTAAATAAAAAGTTGTGACATAACTTGTCTTATTACATATCTGGAACAACAAACGCTAAAGAGAATTCTAAAACTAAATATGGCTGAATGAAAAGGAAATAAACTAAGTGAAATAGCATCGCAAGTGCTCGCTATTCCACGCCCTTGGGAGTGTGATGCCATCGACAGTCGCTGGCTTGAAGGTTCCCTCTCCAAGCCTCTGCTCGATGACATACGGTCCTTCCCAGGTTGGATTCATATGTGACGGGGCAGGAAAACCTGTTTTAAGACGAGATCACTGATTCCAAAGGTTCTACGTTAGACTTTAGTGTTGTAGCATCGGGCGACTCGGGGCAGGAAAACCTGTTTTAAGACGAGACCACTGATTCCAAAGTTACTCGATGAAAAGGAACTTGGAGTTCAACAAGAATGACTGCTTCAGAACCATAAGCGAGGACGAATGGAGTATGGCTAGTAGCGGACTTATGGGTGGTCCTATAAGCCCATAATGCTGTCGGGAGTTCATCCTCCCACTTGCCTCTAGCTTTTTCCAAACGCTTCTTCAGAATGGACTTTATGATTTTGTTCACAGCTTCAACTTGTCCATTTGCTTTAGGGTGAGCAGCTGTCGCAAATCTCTTTTCAATACGATGCTGACGGCAGAAGTCTTTGAATTCGACACTATCGAATTGAGTCCCATTGTCTGTTACAATAGTTCGTGGAAGACCAAAGTGACAGATGATGTTCCAGACAATGAAATTGATTACTTTCTTAGTTGTGATCATGGCTAACGGTTCCGCTTCAGCCTATTTAGTGAAGTAAACGACAGCGACAATAGCATACTTTGCACCACCTTTAGGGATTGGTAAGGAACCAATAATATCTATGCCCCAGAAGACAAACGGCTATGGGCCGATCATTTGTGTAAATTTGGTCAGCGGAGCCCTTGGAACTTTTGCATATATCTGGCACTTGTTGTATCGCCTTACATAATCGACAACATCTCGATTAACTATCGGCCAATAATACCCCTAACGGAGTATTTTCTTTGCTAGGGTTTGCCCCCCAGTATGATCGCCACAATCCCCTTCATGAACTTCTTTTATGGCCGGCTTTATCTCATCATGAGCGATACACCAGGGTAGATGAACAGAAAAACCCTTTATGTACATAATTCCTTCTTGCATGATATACCATGAAGCTTTGCAAAGGATTTGTCGCTTTTCATTCCTTTGTTCGGGAAGAACTCCCTGTAGCAAATAATCTTCAAATGGAGTCACCCACGATTCCTTCTCATGCTCTATCTCTAGTACTTAGTCAATTTCCATTAGATTTATACTCGGTGCATTTTGTACCTCGATTGGAACTAGGCCCATCTGTTGTGCATGGCCGGTGCTAGCAAACTTTGTGAATGAATGAACCTCTCTATTTCGATCCTATGGAATATACGGAATGTTGTAATACTAAAATTTTGTCAAAAAGTCTTGACTTGGGCTAAATATGGAGAAAGCCATTGTCCTTTAGCTTGATAATCTCCCCTGACTTGGTATACTACCAACTGTGAATCGCAAAAGATTTCGAGAGACTTTATTCTCAGTTCTCTAGCGAGTTTAAGTCCAGCAATCAGGGCGTCATACTCAGGTTCGTTGTTTGTCACTGGGAAATCAAGCTTTAAAGCATAACAGTTTGATTGATCTTCAGGAGTTACAAGCACAATTCTAGCTCCAGAACAACGATCATTGGTTGTTCCATCAGTATACAATTTTCACCGTATGGTACAGATTTCGCTATTCTCCGAGGAATCATCTTGCGCAGTTAATTCTCCTATATAATCTTCATGTCCCTGACCCTGAAGAGCCATTCGAGGGAGATAAGTGATATCGAATTGATTAAGCTTGATATTTCACTTGAGTAATCTTCCAGACGCCTCAGGTCGCTATAGAACCTATCGTAATGGCTGGTCGGTGTAAACATTGATTGGGTGTACCTAGAAGTACGGCTGGAGCTTTCATGATGTGATCAGCAAGTAGTATGCCAGTTTTTCTATTTTTGGATAGTTCCTTTTAGCTCCTGTCAATCACTTGCTGATGTAGTAAACCGGTCTCTGAATTCGATTCTCCTCACGAAGTAATGCGACACTTATAACATGTATCGACACAGCTAAATAGATGTATAAAACATGATGATCCATCGGCTTTGACAAGATGGGGGGTCTCTCCAAATGATCCACCAAAGCTTGAAATACGCCTTTACAATCATGTGTCCATTCAAAGTTTCTTTTCCCTTTCCTAATCAAGTCAAAGAAAGGGATGCATTTGTGGGTTGCTCTGGAAATGAATCGACTTAAGGCAGCAACTTTCCCGTTTAGACTTTGCACTTGTTTGATGGTCTTTGGGGCTTGGATATCGTGGATAGGCTGATTATTCTTGGGATTAGCTTCAATTCCACGAGCGTTAACAATAAAACCTAGGAACTTCCCTAATGCTACGCCAACAGAGCACTTTAAAGGATTAATTTTCATCTTGTAATGTCGGGGGATGCCGAACATTTCTGCCAAGTCTCTAATATGGTCGCTTGATCATCATGACTTCAGGAGCATATCATCCACATATACTTCCATCATTTTTCCAATCTGATCTTTAAACATCCTGTTGACTAAATGTCGGTAAGTCGCTCCTGTAATATTTAGTCCAAACGACATCACCATATAGCAATATAATCCAACATCTGTAATAAAAATGGTATGCTCTTGATCAAAAATGTGCATTGGGATTTGGTTATATCCCAAGTACACATCCATGAAAGATAGCAATTCGTGTCCTATGGTTGAGTCTACCAGCTAGTCAATCCTCGAAAGTGGAAAACTGTCTTTTGGACATGCCTTGTTCAAGTCTGAATATCATGTTCTCCATTTCCCACTCGCCTTTTTCACAAGTACATGATACGCATCTAGGGTAGAGGTCATCGTGGGTAAACCCGTTGTCTTTGAGTCTATCCACCTCCTTTTCGAAAGCAGCGGATCTCTTGATCTATGCCACTTTTTTTTGTTTCACCGGGACATGCCTCGGGTCGATTTCAATTCATGGCTCGCAATGGTAGGTGAGATTCAACACATGTTAGAGTGAGTCCACGCGAACATGCCAAGATTCGCTTAGAGAAATTCGGTAAGTTCTTTCATCATCGGGGAGCTGGGCTATGATCCGATCTTTAGGACCCGTGACGGGTCATCGTGGTTAACTATGATATCAATCGTCAGCTCAACCGGTGCAGCCTTGGTCTCTTTGGGCTCCTCCACATCATCTCTCAGATCTATATCTCTATAGAACCGACTATGGCACCTGAGTCAAGGCTTAACCGCCGATTGTCAATCTTTGGTAGCTTGGATGCAGACAGTCTTGTCCATACCCTTCCCATTCTCCTTGCGTTAAGCATCCTTCAACTCAGCAACATAAAAGGCACATCCTATTGCCTGATCAACATGAACAACTCCAACACCATTATCTGTCGGACTTCAAAGTTAAACACCATGGGGGCAAGGGCTGCCCGAAATTCGGCTAGAGCCGGTCGACCCAGAAAATCGTTGTAAGGAGAGTCAACATCCAAAACAACAAACAGCAAGATTCACACTCTCCTACGGTCACCTTCTCCCAACTCTACAGGCAATTAAACATAACCAACGGCTTCAGTTGCAGCACTATTAAAGCCATGAATTCGGGCTTTAGACTGTTTCAAATTCTTTGCTTCCATCCTCATTTGATCATAAGCTTTCTTGAAAATTATGTTTACAGAACTTCCACAATCAACCAATATCCTTTTCACAAAAGCGAGGCTGATCATGGCCAAAATGACCATTGGGTCATGGTTGGAGCCTCCACCTTGTCTGCATCTCTATTTCTAAACACAATATCATCTGCCATTGTACATTGTTGTTTTGCCGGAGCTCCATCCTCCATGTCTGAATAACATTCGAAATCCACATGTTTAATCACACTAGCATAGCGCTCCATCTCATGCCAAATTTTATCAGCTAGATGCAGTCCTCCAACTATTGTATTGATCACTAATCTTCCTCTGGTCCGTGCAGGTTCCTCATCTCTGTGCGGTACTTATCCTCGGTTGGGGTCGGATGTCCCCTACCTGCCATCCTGCGGGTTTTTTATGAACTGTTGTAACTTCCTTTCTCGAATCAGCTTTTCAATAAAATCCTGGAGGTGCTTGCATTCATTGGTGTTATGCCTATAACATTCGTGAAATCGGTAATATTTCTCGGTTTGTTTTTGCTTCTCTGTTATTTCTTTCAAAGGCAGCTTCTTGTATAGCATAGTATTGCGGGTAGAAAGAAAGACATTCTCCAGGGTCGTATTCAGTGACGTGTAAGTGTTGCACATGGGAATTCTAGGATTCCCTCTTCCAGTATCCCTCTTTGTTCTTGGCTCCTATCTCCGCCTTTTTTTTGCTGATTCGATTTGTTCAGGAGATTCACTTAAACTTTTCCAGAGCTTTCATCAAACCAATATATTGCAATATTACTCTGCACTCCCTCTCCACTTCGTCCTGCAACATTCTTCTTCTTGGAGGATCTAGCTTCCTCTTTTCTTAAATATTAAGATGCCTTTGCGTAAAAGTGTTACAATGTTGTGGGCGGCTTGCCAGCTAACCAATCACCAAAGTCAGATTCTAGATATATCCTTCTCATTACGGCCATCAATATCGCATGGTCATTCGATTTACTGATCTCCGTAACAGCTTCATGAAATCTCTCCAAATAATCTTTCAACAATTCTCCTGGAGCCTGGATCATGCTGAACAGGGACATTACATCCTTAGGACGAGTTGTGTGCATTCGGAATTGCTCCACAAACATTGTTGCCAAATCATCAAATCTAGATATTGACCGTGGGGATAACCTTGTGAACTACAATGTTGCTATTACAAAGATAGTTAGGGAAAACATCAAAACTTGATTGCATCATCCGCTCGTGCGGAATCCATTAGCCATTCATATCTCTTGATGTGCTGCCTGGGGTCGGTTTTTCCCTCATAGGCAGGCATCGACGGCATATTGAACCTCCTTGAATATGATACATGCAGAATATTATCAGTGAATGGGGTATGGCTTCTTGAGCTTCCCCAGTCACCGTTAGTCAAGCCCTAGCCCTCCCTCACTAACTGTCTGACCGTTGCCGATAAGTCCAGGGTTTGGATGGTTGGTGCTGAGTGGTGATCGTGTTCCACCTCGTGTGAATGGTCTGGTCAATGCCTGTGGGTCATCTCATGCCTTCTTGGTTCACCATCTTGCCGATGTGCATCTCGTAAATTTACTTCATCATCATTCCGGAGAAGCATTTGGTCAACATTTAACCGAACTCCATTATCCAAATCAGCCGTAGTAGCTCCAGTTTGAATCACATGCACAGGTAAGTTCCCTTCTTTAGTGGAAGGATTGGCACGGATCATTCCAGGTAGACCACGATGGTCTGCCTATTGACACCCCGAAGTTTCTGCATGATATCTGTCTGTTCTGCGATGCCTATGCCTGTGATACCCATCCGATGAACTAGAGCTCTCCGATGCCGAGTAAGGGGTAGGGTCCTTCTTACCTTTTCCCCGCTGTTGCCCAATGAGTTGGTTCATTAGGTCGATATTGGCCTGGATCTGCTAATTTAATTCTCGATGGCTATTCATTAGCTCTCCCATCAGATTCTGGAATTCAGCTCTCGTAATAGAGTCAGTTGGATTCTGGACTTCAACTACTTCAACATTCACATTCGCTGGTTGACTGCTCGGGCCTCCTTGTTGGACAATAGCATTTTCATTTCCTTCCACATTCTGAGAAGTAGATCTAGTATTTCTCACCATTACAAATAGGTTTGCTTGATTTCTACAAATCTGAGTAGTATGAGCAACTTCCTGAAGATAACTACAGATCTCCTTTAGGGGATTTATCTAATCCAGTAGCAACAAAGGGATCCTAATAAACTGAGAATCGAGATTCTCGGTGAAAGCACCAAAATGTTTGCAACTAAATTGGTCACAAACACCCAAGAATAGTTTTTGTAGAGAAGTAAGTGAAGAAGAACAAAATTAAACTGAATAAATGAATTAAACAGTAACAGAGAATCAACTATAATCAGAGACACAAAAATTTATAGTGGTTCGGCGTTGTGTGCCTACGTCCACTTTGAAGATTATCCTATATTAATTACTTATAACTCTGATTACAGCAGTTGAAAATAACAAGTGCTTGATTATAATGCAGTCTAGAGTAACAAGTAGCATAAAGATCCTGAAAATGAACCAAAAGGCATGTATTTATAGGGAGAGATGATGAGATATTTCGCTAAGATTTCGGCAGAAGGCTTTCTAAGTCCATAAGAGCCTACCATAACGATCGGTGGCCCTAACTCGATATTTAAGAATGATCGGCTATAGTTATGCCGATCTTTATTTTTGTCTCCAAATGATGTATAGTCGTTTTTGGGGCTCCCATGTGACTCTTGAACTTGCCCCTAAAATATGAAGTCATTTTGAGTTGTAGATTGTGAGATATGGACCAGCGCTTGTCACATTTGGAATGTTTACTAAGATACACCGATTGTTATGAAGGATTGGCAAAAACGATCGGCCTAAAATGATCGGCCTTCTTTGTATCTCAAGGTTTTAACCTACGATCATTTTTGTGGGCATCACTCTTTAATATATTGATGTTTTGAAAGTTTCAAGTGGATTGGTCTTGTGGATTTTGAGATATCGATCGATCTTCGCTAACTCGAGCTGTTTTATGGATCGTTCCTGATCGATCCATATAAATCTTTGCTTTGTCCGTAATTCGAGCGTATGAATTCTGATCGTCTTGAAATTTGAATTGTAACTTCATGGGACTATGTCAGTCACTCCATAATGATTGCATCTCGATTGGGACCCAGTCCAGATTTGTTCAACCATCATCCATAGTGTCGTATATAATTGATTCTTAAAGCTAATATCCATCTGTCCTATTCAAGTTGATAATATCACGGCCTTGCCAAAAGGCGGGATAAGAGGAAACGACCAAAGTAGAGAAGCATTTTAGGCCAAAGTAATGAGCACATACAACCAAAAACATGTTGAGAAGACACAGTCAATGTCTGCAATTACTGGTTGATTTGGAAAGATTAATCGACAAATGCAGTTTTATGAGTCTCAAATTTATGAAATAAAAAAGCAAATCCTATTGAAATGGGTAGCGATCCTGAGCTGGTACATTGTTTAAGAATATCTCTTCGTAATTAAATTCTTCTTGTATTTATTCTTTTTAATTATTGGTTGCAGAAGAGAATGATGAATGAACAATTCTTAAAATTATTGCCTAGGTAAAATGATCGCAAAAACCTCACTATTATCAACTTGCAAACTGTTATGACTTGCTTACCAGTCATCAAAAATGGAGCTCCAACAATGTAAAGTCCTTAAGAGATGTCCAATCAAAGCAGAATGGTAAGAAAAAGTTTTGAGAACAATTTATAATTCCAATCCAGGAAACTCTTCTGGTATGGATTCTAATTTATGCAAGGTAAATGAAGTTGATGAAGCAGAAACCGGAATGGACGAAGATGCTAGACCGATGGGGCAGAGGGCAGCTAAGAAGAAAATTGATGTTCAGTCCCAGATTGATTCTCAAGTAGCCCTTATGCATGAAAAACATGCGAGATAAAATGCTAAACGTCAAAAAGGTAATGCAGATAAGCTGGTCGTGTTAAAAGAACCGACTTCAATTGAAAAGGCAAGGTTTGAAATAAAGCGTCAATGTCAAGAGACCATTTTTATGGAAAAGGATGTTGTAGGAATGGATCCACTATCAATGCAAGATTGGATGGAATATAAAAAACGCATTGTTGAGAGTAGATTGTAACGAAACATATGTAGTAGAGGAAGAGCAAATTGTATCTTTAATTATTGTTTCAAATTGTGTACTATTTGTGTATGTTTGAAATGTTAATTGGTTTATCGTTTTGTTCGATGAATTCTTGATTTAACAGAATAGTTATGCTTAAACAAAGTTAAATACGATTATAAATATCATAGTTATAACATGCTACGCTGCACTACATAAATAAAAAAGACAAATAATTAAACAAGGATTCTCCATATGTAACTACTAATTTCCATAATAATTTCAAATATGATCCATTAGATCTTTTTGAAGCCTATTATGAAGAGCTGCATTTCGAAAAACTTCATTAAGATCCACATGAAATATGTACTCTCCTTCAGTTCGAACAATTCAGGCATTTGTCTTGCCCCATCATACTCGTAATCGGGATAGTTCATACCCCTTTCGTCTTCAATGATCATGTTATGAAGAATTATACAAGTGAACATAATTGTAGCCATTTTCGATCTCTTCCATAGCCTACATGGATTACTCACCATTGCAAATCTTGCTTAAAGCACATCGAAAGCTCTTTCTACGTCTTTTCTTTGTCCTTCTTGTATTGCAGCAAATTTTTTTTGTTTTACTGTCAATGGGTTTGCAAAAGTATTTACAATCATGCTCCATTTAGGATAAATTCCATCTCCTAGATAGTGTCCATAATTATATGTGTTTTGACCAAGTGTAAATAATACAGGGGTTGATCTACCAAGCGTCAAATCATGAAACAAATGAGATCATTCAGCGACATCTAAGTCATTATGATAACCTGGCATTCCAAAGAATGCATGCCAAATCCACAAATCATGAGATGCGACCGCTTCAAGAATGATAATTGGTCTTTTTTCCTTACCATTGTATGATCCATGAAAAGCTTTAGGATAGTTATTCCATTCCCAGTGCGTACAATTTAGACTTCCGAGCATTCCAGGCCAACCCCTGTTTTGTGCATTTCACGTAATTGCGCTACATCTGCCTTGTTAGGAGAACAAAGGTATTCGGTCCAATAAATGTCTACAATGGCTTGGCAGAAGTGATCTCAATTTTTCGATGTCATACTCCCTGCAATATGATATGCGTCATCAAGGGCATCAGCGGGTGTACCGTAAGCTAACATCCACAAAGCTACGGTCATCTTTTGATGCCCACTTAGACCTTGCTTTTTCGTAGCATCCTGCTTATAAACAAAGTAATTAGTAATTTGTTTAATACTTTTCAGAATTCCTAAAACCAATGCATGACTCATTCTGAATCTTCGGCGAAACATCTCTAGACCATAAGTTGGATCATGATTAAAGTAATCTTGCATAAGTGTTCTATGGAATGCTGCCTGTTTACAGTTGATGTATTTCCCATCCATAATCAAGCCACCATATGTCCCTGAAGTTGAACCATATGCTTCATGTTAGATTTCCAACAGTGACACTTCTTCTTGTTGATGTGCTAGTTCATACACTTCTTCTTCAGAGTCGTTATCACATAACATTATAGCTTTTAGTATATTAGAAGATATCTTTGGTGGAGATAGTTTTTTAATTTTGGTATATATGATATGTTCAAGTTGTGTAAGCTAAGTTTGATAAGTGTATTTCTATATAGGATTGTGTCGTCTTGTTGTAAAGTTCAGAATATTCTGTCGCATCACTTGTTTTACGGTAAAGTTTGGAATTTTGTATCACATCTTCTTTGCTTTAGGGTAAGGATAGGAATATTATATCTTCTTCACTTGGTTTTGGGGTATGGATTGGAATATTCTGTCACATCTGCTTTGGTATGAGGTAAGTGATAGAATATTGTTTCAAATCAACTTTGCTTTATGAGTGGAAATACGAATATTTTGTCAAATCATCTATAAAGCTAATAATATTATTTCTTATCAAATTTGATTTGGGGTAAAGGTTGGAATATCCCATCAACTTTAGTCAATTCGAACAGAGGAGAATAATGTGTCAAATCTACTTTGCTTTGTGGGTGGGAATATGAATATTGTGCCAAATCATCTGTAAAGCTAAGAATATTGTTTCTTATCAGATTTGTTTTGAGATAAAGGTTGGAATATTATATCCCAGCAACCTTAGTCAATTGAAACATAGGAGAATAATGTGTTAAATCTACTTTTCTTTGTGGGTGGGAATACGAATATTGTGTTTAATCATCTTTTAAGCTAAGAATAATGTGTCTTATCAGATTTGTTTTGGGATAAAGATTGGAATATTATGTTTCATCAATTTGCTTTGGGCCAAAGTTGCATATATTGTGTCTTATCACTTTGCTTTGGATTGAAGTTTAGACTATTCCTATAAAAAATAACACCTATAAGTATGGTTCATACATTATCACTTTTTTGTACATCAAAATGGAACAGAATAGGTACGATCAACGATAACAGGGCGTTGAAGCCAACAATATTGGTCATTTCTGATGCTGTTTGCAAATGAAAATAATCAGTGTAACAATGCCTGGTTGGAATATTGGACGATGCTACTACCAATGTGACCGGCCTCATGGATGTAATTTTCGACAATGGATTGATGATCCATTTTCTAGAAGAGAAATTGAGTATGCTTCGAACCTTAGTAGCGAAAATAGTTTGTTACGGTGACAACTTCATTCACCCAACATCCGTCCCTATGTAGGGAGTACTAATTACTAATTATGTTTTTAAATTATTGTACGTTATTTGTTAAATTATTCATTCTGTCACATCAACTTTAGTCAATTGGAACAAAGGAGAATATTGTTTTAAATCAACTTTGCTTTGTAGGTGGGAATATGAATATTGTGTCAAATCAACTGTAAAGCTAAGAATAATGTGTCTTGTCGGCTTGGAATATTTCATCAAATCAACCATGCTTCGTGCACCTTCATCTTTGCATTGCTATAAATTAACACACAAGAAAATATATTGCACACAATATTATTTCTTTCAATGTCAAATTCTCCACCAGATAATTCATTGATAAATGTTCAAAACATTACAAATGACTATGTTTGTCAACGTGACAATCAAAACAATGAGAATCACCAACATGAGAATTCATCACCCGATGGAACTCCTGAAGGGTACAACATCTATCTACAGAACTAGCATTATGAAGACATTTGATGGCAAGTGAACGAGGAGCGAGGGGAAAGATGTAGGCTTAATGATGTCCCTGATTTTGACTTACCATGGTGTTTAATAATCCCGAGCACCATCGACATTCATTTTTACATATAGAACCGTTGGATATGGATGAATATGCTAAAAGATGTCAATGTGGTTGGTTAGCAAGTCTAGCCACTATATCGTACGGTCGAGATGTTGGATGTCATTGCTAATACTACAGACACAACTTCTGCAGATTACACCAATGGATATATAGACCATTTTCTCGAAGAGCGGTTAACTTTATTATAGACTTAGAAAGAGTGAATAATTCGTACCGTAATCAATTACTAAAAGGTTTAATTGTCGTGATAGTTAAGCTATCTAGCATTGGCAATATATGTATCTCGATTGTGTGTATTTCCAGCAAGATGTTTATAAAGTATTTAATTTTCCAATTTATCATGTTGAAAAATATAATAACCTAAATGCAGTATATAAGGCAATAAAATGCAGATAATGACATACAACATAATAAAAAAAAGAACAACAATACTGAACGACAAAAGACAACGTACACTTGTCCATATAATTACTATCAACATAAACCTAAACACGTAGACTACAGATAAACATATAATGGACATAGTATAATAACATAAGCTAAAGATAGAACATTTATATGCAAAAATACAACGTACAGTGTCCATACAATGCAAATAACCAAGATAAAGATGGGGACCACAGATAAATGAATAACAGTAACTTTATAATAATTAGGCGAACAACAAATAACTAGAATACAATGTACAATTCCCATACAATGCAACATACAACATACAACAACTACAACTAAATTCAGTATATCATAATGTCGTACATTGTAATAGAAATAAGTACAGTCAATCCAATGGTGCAGCTTCATATCATCACCTCCATCATGATAGTCATCATCCTCATAATCATCACCTCCACCATCATCATCATTGTCTGCATCATCTTCACCTCCATTGGCATCACATCGTCCTTATCGTCGTCATCCTCATCATCATCCTCACAACCATTACCATAATCAACACCATCTCTAACATCACCAAAACCAAACCCACCATCACCAACATCACCTATACCATCTCCATCTGGTGGTCCGTAAGGCTCGTATACGACATGTCTATAGATAACTCATTAATCTTTACCTCTAACATATGTGTATGCTACATGTACATCTCATGCTAGGTGTGCATATGTGCGAGCACCATATCTCGATACACACTAAATGAAACTCTGGACTGATCCAATCTAGATGCATACTACATAAACAAATAATTGGACATGTAAGAAACTAAGTTTGAAATAAAAGATAAAATGCACATAACTAACAAAAAGTACCTCATATGGAGGGTATAACCCGACCGAAGGCATGCCAGGAATACCATGGTGCTTTGGAAGGACTATGGGCTGCTCAATCAATGTACCTATGACATCGTATGCCCTAAAAGTATAATCGGGCTCCAACTGCATCGGAGTTTGGGAGCACTGTGATGGAAAATGATCGAATGAAACTTGCGGTATCTGAACTCTCCTGGTTGAGATGTAAGGGCCTATATGATCATAGTTGACCCCACATACATAATCTAGTAATATTAAACGACATGGTGCTACTCTAGCCCAATATGCATCGTAATCTCCATCTATGAAGTATGTAGTGGTATCCACCCATCCATCCTATCAAAGAGCATGTAGGTTCTAATCTCCAACCACTCTGTGTCTACTAAACATATCCTTACATGATAATGGATCGACTGGTATACGACGATCGTCTATGGTCTGATACGCACATCGCTCTCCCAAATACCACATATGCAAGAATGCAAGTGTGTGCAAAGAGACTCTACATCTAAATAATGAATATGCGATCATCAAGGGTTGGTTATCCACTATAAGGCCTACATCTCCAAGCCGGGTCCAACGGGAGGCCTAAGGAGTCCATATGATGTTACCACAACTACGCATTTCAAGCAGCGACCCATCCTCCATCAGGTTATGCCGAACACCTAAGGAATATGCCGCAAACACCGAACTGTCTCCCATCGTCTCATCCTAGGGAAGTACTACTCGGGAACTTGACTAGCTATCCTTGGATGCAGGGATGCATGTTTGTTGTGTACTCGTAGTACCATAACGGCAATATGTACCTATAAGCTGACATATGCTTGAAAACATCAAGCACAAATGAATCCAATGTGATGTATAAGGTACTTAGAATGGTTGTGCCCCAATAGAAGGTATGAAGCTGATCTAATCGGGTAAGCGATGCTAAATAACCTAGACAAATCGTACCTTTTTAGTTCGAGAAAAAGGTCGAACTAAGCAAGTACAAAAGAAATGCCCGAGTAACCGCATCCATTATATCCCCTCTATCTCGATACCTGGTGATGTAGTGCTGAAGGTAGGTCAATGGCACATAACTGCTATGAATGTAGCTAGCATCCATGAGCATGTAGAAGTCGAAAGGTGTAATACCCAACTCAAAGCCTGAAAAGTGAATGTATGCATCGTATGCCATTAGTGCATGAATGATAGGGCAATCAAAGGACTAGAAAGGCCTAATCATCAAAAACTTGCCAAAAGGGCTAACTTGTAGCCTATCTATAATATGAGGGGGAGAATGTCGTAAAACTATATAATACACTTGGCCCAACTACCTCGACAGTGAATGTACCAATCCTATACATAATTTAAGGATGAAATTTTTTAAATATACCAGCGGTTATTTAATATGAATACGAGATAAATATATATAAATTATTCTACTAAAATTTTGGTTAAAATATACCTACACCATGGTCAATGCAGTTTTGGACCTATGTCGATAACCGTTTGGAAGCTCATGAAGTATACGTAGATCGTTGGATCTCAGTCGGAGGCTGGAGGAAAGTGTACTAGTCCAGCTTCTTCCTACGGATGTCTCCGAATGGTTCTTCTAGCAATTTTGGTTGGACACGGTGGCATTTAGTTGTAATTTCTGAATAAAAAATAAAAGGAAAGCTTAGAAAGGAGTGAGCAAAAAAAATGGCAGAAGGGGCTTAAGTAGAGGAGGTAGGTCAGGTGCCCATAAAATGAGCACTTGACTATTGAAAATCCTAGCCCCATTCAGCGCTGAATATTTAGGGCCCTAAATATTCAACCCTGAATCCACTGGAGATGCCCTTAGAAGAGGAGAAATTCTTTGGGTTGGATTCAACATGAAGAAGGGACAAGTAATTTTTGTATCATATCTAGAATAACACAAGTCAACTAAGTTTACTATTAAAAAGGGAGAATATGCCTTTAGCCCCTCATTTGTTCCTATTTGCAGATTGTATGATTATTTGTATTTATGGGCATTCTTGTTTTTATTTTGAACTTTTAATTTAAACTTTAGATTTAAGGATTGGGCTACAGTTTGTAGTATGATAATTCTTGATTTGGGGATAAAGTCCAGGTAGAATTACTAGGTATAGGATTAATATATTTATGTTAGTAGGGATTACAAGTTTATAATTGTTTTAAGCATCAAACAGTTAATTTTAGTAGTATTCTTGAGGGTAGCAGTAAAGACTAACGGGTTAGTGGATGAAGATGGGTATATCTATGATTTCTTTATTTTTTGCATTTACATTTCGCATTTTCTCACTTTATTTTATCTATTTATCTATGAATATTTAAATTATGTATTCATCCCCACTAGGTTATATTGCACAATCCTATCAGGTTGTATCAGAGCAGCTTCTCAGAAAAAATCCCATATCATGTCTTACCTTAGTTATAGTTTTAGCGAGATTTGGCCCTTTTTTAGTCCATCCACTTTTAACGAAACATATTTTTCATATCAGAAGTATATGATGGAATTTTATTCAAAATTATTTTATTAACAAATTTGGTATATTCCTGAAAATGGTTGGGATATGGTAGATAAGAAATTTTTTTGGCTTAATACTAATGTATGAATATTCTTGTCTCTGCACTTGATAATTTTGAGTTTTACCATATCTCTCGTTGTTTAACTACATATGAAATCTGAAATGCTCTCAATGCAAAATAAGATGCAAAATTCAACAACGATGAAGAGCTTTCCAAAGATGATACAAGAGCAGAATTGTGTTTGACGGAATTTACAGAAGACATTATAGACAATGACAGTGAAGATGACGGTAATAATGACTCAACGGATGATGGGATAAACTATTTTTCATACAAAGATTTACTTCTCATGTCCTGATTTAACCGAAATGTTGTGACCTAATTTCTACGGTCTTCGAATAGACTCGAATGATTAAACTGGACTAAAGAATGACAGAGAAATAAATACAAATACTTAGAACAATGTCACAAGTCAATAGAATGAAGAAGTACAAAAAGGTAATTGAAAGTGGAACTTGACTCCATGACTCAACATTAAGTTATGCCCCATGGATCATCACCGAATTGTACCTTGGGCCAAACTACAAAACTATTTTGATAGACCAACATGGAATAATCCAAAGAGAAACAAAGACTAAGGCAAAGAAAGTAAGCACACCTACAAGATGGAAGGATGAAATGTGATGGAATCAAAATTTGCAAGGGCCAACTCCGACCATAGTATTAGCCAAAATGGAATCTAGGAGAAGTCATGAAGAAGTCGAGTAAGACTTGAAATAAAGATGAAAAATGTAGTAAAACATGAAGAAAAGGAACTCAAGAAAAACCAGAGACTAACTCGAGTCAAACTCGAGCAAAGATACAACTCGGATTGAGTCAACTCGATGATGAGTTGTACATCACAACTCGATGACGTGTTGTGATGCTTGGGTCAGGGTTCTTTGAGCTATTTATGGGACAATGTGCATGATGTGGTGAAGGTTTGTAGCAACGTTTAGAGCCAAATTTGGAGATCTTCGCCTATAAATAGAGGTGGAGAGCGTGGAAATAGGAATTTTTTCTTCTTCTTCATTTTGGAACTTCTAACTATGATGAGTTGAAAATTTATTACTTCGAAAATTACTCTACTAGATTCTTACTGAGTTGAGACTACTGAGTTGTAAGAACAACTTTGTAAAATCGAAGGATAATCAATAAAAATCAACTAAGTGGTCGTTGGTCGAAGTATTCGCCAAACCACTATAAAAACCATTTTTTCTTCTATTGCTATTTCTTTCTTTTCTTTGATATTATCACTTTCATCACTTTCTTAGGTGTTTGTGTCAATATTGGTGCAAATATTTTAGTGCTTCATTGAGAAAACTTAAATCTAAGCACTTCAAACGTGATTTGAAGAAGATGAAGAGGTCTAACACAAGATCTTTCGTTAGAGGAAGCCGATAAGAACAAGGGGCTAGCCAGGAGTTGTCCTTAGGATCAAGTCCCTATCCATTTATGTAACTAGGGTTAAGATGGAAAGAATGACGAGCGAGATGCAAAGCGCACCACGAGGAAATGCTAAATGGATTCTTTAGAAGAATGGAACAGCAGGGAGCAGCTGGAGTCGCCAAAAACTAGAATCAGAGGCCAGAAGGCAAAACAAGTGTATCTGGAAATGAAACAGAAGAGTTGGAGTCAACCCCGTAGGGACCTCGTCGATCGGCGCAGATCCTAGGGGCCAATTCGAGATCGAGTCAAGGACCATAGATGGCATAATAAATGCTAGAGTTAGATAAGACATGGCATGTTTGAGGAATGAAATTGAGTCATATAATGAGAATCAAAATGTGAATGCGAATATATAATAACGGGAGTTAGAGATAGAAGTTCCTCGTAGGAACCAGGAGGAGGGGTGGGGCGATTAAACCATGGATCAGAGAGTTCCATTGGATGATATGTTAGAATTGATGAAAAGACGGGCTCTAAGAGATAGACCGTCAGACCATAATTTGGAGAATATGAACAGAAATCCATTTACCTATAACATCCACTATGTAAGAAATCCATCCGATTTCAAGTCGACGATACTTGAAATATACAATAAAAAGACAGATCCAACTGTTCGATTGATGAGATACATCCGACATATGGAGGTGTTAAGTGCTTTCGAGGAGGTACTGGAACGATATTTCCCTTTAAATTTGATAGATTTAGCAGCATCGTGGTTTTGAAAGCAGGAGAATGGGTTCATTGGCGTGTGGATTATACTAGTGGATAAGTTTATGAAACAGTTCAGAGTTTGTGTAACATGATCGAAGAATGTAACGACAGAATCGAACGTGAAATCGAGGGTCAAAACTGTGAGTAATGCGGATTACGGATCTTAAGGCTAGGAATAACACTAGAGGGGGGTGAATAGTGTTTATAAGAAATTACTAAATATTTTTTAGTTTATGTTAATTTGTACACAGATGTATGTAATATTCAGACACATATATAATCACAAAATCAAACACAGATGCAGAAATAAAGTAAATGCAGTAAAGGAAAGAACACACCGGATTTTATACTGGTTCGGAGTTACCCTACATCCAGTCCCGCACAACTAAGTACGGATTTCCTTTCAAAAGCAATTCAACAATTACAACCCTCGGTTTCAAGGCTACGAGGTACACCCTCCAGAATCACAATCCTCTGGGTAGAGATACTTGATTTCCGGGGCAACAAGTTCACCCAATTGATTTCCAAGGCTACAATCACACCTTTTCTCGCTTGATTGATTTCCAAGGCTACAATCACACCTTTTCTCGCTCGATAGATTACAAAGAAGCCTATAACTCTGAATAGCACTTGGATCTTGTTGAGATAGTGATAGAGAATCAAACCAGAGATAATCTAGTCGGATTCAATATTGATTTCGGCAGAGTGATGATAGAATTTTGAATAAGAAAATGTGGAAGAAGAAGAGAAGTGAAAAACCAGAAAATCTTATTAAAAATTCGTTGAAACTAACCCCTATTTATAGAAGAACAACAGTCATGTCCATTCGTGAAAGGTTATGACGAATAGACACTTCTTTTGAAATTTAAATTTTGAACTCAACTGTCACCATGTCGACATGGTCACCATAGGCATGTCGACATCCCAAAGCAATTTTTGATAGTTTGATTTTCTTTTAAAATAACCATTATCTTATATTAAAACTATTTTAAACTTTATAAATATACTTGACTATAGATAAAATATATAGATAAATATAGAGAACACTATATATATAATTTTACTATAATTTTATATTTAAATCTAAGTATAAATATATTATATTAAAAGATAGTTTAAAACAGACGAAGTTTAAAAACAAGAATATTTAAGGCTAAAACATCTTTTTGAAAAAATCATTTGAAAAGATAATTTTTAAGGCTAAAACATTTTGAAAAACAATTTTGAAAATCATTCCGAAATTGTTTTGAAAAAACATTTTGAAGTAGTTTTGCAAGCTTCTTCCTGCAGAGTATCTCATCATGTTAGGACTCGAGAACTTGTACAAAACCAGGATGTTCGTGGGTTTGTAAGCCACTTGTCGTAGGTTTGTAAGCTACTTGTTGTGGGTTTGTAAGCCACTAAAAAGGTAGAAATGGGTTCCATCCCAAAAGAAAAATAGAGTGAAGATTTCAGTGCTATTGTGAAGTTTTAACATAATTCTAAACTCAATACTTATCTTGAACTCTTGATACCCATGAGTCTTCAATCTTGATATCTTGAATCTCTATACTGTACAGTCTTCATTCTTGGTACCTGCATGGTTAAATCCTACATACACATATATATCTAAACTATAATGTTAGTATTTTATATTTTATAATCTTATTCTAAGGTTGTTGTCATCAAAACCATCATCTCAAGGACTAACAATCTCCCCCTTTTTGATGATGACAACCTTTGTTTATAAAATATTACTTCTATCCTATTGACTCCCCCTAAATCTAATAACTCCCCCTTAATCTATGCCTAACTTACAAACTCTCCTAACTAAGAATCTATAATAATAATTTTAATAGAACATATATAAGAACATACATTATTTATTAATTTGTTTATATTTACATTTTCGTAGAGATCGTAAAACAAACAACAAATAGAAAAGAAAGAGAAGAAACTAATGTGTGTCTTTGAACATAGGAGATCTATGAACCGAACAATTTGGATAGTGGAAACAGAAATTTCCACGTTGTTCGACAAGATTTCCATCTTTGTCAAAGCACACTTCGCTAACGCAAACGACTTTGTCATCGTCTTCTGCATGCTCTTCTTCCATTGGTTCTTCTTCTTCTTCGCTTTCCTCGTGTTCATGATCTCCTGAAGAGTCCTCGTCAATTAGGATTGGGTTAGCATGATTATCCATAAGAAATTTTTGCAAATTCCTAAGGATTTTGCCTTGCCTCTCTTGTTCTTTGGCCATTCGAAGTTGCATCACTTGGATTTCAGTCATTAACTGAATGGTATCCTTAAGAGACTTCTCCATTTTCGTTACACGAGTGAGTGTTGATTGTTGAAATGGACCAGAAGTAGGCGATGGGAACGAAAAAGTTGATTTTATGTTTGATTTGGAAGAGGAGGCCATTGATAGAATGGTTTCAGAAGATAGAACAGAAAGAAAACAGAGAAAATGAAGAAAATTTAGAAATAGGAGAAATTTATAACCAATTATTTGAATTTTGGTGGGAAAAATATTTAAAAATTAAAAACATTATATGTCGACATGGGTCAAGGGGAGATGTCGACATGGGTCTTGAATTTTTGCCTATTTAATTTATTTTGAATTAATTTTTAATTATACTTGTTATTTATATTTTATATTTCAGTTAATGAACAAATACCTAATTCTCTTCTTAATTTAGTAAATGTAGATTCATTTAAGGGTTTTGTTAATATATCAGCAACTTGATTTTCAGAATTGATATAGTCGAGAGTAATTAATTCTCTACTTATATTATCTCTGAGAAAATGGTGTCTGATATCAATATGTTTAGTTCGAGCATGTTGAGTAGTATTTTTGGATAAGTTTATTGCACTAGTATTATCACAATAGATTGGTGATTTTGAAATATTTAAACCGAAATCTTTTAAAGTTTATTGCATATACATTACTTGAGAACAAGCCAAAGCAGCAGAAATATACTCTACTTCAATTGTTGATAGAGAAACTGTGTTTTGCTTTTTTACTAAACCAGGAAATCAGAGAATGCCCTAGAAAGTGACAAGTTCCACTTGTACTTTTTCGGTCTGATTTACAACCAGCATAATCAGCATCACAGTAAGATATTAAATCAAATGAATCATTTTTAGGATAAAATAAGCCATAATCAAAGGTGTGTTTAACATATCTTATAATACGTTTTACAGCTTTTAAGTGAGTTTCTTTAGGTTGTGATTGATACCTTGCACAGAGACAGACACTATGCATGATATCAGGTCTACTCGAAGTGATATAGAGTAGTGATCCAATCATTCCTCTATATAATTTTTGATCTACATCTTTCGAGAGATCTTCTTTACTAAGGTACTCATTGGTTGCCATGGGAGTGGGTTTTCAACTCGCAGTAGTCAAACCAAATTTACTAACTAGGTCTTTAGCATATTTTTCTTGACTAATAAAAATACCATTATCTAATTGTTTTATTTGTAATCCTAAAAAAAGGCTAATTCACCCATATGACTCATCTCAAACTCTTTTGTCATTATTTCAGAAAATTCTTTATTCATTTCAAAATTAGTTGATCCAAAAATGATATCATCTACGTGGACTTGTACTAATTGAATATCATTTTTATTTCTTTTAATAAAAAGAGTATTATCTACTTTACCTATTTCAAAATTTGATTGTAACAAGTAAGATCTTAGTCTATCATACCAGGCTCTAGGAGCTTGCTTTAGACCATATAGAGCTTTCTTAAGTTTGTAAACATGATTTGGAAATTTATTATTTTCAAAAAGTGGTGGTTGTTTAACAAATACTTCTTCTTTTACAAAACCATTTAAAACTGCACTTTTAACATCCATTTGAAATAATTTGAAATTATTATGATTTGCGAAGGCAAGTAGAATCCTAATGGCTTCTAATCTTGCTACGGGGGCAAAGGTTTCATCAAAATCTATTCCTTCTTCTTGACAATAACCTTGAGTGACTAACCTGGCTTTATTTCTAACAACCTCTCCTTGTTCATTCATTTTATTTTTATAAACCCATTTTGTTCCAATTATTTTTTTATTTTCAGGTTTAGGAACAAGTTCCCAAACATCATTTCTAGTGAATTAATTTAATTCTTCTTGCATAGCCAAAATCCATGAATCATCAGTTGATGCTTCTTCTAGATTTTTAGGTTCAATAGTTGATATAAAAGCTACATTACTCATTTGACTTAGTTGGTTTCTAGTTTTAACAACAGATTGCATATCTCCAAGTATATTTTCTATAGGGTGATCTTTTAAAAGTTTAATCCTTTTATTAGGATGATTTAATTCATTATTAGTTTCAGTTGACTCTTGATTTTGAGTGATTAAATCCTCTTCATCATTTATTTCTTCAAAATTTTTGAAATTTTCATCAAATGATACATGCATTGTTTCTTCGATGGTATTAGTTCTTAAATTAAATACTCTGTATGCTTTACTTCTATTAGAATATCCGATAAAGATACCTTTGTCGGATTTAGGATCAAATTTATCTAAGTTATCTTTTGTTTTTAAAATAAAACATTTACTTCCAAAAATTCTAAAATAGGATACCTTAGGTTTCTTTGAATAAATAAGTTCATAAGATGTCTTATCAGTTAAAGGTCTAATTAAAATTCTATTTAAAATATAACAGGCGGTAGCAACTGCTTCTGCCCAAAAATACTTTGGTAAATTACTATCAGAAAGCATAGTTCTCGCACACTCTTGAATCGACCTATTTTTACGTTCTACTACTCCGTTTTGTTGTGGAGTTCTTGGAAATGAAAAATTATGAATTATTCCCTTTTTATTGCAGAATTCTTCAAACTTTTCATTTTCAAATTCACCACCGTGATCACTACGGATGGTTATAATTTTTTGAGAAAATTGATTTTGAACCCTTTTTGAAAAATTCTTAAAATATTCAAAAGTATCACTTTTATGTTTCAAAAATATTGCCCATGTAAATCTAGAATAATCATCTACAATTACAAGAACATATTTACTGTGATTTAATGACTGAATTTGAGATGGACCAAATAAATCAATATGAAGTAATTCAAGAGGTTTTGAAGTTGAAATCAAATCTTTTAATTTAAAGGAACTTTTTCTAAGTTTTCCTAGTTGACACGCATCACATATACTATCTACTTTAAAATTCATTTTAGGGAGGCCTCTTACTAGATCATGTTTTGACAGTCTAGATAAGAGTTTGAAATTCAAATGCCCAAATCCCTTATGCCAAATCCAAGGGTCACTTGCATTTGCCAAAAGACACAAGTTATCATTTGAAAATTTCATACTAAGAATATAAATATTCTTTTTCCTAATTCCCTCAAATATTATGGTTGAATTATTATCTTCAATGTGACACTTATCTTTTTCAAATTTAATTTTATATCCTTTATCACATAGTTGACTTATACTTAGCAGGTTGTGTTTCAGATTCTTAACTAGCAAAACATTAGTAATAATAGGAGTTTCAGAGTTACCGACTTTGCCGATGCCGATCACATAACCTTTTGAATTGTGTCCAAAGTTAACCAGTCCTCTGTCTTTGTATATTATATCATTCAGCATATCTGGATTCCCAGTCATGTGTCTAGAACATCCATTATCGAGTATCCATTTGTCCTTTTTGATCTCCACAGTTTGTTTGTTCTGGATTGATTCCTCAACTCCCATAAAGCATGACTCCTGTACATCAAACAATCTTAGTAGACAACTTGTATTTGAATATTGATTATATGCAGACTCAAGAGACAATGATGATCTGAATATTTCTAAACATGCATTAACAAATTTCTTAAACATAGCCATTTAAAATAAACTTTTTCAAAAAATCAGATTATGAAACTTTTGAAAACCTTGCTCTGATACCAAATGTGAGTAATGCGGATTACGGATCTTAAGGCTAGGAATAACACTAGAGGGGGGTGAATAGTGTTTATAAGAAATTACTAAATCTTTTTGAGTTTATGTTAATTTGTACACAGATGTATGTAATATTCAGACACAGATATAATCACAGAATCAAACACAGATGCATAAATAAAGTAAATGCAGTAAAGGAAAGAACACACCGGTTTTATACTGGTTCGAAGTTACCCTACATCCAGTCCCGCACAACTAAGTACGGATTTCCTTTCAAAAGCAATTCAACAATTACAACCCTCGGTTTCAAGGCTACGAGGTACACCCTCCAAAATCACAATTCTCTGGGTAGAGATACTTGATTTCCGGGGCAACAAGTTCACCCAATTGATTTCCAAGGCTACAATCACACCTTTTCTCGCTTGATTGATTTCCAAGGCTACAATCACACCTTTTCTCGTTATATAGATTACAAAGAAGCCTATAATTCTGAATAGCACTTGGATCTTGTTGAGATAGTGATAGAGAATCAAACCAGAGATAATCTAGTCAGATTCAATATTGATTTCGGCAGAGTGATGATAGAATTTTGAATAAGAAAATGTGGAAGAAGAAGAGAAGTGAAAAACCAGAAAATCTTGTTAAAAATTCGTTGAAACTAACCCCTATTTATAGAAGAACAACAGTCATGTCCATTCGTGAAAGGTTATGACGAATAGACACTTCTTTTGAAATTTAAATTTTGAACTCAACTGTCACCATGTCGACATGGTCACCATAGGCATGTCGACATCCCAAAGCAATTTTTGATAGTTTGATTTTCTTTGAAAATAACCTTTATCTTATATTAAAACTATTTTAAACTTTATAAATATACTTGACTATAGATAAAATATATAGATAAATATAGAGAACACTATATATATAATTTTACTATAATTTTATATTTAAATCTAAGTATAAATATATTATATTAAAAGATAGTTTAAAATAGACGAAGTTTAAAAATAAGAATATTTAAGGCTAAAACATCTTTTTGAAAAATCATTTGAAAATATAATTTTTAAGGCTAAAACATTTTGAAAAACAATTTTGAAAATCATTCCAAAGTTGTTTTGAAAAAACATTTTGAAGTAGTTTTGCAAGCTTCTTCCTACAGAGTATCTCATCATGTCAGGACTCGAGAACTTGTACAAAACTAGGATGTTCGTGGGTTTGTAAGCCACTTGTCATAGGTTTGTAAGCTACTTGTCGTGGGTTTGTAAGCCACTAAAAAAGTAGAAATGGGTTACATCCCAAAAGAAAAATAGAGTGAAGATTTCAGTGCTATTGTGAAGTTTTAACATAATTCTAGACTCAATACTTATCTTGAACTCTTGAACTCTTGATACTCATGAGTCTTCAATCTTGATATCTTGAATCTCTATACTGTACAGTCTTCATTCTTGGTACCTGCATGGTTAAATCCTACATATACATATATATCTAAACTATAATGTTAGTATTTTATATTTTATAATCTTATTCTAAGGTTGTTGTCATCAAAACCATCATCTCAAGGACTAACAAAAACAACCCTACGAAGTTATTTAATCAGGTTCAATGCAGTAGTTGCTGCCGTTCATAAGCTAGATCCATCGATAGTTCTAATAGCGGTAGTTTCAAGAGTTGTAAATAAGACCGATTTCAAGATTGCCTTTAAAAGGGATCCACTAGTAGATTTGGGGAATTTCTATTATCAAATCGAGAGATTCCTACATCAAGAAGACACTGAAGCTAATGAAGATGATGAAGTAAATACTATGGATGATGGATGACCATCCAGAATAGGATATAGAAAGAATAAAAGAAAGCGGAAGGCTGATGACGGCTATGGAGGACTGAAGCAGATAAAGAGGGAGTAGAGATTTTCCTCGTATACTGAATTGACCGAGAGCCCAGAGAGGATTTATTTGGATGCCAAGAGGCAGATTCCATATTGGAAAACAAAAAAGAAAGAACCCACGGATATGGAGAAACGATCTAGAAGGTTTTGCCTATTCCATGAGTTGGACGGGCTTGAGACGAATGAATGTAGAGACCTTCATGATTTGATAGAGGAGCGGGTTCGGAGCAACCGGTTACAACAATATGTGACAAACAAAATTGCAGTGGTGCACCAGGACCAGCCATCGTCTGCAGCAAATCCACCAGGAAGCGGCCTTAGATCTGGGCCGAGAATGGTTATCCCTTGATCGGACGGAAGGGATTATGGTTCTATCCTCACACTTTTCTTTTCAAAGTGATGCAGTATTACGCTCTGGCAATATACACATGTACGGGACCTCAATGGGTCTCTAGGCATACTCTGAGTTGGAGTTTGGATGCAATCTCTAATAGGATGGATGTTTTGGAATATTTTCTGTTGTTTTGATTTGGATTTCTAAACAAATGTCTAATTTTGAAAATCATTTGAACATGCTGACTGGTATTGATTATGAAACATCAATGGAGATTGGTCACCCTCCAAAACTAATATATGGATTGACAGGACACAGTTCTCCCAACCGAAGAGACAAGGCGCTGAACTGTAAGGTGCAAGTCCCATAGTCGAAGAGTGAGTGAATTGACTTGTATATGATAGCAAGTCCCCTTACCGAAGAGTGAGTGGATGGATTTATTTGGACATTGTGTCCCTTTGCCAGAGAGCGGGTGGGTAGGCTCAATATGGATATATGATCTTGAAAGAGTAGAAATTGGATTAGATATGATCTAGAGAAATCAAAAACCAGACTTTGAACTCGAATGCCCGTATTTAAAACGATTAGATAATGATTTCATGATTACTTCATTGCCTCTATTCGGTTGAACCCATTTATGATGAGATGCTAAGTGATTCCAAATGACCTGTAAATGATGCTCCAATCGGTGGCAATGCACTATCATAGTTGATGATTTATAAAGACCAAATGATTTATGAAATTTGTTGCTTTAATTCGACTGGATGTTGTTATAATGGGATACTAGGCGATACTAGATGATTTATATGTCATGCTCTAGCTGGTGGCAATGAACTTGCATGGTTATTGATTTGTGACCACCCAACATGTGATTTACGATATGATAACTTAACCCCGAGCGAGCACAAGACAGCATTGATATATGATAGTTAACCCCCGAGAGAACACATGTTGATTTTGATTTATGGTATGCGATATATGATATGATAATACCAGAAGAACATGGAATGATGATGATTTATGACTAATATGTAAGCAAGGACCCAGGTCCTGAGCTATGATCGGTTTGGAATGATCTATAATTTACAGGTGAATTTGAAGGAACCAGATGATTCATTGTGGTATGATCAGTTGATAGCCAGAGAGCTCAACTATTAATAATTTTCCCACTTCGATTTTTGTTCTTGAGTAAAGCATATCTTGCATTGCCAAGACGTACTTTGAAGGGCAAGCGTTATGGCTAAATTTCCACAGCCTCCGAACAAACTCAAATAATCAAACTAGGCTAAAGAACGACAATGAAATGGGTACAAACACTTAAAAAATGTCACAAGATAATAGAATGAAGAAGTAAAAAAGGTTAGTTGAAAAGTGGAACTAGACTCCATGACTCATCTCCGAGTCATGCCCATGGATCATCATCGAGTTGTACCATGGGCTGAACTACGAAACCATGTTGATGGGCCAACATGGCATAATCTAAAGAGAAACAAAGACTAAGGTAAAGCAAGTAAGCACAACTACAAGATGGAAGGACAATATGCGATGGAACCAAAATTCGCAAGGGCCAACTCAAACCCGAGCCATACCCGAAGAGGAACCTTGGAAAAGTCATGAAGAACCCAAGTGAGACTTGAAATAAAGATAAAAAAGTAGTAAACATGAAGCAAAGTAATCAAGACAAAGCAGAGATTAACCCGAGTCAAACTCGAGCTGAGATACAACTAGGCCCGAGTCAATTCGGTGATAGGTTGTGCATCACAACTTGGCCCTAGTCAACTCAGTGACAGGTTGTACATCACAAATTAGTGATGTGTAGTGATACTTGGGTCGGGGTTGGTCGATGTGACAACCTGCACCTTCGGACACACTGATCCAAAGCCTAGGGTGACTTTTGGACTCGCATCATGCCTAGAAGTACGAACTATCGGGTTTTAAAACATTATAGAGACTAAGATAAAGGATAATATCTAAGATATTCTACACTTTCAGATCTCATAGCAACGGGCAGTAAAATATAAACACAGAAAATATCATCTAAGAAATATCCCCGAAAACACAGTCCCAAAATGTACGTAGTCAGAAATCCAGAGTTTATAGAATAACAACATATAGTCTGATAAGTGCTAAATACGATAGATAATTATGTAGAGAGTAATGAAGAGTAATATATGGTGCCATTGCCAATCTCACTCTTTCACGTATTAGATCTAAGCTAACCACCTGCTGCCCTATCCTCCTATGGGGAGGAAAAAGGAAAGGAGTGGATCAGACAAAAGTCTAGTGAATGAGTTACATCATTAATACATGGTGATAACATGTAATTGACTTCATTTATAATCTATGTGACCTAGGATGTCCTACTTGTGTTTGTGAACTACTTACTATGGTAGGATTCATTAACCTAAAGAATATAGCTCTAAATACACCTACACCCAACATTTTGTAAAGGTTTGCACATAGGGTCGAACAACTAATCGAACTTCAAGTTAAAGGCAGATCATACTAATAACCTACGACTACTCCTAACATAGGATCGTATATAATATTTCCCTTGGGACTATGTCTCCTAAACTACGACTACAACATATCGTACATACACATCGAGAGGAACCCGCAATGCTAACAAGCACCAAAGTTGTCTTAGGGTCTACTACATTTATGTCCAAGTGCAATGATAACGCCACATATTGAGTCAGATCAGGCATCCACCAACATTGTCATGTCCTACTTGCCGTATGCACTGAGGAAACTCCCGTTATATGCACTGTGCCAGACATCCACCAACAGTGTTGCATGTACATTTAGGAATCTCTTATTAGTGCCGTATGCTTAGCACATGCTCACGATCAAACTAACTTATATTGAAGATCAAATTAGGGAATGGATAGTGTTTAGGAATAATTACCCATGTACACATCTATCTAGTTCCGTAACATCCAAAAGTCAAGAATTAGGGAACTAATTTCCCTACTAATATAAATAGACACATACACATAGATACACACACATATGTATGTATGTTTATAAATCCATAAACCTAGGCTATAGGCCGAGGTTCATATTGCTCCTGAACCACGATGACCGGTTAACCACCTGCTACTATAGCGGTCGATCGCTCACTGTCGGCCGTCTATAGTAAGTCTATCAACCAGTCGATTTTAATTAACATAAACTACTACTTAAAATTTATTTGTTTGTTTGATAATCAATTATCCTTTTTATGTACCTTTTCAAAAGTAAATCCTATTTCGTTAAATCTACAATTCCAATCATTTCTAATTTCAATTTTTAACCATTTCGTAATTTCATAAGTGTATTTATATCATCAAATCAAATTAACTCAGGTTTAAAATCAACTGGGTATCGGTATGAAATTCTATTTCCAGTTTGAACAAAAAGGGTGTATTCATAATAAAATCAACCTAAATCAACTTATATCCCAAATTTTACTTTAATCAAATTTATATCAAACAGGGATCATATTCATATGTTTTAGATACCAAATTTCTAATTAGTTACAATTACTAGATAAACTGTAACGACCCGATATTTTTGGACCATTCGCATCCATTATAAGTGTATAGGTAGACACTCATGCCGGAATTGAATTGCTCAAAATACCGCGTTGTTAATTTAAATTTGGCAAAACTGAACATATACAGTAAATAAATAATCACAGATCACAGACACAGAGTAATAAGTGTAGCGGAAATAAAAGAGATAGTAGTTCATGAAGCTACTATATACATATATAAGTTACATCAGAGTTAAACCAGATACAACGGAAGAGTAGTATGATACATCAGATACAAAGCAGAATACATCACTAGAATCATCGGATATCTGAAAGCTGGATAGATAGCTGGATCTCCAAGCGAAGCTCCAACTCCAAAGGTGAGTCTCGAAAGCTGAACCACTCAGTCTGACCCGAGCGTAAAGCAAAAACACAAGACACTCGATTCAGGATTAACATTCTTATATTAATAAATCCAACTCAAGTGAAATAGCAATTGAAATACAAGTAACTCAAAGGATGTTTGGAATAACCATCCTTTAAGGATCCGTTAAACTATCTACTAGGTAGTAATGTACGCTAAGTAGATAATGTCTATCAGTAATATAAAGATATCAAAATAGCGTTAAGTCATGGCCCATTCCACCCTTAACACATTTTTATTCCCACAAGCATATACAAGACCGTAGTTTCCCCAAAACCGGAAGTCACCAGAGGGCAATCCATATACTCAAGGTACAAATCAAAATCGTAGTGGTCGCGCATAAATGGAATACAAGTATGACAAGGCACATGAGGCTATACCCAAGGTAGTGATACTACCGTTCGCCTGATCCGGACTGGTGAGAACGCAACGCCGTAGCGCCCGCAACACCGTGAGACAACACTCCCAAAATTAAGGGTGCACCAATCGACAACAAGTATAAGTAGTTCGAAGAAGTGTGTCCACTTGAGGTATCAATCCTCCATTGGCCCGGCACAGCTCCTGTTTTAGTCATTTCCAATTTGACACAAGTGTCAAGGCTATCCATTATCGTTCTCTTTCTTCAGTCAACGCGTACATCATTTCAACCACTTCATTCTGGATCATCACTCCGCGTATAGTTATTAAAGTGGTTTTCGGTTTAGATAGAGAGTATATCCATAACCGAATTCCGGTCTCTTTAATAACTTTCGTAATTATTACACCGATTGGTCATTTATTTATTTCAAAACCAGATCAAATTCAATTTCAATTCCAATTCGTAAATCAACATTTCATTTGTTTTTCAAAACCGATTTCCATAATTTACGTTTCGAAACTTCCAAATTACCATTTCAAAGTCTTATAATTCAATTTCAATCTTTATTTAAACAATTCAAATATCAATTTAAATTCGAATACAAGTTTCATTTCGAAAACATTTAAATCAAATCTTATTTAACATTCAAATCAATTTAAAATCATTTATCGATTTCATTCAATATTCGTTAAGTTACTATGCCATTCAAAACAATTTCCATTTAATTTCCAATTCATTAAATCAATTCTTAAGTTCATCTTCATTAAAACAAAACTTACAATTTTGAATTAAATTAAATTCGTCAAATCAATTCTTTCAATTACAAGTCTTACATTAATTCCAAAATATCACATTTTCATTTCTGGTTAAAGAAATTCAATTTCACTTATTTACTTACTTAAATAATTTTCCAAAACTTAATTAATAAAGAAACTCAATTTCAATTATTTACGAAGTAAAATTCACTTATTCAAAAATTCAATTTCTCTTATTAAAGAATTCAATTCAATTTAATCATTAAAATAATTCAAACTTATTTAATTATTAAATAATTCAAAACTTAATTATTAAATAATTTCAAAGTTTAATAATTTCAAACTTAATTATAATTTCAACTTAATTCAATCATTTCTCAAATTTAACAACATTCTTTCATCAATTACATTTTTAATATTTTGTTTCAGATTTTTAAATATTAACATTTTCCTTTCAAAAATTCAAATTCAACTTCATTTCACAACCATATTATTTATTCAAATAAAATCTTCGTTTTATTTTTAAATCAAATTATTGACCAGTCGGGTTTTTATTTAATTTCCTATCCTAGGTCAAAATTCAATTTGGGTATTTATCATTTCAACCCGATTCCAATTCAATTCAAAAAAATCAAAACATAGCAAAGGGAACTTGCAGTGTGATAACAGGGATGGTGTCAAAGTAAATAAACAAACAATAACAACCACCAATATCAATCCAATAATCAATTTAAATAATCCCGAAATAATCGTATTAATTCGCATTGTTATTTGTACGAATTAATATACTTATTTCTAGAATCTACACTATCATTTCATGTAGATTAGAGATTTTACATTACTGTTTTTCACTTGTCATCTATTTACAATTTCATACATCATCAATTTAACATCATACATTCAGTGGTTCAAAGTATAATTAAACAAATCCTACGTGTCAATAAATTCAACGGTTAAAGGGGTCATGTTATACAAATGTCAGTTAATCAAATTTAACATTTAATTATCCTATATCAAGTTCAATTTCATACTATTTATCATTTTAACATTAACAATTTAACGTCCAATATAAACATCAACAATCAATCAATTATCAACCAAACTATATTATCATCGCATAAATAATTAACAGATAATGGTGTCAGATGTCACAGGTGAACTGATACAGGTAATAGCATATATAACAGTGTCATTAACTAATAACAGCATATTTCAATTGTCGTTTCAATTGAAATCAAATCTAATAAATAAAAGAACGTTAATCGTGAGTGATTGCTCACCTTCCGAGGCTAGAGAGATAGATAACGCGACAAGCTATGATTTGAATCAAGATCTAGACTATCGACCGATCCAACTACCAATCCCAAAGTGAGGTAAGCTGAACACGGATATGACGGACAAAGCTGGTAGATAGAAATTGACGAATTCAAATCAGGACGGGATCGATGAATATAATCAGTATAAGTAAACTTATATAACTATATATAAAGTCAAATATATATATATATATACATACATTTTATTTTGAAGTAAATTCATGTAAATGCAAAGTACTTTCATTTTAAAACATATATCTAACTCATATAGATTTTATATAAGTGTATATATATAAACACAGATATCCCAGTTTTAAACACGGCAAAAGAAACCAAATTACACTATATATAAGTGTTGCCCCACTAAGTAATATAAAGTATCATGCGAAACTATATTGTGCAGACTTGACTTATATGCTGACTAAGCCTATATATACAAACATTGTATACCCTTTATATAATCAATATATTATACTTTGAAAATCAATTAAGAACTTATATGATATAACTAATACAATTATATATGCAAACTTTGAACAGATATACAAACCAAACCTATACCCAGTTATATGAGATGCAACTATAACCTATATAACTTAGAAATTAACACTAGCAATTTGTATGCATCATTTAAAACTCACGCATTTAAAAAAAAAATTCTATATGTATATAATAAAGTATTCTTCCGTTTATACATAGATATGAAACAGTAAACAATTAGTATACTTACAAGACATGTATATATATTGGAAACCAAACTCAGGTCTATTTGCATATATATAAATACTATAAAATCACATACGTGTTTCAACTTTAAATCAATATTTCTAATAAATCAATATGTATACTTACGTAAATTTGCAATTGAACTAACATACATGCACTACTTACAACTTATATAACTTGTATATAAACCTTCACCTAACAGATCTTGTAGCTTATAGATACTTCCTATAAGCAAACAGAGCCTATACATTATATACACGTATATACTACTTATACCAATACGTATACATTAACTGCCTATAAACAGAAAGTATAAGTCATATGTAAAATTCACGTATTATAACGACTTTATAACCATGGATATAGAAGTGACATGTAAAAATATATATATAAGCATTGTATTCAAATCTTGTATACTAATATATATAAAACTATTTCAAACAATATACATACAGACTGTATAATTGATTATGACTAACATGGATATACATTAATATATATTTACTGTAAACAAAATAAGAATTAATAAAATTTACCTACGCATATATATAGAAGATAGATATATTCAAAACCGAACATACATATAACTTGTATAAACCTGAAGCTGATATAAACTTTTGATATGAACATGTATATAAACTAGTATTAAAAATAATTATATAAAATATATATAACAGAACATATATACTTTTAAAACCAAATAGACACAGTACCATTGAAGTAGTCCAAGCAAGGAAGTGGAGAACTGCGCTTGCGGGGAGGCTACGGGGGAGGGCATACGGCTGGAGATGGTAGCATGGCAGTGCACACGTGGAGATTGGCTTGGGGAACGAGGCTTGCATGGTGGTGATGTTGGAAGTGTTCGACGTGGGGATGCGGCAAGGGGAGAGGAACGGTCCACGAGGATCATGGCTTCAACGGAGGGCGTTGGGTGGGGCTGCGTGCTGGAGTAGCAAGGCGTGGAAGAGAAGAAACGCGGGTAGCAGGCTACATGAGTTTGAAAGCTTGGGTTGATAGTAAAGGTAGCAAAAAGGAAAAATTTGAAGAAGAAAATGGGTTTTCAGGCTAATAATATGAAAGCAGTTATACGTTCCAAAATTTCTCAAAAGAAAACTTAACCGATGTAAAATTCCAAAAGCTCGAATTGAAAGGACGGTGGGAATATTGAAAGGCCATTTGGATTGCAGAAATTATTACAAAGGAAACGGCTAGCAATAGAAGAGACACGAGAAATCAAAAGACACAAAAATACAGTACGGATACGATTTGCTGTTTCGCGGTTTCGACACGTATCGGACACCGAAACACACATATGAATATATCACGAAGATCAGCACGACATGACGATCAAAACGGTATATAGAAATCAGTGGTACGATCATCCGATAAAAATCGATATCGGTACCAGACTACTGCTATTTTGCAGAAAATAAGAACGACGGAGCAATAGATGTCCGAATTTGGAAAAATGACGAACTGATATTTTGCTCAAAAGATGGTTTAGAATTTTTCTATGTAAAAATATTTTGGGTTTGAAAACGTTTTATTTTCATCGCTTTTTAACTGATTAAATTGAAGTGAATTTACGCGCGAAATGAACTTTCATATTTTCGGACGAAAATTTACCAATTGCTATGTTTAATTAGACGCATTTCAAATATATAATTTTTATTTCAAAATTTTATCGTTTGAAATTTCGCAAAATTTCAACTAATAACGTTATTAAACAGTTGAAATTTTACGGGTCGTTACATTCTCCCCCACTCAAAACTTTTCGTCCCCGAAAAGGAACGAGGTAGGAGAATAGAAACAACCAGGAAGAAAACAGATTTGAAATACAAAATAACAATTAATTTAAACCATATACATTCAAATTTTAATTAATTGATATTCAAAAATTGATTTAATCCATTTGCTTTCACTAAAATCAATCTCAACTATTTTTAAATTCATTATCTTATTATCTTAATTTTACAATTTTTTTTTTAAAACAATAAATTAGAATAGTCTTTTATTATAAACATATGTTCTACAACAATTTTAAATTCTTCTTTATTCCAAATTATTGTTAAGTTTATTCTACTTAATATATTTTATCACATATATTAAACCATATAAATTAATTTAAACCATAAAAGTTTCGATTTAAATTAATTTACATCTATTAATTTCTTTTAAATTCAAGGTATTTTCATAAGTTGATCAAATTCAATTTATTAATTCTTTCAAAACAAATTTATTAATTATTAACTGAGTTTACTTATTATCCTATCTAACTCTATTAACATCTTTATAATCAAAATTTAGTGTATAACATTTATTATAAACACTCAAATTTTATTTATAAATTCAATTTATCTTATATATTATCCAATTACATATTCAACTTCTGAATGATTTAGGTAAGTTGTATTAGAATGCAGTTGAACAATATACAGTAAAAAAAAAATTTTCCAATTCAAATATTCAAGTTTAAACATGTATTCCAAATTTTGGTTTTATTTATAATTAAAATCATCTTTTAACAAAATTTAAGAATTATATTTCCGATTTACTTTAAACAATTTAGAGATTTATATAACATATTTATCAAATCAAATTAAATTTTAAAATAAGATACCTATATATATAAATCAAATTATACTGAAGAAATTCAAATCAAATTATACTGAAGAAATTCAAATCAAAGTATTTTTTCAAAACAAAACCGTAGCAAAGCTACATAATGGTTTCTCCACTTCGAAACTCGAAAATGAATATCGATGATGCGGCCGCCATCACCGAAATTTATTTTCCAGCGGCAAAGAGAAGAGCACTGATTTCAACATTTTAAAATTCTTTGAAAACCATTTATATTCGAAAATACTTCCAATAATATATACTTTAAAATTTTAAAAACCAAAGTTCGAAATCACCGGAAACTAAATTCTCAAATTTCTGAATTAAATTCATTTCAAATTCTAATCAATTTATAAACCGTATTTATAAATTTATTTAGAACAATAAATGATAATCAAATATTTATCATTTCAAACAAACAATTTAATTTACCAATTAAATTCCAGAAAATTTTACTTATATTTTCACAATATAATCAAACAAATTTATTTCATTTTCCAGATTTGAAATAATATTGTGTCGGTTTGCTCTGTTCAAGTGATTTGGAAATCCTATCGATAGCGTTGATCAGACGAATCGATCGAAAACCCAAATCAACATCAACAACTCAAACAACACAGTATATATTAAAACATTTATATATTAGTTTACAAATACATTTCTTTGCTTGACGATACATGAATAAATTTTCAAAATAAGGATAGGGATTCAAATTTTTGTTGACTTAAATCAAAGAGAATTTTGATTCGAAAATAAGTTTGAAACAGAAGACAAGATAATTCGATTACCACAATCGGGAGATGGATGATTTATTTAATTCACGGGCAACCTTAACCGAGTCGTCCGTAACTTCAAGAATAAGATCGATGCTGAATTCCGAGGTAAATCAACACTCGATCTCAAGAGATGGAATTCAGGTATAGTAGGGAATAGATAGCATCGTAAACCAAGGATACAGAAATCTCCGGTAAATCGATGCCTATTATAAAGGAGTTTTGCTCCTTTACGAATCATTCGAAGATTGGCGAGACCGCCGATCTATTATAGATATCATTCAAAATGGAGTTATGGGATGCTCCAGGATTGAAAGAAGACGAATAGTGAGGGACACGAATGAAATTTGGAACCGTAGGGGAACGTTCCAAAATTCAAAGGAATTGAGTCAAAGGAAAAGATTGAAACTCGAATGAGAGTGATTCTGTAAATACATTTTACCCTATATGTTAAGTTTTGCCTAAAGCTAACCTGGCTCTGATACCAACTGTAACGACCCGATATTTTTGGACCATTCGCATCCATTATAAGTGTATAGGTAGACACTCATGCCGGAATTGAATTGCTCAAAATACCGCGTTGTTAATTTAAATTTGGCAAAACTGAACATATACAGTAAATAAATAATCACAGATCACAGACACAGAGTAATAAGTGTAGCGGAAATAAAAGAGATAGTAGTTCATGAAGCTACTATATACATATATAAGTTACATCAGAGTTAAACCAGATACAACGGAAGAGTAGTATGATACATCAGATACAAAGCAGAATACATCACTGGAATCATCGGATATCTGAAAGCTGGATAGATAGCTGGATCTCCAAGCGAAGCTCCAACTCCAAAGGTGAGTCTCGAAAGCTGAACCACTCAGTCTGACCCGAGCGTAAAGCAAAAACACAAGACACTCGAGTCAGGATTAACATTCTTATATTAATAAATCCAACTCAAGTGAAATAGCAATTGAAATACAAGTAACTCAAAGGATGTTTGGAATAACCATCCTTTAAGGATCCGTTAAACTATCTACTAGGTAGTAATGTACGCTAAGTAGATAATGTCTATCAGTAATATAAAGATATCAAAATAGCGTTAAGTCATGGCCCATTCCACCCTTAACACATTTTTATTCCCACAAGCATATACAAGACCGTAGTTTCCCCAAAACCGGAAGTCACCAGAGGGCAATCCATATACTCAAGGTACAAATCAAAATCGTAGTGGTCGCGCATAAATGGAATACAAGTATGACAAGGCACATGAGGCTATACCCAAGGTAGTGATACTACCGTTCGCCTGATCCGGACTGGTGAGAACGCAACGCCGCAGCGCCCGCAACACCGTGAGACAACACTCCCAAAATTAAGGGTGCACCAATCGACAACAAGTATAAGTAGTTCGAAGAAGTGTGTCCACTTGAGGTATCAATCCTCCATTGGCCCGGCACAGCTCCTGTTTTAGTCATTTCCAATTTGACACAAGTGTCAAGGCTATCCATTATCGTTCTCTTTCTTCAGTCAACGCGTACATCATTTCAACCACTTCATTCTGGATCATCACTCCGCGTATAGTTATTAAAGTGGTTTTCGGTTTAGATAGAGAGTATATCCATAACCGAATTCCGGTCTCTTTAATAACTTTCGTAATTATTACACCGATTGGTCATTTATTTATTTCAAAACCAGATCAAATTCAATTTCAATTCCAATTCGTAAATCAACATTTCATTTGTTTTTCAAAACCGATTTCCATAATTTACGTTTCGAAACTTCCAAATTACCATTTCAAAGTCTTATAATTCAATTTCAATCTTTATTTAAACAATTCAAATATCAATTTAAATTCGAATACAAGTTTCATTTCGAAAACATTTAAATCAAATCTTATTTAACATTCAAATCAATTTAAAATCATTTATCGATTTCATTCAATATTCGTTAAGTTACTATGCCATTCAAAACAATTTCCATTTAATTTCCAATTCATTAAATCAATTCTTAAGTTCATCTTCATTAAAACAAAACTTACAATTTTGAATTAAATTAAATTCGTCAAATCAATTCTTTCAATTACAAGTCTTACATTAATTCCAAAATATCACATTTTCATTTCTGGTTAAAGAAATTCAATTTCACTTATTTACTTACTTAAATAATTTTCCAAAACTTAATTAATAAAGAAACTCAATTTCAATTATTTACGAAGTAAAATTCACTTATTCAAAAATTCAATTTCTCTTATTAAAGAATTCAATTCAATTTAATCATTAAAATAATTCAAACTTATTTAATTATTAAATAATTCAAAACTTAATTATTAAATAATTTCAAAGTTTAATAATTTCAAACTTAATTATAATTTCAACTTAATTCAATCATTTCTCAAATTTAACAACATTCTTTCATCAATTACATTTTTAATATTTTGTTTCAGATTTTTAAATATTAACATTTTCCTTTCAAAAATTCAAATTCAACTTCATTTCACAACCATATTATTTATTCAAATAAAATCTTCGTTTTATTTTTAAATCAAATTATTGACCAGTCGGGTTTTTATTTAATTTCCTATCCTAGGTCAAAATTCAATTTGGGTATTTATCATTTCAACCCGATTCCAATTCAATTCAAAAAAAATCAAAACATAGCAAAGGGAACTTGCAGTGTGATAACAGGGATGGTGTCAAAGTAAATAAACAAACAATAACAACCACCAATATCAATCCAATAATCAATTTAAATAATCCCGAAATAATCGTATTAATTCGCATTGTTATTTGTACGAATTAATATACTTATTTCTAGAATCTACACTATCATTTCATGTAGATTAGAGATTTTACATTACTGTTTTTCACTTGTCATCTATTTACAATTTCATACATCATCAATTTAACATCATACATTCAGTGGTTCAAAGTATAATTAAACAAATCCTACGTGTCAATAAATTCAACGGTTAAAGGGGTCATGTTATACAAATGTCAGTTAATCAAATTTAACATTTAATTATCCTATATCAAGTTCAATTTCATACTATTTATCATTTTAACATTAACAATTTAACGTCCAATATAAACATCAACAATCAATCAATTATCAGCCAAACTATATTATCATCGCATAAATAATTAACAGATAATGGTGTCAGATGTCACAGGTGAACTGATACAGGTAATAGCATATATAACAGTGTCATTAACTAATAACAGCATATTTCAATTGTCATTTCAATTGAAATCAAATCTAATAAATAAAAGAACGTTAATCGTGAGTGATTGCTCACCTTCCGAGGCTAGAGAGATAGATAACGCGACAAGCTATGATTTGAATCAAGATCTAGACTATCGACCGATCCAACTACCAATCCCAAAGTGAGGTAAGCTGAACACGGATTTGACGGACAAAGCTGGTAGATAGAAATTGACGAATTCAAATCAGGACGGGATCGATGAATATAATCAGTATAAGTAAACTTATATAACTATATATAAAGTCAAATATATATATATACATACATTTTATTTTGAAGTAAATTCATGTAAATGCAAAGTACTTTCATTTTAAAACATATATCTAACTCATATAGATTTTATATAAGTGTATATATATAAACACAGATATCCCAGTTTTAAACACGGCAAAAGAAACCAAATTACACTATATATAAGTGTTGCCCCACTAAGTAATATAAAGTATCATGCGAAACTATATTGTGCAGACTTGACTTATATGCTGACTAAGCCTATATATACAAACATTGTATACCCTTTATATAATCAATATATTATACTTTGAAAATCAATTAAGAACTTATATGATATAACTAATACAATTATATATGCAAACTTTGAACAGATATACAAACCAAACCTATACCCAGTTATATGAGATGCAACTATAACCTATATAACTTAGAAATTAACACTAGCAATTTGTATGCATCATTTAAAACTCATGCATTTAAAAAAAAAATTCTATATGTATATAATAAAGTATTCTTCCGTTTATACATAGATATGAAACAGTAAACAATTAGTATACTTACAAGACATGTATATATATTGGAAACCAAACTCAGGTCTATTTGCATATATATAAATACTATAAAATCACATACGTGTTTCAACTTTAAATCAATATTTCTAATAAATCAATATGTATACTTACGTAAATTTGCAATTGAACTAACATACATGCACTACTTACAACTTATATAACTTGTATATAAACCTTCACCTAACAGATCTTGTAGCTTATAGATACTTCCTATAAGCAAACAGAGCCTATACATTATATACACGTATATACTACTTATACCAATACGTATACATTAACTGCCTATAAATAGAAAGTATAAGTCATATGTAAAATTCACGTATTATAACGACTTTATAACCATGGATATAGAAGTGACATGTAAAAAAATATATATAAGCATTGTATTCAAATCTTGTATACTAATATATATAAAACTATTTCAAACAATATACATACAGACTGTATAATTGATTATGACTAACATGGATATACATTAATATATATTTCCTGTAAACAAAATAAGAATTAATAAAATTTACCTACGCATATATATAGAAGATAGATATATTCAAAACCGAACATACATATAACTTGTATAAACCTGAAGCTGATATAAACTTTTGATATGAACATGTATATAAACTAGTATTAAAAATAATTATATAAAATATATATAACAGAACATATATACTTTTAAAACCAAATAGACACAGTACCATTGAAGTAGTCCAAGCAAGGAAGTGGAGAACTGCGCTTGCGGGGAGGCTACGGGGGAGGGCATACGGCTGGAGATGGTAGCATGGCAGTGCACACGTGGAGATTGGCTTGGGGAACGAGGCTTGCATGGTGGTGATGTTGGAAGTGTTCGACGTGGGGATGCGGCAAGGGGAGAGGAACGGTCCACGAGGATCATGGCTTCAACGGAGGGCGTTGGGTGGGGCTGCGTGCTGGAGTAGCAAGGCGTGGAAGAGAAGAAACGCGGGTAGCAGGCTACATGAGTTTGAAAGCTTGGGTTGATAGTAAAGGTAGCAAAAAGGAAAAATTTGAAGAAGAAGATGGGTTTTCAGGCTAATAATATGAAAGCAGTTATACGTTCCAAAATTTCTCAAAAGAAAACTTAACCGATGTAAAATTCCAAAAGCTCGAATTGAAAGGACGGTGGGAATATTGAAAGGCCATTTGGATTGCAGAAATTATTACAAAGGAAACGGCTAGCAATAGAAGAGACACGAGAAATCAAAAGACACAAAAATACAGTACGGATACGATTTGCTGTTTCGCGGTTTCGACACGTATCGGACACCGAAACACACATATGAATATATCACGAAGATCAGCACGACATGACGATCAAAACGGTATATAGAAATCAGTGGTACGATCATCCGATAAAAATCGATATCGGTACCAGACTACTGCTATTTTGCAGAAAATAAGAACGACGGAGCAATAGATGTCCGAATTTGGAAAAATGACGAACTGATATTTTGCTCAGAAGATGGTTTAGAATTTTTCTATGTAAAAATATTTTGGGTTTGAAAACGTTTTATTTTCATCGCTTTTTAACTGATTAAATTGAAGTGAATTTACGCGCGAAATGAACTTTCATATTTTCGGACGAAAATTTACCAATTGCTATGTTTAATTAGACGCATTTCAAATATATAATTTTTATTTCAAAATTTTATCGTTTGAAATTTCGCAAAATTTCAACTAATAACGTTATTAAACAGTTGAAATTTTACGGGTCGTTACATAAACAATATCTCTAATTAAGTTGGACCAATTCTAGATCAAATAGTATAGATAAATTCTAATACATATAAATCAACATAGTGAATAATTAATCCACTCACCTCTTAAGCACTTTCTTTCATTTGTCGACTTGATTCGCCCCTCCTTGGATTATATTCTAGCTTGGTTATATCGTCCTATTTTCTAACTTCTAATTTTTTTTCTCAAAAAATTTTGTTTCGGAAAATTTGGAGGGGACGGAGGATTTGGAGCATATAGTATAGATTAAGGTTCTAATTATTGTTAGGTTAATATTGCATTTATAGTTGCTCCAATCGACGACGGCCATTAGATTTAATTAAATAAAATCCAAGTCATTCGGCCCAACTTAACACTAGCCGCTAACACTTGATCGGTTAGTCGGTGGGCTTGAGGCTGTTGACCGTTTTGGTTTGACTGGTTCCAACCAAGGTGTCCAGCGATAATGTTGCATAGTTTAAATTTTCTTACCATATATTTTAATTTTAATTTTTTTTTCAATTTCAAATCTTTAAACTATAATAACTTTTTCATACGAGCCTCGATTACAAAACTTTATATACGACAATTGTTCAGAAAATCGCCACGAACGCAATGGTGCAAGTTTCATAGCCAAATTTTAACGTTTGTAAAAATTCCACTTTACCTTTGTTATGGAAGGTTACAGTCAAGCTATTTTTATGGGACGACGTGCACGATGTGATGATCGTGTGTAGCAATTTTCGAAGCCAAATATGGAGATATTTGCTTATTAATCAAGGTGGAGAGTGCTTGGAAAGGGGAGTTTTCTTCTTATTCATTTCAGAACTTCTAGCTATGAGGAGTTGTAAAATTATAAACTCCGAAAAATACTCTGCTAGATTCTCATCAAGTTGAGACTACCGAGTTGAAAGAATGACTTTGTAAAATCAAAGGATAATCAGTAGAAATCGACTAAGTGGACGTAGGTCGAAGTATTTGCCAAACCACTATAAATAATCTAGTGTTCTTTTGTTGCTATTTTTTTCTTTTCTTTGATATTATTGCTTTTATCACTTGATTGGATGTTTGTGCCAATTTTGGTGAAAACATGGAAATTACTTATAGTCTTAAACTAAAAATAACAAATTGGAATGTAAAAAAACTGAACTGCTTTAGAAAAATGATAAATTGAAAAATAATTTGGAAAACATTAATAAAATTAAAATTTAGACTGTAGAAAACCTTTAAATTATGAGAATTATTTTGCTAGATTCAATAAAAAATTCAAATGCTTGAAAATGAAATTTGATTTTAAAGTAATCTGAATCTAAGCTGATTTGCAAGAATAACACCTTACAAAAAGAGTTGGAGAGTTTTAAATTTTTTGAAAATGTTAAATGTGGAAAATGTGCAAATTTCGAAAAAGAATTGATTGAAACTAAATTTCGAAATCCTTAAAAATAAAAATGTGATTTTGTCTAATATTAAAACTTAGATTAGCCATACAAACTACGAATTAGAAAAAGAGATTGAAAAAAATCAATGAATTTGAAAACTTGAATTTGGAAAATGTTAAGTTTTTTAAATGAGATGCTTGAAATTAAGACCAAAATAAACCAACTTGAAAATGAAACTATGTCTTAAAGGAAAATGGTTTTGAAAGGCGAGAAATTTCTATTCATTGTTGTTTGACGCTAATAAACAAAAACAATTTTTTGAAATCTAGAATTAATGAACTTGAGTCGATTTGTACAAAATTTTCGATGAAAGTAAAATCATTTAAATTTTATTAGCTAATGAAATCTTTGCGAATAATAAAAAATGACTTGGATTTGGAAAAAATGTTGGACTATAAAACAACTATCTGGTAAAGTGGCTAGATGGAGAAGTGTGTTTTCTAAATGCGTAAAGTACGACAAAATTAGACATAGTTCTAAATAGAAACATATATAAACAAGTCAAACAAAATTGAGTTTCTAAGGGTACAGTTGTTAACATTCACAGTTTTCTATACAAACAAATTTGGTACCAAAGCTTTCAAACATAAACAAATGTGGTTCAATATCATTTTCTAAGCCTCTAATTTCTTCTAACATGTAGGTATAAAGACCGACTAAGGAACAACTTAGTGGAAATAAATTTGTTATTCCACACATTTGATGAGAGAGACCACAAAGTTTTTTAGCTTAAGAAAATGAAGCGGAGACCCACGCACTTGGAAAAATAATTATGAACATAGATGCAATTTCATATGTAAGAAAATGTATGATTTTTGAACTCTATTTATCTTTTTTGTCTTCTTTTTTGAATATGTTTTTCTGACACCGCTATAGTGAAATGTTCATAACTTGAGCTCTGAAACTAAAATTTGCAAATCAAAATGTTTTGGAAAATAGATAGAAAATTCTACTAGTTATATGTTTTGAAATTTTCCAAATTAAGATCTTACGCCACTGTAAAATTGCAAACAATTCAATTGTTTGAAAAATGTTTCAGAATATTCTAACACAGCTACAGTATTTTGACCAAAACTTATGCTCTAATACTTTGATTAATAAAAATGAACATGTTTAGAAAACATTATAGAAAATATGACAATCTTCATTCTTTGAATTTTTGATCATTTATTTCAGAAATCTTTAAGAAAATGCATTCAACTTGGTATTATAGTTAAAAAACGATTCAAAATTGATTTTAACACAGTCGTAGGTAATTGAACATAACTTAAACATTGTAACTCCGAATTTTGAAATCCTTGAAATTATGGAAAGCACATGGATAACTCAGCTTTTTTAATATTTTTGCTGATTCTTATCTAAAACCTTGGAAAATAGTAATCAAGTCAGTACATTGCTTGAAAACTGGTTCTAAATTGTTCAAACAAGCAGTAGTATCTTGGGCATAACTTTCGATCTACTTGTTATTTTGACCAGAAGCTAGATTTTTTGATTAAAAACTTTAAGTATCTGAAACTTTCATGTTTTGCACTAAATCAAATTCTGAAATTAAAATTTTTAAATAATTGTTTCAAAACAGATTCATCTTTAAAAACAACAATGTTTGATGTTTGGAAAATGAGGATAATATTTTGATTTATATGTGATTCTAATATTCTTCTTTATGAAATGACATTGTGTTTTTCACTTTGGATGATGATTTAAAAATCATATGTTGGAGAGTATTTGGTTTTTGTTCTTTTGTTTGACACTGGTGATTTAATTAAGAAATTCAAATATGGAGCCTACTTGAATGACATTATGGAGTATGTAATACGCCTATTTGATGATGTTTATCAGTGTATGTCACCATACCCACTTAGAGAGTACTAATGGTATCATGAAAGTGTAACTCATTTTTTCTTATCAGAATATCGTGGTATGATTGTTGAGTGTTATGATTTATCCTGGCTAATATTTTTTTGTCTCATATTTTCATGGATTGATTGATATTTCACAATTTTTTCTTGCACATATGGAGAGCTTTCCTTTTGTTTTCAAACTATTTTACTTCAAAAAAAAATCCAGATATATGTTTTTTTTGTAATTTGGAAACCCAAAATAAGTTTTTAAATTTCTTAGTATTTATTCTTTCTTAATTTGCTCTCTATATTTATTCATGATGTGAACATTTTGACACGAAATATCCAAGTTGATTTTTTGACATGAATTTTGATGTGAAACTCCCATTTGACAAGAGTGACTTAACTAGAAATTTTTGATATAGAACTTCTTAAAATGAATTTTTTGATATTCAACGCTTTGACATGATTTTTGGAGATGATTTTTTGAAATGAAAAGTTAGAATATGTGATGAAATCATTTGATATGTTAACAACTGCGAACCCGTTCTATGTGCACAAAAGTAATAACCTTTGGTGCGAGAGGTCACAAGTTTGAAACTTGTGTAGTGTGATTCAAACATTTATTGACACATGATTTGTGGTTTATTGTCCCAGTGACATGTTGTATCTAAGTACCATTTCAAAAAAAAAGTAATAACCTTGTGGGAAAAAAATATTTGTTAAAGTCAGCTAATACCTCGTTAAGTAGAGAAGTAATTTCCTGTGACGACTCGCCCTTCTCGACCCTCGAAAATCGACACAAAATACTCAACAGTATAGTATGCCGACGATCGAATGCCGGAAAAGACAGATTGTAGAAGAATAAGAAAGTAGATAGAAGAAGAAAGAACTAAACAAAATCAGAACCTCACAGTCGCAGCGGATAAAATATAATATATAGAACAGATCTTTACACAAAATGAAACTATATCTGTTTATATACAATACATCATCATCAGAGTATATCAATACAATCATCAATATCCAGTCAATCAGTCAATACAACAATCACAGCAGCGGAATAATACAAGTACGAGAAATACGTCTCGAACTCCAACTCCTCTCCTGAGCTCCATAGCAACCTATCCTGTAATATACTCGGTCTGACCCGAGCATTATAATAAAATAACACCCGAGTCAGTCTGGAATACCAGCGCATCATAAATACACTCAATTGATTATTAAAGTTTCAAAATTCTTTAAAAAAACAAAAGCATCTCGTAAGACCACGCCACAAATAAACATGTCGGGTTTTTACCTTACGATAGCTAAAACACTTTTTATAAAAATCCTCTGATATTATAATAGTGTCTATAGAAAGTAAAATAGAATCTAGCTGAAATGCTTGCATCTCACATTTCAACAATAGTTGGGCACAATCAAAACCGTACAGGCTCGTAGGGAGAATGGATTTCCAACGAATGACTAGGCACTGGGGTACCACCTGTCACAGTACGTGGCCTAGATCACAGTACCGAGGAGTACGCCCGCTCCCCTGCAACACAAAGCCGGAATCATCCCTTACTGGATAATTCCAAGTAAAATCACCCCACGGTTGTGATCAGCAACCGCACCACTAAGCCGAAATAAAAGGGACATCTAGACAGGGATGACCTTACTCTCAAGTGGGGGCTACCCACGAAGCCTTGCTGCATAACCCCTGATTTTCAGTCATTCCCGGTTGATGAGGCTTGAGGCTTAACGTTACCTTTACAGAACATTTCACTTTGAATGCCCATCGTCCACCTGACGATGTCCCGAAAGCATTCGTCCATACAAGTCCGTCCCGGTTCGAACGGAACCGAAGGCACTACCCCTACTACATCCATTTTGGAAATATCCTCAGGATTAGTAGCGACTAGCCCTTGCACTTCACTGCTCCATCTTCGACTCCGAACACGTTACACGAAACGTACAAACCGAATCGAAGTGGTTTTCGAGTCTCCAGACCTAGAATCCCGGTATACGGAAACTCGATCCCGGTCTCTTCGAAACGATCGCGCATTTGGCCAATATTGATAGTCGGTGATTTAACTATCAATTAATGTTCACAAACATCCATACACATCCATCACACAATAAATAATCTCCATATTATTTATTTTCTTCTAATATCTTTCAAAGATATATTTTCACATTTTCAAAACTCGTTTGAAAACAATTTTCCACTCTTCCATTACAAGGTAAATCTTTTACCCTTTATTCCCATCGGGAATAACCAAGTATAAAACAATTTGCATTTAACACAGTTAAAAATACTTTATACTGAAATATACTTTAAAATATGTAAATTATTTCTATCTATTTACTCAAAATATAAATTTAAAATATGTGAAGAAAACTAGTTATTAACACATAAACTTTGATTTAAAGATAAGGGTTTAGTTTAACTAAATTCAAAATAGCGTTATAAGAAGAAAATACTAATTTTAACAACTTAAGCTAAAACCAACTTTTAAATAAATCCATTTGTAAAATAATTGCTAATATACTTCCAAATTATTACGGTATTAAAAATTATTAATTTATTTCTTTAAAAATAACGATTTCTTAAAAATACTTTTAAAACGATGTAAAACTTAACCTTAGTTAAATAAATCTTTTGTAAAACATTTACTTGGTTTCCCAGGGAAACACTTTCCCGTTTCTAAACATTCCAAAGTACTCTTTCATATAAATCCACTGATTTATTTCAAGTCAATTTATGATTTCAACATAAATTTCCAATTCCATACTTAACCATAACTTCCTCCGAAGTTAAATCACAATTTTTCATTTCCGGAAATTCATTTTTAAATATAGTTTAAACATTTTGGTGAATTTTCAATGGAAGCCAAATTTCCAATTCACTTAGTTACATTCCAATGAAATACGGCATTTCAAAACATTCTGTTTTTCATTTGAACTTGTTTATTTATAGTCGGAAACTCCATTTTAACATATTTTTAATTTTCGGATAGCATTAGCCATTATTAAAATAAACATCGTTATTTTAAACAATTTATAATTTCATAAATTTAATCTCCAGAAAATTTTACTTCCCATTTACCCATTTTATAAACTTCCCATTATATTCAAAATCCCAATTTGACCCAATTTACATTTTTCTTTTCAAATCCGATTTCAAATTTTATTCTTTGAAATTCTAAATTTAACAATTCATTTTATTTCGTAAAAACACAATTTATCCATTTATAATTAAATTCTGTGATTATACTTTATACAACAATTTCACAGAACAACTAAATTTCCAGATTTATCAATCACATCATATAAACAGGTATCACTATCAATTATAAAATAATTGCTACATTGTGAGGAATCCAGTTGGATCCCTCCAACCTGTTTCTCCCTGCATCACAGATATTAGCACATCGCAATATAAATATCAACCAGACTGATAATCACAGATATAATCAACCATTCACATAGATATTTAAATATCAACTATTTATAATGTCTAGCATCCAAATGTGAGTGAGAATAACTCACCTTGAGTTTCGGCGAGCGTTCGAAATTCAAATTAAACCGGACGGTGTTCGATTTAACTTAAATTCCTATTTGCTCGGAACAACTCCGGATCTGCACCATCACGTAGTACTCGTTTCTGCAATTCCAACGCCACGAATTTCGTCGCAAACTGATATCGTATGAGTTCGTTACGATTTTTCAAAGTTTGAATTGAAATTTGAAACCAAATTTTCTTTTTATTTTAAAACTTTACCATCACAAAATCTCGGCCCTCCATCACGTTAGCGAAATCGAGCCGCTCCTTCCCTTTCTCCTTCTCGCGAATGCCAGGGTCGAAAGAACCCATTTTGCCGTTCGAAACTTCGATTCTAGGGTTGACCACCGCCTCCTCCACGCTCGTCTGGACCACGATCAGGTGTCGCCATTCCGAAGCTCTCAGCCTCCTCCACCACCGCCCTTAGCCACGATGAACTCGGTCCCCTAACCCATGCGAATTTCAAACACGAACGCGGCCCCTTCGTGGTGAAGCTGCTGTCAATCCACTCGACGATATTCAATCTCCACCGTACAACTCGTAGAGCTCGACTAGTTCTTCGATTCCCTAGTTGGATATTTCGTGAAAAAATGCGTGGATGAGGAGAGAATCGAGGAAGAGTGAGGAAACGTCTCGGCCATCGATATGAAGAGAACGGCGGCTGGTCATAGTGTTAGGGTTTTAGAGAAAATATCATATATATATAATTGTTTTTAATATTATTTTACTCACGTTCCACTCAATTTATCACTTACGCAAACGAACTCCAATTTTCACGTTCCGACAGGCTATCCTGGGGTTTTTCCGCGTTCCGGACACAATGGAACAGGTTTCGTAAGCTAATTCGATCGTATGCACAAGATACGGAATTAAACGATCAATTTAAAATAAAATCGGTTAAATCGATTTCGATGCGTTTCGAGCTGCCAGGGTCAAACGACAACTCCGATCACTACGAAAATTGAAATCCGATAATAACTAACTATTACGGATCCAATGGAACTAGTTTCGTCGAATTCCGAGACTGTGCCCCAGAAGGCTATTTTAACTCGTCTATTAAATCAGGCGATTTTCTGAAATTATCAGAAACGCTTAAAATTTCCACTTTTAAAATTTTAATAACTTAACAATAAATCATATAAAATTTATAAACACATAAAAATCATTCCGGCTCATTTCTGACAAAAATCTGATTAATTTGCATTTTAATAATATTAAATTCATTTTTAAATTAATATAAAATCCCAAATATTAATTTATTCACTTTAAAATTCATCTAAAAATCCAACAATATTATTTATAACCAATCGAACCTAAAAATACATTTAAACACCATTTTTAAAATCATTTACCCCAAATTCACCTTTTTATCCCAATTTCGAATATTAAATTATTACTTTTCCATAAATCAAATTCAACCCGAAATTACTATAATTAAAAATTACAGCTTATTTCATTGATTGAATCTGAATCTATTCATTCCAACATCAATTAAGAATCCACATTAAACATTTAAAACGAATTAAATGTCCAAAAATCTAGCAGCCAAAATCTGGGATGTTACATTCCTCCCCCCTTATAAAAATTTCGTCCCCGAAATTTGCTAAGGTAGAAAATACTCTCCAATCCATTTACTTATCCAATTGGCTTAGTTAAAAACATATATCCACTTCCCAAAAAGTTTCAACTCCATTCCAAAACCATTTGCTTTATTTACTCTAAAGCCTTTATCTTAACACTCGTTTTCAAAATAACTTTACTTATTAATAAATTTTCCAAAAATCCCAAAAATTTTCTAACTCCCAAAATTTTTGAAAAATTTTGGCGGAGTCTCCTTTGCACGGAGGAGCTTCTGCGATATCGCAGGATACACAAATATATATACATCGGCTTACAGGGCCGGAAACCAAAATATATCACAATATATATATCATTTTCCCAATTATATTTGCGTAGGCGTACCTTTTAAGCAAAATTTAATAGCGAGCGGCTAATATAACGCATATACGCGCTCCAACTCTCTCGAACGCCTTCCGTACCTGTACTATACTCAACAAACTCATCAGTTTCAATGATATGAGCATTTTCATAATATTTCCAATATAAATGCAAGCCAAACATATCCATTTCATAACCAAACAAAGCAAACTTTATCATTAACAATGTCAACCATATTTTATCAACAATTCAAAGATTTCAATCACTTTTCAAATTACTTATTCAAGTCCAACTTCATTTTATTTCACTTGAATGATTTACATTCAAGTTTACTATATACCATTCATATTTATCTCAACCAATTCATTTCCACTTCAATATGATTACATATGCCTTTCTTACCCTTTAATTTTACTTACATTCCAAATTTGATTTACAATCAAATTTCATTTTAAACTTGAAACATTTGCATTACCTTTATGATCCACCTCCATTCACATGCAAACTTTACTCATTAAGAGGTCAATTCATTCCTATTGATTCAAAATCAATTCCATTTGCTATTCTTAACCAATTCACTTGCATTCATATACAAAACTCTTTGAATTGGGTTCCCATTCATCTCAATTTATTCACAATTCAATTTCAATTGCCTGTTAAACAACTCAATTTCGATTACAAGCAATTTCATGTTATTCAAGCAAAATAATTACCACTTAAGCTTATAGCCATTTAAAATTAATTTCAACTTAGACTTATATCAATTTTATTCAATTTTGCATGGTTCACAAACCAAGTATTTTTATTCCAATGCAATTTGTTAAATAAAATTTTCTTACATCTTTATTTCATTATCCAAATTCAAGTTTATATTAATATCATTCTATCCTGGGTTATATTCAACTCATACATTCTTAATTTACCACAATAATTAATTAATACAATTACACATGCATTTCCATTTTATTATTTAACAAATTGCATTCAAGATTACTTAATAAAGCCCATTCACACTCATTTTGTTTTTCTTTCAAGTTGCTTAAGTTCTTCCACAATAGTTTCATTATCTTCTATATCAATTTTATTTGATTTCCAATTGATCCTCACTCAATCAAATTTCAATTTATTTACGACTTTAATGCTCTTTGTTTATTTATCCAATCCATGTACAAATTTATTAACCAAGAGACCATTTAAATTATTTCTCTCATTTGAATTTACCTACAATTCAAACCATCACTATTATAATCTAATCCCATTATACATTCTCACTTCCAACATTTATTACCAAACTTAAATTCCATCCCAAAACTGGATTTTATTAACCTTTCAAATTTTGACCAAACTATCAAAATTCTATTCATTACCATACACATTCCATTTAATTTAGCTAACACAAAACTCATTGCCAAACAATCATTTTAAATTTAATTTAGTGAGCATTTACTTCATTCAACATCCCTTCAACTAAATTAAATTTCCATTTAATTAAATTCTTATCCAAATTTAATTCAAGGTTAACTAGATTATATATGCATTTTCAATTTAATTCCTTTCCAGAATTAATTCATGTTCATCTAAATTTTATTTAGCCCACCTGAATTTAAACCATTTCCTTTACTACCTTAAATAAGAATTTAATTTTATCCATTTTTATTCATAACACAACTGAATTTTAATATTCTGCTTACTTCTATTTTAGACGAAGTTAAACCCAATTCAATTTAATCTTAATTCTCCATATCCAAGTTCAACTTATTTACTAACTTCAGTTCACTTACCTCTTTTATATTTTATCATTGTTTCACCTTACCTTGCATTCCATTTAAAATTAAGTTCGAATTCACCATTCCATTTATTATTTCCATTTGTGATTATAATCCCATTTTACTTGAGTTAAAATCAAATCTTCCATTCTCAAGTTCTCCAACTTATTTACTTGTAAGTTTATATTGCTCATTTCAAACCAATCCACATTTTTATAATCACAATGTCAAATTTTAACACTTAATAACTTAAGAATATGAATTCATTTGCACAATCATAAGCATTTACACTTCACCGTTATATCAACTTCCATTTAATTCCAATTCATTTAGATTTAATTCAATTTCAAATTCTCAATTCTATTTAACTTATCATAAGTTAAATCCAGATATATTCCATTCACCTTCATTTATTCAAAGTAAATTTACATTCCATATATACTCAATTCTTATTTAAATCAACTTTCCTTTATAAGTTATATAGTTGAATCATTTCAACTTTCACATTTTTATTTTAAAATAGAATTTCCAGAATTCAATTTACCCGGATTTATTTCAAAACCAATTTGAAATAAAAATCAACACATTTCTCTTTTGATATTCAAATCAAATACCACATTCCAAAACAAACTGCTTTTACCAAACCATTTTCCTTTGAAAATTCCAAAATCACTTGCTTCCCAAACAAGTCCAAACAATGTCATAACCAACTATTTTGGTAGCAATCCATCACTTTAGAAACTCGAAAATGAATTCTAATGATGTGGCCAGCATCATCAGGATTATTTTCCAGCGACTGAAGTGAGTTCAATGCTTTCCACTTCCAAAATCCACCTCAAAACAATTTCTATTTAAAAATATTTCCCCATAATATACTCCATTCTTACAATTGCTTTTGAAAACATTTCTAACATTTCCACAAAGTCAAACTCCCAAAACTTTGTTTAATTCCATTTGAAATCCCTTTCAAAATTTCCGAGGTCAAAATTCTAGTTTAAATCAAATTTTCTTATTTGATTATAGAAGAAACAACCAAACAAGCATCCAATACATATAATAATTTAGAAAATTATTTCTTTTTATATCAAAATATAGTTTTGGGTAAAATTATTTCATTTACCCACTTTAAAAATAATACTATGTCGGTTTATCTTGTTTAAGAGTTTAGAAACCCCTATCGATACGGTTGTACTTCCCGCACCGACCAGAATTCATAAACACTCAACCGATAAATCAACACAGTATAAAAACAATTTTATATTCACTAACAAGTACGCTCTCATAGCTATTAATACACTCAATTCATAATAGAGTACTATTGACTCTATTGAAAATGAGAAATTTCCCACCAAAGCCTAGGTTGTCGCCAAACCTAAGCTCTGATACCAACTGTGACGACTCGCCCTTCTCGACCCTCGAAAATCGACACAAAATACTCAACAGTATAGTATGCCGACGATCGAATGCCGGAAAAGACAGATTGTAGAAGAATAAGAAAGTAGATAGAAGAAGAAAGAACTAAACAAAATCAGAACCTCACAGTCGCAGCGGATAAAATATAATATATAGAACAGATCTTTACACAAAATGAAACTATATCTGTTTATATACAATACATCATCATCAGAGTATATCAATACAATCATCAATATCCAGTCAATCAGTCAATACAACAATCACAGCAGCGGAATAATACAAGTACGAGAAATACGTCTCGAACTCCAGCTCCTCTCCTGAGCTCCATAGCAACCTATCCTGTAATATACTCGGTCTGACCCGAGCATTATAATAAAATAACACCCGAGTCAGTCTGGAATACCAGCGCATCATAAATACACTCAATTGATTATTAAAGTTTCAAAATTCTTTAAAAAACAAAAGCATCTCGTAAGACCACGCCACAAATAAACATGTCGGGTTTTTACCTTACGATAGCTAAAACACTTTTTATAAAAATCCTCTGATATTATAATAGTGTCTATAGAAAGTAAAATAGAATCTAGCTGAAATGCTTGCATCTCACATTTCAACAATAGTTGGGCACAATCAAAACCGTACAGGCTCGTAGGGAGAATGGATTTCCAACGAATGACTAGGCACTGGGGTACCACCTGTCACAGTACGTGGCCTAGATCACAGTACCGAGGAGTACGCCCGCTCCCCTGCAACACAAAGCCGGAATCATCCCTTACTGGATAATTCCAAGTAAAATCACCCCACGGTTATGATCAGCAACCGCACCACTAAGCCGAAATAAAAGGGACATCTAGACAGGGATGACCTTACTCTCAAGTGGGGGCTACCCACGAAGCCTTGCTGCATAACCCCTGATTTTCAGTCATTCCCGGTTGATGAGGCTTGAGGCTTAACGTTATCTTTACAGAACATTTCACTTTGAATGCCCATCGTCCACCTGACGATGTCCCGAAAGCATTCGTCCATACAAGTCCGTCCCGGTTCGAACGGAACCGAAGGCACTACCCCTACTACATCCATTTTGGAAATATCCTCAGGATTAGTAGCGACTAGCCCTTGCACTTCACTGCTCCATCTTCGACTCCGAACACGTTACACGAAACGTACAAACCGAATCGAAGTGGTTTTCGAGTCTCCAGACCTAGAATCCCGGTATACGGAAACTCGATCCCGGTCTCTTCGAAACGATCGCGCATTTGGCCAATATTGATAGTCGGTGATTTAACTATCAATTAATGTTCACAAACATCCATACACATCCATCACACAATAAATAATCTCCATATTATTTATTTTCTTCTAATATCTTTCAAAGATATATTTTCACATTTTCAAAACTCGTTTGAAAACAATTTTCCACTCTTCCATTACAAGGTAAATCTTTTACCCTTTATTCCCATCGGGAATAACCAAGTATAAAACAATTTGCATTTAACACAGTTAAAAATACTTTATACTGAAATATACTTTAAAATATGTAAATTATTTCTATCTATTTACTCAAAATATAAATTTAAAATATGTGAAGAAAACTAGTTATTAACACATAAACTTTGATTTAAAGATAAGGGTTTAGTTTAACTAAATTCAAAATAGCGTTATAAGAAGAAAATACTAATTTTAACAACTTAAGCTAAAACCAACTTTTAAATAAATCCATTTGTAAAATAATTGCTAATATACTTCCAAATTATTACGGTATTAAAAATTATTAATTTATTTCTTTAAAAATAACGATTTCTTAAAAATACTTTTAAAACGATGTAAAACTTAACCTTAGTTAAATAAATCTTTTGTAAAACATTTACTTGGTTTCCCAGGGAAACACTTTCCCGTTTCTAAACATTCCAAAGTACTCTTTCATATAAATCCACTGATTTATTTCAAGTCAATTTATGATTTCAACATAAATTTCCAATTCCATACTTAACCATAACTTCCTCCGAAGTTAAATCACAATTTTTCATTTCCGGAAATTCATTTTTAAATATAGTTTAAACATTTTGGTGAATTTTCAATGGAAGCCAAATTTCCAATTCACTTAGTTACATTCCAATGAAATACGGCATTTCAAAACATTCTGTTTTTCATTTGAACTTGTTTATTTATAGTCGGAAACTCCATTTTAACATATTTTTAATTTTCGGATAGCATTAGCCATTATTAAAATAAACATCGTTATTTTAAACAATTTATAATTTCATAAATTTAATCTCCAGAAAATTTTACTTCCCATTTACCCATTTTATAAACTTCCCATTATATTCAAAATCCCAATTTGACCCAATTTACATTTTTCTTTTCAAATCCGATTTCAAATTTTATTCTTTGAAATTCTAAATTTAACAATTCATTTTATTTCGTAAAAACACAATTTATCCATTTATAATTAAATTCTGTGATTATACTTTATACAACAATTTCACAGAACAACTAAATTTCCAGATTTATCAATCACATCATATAAACAGGTATCACTATCAATTATAAAATAATTGCTACATTGTGAGGAATCCAGTTGGATCCCTCCAACCTGTTTCTCCCTGCATCACAGATATTAGCACATCGCAATATAAATATCAACCAGACTGATAATCACAGATATAATCAACCATTCACATAGATATTTAAATATCAACTATTATAATGTCTAGCATCCAAATGTGAGTGAGAATAACTCACCTTGAGTTTCGGCGAGCGTTCGAAATTCAAATTAAACCGGACGGTGTTCGATTTAACTTAAATTCCTACTTGCCCGGAACAACTCCGGATCTGCACCATCACGTAGTACTCGTTTCTGCAATTCCAACGCCATGAATTTCGTCGCAAACTGATATCGTATGAGTTCGTTACGATTTTTCAAAGTTTGAATTGAAATTTGAAATCAAATTTTCTTTTTATTTTAAAACTTTACCATCACAAAATCTCGGCCCTCCATCACGTTAGCGAAATCGAGCCGCTCCTTCCCTTTCTCCTTCTCGCGAATGCCAGGGTCGAAAGAACCCATTTTGCCGTTCGAAACTTCGATTCTAGGGTTGACCACCGCCTCCTCCACGCTCGTCTGGACCACGATCAGGTGTCGCCATTCCGAAGCTCTCAGCCTCCTCCACCACCGCCCTTAGCCACGATGAACTCGGTCCCCTAACCCATGCGAATTTCAAACACGAACACGGCCCCTTCGTGGTGAAGCTGCTGTCAATCCACTCGACGATATTCAATCTCCACCGTACAACTCGTAGAGCTCGACTAGTTCTTCGATTCCCTAGTTGGATATTTCGTGAAAAAATGCATGGATGAGGAGAGAATCGAGGAAGAGTGAGGAAACGTCTCGGCCATCGATATGAAGAGAACGGCGGCTGGTCATAGTGTTAGGGTTTTAGAGAAAATATCATATATATATAATTGTTTTTAATATTATTTTACTCTCGTTCCACTCAATTTATCACTTACGCAAACGAACTCCAATTTTCACGTTCCGACAGGCTATCCTAGGGTTTTTCCGCGTTCCGGACACAATGGAACAGGTTTCATAAGCTAATTCGATCGTATGCACAAGATACGGAATTAAACGATCAATTTAAAATAAAATCGGTTAAATCGATTTCGATGCGTTTCGAGCTGCCAGGGTCAAACGACAACTCCGATCACTACGAAAATTGAAATCCGATAATAACTAACTATTACGGATCCAATGGAACTAGTTTCGTCGAATTCTGAGACTGTGCCCCGGAAGGCTATTTTAACTCGTCTATTAAATCAGGCGATTTTCTGAAATTATCAGAAACGCTTAAAATTTCCACTTTTAAAATTTTAATAACTTAACAATAAATCATATAAAATTTATAAACACATAAAAATCATTCCGGCTCATTTCTGACAAAAATCTGATTAATTTGCATTTTAATAATATTAAATTCATTTTTAAATTAATATAAAATCCCAAATATTAATTTATTCACTTTAAAATTCATCTAAAAATCCAACAATATTATTTATAACCAATCGAACCTAAAAATACATTTAAACACCATTTTTAAAATCATTTACCCCAAATTCACCTTTTTATCCCAATTTCGAATATTAAATTATTACTTTTCCATAAATCAAATTCAACCCGAAATTACTATAATTAAAAATTACAGCTTATTTCATTGATTGAATCTAAATCTATTCATTCCAACATCAATTAAGAATCCACATTAAACATTTAAAACGAATTAAATGTCCAAAAATCTAGCAGCCAAAATCTGGGATGTTACATTTCCTTTCATATAAAATGCAATACTTGGTGTGATATAGAGACATTTCTTATTGCATACAATTAGCAAAATTCAAAGGAACAAAAAAGTATTAAAAGGTTAAAATATTTATCTTTAATTATAACATGAACAATAATAAATATCAATACTAGAAAATAAATATAAAAAGATTGTGCATTTATTAAGTAGGAGGACAATATTAGTATATTAAGATCTGTTGTTAACTCACTGAATTTTCAAGAACAATCCAAATTTTGGTCTTATTTTTGTTATATGAATAAGGTATAAAGTGGGCACAATCATTTTATTTAGTTTCAGCCGCTAATATGAAAATTTTATATTATTTCAAATAAACATGATTGTTCTTTAGGTGAAATTTATTGGTATGCATAATAGGAATAATATTGATAAGAATGAAAGAAACATGCTAATAATTATGACATAGGTAATAATAAACATTTGTAACAAGGAATTAAGATCAAGGAAAGTATGCCAATTCGATTTTACGTATATACTCATAGTCTCATATATTAAGCTTTACTGGCGGCTCAATCTTTATGCTTGACCCCAATTAAAGAACGCTCTTATTATATGTTGCATAAGACTCACTTATTATTTTTAGAAATCAACGAATGATATGACCATCAAAGTAGTATCTTAAAATTAGTATGCACGCTTCATATATGTTTGAGATTTATACTACCATGTGCTAAATTTATATATTTCTTTGAGAAGAGCAACCTATTCTCAAACACTTATTATAAATAATAAGGTACTACTAACATAAGACAACTGAAACAATGCTCTCATTATTTGTTCGACATATTAAAGGTCAACTCCATTCGTAATAGCAGTCTGTAAAGTTTAACTAAACGTAAATCGCAACAGGCATTAATATTTTAAACTAACATGAATAACGATAAATGTTAACACCATGAGATTATGGAACTTTTAATATAAATAACAATAAAAAGTAATAGTATGATATTAAGGTCTTTGTTAAGTTAATTAAGTTTCATGAAGGATCCAAATGCAGACATAGGTTTCAGTATTCTATCAAGTAAGGAATAAAGTGGACCCTGTTTATTCAAATTTAGGTATTGATATGAAGATTCAAATTTAGATAATGGTATGACCATTTAAATAGAAGCTAACTATGTTTCCTTCATGGAATTTTGAACGCATAGTTTTTACAAGTATGATGTGCAATTAGCATCCCTTTGTGATTCCATATTTGTATTTCAGCAAGCATGAACCACTTCCTTTAAATAAGAAACAAATAAATTTAGAATTTTTATTTGGTAGTAGTAATTTTATTATCAATAGTCGATAAAAATAAATGTAACATAAACAACTATAATAATTAAGACAAGCACGATTATCCAAGTGGTTAAGTGATTCGGCTTTGGTGCGAGAGGTCACAAGTTCGAAACTTGTGTAGCGTGATTTGAACGTTTATTGACATGTATATGTTGTCCCAGTGACATGTTGTATATAAAGTACCATTTCGAAAAAAATATAATAATTAATATCCAAAAGGGATATAAACTACCATAAATATTAGAACCAAGAAACTACAAATTTACCACTGAAATCAACATTTTTTTAAGTAAAAATTATGATGGACGACCATTTGAAAAAACCGAAATGTAAATTATAACAAATGTCGATACCATGATGTAACGATTTTAAAATTTGTAACAACAATAAGCAATAATATTCAAAATTAAAGTAAATAATAGTAAATTTCAATACTATAATAATAAATGTTTGAATTTATTAGTTCCTTTTTTTGAAATATTATATTTGTTTGAGAAGAACATATTTTGAGAGACTTATAGTATGAATAATAAGGTACTAATGACATAAGATGATTGAAACATTGATCTCAATTTTTGGTGGACATATCAAATGACAACATACATTTAGCGACATTCGTTAAATGTAAACCTAGGTGCACAACAATAATCATTAATATATAACACTTACATGACTAATGTTAAATGTTAACACCATGAAAGTTTGGAACTTTTAACATAATTAACAGTAGAGAGTGAACAATATTATATCAAGGTCTTTTGTTAATTCAATTAAGTTTCATGAAGGATCCAAAGGTGAACAAAGGTCATGGTGTTCTATCAAGCAAGGAATACAGTGGACTCACTTAGTTTATTTAAATTCAAGTACCAGTATGAAATTTTACATTGAATTAATAATATGACCAATTAGATAAAAGCTAACCATGTTTTCTTCATGGAAAATGCACAGTTTTGCAAGTATGCAATGCAATAACAACCCATTATGGTTCTCAATAGACAAGAACAAATTCCTTAATGGCTAAGAAATAAATAAATTGAGAACTATTATTTGGTAGAAGTCAACTTTCATTTTCATCTCTTGGTAAAAGTAAATGTAACATAAATAATAGTAATTATTCATATCCTAGAAGAACATAAACTATAATAAATTTTATTAGGAGAAAATTATAATTTTACCACTAAAGTTAATATTTTTTTCAATTAGTAATGATGAGTATATAAATAAGTTCTAAACAATCACACATAAAAAAAGAAATTAAGTAAATATTTGATAATGCGTTGGGAAAATTCCATTAAAATGAAAACTATAGCTCTTAAACTGAATAAATATGAAGGTTCGATGATCATTATATTTTATTCATAGTTATCATTATTTATGTTATAAATGATTTATCAGTCTATTTTCCACTCTTAATAATTTTACTACAAATGTTTAACGATATTTATTTTTACCAATAAAGGTTTAATTTGAAAAATTAAACTAATAAAATACCAAAATGGATCATGCTTGTTCATTTAAACTAGTTACAAAAAGGTTATTGGATTTGGTGTTGATAGAAATTATAATATAAGAAGAGACCTAAAAAAAGTAAAACTGTATTATTGAACTTCATTATTATGAGATGCACTAGATAAAATGATGATAGTGGAGTTCCAAACTACATCTTGTTTTAGATAGAGAGAATCGAAGAGGGTTGAATGATTTTGAAATATATTAGAGAAAATGTGATTAATGGAATTAGACTTAGGAGAAGTTCTCATTAAATGAATGATGCTTAAGAAATGAGTAAATAAAGGGGGGGGGGTGTAGTGCTTTAATCCTAAAAAATTATGCGAAAATTGGAAAATGTTGAGAGAGATCCACTAATAAGATAAGTATAAAATAAAATAAGGATAATGGAGCTCCAAATCTCATCTTGTTTTAGATAGAGGGAATCAAAATGGGTTGAACGGTTTCGAAATATATTTGAGAAAATGTGGTTAGTAGGATTCGAACTTAAGTGGAGCTCTCATGAAATGATGCTTAAGAGCTAAGTGAATAAAGGAGAGTGGAGTAATTTAATTCTAAAATTATGAGAAAATAGGAAAAATATTGAGAGAGATCCACTAATAAGATATATAATATAAAATATAAACCAGTTCCTTAAACGTTAAATATAAATAAACTGAGAACTATTATTGGGTAGAAGTCAACTTTCATTTTCATCAGTTGGTAAAAATAAAGTAAACGTTTTTATCAAGTACTAATGATGAATATATAAATAAATTCTAAATGACCATACATATAATAGAAGAAAATTTAAAGCAAATATCCAATAATGTATAACAATACTTTGCAAAAAATCCATTAAAATGAAAACTATGGCTCTTAATTGAATAATTACGAAGGCATACTATTCATTAGATTTTATACGTATTTATTATTATTTATTTTATAAAAGATTTATTTGTTTATCGTTTCGCTCTTAACATTTTCATTAAACATATTTAACGATACCCATTTTTTATCAATAATGTTTTAATTTTGAAAAATAAAACCAATAAAATATCAAAATGGATCATGCTTATTTAAAATAACTACAAAAGAGTTGTAGAATTTGGTTTTGATAGAAATTATAGTATAAGAAGAGACCTAAAGGAAAAAGGTAAGGCTATATTACTTAACTTCATTATTCTGAAGTGTATTAGATAAAATAAGGATAGTGGAGTTCCAAACTACATCTTGTTATAGATAGAGAAAATCAAGGAGGCTCGAATGATTTTGAAATATATTAGAGAAAATATGGTTAGTAGGAGTATAACTTGGTTGGAGTTCTCATCAAATGAATGATGTTTAGAATTGAGTAAATCAAGGAAAATGGAGTATTTTAATTCTAAAATTATGAGAAAAATGAAAAAATGTTGAGAAAGATACACTAATAAGATACATAGTATAAGATAAAATAGGGACAATCGAGTTCCAAATTGATTTAGATAGAGGGAATCAAAGAGGGTTGAATGATTTTGAAATATATTAGAGAAGATGTGGTTACTGGGGTTCAAAATTGAGTGGGGTTCTCATCAAATGACTATTTATTAACAAAGCGTAAACCTATCATTTCTTAGCTTTGAACAGATAAGGACACTCTCCATTGAAATGCCCCCAACTTGTTGCTATTAAAGCATCTGACTCCTTTGTTATCCACAACCTTCTTGTATCCTCAAAACGAATCTAATTAGAAAATTGCCCCTTCTTGTCACACTTATAACACGTCACCTTAGATTTTCCTTTATTGAGAACTCCATCTTCACAAACTCCCTTTTTATTAGAAAACCTCCTCTTTATGCCTTGGAAACTAATGGTCTCCATAGACTTAATCTTCCCAAGTGATGCAAAATAGTCTTCATACCTTAGAGCCATATCTACAACAACATTGTATAGATCCCTAAGGTTTGGCATAATTTCCTTAGCCATATCAAGCTTCAACCCCTAAATGAACTTCCGGTTCTTCTTGAGCAAGGTATTAAAGATGACATGCCCATGTATTGAAAGACCATTAAACTTAGTCAAATACTACAAAACTGTCATATCTCCATGTTTAAAATCCAAAAAATTTCAAAATAGAGTATATTTTTTGCTTTAGGCAAGAATTTATCCTCAAACCTTCTCATAAAGTTAGCTCAAGCAAGGTCATCCCCCATCACACCCATAGTTACACGGTTCTATCAGAACAAAGCAGCTCCCTACAACAGCCTAGTTGCTAACCTCTGCTTTTGCTCATCACTTAAATCCATCAACAAAAATCCTTTCATAATGAAGAATCCAATCCTCCACTTTGATGGAATTTTCCATACCCATAAATGGGTTTCCTCCTAGAAAAATGAAATCTTTACTTAATACGGCATAATTATTACGAGTAACCACTAAGGCATGGCAGCTCCCGCATAACCAGCGTTTCCTCCTATCAATCCATCCACTTATTTGGCTTGCATTATATTCATAAAGAACTACTACATCGTCCCCATATTATAACAACCCATCCCGAAACAGGCCTAAATCCCGAACCAAAAAAGGCCCATCGAAACTTAGACCCATTCCAAAGCTGGCTGTTGATTGGTAAATAGAAAAATATAGAGCTATTTATCTATTTATTCAGAACTTGGAGCGGAAGGAGAAAATATAATAGCATAAACTGTACCCATTTCATTTCAAATCCTAAATGTGACAAAACCATAACATAATGTCAACAACAACTGTTACAAAATCATGTTCAAAAGTACTTTGTCAACTTCAAATGGGTGCATTAGAAAATAACATAAATAGGTAAATAGACTACTGCCACAAGCTCCTCTTATCATCATCTCCATCTTGGTCATCAGCTCCTTCCCTAACCCGTGTTGTAATGAGGAGGGAGTTAGAACAACAATGTCTAGTGAATAGAAAATCTCGAGCCTTTCTACATTGTACTTGGGCAATATAATTTAAATAAGGGCGTGTCTTTCACATTTAAACGATATTTAAAACCATTTAATACTTCATATAAGGGAAAGAGGCGGGCCTGCAAACAACCACTTAATACCTTCAATCCTCGAAGCAGGTCCTTCCATAATCCATAACCCATAACCAGCGTTATTAATGTCTACCAATGCGAGAGATAGAACCCAAGCCACTTAATACCTTTTAATGGAAAATAGGCAGACTCTGACCATATAAGGCCTCAATTGAGGTAGGCCCCAATCATTTAATACATATTCCCAAGGTGGACCCCTCATAGGTACCTATCTAGCTGACATTGCACGAAAATCTCTTCGGACACTTCATACTTCCATTGAAGCGGACCTTTCTAAGATATCCTTAACTATGCCTAAACCTAATCCCGACCATTTAATACTTCATATAAGGGAAAGAGGCAGGCCTTCAAACAACACTTAATATCTTCAATTCTTGAAGCAAGTCCTTTGTATTATGACCTGTACCCCACGAAGACGTCTCACATTAAGGCGACTATTCGTAGGAGCTGGTAGCAAGATTAGCTGGGCAGATTTAACCTACAGAATTAGGACTAACCTTACGTCATCCATAGATACTTATTATAGGTGATGTCTCATATCAACCCCAACGTCACACTGCGGGTAGCTAGAGCAGCTGAACTGACTTTTGTCTGCTTTTGACTGACCTCGCATCCCTATAACTCAGTTATATTTCATATCACTCTCTAAGTGTATTATTACACATCTCACCATATTCATTATTTAGGCGTTATAAGAAATCCTTCTTATTTTGCCTAATTAATTACTTTCCTATGTGGGATTTAAATGATAATTATTAACATAATTAACTACGTAATTAATACGTTACAATTGTATGTTATTTACGTTAGTTTATATATATACACACGCATTTATTAATTTCTATGCATGCTGGTATTACGCCCTAAACTAACGTTCAAATGTCAAATCTTCCAAAGTTATACAAGTCTCATTTCCACAATAACATTTCTACCATAAATCCAATATTCCAATATCAATCAATAGATTTGTACTTAGAATCCAAATCAAACTTATTTTATATTAAAACAATGAAACAAATAAAAAATAATGGAAACTTACAATTTAATTTATTTTACGTTCTATTCAACTTCTTTTACATGAAATTAGGAAAGGGAATTTCTATTTAATTTGTAGAAATAGGTAGTGCAAACTACGAATAGGAATTCGTACCTTACACACCATTTCTAAATCAAATCAGTTAATCAAATCCAAAGAAAAAGAATAAGAATTAGAATAGAAGGTGACATACATAAACCACCAAATCCATACAAACTCCATTATATCAATACAAAGCAATTAAGATTCCATCCTAGGAATTGACATTTCGCTTTGGAGTAATTTTAGAGATTTTTATTGTGATGTTTTCATAATCGAAAATCCCTAATGCTTATATCAAATCCAAACTACACTATTCAATTACTAAAATAGAAAAACTGTGATTTCCACTCGCAATAGTCCTTAGTTACGCCTTCTTTTGGATTTAACACGCCTTCAATGAACTCTTTATGATCTCTTCTTTTTGATATATACAGCAAGGGATTTGTATATACGTTAGATTCAAAAAATTAGAGGTTTGAAGAATAATAGGTTGAGAAAATAAATAATAAACAAAAACAAATATATAGGATGTCTTATTTGAAACCCTAATGGAGTTTCCTGAATCTATAAAGAGACGAATTGACAAAACTTCGTTAATGTTTCCAAAATATTTGTGAATAAAAGTGAGGGGACTGGGGTCTTATTTGTGGTGGTAGGAACACACCAGAACCGTCGGATGAAAGTTGGTTAAAAATAATAAAATCTGATATGTTAAATTACACAAATCCTCGCCTCCACTTAACAAGCAACGGTTGACCGCCGCCTCCCATCGGTCGACCGTTAGCAGCCGACCGGTCGTGGTCAAGGGGTTGACTGCTCCACTATTTTGGTAATGTATAACTTTTTTTCGTTGTTAATTTATTTTCTTCCTTAATTATTATTTGACGTTAACATTAATTTAACATTTACTTAACCCTCAAGTATAACTACTGTTAACTTTAGAATTTTAAATTTAGGAATTTATTATTTATTTGAATTTGAATTCTATTTAAATTAGTTTGAATCTCAAACTCCAAACGTCCATAACTTCCTTATTTGAGCTCCATTTTCAACATATTATATATGGAAATTAATCAGGAATCACTACAAATGCAACAACATAACTTTCATGGTTAAATTCTATGTTTTACAGTATTTAAATTTTTACCCCTATCTTATTTAAATTAAGTTATCCAATTTATTTAATTATGGTTGATTTACAGGGTGTAACATTCTCCCCGCTTAAAAAGGATTTCGTCCCCGAAATCTTTCCAAGGGGCGAAAAATGCAACTTGCAATAAACATCCACGTTATACAACCAAGTTATCTACATAACCATCTACTCAACCAAACGTGCAATGTAATTATGTACTGCAGAAATACTATAAATGTGCTCAATCCTAGCGTGAGTGTGTGATTGTGACATATAAGTGTATATGCAAACACCCTAAACATGCAAAAATATCTACATGAGTGCAAAGTGGCAGTGAAAAGTGCAGCAACCATCTTCTACCATCCAACCTAGCAACCAAACCTAACTTTGGAGAGGAAAGTTTACCAGAGAAAAGCGTAGGACAAGAAGTCCTCATACTTCCCACCGGATTTTCTCCAAATTGTACTTGAATCAACCTAATTTCTTTATTGTGGAGATTCCTAGTTCTTTTCTCCACAATGCACGCAGTGGCATGGAATGCCATTGGCTCCATCTCAATATCCCACAATTGATTAGGCTCTACAACAGTGGCTGTGTTATGAAGGCATTTTCTCAAATGCAAAACGTGAAAAATATCATGGACTCCTATCAATTTATCCAGTAACTCCACACGATATGCAAGGTTTCCAATTTTCCTAAAATTAGGAAAGACCCAATAAATCTTGATGCCAACTTTCCCTACTTTCAAAATCTTACAACCTTCACATGCTGCCTAATCAACTCTATTTTTTCGAAATCTTGCGAATTAAATCTAGTCCAAGCATGATTTTGTCAGTGGTTCCCCACCATCAGACTTGCATGGCCTACCATAAAACACTTTGAAGGGTGCTATACCAATCGTCTATCGGTGACTACTATTATAGGCAAATTATACTAAAGGTACGTGCTACCCCCAGTGTCCTCTAAAGTCCATGATGCAAGCTTTCCAACAAATCCTCCAAGATCCTATTCACTCTTCCAGTTTGTCTATCGGACTGCACGTGGTAAAGGTGCTAAGGTTCAATGAAGTTCCTAAAGTTGTCTTCAATCTCCTCCAAAATTCACTTGTAATTAATGGGTTCCTATCACTAATGATGCTAACCAAAATTTCACGAAGTCGAATCACCTCATTGATATAAATCTATGTTAAAGACACTGCGGTCTTATTGCTCCTAACAGAAAATTCTGGTACCTTCTTCTTCATCTTTGTGCAATAGAAATTCTCTTTACATCCTTATACATTCTATCTCTTTCTTGAATGGTGACATTCTACAAGCTAGAATTTATTTTTCTAAATCCTAAAATTCCTGGGATTGGAGCATTCTTTTATTTCTAGTTACTAACTTAATTGCCTCATTAACTTCCAATCATATCTACAGTTCATCGCTAGTTGAGTGTCCCAATAAAATTCCTTTATTTATGTGGCTTCTCAATACATATATATTTATGAAGCATTTTAGTCCCATTTATAAAATCAACACGGTGATAAAATAGGGACATATCTTATACCACATCTTATGCTTTCCCAATAACTAAGGAAAACAACTAGCGATTACAATCCAAAAACTCTAAAAGAATTTTTTTTTGCTGGAAGCTGCCAATTATCATCAACCGGTGTAAATGGTGTTGAGATCATAACATTCCTTACTGAATTAAAACGGACATTCCTAATGTGCCATTCCACCATTGCCCAGTTTCCTTAATTTTCCTTCTTGGCTTCTAATAAACGTGCTTCATTCATTACTTCAGTTAATATATCCATAATAATCGACCATTATTGTTAAAATTGGACAATTGCTATTCAATCATCATTTAATCCCTTTAACCTTTTACAAATTTCAAAATCTATTTATTACTTTGATTCAATTCTTCCATAAATGCCATATTAAATTTCCTTAATCAGTCCCCATTTAATTCCTTTTAACTTTCATTAATTCCAAATTTATTACCCGTTAAATTTGTAATCAATGTCCATAAATCTTAACTTGTTAGTTACTAACTAATACGTATATAATCCTAAATTATGTTATTTATATATATTTGTTTTTATTTTTAGTCATTAAGCGCGGTTATGCGTGTTATTCCTAACTACTAATTTCTAAACTAGAACACTTGTTTCCACATTTTAATTTATCGAAGCTATCCTTCTAAAAAGGATTACTGTTATAATTTTCCATAAGTTAACTACAAATGAGATTTTTGCTCTGTTTGAGATTACAAGGGATTATTTCTTTCTTTTATTGAAACAGACAGTGTAAACTACGGAAAGAATATCCATATCTTACACATCTCTTTTCCTTTTGATATAACCCTTATTAATTCAAACAATGCGCTTTTATACATATTTTGGAATTGGATAATTTATGCAAATTACACTGAAACCGCTCCAAAATCAAAATATAGAAATTCACATTCTACAGGCAACCTAATTTACAACCTAATTACAGATCTGGAATATCTTAACAACTTTACCACCTTCTACAAATAATGATTTGGGACTGATTTTGAATTTCCAGATCAGGTTGTACAAACTATTCAAATTTTATTCATATACTAAAACATTTAACATGTCTTATCTAGGTAGTGATCTCTATCTGCTTCATATTAATAATTTTGGTTTAGCGTTCACCATTCCTTATAAAACTAAAATTTCACAACCATGAAGTTCCAAATTCAAAATCTTTATCTTTGAAAATATAAACTTAGAAACCTTTATCAAGAATTCAAAATTGCTTAGTTCCAAAAAGGCGTAAAATAAATTTCCTTCTCAAATACTTTCTACATAAAAGATTTATTCTTTTAAAAGTTGGACTTTTCATTCGTAACTTTCAAAATTTGATAGGTTTCTAAAAAGTAACTATGAAAAATTTCCCTTCTTAATTACTTCCTATAACAAAGGCTTTCTTCTGTTGAAAGTAGGATCTTTAACCCAAAATATTCAAAAACTCGATTATCATAACAAATAAACATTTATTTCAAATTTTCAAAAACATCTTGTATAACTTTAATAATAAAAAGTGGAGTAGACAATGATAACTTCAATCCTATATTATTTATTACTGGATTAAAATTCTCAATGCTATTACTATCTAAACTTTAGCTATTATTCTCCGCATTTCCTTATACAGGAATGTTCTTCCTACCTATTTTATTAGGAATCCTTATCCTTCTATTTTTCATTTTCCTATTTCAATTAAGTGTCATTTCCATTTCTACACCCTTGTAAAAGAACTTTAAAGAAAAGAACTTCCAGTTTTATAAGGTAGGAAAAATTATCAAGTCTAATCTACATTCTACTTTACTTTTATTTCGGAAACGAAAAGTCCCTCACGAAAAGTCCCTTTATCAAAAATCTTTAGACTAAAAACTTTTTGGGTCGATAAATTTTAAATTAAGAATTTCAAGAATTTCAAGAATGCCAAAAAATCTTTTTAAGTTGAACTTTTGAACTCAACTAATTTATAAACTATGAATTTCCAAATGTTCTTGCTCTTTCAAAATAACATCTTCCAAATTTATAAAGTAAGAAAATAATTGGGTCCAACATACGCCCTATTTTGCATTCATTTCAAAAATGAAGAATCCAGAAATTGAAAACTGTTTAACTCAACTAATTTTAAACTAGAAATTTCAAAAATGAAAAAACCCCCTATTTTCCAACTCTTCAAATCATCAGATTTACAATTTTCTTTTTATAAAGTTTATCCACCATTATTTTTTAAATCGTTCTACCACTTCTAAAATTACATCCTCTTTCCAAACTTTTCACAAAACAATTCGTAAAATATTTCCATACCTGACAAAAATCACTTTCTTTCAAAAAATAAGTTTCTAACTTATGATACATAGGATTTTCATTCAATAATCCTGAAAAGCCATCTCAAAATATTCAAAGGAATTCTCCAAAATCTTTTTGTCAAATTCTTTCTAACGGGGTTGGATTTTAAAAATTAGCTTTAATTGTCCCTTATTTTGAACTTTCCTACTCAACCTTTAAAAATCTGATTATCTCTTTGTGGTGATTACTGTATTCCTTCTTATGGAAACTTGTTTCACTCCTTCACATCTTTCTTCCAAATATTAACAAATATACTACCTTATAATATTTAATTACTACTTAACAAGCTATTTGCTATTTCTATAAATGTCAATTGTCCGGTTATAATTCTAATGGATAATTCCTAAAGACATTTATTTATTCGTTCGAATTTTACCTATATGCCTTCCTTATCTCTCCATAATTAATCCATTTATATCTATATTCTTATAGCTCCCTATTTATTCCACATTTATTGCCTCATCAATCTTTGAGTTATAACCTTTTCCATTTACATTGTCTATCCCTATTATTTATTAGGTGATTTATGTAAATGTTCTAATTACATCTAATGTGAACATTGACGGGTATTATGCTTATAGAGTTCACAATTATAAGGAAGTGTTAGTCAACAAAGGAGTCAAGTACCATTCAGCTTCTAGGGTGCTTCCATATGTCGTGCTACTGCTCTTCCCAGTCCACTCCTTATGATCCAACCTCCGCCACGTGGGTAATCGAAGCAGGAGTATAAATTTAACTCTACTTATTTGTTTCCAACTCATAGTTTCTTCGCCCATCCTTTCGGAATATGGTCGCAACTGCCTTTATAGTTGGAATTTATAGTTTAGATGTATCTTCAAAATAAGTACATATATATGTGTATATAGCAGGGTTTTCGAAAAATACTTTTGAAAAATAACAAATACGTCACTCATACTTATACTTTTCCCCATTGATCGAGTAAACTGGCTCTGATACCAAATGTAATAACCCGCCCGAAAAAGGCCTAAATCCCGACCTAGAAAAGGCCCATCGAAACTTGACCCACTCCAAAGTTGGTTGTTGGTTAGTAAAGAGAACAATACAAAGCTATTTATCTATTCATTCAGAACTCATAGCGGAAGGATAAAATATAATAGCATATATAGTACCCATTGCTCAAAAATTTAGCAAAAGTTTAATAGGGCATGGCGGCCACCCACAGGGATATAAATGCATCAGCCAAGCTAATCTGGGCTTTCTTAGGAACCGACCGACCCAAGGGCTTGGCGATTTATACGCCCGGGTTCCTCTCACATAAGGAAAGAAAACCGACCGAAATGGCTCTAAGGAGAGAGAACAGTCAGACCGACAGAGAAAAGCATACCTACTAAAGTCTTTCCTGGAAAAGCGCTAACACAGCCGATGCCACCAACTGCTCCCATCTAACATGGAAAGTAGCAACAAACTCTGAGTTATGCCACTCAACGTCCTGCAAAAGAAGCAACCAAAGTAAAAAAAGGCAGTTTGTCACCATATATGCATGTATCGCTATCAAACCTTCAACTGGTAACCGTCCCACGGTCCGTTCTGCCGTACGGAGAGCGAATATCCTCAAGCAATCTCAACCGCGGACCAAAGAAGGCTTACTCATATAAATACCCCAAGCATTACAGTGGGAAAGGGAGATTAAAAAAAATTGGAACGATAACACTTTCCACCATACTCTTATCATCTTCAAGCATTCACCATCATCTCATGTATCCATTGTAATATATATATATATATATATATATATATATATATGTGTGTGTATATACGTATAATGAGAATAATATACACAGTGGATGTAGGCATTCATTTTGGCCGAACCACTCTAAAATCCATGTCTCTTTATTACTAGTATTTCATCATTAATTCGCGATCATATACTGCAAAGCTAACAACATCTCAAAATCCCACTCTCTCACAATTTCCGAGGTTGATTAGTCATTCTGTTTTGCTGATGGAATTTTTAGTCAACATTTTGGTGCTAAAAGGAGAGACCCTCTGAAACTTTCCAGCTCACTTCAACCTTTCCTAGACTCCACATTCAACATGGCGATGAGAGGTGTCAACGTGAATGACAACTCGCACGATCGAGATGCCAATGGTAACATACCCGCTATTATTCCCTGCCCTTTCCCTAGAGTCGGCAACGAATTCTAGTAGACCATATCCGATCACATCGCTAGTATGGGAACCATGAGCCAAGAAGTAAATGGTCTAAGGGCCACACTAGAAACTCACTCCATCACGGGCCTAGGATAGCCATCAACTCAAGCGGTCAACAACTTTTCAATGCCGCCAATCATCCGAAGCACTTGTGTATTGGCGACCCCCTAGAGCACACGTTTGGCATCCAAAACCGCCATCTATGTGGCTCCAGAGCCAAGAGATAAAAACACAGTTAGGGGAGAGCCGAATAGCCATCGGGATGGTGAAATCCACGAGCCACATCCTGAGCTCCTAAGCGATCAAGCCCAAACCATGGCTAGGGGACCCAAAGCCGCCTCTGTACACTCCCACCATCAAAAGGAAGTACCTCATCTTGTGCCTTGAGGGCAAACAAGCCCAACCATCATAGTCACCTCTATCACGTAGAAGATCTCTTTCCCCGAGTCGCTGTCATGTATCGTACTCCCTTGATTAGCTGGCATACCACCAGGAGCCTCCGTCGGTCGATGCAAGGTCATTCTTGCAATAGGTGGAAGCCAGCAGCCTCAGGGATGAAATGATCTGGTTGCAGCAACAGATCAACCAAATACAGGCCCGTGGCACCTTTGGTGAAGGCCTGCCCGACAATGAGGACGGAGAACCATTCTCCAAAGAAATCCTCGAAACCCACCTCTCAAGGCGGAACACGCTACCGCAAATGGACAAATACGATAGGAGCATGGACCCGTCAGATCACCTTGTCACTTTCAACTCAACCATTAGAGCCAGGAAGCTAACCGGGATCAATGGAAGGTCATCTGTCGTTCCCAAGACAATGTAAGCCATGCAAGTTCGAGATACCTTGACATAGATGAGTTCTTATATTCTCATTCACCCGGTCCGGCGATAGCCTACATCCTGTCAAGGGACCGCTCGAGCTATTGCTCCCCTTCCTGATAAAAGGACGTGCTCGATGAGGATAGATTACCATCCACTCCGCCTAGGCACGTCAGGGATGCCCAACGACCTGCAGGTCGTCCCGATACCGCCCCACCCGCTCTGGTAGGCAAACACAAGATATAACTCTTGCCTCTAGGGGTGCATCGACGAGCTGGATGGCGACTGTAATGGTCTGACTCCCCTCGCCCGTGATGCTCCTCATTCCAACGGAACAAGACACTATTGTCGAGACTGGTACATGATAACTTAGCGCAACGCCATAATAGTATCTCTGAGGTCCAACATCCGTAGTTTGCCTCCAAACAAATAAGCCGGGCTTTATTTAACCCTTGGGTGTTGGAAAGGGTGCCCATAAGCAAATAAGCCGGGTCCTTCCGTGCAAACCCCACGGGCCTTAACTCTAACCCCTGGGTGTCGGAAAGGGCGCCCGCAAGCAAATTATCTGGTTCCTTCCTTGCAAACCCCACAGGCCTCAAATCCAACCCCTGGGTGACGAAAAGGGCTCCCGTAAGCACATAAGCCGGGTTCTTTTTGGAAAATCCCATGAGCCTCAACTCCAACCCCTGGGTGTTGGAAAGGCTGCCCGCAAGTAAATAAGTCGGGTCCTTCCATGCAAACCCCATGGGTCTCGCTAAGGCCTCAATTCCCCTAAGGCGAAACATACTCACCATAACATACCTTATGATTTTCTTTTATTTGTAGGTACAATAGCATAAATGAGAATCTCAAGCAGCACATGATTAAAAAAATAGTTCATAACAAATAAGAGGCACGATGCATGGCCCACTGTACTAGGCCCAATCAACCTATAACAACCAAGAAAAAAGAGAAAAAGGGGGGAAGGGAAAAGAAACAACAAAGACAACCAGGCTACAACCAACTACACACGACAACCTCCTTACTCATTTGGTCGGGTCAGAGAGTCAATTTGCTCAGCCATCAAGATGGCCGACACAGGCTTACACTTTTTGGGCAGTTTGGCGGCTACCTCCTCCCGGTACCTCTAGGCAAAAGCGGGCGCCACACCAGGGATCACAATAGGAAGATGGAAGTTGTTCATGAAAGTGCCCACTGCCATGTTAGTCAAACGAGCCATCCAGTGATCATCACTTTCCTGATGGACTCTCTCTTTCAACCCCTCAACATCTTCCGGTGGCAAGCAAGTTTGATAGGCATCCAAAAGCCCTCGAAGATGCCAACCTCCTGCTCAAATCTCTCCTCACCCCTTCAGCCGTTTAACCTCTAAATTAAGCGATTCCTGGTCGGCAACAGCCTGGTCCCTGACAGCCTCGGCATCGGCCCTACGGCGGTTGGCTTCTGCCACTTCTTTCTCAACCAACTCCCTCGCCCGAACTGCATCTACTCGAAGCACGATCTATGACTCACGGTCCTTCTCGGCCACACCTTTGGCCGCAAAAGCCGCCTCACACTCATCAACGGCCAGCTCAGCTGCCACCCGGGCTGCTTCAACCTCCTCCCTCGCAGCTCTCAACTCTTCCTTCAATTGGGAAACCACGTCATCTCCACCCAACAAACTGGCTCTGACTGCTTCCAACTCCGCCATCTCATCCACTCGCGGCCCTATCCTCCTCCATCTCCTCCTTAAGGAGAGTCAACCTGGCATGACCTCCCCCGGTTCATCCACGTCCTCACCACCCACCAAGGAACACCACGAGAAGACTCCCACACTTCTTCAACAATCTGCCCCCGGTAGGCCTTGCCTACAAATTAACAAGCTCATCGCAGACCTGCATCGCGCACACACCTGTCTAAAAATAAGGCAGTCTGAGTTATTGTCAAAAGGAGATGGAAGAAAAATGAGAAGGTAAACAGGTCTTACATAGCCGGTTCCATGCACAAGCTATCAACAACTATCTGTAATCCGTGACCTGGTCATCCAGGACGTGCCCGGTGGGAAGTCCCTAAAGAATGAGCAGCAACCACTTGGAAGGTTCGTAGGAGTCTATCTAAGCCCTCCCTGTCATATCCCGGACTGATCCGCGTGGAAATCATCCCAACTTTCTCTTCATCCTCTGCATTAGGCCCACGATACATGGAAACATCAACATTGTCTTCATAAGCTTCGCCACGAGCCACCCCCATCTCATCCAAGGCGAGCTCCTCTCCTCCTACGCCCCCCATTGGTCCCTCCTCCTCCGCCACTCCAGTCCTTGTCCATTTGCTACCTGGGGACTCCTCGACACTGCACTCTTTATCAACATGAATCATAGAGTAAGAAGCATCGACTGCCACTTCGGGTGGCGGTAAAGGAGAGACCATCACGACTTTCCCCTCGGCATCTTGCCCTGGAAGATCCGCGAAGGGATTGTCCACATCATCTAGCTCCTTAAAATTGATCTGGCCCATTGAAACAAGGAAACATAACAAGTTAGAAAACAAGGAACCAGCCGTAGTAAAGATAAACATAATTAACTACCGGGCGGAGCACCCCGGTTCTAGTTCCTAACCAAAGGTGCATAAGGTTCATAATCATCCCCTTAAGAGTTTGTAGATCATGTTCTTCCTACGCATGACGATCGAGCATCACGACCCCAATAGGGTCATCACCTGAGGAAGACCAAGTCACCTTGTCTCCAAGGGACGGGGGTAGAGGTTGGCCAGAAGTTCCATCATATTTCGTTGGATCATACTCCTGCCATTCCGTTGGCACATCAGAAAGGTCGTCCACATCAACTATTGGCCAGCCTTCGGCATTCCTTGGGCCAGCGTAATCATCCGTGCCAATGCACCCCTGGCCGTTCCTAGGAAAAAGTGTGGATTCCTTAAAAGGAGATAAAACTAGAAGACTACCTGCGGGCTTCATCGAAACCGTCTCCTTCTTCTTTCTCTTCTGGCTGGTTTCTGTGCCTTTCCCCATTTTTGTGGGGGCACAAATGGACTGACCCTCTGATAGTAGCCTGACTTTTCGGAGCATCTCGTTAGTCACTAAGTCATCCAAATCTCGAATGGTATCATCGGCCCCTTGAAGGCCCAGCACTTGCCTCTCCACTAGCATCGCCTCGGCCTGGCTAAGCGTTGGGGACCCTGCAATAGGCAAATTGTAAGAACGTCAAATAGGAAAAAGAAAGAGAGGGGGAATAAAAATCACAAAGACAGTCTCACCAAAATGAATGAAAACTCAACCCCTCATTCACAGCCCCCGGGACAAAGAAATACTGAGATTTCCAACCGGAGAGACCTTTCTCTGAAATCCCAGTTAAGGTCACTTCTCTCTTCTTCTTCATCTAGACGTGGTAGTAGGTCCCGAAGAGATGTCCAGGCCCTTATTAATATTAGAGAGGCGGGCGACAAGGCCTGCAGAAGGTGTCCCTAACTCTAAGCGATGGCAAGCTACGCAAAATCCCACTAGATAATGGTAGATGTTAGGAGTAGGTTGACCTAGAGCGAGGCCACACCCATTCAAAAGGGACACGACTATTGGATGTAGGGGCAAGGCCACTCCGACTTTCAAGTAACTCAAGGAGAATGTGTAGTAGTTTGGTGAGGCAGTGTCAGCTCGTTCGTGAGCTTTCGAGGGCTTTCAAAAATTGGATCAAGCCAAGGGTACAACTAAATAGGTTCCACGCTGTTTGGTCTACCCACGAAGTCAAAAGGGACTATGGGAGGGAAACTCGAAGCACTACCGAATGCAACCATCCTATGACAAGATCATAGCAAACAGTAGAAAACAAGCATGATGAAAACCTCCTTTTTAGGGCTAACCAGCCTCAAAGCATGGTTAAATGAGGAGGGGCACCGTCAAAAAGAGAAGAAAACCGCCGGAAGGGACACCGCCAAGGGGCACCCCACGTTGGAGAAATGAGCCATCGACGACCTGCTGACAATGATAAATGAAAATGGAGAGAAACATACCTATTATTGGAGAATTCTGAAAAGTGTCAAAAGATTTACAACAATAGCAGAACAAATATGGAAACGTTAAAAGGAGAAGAAGAGTTAGATGTGTTTATTTATAGACCCTAACCAGCCAAATCGTGACCCTTCATCTCGAAAAGACAACCAAATCCAGATAATGCGAAGAGATGTGACATTAGAGTCGATTTGGATCCTTTAGCTCAGAAGTTACAGGGAAAAACGGACCGCCAAAGACACCCATAGAAAGACACATGATAGTAACATTAAGTAAACTACAAGTATCCATCAAATCACATCATTTCGTATCTACAAGTTCACCCACGAGGGCAGGCTTGGGGCAAAATGTTGCTAAAATATTTTGCAAAAGTTTAATAGGGTATGGCGGTCGCCTGAAGGGAGAAAAACGCATCAGCCAAGCTAATCCGGGCTTCCTTGGGAACCGACCGAGACCCAAAGGCCGGCCGATTTATACTCCTGAGATCCTCTCACATAAGGACAGAAAACCGACCGAAGTGGCTCTCAGGAGAAAGAACAGTCAGAATGGAAGAGAAAAGCCTGCCTACTAATGTCCTGCTTGGAAAAGCCCTAATATCGCCGCCCTGCCACCAACTGCTCCCATCCGATGTGGAAAGTAGCAACAAACTCTAAGTAACACCGCCTGACGTCCTGCAAAAGAAGCAACCAGAGTACAGAAAGGAAGTCTGTCACCATATATGCATGTATCGCTACCAACCCTCTAGCTAGCAACCATCCCATGGTCCGATCTGTCGTACCGACTACGAATATCCTCAGGCAACCTCAACCGTAGATCAAAGGAGGCTTGCTCATATAAATACCCCAAGCATTTCACCAGACAATGGGGGATTCAGAAAAATTGGAAGGATAACATTTCCCACCATACTCTTATCATCTTCAAGCATTCTTCATTATCTCCATGAATCCATTGTAATAATATATATAGTTAGAATAATATATATAGTGGACGTAGGCATTCATTTTGGCCGAACCACTCTAAAATACATGTCTCTTTATTACTAGCATTCCATCACTAATTTGCGATCATATACTACAAAGCTAACAACATCATCAAAACCCCACTCTCTCACAATTTCCGAGGTTAATTAGTCATTCTGTCTCGCTGACATAATTTTTAGTCAACAGTACCCATATTATATCAAATTCCAAATGCCATAAAACCATCATATAATGTCAAGAATAACCATTATAGAATCATTTTAAAAATAAATTGTCAAATTCAACTGGGTACATCAAGAAATAGCATAAATAGATAAATATACTACTGCCACAAGCTCCTTTCGTTATCATCTCTATCTTGATCATCGTCTCTTTCCCTAACCTGTGTTGTAATGAGGAGGGAGTCAGAACAACAATGTTTGGTGAATAGAAAATATCGAGCCTTTCTATATTAGTACTTAGGTAGTATAATTTAAATAAGGATATGTCTTTCGCATTTAAACTATATTCAAAACCATTTAATACTTCAAAGAAGGGAAAACAGCGGGCTCTCAACAACCAGTAAATATCTTCAATCCCTGAAGCAACCTTCCATAATCAATAACCCGTAACCATCGTTAAAATGTCTACCAATGCGAGAGATAGAACCTAAGCCACTTAATACCTTTTAATGGAAAATAAGCAGATTATGATCATTTTAGACCTCAATTGAGGTAGGCCCCCATCATTTAATACCTATTCCCAAGGCGGACTCCTCATAGGTGTAAGAAATATGGATTATGGATCTTAAGGCAGAATTAACACTAGAGGGAGGGTGAATAGTGTTTAATTAATTTTATGAATCTTTTTGAAATCTTATGCAATTCACAAACACAGAGACAATCACAGAACCAGACACAGATGCAAATAGTAAATAAAAGCAGTAAAGGAAAGAACACACCGGAATTTTATATTGGTTCGGAGTTACCCTAATCTAGTCCTACATAATTTCTTGTGTAGATTTCTTTTCAAATATAATGTCGATATTACAACCTCGATTTCAAGGCCACGAGATACACCCTCCTATCTTCAAGTCCAGGGAAAACTCTCTTGATTTAACCAGGCTACAAGATCACCTAATTGGTTTACGGCTACAATCACACCCAATTGATTTACGGGCCATAATCACACTATTTCCGATCACACTTTGATAGAGAGAGATTCGATACACTTCGATCTTTCGATCTTTGATTATAAATGATGTTATAACTCTAAATAGCACTTAGATCTTTGAGAGAGAGTGGCAGAGAATCAAACTAGAGACGACCGAGTTTGATTCACTTAGGATTTCGATAGAGTTTTGTTAAGAATGTTTGAAAATAAGAAAGGAAGAGAAAGAGGAGAGAAAACAAAGAAATCTTAAGTGAAAATTCATTGAAAACTACTGGTATATATAGGAGAATAACGGTCATGTCCATTCGAAGGTTATGACAAATTGATACTTCTTTTGAAAATTTAAATTTTAAAATCTACGGCTACCATATTGACATGGGGGGTATAGGCATGCCGACATCCCCTAGTATTTTTTGAAAATTGATTTTTGTTTTATAAGAGATTTTCTTTCTAAAGTTTGTCGAAACAATCTTAGAACTTTGTAAACTATTTTGAATATACTTTATGATTATAAAAGCCTTTGGAAAGTGATCTTATGAAATATAAAAGTAATAAAAGCTAAATATATAAATATTTTGAGATTAAAGCTAAAACATTGAAACCAGGAGATAGTTTAAAAACAAGAAATGATTTTGAAATTAATACGATTAAAAATAGTTTTTGAATTAAGACTAAAATATTTAAACCGAGAGAGAGAGATGTCTTTTTAAAAAGATAGTTTTGAAAAAAATCTAAAAATAAGTCATTTTGAAAATTTCGTGGATTCCATTCCACTATAGAAGGTCGTGGGTTCCATCCCACTAAAGAGGTCATGGGTTCCATCCCACTATTAAAGCAAGAAGGTGGATTCCATTCCACAATTAAAATTCAAAAAAAGATTTTAGTGCTATTATGAAGTTTTAACATAAATCTAGACTCTATTGCTTATTTTGATATCTTGAACTCTTGAACTCTTGATAATCTCGATATTCATGTGTCTTCAGTCTTGATTTCTACAATCTTGAATTCGTAAGTCTTGAATCTCTATACTGTACAGTCTTCATTCTCAGTACCTGCATATATATATATATCCTGCACATACATATATACCTAGACAAATATATTAGTATTTATATTTTATAACAAGTCCTAAGGTTGTTGTCATCAAAACCATCATCTCAGGAACTAACAATCTCCCCCTTTTTGATGATGACAACCTATGTTTATAAAATATACTCCACACAACTCTGATTCTACTCCGACTCCCCCTTATTCCAACAACTTCCCCTTAATCTAAGCCTAAGTATCCTATTTTATAATTCTCCCCCTTTGTCATAAAAAAAAACTAAGCCTAAACTACATAAATCCTCTTAAACTAATACTATGGAACTAAATGCTAATAACGATGTATAATAAGCGAAACATTAATCTAATTTTATTATATATGATGTTACATTACACATATATATGAAACATAGACACAAATTTATACAAGTACACAAAATATAAAAAACATTAATATAATAACAATCTAACGAGGGTCCTTGACAATTGGTGACTTGTGAATCGAACAATTAGGGTAATGGAGACAAAAGTTTCTATGTTGTTCGACCAAATTACCATTTTTGTCAAAACAGACTTCTCCAATGCAAACAACATTATCGTCCTCGTCCATTTGCGCTTCTTCCTTTTCTTCTTCGTCGTCCTTTAATGGATTATGAATACGTATGTTAGAGGAATCATCTTTAATCAAATAGGGTCTGCATGATTATCCATTAGAAAATTTTGCCAATTTCTAAGAATCTTGCCTTGTTTCTCTTGTTCCTTTGCCATCCTTATTTGCATGACTTGTAATTCAGTCAGCATTTGCAGAGAATCCTTCATAATTTCCTCGATCTTCATTACTCGAGCCAATGTAGTACGTTGGAATGGACCAGAATTAGGAGAAGGGAAGAAAATGGTTGCATTTTGGTTTTATTTAGAAGAGGAAGCCATTACTTTTTATTTTCAGAAGTTTATTATAGATAAAATGAAGTGAGAAGACAGATGAATTCAAAATATTGTGGTTATATAACCACCAAACTGATTTTAGTGGGAAAATCAAATTTTCAAATCTGACCGTTGTATGTCGACATGGAGGGGTAGGGGCATGTTGACATCCCTTTGAAAATTTTGACAATTTTGTTTTTCTCTATTTATTTAAATATATATGTTACTATATCTATATTGTATATCTCAGTTATAGAATAAATACTTAGTTCTCTTCTTAATTTAGTAAAGGTTGATTGATTCAAGGGTTTGATCAGAATATCAGCTATTTGATTCTCAGTGTTGATAAATTCAGGAGAAATAATCTCTTTACTTATATTATCTCTGAGAAAATGATGTTTGATATCAATATGTTTGGTTTTGGCATGATGAGTAGGATTTTTGGATAAATTTATTGCACTTGTATTGTCATAGGAGGGGGTGTTCCACTCGCAGTGTTCATACCAAACTTACTAACTAGATCCCTAGCATACTTTTCTTGACTAATGAAAATACCACTATCTAATTGTTTTATTTGCAATCCTAAAAAGAAAGTAAGTTCACCTATATGACTCATCTCAAACTCTTTTGTCATTATTTCAGAAAACACTTTGTTTATTTCATTGTTTGTTGATCCAAAAATGATATCATTTACATAAATCTGTACTAATTGGATATCATTTTTTTTCATTTGATAAAAAGAGTATTATCTACTCTACCAATTTCAAAATTTGATTGTAATATGTAAGATCTTAGTCTGTCATACCAGGCCCTAGGAGCTTGTTTCAGACCATATAAAGCTTTCTTCAATTTGTAAACATGATTTGGAAACTTTTCTTCTTCAAAAAATGGAGGATGTTCAACATAAACATCCTCTTTAACAAAACCATTTAAAAAGGCACTTTTGACATCCATTTGAAATAATTTGAAATTGTTGTGGTTTGCGAAAGCAAGTAGAATTCTAATGGATTCTAATCTTGCTACAGGTGAAAAGGTTTCATCAAAGTTTATTCCTTCTTCTTGACAATAACCTTGCACGACTAACCGAGCTTTATTTCTAATGACCTCACCTTGTAAATTCATTTTATTTTTATAAACCTATTTAGTTCCTATTATTGTTTTGTCCTCAGGTCTAGGAACAAGTTCCCATACACCATTTCTAGTGAATTGATTCAGTTCTTATTGCATAGCAAGAATCCAGGAATCATCATATGATGCTTCCTTTGGATTTTTGGGTTCAATAGTTGATATAAAAGCTACATTACTCATCTTGTTTAGTTGATTTCTAGTTCTAACAACATATTCTATATTTCCTAGTATATTTTCTATAGGATGATCTTTTAAAAGCCTGATCCTTTTATCAGGATGAACAGTTTAACAATTTGTTTCATTTGATTCATTATTTAAAGTGACAAAATCATCTTCATCATTTATTTGAACAAAATCTTTGAAATTTTTATCAAAAGATATATGCATTGTTTCTTCAATCGTGTTAGTTTTTAAATTAAAAACTCTGTATGCTTTACTTCTATTAGAATATCCGATAAAGATTCCTTTGTCGTATTTAGGATCAAATTTATCCAAATTGTCCTTTTTATTTAGAATAAAGCATTTACTTCCAAAAACCTTAAAATAAGATACCTTTGGTTTCTTATTGAAAAGAAGTTCATATGGTGTTTTATTAGTTAGAGGTCTAATTAAAATCCTATTCAAAATGTAACAAGCTGTAGCGACTGCTTCAGCCCAAAAATTTCTTGGTAATTTACTATTTGAAAGCATAGTTCTTGCACACTCTTGAATCGTCCTATTTTTACACTCCACCACTCCATTTAGTTATGGAGTTCTTAGAAAAGAAAAATTATGAGTTATTCCTTTTTGATTACAGAAATTCTTAAAATTTTCGTTTTCAAATTCTCCACTGTGATCACTACGAATAGTTTTGATTTTTAAAGAAAGTTGATTTTGAATTCTTTTTGCAAATGTTTTAAATAAATCAAAAGCATCACTTTTATGTTTTAGAAAAATTGTCCATGTAAATCTAGAATAATCATCTACAATTACAAAAACATATTTACTGTGATTTATTGACTGAATTTGAGATGGACCAAACAGATCTAAATGAAGTAACTCAAGAGGTTTTGAAGTTGAAATCATATCTTTCAATTTGAATGAACTCTTCCTAAGTTTTCCTAATTGACATGCATCACATATACTATCTACTTTAAAATCCATTTTAGGAAAACCTCTTACTAGATCAAGTTTTGAAAGTCTAGATAAGAGCTTGAAATTTAAATGCCCAAATCTTTTATGCCAAATCCAAGGGTCACTTGTATTAGCCAAAAGACATAGGTTATCATTTGATATTTTCATACCGAGAATATAAATATTTTTCTTCCTAATTCCTTCAAAGATAATATTTGATTTATTATCTTCGATGTGACTCTTATCCTTTTCAAATTTAATTTTGTAGCCCTTGTCACATAGTTCACTTATGCTAAGGAAGTTGTGTTTTAGATTCCTAACTAACAGAATCATCAGAAATAGTAGGAGTTTTAGAGTAACCGACATTGCCGATGCCAATCACATATCCTTTTGAATTGTCTCCAAAGTTGACAATTCCTCCATCTTCATAAATTATGTCATGCAGTATCTCCGGATTACCAGTCATGTGTCTTGAACATCCACTATCAAGTATCCATTTGTTTATCTTGATTTGCACCATTTGTCCATTGAGTGTTGATTCTTTAAAATCCATATAACACATCTGTTCCTGCACAACACATCAATTCGGTAGATAACTTGATTTTCTATAATAACAATATGCAGACTTATGAGACAATGATGATTTGGATAGTTTTGAACTAGTGTTAATAGAATCTCCAAAAATTGCCATTTTAAACTTTTTCAAAATTCAGTTTATGATAACTTTGAAAACCAATGCTCTGATACCAAATGTAGGAAATGCAGATTACAGACCTTAAGGCAGAATTAACACTAGAGGAGGGGTGAATAGTGTTTAATTAATTTTATGAATCTTTTTGAAATCTTTTCAAATTAAACCCAAACAGATGCAATTCACAAACATAGAGACAATCACAGAACCAAACATAGATGCAAATAGTAAATAAAAGCAGTAAAGGAAAGAATACACCGGAATTTTATAATGGTTCGGAGTTACCCTACATCCAGTCCTATACAATTTCTTGTGCAGATTTCTTTTCAAATATAATGTCGATATTACAACCTCGATTTCAAGGCCACGAGATACACCCTCCTGTCTTCGAGTCCAGGGCAAACTCTCTTGATTTACCAGGCTACAAGATCACCTAATTGATTTACAGGCTACAATCACACCCAATTGATTTACTGGCCACAATCACACCGTTTCCAATCACACTTTGATAGAGAGAGACTCGATATACTTCGATCTTTGATTACAAATGATCCTATGACTCTGAATAGCACTGAGATCTTTAAGAGAGAGTGGTAGAGAATCAAACTAGAGACGATGATTCACTTAGGATTTCGGCAGACTTTTGTTAAGAATGTTTGAAAATAAGAAAGGAAGAGAAAGAGGAGAGAAAACAAAGAAATCTTAAGTGAAAATTCATTGAAAACTACTGGTATATATAGGAGAATAACGATCATGTCCATTCGTGAAAGGTTATGACAAATAGACACTTCTTTTGAAAATTTGAATTTTAAATTCTACGGCTACCATGTCGACATGGGGGTATAGGCAAGTCGACATCCCTAGTATTTTTTGAAAATTGATTTTTGTTTTGAAAGAGATTTTCTTTCTAAAGTTTTTCAAAACAATCTTAGAACTTTGTAAACTATTTTGAATATACTTTATGATTATAAAAACCTTTGGAACGTGACCTTATGAAATATAAAAGTAATAAAAACTAAATATATAAATATTTTGAGATTAAAACTAAAACATTAAAACAAGGAGATAGTTTATAAATAAGAAATTATTTTGAAATAAATATGATTAAAAATAGTTTTTAAATTAAGGCTAAAATATTTAAACTGAGAGAGAGATGTCTTTTTTAAAAGATAGTGTTGAAAAAAACTAAAAATAAGTTATTTTGAAAATTTCGTGGATTCCATTCCACTAGAGAAGGTCGTGGGTTCCATCCTACTAAAGAGGTCGTGGGTTCCATCCCACTATTAAAGCGAGAAGGTGGATTCCATTCCACAATTAAAATCTAGATAAATATTTTAGTGCTATTATGAAGTTTTAACATAAATCTAGACTCTATTACTTATCTTGATATCTTGAACTCTTGATAATCTTGATACTCATGAGTCTTCAGTCTTGATTTCTACAATCTTGAATTCGTCAACCTTGAATCTCTATACTGTACAATCATCATTCTCAGTACCTGCATATATATATATATATATATATATATATATCCTGCATATACATATATACCTAGACAAAGATATTAGTATTTATATTTTATAACAAGTCCTAAGGTTGTTGTCATCAAAACCATCATCTTAGGAACTAACAACAGGTACCTATCTACCTGACATTGCACGGAAATCTCTTCGGACACGTAATATTCCATTGAAGCGGACCATTCCGATATATTTTTAACCGTGCCTAAACCCAATTCCGACCATTTAATACTTCATATTTGGTAAAGAGGAAGGCCCTCAACAACCACTTAATACCTTCAATCTCCAAAGCAGGTCCTTCGTATTATGACCAGTACATCATGGAGGCATATCATATTAGCCTGACTACTTATAGGAATTAGTAGCAAGATTAGCTTGGCAGATTTAACTTATAGAACTTTGATTAACTTCGTGTCATCTGTTGTTACTTATTATATGCGATGTCTCCAATCAGCCCTAAAGCCCCACTACTAGTAGCCAGATTATTCGGGCAGACTTCTGTGTGCTTTTTACTTATCCCGCTTCCCTATAACTTAGTCATATTTCATAACACTCTTTAATTGTATTATCACACATCTCACTGTATTCATTATTTAGGCCTTATAAGAAATCCTTCTTATTTCGCCTAAATAATTACTTTCCTAAACGGGGTTTAATGATAATTATTAACTTAATTAAATATACAATTAATACATTACAATTGTACGTTATTATGTTAGTTTATATATACACACACACATTTAGTAATTTATATGCATGCAAGGATTACGCCCTAAACTAGCGTTCAAATGCTAAATCTTTCAAAGTTATACAAGTCTCATTTCCACAATAACACTTCTACCATGAATCCAATATTCTAATATCAAATCAGTAGACTTGTAATTATAATCCAAATCCAACTTATTTTATATTAAAACAATGGAACAACTCAATAATAATGGAAACTTACAATTTAATTCATTTTATGTTCTATTCAACTTCTTTTACATGAAATTAGAGAAGGGAATTTCTATTCAATTTGTAGAAATAGGCAGTGAAATCTGTTGGATCTTAAGTTTTGATTGCTGACAAGAGTTTCAAGCGACCCAATGATTCATGAATCTGCGACTACTATGACGACCAGACTCAACGACTCGATGTATGGTTCATATATTCTATATATTTAAACTAGAGTCAAGTATTATGTATATTAGAGTCAAGTCTAGTCAAGTCTAGTTGCTTTGTCAAAATCTTTCCTCAAGATATCATCACTCATTCTCATATATTCACACGCATTGCATTCGATTTGAAAATTATCATTTTATAACTCACATGCATTCAGGCTTCAGGAAATACACAGTTTAGTCGATTAGACTGATGCCCTCAATCGACTGAACCTGTGCATAAATTTTTTTAAAAATTTACACGGACCAGTCGATTGAAATTGTGCATTTTCAAATGCATGTGCACATTTTGAATTCAGTCGACTGAAGCCACCAAGTCAATCGACTGAACATTGTATAACTGTCGTATTCTTGAAAAGACACTTCCTTTCTGAAAAAGATTTCTTTCTCGCCAAGGGTTGCAGCTATTGCTATTCGTAGATCTCTCTTCACAAGTAGTTGCAACTCCTTATCTACTATAAATATACTTGAGTTTCATTAATAAAACCACTTAATTTATTTCTCTCTCTTGATCTAACTTGAATTATATTCTTCGAATCTACTGCTTACTTGATTTCATATTTTCATTACTTATGATCTCACTTACATATCTTACAATCAATTCTAAACTTCCTATTATTCATACATGCACAATTATACACATCATTCTTTAGAAAAAGATTATAGGAAGGGTGTACTACAAGTGACAAATTCATGTTATTAGAACACACAAGGTGAAGACAATCTACTTTGTAATCAAGTCATGTTCGGTTTCTCAAGCGGTCAACACCTGTTCAATTGCTCAGGCGGTCAAGTCCTGTTCGGTTGCTCAGGCTGTCAAATCCTGTTCGATTGCTTAGGCGGTGTAAACATATTCCTCTGGGTTAAGTAAGGGCTGCTATTTTAAATTCCAGAAGGAGTCTGGGACTGGACGTAGAACAATAGTTCAAACCGGTACAAAAATTCCTGGTGTCACTTTACTTTGTTGCTATTTTATTTTATAGTTATTTTCCGCACTAGTTATCTATTATATATTCCATATTACTCGATCCTATAGCACAGTCACTTTCATTTGGTATCAGGGCAAGGTCATGTTATAACCGTAACATAGTTATCTGATTTTTTTTAATATGGAAAACAACACTAGCACCATAACTAACACTAGCTTTCTTGAAGGTCAATCTACTGCATGACCACCACTATTTAATGGAATGAACTATAACTATTGGGCTACTAGGATGAGAATTTATATACAAGCTAATAGTTATGAAACCTGGAATATTACTCAAACTGAATATACCATACCTACTACAGAATATTCACAATGGTCTAACACATAAAAACTGAATGCTACTGCAAATGCTAAAGCCATGAATATGTTATATTGTGCATTAGACAAGAATGAGTTTAATAGAGTAAGCATGTGTAAAACGGCTTATGAAATCTGGCATACACTTAAGTTACACGTGAAGGTACTAACAAAGTAAAGTAGAGTAAAATTTCTATGCTTAAGAATCGGTTCCAAGATTTCAAAATGAAGCAAGATGAAACAATAAATGAAATGTACTCTAGATTCCAAGATATATATCATTCTCTTTTAGCTTTAGGAGAAACATATACAGACTTTGATATTGTTTCAAAAATCCTCAAATCTCTAATGGATGAGTGGGAATGAAAGGTCTTAGCGATCGAAGAAACTAACGACATTTCAACCATTAAACCAGAAGAGTTGATAGGAAATCTAATGTCTTATGAAGTTAATCTCCAGGCAAAACGAGTATAGGCTCAAGATAAGAAGAATATAGCATTCCAAGCAGAAAAGGATGAATCAGATTCAGATGAGGAAGATATGGCGTTCATTGCTAAAAATTTCAAAAAGTTTTTGAAATTCAAAATGAGCAACAAATTTAGAAATAACAAGAACAGCTCCAACAACAACAACAATAACAAACCATCATCTTCTGTTCTAGAATGTTATGAATGTCACAAGAAAGGCCACATCAAGAAAGACTGTCCTGATCGAAAGAAAGACAAATATAAGCACAAGAAAGACAGATTCAAAAAGAAAGCTTTCTCTGTCACTTGGGATGATTCAGAATCATCTTCATCATCAGATAGTGACTCAGATAGTGATATGGAACAAGCCAATGTATGTTTTATGGCTACAAACGATAAGGTGAGTGATCTAACTTTTGGTGATTTATTGGAAATAAATTTTGAATGACTTGACAAACCAAGAGACATCAAAAGAAAATATAAAGAAGCTCTTGAAAAATTAAACAGGACTGAAATTGAGGTAGATATGTTAAGAGATGAGAAACAAATTTTAGAAGAAGAACTTGAAGTTACTCGAGAATTTTGTTCTAATATGAAATCTCAACTCTCTATTTTAAGTCAAGAGATAGAAACTCAGAAAGAAAAGAATGATGCTCTATTAATTGAAAATCATGATCTTAAAGCTAATATTAAAATACTGGAATTGGATAATTCTAGTCTTAAAACAAAGTTAGAAGATAATACTAAAAATGTCTCTAATTTTAACAAAGGTAGGGAAAATCTTTCTAAAATTATAGAAAATTCTCGGACTGTTTCAAATAAAAGAGGACTAGGATATAAGCAAGTTTCTAAAGTTATTCCAAAGAAAAAGAATTCATTATATAGCAATTTTAAAAGGAATAATAATAAAATTGAAAAACCTAGTTCAAAAGTTAAAAATTATTCTAAACCAATTAAGATTTGGGTTCCTAAAACAAATAATTCTTTAATTAGAGATAAATATATAAAATCTTTTATAAAAACTGTTCATAAAAATAAAGATTTTATTTTTTAAAAGGAATTTTGAACCCTCTAGGGTTTGTCTTCCTAAGACCTAACTCTTAGGACCCAAATAAAATGGTAGGTACCAATGTTAATTTTATATTTTGCAGGCACCACCTAAAAAGAGAGGAAAATGGATAATGGACAGTGGTTGCTCGAAACACATGACATGAAACAAAGAGATGCTAACGAACATTACCTACTCAAATGGAGGTTCTGTCACTTTTGGAGACAATTCCAAAGGATATATCATCGGCAAAGGTGATGTGAGCAATAATAGTATATCTAATTTACCTCTTATTACAAATTTTTTATTAGTTAAATATTTAAAACATAATTTACTTAGTATCAGCCAACTATGTGACAAAGGATTCAATATTTTTTTTCCAGAAAATAAGTGTAGCATTTTTGATCAAAATAAAAATCTTATTTTGGAAGGTTTTAGAGATAAAAATATATATGTTTTGAATATGAATATAAATTACAATACTAACATGTGTTTAATAGCCAAAGAAAATGATCCTTGGATATGGCACAAGAGATTTTGTCATATTAATTTCAAAGCTATAAACAAATTATCTAAAAATGAATTAGTAAAAGGTTTACCAAAAATGAAATTTAAAGTAAATAATTTGTGATGCCTGTCAATTAGGAAAATTTTCAAAATCATCTTTTAAATCAAAGAAAAATATTTCTACTATACAACCACTTGAACTATTGCATTTAGATCTTTTTGGTCTAACTCAAGTTCAATATATAAATCATAGCAAATATGTGTTTGTTATAGTAGATGATTTCTCAAGATATACATGGATTATTTTCTGAAAAATAAAAGTGATACTTTTGAAAATTTCAAAATTTTTTCTAAAAGAATTCAAAATCTCAAAAATTAAAAAATTAAAAATATTAGAAGTGATCATGGAGGTGAATTCGGAAATGAAGCTTTTGAACATTTTTGTAATAAAAAGGGAATTTATCATAATTTTTATTTTCCTAGAACACCACAACAAAATGGAGTTGTAGAAAAGAAAAATAGAACTTTACAAGAATGTGCAAGAACTTTGTTAAACGGAAGCACTTTACCAAAACATTTTCGGGCAGAAGCTGTAGCAACTGCCTGCTATATTCTGAATCTTTTTCCATCCGACCACTAACTAAACACACTCCATATGAACTATTTAATCAAAGAAAACCAAATATTTTATATTTTAAAGTTTTGGCTCGAAATGTTTTATTTTAAACATAAAAGATCAGCATGGAAAATTCGATCCAAAATCCGTTGAAGGAATTTTCATAGGATATTCGGAATGAAGCAAGGCTTATTGAATTTTTAAAAAAAGAACTAAAACAATCGACGAAACACTTCATGTTTCCTTCGACGAAAATTTTAAATTTAATAAATTTTTTGAGGACGATGAGGTAATCACTAAGATGGTCACAAATACGGGTACCCAAAATAATTTTGAAGAAGATGTAAACATTGGTTACAATTTTGAAGAAGAAGAAAACATTGTTCACAATGAAAATGAATTAAGGTCTCCTCCTAAGATTTTACGAGATCACCCAGTAGAAAATGTCATAGGAGAAATTAATTCACATGTCAGAAATAGAAATCAACTTAATCAAATGGGTCATGTAGCATTCCTTTCTAATATTGAACCTAAAATGCCAAAAAAGCCTCTACTAATGACTATTTGATTATAGCTATACAAGAAGAGCTAAACCAATTTGAACGAAACGAAGTTTGGGAATTAGTTTGTAACAACCCTAGTTTGGAGATTACCTTTCAATATTAAATTATAATGATAATTATAATTTAATATTGTAAATTAAATTAAAATAGGATAAATTAAATTGTTTATTTGGAATAAACAATGAATTTTGGAATTTAAAATGAGAAAATGAAATTCCAAGTTTTATTTTATTTTGTTTGGAGTGATAATAAATGGAATATAGGCTTTAAATAATGAAAATGATTTCATTTTAGAGAATATGCAATAATTATATTAATTATTGCTCGTTTGCTTCTTTTAATAATTTTTAAAAGAAGTATGTAATTTTTAAAGGTGGTTTATTGAAATAAAAGGTGGAAATTGGGTTAAAAATAAGTTTTGGCTGTAAATAATGTTTTGAAATGGTTTGAAATATTTTTCTAAGTGAGAAAATAAATTTTATGGAATTTTATAAGTTTTTTTTTTAGAAAAGAAAAACCGCCTCATTAAAAACCTGAGCCTATAACCAGCATGGATATAGGATAGGGAAAAAGAGTGTGGCGCTTTATTAACAACACATTAACAAAGCATATGGTACAATGTTCAACAAATTACACACAAAGACCATAAAGCAGCCAACAACAATTGCTACTATAAAAAACCCACAAAAAAACTAACAAAAACAAACTTAGGAGTCATTGTGATAATAAGCAGTTCTGGACCATGGAGATTGATAACAACTCCTCTTTGTGTGTTGTTATGCACCATGCATTGACTCACTCCATCAACCCAAGAACTGGAAGCTATGAAAAAGTTTATAGGCGCGATTTCCAATCGCTATATGCTATATGGGGTGCACGTCACGTCAACTGGGCCAAGGTAATTCTAGAAGAATTTCAAACTTTAATCAAGGATGAAGGAAAAAATTCATTATGGTGCATACATCATGAGGATAATTAAGCATTTCGAAGTTCCATTCCCCGATCCAGATTTTTCTACAATTGGATCACCGAATACCAAAACACTAAGCTTAATGGGTCTCTTGAAACAATATCGTAATCATACGATTATCACCTTCGAGCATTGGCTAGAGAACCAAGCTTCCGGACAACCACAACCACCCTCTAGGCAACAAGCTCCCTGTGTTGAAGCTATAAGTTCCTCTCAACCACCATCACCTCAAAGGGAATTTAGTGAGATACGAGAAAGTGGTTCGCAAGCTCGACCACAAGAGGCCTTGACCATCATTTCCAGAAATCAAAGGCTTCTAGATCAACCTCTTACTCGTGTCGAGACGAATGTCTGTCATGTTGAGAAATCTGTAACAAAGGTAAACAAAAATCTCAATCATATCAAAGGTTTCTTAAACAATATTTGGGAAGCAATTTCGTGTGCACAACCCTCTTCTACATCTGTTCATGTTCCTACATCTCAAGGAAAATGACCTCAACCATATTTTACTTGGTCGACCTCTGAAGAAGGATGGGAAGAAGAAGAAGAGGAAGGGGAAGAAGTGGTAAATCAAGAAGGAGATTCCAGTGGTAAAGAAGGAGAAACCGAGGGGTGAGGAAGAAGATAGCTCCGATGAAGAAGGAGACGATGATGAGTAAGTTGTTTTGCTTTCTAGATTCAATAATTTAAACTGATATGTTATTATTTTGCAAACAATCATAGGGATTCTCTTTATGTTGTCTATGTAATATTTATGTGACATTGTGGTTATGATTCTCTATGGTTTCTGAATGTTTATATCATTATACATGTTCAGTATATGCTCTTAGATTTTAAATATTATCAATTTGAAAACTCTCCTTTTTTTTCGATGACAAAGGGGGAGAAAGATATTGCTCGATTACTATTTACATGTAAATATAAGCATAGATTCAGGGGGGGAAACAATGAGCATAGTGTCTAGCACATATTCAGAGGGAGATATAGATCAACAAGGCTTGTCGAGATTCATTCATATCTAATGGAGTTGTCATCATCAAAATGGGGGAGAATGTTGGATCTTAAGTTTTGATTGCTGACAAGAATTTCAAGCGACATAACGATTCATGAATCTGCGACTACTACGATGACCAGACTCAACGACTCGATGTATGGTTCATATATTCTATATATTTAAACTAGAGTCAAGTATTATGTATATTAGAGTCAAGTCTAGTCAAGTCTAGTTGCTTTGTCAAAATCTTTCCTCAAAATATCATCACTCATTCTCATATATTCACACGCATTGCATTCGATTTGAAAATTATCATTTTATAACTCACATGCATTCAGGCTTTAGGAAATATACAGTTCAGTCGACTAAACTAATGCACTTAGTCGAATGAACCTGTGCATAAATTTGTTTAAAAAATTTACATGGACCAGTCGACTAACGACATCATTCAGTCGACTGAATCTATGGATTTCCAAATGCATGTGCACATTTTGAATTCAGTTGACTGAAGCCACTAAGTCAGTCGACTGAACACTGTATAACTGTCATATTCTTGAAAGGATGCTTGCTTTTTGGAAAGATTTCTTTCTCGCCAAGGGTTGTAGCCATTGCTATTCATAGAGCTCTCTTCACCAGCAGTTGCAACTCCTTATCTACTATAAATATACTTGAGTTTCATTGATCAAATCACTTAATTTACTTCTCTCTCTTGATCTAACTTGAATTATATTCTTCGAATCTACTGCTTACTTGATTTCATATTTTCATTGCTTACGATCTCACTTCCATATCTTATAAGCAATTCTAAACTTCCTATTATTCATACACGCACAATCATACACATCATTCTTGAGAAAAAGATTATAGGAAGGGTGTACTACAAGTGACAAATTCATGTTATTTGAACACACACGGTCAAGACAATCTACTTTGTAATCAACCCTGTTCGGTGGCTCAGGCGGTTAAGTCCTCTTCTGTTGCTCAGGCGATCAAGCCCTGTTCGATTGCTCAGGCGGTCAAGTCCTGTTCCTTCGGGCTAAGTGAGGGCTACTAGTTTAAATTCCACAAGGAGTCTAGAACTGGACGTAGAACAGGAGTTCAAATCGGTATAAGAATTCCTAGTGTCACTTTACTTTACTACTATTTTATTTTACAGTTATCTTTCGAACTAGTTATCTATTATATATTCCATACTACTCGATCCTATAGCATAGTCACTTTCAAAATCTACGAATAAGAATTTGTACCTTACACGCCATTTATAAATCCAATCCTTTAATCAATTCCAAGGAAAAGAATAAGAACTGGAATAGAAGGTAAAACGCATAAAATGCCAAATCCATACAAACTCTATTAATTTAATATAAAACAACTAGGATTTGAGCCTAAGAATTGACATTTCACTTTAGGGGGATTTTGGGGATTTTTATTGTGATGTTTTCGTTATCCAAAACTCCCCAACGCATATATCAAATCCAAACTACATTATTCAATTAATAAAATAGAAAAATAAGATTTCCACTCGCAGAGGTCCTTAGCTTTACCTTCTCTTGGATTTGACACCTCTTCAATGAACTCTTTCAAATCTTTTCTTTTTGATATATATAGTAAGGGATTTGTATATTCGTTAGAATCAGAAAATTAGAGGTTTGGAGGATAATAGGTTGAGAAAATAAACAATAAACAAAAATAGATATATAGGATTTCTTACCTGAAACCCTAATAGAGTTTTCTGAATCTATGAAGAGACGAATTGAAAAAGTTTCTCTAATGTTCCCAAAATATTTATGAATAAAAGTAAGGAGAATAGGGTCTTATTTATAGTGGAAGTAATGCACCAGAACTGTTGGATGAAGGTCGGTTAAAAATAATAAAATTCGGTACGTTAAATTACATAAATTTGAGCTGCCACTTAACAGGCAGCACTCGACCGCCAACTCCCACCGGTCGACCACTCCCCTGTTTTGGGAACATATAACTTTTTGTCGTTGTTAATCTGTTTTCTTCCTTAGTTGATATTTAATGTTAACGTTAATTTTAACATTTACTTAACCCCTAAGTATAATTACTATTAACTTTTGAATTTCAAATTTAAGCATTTATTATTTATTTGAATTTGAATTCTATTTAAATTCATTTGAATCCGAAACTTCAAACATCCATAACTTCCTCGTTTAATCTCCGTTTTCAACATATTATATATGAAAATTGTTCATAAAATCACCACGAACGCAACGACATAACTTTTGTGGTCAAATTCTGACTTTTACAAAAAAATTATTTTTACCCCTATCTTATTTAAGTTAATTTATCCAATTTATTTGTTTATGGCTGATTTCACGGGGCGTTACACATACAACCGGTGTGATTCCAGCACCCACATTAGCATAAGATCGGCAGTTTGGTTAGAATTTCTCATATTGGGTCGAAAATTTCCATTAGTTCTGGTGCATTCACTTCCTAAGTTAAGTCTTCCATTCCTGGTGTCAATATCACTTTTCTCGTAATCCACTTACGAGTCTTGATGAGATTCAGAAGAATGGACTAAAGAATAAGGGGAGAGTATATAGATATACGTACTTATACATATATATATATATATATCAAAATAACAAGTATGTTACAATAGTGCTATCCCATTCCCCAATTTACTCTTACTATTTCATTTAGGTTATGTTTTTCGAAATTCTTATTAAATTTTAAAAAAACCTATGCTCTGATACCAATTTGTAATGTCCCTCATTTTTAGACCCTAAAATAGACACAAATAATAAAGTAGTCATCCTTAGTATTATTTTATAGCGACAAATAGAGATTAGTTATTGTATTGTTAACATCAAAAGCGCAAGAATACAAAAAAATTCACAAATATTTTTCATTCGTTTATTACATGTCTATTACATAACCCCATGATTACATCATTTATATAAAATATAATAAATACAAATATTATTCCAAGAGTAACATATGATGATATACCTTTGGATAATCTGAGTCATAACTACCGATGGTTATAAAACCCGTCCTTATAAATAAATAAACATAAGAGGTTACCCTATATTGCAATAGACTAAAACATATATTAACTTTCGTCTTGCACGTCTTTGAAAGCTTTATTCATTTAAATTTTAAAATTCTACCCTCGACCTACTCAATTGAATAATTGAGAGTTTATGAGGAAATTAAAAACTTTGGGTCAGACAAAAGTCTGCTATGAATAATATTAGTCCATCCCGATCAAAATGTATACATAGCGAGACCACACTGCTTAGCATAATCGGTTTTCCTTCACTAGTAACTTACTATCAAATAAAAAAAACATCCATTGGATAGGACGAAACATGCATAATGCACCATGCTCTTCTCATCCACCTACAAATACAATGGTTAGAATATAACATAAACTTCATGTAAAGTGGGTCAAAAATGAATAGTTTGATTCTTCAATCTTCCATCCCATTAACTATCTACACCATGATATAATTTTCCCAATCTCATTATATATCTATTAGTTTTCATGAGCAGCCTAAAAACCTATCGACCTGATTTGGGCTAAAAAGCGTAGATATTCCATAACAGTCTTCCACTCCCGTAAGAATGTCAAGTTATTCCCTTAATAGAAGAAAAATAATAATGGTCTTCCATTCCTATTAGGATACAAAGACACCACCGTGATAAAAGAAAAATAATAGTGTGTGCCTCACTAGGTTCCCAGATGCGTAAATAAATTTTTAGCCTCGATGTTTTGCAAAGTTCTATGCATGAGAATCGCTGACATTGATAGCCGAGGGGCTTAATCGACTACAGTGCGAAGCGCTACCTTGACACCAGTCCATACATCTTAAATCTTGTTTTATAAACATCAAACAAATCATTCCTCTTGATCAGTTATGGGCATTCTAACACAATTTGATCTTCCTGATCCCCTAAATGCACATCTACCTACATACGAGTTTAATCTAACCATATGCACTAATGAAACAACCCTAATTAGTCATTGGTTCCTAATCACCAATGTCATACATATTAAGTGATATCATACAAGTGAGCATGCCATCAGTTTACGTAAGCAATAACATAACTGATCAAGGTATAGAATTGAACATGTAAAGTTATCACAAACCATACAAATGTGTTCTCATGTAACCATTTATACATAAATACATATAACAAACATCTCGTTCATTTTATATTAATTTAGTAAATTTAGGATAAATTTTCTTTTGTACCATGTTCAAGTTTTTAAATTCAACAAACCACATCTTTAGTTATTAGGAAATGCTCAGCCTAATACTTAATAATGTGTTATCGGATGTGTAAAAAAGGGTTATAACATCTTTAAAGCTATCGCTTGTCTAACATGCTTCCGTAAGTATACTGTGATTGCATGTATAGTTATCGCAACCGTAAAGCAATCACGTGTATAACTATTGAAAGTATAAAGTTATTGGAAATATAGTTATAAGGCTATCGCATTTCTAAAATCATAGCTATCACACTTTATAAAAAAAATGGCTATCGCATGTTCAACTTTAGAGTTATTGCACATTTAAAACCCTTAGCTATTGCAAGTATAGAAATAGTGATATCACACTTATGAAAACCCATAGCTATCGCAAGTATAAAAATAGCACAATAGCATATTTAATAATTCATAGCTATTTCAACTATAAAAATAACGCTATCGCACTTATAAAATGGTAGTTCTATAACTATCTTTAAAACAGATTCATTATCCTTTAAAGTACTTACTTTCACCAAATCTTTCCGTATGTTGAATTTTCATTTGTTAACGCATATCATTACAGAATTTTTTCTAGAAAATTCCAAAAAAGAATTCTTCTTTTATTTAAAACATTAATTAACACTATGATTAATTAAAATGCCATTTATAATTCAATTTTACCTTCACTAAATAAATTATGTCAAGTCAAAATTACATGGGAAAAATCCTAAAAATCATATTTTCTATCCTTTAATACATATATAAATTTCAAGGTAAAATAATTAATTTCCATAATTTAAATAATTAAAATACAAAATTAAACCTTTTCTCCACATAGAAAATTCATAGAACATCCAAACAAATTTGTAAAATTATGATATTTAAATTCATCTCTAAATTAATGTTATAAACAACATATCCAAATTTTAATGCACTTAGAGGTCATTAACTTTGGTTTTTAATACAAAAACTCATTTATTATTTCCATAATCCATGATATAATATACATAATTTCATTCAAATTAATATTTCAACCTAAATTATGTTTAGCATAATAAAATATTTTGAATTTCATTGATATCCAAAAATAAATCATACCAAAAGTTGGGGATGATAATATTATTCACCATGAGTATTTATACGTGGAGATATTTGCCTTTAAGTTTTCTTCTTCAAGTTTTATCTTATTATTCTTTTTAGTGGAGAAATAAATGATGGTTTTCTACTTTTCTTTTCTTTTCTTTTGTTTAGGGTGGGGAGAGTGAATGAAATATATGTGAGAAGGAGATAAGGGTTAGAGAAATAAATTATTGGCTTTATCCCCTTTTCTTTTTCCTCTACTAAATTAATTTAATTGAATTCCTTAAATTTCTTTCCTCATATTAACAATTACTCCATTATATTTAAATTTAGAAATTGAATAATATGGAGAACCTCTACACCTTCACATTTTACCCACATTTTTATTTAATTACCAATTAATTAAATTTCTAGTTTGTATTAAAATATGGGTGTTACATCTATTATTGCTACTTAGTTTTGGCCCCGAACAAGGGAGAAGAGTATGCTCGAAGGAACCAAACCCTTCAACATTAGAAGTAGTTTTGTTTATGGAACATCTTTAGCCCTTGAAGTGTAAGAGTGGCTATGGAGGTGTGATATGATATTTATAGATCTTTCTTTAAATGATGCGCAAAAGAGAACATTGGCTTTATTTACAGTTGAAGGAGGTGGCAAATAGTTAATGAGACACAACCATTGGTATTATTCATATGAAAACATTATTTAGGATAAATATAAGGATCCTTTTGAGAGATGCTTTATTCCGAAGTCGGCTAAAGAAGTTATGTTCTGAGAATTTTCCATGGTAGAGTTGGGAGAATCTTCAGTCTTAAAATTATAAATTGCTTCAATTATCTAGCCAATTATAAGATGGATTTTATGAATATTCCGAGGAAGAAATCTTTGAAGTTTATTAGAGATTTGAGGCTGGGGTTGAGTGAGAAAGTTAGTGCTTATGTTAATAGCTCTTTTGATGAGATTGTCAACATGGCTTAAATGTATGAAGAGATAGAGAAGGAAAGAATGGGAAAAACTGTTGTTACTACTATTGATCTTACTACCAAAGCTTATAGTCTTGTTGTAAATATTAAATATAGGAAGAGGATGTTGGAAAAAAGCTGGTCAACACCCCAATCGAATTAAAAACAAAAACTAAACTGGTAAGAATCAAAATTTGATAGAAAGAAGACACAATTTTTAAGTGGTTCTGGTAGAATCTTAAGACTATGTCCACTATCAATTTTATTTCTATAAGATTCACAACTACTAACAAATTACAATTAATTTCAGATCTAGAGAAGAATAAATTTGAAATTTGGCAGCAGCCCCACAAAAAATCGGAATGAAGATCCAAAAATTCCCTAAAAAGGTCATTTTCTAGTTGATGAAGGCTCTTTATTTACAAATTCGAGTACAAAAATTGCTAGATCCAATTTGAATGATCAAATATTTCTAGATCCAAATTACTAGCATGAAGAACAGGTCAAAACATATAAATTCTAGGAATCAATATGGTTCGATACCAATCGTATCCCTTTTTCTTCTGCTAGTAGAAGTTCCTTAGCTTGAAATAGTTTTCCCAAAAACTCCACATGGTTTGGTACCGACCCATATGGTTTGGCACCGACCCTTGACATATCATAAATTTATCCTTTTCAATCTTTAAGCTTGTCTTCATAATGGTAGAGTGGGACCCTTATGTTCATTGGATGGATCGGTAAAGATTGATATGCTTTGTTATATTCTCGGGATATGTTTTTAAGTTCTTCATTTTTGACACTCTCTAAGCTTCTCGACTCATTTCTTCATCATTTCATACTCTAGTCCATCGAATGATTGCTCGATTAAAATACAGGATAACACTTGCCCCCCAATGGTATCCTTTCATAATTACAAAGCATGCTATGGACCAAGACAAGCGACCAAATCCAAACCTACAGAGATGCTTCTGTCATTTGAACCGTTTTTGTAAAACATTGCATCTACTTTAAGAATATTGACACATAGATCAAATTGGTTGTCTACTGCATCTCTTCGGTAGATATAAATGTTGAGTTCTCCTATCTGAAGTAATTGCCCATTAACAAAAATTTCTAAAAGCTATTCCATCTCTAGGTCAGGTAAAATTCCATTCCCACAAATCAGTTTTCACTCATTTCATTTTCATTTTTCACTGTTTTATAAAAATACTCAACTTTATATCAATCAGTATCGATCCATATTGTAACACCTTTAAATTTGATTAACATTATCTCATATATTTAATTAGATAAATAAAATAAAATAATGTAGGATGATAAGGAGAATGAGGTTTAATAATCAAATTGGTCGAGCCTTAACTAATGAACTACTAATGTTGATTAGAACATTAATAAGAAGGAAGGATTTAGTCACAGACAAAATAGGAAAAAGGCTACATTTCCTAACATAAATACTTCCACTCTGCTCTTCCTCATTTCAATTACATTCATAAAAACCTAAACCTATACAAGGCCTACCATTGCTAAGGAGTTTAAAGAGGAAGAAAAGCTAGGAAATCAAGATTTAGCTTGGGGAATTCAAATCTAAACTCAAATCTCATCATTCTCTGTCAAATTAAAGTGAAAAATGATAACCCATCTCAAGTTTTCTTGTGTAATTTTGGTTTTATAATAAAATCCAAACCTTATGTTGTTTTTATGCCATGCTTTGAATGATTGGTTGAATATATGCTTAAATGATGAATTATTGGATTTATTATGAAATTATTTAATAGGTTTAAGAGTAAAAACCTAGTTCCATCAACTTGAAATTTTGATATAATGTTAGAAACATTATTTTAGAAGTGTGTTTTTGATTTCATAAGTTTATAATCAAGTATGAATATTTTATGAAATTCTTAAGGAAAGAAAATAGTTTGTTTCGTGTTTTAATTATTAAAAATAATTAAATAAGGATTTTTGTCCAGAAATTTTTATATGTTAAAGAATATGATAAATCTAGTTTATTGTGATTTTAGGGGATTTTTTCCAAATGTTTATGATTTTATATGAATTTATTAGTCTAGAAAAGCTTAATGATTATATTAAAATAATAATATAAAACTATTGGTTTGCAAGATCAATTTGGGAATGTAATCTGATTTATGGAGGAATTCTGAAAAGAAATTGGTAAAGAAAGATATTATCTAATGAGAATTTGACAAAGATTAGGAGTTGGTGAAAAGAAAATGCTTTTTATAGAAAATTTTGTAGTTTTTAAAATAATTATGGCATATGCCATTGTCATGATCATTGATTCCGCTGTCCATCTACACCGCATGGCATCATGAAACTATTGGGAAGCATATGGTATAAACCTCGTTGATATGCAATGATTCCACTAAGGTTGGGGCGCATATAAATCAATGCCAACATTGATGCCTACGACATTGGTGATGCCGCTAGTGGTCTACGCTGCATATATTTTATGCCGCACATTTTCTATGCCGCTAGTTTTCTATGACACCTATTTTATACCATAGGTTTTATTATGAAATTGATAATATCGAAGCGACATCCATGATGCCACATATTTTCTATACTAACATCAACTCCCTAAGGCAGCAGTGCCGCTATAAGTATATTTTGACATAAGCTATGTTATGGCATTGATGTCGCATATATGAATTTTGACATTTATTACAAAGAGGCAATGACGCCGCTAGTTTCTTATGCCGCTTTGATTTAGTTATGATGCCGCTATAGGCTATTTTCGGCATTGATTATATTATGACAATGATGCCGCTTAGCCTTAATTTCGACTTTCCCATGTCACCAAGTTTTAAAGTTTTATACAATGCAAACCTATGACTATGCCGCTTATAGTTGGTAACCTATATACATTTATGATATTCGACATAAATGGTTTTGGCCTTATGGCCTTGTATTTTATAAATCAGGTTATTTAGCATGATTCCGATATGGAATAGTGCGATAACCCATATAGGCATTATTAATGCTGCACTTTATTAATATAAATGGTTTTATTGTATATGGCTTCATAGCCTATTATTTTTAGGTGCGACAACCTCTAAGTGTCTCAAAGTTCATCAATGTTATTTTATAAAAGCATATATATCTTGGCATAATATTTTAGATAAAGTAAAAGACTATATTTTTCTTGTTTTCAAGTATGATTTCAAGGGTAAATCAATTATAAAGGTTTGTGTTTTTAAGGAAGTATAAAAAGGTATTTAGCCTAGAATTTTACTAGAAATATTATTCTTATTATCTTTAGATAATTTGTGATAAGATGAATCAACTCAGAGATTAGAAAACCAGATTAGACTGGTGTAGGGTCACGCCCTACACTTTAGTTATTAGCCCCTTGCTAATATTAGTCCAAAATTCCAGTGCGTAGGGCTTCGTTAAGGGTAAGACTAAAAGTAGTTTACGCACAGAAAGGAATACATGAAGATAAGGTTGGTTATTGGTTGGTGTGCAAAACCATTAGTATCAGAGTAACCCTAGGAACAGTAAGTTTTGGACAGATCATCCAGTTTCCTTCTAATTGTAAGTTAGGTTATTTGATATATCTGGTAGGCCCGAGTCAGCCATATAGGTTTGTAGTTATCTTGAGAAAACTATGATGCTGGGACAGATAGTCCGTTTATTTAGCTAAATTGGTCATGATTACCCAGGTTGCATGCATGCATATGATTGTTTATATTGTCTAGTTTAACCATTGTGGTTGTAGATGCTTGATTTATGAAAGACATATTTTTAGAGGATACTAGTGAGAGGAAACCCGTTCTGCTCAGCGGTGTAGTCTCACTAGATATCTATTAACCGAGATGGCATATTATTATTCACACCAGACTTTTTGTTTGACCCAAAATTTTTGTTTTTCCTCTTATACTCTCGGTACTCATTTGAGTGGTTCGAAAGTAAGATTTCCAGGTTATTTCAGTTTGGCGAATAAAGCTTTCGAAGATGTGCAGGAGGCAGAGCAATCTATGTAGGAGTCTATCTATTTACTTAACCGCTATGTGGTTATGACTTTTGTCTGTACATATGTAATGGTAGAAATTGTATCTGTCTAGTATCAACTCTGATCAACCAAGGGATCATCTTCATATGTTGCTCTTAAAGTATTTTGTAATAATTATATTTTATCTAAACCTGGGAAACGTTTGGGATTATGTAATGAATATAGAAATTAATTAATGAAATTTGTATTTTGAAATTTTTTCATATTCCTGTGCTTTGATATTATGATAATATTAACTGATCTTAATTTGTCAATGGAGAATAATACAATTGATGACTACATCATCAGTAGCGCTTATTTTTGGGCCTCAAAATGGAGGATGGTACGACTTGGTATTAGAGCAAAGGTTTATGTAAAACTAAAAGAATTTTGAACTTAATAGAGTTTTCGAAAAACATAATTCAAATGAATCAAAGAATAAGATTGAGGTATGGGATAACGCTATAGTTACGTATTTGTATTTGCTATATATATGTATATCTTATCTATATTCTTCCCTCTCTCTTAGATCGCTCTTCCCTATCTTACTAAGGTTCGAATATAGATTTAAGGAAAGTAAGGTATGAAGGTAGGAAACGGAAGAGTGAATCTTGGTGGAGGAAGCACCATGACTAATTGAAATGTCAAGCCTAATGCTACGAGAAATACGGGTCGACAAACAACAACTAATGTGGATGCTAGAACACAACCAATGGATATGGGAGCTATGTATCAGTTCTTTGTCAATATGATGTAAGCAGGAGCTACTGCTAGATTAGTTGGTGGAAATGCTGGAGGAGAAAATCCTAAAGTTTCAATTGTCAATAACTATGTTGTTTTGAGTCGGGATTATGCAAGACTTGGAGGAATGGCATTCATTGGAACTGAGGATGCTTTCAAGGTGGAAAATTAGCTGTTGCGTTATGAAAGGATTTTTGTTGATTTAGGACTAAACGATGAGCAGAAAAGAAGATTGACATCCAGAAAATTTCAAGGAGCTGCATTATATTGGTGGAATAGTGTTACTGTTGGAGTGCTAGAGGAAACTTTGACTTGTACTGAGTTTAAAGGAGGTTCGAGGAGAGGTTCATGTTTGAAATAGCCAAGTCAACTTTGGTTAGGAAGTTTGCTAATTTAGTGCAAGGAGACATGACTGTGTTGGAGTATGCAATAAGATTTGAGGAGTTATCTAGGTATGGGTATGCTACAGTTGACACAATGATTATGAGAAATGAAAACTTCATCTGTGGATTAAGACTAGAACTTGCTAAGGCAACCTTACCGCATCTCAAGGATCCATGTGACATGGTAGTGGAGATGGCTTTGAGGAATGCAGAGATGCTTGTTTTCTTTGGTGGTAACAAAGCAGTAGAGTCTCGGAGTGGGCAGAATCAAAAAAGGAAGTTTTTTTAGAAATAGGGAGCTCAGAAGGGAGGAGCTGCCAAGAAAAGAAAAGCGGACGTTGTGTGTTACAAGTGTGACAAGAAAGGGCATTTTTCGAACGAATGTCATTATGGAGATGGAAAGGAAGTTATTGGGAGGAAGACATCAAGTGCTTCAATTGTGACTAAATAGGTCATTATAAGAATCAGTGCAAGGAACCAGCTAAGGTTGAGAAAGGAAAAGTATTTGCTCTGTAACCAGCTATCTCGAGACTAACAACAGAGGAGAAAGGGAAAGCTGTGATAGGAGGTGAACTTTTAATTCATGGTATACCTGTTTGAGTACTGTTTGACACTGGTGCATCACATTCTTTTATATCTCATTGCTTGGTAGATAAGTTAAGTTTAGAACCATCATACCTAGTTACTTCCTTAAGGGTTCCAAATCCGATAGGAGGATATGCAATTCTTGGGATGAGATGCAACCATTTAGGGTTTGAATTATTAGGTCATATATTTGCTTGTAGTTTGCATGTGTTTGATTTTATAGGCTTTGGAATTATATTGGGTATTGACTGGTTAATCAAGTATGATGCTAGGATATTTTGTCAAGATAGGGAAATATCACTAAGACACCTTAGTAACAATCGAATTATATACTCAGTAGAGAACTTGAATTTTGATGTTTGTGTTTTGTTGGGTGCAATGGAGGAGGAAGATGAGTTAAATCGAGTTTTGTCATTAGAGAGTTTGCTTATGTCTTTGAGCCAGTAACAGGACTACTGCTAAAACGAGCAATTGAGTCTCAAATAGATCTTATACCTGGAGCTGAACCCATGAGTAGACCGCCTAGCAGAATGACAACAACCAAGATGGAGTTAAAGGTGCAACTGGTGGACTTAGAAGGAAAGGTTTTATTAGACCAAGTAGTTCGCCTTGGGGAGCGGCCACGGTGTTCGTAAAGAAACCAAATGGGTCGTTGAGATTATGTATCAATTATCGTAAGTTGAACGAAAAGGAGATAAAGAATCGATATCCTTTGCCATGAAAAGATGGTTTATTTGATCAGTTGAGTGGACCCAAAGTATTTTCCCAACTGTATCAGGCGATAGGGTTCCGTTAACTAAGGATGGAGGAGGACAATATTCCTTTGACGATGTTTCGAACAAGATATGGTTCGTATGAATAGTTAGTAATGCCGTTTGGATTGACCAATGCGCATGCTTTCTTCGTAGATTTGATGAACCGAATCTTCCGAGAGCACTTGGAGAGGTTAATGTTAGTATTTATAGATGATATTCTGATATATTCTAGGAATAAACAAGACCGTGAGACTTAGAATAGTGCTCGAGACGTTAAGGCAGCATTAACTGAAAGCGAAGTTCTTGAAATGTCATTTTTGGAAGAGAGAAGTAATTTCCTTGGTCATGTAGTCTCGGAGAAAGGGTTATCAGTGGATCCGGCTAAGATAGAAGCTGTCAATAATCGGAAGAGACTCGAGACGATGACTGAGATAAAGAGTTTTCTTGGATTTGTTGGCTAGTACTAGAGATCCATCAAGGATTTCTCATGGATAGCAATTCCTTTGACTAAACTAACCAAGAAGGACGAAAAGTTTATTTGGTCTACTAAATGTGAGGAAGCATCCTTAAAGTTAAAGCATTTGTTGACCCATGCGTCCATGTTAGTTGTACCAAATGGTAATCAAGATTTGGTGGTGTATACTGATATATGGGGAATAGGATTAGGAGAAGTGTTGATGTAAAGAGGTAAAGTGATTGCCTACACTTCTCAACAGCTTGGACCGCATGAAGTTAGGTATCCGACTCAAGATTTGGAGTTGGCGGCAGTAATATTTGCTTTGGAGGGGTGGAGACACTATCTTTTGGGAGAACGATTTAAGCTGTTTATGGAGCAGAAGTCTTTAAGGTATTTATTCTCTTAGAAGGAATTGAATATGAGACAACATAGGTGGTTGGAGTTCATAGCAGCTTATGATTTTGGAATTGAGTACACACCATGAAAAGGAAATAAAGTCACAGATGCACTTAGTAGAAAACATCATAATGCAGTATTTTCGAAGTTAGCGAATTGGAAAGATTTGGAAGCATTGACTACTTGTTGTGTGCAGTTAAGATCGACTTTTAGTTCTAATCAATGTACTGCAATGTTATCTTGCTTCGAAGTTCGACCGGTACTGATTGAAAGGATTGCTTTTAAGCAAAGAGATGATCCATTGTTAGATGAATAAATTAGAAGATTGGAAAGTGGAACCGAGATTGATGACCTAAATTTTTTTATCTTGATCAAAATGGATGGTTTAAAAGAAAGGGACGATTATGTGTTCTAGATGTTGGTGACCAAAGGAAAGAAGTACTTAAGGGAGTGTCATCGATCAAAGTTTATCATTCATTCTGGAGGTATTAAGATGTATCATGATATGAAAAGTAGTTTCTTCTGCGAAGGTATGAAAAAGGATGTAGGCTTATAGGTAAAGTAATATTTAAACTGCCAACAAGAAAAAGTCGAGCATCAGAAACCAAGTGGATTGCTTCAGCCTTTAGATATGTCGGTTTGGAAATGGGATTCTATATCTATGGATTTCACTAACGGAATGCCAAGGTCGAGTAGGGGAAATGAAAGTATTTGGGTTATAATGGATAGATTGACTAAGAGTGCACATTTCATTCCCGTTAAGTCGATAAGGACGACATCTGTTTTGGCTAAGTTATTTATGAAAAATTTTGTTAGACTACATGAGATTCCTAGTAGTATAGTCAATGACAGAGAAACTTTATTCATTAGTGAATTCTGGAAGAGTCTATAAGAGGTGTTAGGTACCAAGCTTAAGATGAGCAGCGCTTACCATCCATAGACAGATGGGAAAACAGAAAGAGTTAACCAAGTCTTGGAAGATTTGTTGAGAGCATGTGTGCTAGATTTTGGAGGATCATGGGAAGACCGTCTGCACTTTGTCGAATTTACCTATAACAATAGTCATCAAACTAGTATAGGAATGAGAAGCTTTATATGGAAGACAATATAAATCAACCATATGTTGGCTAGAGACCGAAGATAGATTAGTTCTTGGTCTAGACTTAGTAAGAGAAGTCACATAAAAGATTGGGATAATTAGAGCAAGGAAGAAGGAAGCTCACTCTATGCAGAAAAGTTATGCAGATAAGAGATGGAAAGACTTAGAATTCTCAGTGGGAGATCATGTCTTCATCGAAGTATTTCTGATGAAGGGTGTAGTAAAATTCGGAAAGTCAGGGAAATTAGCACCTAGATTTGTGTAATCATTTCTTATTATAGAAAGGATCGGGAAACTCGCTTACAGGATAGAGTTACCGAGCAGTTTGGTAGGAGTCCATAATGTTTTACATATTTCTCATCTCAGGAAGTGTGTTTGATATCCAGGGACTACTATCGCTCCGACTGCATTAGAAGACTTAGTAGTGGAACCGTACACGACTATTATTAGGCAACCAGTTCGTATTGTGGCTAAGGATGAGAAGAAGTTAAGGAACAAGAAAGTCAGATTAGTGAAAGTCCAGTGGAGTGACAATAAGAAAGACTGTACTTATGTGACAGAGGACATGATTAAAGACACTTATCTTGGTTTGTTCTGATGGTATGTTTTATCTCTATGTTATATGTTTGTTACATACCTTATCGTGATCACGAGGATGAAATTCTTCAAGGAGGGGAGTTTATAAAATCCCTTATTTTGATTAACATATTTAGGATATTTAATTAGATAAATAAAATAAAAGAGTGTAGGGTGATAAGGAGAATGAGCTTTGATATTCAAGTTGGCCGAACCTTAATTAATGAACTAATAAGGTTGAATAGAGCATTAATAAGAATTAGGGCTTTAGTGAGGGATAAAATAGGAAAAAGACTACATTTCCTAACATAAACCCTTTCACTCTCCTCTCCCTCATTTCAGTTACATTCATATACACCTAAACTTATACAAGGCCGACCATTACTAAGGAGTTCAAAGAGGAAGAAAAGCTAGGAAATCAAGATTTAGCTTGGGGAAATCAAATCTAAATTCAAATATCATCCTTTTCCATCAAATCAAGGTGAATAACGATAACCCATCTCAAGTTTTCTTCTCTAATTTCGGTTTTATGATCAAACTCGAACCTTATGTTGTTGTTATGTCATGCTTTGAATGATTGGTTGAATATATGCTTGAATGATGAATAATTGAATTTATTGTGAAATTATTTAATTGGTTTTAAGAGTGAAAACCGAGTTTATGATATCCATTCAACTTGAAATTTTGATATGATATTAGAAACATTATTTTATAAATGGGTTTATAATTATTTTCTAATAAGTATGAATATATTATGAATTTCTTAAGGGAAGAAAATGGTTTATTTTGGATTTTAATTATTATAAATTATTAAATAAGGTTATTGATCCTAAAATATGTTAAAGAACATGATAAATCTGATTTATTGTGATTTTTAGGGATTTTTTCTAAGTGTTTATGATTTTGTATGAATTTATTGGGCTAGAAAAGCTTAATAATTATATTAAAATAATAATATAAAATTATTGGTTGCAAAATTAATTTTGGAATGTAATCTGATTCATGGTAATAATTCTTAAAAGAAATTGGTAAAAAATGATATTATCTAATGAGAATTTGACAAAGATTAGGAGTTGGTGAAAAGAAAATACTTTATATAGAAAAATTTGCAGTTTTTATAATAATTACGAGATATTCCATTGCCGTCATTATTGATGCCGCTGTCCATCTATGCCGCATTATTGATATGCAATGATTCCATTAAGGTTGGGGACATTTAAGCTAATGCCGACATTAATGCCTTCGACATCGGTGATGCCACTAGTGGTCTACCCCGGATATCCTTTATGCTACACATTTTCTGTATCGCTCATTTTTTATGCCACCTGTTTTATACCGCAGGTTTTATTGTGACATTGATAATTCGCAAGTTTATAGTGACGCCCATGATGCCATATATTTTCAATACTAACATCAGCTCCACAAGACAGCAATGTCGCTATAAGTATATTTTGACATAAGTTATGTTATGGCATTGATGCCGCATATATGAATTTCAACATTGATTATAAAGAGACAATGATGCCGCTAGTTTCTTATCCGCCTTGTTTTAGCTATGATGCGATTATAGGCTATTTTCTACATTGATTATATTACGATAATGATGCCGCCTAGCCTTAATTTCGACATTCCCATGTCACCAAGTATTGAAGTTTTATATTATGCAAACCCATAACTATATCGCTTATATTAGCAACCAATATACATTTATGATATGCGACCTAAATGGTTTGGCCTTATGGCCTTGTGTTTTATAAATCAGATGCCTTAGCATGATTCCGATATGGTAGGGTGCGACAACCCATATAGGCAATATTAATGCCGCACTTTATCAATATAAATGGTTTTATTGTATATGGCTTCATAGCCTGTGGTTTTGAGGTGCGACAACCACTAAGTGATTTCAAAGTTCATTGAAGTTATTTTATAAAAGCACACACACACACATATATATCTTGGCATAATATTTTGGATAAAGTAAAGGGCAATATTTTCCATGTTTTAAAGTATGATTTCAAGGGTAAATCAATTATAAAGATTTATGTTGTCAAGGAAATATAAAAGGGTATTTAGCCTAAAATTGTACTAGAAAGATTATTCTTACCACCTTTAGATAATTTGTGATAGGATAAATTGACTCAGGTATTAGAAAACTAGATGGGATAGGTGTAGGGTCGCACCTTATACTTCAACTGTTAGCCCCTATTTATATTAGTCCAAAATTCCACTGCGTTGGGTTTCGTCAAAGGTAAGACTAAAAGTAGGTTTACGCACAGAAAGGAATACATGAAGATGAGGTAGGTTATTGGTTGGCCTGCAAAGGATCAGAGTGACCCTAGGAATAGTAAGTTTCAAACAGACCGTCCAGTTTCCTTCTAACAGTAAGTTGGAGAATTTGATATATCTGGTAGGCTCGAATCAGCCATATAGGTTTGTAGTTACCCTAAAAAACTATGATGTTGGGACAGATAGTCCATTTATTTAGACATATTGGTCATGATTACCCAGGTTGCATTCATGCATATGATCGTTTATATTGTCTAGTTTAACCATTGTGGTTGCAGGTGCTTGATCTATATAAACACATATTTTAATAGGATACTAGTGTGAGGAAAACCTATTCCGCTCAGCGACGTGGTCTCACTAGATATCTATTAATTGAGATGGCATATTATTATTCACACCACACTTTTTATTTGAACTGAAGTTTTTATTTTTTCCCTTAAGCTTTCGGGTACTCATTTGAGTAGTTCGAGAGTAATGTTTCCAGGTTATTTAGGTTTGGCGAATAAAGCTTTCGAAGACATGCAGGAGGCAGAGCTAGCTATATAGGAGCCTATCTATTTACTTATTCGTTGTGTTGTTATGACTTTTTTCTGTATGTATGTAATGATAGAAATTGTATCTGTCTAGTAGTTAACTCTGATCAATCAAGGTGGCTTCTTCATATATCGCTCTTGGACTAATTTGTATTAATTATATTTTATCTGAACTTGGGCAACGTTTGGAATTATGTAACGAAGATTGAAATTAATTAATGAAATCTGTGTTTTGAATTTTTTCCATATTTCTATGCTTTGACGTTAATGATATTATTAACTGATCTCATTTGGTCACCGGAGAATACTACTTTTGATGATTGCAGCATCAGTAGCTTTTATTTTCGAGCCTCAAAGATGTTACACATATGGATTGGTACTGGCCCATCTCCTTTTGTTGTATTTAAACAACAATTAGAAAGAATTTGGGTTTCACTCTTTACTTTGCACTTTCTCTATCTTTGCCCCCGGCGAATCAGTCACAATTCAACAACTCCAAACTCCGCTGTCACTTCAGACCTTCAATGCTGCAAACATCACTAAATCCCAACCAACTTATCATCGGCATCCTAACCTAGTGACTTCGATCCGTAAGAACTTGGTTCCCCATTTCGAATGTCCCTCACTCCCTTAACGTCGTTCTTGCTTCATGATCTCATTATAAATTAGGCAAGGGTCGCCGTTTCTTAGGATCACCATCATCGTGATGTCGATCCATATTGTTTCTTCTCACAAGCCTTCATTATCATCACTTCCACCACTCGAGAGCATACACATGCCTTAGACAAGAACTTGAGGGGTGATGGTTATGGGTAAAGAAAAATTCAACCTCTTTTAGCTATCATTGAATATGGATCAGTGCTGGATTTTGATCAAGGTGTTTTTCAGTAAACTGTCTCATCAAACACACTCCAGCATTTAATTAATTCGAATACCACTATTCTAGGATCTTCGTCCCATCGGCATTCAATGTCAAGCGTCATAATCCTACAATCCTACATAGAAGAGCTCCATTCTACCATTGAGATCCTTCGATTTTGTTAAGAATCCCACATTAATAAGAAATATCTAACACATAGTTCCATCGCATACCAGAGCTTAGTACTAGCACAAGTGGGCTATCTACACAGAGTGCTTCCGCTTGTCATGCCAAGGACACAAGACATGCACTTCGTAGACTAATTCATGTATCACTACCTCAGTTGATGTATAAAACCCTATTGGTTGACACACGTCAACACTCATTGTATTCTCTTCATCGACAACATAGGATTTAATCAATGTTGAATTTAAATCATACTTGGCCATGCTCGTATCTCAATCTTTTGGTATAAAATGGACCTTATGCACTCTCAGCATATTTCTATTGCAGCAGCAAGCCCTTTTACTCCTAAATTCACTACTCCAACAATAGTTCTTCCTTTGCCCTGACCTCTATCTCAACTTTTTCTAAAGTGAGGCAACCTTGATGTCAGCCTCAAAAACTACTACCTTTAGCTCCCAATGTTCCCTTTGGAGATTAAATCACCTCGGTTGTCGATTTAGCTAGTGTAATGATCCTCGAAAACCTCCTAGATTCTTTGGCTTTGAGGTTAGGTCATGGATGTTAGAAGAATTTGCGATTTCCACGACATCCCTTTAGATGAAATCCTACTTCCACTTTCATCATAAAGCAATCCGCCATAAGGCTATATGGCTTGCAATAGTTACATGTGCCTTTCCAAAGATTTTCTTCCATTCAACCACTACTACGGTTAACGCTTTAATTCCTCAGGCTTTCTCCGACCCAATTAGACTCAAACAGGTACGCCGCTTTGTGGTGCACGTATATGATCTTCTTCTGACAACTGGGTATGGTGCCAACTTTCGAAGAGATATGACAACACTACAGTTTCAAAAGGAGTCCTAATAGCCCATCCCTTACCTTCATGGAGACCTTCTATGCCTATCAAATAGTCATTAGACTTCACATAGCTTTAAAGATGAATGCTTCTTCGTTAGATGGCCAACTGGCTTCTCCAAAAATTGGCTTTCTAGACGTAAGTTCCAGGACATCAAACTCTATTTAATTAGAGTTTACTTTACTCAATGTTTGTAACTATCATTCATCCTATCTCTTATAGATATCCCTCATAGAGTCACCAATGTAGCTCTAGCATAAACTCTTCAATTCTTAAAGGACATCTCAGAAAAAGAGAGAAAAAGAACGAATCTCCACACCAACATCTACCTACGCCACTTTTGACTGCTACAAAATGGTCAAATAGTAGGCATTGTGCCTCCTACTCCTAGGGATTACAAAGCTGCTCAAGCGCCCAATAGGATGATATCGATCCTCCACACCCATGCTTAAGATGATCTGAATGTGGTATGTCCACAATACCATTGATGAGGAGGATAAGAGGAATATTGAAATAATAGGAGAGTAAGAAGATAAGGAAGAAGATAGAGGAAGAGGATGAAGAAGACAACGAAGAAGATGGAGAGGGAGAGTCTACTGAAAACTAATCCTAGAAAAGAAACCACTCCACCTGCCCCTAGGCCCTTACAACTTAAATAAAAAAATAAGGTTGGCGACCAAGCCCCAATAGAGTTTGGTTGGAGGATCCTTCCATTGCCTGACTTTTGAGGACATCTTCGGTGACCTATCCAATCTCGACAATGTTCCTAACTTCGCTGGGCCTAAGATCGACATTAACGACTTCCCAACTTTTGAAACCCCTTTAGTGTTGATGTGTCCTTTACTTTTATGAGGGAAGTCACTCTAATCACTCAATCCTATAGCATGGTCAGTAGGATCCATATGATACATTAGCACTCCACACAACACATAGGTCTAAGAGCACATTCACTCCACATGTGTCCATCCCAAGTTTTAATTCACTTCATTTTATTTCAGGTACCATGGGACACTTTCTATATGAAAGCCTCTGAAGGAATATGGCTACCCCAACTGCAAGCAGTTTGAATTTTAACAATACCGATACAAATCTAAAGAAGAGAGGGCAAGGAGGAAGAAAAAGAACGAAGGGAAGAGGAGGCAAGGGAAAGGCACTCTCGAGCTGACTAGGACTCCATAGATCGCTCCGGCTCTAAGAGGCAACCGTGCTCTCCTTTATGCGAGCATTCTCCACTTTTTCAATCTCAAGACCTTCACTCTGAAAGGTCCGAACCTCTTCTATCAAACTCTAAGGCTCCAACTAACACCGTTCATGCACTTCCATGTCAATAAGACTTAGTCACCTCCTCCCATAAATCCAAATCTACCACCTAATTCGCCTATTTTAGTACTTCTGCTCATTTTTTTGAAGCAATGGCAAGGCATCTCTCACTCAAGCCCCATCAACTTAAGCTGCCTCTACCTTAAGCCTAGATGTGATCCCTGATCTAATGGAGATGTAGTGATCAGTCCCAATCTTCACTTCATCGGCGTTAAGTTAGCTGAAGAACATTCCTTTGAATGGTATAAACCATGCTTTATCCATAGTCAATGACATTGTCAATCAGTACCACATATAAAAGAGGCTGGCTCATGTCATGTTTTACACAAACAAGGCCAACCAAGTTTTTTCTCCAGCAGGTTGAATCTAAGAAGAACGGCTATGAAAGGATCCTTTAGATCTATATTGAAGAGCTCGGTGAAGCCAAAAAGATGATTAAGGAGAATGATTAAGCTATGGAGGAGGTTGAGAAGAAGCGTCAAAATGAGATCAAGGCCATGTAAGTCAAAATAAATTTTATAGAAGAGCAAGTGAAGAGTGCCTACATAAAGAGTGATGAGCTCGCTAAAGCAAAGGTTTACTCTAGCATACTATCGATAATTAAATGCCTTCCATCACAAACTTGCAACCCGAGGTGGCCAAACTAAGACGCCCTAGCCATCACTAAGGCACATTGGCTTAAAATCATTCGGGACAATGAAGAGAATAAAGTCCTTAAGGGGAAAAATAAAGAAATAAGTTTAGGCCACCATGACTAAGTGTGAAAATAATAAACTTAGGGAGGACATCAAGACCACTTTAGTAGGCATCTACTTTAGCGTCGTTAGATTCAAAGACCTCAAGTGGATCGAAGAAGATAATACCCTAAATTAATTTTGGCTTGGGATGAAATCTTAAAACAAGAGTTAGGGTTCAATGGTCAAGTGGATGAGGAAAGTCCAGTCCACTCGATGAAGACGACATAGAGGCCCTAAGAATGGGGCATTCAGAGAGGATATCAGAAGCTTCCACCACCACCCTGGTTCCTATCAAGATTCATACCGAATCTAGCTCTAAGGACTTGTAAAAAGACACCATTCTTAGTTACAAGAGCCTCACATGGATGATACTACTCTTATGGCAGCCAGCTCCGAGGCCGTCGCTTCAATTATACCTAGGCCATCCTTTCCTATCATTGATGCGCATACATCCAATACCACACCATCACTATTGCCTCACCTCATGATCTAAAGGGTACAATCCTAAGGATCGTGGGTTCGTACCACCACCATTGGCTCCTACTCTCCCAATTCTTCCAGTAATCCATGAGTAGAAGCATATGATAATGGTCTCTCCACCCTCTACTTATTCTCCTAAAGGTATAATCTTAACCTCCCTAGTCTTTGAGTAGCTCTAAATGATGTCTATCGATGTTTCCAACCCAATTTCCTCTATCTCACAACTTACAAGTCAGTTGCCATTACTTCCGTTGCCTGACATAATCTATGCCCCGAACACCATTGATTCTTTTTTATTTCCATCTCCACTCCACTCATTATCCCGGCTTCCTCTGTAACGACCCGACTTTTAGACCCCGAATATCGACACTGAATACATCTACAGTATTCGTGTGTTGCGCACCCAAGTCCTGGAAAGACAGATAGTTAGGGTAAAAATAAAAAAGAAAAACGAATAGAATAAGAAAGAGAGAACACAACATCAGAATCTCATAGTGGAACGATAATATATAATATCAAAATAACAGTACAAAGGATTATGTCGAATATAGAAATTTCAGAGTTATAAAAACCTAAGTACTTTCATCATCTTGGACAGTTACAATTACCTATCCTTATAGTGCTAATATATACATACATAATACAGTGCAATAGAAATTGAAATAGATAAATATTAGAAGCCTCTAGCTCATCTCCTGAACTCTGAAGCATCCAAAGTTAAACCCGCTTTACTCAGCCTACTCGAAATAGTACACGAGGAATTTAGGGAAAATGAAAAACACATATCAAACATAAGTCTGGTATTAGAAAACTCAAGATACAAGCAACATTTAACAATAACTATTGAGACCGTACGGATTCCCGTAATGGTTTTCCCCTCAAAAGAAACCAACCATTTATTAAGTTTAATATAGTAATATTATAGATAATGTCTAGCATGAAGAATATAAATCATATCAAATAGTTGTAATGGTTACATTGATCACACCATAACATATTGAAGATATAATCAAAACTGCTAAGTTATGTTTGCATAATGGATTTTCCACAGAGATCTCTTTGGTCTAGCCGAATCCGAACTCCATGCACAAGGATTACCTTCTGAGTGACGTATACCACTAGATAAAATATAACATAAGGTGAACACAATCAGCCCACGTATGAACCAAGAACCATGTGGAACCAAGTATCATCAACTCCCGGTACCAACATCGATAAGCATATTCTAGATTTGGAGTTGATATAACCTATCGTGGGTTAGCCAAACCCAAAGTCATGTAGCTTACTCCGTCTTTAGCCATTTCTGATGTTAAGGTCGCGTTCGGTATCTTTCATATAAGTATTCATCACTCGATCAGAACATGAATCTCAAATGGGTTCTAGAATCTTGAACAGATCACCAATCACTACATGGATTCGAGCATCTCCAATAGATCTCGAATCTTCACATAGATTCCAGCATAAGTCGTCCGATGAATGCTAATGCTGACCTATCCCTTGGATTTAACCTTAGAATAGACAGTTCAAATCTATAACATTGCACTTCATAACCGCTTCCAAAACATAAAAATCGTATACTAGTTTTGAAGTGGTATTCGATAAATAGGCATTTCCCAATCCCGGTCTCTTTAGAACTATTTCGATGAATTTTTGGTGAACTTGATTCCTGTTGTTTTAGAAGTAAACGAACTATATTAAAAGGAGTCCTCCTTGAGGAATCTCGTTTATATATGCTCTTAAAGCTAGAGATGTTCATACCAATGATCCTCCCAGTGGTTCTCAAAGGGTATGAAGCCATGAAGGTTTTAGATACTTCTTAACTTATATTTGGTCAAGTTCGATAGTTGACAAATCGACTATCTAGTAAAAACAATCGCTTAGACAAATCAATATTCGTATGCTTAACATGTTTCCGACATTCCAACTTATACTATCCCTCAGTCAAGAGTGAAGCCAGGTAAGTCAGAGCATTGGTTGCATGTCAAAGCCTTGCCTAGACACCCTATTCTTGACTCTCAAAGATAGACAAGTCTACCTCGTTGGCTTTTAGTGTTAAGTATAGTATTAATGACTTCCATAAACGAGTAAGTAATCACTACGATTAACACATTTCTGAAATTCCAACTTAACTTTTCCTCGGTTAAAAGGGAAGTTGGTAGGTTAGAGCACCATTGCTTCCATCCTACTCGAACATCATTCTTAACTCTCACAAATAGAGAAGTCTACCTCGCTCGGATTTTTTTGTTAAGCATATTAATTACTTTTCAAACAAGTAAACTAAATACGATTTAGTCCCAAAGAAATTCCTAACCCTTTTTGAAATCATTTGTTTATAATTTTGAAATTTCTTTTAATAATTTAAAACACTTATGATAGGTTTTAAAATATTTTCTCAAAATATTACTTTAATATAACAAGTTTATAAAACACTTTGAAACTTGGAAAACCATGTTTTATATATATATATATATTTAATATTAAACCCTCTTCTTTAAAAATTCATAACTAGTTCTTAAAAATTCAAAAAAGTCCCAAACCAATTTTAAAATACTCTAAGAAGAGTTAGCAAACACTTGTAAAAGGAATGAAACAAAATACTTAAATTTTAATATCCTTTCAAATCTTTAAAGTCCTAAACAATGGCTAAAACGGGACAGTTTTGCACAATTGTAAGTTTGGCCACTTATCGATATGTTACTCAACCTTTTAACATTCAAAATTTTTATGGCAGATAGCATACATGTAAAACATCACAAATATAGTGATAAACCCTTGGGATTTCTCTACGAAGTTCCATAGAAATTGCCGAACACAAAGCAATTCCTAAGTGCATCTATAGCGACTATCGCTATAAGAGCACTTTCAAATCCAAGTTCAACCTAATCAAAGTTCAACCACAACCTATGTGCTTTGTTCCAAGGCTATGCAACACCTAACTTTCTACCTCCTTTCACTTTTTTGCTTGATTTTCAAGGCTATTTTAGCCTTTATTTCTCACGGCAATGCTTTGATGGGGGTTTGTGCTTTGTTTCCTCCAAATCAAAGCAGCTAGGAGTTTTTGTGATGATGTCCTAAGCCTCTAGTCCAAGTTTGAGTTTAACTGGATGTGTTTTGAAATTATTATTTTTGGAAATTTTAGTAGATAAAGAGAAGAAGATAGTTTGATTTTGTTTTGTAAATTAGCAAAATGATCTCAAAATGTATGCCCCCTCTTATATAGGATTCAAAGGGTGTTGCCTAAGCTTTCTCTCACCTCCCCATCATGCCATGTAAGGCTCACTGCTCTACATGCCCATCACTTCTCCTTTACACCTCTTTCCTTTAGCAAATGACCATTATACCCCTTTCATTCAAATATCTTATCCATTGGAAACTTCTAGAACATTCCAATTATTCCATGAAGAAAAGTGTGTTAATTAGCTCCTAATGTGTTTATATGTTCATTAGCTAAGTGCAAAAGAGTTTGAACAACTTATATCGATTAAAAAGCTATTTACCGATAAACCGATTTTCGGTCACATTATCGATTTTTCTTCAAAGAATATATTTTTGTAAACAAATTTCAAAAACATGTTTCTTATCATTATTCATTAATTAAAAGGTGTTTAACAAGGTTATAAAACCACATTTACAACACTTAACTATATTTCAAAACGTTATGATATTCGAAGACGAAGTGTTCGAATTTTCAAGTAACTGCATTCTCCCCCACTTAGAACATTTCGTCCTCGAAATTCAAACAAGAACGATAATCACGGAAAAAAGAAAAAAAAAGATACATATATAGAGTATTGTTGAAACTATATACAGACTAAACTACAAACCAAAATGCAAATTAAGTGACCCCACCTCAAGCACTGAGAACACTAACAAAGATGTACGAAACTAAGATAAAAACCCCTAGTCCAAGAACAACTCCAGATAGGAAATCCACATACTATCGTTCGTCTCCCATGTACAATCCCGAGAATCTTTTCTCCACTATACCTTGACTAACTTAACAACCTTAGTCCTCAATCGCTTCCTATCTCTATCAAAAATACGAACAAATTGTCTCAATATAGTCAAGTTCGGCTTAATCTCCAAGTCCTCGTACTGCGACGCTTCCACTACCATCAAAGGATCATTGTAACAATCCTGATTTTAGAATTACTTTTATAAAATAAATAATGATTTAAATTGGAAATTTAAATGAGAAATTAATTTTTTAGTATTTAAATTTGGAGAAATTAAAATTTTGTATTTTTATAAAAATAACGAATTCCTTTGAAATGTGAATTCTGAATTTCATAATATTGGATAATTTTTGTATATGTGGTGAATATTTTTGAAACTATAAATAAATTTGTTTTATGAGCTTTGGAATTGATCAATAATAAAAAATTATGTATTTTGGATTTTGTAAGTGTTAGAGAAATCTATTCATGATTTAATAACGTGGCTTTGAAAAATATACATTGTAAAACAAATAAGAACGGTTTTATTTGAAATTACAATGTAAAAGGTTGAATATAAAAAGGAAAATAAGAAAAGGAAAATAAGAAAAAGAAATTGCATTTTTATTTAAGTGGGTCTAATAGAAACCCATACTCATACATAAGCAAATAGGAGAAGAGTACTTCTCCATTTTCTCATTCCAAAGTATCTTGTATGTTACTAAATTCAGGAAAACAAAAATAGCAAACTAGGTTTTCATTTCCTCCTGCAAATTCCCTTAAATTTCCATTTTTAAAATACAAAATTCGGAAAATTCATAGAAAATCAAGGTAAGTTATTTCACCTCTTATCTATCTTTCTTAATCATCAATTACGGATTTGAGTGAGTTTTAAATCCTTTTGTGTTCTCTCTTTCTATTGAGTTTTAGGGTGTTGAGAGTGAAAAGACCAATTGATTTCAGTAGTACATGTAACAACCCTAATTTTTAAATAACATTATTCAGGAGATTTAATTAGATTAATTAAAAAGAATAATGTAAATGTAAAGTGATAAGGAGATTGTGATTTGCAAATAAACCTAGAGGCCATGCTTGTTAACTCTAATGGGCTTATAAATGGTTATAAATGATAATTAAATTAACATAGGGGCATTAGGGTAATTACTGCCCATAATTCCTTACATTTATACTCTTATCCATACCATTCATGTTCATTTTATCACAAATAAAATAAACATAAAAAAGAAAAGAGGAGCCGGCCATTAAGGAGTAAGAAGAGAAAATTTAAGATTTAAGCTTAGGATTCAAGCTAGGGGAATCAATCTCAAACAATCGCCAATTTCCTTATCCACACTAAGGTGAATAATAATCCCAATCATCTCTATTTTGTTTTCAATCATATGTTTTTGGATTTATGAATTAATCCATTTTATGACGATTTGAATGATGATATGCTGTGTTTTATAAAATGTTTGATATAATATCAAATTGTTAAAATATGTATATGCACGGTTTAAGGCAAAACCGATAGCAAATGATTTCGGAATGCCATGGAAAAAATATATGTTATAGAAAGCATGATTTTGGAGTTGGGTTTCAATTTTTATTATTTTCCAATCCATGGAGAATTTAATATGAATTTTCAAAGGAAAATATGTATTACTGGGTTAGAAATTTATTTTCGGTTATTATATGGTGAATTTGGGTCTAAAATTTATATATGTTAGATAACATATTGAAAGTGAATTTTTGTGTTTTTGTGGAATTTTACTAAGAGGTTTATTATGGAAATAAAATTATTTTAAAAGGAGGACCTAAATGATTTAATTATTGTTAAATGGGAAGGACTTATTTGTTAAAAGTTAATCTTGTTTAAATCTGAGAAAATGCGACAATTATCTGTGAAATAATTTGAAAATTTTAAGGCAACCAATCAAGTGTTTACACGTGGGCAAGTTAGTTACACAGAAATTACTTTATTTGGTAAAAAAACAACCTTTTACACAGAAAAGTGAGTTCGACCTCCTTTGGTAGTAGCTTTCGACCTAGAACTTCCGCCTTCAACCAGGTCGAAACCATAGAAGCTGAAACCAATACACATGGTATCACTTAATTAGTGCGTAGTGGATTGGAGAAAGGCGGAAGGTAGGGTGTCGAAGCATGGCTTCCGATGGAGTTGGTACAATGGTTTTGTTTTCTAAAGAAAAGCGCTTTCCTGCTTCTTTATATGCTTTCAAAGGGGTCGAGACCGATGCTTTCGAAAGTGACTTTTAACTAGCTTTTGAAAGAGAGTTGCCGCCTTATTAATTAAAAAAGTAGCTTTCGAAGGAGCTACTTAGTTTTCAAAATTGAAGTGTTCGGAAGGGGTAGTTTCAACCAAGTCGAAACCCATCTGCCGCTTTGCCTTTCGAAGGAATTGAAGGTATCATTGTTTTCGGAAGGTAACCTTTGTTTTAAAAACGTATCCACTTCCCATTGCTTTTGAAGGGGGTTAGGGGTTGCGAAGGCAATGGTCTCGAAAATGGTTTCAAAGGCAACCTTTAAGTATTTTACCCAAAGGACTTATGCTTTTGATAGGATGGTGCCGACACCATCAAGTTTTCTCTAAATCCCTTTATATGATATAGCAAGGTTTTATAAGGGGTGCTTTTGTATTTATTCACTTTGACCCAAAAGATATTTTTAAATACAAACCCAATGGTTTCAGAATGGGGACTTTCAATTGGTTTCGAAGCTATGCTTCTAATTGTTAAATGCTAATGCTTTAATACATTCGAAAGGTTTCGAAAGAAATTTTTAAAGTGTTCTAAAGGCAGGGGACTAATGTTTTGAAAGTAGATTTTTAAGCTTTCGAAGGAGGGTATCCAATGAGGTCGAAAGCAAGGTTTTGAAGGAGTCGGTAGGCATTGTTTTTCAAAATGAATAACCTAAACTGAATTTTTAAAGGAAAAAAACCCATGGCTAAATTAAAGGAGTTTTTGTTATGGTCTTAAGAAGAAGCTTTCCTTGAGAAATAATTGGTTAAAGGGATTAACCATGTTTTATATTAAATCCACAGGAGTGGTATTGTTATGCTATGTTGTTTCCTTCTTTAAATATAAATATATTCACATTATAACGGACCCATAACTGCATTTTGGGGACAAAGGGCAGAAGAACCAGCTAGATTGACTTAGTAGTGAATATAAATTGATTAAACTCCCGAATGAGTAGAATTGCAACCAGGAGGTCAGGGAGACCAGAATATAGAATGCCTAAATGTAGAGGTTGTCAGGGGGATAGGTTCATAGTGCACCCATGAAAACTATGACTAGGAAGCTATTGGAGTTACCAATAGGTTCGTAGTAATCCCATGAAAACTATGTTATAAAGAGTGGTTGGCAGGGGCCAATTGGTTTGTAGTGAACCCATGAAAACTATATCCGGATTAAATTATTGACAGTTGTCAATAGGTTCCTAGTCAATCCATGAAAACTAAGATAAGAAAGAAGTTATTGGAGTCACCAATAGGTTCATTGGAACCCATGAATTAATTAAGTTAATTGGTAGGGGCCATTAGGTTCATAGTGCACCCATGAAAACTATGAAATGGGACAGGGAGTCCATATATTATATAAAGGTTATTAGTAAGCCCATGAAAACTAATAGGTTAATAGTGACACTAGAAACTATAAACATGACAGGGAGTCAATTAAACAAAGGATGGGAAATTCAGAATGGTTTAACTTGTATGCATATCTTCATAATATTTTGGAATGTCTATGTTTTTAACCATTGTGGATGCAGGGGCACAGTATATGGTTTTATAATGATTTTGGGATACTAGTGAGGGGAAAACCCGTTCCGCTAAGTGGCGTGGTCTCACTAGATATATAAATGGTTTGAGATGTTAGATTATTATTCATACAAGGCTTTATGTCTGACTCGAAGTTTATGTTTTCCCCTTAAACTCACGAGTACTCAATTGATTTTGAGTAGTTTGAGAGTTGAGGTTTTCAGGTACCTCATTATACGAATAAAGCTTCCAGAGATGTGCAGGAGGCATAGTAGATATTTAGAGTTCTCTTTTATCTGATTCCGCTGTGTTGTTTGTAATGGCAAAGTTGTTATATTGTCTGTATATACTTTGATCGTCCAAGGAGGCATCTTTATATGTTGCTGTTGGCGTATGTTCTAATAATTTTTTTTCTCTAAACGTGGTTTACGATTGTGGGATTATGTAATGAATTAGAAATGAATTAAAATGGAATGTGATATTGTTTGAAGTTTTAAATATTTTTCATATTCATGTGTATCTGGGTATCAATGAATCTAACACCACCGTATTTGGTCACCGAGGATTAATAACTATGGATGACTGCAACATCCGTAGCCGTTAGTTTTGGGCCTCCAAGTAGGGGAATATTACAAGTTGGTATCAGAGCATAGGTTTATGAAACTTTAAAAGAAAGTTAAACCTAAAAGATTTTTCAAAACATAATCCAATGAATTAGAAATATGATTGGGGTTTGGGATAACGCTATAGTGACGTACTTGTATTTGATATATTTATATATAAGTACATATTCCCCTCTCTCTTAGACCATTCTTCTATATCTTACTAAGGCTCGTACGCAGATTTACGAGAAAGAAGATATGGAAGCAGGAAACAAAAGAGGAAATCTCAGTGGAGGAAGCACCACAACCAATGGAAATGCTCGACCTAATACTCGGAGGAGCCAAGGTCGATAAGCTAATGCTAACCCAAATGCTGAAGCCAATATGGGTGTTGGAAATCCACCAGTAGATATGGGGGCAATGTATCAGTCTCTCGCCAATCTTATGCAAGCAAGAGTTACTGCGGGCGTTGCTTGAGGAGCTAATCCTATGGCCCCAGCTGGAAATAATTATGCTAAGTTGAGCAGAGACTACACCAGTCTGGGTGGAAAGCCGTTTGTTGGAACGGAGGATGCTATTAAAGTTGAGAATTGGCTATTGCATTGTGAGAGAATCTTTACTGATCTAGGTTTGGATGATGTGCAAAAGAGAAGGCTGGCCTCTAGGTAATTGCAAGGGGCAGCGCTTCACTTGTGGAATAGTGTGACCGCCGAGGTTCCAAAGGAAGAGCTGACGTGGGTTGATTTTAGAAGGAGATTTGAGAAGAAGTTTTTATCTGAGGTTGCTAAGTCGGCGTTGTTGAGGAAGTTCATGGATCTAGTTCAGGGAGAGATGTCAGTAATCGAGTATGCTACTAAGTTTGACGAGCTGTCTCGATATGGATATGCTACTATAGACAATAACATAAGAAGGAGTTAAAGGTTTATTCAGGGATTAAGGCCCGATCTTTCTAGAATGACCATGACCCACATCCATAATCCTTGTAATGTGGTGGTGGACATGGCCATTCGCCATGAAGAGACGCTTACTGGTTGTGTAGGAGAGAAGCCATTTGACTCCCAGGGCCCTCAGGGAAAAAAGAGGAAGTTCTTTAAGAAGAAGGGAGCCCGAAAGGGAGATGATGCCAAGAAGGCCAAGGCTGATTTAGTGTGCTTCAAGTGTGACAAGAAGGGTCATTATGCTCATGAGTGCCGGTCAGGGTAGGGAAAGAAGCCTGCTGAAAAGAAGAATGTGAAATGCTTTAACTGCGACCAAGTTGGGCATTATAAGAACCAGTGTCTAGAGCCAGTCAAGGCGGACATAGGGAAGGGTTTTGCTATTGGACCACCATCTTCTTCTACGCCTACTGCCGCAGATAAAGGGAAAACTGTGATGGATGGTAGGCTTTTGATTCAGAGTACACCGGTTAGGGTACTATTTGATACCGGTGCATCACATTCATTTATATCACAGTATTTGGTTGATAGGTTATGCATAGAACCCACATACCTTGTTACTTCCTTACGGGTTGCGAATCCAATAGGAGGGTATGCAACTTGTTTGCGCCAAAATTGGTCACTAACACCCAAATCCAAGCAAAAGCACCAAATCACAGTCACAGCTCACAGATAGGATATATGTAGAGAGTAATAATGTGAAGAACAGTCAAAATTAAAATGAAAGCAGTAAAGAACAACAGATTTTATAGTGGTTCGGCTAACTCCGGCCTACGTCCACTCTAGAAGTTTCTTTTTTATTGCTGTAATAATCGATTACAGTTACAAAATGGTAGAGTAACCTTAGCCTTAGGAAATAGAAAGCAAGAGATCCCAAAGGAAGCTCCCTTTTCTGAACCTCCACATGCTGTATTTATAGGCAAATCTCGAGTTACTGGGCTTCCTAAGTAGTCCGGGCCCATCATGTCCATAGCCGAGCCAATATCCTTCATTATGACCGACCCACACTGTCGTGCCGACCGACCTATGCCGATCCACTCCACCAATGACCGAGCCATGTATGAACTTCCAACCTTCACCGAGCGGCACCCCAAGCAACCACGCTGATCCACCTGATACTCCACCGAGCTACCCGAGTGATGTCCCGAAGTCACATGCCTCAGGACTCGAAGTAACCAAACCATACCACCGAGGTTGAACGACCTCTCATAGCTGAACCACACCACCACACCGGGCCACATCTTCCCGACCGAACCATACCACCGAGGCCGAACGACCTCTCATGGCCTAACCACATCACTACACCGAGCCGCTTTGCCGAGCCACCTCCAAGTGCCGAACCACCATCAATCCCGAACCACGATACCGAGCGACCCATGACTTCCAGACCAAACGACCTATGCCGAGCGGCTCATGACTTCCAGACCGAACCGTAATGCCAACCGACCCCTGACTTCCAGACCGAGCGACAACATCAAGGCCGACCGACCCCTGACTTCCAGACCGAATGACTCCATCAAGCCGAACCATCCGTGTCCTTCGCCCTTTGACCGAGCAGCATCTGCCGACCCACTTAGGCCGTTCCATGCATATTGAACCATCGCTGACTGACCGTCTATCCATCCAGTTGGCTCCAACCAATCGTATTCCAGTCTCGACAAATGAGCAATCGATTTAGTTAAATCCGCCTGTCCACGGCCTTGCAAAAAGGCGGGTTAACATTTTCCCCCCAAAACATGCCTTGCTATCGGAAGGTGTGTTTTGAATAGCCCCAAGTCCGATATCCGAAGTCCGTATGTTATCCACATCCATACTTTCCGATTCATAATCCAATCTATTTTATTCAAGTGACATCGTCGTATCCTTATCTGAATCTACGAATGCTCTGAGTCGATATCCAATTCCGAATCCAGTAACCAAATCCTTAGCCAAATCCATATCCATCTGAACTCGACAACCGAGTTCTAATCCATCCATATCCAATAACCAATAACCACGTCCATGTCCTCTCCGGGTCGATGTCCAAATCCTAGACCGTTCCGGGTCGATGCCCAAATCCTGAGCTGTTTATAGCCAATATCCAAATCTGTAACCTCTCCGGGTTCTTGCCAAGCGCAATCCACACTTGATGACATGTGTTAAGTAATTCCATGGTGTTCCTGGTTCATTGTCCTTGAACGCCGAATAATGCCGTGGCTTAAGTCCTAAGCCGAATCCTGGTCGCTCCGGACCCTTACCGAGCATAGTCCATACTCGATGACCTGTATAGTAGACAATATGGGGCCCAAGTCCTAGGCCGAATTCTGGTCTCTTCGGACCCTTGCCGAGCATAGTCCATGCTCGACGACCTTTTAGCCAAAATCCAGAGAAAATCCAATCAAAATCCAATTCGAAATCCAAATCCAACCAGAAATCCATATCAAAAATACTAATAAAAATCCAAATCAAAAATCAAGCATCCAAACCAAAATCCAAACCAAAAAACCAACAAAATCGGGAGTTCAAACCAAACTCCAAAACCAAAGCAGAAAAACCAAATGTTCAAGCCAAAAGGAAAAAAAACAGATTTCACAAACCAGGGCATCATGGTTCATCATCGTCTCAGAGCATGCCTAAGGGTTATCTCCGACCCTATACATGAGTAAGCGACTTAGCCGTCTGTCCAGAGTTTGCTACTTATTCCAAACCATCGTGATCAGTTGATGACCAATCGACCACCATTCCTGGTCCTCACACCATCGTCATTCAGGGTAGGCGGTGGCTGCTCCTGTTCCACCACCGCATTTCGAGTTTCAACATATTGTTGCAACTGACCATTTCTTACATTCTCCTCGATTATATCCTTTAGATGTCGGCAGCTGTTAGTATCATGCCCATCCAGGTCATGAAAGAGACAGTGCCTTCCTGATGCCCTTTCGCGTTATAAGGGCTCCCTCCTCGCTGGCCTTTGATAAGGAAGGCGATTCCGAGTATCCAAGAATATCCGTTCTGGTGTTGCATTCAATCCTGTGTAAGTGGAGAATTTTGGTTCTCCCCAGTGCTTCCTTTTCCCTTTATCCTTGTCTTTACCCGAGCTTTCACCGGGCGGTCTTCCATCCTTAACCATGTTTACATCCTTTGATTTCATATCCAGACATGCATCCTCTTGTCGAAGAAATATTTCAGCTTCATGAAAGAATTCCCCGAGATCCGGTGGTGGATCCCGTATCAATGATACTTGAAATCCGAATTATCCTTGACTCCTGATACTACAACCATCAAAACCATTGATGGATCCGGCCGATCCACCGAAGCGACTACTGCATTAAAATGGGTTAAGAAAGTCCTGAGCGATTCATTCGCCCTCTGCTTGACTGAAGTTAGTGTCATCACATTCTTTGGCCTATTTATGTGAACTCGAAACTGTCTCAAGAACTTATCCACCAGTTCTGTCCACGTCAAAATAGATCCATCCTCTAGCTGTCTGAACCACATAGCAGCTATATCGGTCAAGTACAGGGGGAAACACCGAGCCATGACCTCCTCTGTTGCCCCCAGCACTTCCATATACCTCGTGTACCTCATCATGTGGTCAGTGGGATCCGTCTATCCGTTGTATACTTTCAGAGTGGGCAGCTTGAAATCGGGCGGATTCCTAGCTATCCTGATGTTCCGGGTAAACGGACTTTTGTTGACTCCCTCCAAATCTCTATTTGTCAGACCTCCACGAATGGTTCATCTGATGATATCAGCCAATCCAGTGTTACCTACCAAGGGTTTCCCCCTGTCCATGTTTCCTAACTGCCCTCCAAGTCCATGAGGAAATTCTGGCACATATTCCTCGTCACGTACTCCTGTATTCCTATTAGCGTCGGGCCACGTAGCATCATCCGGTATCCCTCCATAGACTGGTCCAACATTACCTGGTGGTGTGCCCCCGAGTCTAGCTCCATCCAAATTGTTAGTTGTTTGTTGATTGGGAGCTGCCCCCTACTGAATCACTCCATCTGCCTGCTGGTTGAGTTCCTTTAGTCTAGTTCCAAGAACTTAAGCACCTGCAGTTCCTGGTTGTCCAAATTGCCTAAGAAGAGCCTGCATCATCTCCTCTTGCCGTTTCATCATCTGCTCCTACATAGAATTCATCATAACCTGCATCTCGTCCTGAGTTATGTAGATGGATGCATGATCCTCTCCAGCTCTAGAAGAGGCTGCTTGACTTCCTTCCTGATTGCTCCTTTCCGCTGCTTGCTTCCTTGTTGGTGGTCTAGCCATTGCTTTCTAAAATCCAAGTTCCCAAGCTTCTGAATCCAAAATCCAAGCTCCAAAATCCCCGAGTGCTAGCTTTCTCAGTGAAAGCACCAAAATGTTTGCGCCAAAATTGGTAACTAATACCCAAATCCAAGCGAAAGCACCAAATCACAATCACAGCTCACGGATAGAATATATGTAGAGAGTAATAATGTGAAGAATAGTCAAAATTAAAATGAAAGCAGTAAAGAACAACAGATTTTATAGTGGTTCGGCTAACTCCGGCCTACGTCCACTCCAGAAGTTTCCTTTTTATTGCTGTAATAATCGATTACAGTTACAAAATGGTAGAGTAACCTTAGCCTTAGGAAATAGAAAGCAAGAGAGCTCAAAAGAAGCTCCCTTTTCTGAACCTCCACATGCTGTATTTATAGGCAATTCCCGAGTTACTGGGCTTCCTGAGTAGTCCGGGCCCATCATGTCTATAGCCGAGCCAATATCCTTCATTATGACCGACCCACACTGCCGTGCCGACCAACCTATGTCGATCCACTCCACCAATAACCGAGCCATGTATGAACTTCCAACCTTCACCGAGCGGCACCCCAAGCAACCATGCAGATCCACCTAATACTCCACCGAGCTACCCGAGTGATGTCCTAAAGTCACATGCCTCAGGACTCGAAGTAACCGAACCATACCATCGAGGCCGAACGACCTCTCATGGCTGAACCACACCACCACAGCGGGCCACATCTTCCCGACCAAACCATACCACCGAGGCCGAACAACCTCTCATGGCCGAACCACATCACTACCCCGAGCCGCTTTGCCGAGCCACCTCCAAGTGCCGAACCACCATCAATGCCGAACCACTTAGGCCAAACCACTCAGGCCGAACCACAATGCCGAGCAACCCATGACTTCCAAACCGAACGACCTATGCCGAGCGGCTCATGACTTCCAGACCGAACCGCAATGCCAACCAACCCCTGACTTCTAGACCGAGCGACACCATCAAGGCCGACCGACCCTTGACTTTCAGACCGAACGACTCCATCAAGCCGAACCATCTGTGTCCTTCGCCCTTTGACTGAGCGGCATTTGCCGACCCACCTAGGCCGTGCCATGTATATTGAACCATCCATGACTGACCGTCTATCCATCCAACTGGCTCCAACCAATCGTATTCCAGTCTCGATAAATGAGCAATCGATATGGTTAAATCCGACTGTCCACGGCCTTGCAAAAAGGTGGGTTAACACAACTTTAGGGATGAGATGTGACCAGTTAGAACTCAATTTGTTAGGTCATAAGTTTGCATGCAGTCTATATGTTTATGATTTCATAGATTTTAGGATCATTTTGGGGATGGATTGGTTGGGTAAGTATGAGGCTAGGATTTTTGCCATGATAGGGGAATATCATTGAGACACCCTGCTAGTCATAACCGAATTATCTTCTCAGTAGAAAATTCTGACAGGAGTGGTTGTGCTTTATTAAGTGCAATGGAAGTGTGAGAAGATCTAAGTCAGGTTCGAGTAGCAAGAGAATTTGCAGATGTCTTTGAGCCAGTTACAGGACTACCACCGAAATAAGATGTTGAGTTTCAAATAGATCTTGTGCCAGGAGATGAACCTGTAAGTAGACCAAATAGCAGGATGAAACTGACTGAGATGAAGGAATTGAAGGTGCAGCCAGTGGATCTAGAAGGAAGGAACTTTATTAGACCAAGTAGTTCGCCTTAGGGAGCGGCCGTAGTGTTTGTGAAGAAATCAGATGGGTCGTTAAGGATGTGTATCGACTATCGTAAGTTGAACGAAAGGACAATCAAGAATAAGTATCCTTTGCCGATAATTGATGGTCTATTTGATCAGTTAAGTGGAGCCAGAGTATTTTCCCAGTTGGATTTGGCGACAAGCTTCCATCAGTTAAGAGTGGCAGAGGGTAGTATTCCTTTGACAACATTTCGGACTAGATATGGTTCGTATGAGTGGTTAGTAATGCCATTCGGGTTGACGAATGCACCTGCTTTCTTTGTCGATTTGATGAACTAAGTCTTCCGAGAGTATTTGGATATATTCGTGTTGATGTTTATAGATGGCATTTTGGTATACTCTAAGGATGAAAGAGAGCATGAAGATCATCTTAAAGTTGTGTTTGAGAGCTGAGGCAGAATCAGCTAAAGGCGAAGTTTTCCAAGTGTCATTTTTGGAAGAAAGTGGTTAAGTTTCTTGGTCACATGGTTTCAGAGAAAGGGTTGTCAGTCGATCCAGATAAGATCGAAGCTGTTAATAATTAGAAGAGACCAGAGACGGTGACCGAGATCAAAAGTTTTCTTAGACTTGCTGGCTACTATCGGAGATTCATCAAGGATTTCTCGCGGATAGCAGCGCCTTTGACTAAGCTTACGAGGAAGAAGGTGAAGTTTGTTTGGTCCAACAAATGTGAGGAAGCATTCCTTATGGTAAAGCATTTGTTGACTAATGCACCAGTGTTAGTAGTTCCAGATGGAAACCAAGGGTTGGTGGTGTATACTAATGCAAGTGGGACTTGATTAGGAGCTGTGTTGATGCAGAAGGGTAAAGTGATTGTCTACGCTTCACGACAGCTTAGACTGCATGAGGTGAGATATCCCACTCATGATTTAGAGTTGGCTGCGGTGATATTCACATTGAAGATTTGGAGGCATTATCTCTTAGGAGAGAGATTTGAGCTATACACAGATCATAAGTCTTTAAGATACTTATTCTCTCAGAAGGAGCTGAATATGAGACAACAAAGGTGGTTGGAGTTTTTGGCTGCTTATGATTTTGGTATAGAGTATACACCGGGGAAAGGTAATAAGGTAGCGAATGCTCTTAGCAGAAGACACCAGTATGTGGTGTTGGCTATGTTGGAAGAATTGAAGGATCTGGAAGTTTTGGCCAGTTGTGGAGTGCAGTTAAGATCGTCTGCTAGTTCTAGTCAAAGTATTTCCATGTTGTCCTGTTTAGAAGTTCGATCAGTGTTGATCGAAAGAATTTATTCTAAGCAAAAGGAGGATCCATTATTAGTCGAGAAGATTAGAAGGCTTGAGGTTGGAACTGAGATCGATGATTTGAAAGATTTTTGTCTTGACCATAGAGGATGGTTGAGAAAGAAGGGGCGATTATGTGTTCTAGATGTTGAGAAGTTGAGGAAAGAAGTTCTTGGAGAATTTAATCGACCCAAGTTTACGATCCTTCCTGGAGGGACCAAGATGTATCGAGATATGAAGAGGAGCTTCTATTGGGAAGGTATGAAGAGGGATGTTGGCATGTGGGTTAGGCAGTGTGCAAGCTATCAACAAGTGAAAGCCAAACATCAAAAGCCGAGTGGGTTGCTTCAGCCTCTAGAGATTCCAGTTTGGAAATGGGATTCGTTATCCATGGATTTTATTGATGGGTTGCCAAGGTCGAATAGGGGAAATGAAAGCATATGGGTTATAATGGACAGGTTAACCAAGAGTGCCCATTTGATTCTAGTCAAGTCAACCGGAACAGCACTAGTTTTGGCAAAGTTGTTCATGAAGAACATAGTTAGACTACATGGAGTTCCTAGTAGCATAGTCAATGATAGAGATGCTTTGTTCACTAGAAAATTCTGGAAAAGTCTACAGGATGTGTTAGGCACTACGCTCAAGGTGAGTACAACATATCACCCTCAGATAGATGGGTAGACAGAGAGAGTCAATAAGGTACTCGAAGATTTGTCGAGAGCTTGTGTATTGGATTTTGGTGGATCTTGGGAAGATAACCTACATTTGGTTGTGTTTTTCTATAATAATAGTTATCAGACTAGTATAGGAATGGTGCCTTTTGAAGCTTTGTATGGAAGGCCATGCAAATCACCGGCATGTTGGTTGGAGACCGGAGATAGTTGGTCTTAGGTTCATATTTGGTTAGGGAGGCGTTAGAGAAAATTGAGATGACCCGAGAACGGATGAAGGAAGCTCAATCCGGACAGAAGAGTTATGCAGATAAGAGGCATAAAGACCTAGAGTTCTCGGTGGGAGACAGGGTTTTCATTAAGGTATCACCAATGAAGGGTGTGGCATGGTTCTGAAAGTCAGGAAAACTGGCACCAAGATATGTTGTCCATTCCAAATTATAGAGAGGATTGGAAAGCTCCCATACAGTGTAGAGTTGCCGAGCAGTATGGCAGGTGTCCATAATGTATTTCATGTGTCTCATCTTCGCAAGTTTGTGCATGACCTAGAGACTACTATTCCTTCGACAGGGTTAGAAGATTTGGTAGTAGACCATAATTTGACAGTTGTTAGACAGCCAGTTTGGGTTGTAGTGAGGGATGATAAAAGATTGAGGTCCAAGACAGTCAAGTTAGTGAAAGTTCAATGAAGCGACAACGAGAAGGACTGTACTTGGGAGACAGAGGACAAGATTCAAGATACTTATCCTGATCTGCTTTGATGGTATGTCTATATTAGATTTACATATATATTAGCTAGTCAGGTAGGCTATTATGGATGTTAGGAGTTGTTATAGATGATTGCTATGTTTAGTATTTAGTCCTTACTGAATTTCGAGGACAAAATTATTTAAGGAGGGAGCCTGTAACACCCCTAATTTTTAAATAACATTATTTAGGAGTTTTAGTTAGATAAATTAAATAGAATAATGTAAATGTAAAGTGATAAGGAGATTGAGATTTGCAAATAAACCTAGAGGTCATGCTTGTTAACTCTAATGGGCTTATAAATGGTTATAAATGATAATTAGATTAACATAGGGCATTAGGGTAATTGCTGCCCACAATTCATTACCCTTATACTCTTATCCATACCAATCACATTCATTTTATCACAAACAAAATAAATGTAAGAAAGAAAAGAGGAGCCAACCATTAAGGAGTAAGAAGAGAAAATTCAAGATTTAAGCTTAGGATTCAAGCTAGGGGAATCAATCTCAAACAATTGCCAATTTCCTTATCCACACTAAGATGAATAATAATCCTAATTATCTCTATTATATTTTCAATCATATGTTTTCGGATTTATGAATTAATCCATTTTATGATGATTTGAATGATGATATGCTTGGTTTTATAACATGTTTGATTTAATATCAAATTGTTTAAATTTGTATATGCATGGTTTTAAGGCAAAACCGATAGCAAATGATTTCAGAATGCCGTGGAAAATTATATGTTATGGGAAACATGATTTTGGAGTTGGGTTTCAATTTTTTATAATTTTCCAAGCCGTGGAGAATTTAATATGAATTTTCAAAGGAAAATATGTATTATTGGGTTAGAAATTTATTTTCGGTTATTATATGGTGAATTTGGGTCTAAAATTTATATCTGTTAGATAACATATTAAAAGTGAATTTCTGTGATTTTTGGTGATTTTTACTAAGTGGTTTGTTAAGGAAATTAAATTATTTTAAAAGGAGGGCCTAAATGATTTAATTATTGTTAAATGGGAAGGCTTGTTTGTTAAAAGTTAATCTTGTTTTAGATCTAAGAAAATGCGGCAGTTAACTGTGAAATAATTTGAAAAGTTTAAGGCAACCAATCAAGTGTTTACACATGGGCAAGTTAGTTTAAAGAAATTACTTTATTTGGTAAAAAAACAGCCTTTTACACAGAAAAGTGAGTTCCGCCTCCTTTGGAAGTAGCTTTCGACCCAGAGCTCCCGCCTTCGACCAAGTCGAAACCATAGAAGCTGAAACCAATACACATGGTATCACTTAGTTGGTGCGTAGTGGATTGGAGAAGGCGGAAGGTAGGGTGTCGAAGCGTGGCTTCCGATGGAGTCGGTACAATGGTTTTGTTTTCTAAAGAAAAGCGCTTGCCTGGTTATTTATATGCTTTCGAACGGGTCGAGACCGATGCTTTCGAAAGTGACTTTTTAACTAGATTTTGAAAGAGAGTTGCCGCCTTATTAATTAAAGAAGTAGCTTTCAAAGGAGCTACATAGTTTTCAAAATTGAAGTGTTCGAAAGGGGTGGTTTCGACCAAGTCGATACCCTTCTGCCGGTTTGCCTTTCTAAGGCATTGAAGATATCATTGCTTTCAGGATGTAACCTTTGTTTTAAAAATGTGGGCACTTCATATAGCTTTCGAAAGGGGTTAGGGGTTTCAAAGGAAATGGTCTCGAAAGGGGTTTCGAAGCCAACCTTCAAGTATTTTACCCAAAGGACTTATGTTTTCGAAAGGATGGTGCCGACACCATCAAGTTTTCCCAAAATGTCTTTATATGATATAGCAAGGTGTCGAAAGGGTTGCTTTCATATGTATTCACTTTGACCCAAAAGATATTTTTAAATATAAACCCAATGGTTTCGAAAGGGGGACTTTCAATTGGTTTTGAAGTTATGCTTCTAAATGTTAAATGCTAATGCTTTAATACATTCAAAAGGTTTCGAAAGAAAGTTTTAAAGTGTTCGAATGGTAGGGGCCTAATGTTTTGAAAATAGATTTTTCTGCTTTCGAAGGAGAGTATCCAATGAGGTCGAAAGCAAGGTTTTGAAGGAGTCAGTAGGCATTGTTTTTCAAAACGAATAACTTAAACTGAATTTTTAAAGGAAAAAAGAACCCACGGCTAAATTTAAGGAGTTTTTGTTTTGGTTTTAAGAAAAAGCTTTCCTTAAGAAATAATCGGTTAAAGGGATTAACCATGTTTTATATTAAACCCACAGGAGTGGTATTGTTTTGCTATGTTGTTTGCATCTTCAAATATAAATATATTCACATTATAACGTACCCATAATTGCATTTTGGGAAAAAGGGCAGAAGATCCAGCTAGGTTGACTTAGTAGTGAATATATATTGATTAAACTCCTGAATGAGTAGAATTGCATCTAGGAGGTCAGGGAGACCAGAATATAGGATGCCCAAATATAGAGGTTGTCAGGGGGACAGGTTCATAGTGCACCCATGAAAACTATGATTAGGAAGTTATTGGAGTTACCAATAGGTTCATAGTGATCCCATGAAAACTATGTTATAAAGAGTGGTTGGCATGGGCTAATTGGTTTGTAGTGAACCCATGAAAACTATATCCGGATTAAGTTATTGACAGCTGTCAATAGGTTTCTAGTCAATCCATGAAAACTAGGATAAGAAAGAAGTTATTGGAGTCACCAATAGGTTCATGGGAACCCTTGAATTAATTAAGTTAATTGGCAGGGGCCAATAGGTTCATAGTGAACCCATGAAAACTATGAAATAGGTTAGGAAGTCCATATATTATATAAAGGTTATTAATAAGCCCATGAAAACTAATAGGTTAATAGTGACCCTAGAAACTATAAACATGATAGGGAGTCAATTAAATAGAGGATGGGAAATCTAGAATGGTTTAACTTGTATGCATATCATCATAACACTTTGGAATGTTTATGTTTTGAACCATTGTGGATGCAGGAGCACAATATATGGTTTTATAAGGATTTTGGGATACTAGTGAGGAGAAAACCCATTCCGCTAAGCGGCGTGGTCTCACTAGATATCTAAATGGTTTGAGATGTTAGATTGTTATTCATACCAGGCTTTATATCTGACTCGAAGTTTATGGTTTCCCCTTAAACTCTCGGGTACTCAATTGATTTTGAGTAGTTTGACAGTTGAGGTTTTTAGGTACCTAATTAGACGAATAAAGCTTCTGGAGACGTGCATGAGGCATAGTAGATATTTAGAGTTCTCTTTTATCTGATTCTGTTGTGTTGTTTATAATGGCAAAGTTGTTATATTGCATGGATATACTCTGATCATCCAAAGGGGCATCTTCATATGTCGCTCTTGGCGTATGTTGTAATAAATATATATTTCCTTTGAACATGGTTTATGATTGTGGGATTATGTAATGAATTGGAAATGATTTTAAATGGAATGTGATCTTGTTCGAAGTTTTAAATTTTTCCATATTCGTGTGTATCTGTGTATAAATGAATCTAATACCGCCGTATTTTGTCGTCGAGGATTAATAACTATGGATGACTGCAGCATCCGTAGTCATTAGTTTTGGGCCTCCATGTTGGGGGATGTTACAGTAAATCTCTAAGGAAATCATAGGAATTAAGGTGAGTAGTCTTCACTGCTCTTTCTAAAACTGTTTGCATGTTTGTTTAGACCGACTCAACTAATGATTTTAGTTGTTTACTTGAATAAAATTGCTGTAGTTATGTTGTGATTGAAAGCATGCTTTTTTGAAACATAAGGTGATAGTTGAAATTTTATTTAGGCTATAGTAAAATAGCGATAACTTGCCATTCCTAAGCTCATTTGGAGTCAATTCTTTTTGGGTTAGAAAATAGATTTAATGAGCAACAATTTCTCTTTTGATCACTTTTTGATATTTACCAGTTCAAATGACCTGAAATGGATTTGAACATATAGTCATAGCTCTGTCTTTATAGTGATTTTTCTAAGTTTATACCTGGAATTGATTTGGCCATAACTTTTGAACCATAAGTCCAAATTTGATGATCTTTTTCTTACTGGAAAAATAAGACTACTATCTATATATTTCATGTTGTGAGCTTTACCAAATTTTAGTGTTTAAATAACTTAAAATGGATTTGAGAATATAGTCATAACTCTGTCTTTATAATGATTTTTCTGAGTTTACTCCTAAAATTGATTTGAACATAACTTTCGAACCGCAAGTCCAAACTTAATGGTCGTTTCTTGCTGGAAAGCTAAGACTATTATCTATAACTTTCATATTATGAGTTTTACATAATTTTGAGGCTTAAATGACATAAGATGAATTTGAAAGTATTACACATGATTTGAAAGAGCAAAGCAACTGCTTGTGAACACTTATTTACCCATTGGCAATTCATTGCAATTACACTAGACTTGTCAAACTTATAGAATTTCTATATGACCTTAGAAATAATATTTATGCAAATTGCTACTTATATGGGACAAGAAATATAATTAAACGATGTAGTAACAGGAAATGGTATAGAACATTCAGTGTCACTTCTTCGATTAATTATACAACTTATCTCGTAGATTAATTAAGTGAGTGGTATTTACTAACTTATAATAAATACTCTAGCAACACCAAGTGATATGGAACACATGATGTTACTTTAGTGATTACTGTTCGATAGTATATAACACTTCAGTATTAAACTATATATTGGGATAATATGCTATGTCCATAGCTCATTGGTTTAAAAATGTGTATTATCTACTTCACCTTATAGGCTAACTGTAGGGTCGCTCCCCGAATTGTGATATCTGTGTTAGTGATAGAATGGAATATTTTTTAGTGATTGCCCATGACCACTAAAGCCAACAATCAATACCATATATGTCCCTTGTGTTAAGAGGGTTGGTATATAATGACTGCAGAAGCATGCCTTGTAAGTCTCCCATTACAATAGTGCAGCTTGCATAAGTAATAATTTTCCCCATAATTAAGACACTAATAGGATCGACTATATGAACTTTGTTCTTGTTGTATGCTATACTTTTGTGTTAACTAAAAGTAGTACAGCTTTATGTTTGATGTGTATTGTTGTTATGCAATCTTATGTTTGGTTGGATCCTATGCACACTATAGTGACATGATAACTGTTGATAATTCTGATACGACATTTTAATATGGTGATTTAGTCTTGATACCAATTAATAAATGTGACTATTATGCGGATACTGTAATATCTAGCACATTTTATCTACTTATTATGTGATCTCGCCCAGTTATATTTAGAAAGAGTCTAACATGTTTATTGTTATAAATACTCGGGTCAGGCCGAGACTTGACAGGTACAGAGACCCAATGACCATGTTCGTGACTAGCTTGCTCCATGACTTGTGTTGTGTATATATATATGTGTTTATGAATTAGGGTGATATATGTAACACATGAATATGTGTTTATAATATGTGATTCTATGTTCTGAAATGTATTATATATTCTTCTGATTTCTATTAGCCAACGTGTGTATTGCTTTATGCCGAGAGTGGTCATGCTTCAGAATAGGTAAAGCGTTATAGTGTTAGTCTGAAGTAATAAACATGATTGGTTGCTCCTAACCAGCCTTATTCTCCGTATTACTGGACAATATTACTTGTTATATTCTTGTAGTATGGGTCTAGTGGTGAGGCATTACAGCTTGGTATCAGAGCAAAGGTTTAGCCAATGTACAATGTTTGAGACATGAATCTTGGACTAGACAGACTTAGAGTCCCACCCCTTGGGGTGTAGGGTAGAATTTAGAATTTGTTTCCTTTTTAGGACAAAAATACAAATGATTATTGGGAATAATCCTCGAGACGTATTTGTAAAGATTTTGAATTGCTATACAAATTATTATTATGGAAGTACTGATGAAATTTAGAACTCGCTTTTATTATGAGTGCGATTTATTAGATAGTATTGGCTAGACCTTAGATGGCTTAGCATTGAGTTGTTGTGTCCTGATCCGTTAATGATCAAAGTGCATAGTGGAAGCTAATGGACTGTCTTTCGTTGAGCACGATAATTTTTGCCTTGTAAATGTTTTTATTGGTTGATGAATGGTTGGTTATTTTGAAATTGTAAGTAATTGTTTAAACTTAGCATTGAGTAGGAATCATTACTTGAAAGTTAGAAGCTTACTCGATATTAATTATAAGACTTTGTGGTATCTTCAGTAGTTTAGATACCGCAAGGGATTTTGAAAACCATACCTTGTATAAAAGGAATATTAATTTACATGGATGATTAATAAATGCTAAGATGGAATTAAAATTTTATGGTTGCTTATTGTATGCAAAGATGAATGAGTGTGTTATTGAATCATTATTAGTGAATTATTATTGAATGAAGATATAAAGATTTATGTAAGTAGTTTAATTAAAGCAAGCACCTTTTTAAATTAAAATCTCCTTCATTAAAGAAATCTTTGGAAATATATTTTGTGTTAAATTGCCCATTGGGTACTTAAGATTTCTGGTCGAGGCGTTTAACCAACATTATCGATAGGGATTCTAAAACATTATGACGAGATAGTCAAACAAAATACTTTGAGTTATAATATTCTACTATTATAAATAATAATGAAAATGTTAAAGGTAATATTTAAAGAGGAAATGAAGTTTTTATGAAAGTTAAATATTACTTTAAAATGAAATGAGTGTTTTGGAAAAATGTATGTATACATATGTAATAATTTGAAGGAAGATGTCTTAAAGATAGATAATATTTTTAAGAGGTGTTATGCACTATATATTTATTTGTAAGGGAAATATCACATGAAATTTTGATAATAAAATAAAAGTGATTTGACATGATGTTGAGCATTACTTGAGAAGATAAAATATTATTAGAAATATAATCAGTAAACATTTGAAAAGAATAATATACCTACAATGAAAATAGTTTTGCATAACTTAAAATTTTAAAGATTGAATATAAATATAATGAAAACAATAAAGGCACTTATTAGTATCGATTTTACTTTGAATGGCAAATGCAGCTATCGATCATTAGCAATAATCGAGGTTAGTAGCAAGGCGATGTTCATCATGCGGTCGACATTGCAGTTAATTGACGAAGCAATTCGCTATAAATGGATGGCAAAGCAATATCATTGTATTATTTGGTATTTATGAAATGAATTGGTACATTTTCATTATAAGATATATGCTTAAGTGAATTGTGTATGTTACTTTTAAATTGGTTATTTATAAACTATTGTAATCTAAAAGAAGGTTAAAACATATGCTTATGAGTTTTAAGTTAAGAAAAATTGGAATATAACCCTACTACAATTATAATTGATAAATTAGTGAACTTTGGATAACCTGATCTTGTGGATAAGAAATATTTCATGTAAATATGGTTTTATACATATATATAAACTTATTTTGAAAAGTTTAGCATTTTGCAATTTTTGAATCTTTAGTGGGAAATTTAGTTTGAAAAAAATTTTATAAGTTAAACAAGGAGAAGTTTTTCATGATTCTCCTTCGATTAGAAAAGTAAACCCCTTAAGAAATATAATTTTGGGATGGAGCTTTTTGAGTTATAAAAGGCTATAGTATTTTAGAGAAGTCTATTCAATTATTTCACATCCTTGGTTATAAATCGAGATATTAAGGAAATTAAATATCTTGAACACTTTAGAGTGTTGGTATTTTAAACTTGTAAAAGATATTGGAGTTATAAAGAATGTAAAATGATTGTGTAAAGAAATTTTGGAAATTTCAAATTAAGAAAATATTTGAAGCAAGAATAACCTTTTATTTTGATGATTTGAATTAAAATGATAGATTGTGTTAACAAAGTTAATTTTAATGATAAATAACGTGGGAAAAAATTGTGTTAATTGTAAAATAAAAAGTTTAGAAATTTATTAGTGAGAAAGAGATTTATCCAAGATGAGACAGGTATAATTTAAAAAGTATTTTGAAATTTTGTTGAAAAATAGAAGTTATGATAAATGAACCTTGAGAATAAATTAAAATGGAAGTAATTCGCTTAGCCTTATTATTATCTTTTCATTAAAAGGTTGAATTATATAGTTCTAACTTTTCAAAGAAATTTTAACCATTTGAGTGAATTAATTTTACTCAAAGAATATATAGATTTCAAGATAAGAAGTTTATAGAAAAGAATAATAATAATATTATTATTATTTTGTACCACGTTCAAAATTTGAAATTAATAGTTTGTTGTGATAATAATAAAAGAGATGGCATTTGATTTAAATAAATTGCCTCATAAAGTGTTTATGTATTTTCTTTTTATTAGACAGATTTAAGGTGCATATATAGACAAGTTAACTCTAAAGTAAGGATTAATAATGTTTGAATTTTTACTCTTCGTAAGTTTATTTTGTAAGGCAAGTTATAAATATGAAAACAATTTTCATATTTATGAACTTGTTTGATAATGGAAATTTTAAATTTACAACTTTTAGCATTCCCAGAAAATGAATTTATCCTAGAAACTTTATTTAAAGGATTTTAGTAAAAGCATATTGTTTTGTGGTAACATTTTGGGTTGAAATGAGAATTTAGAAATGGCATTGTTGTAGAAAATTATGTTTTAAAAAATGGTTGTAGTAATATGGCCATATCTTTTGATCCTTTAATCCGATTATAGCAGTTATTTTTGGGTTTGAAATAGAATTCTGTAGTCAATAACTTTTATTCAGATTATCTTATCACATCTGCAGTTTTTGAGAGCTAAACCCAATTTTAAACAAAACCATAAATTCTGGTCAGTTAGAAAATTCCCGTGTTAAAACATTGGCATGTTTTGGTCATAACTTTCAAACCTAAATCTGATTTCAGTAATTTTATGATCTTTGGAATGCTAAGACTGTAAGGAAGAACTTTGATTTATAAGTTTTACAAGATTTTCAGAATGGCTATATGTTTACGCCAAAAATGGTCACAAACACCCAATTGTATGTGAAAGTACCAATTTCCAAAACAAATATCCAAATAGAAAGATAAACATGTAGATCATAGAATAAATAATAGAAAAGGTAAAGAAACACACGAGTTTTATAGTGGTTCGACAAACTCCGGCCTACGTCCACTCTAATAATCTTTTATTTATACTGTAAGATTACAAGTGTAGTTGTTTTTGCCTTAGAAAATTAGTGGAGGAAGAGATAGGAAGTGATGAAGGAGAGCCAGCCAAAAAATTCCACTGCAATGAGCCAAGTCCGCTGTATTTATAGGTGAAGACGTGCATGGATCGGGCTGAAATTTCGACAGAAAAACCTCTAGGCCCATACGACCCAACTCAAAAAATTTGGGATCGATCGAACACTAAAAAATAATTTAGCTGATCTTTCCATACTAACTCTAATAGGGCTGCGATCGTTTCTATGGGGTCCCTCATGCCTCTAGTCTATTCTCCCAAAGTTTCATGCCATTCAGACTTACCGTTTGTGAGATATCGATCCATCTTCGCTGTTTTAACTTGAAATTGGATCACAAGAGATCATTCCATGATTCATCCTTTTGAGCCGCAGTCGATCTTATGGGTTCCCCGTGATGTTAGCTACTTGCTCTCCAAATTTCGTGCAATTCCGATGGATCGTTTGTGAGATATCGCGTTTTCTGTAAAACTATGGATCGTTATGCTGATTTGTACGATCGTTCCAATGACGATCGGTCTATTTTCTAAGATTTCATCCTTTTAAGCTTCAATCGATCACAGGGGTGCTCCATGATGTAATATACTTTCTCTCCAAATTCGTGCAATTGCGACGTACCGTTTGTGAGATATTGCGTTTGCCGTAAAACTATGGATCGTTATGCTGATTTGTACGATCGTTCCAATAACGATCGTCCTATTTTTTAAGATTTCATATTTTTTTATTATGATCATCATGGGGTGTTTCATGATGTATGATACTTGCTACCCAAATTTCATGCAAATCTGACATACCGTTTGTGAGATAACGTGTTTTCCATAAAACTATGGATCATTACGCTGATTTGTACGATCATTCCAATAACGATCGGCCCATTTTCCAAGATTTCATCCTTTTGAGCTGTTATCGATCATCGGGGTGCTCCATGTTGTAAGATACTTGTTCACCAAATTTCATGCAATTCCGACTTACCGTTTGTGAGATATCACATTTTCAGTAAAACTATGGATCGTTATGGCTGATTTGTACGATCATTCCAATAACGATCGGCTTGTTTTCCAAGATTTCATCTTTTTGAGCTGCGATCGATCAAGGGTGCGCTCCATGATGTAAGATACTTGCTCTCCAATTTTCGGGCAGTTCCGACCTACCGTTTGTGAGATATCGCATTCTCCGTAAAACTATTGATCGTTATGGCTGATTTGTACGATCGTTCTAATAACGATCGACCTCTTTTCCAAGAATTGAGAATTTTGTCATGCGATCATTTTTTTGGGCTCCACTCTTCAATATAGTGATGCTCTAAAAGTTTCAATTGCATTGACTTTGTAGATTTTGAGATATTGATCGATTTTCGTCGATTTACGCTATTTTATGGATCGTTCCCGATCGATCCATATAAATTCTTTCTTTGCCCATAACTCGAACATACGAACACCGATTGACTTGAAATTTGAAATGTGGCCTTCCTTTTCACTTCATATTGATTGCACCTTGATTCGGACCCAGTCCAAATCCACCCAATTGTTGTCCATAGTTCTAAATATAATCAATTTCCGAGCCTGATAACCGTCTCTCCAGGCTTCCTGCTTGATGATTACAGAAGCCATTTAGCAAACTTTTATGGTATACTGCCTGGTCAAAAGGTAGTATAATATTTGCCCCCCAAAACATTTCTTTCGGTAGGAAGGCGTGTTTTGAATTTCCTTAAGCCCAATGTTCAAAACCAGTTGATGACATGTGAACAAATCTATGATCTTGTCTGATTGTTAGTAACGGCCGTTCGACCCCGTTAATCAAATTCGTAGCCATCCCAGGCTAATGATGATCGCATGGGATCGAGTGTCTGTTCGACGTGAAATGGAATAGTTTGAGATCGAATGCCTATTTGAGGCGAAATACAATCGTTCAAGATCGAGTGCATGTTCGAGGTGTAATGTGATCGTTCGAGATATGTGATCGTTCGAGACCGAGTGCCTGTTCGAGGCGTAATGTGATCATTCGAGATCGAGTGCCTGTTCGAGGTGAAATGTGATCGTTCGAGATCGAGTGCCTATTCGAGGCGAAATGTGATCATTCGAGATCGGGTGACTGTTTGAGGCGAAATATGATCGTTCGAGATGAAGTGCCTGTTCGAGGCATAATGTAATCGTTCAAGATCGAGTGCCTATTCGAGGCATAATGTGATCATTCGAGTGCCTGTTTGAGGTAAAATGTGATCGTTCGAGATCGAGTGCCTATTCGGGGCGTAATGTGATTGTTTGAGATCGAATGTCGTTTGAGGTGAAATATGATTGTCCGGATGGGACTCAAAATTATTAATGTCAGATTTCATGTACGAGTGAATTTGGTAATAGAAATATTCAACTAATAAAATTAAGTTCAAGTACTAAAAGAAAAACTAAAACTAAAACTAAACACTACAATGCATGCCTCTCTGGGTGTGACTGTTTATTGTCATTTCAGAGCATGCCTAGGGACCATTCCCGATGCCATACATGTGTAAGTGACTTAGTGGTTTTATTGTGGAGTTTATTACTTATTCCTTGCCATTTCGATCAATTGATTACAAGTTGACGCCTCGATCCAAGGCAGTTCCCGTTCGATGCGGATGCTGGCTGCTCCTATTCCACCGCCGTTGCCCAAGTTCTTACGTATTGTTACAGCCTGCCGTTTTGGATATGTTCCTCAATCTTATCCTTTAAGTGCCTATAGTCGTTTGTACTACGCCCGTCTAGCTCATGGAACTGACAATATTTTTTTGATTTATTTTCATTGTTTATAGGCTCTCTCCTCATTGGCCTTCAATAGGGGATCTGCCCCCTAATATCCAAATATATCTGTTTCAATGTCCCAGTCAATTCCGTGTAAGAGGTGAATCTCGGTTCCCTTCTTGGTGGCTTTGATCCATTAGAGCCCTCCTCTACTTTTCGTATTCCTTTATCCTTGTTTGAGCCTTCCCTGGACGGACCTCCACCTTTAACCACATAAACTTCCACTTCCTCTCTTCCCTCTCTATCATCTTTTGTATCTTCCTCTCGAAGAAACCTTTATGCTTCATTGTAAAATTCCCCAAGATCCATTGGTGGATCCTGTTCTAATGATATCTTGAAATCCGAGCTATCCACAATCCCACACACTACTGCCATCAATACCATCGACGGATCCGGTCGATCCACGGAAGCTATTGCCGCATTAAACCTAGTTAAGAACTCCCTGAGTGATTCTCCTTTCCATTGCTTCATCAATGTTAAAGTCATCACACTCTTAGGTCTCGTGATATGGACCCGAAATTGTCTCATAAACCTTTCAATCAATTCCATCCATGTGTTAATAGAGCTACTTTTCAACTGTATGAACCATAGTGCAGCAATATCCGTTAAGTACAAGGGGAAGCACCGCGCCATGACTTCCTTCGATGCCCTCAGTACTTCTATGTGTTCAAGTATCTCGTCAGATGAACAACGGGATCCATTTTTCCATCATATGTCTCAAGCGTTGGTAGTTTGAACTCCGATGGATTCCTAGCTTGCCTGATATTAGAAGCGAAGGGACTCCTATTTACATCTTCCAGATCCATATTTACCAATCCTCCTCTCATAGCCCATCTGATCATTTTCGCCAACCTGTCGTTGTCATCTAGTGGTAGTCTTCGATCATTGTCTCCAACCTGCCCTCGAGTCCATGGAGAAATCTTGAAATCTGCTCTTCTAGATGAGCATACGCATTTCGATCAACGTCAAACTACATAGCACCGCCCGGTATCCTGCTTGGGATCAATCCAATGTGACCAGGGAGCATTCCCCCAAGTAGGGATCGATCGGCACCGATCGTTCTTAGTTGGTCAGGGGCCGCTCTCGGCTATTCCACTCCATCCTGAATCCTGTTGGCTTCGTTTCCTTGGTCCTGATTCTGTTTTTCCTCAGCTCATGCTACTCCAACTCCATGATCCATATTTATGGCGTTGCCTGCTACTCCATTTCCTTGGTTTTGCACTCCAGCTTGTCCAATCTATCATAGTAGATTCTGCATCATCTCCACCTGTCTCTTTAGCATCCTCTCCAACATAGCATCCATCATTGTTCCAATTTCATTTTTGGTGATGTAGATAGATGTCTGATTTGCTCCAACTCCAAAAGAATCCTCCTGACTCCCTCCATGATGGCTCCTATACACTAATGGTCTCCTTATTGATTGCCTAGCCATTAATTCCAAGATCCCAGTATCCAAGTTTCCAAATCCAAGATCCTAACTTCCAAATTCACGGGTGCAAGTCCTTCTCGGTGAAAGCACCAAAATATTTGCACCAAAAATGGTCACAAACACCCAATTGTAAGTGAAAGCACCAATTTTCAAAAACAATATCCAAATAGAAAGATAAGCATGTAGATCACAGAATAAATAGCAGAAAAAGTAAAGGAACACATGAGATTTATAGTGGTTCGGCAAACTACGGCCTACGTCCACTCCAATAATCTTTTATTTATACTGTAAGATTACAAGTACAGTTGTTTTTTCCTTAGAAATTTAGTGGAGGAAGAGAAAAGAAGCGATGAAGGAGAGCAAGCTAAAAAAGTCCCTTGCAATGAGCCAAGTCCGCTGTATTTATAGGTGATGACATGCATGGATCGAGCTGAAATTTCGGCAGAAGAACCTTAAGGCCCATACGAACCGACCCACAAAATTTAGGATCAATCGGACACCAAAAAATAATTTATCCGATCATTCCATACTAACTCCAATAGGGCAACGACCATTTTTATGTGTCCTCCGGGCTTCTAGACCATGCTCCCAAAGTTTCACGCCATTCCGACTTACCTTTGTGAGATATCGATCGATCTTTGCTGTTTCGACTAGAAATTTGATCAAAGGAGATCATTCCGTGCTTCATCCATTTGAGCTACGATCAATCATTTGGGTTCCCCATGATGTTAGCTACTTTCAAATTTCATGCAATTCCGACTTGCCGTTTGTGAGATATCGCGTTTTCCGTAAAACTATGTATCGTTATGCTGATTTGTACGATCATTCCAATGACGATCGGCCTATTTTCCAAGATTTCATTCTTTTGAGTTTTGATCGATCATGAGGGTGATCCATGATGTAAGATGCTTGCTCTCCAAATTTCGTGCAATTCCGACGTACCGTTTGTGAGATATCGCATTTTCCGTAAAACTATGGATTGTTATGCTGATGTGTACGATTGTTCCAATAATGATGGGCCTATTTTCTAATATTTCATCTTTTTATGCTATGATCGATCATAGGGGTGCTCCACGGTGTATTATACTTGCTCCCCAAATTTTGTGCAATTCCGACATACCATTTGTGAGATATCGCATTTTCCATAAAACTATGGATCGTTATGCTGATTTGTATAACGATCGGCCTATTTTCCAAGATTTCATCCTCTTAAGCTGCAATCAATCATGGGGGTGCTCTATGATGTAAGATATTTTGTCTCTAAATTTCATGCAATTCCGACCTACCGTTTGTGAGATATCGCATTTTCCGTAAAACTATGGATTATTATGGCTGATTTGTACGATCGTTCCAATAACGATCGGCCTGTTTTCCAAGATTTCATATTTTTGAGCTGCAATCGATCAAGGGGGTGCTCCATGATGTAAGATACTTGCTCTCCAATTTTAGTGCAATTCTGACATACCGTTTGTGAGATATCGCATTTTCATAAAACTATGGATCGTTATGACTTATTTGTACGATCGTTCCAATAACGATCGGCCTCTTTTCCAAGATTTGGGAATTTTATCATGCGGCCATTTTTGTGGGCTCCACTCTTCAATATAGTGATGCTCTGAAAGTTTCAAGTGTATTGACTTTGTAGATTTTGAGATATTGATAGATCTTCGTCGATTTACGCTGTTTTATGGATCGTTCCCGATCGATCCATATAAATTCTTCCTTTGCCCATAACTCGAGCATACGAACTTCGATTAACTTGAAATTTGAAATGTGGCCTCATATTAATTGCACCTTGATTAGGACCCTATACGAATCCGCCCAACTATTGTCCATTGTTCCAAATATAATCGATTACCAAGCCTGATAACCGTCTCTCCGGGCTTCCTACCTTGATGATCACAGAAGCCATTTAGCCAACTTTTGTGATATACTGCCTGGTCAAAAGGCGGTATAACACTATATGAAAATGGATGATTTATATAGATGACTTAATACCCTAATACGATTTTCTAAATTTTAGAATGAATTTAATGTGTGTATTTGCTATAGTATTGAAATATATTGAATGTTTAATAAGCATTGTATGATCTCATTTGATTTTGGGGAACAAACTAAAATCTTGTGTAATAATTTTGGAAGCATAGTGATTTCTAAGTCATTATATGTCTACATGTCTTTAAAGTAGCATGTAGATGTAAATATTCTACGTAACAGCCCTTATTTTCGATCCTCAAAAGTTGACACTAATCCATCCCTGATATTTATGTGCCGAGCATCCGAGTGCCGGAAAGATAGATTGTTAGGGTGAAAGAAAAGAAAAGGCAAAACAGAATCTCACAACATGACAAGTAATATATAATATACCAATGATTATTACAAAAGAAAACTGTGATATACATACATAAATTAGAGTAACTAATCTATCATCAGCTTGGACAGTTGTAACAACCCATCCTTACAATTGCTGATAAATACAAACAAGAAAATACAGTGGAAAATAAAATATGTGAATATGTCTTGGAAGCATCCAGCTCATCTCCTGAAGCTCCAAAACATCCATACATGAATATGGAAATATGCTCGGGTTGACCCGAGCATTATAAGAAAATAATGCCCGGATTAGTCTGGTAAACCAGCGTGAGAAACACAAATCATATAGATTTTTAATGTCATAAAACATTCTAAAAATAAAGGTATCTTATAAGACCACACCGCACATAAACACGGATGGATTTTACCTTATTGCAACCAAACCAATTTTACAAGAAAATTCAGTGATATTATAATAATGTCTAGGGTTTAAAATAAATATTTAATCATAGCCGAAATGATTGCATTAATTACATTCCTGCATATTATGTATACAACTGTCCGTAAAGGCACGTATTGCAAAATGGATTCCATACAATGACAAGACTACTGGGTAACCGTCTGTCATAGTACACCTCTAGAAAAATGTACCAAGGTCGAAAACCTTCCATCCCTAGTGAATCAGAGTCGTTGTGCCCCTCTAACAAGATAAGCCATATTACATCATCCCTCGAGCACTGAGGTTGCAAACATTGCACTAGGCTACGGCCCACCCTTTTTCATGCCTACGCATACCAAAATCCATATCAATCTAGATCGAGAAATAATGCTCCTAATGGTAGCAAATCACATAGTCACGAAGCATATCCCATGTTTTAGTCATTACCGAGTTTTGGGCTTATGAGGAAACGATTACCTTTTCCCTCTCTTAGAAAATTCTACTTGGAATGCAAACATTGTCCACCAAGCAACGATGCAATGATAATATTCATCCATACAAGTTGTTCAGAATATGAACAAACCGAAGGCACTATTTCTACTGCATCCATTTTGGAATCCTATCGGGATTAGTAGCAAGTAGCCCTTACACTTCAAACAACTCTATCTTCGATTTCCATCATCTCGAACCAATCACGAACCTCTTCCAATGCGTAGAATGAACATATGATTTTAGAGCGGTTATGGTTTCGAGTCATCTCATATACGTACACTCCTTCGGTTACTGATGGCTCCAAAAATAATCGATAGATTTTGATAAACTTAACTCCGATTATTTTCGAAATAAATAGACAATACATAAGAGTGGAGGTCACCTCCTAACATTTAAGTGGATAGATTTCCTTATCTTATGTCCTAGAAGAGCAAAACGAGATTATACGTACAGTATAACATCATTGAAGATAATTGTACCATATAATTCCTGTGTTTCTTTGAGATATTTCCAAAGTTATATTTAGTCAAGATTTGATAGTCGGTTATTTAACTATGAAATAAACAATCAATCAAATCGGAGGTTTATTTTCTCATAGAAATCAAGCATGATTTAAGCACATAAGAAAACATTAAGCCTCTTTAATTAATTCCTGCATTAATTAAAAGCTCTTTCCAGTTATTTGTAAAATATTCTTATGCTTATCTCAACGGTATAAGCATATTCACAGACTATTACACTTACAATACTTAGAAAGCATTTTCCCTTTCCCAAAATCATATTTAACCGGGCTAAAACAATTGTCATTTAAAACATTGTTACTATAAACCCAAACCATGTTCCTTTTGGTGTAAGTAAACAAATCATATGGAAATTAGACCAAATATACTTACCGTCACTTTCCGATTTCAAACAATACCATCCCTCAATTAATAACGTACTCGAACAAGTTAACATACTATCCTTGCCTCGACACACATTCTACTTCTCAAGATAGAGACGAGTTTCAATACCTTGGAATTTAGTGTTAAGTATGAAAAGAATACTTTCCATACTATTATAATTTATAAAGATCGTTTATGGAAATCAAATCTCTTTTCTTTTGTAAAATTCCTCTTTGTAAATCTCGTTTTATAAATAAAACTCCTTTTATAAATCTCCTTCACTTGACACGTTTTCGATATTTCGACTGACCCTATCCCTCGCCTAGAACGAAGCCAGGTAAGTTATCCTTGCCTAGGCACGCCAATTCTAGATCTCACAGATAGTGGATCTGTCTACTCGTTGGATTTTAGTACCAAGTATAGGACTACTATATTTCTATAAATAACCCAATTTGTATATGAAAATAGTACTTCAAAGACTTAGTATCAGTCTTCGATTTCAAACTTAAAACTATCCTTCGGATAATAATGAAGCTGTTCAAGTTCGATTACTATTACTTCTCAAACCTTGACTACATAACATTCTTACATTTAAGATAGTAGAATTCTACCCACCTCGAAGTCTAATACAAGTATAAAACTCCTTAATTGCTGATATTATTCATTAAAAACAAAGGGTTACAAACCAAACTTCATTTTCCACATTCCAAAATCCATTATTATAATTAGAATATTATAGTCTCCTTAAAATTCCACTTAAAAATCTTTAAAATACTCCTTAAATTGTCCATATCAAAACTCCCTTGGAAATTCTTGTTTAAAAACCACTTTTGATTTAAAAAGGATAGATCTTTTCCTTTATATACAAGTAAACATTTACTTTATTGTATGAAATAATTAATTTAAATCAAACGTATAAGTTTCAAACCTTTTTAAAATACAAAACAAAGTTTAAAAAACCATCACCTTTTAAAAAGAATTCGAGTTTGAAAATTAAACTGATTTCCATTAAATAAACCACTTGCTTAAATATCTCAAAATAAATCTTCTATATCACAAATCACTATTAAAATACTTATATAAAAGTTATAAAACACATTTGAAAAGAATTTACAAAATATTTAAAATAGATAATTTTTTATTAGAAAAATCAAAGATTTCTATACTGCGTCCATAACGAATATCGTTATACGGACCATAACTTTCAAAACTTTGTTTTATAAATCAAATAGCTTTTAAACTCCATTTCTTTCTGTATTATATACTATTATAGTATAGAAAACATTTCACTTCAAAATAAAAGTCAAAGACAAATAAGTCCAAAACTACAACTTCAAAAATTCGAAAAGAGGCTTAGCGACTATTATGGCCTTTAAACAAACCACCATTTATTTTTATCTTCAAAAGAATTCAACTTTCAAGTAATATAATAATTTTTAACTACACATCACATCACAAGAAGTATAGAGATCATATGTACAACACTATAAACACAGAAATAAAATATTGAAGCACGAATAAAATATATATCATCAAAGTGCTCCTACAACGACAATTGATATACAGACTTTTTTATTCAAGTCCAAGTCCCCTACTAATCCTTATGTGCCATTACATATGTTCAAAAAAAGTCCAAGTCAAATCATATTCCATCAGATTTACATATGTTTTTAAAATGTAGGTCCATATTTTCATGTTCATCACATATGTCATTTAAACCAACAAATTAAAGTGCTTTCCAAAGCATTTAACATACACAACAATATTGCTTTCCAAAGCAAGATCAACAATCAACATCATCATTTATTCAAGCACCATTTATACCCAATATTTATATATATTAAAAAGGTAATTTTTAAGGTAAGAATTCTCACTTTAAAACCAAGCTAATAACCATCCAAAGCCACAAGAAACCAACAATCACTTCCTACAATCATTAAACTATCAAAATTACCACCTTTGCACACAAAACGACAAAATCAAGCCCTCCCCACCCATTTCTTGCACACGACCTAGGGTATTCCCCCTTTTTTTTACCTCCTTGCCCTCGACTTTAACATGATATATGGTGATGTAGTGGTATGCTAAGGCACATACTTGAGTTCGGAAGAGTTTAGAGAAGATTTGAATGAGTTTAGAGAAAGAGAAGTGAAAAAAGAAAAGTAAAGAGGCCATTTTTGAGTTTTTAAAACTTTTGAAGCTTTTTTAAATATTTTGAAAACAAATGAAAATAAGGAAATGGAAAAGGTGATGTGAAATGAATAAAACCCATGTGCTTCCCTTAATTCACGTTCACGTGCACATCATATCATTTGACATTTTACCCTTTTTTAATAAAGAAGAAAAGTCTTCTTTCACTTTATTACTTACTAATTATAATCTAGAATTTACTAATGACTTCTTCCTTTAATTAACCGATTTGATACCAATTGAATTGTTATTATATGTTCATTTGCTACTATACAAGTTCCAAAATGTTTGAACAACTTCTATTGAATAAAAATTTGATTTTTGACAAAACGTTTTTTGCTTACAATTTCACTTTTACTTCAAAGTATATATTTTTGAAAACCAATTTTCAAAATGAGTCCACCATTATTATTTATAAATTAAAAGAGGGTTATTTGACCATCAAAACCATTAATTGAAAATTGAAAATTAAGTAAATATTCCCAAATCAAAGCGATAAAATTCCGGGTCGTTACATTCTTCCCTCCTTAAAAGGATTTCGCACCGAAATTCCATCCCAACCAAAACAAAGAGGGAAACAAGCCAACTCATGAATACTTACATTATTCATAAGCCCATATGATGTACATAGATAATCCATATGCAATATCTGATCGATCACTTACTCAAATACATAACTTCTCATCTGAACTAGTATCGCTCACCCGACTTCCCTAGTGTGGACTCCCATCAGCCTTCTTGATTAAAAACCATCGTTCTCCTTACATAACCATATACTATGATAGAAAACCATGATGCCATATCAAGAACTCTCACCAAGTGTTTGCCATTAAGAATTGAGTGATAAATCCTTATTCGGGTCGGTGTGAATCACCTCAAAGTCATGTACTCGAATCTTGGATCAAGAATCGTACCAAGAAATGTTCTACATACTACTTACGTACTTTCGTAGGTTGGAGATCTAGGAGGGTCCACCCCCACCCAACCCCCTTCTACTTAGGTCCTCATGGTGGCACTTTTAACGTACTTATTCTTATCAGTTCTTACTTATACAAATCTATTTTTATTTCTCCGAAATTGTTTATGAAAAAATTCATTTATTAATACATGATTTTATCAAAATACCTTTTCTATTCTGAATCCATTTCCTTATGGAAACCTAAGAACTAAATATCCGGTTTTTTATTTCCAAACTTTTCTAAAGTAATACTATATATTTCAATCCATAGAAAATATACATATAGATCAAGTAACAACAAAATGATACCAAGGGATTGGGTCCTACCAACTAGTATCTAACATCCTTTTACCAAGAAGGGTAATACTTAAGAGAAGCGCTTACCATCCGAACACATCTCTTGCCTATTTTTAGTCATTTTTGAGCCACTCGAACTAGTAACATAAAAATCTATCTCCTTTTTCGAATCTCATTTTGAAACAATACAGTATAAATTTCCAAAATATTTAACTTAAAAATACTTTCAAGTAACACCATTATTACTTTCTCCAAAAATCCTTTGAAATCTTTTTCCAAAAATAACAGGAATTATATTCTCAAAATCCTCCTTATTTACAAAACATATTTTATAAATCCAATTTATAAAATCAACCTTATATAAAATCATTCCATCCTTATAGAAACCATTTTAACAAAGTAAACTTGTTAAACCTACATTATTAACAACGCCTTATAGTCAAATCAGGAAACTTAATTCACAAGGTGTTCGTATTTAATCTAACCAAAATAATGAATGCTCATAAAATGGCCGATCAAAATCAATCAACAAACAATAGTCAGTGTTTTAAACTAGCTGAGCATGACTAATCAAACAACAAATGATAATAATGAATATTATCATTTCCTAATAAACAAACACATAATAAATAACTATATAATTTTTTTTGAAAATTTATCTTTTAAATATAAAATATAATCCTATGTAAAATTATTTCATTTACCAATTTCGAAACCAATACTGTGTCGGTTTGCCGTATCAAGTGTTTAGAGATCCCTATCAATTCGTTAGCTACTCATATTGAATGAAATCCATAAGCCACTCAACATACCAATCAACACAATATAAAACATTTTGATAGCACTAACAAATACGCTCTCGTATATAAACACACTTAAACTCATTCTAGGGCATTACTGACCCTATCTCTAATGAGTTTACCTCACCATGGCTAAGGTTCTTGCTTAAACTTTGGTTCTAATACCAACTATAACATCCGGCTTTTCTGATCATCATAAGTCAACACTAATACATCCACAATATTCCTATGCCGAGCATCCGAGTGTCAGAAAGACAGATTGTTGGGGTGGAAGAAAAGAAAATGTAGAACAAATCTCACAACGTGACGAGTAATATATAATACCAATGATCTTTACAAAAGAAAACAGTGATATGCATATATAAATTAGAGTAACTAACATATCATCAACCTAGACAGTTATAACAACGTATCCTAACAATTGATGATAAATACAAACAAGAATATACGACGGAAAATAAAATACATGAATATGTCTTGGAAGCATCCATCTCGTCTCCTGAAGCTCCAAAGCATCCATAACTAAATCTGGAATTATGCTCGGGTTGGACCAAGCATTATAAGAAAATAATGCCCAGATCAGTCTGGTAAACCAGCGTGAGAAACAAAAATAACATGGATTTCTAGTGTCATAAAACCTTCCAAATATAAAGGTATCTCGTAAGACTACTCCATATATAAACACAGATAGGGTTTTTATCATACGATAACCAAACCCATTTTTATAAGAAAATTCTGTAATATTATAATAATGTCGAGGGTTTAAAATAAATATTTATTCATTGCCGAAATTGTTACATTCTAACATATTAAGTACACAAATAAGTCCGTAAAGGCATGTATTGGAAAATGGATTCCATACAATGACAAGGCTACTGTGGTACCACCTGCCACAGTACACCTCTAGAAAAATGTACCGAGGTCGAAAACCTTTCGACCCTGCAAATCAGAGTCGGCCTGCCCCTCTGACATGACAAGCTGGATTACATCATCCCTCTAGCACCGAGGTTCCAAACATTGCACCAGGCCACGGTCCCACCCTTTTTTCCGTGCGCATGCATACCAAAATCCATAAATATCAATCTAGATCGAGGAATGATGCTCCTAATGGTAGCGAACCACATAGCCCTGAAACATATCCTCTGTTTTAGTCATTACCGGGTTGTGAGGCGTGTGAGTCCACGATTACCTTTTTCCTCTCTTAGCAAATCACACTTGGAATGCTAACACTGCCCTCCAAGCAACAATGCAATGCTAACATTCATTCATACAAGTTGTTCAGGATATCAACAAAACGAAGGCACTACTTCTACTACATCCATTTTGGAATCACCCTCGGGATTACTAGAAAGTTACCCTTACACTTCAAAGAACTCTGTCTTCGGTTTCCATCATCTTGAACCAATCACGAACCCCTTCCAAAGCATAAAACGTGCATATGGTTTTGGAGTGGTTATGGTTTCGAGTCATCTCATATAAGTACACTCCTCCATTTATCGATCGCTCTAAAACAAATCGATAGATTCCAATAAACTCAACTTCGATTCTTTTGGAAATAAACAGACAATACATAAGAGTGGAGATTACCTTCTAACCGTTCAAGTGGACGAATTTCCTTATCATTTATCCTAGAAGAGAAAAACAAGATTATACGTACAGTATAGCATCGCCTAAGATAATTGTACCATATAATTTCCATGTTTCTTCTAGATATTTCTAGAATTATATTTGGTCAATATTTGATAGTCGGTTATTTAACTATCAAATAAACAATCAGTCAAATTAGAGATTTAATTAATCATAGAAACCAAGCATAATTTAAGCACATAAGAAACCACTAAGCATCTTTAATTAGTCCCTTCATTAATTAAAATCTCTTTCCAATTATTTGAAAAATATTCACATACTTATTTGAACAGTATAAGTATATTCACAAACCATTTCACTTACAATATTTAGAAAACAGTTTTCCTTTCCCCAAAATCATATTTAACCGGGCCAAAACAAATGTCATTTAAAACATTGTTACTATAAACCCAAACCACTTTCTTTTTGGTGTAAGTAAATAGATCAAATGTAAATTAGTCCAAATATACTTACCACCACTTTCCGATTTCAAACAGTATTATCCCTCGATTAACAATGTAGTCGGACAAGTTAGCATACTATCCCTGCCTCGACACCCATTATTACTTCTCAAGATAAAGGTGAGTTTCCATACTTTGGAATTTGGTGTTATGTTTGAAAAGAATACTTTCCATACCACCATAATTTATAAAGATTATTTATGGAAATCAATCTCTTTTCTTTTATAAAGTTCCTTTTTGTAAATATCCTATAAAAATCTATTTATAAAACTACTTTTATAAATCTCCTTTAAAAATCTATTTATAAAACTTCTTTTATAAATCTCCTTCACTTGATACACTTTCGATATTTTGACTTATCCTATCCCTCGTCTAGATTGATGCTAGGTAAGTTATCCCGGCCTAGGCACCCCAATTCTAGATCACACGGATAGAGGATTAGTCTACACATCGGATTTTAGTACCAAGTATAGGATTACTAATTTTTTATAAATATCCCAATTTGTATATGGACATAAGACTTCAAATACTTAACATTAGTCTTCAATTTCAAACTTAAAACTATCCTTCGGATAATAATGAAGCTGTTCAAGTTGGGGTACTATTACCTCTCAAAACATGACTAGACAACATTCTTAGCTTTAGGATAGGTAGAAATCTACCTACCTCGAAGTATAATATCAAATATAAAACTCCTTAATCCTGTATATTATTCATTTAAAACAAAGGGTTGTAAATCAAACTTCTATTTCCACTTTCCAAAATTCTTTACTATAATTAGAATATTATAGTCTCTTTAAAATTCCACATAAAAATCCTTAACATACTCTTTAAAATTTCCATATCAAAACTCCCTTGGAAATCCTTGTTTAAAACCACTTTTGATTTTAAAAAGATAGATCTTTCCTTTATATTCAAGTAAACATTACCCTATTATATTAATAATTCTTTCTTCCACTTCTCATTTGTACAACTAAAATAGTGACTTTGTTTTCATGGGTTCCCCCCCCACTTCTCTCTTCTGCCAGCCCCATACTTCCCCCCTGTCCTTCCTTCCAGCCTTTCATCCATCACTTCAGCATATCACCTCGATGTACTGCCGCCTGTTCCACCTGAAAAACACCTACCTTCTCCTCTTGTTCTACCCACCACCATCTCTTCTTCCATACCTATTCTACCCGTCCCTACCACCAACACTTCTACCTCCTCTAACTCCTCCGACCCAACCTTTCCTCCACCTCATCTCATTCCACCTTACCTATCTGATCATCCAACCAGTCCATCCACTATGGCTCCCATTATCTCCACTCCTAAATCTTGGTCTTCCCTATTTTCAATCAAACCTAGGAATGCAGGTGCTTATTGCCTTGTCTCCTACAATATATCATACCGTGGTGATGCTCTGCCTATTCCACCAGAAGTCGGAGATGTAGGAATGAATTATTAGCATAACCATATAGTCGGCTTTTTCCTAGATGATTCTCTACGTTACCCTGCTGCTGTCAATCATCTCAACCGAATTTGGAAGCTTGAAGGTAAATACACTATCAAAAGTAATCATACCCATTTTTATTTTGAATTCTCTTTGGATAATAACCGACAAAGAGTGTTACAAAGTGATCCTATATTCATTCATGGCAAGATGTTTATTATAGAAAAATGGAACCCCTCCTTTGGTAGTATGCACTCACAAATTAAAAAGGTGCCTATATGGATTCATTTACACAAAATCCCACTAATAGCTTGGACCCTCTTGGGCATTAACTGGTTGACCTGCCACGTTGGGGAGTTGATATGTTTTAATGAAGCAACCGAGAGAATTTCCAAACATGAGTATGCTAAGTGTATGGTTGAAATAACAGCAGATAGAGAGCTTCCTTCCTTTATTAAAGTGGGTGAACGAGAAAATATTTCATCTGTAGAGGTTAAGTATGACTGCAAGCCTTTAATATGTATGTACTGTAAATGTTTTGGTCATGATCATAACAAATGTGCTATCCTCAAGAAATTGGTTTCTAAAAGCTCTAACAAAGATAAATATGATACTGGGTAAATAAATGAACACGGTATTGGTAAAGATATTATAAATGAAGGCAACATTCCCCAAATTTCTGATTCCAATTCTATTAAATGCAATGTTGTTGAAGGTAACAACATGACGTTTAATCCTAGATCCAATTATCAAAAAAAGGGTTATGCACGGATCCCTTCCCAAGAATGCATTTACTCCTACTCACCCTCTTCAATGCCAAAATTTATTCATAATTCCTCAGCTTCTACAAGTGTAGTCCCGTCCACTTCCTACATGCAACCACTTCATCCATTATCACATGCAACACTCCTCTAATTGATTCCCTAACCACTTCTCATTCTACCCTACCTCCCACTTGTCCATTTATTACTCCACGGTCCCATGCTACTGTTAGGAACTGGAGATAGTGGTTTTGATGATAACAACCTTTGTAACTTACTTTATTATAACTTATATACTAACACTATTGTCTAGATATATATGAATGTTATTATGCAGGTTATATATAAGTTAGGTACTGATTATTGAAGACTGTACAGTATAAAGATCAAGGATGAAGAAATCAAGTTTGAAGACTCATGAGTATCAAGATCAAGATTTCAAGATAAGTGTCTAGTTTATTGTTAAAACTTCATAATAGCACGGAAATCTTCATTCCATATTTCATTTGGGATGGAACCCATTTCTATCTTCTTAGTGGCTTACAAATCCACGACAAGTAGCTTACAAACCTACGACAAGTGGCTTACAAACCCACGAACATCCTGGTTTTGTACAAGTTCTCGAGTCCTGATGTGATGAGATATTCTACAGGAAGAAGCTTGCAAAACTACTTCAAAATGGTTTTCTAAAATGATTTTCAAAACTATTTTTAAAAATGTTTTAGCCTTAAAATATTCTTTGTCTTTATTTTAAATAAACTCTTGTTTTAAACTTCGTTTGTTTTTAAAACTATCTTCTGATTTTTAAATATTCTTTTATAATATATGTATATATATATACTTGAGATTTAAAATCAAATTAATATATACATTCTAAAAATATTTTTTTCTATTCTTCTTTATTTTAAAACATAGGAAAATTAGTTTACTTTACTCCAGAATCATTTCATCTTGTTTTCCTTTCAATACCATTTTCAAAACAAATTTTACATTGTTTTTAACTAAGGAATGTCGACATCATGGGATACCCCATGTCGACATGGTGGCCGTTAAATTCAAAAGTTTCAATTTTCAAAAGAAGTGTCTATTCGTTTAAATCTCTTCACGAATGGTTATGACCGTTACTGGTCTATAAATAGCATTCACAAACAAATTTTTTAACTAACTAATTTCATATTTTCTTCACTCCTTCTCCACAAATCCATATTCTAAAATTTTCATATTTTTAAGATCGTGCCGAAATTCTGCCGAATTCTCACGTGAATCAAATTAGAATCTCATTCTTGTTTGGTTCTCTACCCTCTCTCGAAGATCAAAGTGCTATTCAGAGTTATAAGATCAATTTGTAATCAAAAGTTTATCGAGTCTCTCTATAAGGTGTGGTTGTGCCTGGAAATCAATTGAGTAATCTTGTGGCCCGTAAATCAAGATAGTTTGCCCTTGACACGTGAGACAGCAGGGTACCTCAAGGCCTTTAGAAACTGAGGATTGTAATCTCGACTTTGGTATAATAAAAATCAGTATGAGGTGTTCTGCCTTGGTACAGGACTGGATGTGGGGTAACTCCGAACCAGTATAAAATCCATTGTGTTCTTTCCTTTTACTGCTTTTTATTTACTTTCTGCATCTGTGTTTGATTCTAGGATTGTTCTGTGATTAAGTTCTGCATTTGTTTGTGCCATAATTTTAATTTAGTCCATATAAGTCTTAGAATCCATTAAACACTATTCACCCCCCTCTAGTGTTCAATTAGCCTTAAGATCCTTAATCCGCACACCCTTTCAATTGGTATCAGAGCAAGGTTTTCATAGTTTTCATAATCTGAAACTTGAAAAGTTGAAAATGGCATTTTTAGAAAATTTTGTTAATACTAGTTTTAATTTATGCATTTCATCAAAGTATCATAGGTTTGCATATAGTTTTTATGAAAAATCAAGTTATCTACCGAATTGGTTTGTTGTAACAACCCGCATATTTTACGATTTTATATTTAAATATTTTATTTAAATATAACATCGTTCGTCGGATTATAGTCCAAAAAGCTACTTTTTGCAAATAGTCGAATTAGGACTCGAGACCACTTCCATTGAGTTCGAAATGTCGTTTGCGACCTTTTTGAGTATAAACTTTGATATGTTTGGAGTAAGTCGAATTTTGCTACTTTTTCTATTGGGTTTTGGGTTTGGGTTCAACCCACTAGCTAACTTAATACCCTAACTCAGTCCCTCTCCTTCCATTCACTCATTTACATTTCTTTTTCTCAAGCAAAACTGAAAATGGGGGAAGAGAATGGAAAATAGAAATTCCAAGCCCTAGTTTCCTCTTGCAAACTTGAATTCTTGCTCCAAAATCAAAGAGTAGCTATTGGTAAGCCTCCTCTTCTTCTTCTCCAACTCTTTCTCCTTTCAGTTTCAGAAATTCCTAAACCTAACTTAGGAAATGTTACTCTTTTAAGCTTAGATTCAAGCTTGTTGAGTTGGAATTGGAGAGTATTTTCCTTGCCATTGCTCTATAGCTTCTTCTTCATTTGTTTTGGGTTTAAAGGTGAGATTTTTATCTCACATCTATGCCTATAACTCTCTTTGATTGTTAGGTATGAATTCCTAACACTTATTTATGTTCATTTGCTTCGATTTGGATTGAATTGGTGAATTGTTCAATTTTTGGTTTTTGGAATCCAATTTTTATAAAAATCCAATCTTTGATGTTTGAACACGTTAGTGGAGTATTTCAGAGGGCCATACAAGGCTAGGTTGTCGTTAGGCGTAAATCCTCAGTCGTAGATGCTCATTCGTCCACTTCTGTCCGCGTTATCGAATTTGCCCCAAAGGGGCCTAGACTGAAAATGCTTCTGGAGCAGGTTCGGTCGACTGAACCAGGGGTTCAGCCGACCGAGCAGGAAAACAGAATGTCTCAGAAGCAGGTTCGATCGACCGAACCAGAGGTTCAGTCGACCGAACCAGACCCAGGAAATTGCCTGGGTCTGTATCGGTCGACCGACCCCCTGGTCCAGTCGACCGACCTGCTCATCTCAACCTACCTAATTATTTTGTTTTGATTTCCAGCCTTTATCGATTCAAGGTTATCCGATTTGTTGTTATCTTTTATTATCTACCGCGATGACTTCTTTTTCGGGATTTTTGTGGTTATCCCTTTTTGATGGATTTGGTATCGATTTCGTTGGAATTGATTCACATCTTCGGATGTGAATTTTTGATGGTTGATTGTTTCTACAATCATTTCTATGACTTGTAACTTTAAAAATACAAAGGTTTCTAGACTAATAGTAAATATTCAAACTCTTTCACAAAGATGATTTCAACTCTATTTTTAATACAAAGTTCGTTTATAAAACCGTTTTCCAATCTATTAGTATATACAAACCTTTACCTCATTCGTATGAGAAAATCTAATTAAACGGCTTAGCAAAACAAGTGGTATGAAACGCTTGCGTTTACTTCGCCGGTTAATTTATGGACTTGTTCGATTGAAACTCTTGTGACAATTTTCGAGTGGAAATCTACAATCTGTTCATAAATATTTGAGTTAAGCAAGTGGTTATGGGTCATGAAGCTAAACTCTTATATTTACTAGCTTTGTGTGATCGACACTTCTTGATGATCGATGATGATCATTTTATGGTTTAAACTAGCAATGTGTGATGTCTCATTGTCTGCAATGGGGGACTATACTCTGTCAGGAGGAGCTTCGGCTCATCAGGAGGAGCTTTGGCTCATAGTCCACAATGGGGGACTATACCCTGTCAGGAGGAGCTTCGGCTCATAGTCCGCAATGGGGGACTATACCCTATCAGGAGGAGCTTCGGCTCATCAGGAGGAGCTTCGGCTCATAGTCCGCAATGGGGCACTATACCCTGTCAGGAGGAGCTTTGGCTCATTAGGAGGAGCTTCGGCTCATCAGGAGGAGCTTCGACTCATAGTCCGCAATGAGGGACTATACCCTGTCAGGAGGAGCTTCGGCTCGTTTTTATGGGATACCGACCCATTTTATGATACGCGTGTTGGGGAGTTTTCACACTCCTGTTTTTGATAGGCTTCTTCCTCTCTTGCGATTTCTGGATTTCTTATTGATGATTTCTGGAATTTATGTTTCACCTACTTTTACAGTTGACATTTATATGTATGTCATTATTTGTGGCTTGGTGAATTAAATAAAGAATATGACATTCTTTTTAGTGCTTTGAGATTATTGAGATATTGTATGACTTTTGTGGATTTTCTAATGTATACTTGTCGCAGTATGACATTTTTGGTTATCATGCGTTTTTGTTATATCTCTTCTTATATCTCATTTTATCTGATATTTATAGCTAGACTGATCCGTTTATTATTTTCTTCTTAAATAATACTCGGGTCAGACTGAGATTTTATAGGTGCTTCCTCATGACTTCTTATCTGGGATTATCATCTGATTTTTGGCTAACTACTTTAGTTTAGTAGTTTTTGGTTGTATACATTTGAGATATAGACTCCTTGATATATACATATTCTTTTGTCTAGCACTTGTATCTTTTCTTTTGTGATATTGTGGATCTTATTTGACCACTACTCTGATGTACACTTTCATGTGTTATATTCATATCTATTTCCGCCTTTGTGATATGAATTGTCTGTGACTGATTTGTGTTATGTTTATTTCTATATTTGTTTCCGAAGATATATATAGCCACTATGTGGTAGCTTTGAGTTTGTATCGGTATGTCGGATTTCCTCTTGAGATGAAAAGTTATATTTTTATCTGGCATATCGGTACTTACACAAAGCAATTACATGGATGGTCGCTCCTCAATAGCCTTATTCTTCGTGCTAGTTGGAGGCATTACTCTGTAGTGTCCTTGGCTAGCGTGAGTATAGAGGTGGGGCGTCACAGCATGGTATCCGAGCCAAACTTCGGAACAATGTAGAATAATTTAACAAGGATCATGTCCTAAGTCTTTCTTAGGAGTCGTGCTTTAGGAATTTATTCGAGTCAATTAGACCCGTTCTATCCTATTTTCTTTTATGATTCCTTGTTTTATCAATCATGATTGTTTGATATTCATTCTAAGAATAACCTTTTCTTCTTCTTTTCTTTCTTTCTTAAAGAAAAGAAATGGTTGGTTCTGGCAGTCCTAGCGCTGGTCAATCCAGTAGTCCTTCTCTGGATGGCGTATCCATGTCGACCCAACAACTTTTGGATCTTGTAAAGAATCAAAGGTTTATCTGTGCTTTGGGTAAGAACCCCGAAAAGATTTTACCTTTGAAACTTGAAGTTCCTTTCAATCAGCTTGTGGATATCACTCTTCGACATGAAGAGGTTGGTAGAGGAAGTGTTTGTGATATTGGGACTTCCAAGAAGAGGCATATTAAGTTCAAGAGCCTTAATCCCAATAAGAGAGTGAAGCAAACTACTTTTGTAGCAAAGACTCCAATCCCTAATCGTGGAGGATGCTACAATTGTAATTCTAAGGAACACTATGCGAATGTGTGTCCGAAACCCCATTCTTGTCGCTATTGCAAAAAACCGGGTCATCTTTTATCTGCAAGTCCCAAACTTTTGAACAAGGACATGAGAAAGCTAAATATTGTGCAAGCCCCTAGCAACTCTTCTCTTAGTCAAGGTATCCATTCTATCCTTGATGACATTTATTTTGTGATTATCTTATTCGAGTTCTTTTTGATATGGGTTTCATCTCATTATTTTTATATCAAAAGAACTTGTGATTCTTTTTCTTTAAACATTTCTGGGCTTGATGACTTCTTTGAGGATTGCGAATCCGGATTGGTGGATCTGCAACACTCAATTTTCTTTTTATTGATGTCAAAATTATTTTATGTGATTTTTCTTTCCGAGCCGATTTTTACTTATGCTTCGGAATTGACTTTTGTAAGGACTGGCTTAATTATTATGAAGCCATATCCTTTGTCCCGTGTGGACTATTCAACTTCGACATTTTTTTAATATGTTAAGCAGATTTCTATTTTTCTTTGTGATTTTGATTCCAATTTGATGGCATCCTTTTATTCTTTAAGCCCTCATGATGAGGGAAGTGTTATTTCTCTCATCTAAATAGTTTGTGACACTTTCCGGTATTTTTGAGTTTGTCTTAGGATTATCTCCTAAGCAATCTTTTGAGTGGTGTTAAGGTCTTTTTAGTTCGACCTTGCCACCGATTTTATTTGCTACGAGTTACGGAAGTTAGCATTCCACTTACCGCATTCCAAACTCGTTATGATTCTTATGAATGACTAATTATGTCATTCAGTTTGTCCAGCTTATTTCATCCATTTTATGAATCGAGTATTCTACGAATATCTCGATGAGACCATTCATGTATTTATTGATTTTGGATGAAAATAGCAATTTAAAAATTTTTGCAAATCTTTTTCATAAGATTTATTTATAAGTATAATTAGATTTTGTTCTTGAAATGAGCAAAGAATATTCTTAAAGCTTTTTAAGAAACATGTTTATCATATAGAAGATGATTTTGTGATTGTTTTGCCCATTGAGTGCTTTAAGAATTCTGGTCGATGCGCTTGATCAACGTTATCGATAGGAATCTCCTAAATGCTTTGATGAGACAATTTGACACGATATATTGACTTGTAAAAATGTAAAAAAAAAATTTTTTTAGAAAGATGATTACATAAAGATAAATGTAATTTTTGAAAGTTTTAGCTTTTTGAGAAAGAAGATTATTTGAAAGAATTCTTTTCCAATACTCTTATTCTTGTGATTTCCGAAGGGAACCAAGATTTTATCTTTTGTACCAATGCTAATCGTATTGGTTTAGGTGCTGTTCCCTTGCAAAATAGAACGTGCTATCACTTATGTTTCTAAACCATTAAAGCCTATCGAGACTAGGTATGCCACTCATGATCTAGTGCTCGCGGCTATTATTTTCGCTTTTAGAGTTTGGCATCATCATTTTTGGGGGAGAAATTTGTTCTCCACCTCGATCATAAATCTTTGGAATATTTATTTTCCCATAAGGAACTTCATGTTGACTTGAGTTCCTTGCATCTTATGATCTTGATATTCTTTATACTCCCGAAAGGGGAAATCGTGTTGCCAATGCCCTTGTCGTAAGCAACAAGTAGTTGTTTCTTTGATGATGTCCGAATGGAATGATCTTTTTACCAAGTTCGTCGGACGTTTCGATGTGCTTCGTTTTATTGAGCTTCGTCTCATTTCTTTTATGGACTCGCGTCCGATGTTCTTTTAAGGTGTTCGGTTCATTGGACGTACCATTTTTTTTGTATTACGTCGGTGTTCCGAATTATTTGAGCTTTGGTTCCTCGGGCGTACCGTTTTTGAACTACGCCGTTGCATCGGCTCATTTTTCTGCTAATTCATGACATTTTCTTACGTCTTTCAACAACGGAAATGTCTTAGAGATTTCGATTTTTATTCTTGAGCCCGGTGTTATTGAAGAAATTGAAGTTTCACCTATTTTGACTTTTGAGCAACTTTCTATTTGCATCATTTCCTCGGAGGGAGAGCGCCTTCGAAATAAAGATGTACTTTTTGTGAAAGTTCAATGGTTCTCAAATCTCAAGAATAGCTCTTGGTAATCTAGAGAATTCATCGAGCGAACACGTTCGGACTTACTCTTTCGTGCTCCTTTTGGTGAACTTCTTATTTAAAATTTTCTTTTGTGTTGATATGCTTTTATGGTTGTTACTATTTATTTTCTTCTTAAGTATTGCGAGGACGCAATTTCTTTAAGGAGGGGAGTCTGTAACAACCCACATATTTTACGATTTTATATTTAAATATTTTATTTAAATATAACATCGTTCGTCGGATTATAGTCTGAAAAGCTACTTTTTGCAAACAGTCGAATTAGGACTCGAGACCACTTCCATTGAGTTCGAAATGTCGTTTGCGACCTTTTTGAGTATAAACTTTGATATGTTTGGAGTAAGTCGAATTTTGCTACTTTTTCTATTGGGTTTTGGGTTTGGGTTCAGCCCACTAGCTAACTTAATACCCTAACTCAGTCCCTCTCCTTCCATTCAATCATTTACATTTCTTTTTCTCAAGCAAAACTGAAAATGGGGGAAGAGAATGGGAAATAGAAATTCCAAGCTTTAGTTTCCTCTTGCAAACTTGAATTCTTGCTCCAAAATTAAAGAGAAGCTATTGGTAAGCCTCCTCTTCTTCTTCTCCAACTCTTTCTCCTTTCAATTTCAGAAATTCCTAAACCTAACTTAGGAAATGTTACTCTTTTAAGCTTAGATTCAAGCTTGTTGAGTTGGAATTGGAGAGTGATTGTCCTTGCCATTGCTCTATAGCTTCTTCTTCATTTGTTTTGGGTTTAAAGGTGAGATTTTTATCTCACATCTATGCCTATAACTAACTTTGATTGTTAGGTATGAATTCCTAACACTTATTTATGTTCATTTGCTTTCGATTTGGATTGAATTGGTGAATTGTTCAATTTTGGGTTTTTGGAATCCAATTTTTATAAAATCCAATCTTTGATGTTTGAACACGTTAGTGGAGTGTTTCGGAGGGCCATACAAGGCTAGGTTGTTGTTAGGCGTAAATCCTCAGTCGTAGATGCTCGTTCGTCCACTTCCGTCCGCGTTATCGAATTTGCCCCAAAGGGGCCTAGACTGAAAATGCTTCTGGAGAAGGTTCGGTCGACTGAACCAGGGGTTCAGCCGACCGAACAGGAAACAGAATGTCTCGAAAGCAAGTTCGGTCGACCGAACCAGGGGTTCAGTCGACCGAACCAGACCCAGGAAATTGCCTGGGTCTGTATCGATCGACCGACCTCCTGTTCTAGTCGACCGACCTGCTCATCTCAACCTACCTAATTATTTTGTTTTGATTTCCAGCCTTTATCGATTCAAGGTTATCCGATTTGTTGTTATCTTTTATTATCTACCGTGATGACTTCTTTTTCGGGATTTTTGTGGTTATCCCTTTTTGATGGATTTGGTATCGATTTCGTTGGAATTGATTCACGTCTTCGGATGTGAATTTTTGATGGTTGATTGTTTCTACAATCATTTCTATGACTTGTCACTTTAAAAATACAAAGGTTTCTATACTAATAGTAAATATTCAAACTCTTTCACAAAGATGATTTCAACTCTATTTTTAATACAAAGTTCGTTTATAAAACTGTTTTCCAATCTATTAGTATATACAAACCTTTACCTCATTCGTATGAGAAAATCTAATTAAACGGCTTAGCAAAACAAGTGGTATGAAACGCTTGCGTTTACTTCGCCGGTTAATTTATGGACTTGTTCGATTGAAACTCTTGTGACAATTTTCGAGTGGAAATCTACAATATGTTCGTAAATATTTGAGTTAAGCAAGTGGTTATGGGACATGAAGCTAAACTCTTATATTTACTAGCTTAGTGTGATCGACACTTCTTGATGATCGATGATGATCATTTTATGGTTTAGACTAGCAATGTGCGATGTCTCATTGTCCGCAATGGGGGACTATACCCTGTCAGGATGAGCTTCGGCTCATCGGGAGGAGCTTCGGCTCATAGTCCACAATGGGGGACTATACCCTGTTAGGAGGAGCTTCGTCTCATAGTCCGCAATGGGGGACTATACCCTGTCAGGAGGAGCTTCGGCTCATCAGGAGGAGCTTCGGCTCATCAGGAGGAGCTTCGGCTCATCAGGAGGAGCTTCGGCTCATCAGGAGGAGCTTCGGCTCATAGTCCGCAATGGGGGACTATACCCTGTCAGGAGGAGCTTCGGCTCATCATGAGGAGCTTCGGCTCATCAGGAGGAACTTCGGCTCATCAGGAGGAGCTTCGGCTCATAGTCCGCAATGGGGGATTATACCCTGTCAGTAGGAGCTTCGGCTCGTTTTTATGGGATAACGACCCATTATATGATACGCGTGTTGGGGAGTTTTCACACTCCCGTTTTTGATAGGCTTCTTCCTCTCTTGCGATTTCTGGATTTCTCATTGATGATTTCTGGAATTTATGTTTCACCTACAATTGACATTGATATGTATGTCATTATTTGTGGCTTGGTGAATTAAATAAAGAATATGACATTCTTTTTAGTGCTTTGAGATTATTGAGATATTGTATGACTTTTGTGGATTTTCTAATGTATACTTGTCGCAGTATGACATTTTTGGTTATCATGCATTTTTGTTATATCTCTTCTTATATCTCATTTTATCTGATATTTATAGCTAGACTGATCCGTTTATTATTTTCTTCTTAAATAATACTCGGGTCAGACTGAGATTTTACAGGTGCTTCCTCATGACTTCCTATCTGGGATAATCATCTGATTTTTGGCTAACTACTTTAGTTTAGTAGTTTTTGGTTGTATACATTTGAGATATAGACTCCTTTATGTATACGTATTCTTTTGTCTAGCACTTGTATCTATTCTTTTTGATATTGTGGGTCTTGTTTGACCACTACTCTGATGTACACTTTTATGTGTTATATTTATATCTATTTCCGCCTTTGTGATATGAATTGTCTATGACTGATTTGTGTTATGTTTATTTCTATATTTGTTTCTGAAGTATATATACATAGCCACCGTGTAGTAGCTTTGAGTTTGTATCGGTATGCCGGATTTCCTCTTGAGATGAAAAGTTATATTTTTATCTAGCATATCGGTACTCGCACAAAGCAATTACATGGATGGTCGTTCCTCAATAGCCTTATTCTTCGTGCTAGTTGACGGCATTACTCTGTAGTCTCCTTGGCTAGCGTGAGTATAGAGGTGGGGCGTCACATTTGTTATGCAGGAACAGACATGTTACATGGCTTTTGAAGAATCAACAACCAATGGAAAAACTGTGCAAATTGAGAAAGATAAATGGATACTTGATAGTGGCTGTTCAAGGCATATGACTGGAAATCTCGAGATACTCAATGACATTATATATCGAGATGGTGGATTGGTCAAATTTGGAGACAACTCAAAAGGATATGTGATTGGCATCGACAATGTCCGTAATTCTAAAACTCCTCTTATTTCTGATATTTTGCTAGTTAGGAATTTAAAACATAATCTGCTTAGTATAAGTCAACTATGTGATAAAGGATTTAAAATTAAATTTGGAAAAGATAAGTGTCACATCGAAGATAATAAGTCAAATATTATATTTGAAGGAATTAGGAAGAAAAACATTTACATCCTTAGTATGAAAGTTTCAAATGATAACTTATGTCTTTTGGCTAATAAAAGTGACCCTTGGATTTGGCATAAAAGATTTGGTCATTTAAATTTCAAACTGTTATCTAGGTTATCAAAACTTGATTTAGTTAGAGGTCTTCCCAAGTTAAACTTTAAAGTAGATATTATATGTGATGCTTGCCAACTAGGAAAACTTAAGAAAAGTTCATTTAAATTAAAAGATATGATTTCTACTTCTAAACCTCTAGAATTACTTCATTTAGATTTATTTGGTCCATATCAAGTTCAATCAATTAATCACAATAAATATATTTTTGTAATTGTAGATGAGTATTCTAGATATACTTGTACAATTTTTCTTAAACTTAAAAGTGATGCTTTTGAATTATTTAAGAATTTTGCTAAAAGAATTCAAAATAATATATGGCATGGTTTGAAGGTGGCGACTGGGTTGTTAAGGGGGTCGATCGTGCTAGGGTTTCGTGAGTTTAGTGGTGGCGTGGCACTTGTTATTAGTTTGCTTATTTTATATTTTAAATTATATTTCAACCATTCTAATTTGCATAACTTTTGCATACAAGGTCGGATTCACGCGTAGTTTGTTCCATTGGGATCGTATCGAAATTTCGGATATTATAGAACTAGTTTAGATGAATTTTGAGACGGTTTAATTTTGGGCCTTTATTTGGATTTTAATTCGACATAAAATCAAAAGTGAGTGTTTTAACCCACTCACAACTACTAAATTTTCTTATGTTTGTTAAAATAAATTTATGATGTGATTAAAAATTAATTGATTTATGTTTGGTATATTTAAATTGTCATTCTAGTTAAATTTGACTTATATTCCATTTAATCATCGTTTAATTTAATATTGAATTCAATTGTCAATTTAATACCTGTTAATGATGATCAGTTATCTATTGATTTTTATTGGTTGATTTGGATGATGATTGTGATGGATGTTTGATTTGTTGATATTGAATGACTGTATGTTATATTTTATATTGTTATAACACTGCAAGTTCCCTATGGGTTGAAATGAGACATACCCGAACGATCATATAGAATAGGGGAAAATCGTTATGGGTTGAAATGATAAACCCAAGCGATTTTCATTGAAATAAATTTGGGATTGTGGGTTGAAATGATATATACCCGTAAATTTAAATATTTGCGGATTGAAATGATAAATATCTGTATAACTTGACCATAGGGTAGAAAATTATATACGGACACCGGATTGGTTAAATTAAATGATTTTTATCTTTAAATTCTGAATTCAGCTAAATGATATTTTGAAATAGAATTTGGTTTACATAAACTGAATTGTTTAAATGATTTGTTTAAAGGATTAAATTTGAAATTTTGGAATTGTGTTAAGTAAATTGCTTAGAGGGTTTAAATTGGAATTCTAAAGTTGAATTTGAAGTATAAATGAAGTTTATCGAAATTGAGTTATTGAAATGTTGGAAACTGTAACTTTGAAAATCTATTAAAATTGGAATAGTTAAATTTGACATTTCAAGATTTGAAATTGGGTTTTTGATTTGAAATCCGGATACGATCCAGATTTGTTGAAATGGAAGAAATAGTTGATTTGATGTTAATTTCAGATTTATTATCTCAATATAAACTGTAAATGTTCTTTTAAATTCTAATTTTTAAGATGTTCAACTATTAAAATAAGTTAATCTATTTTAAACCAACTTAATTAATTTAAATTATTTAATTTATTTTAATCTAATTTAACCTATTTTAAACTAATTAACCTATTTAACCTATCTTAATCTATTTTAATTTATTTAATCTATTTTAATTTATTTAATCTATTTTAATATATTTTAATCTATTTTAAAATCAATTAAACTTTATTAAACTATTTTAATATATTTAAAACTATTTTAATTTATTTTAAACTATTTAATCTATTTTAATTCTATTTAATCTATTTTAAATTCATTTAATCTATTTTAAATCTAATTAATCCATAATAAACCTATTTAAATCTATTTTAAACCATTTAAACTATTTTAAATCTAATTAAAGTTTTAATCTATTTAATCTATTTTAAACCTATTCAACCTAATTTATCTCCATTAAAACTATGTAAACTAATTTAAACTATTTATAACTATCTAAATTAATTTCTAAATTTCAGATGGTGTAAAGTGGAAATGTTTATAATTAAAGCCTGGATTTTAAAACGAATAATGTTTAATGATGTTATAACATAAGTAGGGATTTAAATGACCTATTTGAGAAATATGATGATTTTAAATGAGGGTTTAATCTATTTTGGAAATAAGAATTCGAAAGTGATATGATTTAAAATGTGACATAATTTCGAAAGTAAATGTGATTTCGAAAATGATATGGTTTTGAGAATATGATATTCTGATATCAATCGTGAATTGACTTTTGAAATGTAAAAGAACCATCCGGTGTGAAATAAGCATTTGGTTGTTAAAGAGACCGGGATCGGATATTGTCATACTCTCTGCCAGTATAGAAAACCACTTTAACAACTGCGTACGTGGTTGAGATTCCAGAAATGAAGTAGGATGGCTTAGCGAACGATTCTATATGAGGTATTCATGTGACCCTGACTCCTGTGAGTCGGCTTAGATGTGACTAAAGCAGGAGCCACGCCGGGCCAAGTGAGGTCATTCCTCCGATCGAACACATTTCTTCGATACCATATTATGACTTTGTGATGATTTGGTGGCCACCCCTTGATTTTGATTATGGGAGTGTGTTCCGAGGTAGGCGGTGGTAACTGCTATGCGTTACCACCAGTCCGTATCCACAATTGGTATATCTACCCTGGCATTACCTCGAGTGCCATGTTCACATGCCCTATCGCGTCTTCTATGAGTTTGGTTTGTACCATACTTATGGAGTGCTCTCTGATAGCCCTCTAGTTTTCGGAGGAATTACGGTATTGTATAGACTATGGGAATATATAAAATGTGTTAAGGGGAATATGGGTAATGCCTTAACGCTATTTTAATACTTTACTTTACAATAGACACTATTATAATAGCGTATTGTACTACATAGTAGATAGTTTAACGGATCCTTAGGAGATGGTAATCCCGAACATCTCTTAAGCTATTGTACTCACGTTGACACTGGATATGAGATGTCAAACCATGTAAACATCCCTGACACCATTACACTCATATTTATTTACTATTGATTTAACTTACACAAGATCTTTTAGACTCAAGTGTTTTGTCTTTTCAATTCGCTCGGGTCTGAGCTTTTCAGTTTATCGAAGACTGCTTTCAAGAGGACGAAGACAAAGATTCAGTACTATTACTATTTACTATATTATTTGTTTTAATTTTTCCGCTGCATCATGTTGTTCCGTTGCATTATTTGTTTATTACTGCTGTATGTACTCTGATTCTGTACTGTAAACTGTAATCAAATGTTATTTGTAAAACAGCTTCATGAACTATTTATTTAATTATTATATTTTGTTATTCCGCTGTGAGATTCTGTGTTTGTTTTCTTTCTTTCTCTACTTTTACTTATTTACCCCATAACAATTTGCCCCTTTGAATGGTTTGAGTTGGCATGTTTGTTGATTTAAACCGTCCAAAAAGGCAAGTCATTACAAGATCACTGCTTCTTTAATCGCCATGCTCTTAACCTCTGGCCTAACCTTATACCTTTATCCCTATCCCAGACCTATCTGATCACAACCCTATCATTGCTAAGTGGGGAATGGAACATGTGAAAACAACTCCTCCATTTTATTTTTTTAATCATTGGACTAAACATATTGAGTTTGATAGTTTTTTTGCAAGGATGGAATATTGATATTTGAGGCAATCCCATGTATGTACTTCAGCAAAAGCTCAAAAATACTAAGAAGATTCTGAGGTCATGGGCTTTTAATGCTTACGGGAAAGGTTTTAAGATCAGTGATGACACTAGGGTTAGATTAGTGGCTACTCAACTTGACATGTTTTCTAATGTTGATGATGCTGCTCTATTTATGCTTGAACATGATCTGAATAACCAGCTCCTCTTGGCCCTTCAAGATGAGCTTGATATGATCAAACAGAAGCTTGGCAAGGAGTTTCAGTTTGATAGGGATAGAAAAACTTCCTTTTTTCATACTGCCTTAAAGGTAAAACATTCTAAGTCCAGAATTAACTATATTCTTCATAGATTTGGCATATGCAAGACTGAAAACCAGAAGATCATCAATGATTTTGTTGATTACTTTCACTCCACTCTCAATGATATATCCACTCGTATCACCCTCTCATCTCTTAATGACTTATCACCCTCTCTTCTCTCAATGATACACCTTCCCACTATCAACCAGTCTAAATCCCTGAATATTTCAGCCTCTATTACCTCTGAAGAAATTAAAAATGCATTATTCGATCTCAATTCCACTAGCTCAGGAGGACCGGACGGTTTCAATTCTCACTTTTTAAAATACACTTGGCCTCATATATCCATCATATTCTGCAAAGCCATTCACCATTTTTTTTACAACCAATCTATTACTATGTGGCATTAATTCTACTTGCAATGATTCCCAAACAGTCTAATCCAACCTCTGCTGATTATTTCAGGCCCATTGCTTGCTGCTTTATTATCTATAAATGTATCACTAATTGCCATGAGAATTAAACCGGCTCTCTCTAGGATTATTGATGGAAACGAATCTGCTTTCCTCTCTTCCAGAAATATTTTTGATAATATCTTGCTTAACCATGAGCTTCTTAAAGGCTATAACACCTCTAATGTCTCTCCAAGATGCATGTTAAAGCTCAATATTCAGAAGGCTTTCGATTGATTTCTTAGATTTCCTTTGTTGCCATTATGGCCAAAATGAACTTCCTCGAAGCTTGTGTTGCTTGGATTTAAACTTGTATATCTATAGCCAAGTTCTCAATTTCTATTAATGGCTGCATCACTGACTACTTCTCATCATCCAAGGGTATAAGACAGTGTAATCCCCTCTCGGCCTATCTTATTATCATGGCTATGAAGTTGTTTAACTGCATTATTAAGAGACAAGTCCAAGCTAAGTGTTATGCCCTACACCCTAAATGTAGGAACCCTATGATAACATCCTTGATGTTTGCAGATGATTCGGTGCTCTTTACTAAACATATTCCATCCTCTATCACTTCCATTCTCCACAGTCTCACTTCTTTTCAAAACATGACAGGCCTTCGAATTAACTAAGCTAAATCACATATTCTTATTGCTGGTCTATGCCAATATGATAAAGCTGCTATCACTTAACTCTCCAATCTCAATCTGATGCCTCCTAATGTCATCTACCTTGGTATACCTATAACCTCATCCAGGAACACTACTGCCCAATGTCTCCCTATGTATAAGGCGATTCTATCTAAACTTACTAGCTAGTCGAGTTCTTACTTATCCCAGGCAAGTAGGCTAACGATTGTTGCTTCCATTGCCATAGCATAACCAACAACTGGGCTAAGATGTTCATCCTCCCCAAAAAGCTTATAGCCATGATTAATAGAGGTCTCGGCCATTTTCTATGGCATGGTGATTGTCACACCAGGAAACTTGTTCCTGTCTCTTTCAAAAAACTATGTCCGCCTAAAGATAAGAATGGACTTGGTATCATAGATTTATTCACATGGAATAACACTCCTGCTTCTAAGTATGTGAACGACCTATTAAATCAGAAAGATTTCATATGAGTCAGGTGGATGACATTTAACTATCTTCATGGAAAGAACTTTTGTACTATGGACACACCTAATAATTCTAACTGGTGTTTCAAGAGTTTACTCAACTTACGTCCTGCTTACTTCCTCATATTATTCACAATGTCACGCCAGATAATAAATGCTCATTTTGGATTAGCACTTGGGGTGATTTTGGTCTCATTCTTGGCTAGGTAATGGATTATAATCTCAAACACAGGATAGGCATCCCTGAAGCGGCTGTTGCTTGGAAATATATTCAGCATAATAAAGCTTTCCTCCTTTTTTCTAGCAATTCTGATATTGTTGCAATATGGACTAGTCTTAAACAAAAACCTTTATTTCTAAGGAGGTTAACATACACTGGTCTACTAAGAGGAAATATCACTCTATCTGTGGTGTCTACCATGCCTTTAAAAACTTCAACTTGATAGGATTCTTCACATGGCATAAGCAAGACTACCACAAAGACAACCTTCTTCTTTAGGAAATTCTAAACAAAGCTCTTTTCACCAAGGACAGGCTCCAAACCCTTGGAATTATAGACAACCCTACATGCCTCCTCTGTGAAGTTATGGATGAAACCGTCACCTATTTATTTTTTGAATTCCCATATGTTTTGCTTCATGGGTTAATACTCTCCAGCATTTTGGCTTACACAGTCCGCTGCTTAATTCGTCCAATGAATGAGATATTATATTTAAGCACACTACTCTCAAGGATTATCATGCATGAAATATGCTATGTGCCCTAAAAAAGTTCGTTCGAGTAATGTGGAAAGAAAGGAATGCGGGAATTTTTGAATACAAAAGAAGATATGCACATGACTTGGTAGTCGAAATAATTCAAATTATTCACCAGTGCATGAGATATTGAATGTCATCTAACCCTAATCATGTGGGGTTCCCCTATGTTATTAAATGATTTGTTTTTATGTTGTCTTTTATGTTTTTTCGTCTCTCTCTGTTTCTACGTAATCACTATGTATTTCCTTTATTTAATATAATCAAGTTGGGGTTCAGCTATCAATCCCGTTTGCCTTTGTAAAAAATAATTAGTTCTTTTAAATAAAACGTATAAGCTTCAAACCTTTTTAAAATAGTTTCAAAAAAAATTAAAACTCCATTCAAATCATGACTTAAAATCATCATCTTCTATAATGAATTCGATTTTAAAAAGTAAACCGATTTCCTTTAAATAAACCACTACTTTAAATATCTCGAAATAAATCTTTGATATAACAAATATCTTTTAAAATACTTATATAATCCTTATAAAACACATTTGAAATGAATCTACAAAATATTTAAAATAGATAACCTTTTATATTTTAGAAAAATCAAAGATTTCTAGACTACGTCCATAGGGACTATCGGTGTACGGACCACAACTTTCAAAACTTGGTTTTATAAATTAGATAGCTTTTAAACTCCATTTCTTTCTATATTATATACTATTGTAAGTATAGAAAACATTTCACTTCAAAATAAAGTCAAAGCCAAATATAATTCAAAAGTATAACTTCTTAAAATTTGAAAAGAGGCTTAACGACTATTATGGACTTTAAACATACCACCATTTATTTTAATTTTCGAAAGAATTCGACTTTCAAGTCATATAATAATTTTTAACTTCACATCACACCACAAGAAGTATAGAGATCGTATGTACAACATTATATATATGGAAACAAAATATTGAAACATGAATAAATATATGTCATTAAAGTGCTCTTATAGTGACTATCGCTATACAGACACTTTTATTAAAGTCCAAGTCCTCTACTAATCCTTATGTGCCATTACATATGTTCAACAACAAGTCCAAGTCAAAGTCAAATCATATTCCTTCGGATTTACATATGTTTTTAAAATGCGTTCATGTTCATCACATATGCAATTTAAACCAATAAATTAAGGTGCTTTCCATAGAATTATAACACACACACACACACAATAATATTGTTTTCCAAAGCAAGGTTTGTTAGAGAATTGTATGAGAAAAACACACATATCTTCAGAATTTGAATCTGGGAGGAGCAGCCTACAAAGGTAAAAATTCAGTTTGTATGGGAAATGGCACACCTCTAAATATCACACATATCGGTCATGCACAGTTCACCTCAGAAAACAGAAATAAAACTCTACTGTTAAAAAATCTAATACGAGTTCCCCAAATTAAAAAGAACTTGATCAGCGTCTCACAATTTGCTAGAGACAATCAAGTATTTTTTGAGTTCCATCCGAACACATGCTTGGTTAAGAATAACTTGAATGGAGATATATTATTGCAGGGGGAACTACATGATGGTCTCTACAAATTCGATCTGAAATCTGATGATAGAATGTATGATAATATGGTATGTTACAATACTACTACTAATAATAATAATAATGTAGATGATGAGTATGATATATGGCATAGAAAGCTTGGACATCCCAATGTAAGCGTGATAAAAGTTGTTTTGAATAATGAGAATTTTTCACATTTAAATAATAATATGATATCGAAATTATGCAGTCAATGTCAAATTGGCAAGAGCCACAAATTACCTTTCAGTAATTCAGAAACTGTTTACACTAATCCACTTGAATTAGTTGAATGTGATGTATGGGGTCCTGCACCATTGAACTCTGATTACGGGTTCAAGTATTATGTTGCATTTGTGGATGCATACTCGAGATACACATGGATCTATTTTCTGAAGTTAAAATCCGAAGTCTCTGAGGCTGTTAAACAATTCATCATACAAGTCGAAAGACAACTTGACAGGAAATTGAAAGTATTTCAAACCGATGGAGGAGCTGAATTCAAATCTCTCAAGAATTTTTTCAATGCAAGAGGGATAATACACAGATTTACATGTCCATACACATCTCAACAAAATGGGATTGTTGAGAGAAAGCATCGACATATTGTTGATATGGGGTTAACTCTTCTAGCACAAGGATCCTTACCTCTCAAATTCTGGCCAGAATCTTTTTCAACTGCAGTATACTTAATTAACTATCTTCCCACTAAAGTTTTAAAATACAACAGCCCACATGAAGCTTTGAATGGGACTAAACCCGATTACAAGAGACTGAGAGTCTTTGGCTGTTTATGCTTTCCAATGCTAAGACCTTATAATCGTCACAAACTTGACTTTAGATCCTCCCCATGCATTTTTTTGGGATATGGATCACTACAAAAAGGCTACAAGTGTTTGACCAAAGAAGGAAAAATTGTTATGTCCAGGCATGTCATGTTCAATGAAAGAATTTTTCCATTTGCTGACAATAAGGTCAAATGCACCAAGAAGGTTACAAATACACAAAGATCGATGCTACCCATACCATCACCTATTATCAATAAAGAAAGCCATTCATCAGAGGCAATCATAGAGGAAGACTCAACTTCTGGTATCCAGGATTCGGCTACAAACAGAGATGAAGATCATTGCACTCATAACCAAATGAATGAAGACAGTGGGAACATGAATGATATGTTTCAGGCACCATTTCAGGGGAGTGTGACAGACAATTCTGGGAGCAGCACACAAAGAGGTATCACTGCAGCAGGTGAATTAGGCAGCAATTCACAAAGAAATACTGAGATAACTAGACAAGTGGAACAGCATCAAGGACATCACATGCCAACTAGAGCTAAAAGTGGTATCTTTAAACCAAAAGTATACATTACTCAGAGTCTATCAGCCGAACCTACAAGCTATGAACAAGCAGTAACAAATCCTAAATGGAGAAAAGCCATGGAAGAGGAGTACCAAGCCTTAGTTAATAATAATACATGGAGATTAGTTACACTGCCCAAGAACAAAATTGCTATAGGATGTAGATGGATATATAAACTGAAGCACAATGCTGATGGGACAATAGCAAAGCACAAGGCTAGACTGGTAGCTAAGGAATTCACACAGCAGGCAGGATTTGATTTCAAAGAAACGTTTTCTCCTGTAATAAAACCTACTACCATAAGAATAGTACTCACCATTGCACTACACAACAAGTGGTCAGTCAAGCAATTAGATGTACATAATGCATTCCTAAACGGAGAGTTAGAAGAGGAAGTGTATATGGAGCAGCCAAGAGGGTTTGAAGAAAGTAGAGGTCATCAAAAGGTTTGCAAGCTGAATAAAGCAATATATGGCCTGAAGCAAGCCTCCAGAGTTTGGTTCGAAAAACTCAAAGGCACATTGATGAAGCTTGGTTTTCACTCAACAAAATCTGATTGTTCACTGTTTATCAAGAGAGACAACATCAATGTCATGTATATCCTGGTCTATGTGGATGATTTCATCATAACAGGAAATAATACACTTGAGATGGATCGGTTAATAAGATACATGAATGACCAGTTCAAACTAAAAGATCTTGGCAAACTAAACTTCTTCTTAGGTATAGAGGTGAAGAGAACTAGAAATGGAGGATTTCATCTCAGTCAAACTAACTATATTCAGAATGTGTTAAGAAGAGCAGGTATGGATAAGGCAAAAGCTGCCAGTACACCTATGACCACAAATTTGCAACTATCAAAGAATTGTGGTGATCCAATAGATGATCCACATCATTATAGAAGCATAGTTGGCGCTCTACAATACATCACCATTACAAGACCAGAGCTATCATTCTGCGTGAATAAAGTTTGTCAATTCATGTCCAACCCATTGAGTGAACACTGGAAAGCAACTAAAAGAATACTCAGATATTTGGCAGGGACAGCAGATTATTGGCTGAAACTAAACCCTAGTGATACTCTGAAAATCAGTGGGTTTGCTGATGCTGATTGGGGTGGTGACAGAGATGATAGAAGATCGGTGAGTGGCTACTGTGTATATTTTGGAGAGAATTTAGTGTCTTGGTGTTCAAAGAAGCAACCTACAGTATCGAGATCATCAACTGAAGCTGAATATCGTAGTGTTGCTGCCATAGTGTCAGAGATCATGTGGATCAAATCCCTGCTGTCTGAAGTGACTGACTACGAAGCATGGTCATCAACAGTGTGGTGTGATAACTCAAGTGCAGTACTATTAGCAGCTAATCCCATACTCCATTCAAGGACCAAGCATATCGAGCTGGATCTCTATTTCGTGAGAGAGCAAGTAGCTAAAGACAATATCTGTATCAATCATATTCCGGCGCTGTATCAGAAGGCAGATGTGTTAACTAAATCTCTCTCATGCACTCGATTTGTGAAGTTAAGACAAGAGCTGAATGTTGAAGCATATATGAGAGTAGGAGGAGAAGAAAAGAAGAAGGAGATAGAAGAGAAGAGTTCGAATTAAGGGAGAGTGTTAGAGAATTGTATTCTGTCTGTTGACAGCCTTTTGTATAGTGTTATGTACCGTGTACGTGCACAGTCCTCTGTTCTTGAGAGTCTATATATATAAACCCAGTTGTATCAATATCAGTATGCTATGATGAATTAATTTTGAATCTCTTTCTGTTTCATTCACAAATATTTTCAAGGTCAACAATCAACATCATAATATATTCAAGCAACATTTTTACCCAATATTTATATATATTAAAAAGGTGATTTTTAAGGTAAGAATTCTCACTTTAAAACCAAGCTATGACTATCCAAAGCCACAAGGAACTAACAATCACTTCCTACCATCACAAAACTACCAAAGCTACCACCTTTGCATACAAAATAACAAAATCAAGCCCTTCCCACCCATTTCTTGCTCACGGCCTGGGTTATTTCCCCTATTTTTGCCTCCTTGCACTCGTGTAACGAACTATAATTTTCGACAATTAAAATAGTTAATTTAATAAAGTATTGTGATTTAATGTTAGAAGAAATAAAAATGTATGATTTAATAATAAGAACATAACTGAAACAAAATGTAATAGTATTAATTGAAGGTAATTGGTAACTGTTTTAAATGTAATTCCAATTAATTGAAATGATTAAAAAGTTATAATTGGTTATAGAGTGTAAATTAATGGTAATAATGTGTGTATTAATTGATAATTGGATTTAAAGAGTAATTGATAATTTAAATGTTGATTAATTAATGAAATAATGTGTAATAAATTGAAATTGGATAGAATTAGTATAGTGTAAGTTGTTATAACATTTGTTTGTAAATAATAAACTTACGAATGTTATTAAATGTAGAACTGATGACAATTGTTAGTTGTTACCAATCTATTTAATCAATTTCAAATAAATGTAATTAAATGTTACGTAATGTGAGTAAAGACGATAACTGTAAAAGGGTGAAGGAAATAAAACATACAAAAAATGCCAATTATATTCAAAAGGTAATAATTGATTCAATGAAAAGAGCGAAACAAAGATAACTTAATTTATTGGGATTTTTAATTTGTAATAAAATTGACAAAAAAAATCAATATAATTGAAATATAGTAGTTAATACAAATAAAAGATGGAAATTGTAGCATATTAATGTAATAGAATATAAAACAATGTTAACTATGTCTATAGAATAATGATTAATTGAATAAAAAGATTGAAATCAAATTAAATCAATTTATTGGAATTAAATTATACTTAATTGGATTTTATTACAGTTAAAATTAAACACTGCAATTAGTGTAATATTTAACATTGAATTGATATGTAAATTTGTTCTAAATTATTATAAATGTCTAGGTAATCAAAAATGATAAAATTTGATAATTATAAGATTTGAAATTAAAAAGTGATTTACCCAATTTAATAATAATTTATTTAATTAATGTGAAAATAGCCATTTTGGCCACTGTCTCGGATTTCAACAAAACTAGTTTCATCGGATCCGTAACGGTAAATTATTGTAGTATTTCAAGTTTCGTAGCGATCAGACTTGTCGTTTGATCATACGAACTCGAAACGCCTAGAAATCAGTTTAATCAATTTAATTAAAATCAATTTGAAACAAGATGATTTTAAGCTAACTTCTTTATACGATGGAATTAGGACTTGAAATCTATTCCATTGAGTTTAGAAATATCGAAAACATCTATTTTGATATATGGGATGACCCATTTTCGGTCCGGAGACAGAACGGGCTTTTTGGGTCGTTATCGTCAATTCAAATCAATTCGGGTATTATTCATTTCTTATCGGGCCTCGTTGGTATATATTGTTCTATCCTAACCCTAGCAGTCTTTCTATTTCTGATTCCTATACGTACAACTCCTTCTGTTTGCTCCTTTCTTCAATGGAAGAAACAAATTTCAATTTAAACGCTTCAATCCAATCTCCAAACCAATTTCAAAAATCAAAGTCCTCAAAACTATATCAAATTATATACCGACTCGAAGCTCTCGACGAGTGCAAACTTGATCTGCCATTTTTTTCGATTTTGGTCTCTATGTGTCCTGAATTAGAGGGATTAATCTCGGCCATCCATTGGTGATTGATGATCGTCGACGGATCATCAAATCGTGGGTAGCATTACGGGGAGAGGGTCGAGTGGGGGTGAATCAGCGGTGTTCGTTTCGTGATTCGATGGTTGGATTGACTGGAAAAATTCACCTAGGGTTTAGAAATTCGGTGGCGGCTGTGCAAATTTGGGAGGTTCGACCGGCGTTGTCGTTGCACGTAGGTGGTCGAGGAAGGTAGGGAGATTGGAGGCGAGCTCGTCCCCTGCGTCGGAGCTCAATCAGATAACCTGTAGTAGCAATTTTGCTTGGATGAAGTGGCGGCCTCGTGTGCGTGCGTTAGGGTTTGCCTGGAACGAGATGTTGATGCTGAGGTGTGAGTTCCCCTTATTTTTCTTTTATTTATTTTATTTGTTAATTTAAAAACGTATAATGTTCTAATGATCATAACTTTTACATACGAGGTCTGATTCGTGCGCGGTTTGTTCCGCTGGAATCGTATCGAAATTTCGGACATTTTGGAACTTGTTTGAACGAATTCTGAGACTGTTGAATTTTGGGTCTTTATTTGGATTTCAAATCGATTTGAAATCAAAGGTGAGTGTTTTAACCCACTCACAACTATTAGATTATTTTATGTTAGTTAAATTAAATTTATGATGTGATTAGAACTTAATGGATTGATGTTTGGTATGTTTAAATTGTCATTCTAGTTAAATTTGACTTTTATTGCATTTAATCATCGCTTAATTCAATGCTGAATTTAATTGTGAATTAGTACCTGTTAATGATAATCAGTTATCTATTGATGTTTATTGGTTGATTTGGATGATGATTGTTATGGGTTGGAATGATAGACTCGAGCAATTTTATGGATTTTTATTTAATTCGGGATTGCGGTTTGAAATGATATATAACCGTAAAATGTTAAATTGCGGATAGAAAAGAAAAATATCCATATCACTTGACCATGGGGTAGAAAATTATATACAGACACCGGATCGGTTAAATTAAATGATTTTAATTCCACAAATTTTGAATTCAGTTAACTGGCATTTTGAAATAGAAATTGATTTATATAAAATGAATTATTTTCGATAATCTAAACGTTAATGCTGAAATTGGAATTGATTTAATGAATTTTTCAAAGGATTTAAATTGAAATTTCAAAGTTGAAGTGGCAAATATAAATGAATTTTTCGGAATTGAGTTATTGAAAATGTTTAGATATAACTTTGAAATTTATTTGTAACGACCCGGTATTTTGGACCATTCGCATCCGCACATGTCGGACTTGAATAATTCAAAATACCACGTTGTTAATTTAAATTTGGCAAAACTGAACATATACAGTAAATAAGTAATCACAGATCACAAACACAGAGTAATAGTTGCAGCGGAAATAAAGGATAGTAGTTCATGAAGCTACTATATACATATCAGAGTTAAATAAGTTACAGCAGAAGTTTCGAATACAATAGTCACATACAAGAATCAGAATACAATCACTGGAATCAACTGGATATCAGAAAGCTGGATAGATAGCTGGATCTCCAAGCGAAGCTCCAACTCCAAAGGTGAGTCTCGAATACTGGTACACTTAGTCTGACCCGAGCGTAAAGCAAAACACAAAACACTCGAGTCAGGATTAACATTCTTATATCAATAAATCCAACTCAAGTGAAATAGCAATTGAAATACAAGTAACTCAAAGGATGTTTGGAATAACCATCCTTTAAAGATCCGTTAAACTATCTACTATGTAGTAGTGTACGATAAGTAGATAATGCCTATCAGTAATATAAGATATCAAATAGTGTTAAGGCGTTACCATTATCCCCCTTAACACATTTTATATAAGCGTTATAGTCTATAAAGCACTGTAAACTCCACCGTAAACTAGTGGGATATCAGGGAGTACTCCATAGGTATAACACAAAACAAATCATAGTGGTCGCGTATACAGGGATACAAGTATGACAAGGCACATGAGGCAATACCCAAGGTAGTGAAACTACCGTTTGCCTGATCCGGACTGGTGAGAATGCATCGCCGCAGCGATCGCAACACCGCGAAACAACACTCCCAAATCAAGGGTGCACCAATCGACAACAAGTAATGAGTAGTTTTCGAAGAAGTGTGTTCGCTCGAGGTAGCTAACCCCCATTTGGCCCGGCACGGCTCCTGTTTTAGTCATTTCCAATTTTGACACAAGTGTCAAGGCTATCCATTATCATTCTCTTTCTTCGGTCATCACGTACATCATTCCAACCACTTCATTCTGGATCACACTCCGCGTATAGTTATTAAAGTGGTTTTCGGTTTAGACAGTGAGTATGTCCCTAACCGATTCTGGTTCCTTTAATAACTTTCGTAATTATTACACCGATTGGTCGTTTATTTATTTCAAAACAAAATTAAATCTCAGTTTCAATTAGAATTTGTAAACCAACATTCCATTTGTCTTTCAAAACCAATTTACAAAAATTTACGTTTCAAAACATCCAAATTACCATTTCGAAATCTTCTAATTCAATTCCAATTTCTTTTTAAAACAATTCAAATATTGATTCAAGTTCGTAAATAAGTTTCATTCCAAATCATTTAAATTAATTTAATTTAACCTTCAAATCAATTTAACTTCATTGATCGATTTTATTCAGTATTCATTAAGTAAATTTTTCATTCAAAACAATTTCTATTTAATTTCCAATTCATTAAATCAATTACTTAAGTTCAACTTCATTATAACAAAACTTCAAATTGAATTAAATTAGATTCATCAAATCAAATTCTTTACATTTCAAGTCTTACATTAATTTCAATAAAACACATTTTATTTCTTATTAGAGAAATTCAATTTCACTTATTAATTTACTTAGTTACAATTTCAAAACTCAATTAATAAAGAAACTTAATTTCACTTATTCAAGAAGTTCAATTTTACTTAATAAAGAATTCAATTTTATTTAATTATTAAATAATTTCAAAACTTAATTATTACATAATTTCAAAACTTAATTATTAAATAATTTCAACTTAATTATTAAATAATTTCAAACTTAATTATTAATAATTCCAAATTTAAAACAACATTCTTTCATCAACTACAATGTTAATATTTTGATTCAGATTATTAAATATTAACATTTCCTTTCATTAAATTTCAAATTCCAACTTCGTTTCAAAACATATTATTTATTCAAATAAAATCTTCATTTTATTTTTAAATCAAATTATTGACCAATCGGGTTTTATTTAATTCTCTATCCTAAGTCAAGTTCATTTGGGTATTTATCATTTCAACCCGATTCCAATTCAATTCAAAATCAAAACATAGCAAAGGAACTTGTAGTGTGATAACTGGGATGGTGTCAAAGTAAATAAACAAGCAAGAACAACAATCAATATCAATCCAATAATTAATTCAAATAATCCCGAAATAACCGTATTAATTCACATTGTTATTTGTGCGAATTAATATAATTATTTCTAGAATCTACACTATCATTTCATGTAGATTAAAGATTATTATACAAATTATTCTATGCAATTCTACACTTGACATCAATTATTCAATTTCATACTTCATCAGTTAATACAACATAAATTCAAATGGTTCAAGGGTAATTAACTATTTTACTACGTGTCAAATAATTAAACATTCAAGGGGTCATATTATACAAATTTAACAAATCAAATTCAACACATATGTCGATTCAAATTTTTAACTATCCTTCGTCACATTCAATTGCATACTATTTATCACTTTATACATTACAATTTAACCTCCAATATAAACAACAAACAATCAATCACTTATCAACCAAACGGGATTATCATCGTATAATTAACAGATAATGATGTCAGATGTCACAGGTGAACTAGTACAGTTAATAGCATAAATAACAGTGTAAATAACAAACAGTAGCATATTTCAATTGTCGTTTCAGTTGAAATCAAATTTAATAAATAAAAGAACATTAATCGTGAGTGATTGCTCACCTTTCGAGGCTAGAGAAAGTAGATAACACGACAAGCTACGAATTCCAAAGCAAAGCTAGATTGGCACAAATTCGATGGAAAAGCTGAGAGATAAGAATCGACGAAATCGAATCAGAACTAGATCGATGAAGATAATTAGTATAAGTGAACTTAATTTATTTTATTTTATTTGAAACACATATCAAACATAAATCCTCTATATATGTGGAAACAAAATTATACATACTACTATATACATATATATATAAGCTTACGTATTGATTATAATTTAAAATTAACCTTTATTTTAAATCGATATAACTTTATATCAAAAAAAATTTCTCATACGTAAATCCTATGAAAACCTAAATATATATAAGAACAACACAATATATATATATATAACTTACGTGAATGACTGCCAATTGTATATTAATATGAACTATACGCACAGAACAAGTATACCTTATAATTTATTCCTAGATATGGGAACTAAACTTATATAATACACTTCCTTATAAAATAACATATATACTAAACATTATTTCGTTTAAAATGCCCATACTAACATTTTTATACAACCAACGATTTCAACTCAGCCAATATGGAATGACGTGGACAATAGTTGTATAGTATATAAAGGTAAGTAACTTTATATTATAATATATCAAATGCCTTTCAAGCACAAACTACAGCCGACCTCTGAAAAATGGAACAGTAAAATATACATATAAGCTTTGATATAGCCAAATAGCTCTTATACCTAGAAACTATAAATATAACTTATACGCACACTTTGAATCCTATATAACTCATATACGAAATGGGTGAAGTACATATACATATTGTATCAACCAAATATGCGAACCACTTCTGAGCAATAGTTAACCTGCTTATATACCCAAAACAGCTTGTATACTAAAATAAACATAAGTATACAAAACGTATGCCGGCTGTTTATATATGAACCAAGTGGATGCAAAATAAAATATGCAGACCGCCTATCCTATATAAATTGCAGATTAACACAATATAAAATTTTAAAACAAACTTACTAATATATGAAATCTTATGCCTTTAATACAAGTTGTAAAATATATATAGAGAAAGAGCAGATTTTTTTGCAATGCTTTCTTTTCCAGACAGCTATATATATATATATATATTGAGGTAACCATATATATCTATATATATGCATAGGTGTATAGGAGCTTGGATTAAATAAACAAATTTTTATATAAAATACCGTACCAACTTTATATAACTAACAAAATAAGCAAAACTTACCCAAATCAATATACGCATATAATAATATACATATATAATACTATATGAAAAATATATACATACTTTATAAAAACCTTCCTCTCAGATCAAATGTTGTGAATAATATATGTACTATAAACTCATACCTTAAAACAAAAAAACAAAAACATATGCAGTGAATCCATATCAAACTATAAAATATGTATCTTACTGTGAATAGTATATTACTAAAAATATATGTAGTGAATCCATATTGAACCCATATTTCAAGTTTAGAACATACCTATACCTATAACCAGACACATATTCAAACTGAATATACATATATAAATTTACCAACTAACTTATAAGTATAATATATATAGGTATAATACATTATAATTCAATATACTGTACTCATATATTATAAGATACATGCCCTCGTCTTAAATATTTTCAGAACCAATGTAAACAATATACATATACGAAAGTATAAATGAACTACCTCCTATGAATACAAGTGAAGAGGGGCAGATAAGTATGGGTTGGCTTCAGGTATGGTGATGGTTGACTCGGGTTGCAGGGGTGCCGAAGGCTAGTGGCTGCAGACAAAAGAAAGAACGGGGAGGAGGCGGTTCTGCTAGGTGGTGATGAGGCGGAGGCCGAGCATGGGTGGGGCCCACGAGTACGAGCGGAGGAGGAAGAATGAGATCGACTGCGTGCATGAAGGAATGCTTGCAGGGGCCATTCGAATAGATGAAAGAAGAAGAGGAATAGGAGCAGTAAAATAAAAAAATGGAAAGCTTTAAGAAAAATAAAAATATCTTAGTTGAACTAACGTGGGAAAATGAAAGGGCACAAGGGTGTATGTTAAATTCAAGGCAATATTAAAGACAGTGGCCTTCAATTCATTAGTTGGATACGTGAATGGACGAAGGAAAATGAAAAGGTTCAAATGTGGTACCGAAATGACTAGTCTTTACCGTAAATCACGCAACACAACAGTTATAGAAATATAGAATTGAATATACTACGGAAACCAACACGACGTGCCGATCATAACGGTATACAAATATCAGTGGTACGATTTAGTTATAAAAATTCGAATTTTCTACTATCGAAAAATGCAGCAAAAACGCCGAAAAATAAGATCGATGGAGCTAAAGAAGTCCGAATTTGGAAAAACGAAAAATGACATCTTGCTCAGAAGATGATTTAGAATTTTTCTATGTAAAAATATTTAGCTTTCGAAAACATTTTATTTTCATCGCTTTTTAACTGATTAAATTGAAGTAAATTTACGCACGAAATAAACTTTCATATTTTCTGACGAAAATTTACAGTTTGCTATGTTTAATTAGGCGCATTCCAAATAATAAATTTTTATTTCAAAATTTTATCGTTTAAAATTTCAAAAAATTTCGACTAATTACGTTATTAAAACAATTAAAATTTACGGGTCGTTACACTCTCCCCCACTCAAAACTTTTCGTCCCCGAAAAGGAAGGAGGTAGGAGAATAGAAACAACCAGAAAGAAAACTAGATTTGAAATACAGAATAACAATTAATTTAAACCATATAAATTCAAATTTAAATTAATTGATATTAAATAATTGATTTAATCCATTTGATTTCACTAAAATCAATCACAACTATTTCTAAATTCATTATCTTATTATTCAATTATCTTCAATTTACAATTTCTGAAACCATAAATTTGAATAGTCTTTTATTATAATCATATTTTTTCAACAATTTAAATTCTTCTTTATTCCAAATTATTGTTAAATTTATTCTACTTAATATATCTTATCACATATATTTAACACATATAAATTTAAATTAAACCATATAAATTTCAATTTAAATTAATTTATATTCAATAATTGATTTTAAATTCAAGGTATTTCCATAAGTTAATCAAATTTCAATCTATTAATTCCTTTAAAACAAATTTATTTGCCTCATCTATTATTCAGTTAACTTATTATTCTGTTTATTTCAATTAACATTTTATAATTAAAATTTAAGTGTATCATTTATTATAACCACTCAAATTTTATTTATAAATTCAATTTATATTGTATATTATCCAATTACATATTCAACTTCTGAATGATTTAGGTAAGCTATATTGAAATGAAATTGAGTATATACAAATAAAATTTTTACAATCCAGTTATTTCAGGTTAAATACTTATCCCAGAATTTTGACTTCAGTTTATAATTGAAATCATCTTTAACCTAAAATTTAAAAATTTAAATCTCCGATTTACTTCAAACAATTTAGAGATATATCTATATATTTATATCAAATCAAATTAAATTTTTAAAATAAGATACCTATATATATAAATCAAATTATACTGAAGAAATTCAAATCAAAATATATATATTTTTAAAAAAAAAAACCGTAGCAAAGCTACAGAATAGTATCTCCGCTTCGAAACTCGAAAATGAATGTCGATGATGCGGCCGCCATCACCGAAATTATTTTCCAGCGACAAAGAGAAGAGCACTGATTAAACATCTAAAATTTCTTTGGAATGATTTCTATTTGAAAATATTTTAAATACTATACACTTTAAAACTTTCAAATCAAAGTTTGAAATCACCGGAAATTTAAATTCTCAGTTTCTTGATTTAAATTCATTAAAATTTTCAAATAAATTATAAACCATGTTTTTATTTCAATTATTTATATATGAGACAAAAGCCAATGGTTTATGTGACATATTTAAAATCCAATATTATTTATTAACAAGCAATTCAATTAACTATCAAAATTCAGAAAATCATACTTATATATATAATATAATTATTCAAAATTTATTTCATTTACCAAATTTAAAAATAATATTGTGTCAGTTTGCTCTGTTTAAGCGTTTTGGAAATTCTATCGATAGCGTTGATCAAACGAATCGATCGAAAACCCAAATCAACAATAACAACTCAAACAACACAATATCTAAAACATTTAAATATAGATTTACAAATACTCTATACAAGAATAAATTTTCCAAGCAAGGACAGAGATTCAATTTTGATTTGAGAATAAGTTGGAACAAAAGATAAGATGATTATTTAACCGAATAAGGAAATAGATAATCTTATATAAATCACGGGCAACCATAACCGGGGCGACCGTGACTTCAAGAATAAGATCGATGTGGAATTCCGAGGTAAATCGACATTCGATCTCAAGAAATAGAATTCAGGTATAGCAGGAGATAGATAGCATCGTAAACCGAGGATACAGAAATCTCCGGTAAATCAATGCCTATTGTAAAGGAGTTTCACCCCTTTATAAATCATTCGAAGTCTGGCGAGACCACCGATCCATTATAAAGATCATTCAAAGTGAAGTTATGGGATGCTCCAGAATTGAAAAAAAATGAATAGTGAGGGACACGAATGAAATTTAAAACCGTAGGAACGTTCCAAAATTCAAAGGAATCGAGTCAAAAGGAATAGATTGAAACTCGAATGAGAGTGATTCTGTAAATACATTTACCCTATATGCTAAGTTTTGCCTAGAGCTACCAAAGCTCTGATACCAACTGTAACGACCCGGTATTTTGGACCATTCGCATCCGCACATGTCAGACTTGAATAATTCAAAATACCGCGTTGTTAATTTAAATTTGGCGAAACTGAACATATACAGTAAATAAGTAATCACAGATCACAAACACAGAGTAATAGTTGCAGCGGAAATAAAAGATAGTAGTTCATGAAGCTACTATATACATATCATAGTTAAATAAGTTACAGCAGAAGTTTCGAATACAATAGTCACATACAAGAATTAGAATACAATCACTGGAATCAACTGGATATCAGAAAGCTGGATAGATAGCTGGATCTCCAAGCGAAGCTCCAACTCCAAAGATGAGTCTCGAATACTGGTACACTCAGTCTGACCCGAGCGTAAAGCAAAACACAAAACACTCGAGTCAAGATTAACATTCTTATATCAATAAATCCAACTCAAGTGAAATAGCAATTGAAATACAAGTAACTCAAAGGATGTTTGGAATAACCATCCTTTAAGGATCCGTTAAACTATCTACTATGTAGTAGTGTACGATAAGTAGATAATACCTATCAGTAATATAAGATATCAAATAGTGTTAAGGCGTTACCATTATCCCCCTTAACACATTTTATATAAGCGTTATAGTCTATAAAGCACTGTAAACTCCACCGTAAACTAGTGGGATATCAGGGAGTACTCCATAGGTATAACACAAAACAAATCGTAGTGGTCGCGTATACAGGGATACAAGTATGACAAGGCACATGAGGCAATACCCAAGGTAGTGAAACTACCATTTGCCTGATCCAGACTGGTGAGAACGCATCGCTGCAGCGATCGCAACACCGCGAAACAACACTCCCAAATCAAGGGTGCACCAATCGACAACAAGTAATGAGTAGTTTTCGAAGAAGTGTGTTCGCTCGAGATAGCTAACCCCCATTTGGCCCGGCACGGCTCCTGTTTTAGTCATTTCCAATTTTGACACAAGTGTCAAGGCTATCCATTATCGTTCTCTTTCTTCAGTCATCACGTACATCATTCCAACAACTTCATTCTGGATCACACTCCGCGTATAGTTATTAAAGTGGTTTTCGGTTTAGACAGTGAGTATCTCCCTAACCGATTCCGGTTCCTTTAATAACTTTCGTAATTATTACACCGATTGGTCGTTTATTTATTTCAAAACCAAATCAAATCTCAATTTCAATTAGAATTTGTAAACCAACATTCCATTTGTCTTTCAAAACCAATTTCCAAAAATTTACGTTTCAAAACATCCAAATTACCATTTCGAAATATTCTAATTCAATTCCAATTTCTTTTTAAAACAATTCAAATATTGATTCAAGTTCGTAAATAAGTTTCATTCCAAATCATTTAAATTAATTTAATTTAACCTTCAAATCAATTTAACTTCATTGATCGATTTTATTCAGTATTCATTAAGTAAAATTTTCATTCAAAACAATTTCTATTTAATTTCCAATTCATTAAATCAATTACTTAAGTTCAACTTCATTATAACAAAACTTCAAATTGAATTAAATTAGATTCATCAAATCAAATTCTTTACATTTCAAGTCTTACATTAATTTCAATTAAACACATTTTATTTCTTATTAGAGAAATTCAATTTCACTTATTAATTTACTTAGTTACAATTTCAAAACTCAATTAATAAAGAAACTTAATTTCACTTATTCAAGAAGTTCAATTTTACTTAATAAAGAATTCAATTTTATTTAATTATTAAATAATTTCAAAACTTAATTATTACATAATTTCAAAACTTAATTATTAAATAATTTCAACTTAATTATTAAATAATTTCAACTTAATTATTAAATAATTTCAAACTTAATTATTAATAATTCCAAATTTAAAACAACATTCTTTCATCAACTACAATGTTAATATTTTGATTCAGATTATTAAATATTAACATTTCCTTTCATTAAATTTCAAATTCCAACTTTGTTTCAAAACATATTATTTATTCAAATAAAATCTTCATTTTATTTTTAAATCAAATTATTGACCAATCGGGTTTTATTTAATTCTCTATCCTAAGTCAAGTTCATTTGGGTACTTATCATTTCAACCCGATTCCAATTCAATTCAAAATCAAAACATAGCAAAGGAACTTGTAGTGTGATAACTGGGATGGTGTCAAAGTAAATAAACAAGCAAGAACAACAATCAATATCAATCCAATAATCAATTCAAATAATCCCGAAATAACCGTATTAATTCACATTGTTATTTGTGCGAATTAATATAATTATTTCTAGAATCTACACTATCATTTCATGTAGTTAAAGATTATTATACAAATTATTCTATGCACTTCTACACTTGACATCAATTATTCAATTTCATACTTCATCAGTTAATACAACATAAATTCAAATGGTTCAAGGGTAATTAACTATTTTACTACGTGTCAAATAATTAAACATTCAAGGGGTCATATTATACAAATTTAACAAATCAAATTCAACACATATGTCGATTCAAATTTTTAACTATCCTTCGTCACATTCAATTGCATACTATTTATAACTTTATACATTACAATTTAACCTCCAATATAAACAACAAACAATCAATCACTTATCAACCAAACGGGATTATCATCGTATAATTAACAGATAATGATGTCAGATGTCACAGGTGAACTAGTACAGTTAATAGCATAAATAACAGTGTAAATAACAAACAGTAGCATATTTCAATTGTCGTTTCAGTTGAAATCAAATTTAATAAATAAAAGAACATTAATCGTGAGTGATTGCTCACCTTTCGAGGCTAGAGAGAGTAGATAACACGACAAGCTACGAATTCCAAAGCAAAGCTAGATTGGCACAAATTCGATGGAAAAGCTGAGAGATAAGAATCGACGAAATCGAATCAGAACTAGATCGATGAAGATAATTAGTATAAGTGAACTTAATTTAATTTATTTTATTTTATTTGAAACACATATCAAACATAAATCCTCTATATATGTGGAAACAAAATTATACATACTACTATATACACATATATATATAAGCTTACGTATTGATTAAAATTTAAAATTAACCTTTATTTTAAATCGATATAACTTTATTTATATAATATATATATCAAAAAAAAATTCTCATACGTAAATCCTATGAAAACCTAAATATATATATGAACAACACAATATATATATATAACTTACGTGAATGACTGTCAATTGTATATTAATATGAACTATACGCACAGAACAAGTATACCTTATAATTTATTCCTAGATATGGGAACTAAACTTATATAATACACTTCCTTATAAAATAACATATATACTAAACATTATTTCGTTTAAAATGCTCATACTAACATTTTTATACAACCAACGATTTCAACTCAGCCAATATGGAATGACGTGGACAATAGCTGTATAGTATATAAAGGTAAGTAACTTTATATTATAATATATAAAATGCCTTTCAAGCACAAACTACAGCCGACCTCTGAAAAATGGAACAGTAAAATATACATATAAGCTTTGATATGGCCAAATAGCTCTTATACCTAGAAACTATAAATATAACTTATACGTACACTTTGAATCCTATATAACTCATATACGAAATGGGTGAAGTACATATACATATTGTATCAACCAAATATGTGAACCACTTCTGAGCAATAGTTAACCTGCTTATATACCCAAAACAGCTTATATACTAAAATAAACATAAGTATACAAAACGTATGCCGACTGTTTATATATGAACCAAGTGGATGCAAAATAAAATATGCAGACCGCCTATCCTATATAAATTGCAGATTAACACAATATAAAATTTTAAAACAAACTTACTAATATATGAAATCTTATGCCTTTAATACAAGTTGTAAAATATATATAGAGAAAGAGCAGATTTTTTTGCAATGCTTTCTTTTCTAGACAGCTATATATATATTGAGGTAACCATATATATCTATATATATGCATAGGTGTATAGGAGCTTGGATTAAATAAATAATTTTTTATATAAAATACCGTACCAACTTTATATAACTAACAAAATAAGCAAAACTTACCCAAATCAATATACGCATATAATAATATACATATATAATACTATATGAAAAATATATACATACTTTATAAAAATCTTCCTCTCAGATCAAATGTTGTGAATAATATATGTACTATAAACTCATACCTTAAAACAAAAAAACAAAAACATATGCAGTGAATCCATATCAAACTATAAAATATATATCTTACTATGAATAGTATATTACTAAAAATATATGTAGTGAATCCATATTAAACCCATATTTAAGTTTAGAACATACCTATACCTATAACCAGACACATTTTCAAACTGAATATACATATATAAATTTACTAACTAACTTATAAGTATAATATATATAGGTATAATACATTATAATTCAATATACTGTACTCATATATTATAAGATACATGCCCTCGTCTTAAATATTTTCAGAACCAATGTAAACAATATACATATACGAAAGTATAAATGAACTACCTCCTATGAATACAAGTGAAGAGGAGCAGATAAGTATGGGTCGGCTTCAGGTATGGTGATGGTTGACTCGGGTTGCAGGGGTGCCGAAGGCTAGTGGCTGCAGACAAAAGAAAGAACGGGGAGGAGGCGGTTCTGCTAGGTGGTGATGAGGCGGAGGCCGAGCATGGGTGGGGCCCGCGAGTACGAGCGGAGGAGGAAGAATGAGATCGACTGCGTGCATGAAGGAATGCTTGCAGGGGCCATTCGAATAGATGAAAGAAGAAGAGGAATAGGAGCAGTAAAATAAAAAAATGGAAAGCTTTAAGAAAAATAAAAATATCTTAGTTGAACTAACGTGAGAAAATGAAAGGGCACAAGGGTGTATGTTAAATTCAAGGCAATATTAAAGACAGTGGCCTTCAATTCATTAGTTGGATACGTGAATGGACGAAGGAAAATGAAAAGGTTCAAATGTGGTACCGAAATGACTAGTCTTTACCGTAAATCTCGCAACACAACAGTTATAGAAATATATAATTGAATATACTACGGAAACCAACACGACGTGCCGATCATAACGGTATACAATTATAAGTGGTACGATTTAGTTATAAAAATTCGAATTTTCTACTATCGAAAAATGCAGCAAAAACGCCGAAAAATAAGATCGACGGAGCTAAAGAAGTCCGAATTTGGAAAAACAAAAAATGACGTCTTGCTCAGAAGATGATTTAGAATTTTTCTATGTAAAAATATTTAGCTTTCGAAAACGTTTTATTTTCATCGCTTTTTAACTGATTAAATTGAAGTAAATTTACGCACGAAATAAACTTTCATATTTTCTGACGAAAATTTACAGTTTGCTATGTTTAATTAGACGCATTCCAAATAATAAATTTTTATTTCAAAATTTTATCGTTTAAAATTTCACAAAATTTTGACTAATTACGTTATTAAAACTGTTAAAATTTACGGGTCGTTACATTATTTTAAACCAATTTAAACTATTTTAATTAATTTAACTATTTTAATAAATTTAAACTATTTTAATTTATTTTAATATATCATAACCTATTTAATCCAATTTAATCTATTTTACCTATTTTAAACTAACTAAATTTATTTAATCTATTTTAAATCTATTTAATATAATTTAAACCTATTTAATCTATTTTAAATTTATTTAATCTATTTAAAAATCTACTTAATATTGTTTAAATTGACATAATCTATATTTAATCTGTTTCAATCATTTTAACTCTAAAAAATCTATTTAATACATTTAATCTATTTTAAATCTATTTAATATAATTTAAATCTAATTAATCTATTTTAAATTTATTTAATCTATTTTAAATTTATTTAATCTATTTTAAATCTATATAAATCATTTTAAATCTAATTAAATCAAATTTAAATATATTTAAACTATTTTTACGATTTAAACTATTTCAATCTATTTTAAAACTATTTTAAAACTATTAAAACTATCTATGATTATCTAAATTATTTTCAAAAAATTTAGACTGTGTAAAGTTGAAGTATTTTTATTTAAATCCTTGATGGTGATACAATCTAAGTTGGAATTTGGAATTGATACCTTTTTGTGAAATGACATATTTGAGTAAATATGATGATTTTGGAACTAGGTTTTAATTAACCTATCTTATCGATAAATTCAAATGTGAATATGATTTGAAGGTGAATATGATTTTGAAAGTGAATATAGTTTTGAAAGTGAATATGATTTCGAAAGAGATATGATTTGAAATCGAATATGATATTTTGATATCAATTGTGAATTGACGTTTTGAAATGTAAAAGAACCATCCGATGTGAAATAAGCGTTGGTTGTTAAAGAGACCGGGATCGAATATTATCATACTCTCTACCAATACAAAAAACCACTTTAACAACTGTGTACGTGGTGGAGATTCAAGAAATAAAGTAGGATGCTTTGGTGAATGATTCTGTATGAGGTATTTGCGTGAACTTGACTCCCGTGAGTCAGCTTAGATGTGACTAAAACAGGAGCCACGCCGGGCCAAGTGAGGTCATTCCTCCTATCGGACATGCTTTCGATTCCATATTATGACTTTGTGATGATTTGGTGGCCACCCATTGATTTTGATTATGGGACTATGTTCCGAGGTGGGCGACAGTAGCTGCTATGTGTTACCACCAGTCCGGATCCGCATTTTGTATATCTACCCTGGCATTGCCTCGAGTGTCGTGTTCACATGCCATATCGCGCCTTCTACGAGTTTGTTTTGTACCATACCTATGGAGTGCCCTCTGGGTAAACCTCACAGAGGAGCGTACGATACTCTATAGACTATGGGAATATATAAAATGTGTTAAGTGGGATATGGGTAACGCCTTAACGCTATTTTAATACTTTACTTTAATGTAGACACTATTTATAATAGCGTATTGTACTACATAGTAGATAGTTTAACGGATCCTTAGGAGATGGAAATCCCGAACATCTCTTAAGTTATTGACTCACGTTGACACTGGACAGGAGATGTCAAACCCCGTAAACATCTTTGACGCCGTTACACTCATATTTATTTATTGTTGATTTAACTTACATAAGATCTTTTAGTTCTGACTCGAGTGTTTTGTCTTTTTCAATTCGCTCGGGTCAGTCTGAGCTTTTCATTTTATCGAAGACTGCTTTTTGGAGGATGAAGACGAAGATTTTGTACTATTATTGTTTAGTATATTTATTCCATTGCATCATGTTGTTCTGCTGCATTTATTTATTATTTATTCTTGTTGTATGTAACTCTGATCTGTATTATAAAGGCTTAAGCAATGTTATTTGTAAACAGCTTCATGAACCGTTTATTTGATTATTATATTTTGTGTGACGCCCCACCTCTATACCCACGCTAGCCAAGAACACTCAGGTGTAGTGCTGTCAACTAGCACGGAGAATAAGGCTGTTGAGGAGCGACCATCCGTGTAATTGCTTTGGGCGAGCACCGATATGTCAGATAATAAAACATTGCATTTCATTTTTAGAGGAAACCCGACATACCGATACAAACTCAAAGCTACTACACAGTGGCTATAATAGTTTAGGACAATAGATATAAAAATAACACAGATAACATAAATGCGGAATACAGATGGAACGAAAAGTCTCATATATACAATAACTGATATCAGTTACAATACATTTGACACAATACAAATGATACAACTACAATTGTCGACTCAAGAAGTTATATATACAAGTACATTATCGACTAATATACATGAATACATTATCATCTTAAAAAAGACACACTGGCTACTACAACAAGACGAAGACCACTTCAAATGATATAAAAAGTCTTCATAGCTCTAGCAGCAACCCAAAGCTAAAAATCTACAACCTGTAAATACTCGGTCTGACCCGAGTATTACATTCAAAAGAAAATAATACTCGGATCAGTCTAATTCAAAATCAGTTATTAGAGCATAGAAGCAATAATAATCAATCTCAATATAGATGACAGTCACAGAAATCTCGTATATCCAACTCTCGATACGAGAATTGGATAACGGCAGATATAACACTAAACAGTGTTAATCCACAAAACAGATATCAATGCTAATTGGCTGCAGTACACGCTAACGTGTACTGCCTCGCCAATACAGCCTACGAATTACGCAACAGGTCGATGAATTAAGAATAAAAGAGATATCGATTAAAATCTGTAAATTCGGTGTGGCTGCAGTGCACGCACGCGTGCACTGCCTCGCCACAACAGAATATAAAGTCACCACAAGGGACGAGGGTAAAACTGCTACGAAAATGCAGCAGGTCAGCAAGTGCTCAAGGATGAACAGATGCAAGTGAAAATGACACATGGATATGCAGTGTATACCCAAGTACAACTAAAATAGAAACAGGTCAAGCATATATAGATATGCAGTGTCAAAGTGAACCAAGTCACAATGATCGCAAGGTCGAACCCCGAAATCGGGTTCAACTCAAATGAATTAGAAGTGGTTGGCTGTCTCAAGCAACGGCAACCAAACAAGTTCGAACAAAACCAAACAATGTCAAAGTTTAGCATCAGGTCAAAAGGAATATAAGCAAACAGCCTATAGGATCGTACATGCCACTCAGTAAAGCTACAGCAAGCTATGGTGCATTTACAACTAAAATGGAGCCAACAAAGAATGCAGACTTCAAATACACAAGAGTGAAGTGATCAAACAAACTACACAAAGGATTCAACAGCATAAAGACCAGAGTGTGCAGTAATGCAAACATCAAATGCCAACCTGAACCCAAAATAGTAAAACTGCACACAGGCAGTGCAGACAAGTATGAATTCAAACATGAAATGGAGAACATCATTGCAAGTGCAACAGGTAGAAGATGATGCAGTGAAGCATGTACAAGGGCAACATCAGCGACAAAACAGTGTCAAAATGAAGAGACCAGAGGAATGCAACTAAAACTGATGATAGTGGTAATCACATAGTGGAATGCAATTAAGTGATGCTTGCCGAATTCCAAATGGCTCCTAAAACAACTGCTCGAAAACTATAATGCAGGCTCAAATCAATCTTTAGTGAATGCAGACTACAAAGGCTACGAACAAGTTTAAAGCATCAATGCACACTGAAACAACATGCACAAACAAATAGTCAAGCTGCAAGTAAAATCAACCCAATGTCAACTCAGAGAACAAAAGCATGTGCTACTGAACTAAAGCAAAATAAACATACATGTATGGTGTCAAGTGAACAGACACAGGCAAAGGCAGCAAGACAAGTGCAGAACAAATATGATCACATTCAAAGCTATGTGATTTCAAGTTAAAGACCAGAGGGATATAAACAACTGTAGCAGTGAAGATTAATGTCAGATGAAGCTCCCATCAGGATCACCAGTAAACAAGTCAAGGCAGTGAAGTGATTTAAGTCTAAAGTATAACTTCAAACAAGATCATAGTTTGAACTAAAAGCTACAACATAAATACATACAATGGCAAGCTAACTAGCATATGAACAACTACAGCAGGTCGAGAAAGTATTCAGGGACGAACATGCATGAATCAGGAAATCAAGCAAATGCAACAGATCGAAACAAGTATAGTTCAAACCAGGGTGCACGACAATGAATGCAGAGGTCAGAGAATTGAAGAAAATCAGTACCGTGATACATGAAATCGCATGAACAAGTTCGGACAACCAGACAACATCATATTCACGAATGCAATGTTCAAGTGGAGACCAGAGAAGATGGCCAGAGATGAAGACAGGGATGAACACTAAGATGGCCGAAGCCGTGTCAATTCAAGTGTTAACCAGGTCAAAAATCAAGTGTGTCATGATCGAACAAAGCATATGAAAAGGTCAGAGATAAATCCCAAAACCAAGTCCAGATTCAAAGTCGTGGAGAACAAGTATCAAATATACGAATATATACGATTTTGAATAAGTCGTAAATCATCTCATTCATCAATACGAAAATCAATGGTCATAATAATTTGATTGACGAATTCAAATAATATATACGAACTAAATGGAGGGGATTGAACTCAGATAAACAAAATCCAGACTTTCGTATGAATTAGATGTGAGTGATGAACACTCACCTTGTTTGAAGCGGAGGCGAACTCGAGAGAAGGAGTCGCAAGCACCAACATCACATTCGACAGAGCAACGAATGAACGACCAGTAATCGATCAACCTTCAAGCAGCAGCTTCAAAGATTTCAGCCGAAGCCCTGATTAAAGAACGAAGCATCGAGAGGCCATAAACACAAAGCCTTAATTCCAGAATCAAGCGAAGAGAAGCTGAAGTCTCAATTCGCCAGAGTTTCAGAAAGCGAGGCCAAGCCCTAAATTTCTCAGATCGAAGAAAAATAATCACCTCCATTTTCTTTTCAGAGCAAAAAGGAACGAGTTAGAGAACAAAAGAAATAGGGCCGGCTGGTCTAGATGATTATCACGGCAACAATGAGTATGGGCCACAATAGTTCTCTTTAAAGCCCATTTCCATAATTACGAAATTTTATTAAAAGAATTTCTACTCGATATAGAAACTCCACCAACCATTTTATAAAAGAATTTCAAATTGATTTTTAATTTCAATAAAAATTTACGAACGATTTAATCACCTAATGGCGATAATTAAATGCTACGAATTTGCGGGTTGTTACATTTTGTCATTCCGTTGCGAGATTTTGTATTTGTTTTCTTTCTTTCTCTGCTTTTTCTTATTTACCCCATAACAATCTGCCCTTTTGAATGGTTTGAGTCTGACGTGTGTGGTTTGTCGTCGATTTAAACCGTCCAAAAAGGCAGGTTGTTACAGTTGGTATCAAAGCTTCGGTTTAGCGATAACCTTTGCTTTATGGGGTCTGACTCATATAAAATAGGGTAGTAATACCCTAGAATGAGTCATTGAGTGTATATATATGAGGGAGCGTATTTGTTGGTGTTATAAAAGGTTTTTGTATTGTGTTAATTTGTTTTGTTTTGTATTTATAAATTCCGGTCGGGACATGGGACGTTGTGGCACTGTTAGGGATTTATAAACACTTAATAGGACAGACCGACACAATATTGTCTTGAAATATGGGTAAATGAAATAATTTTACCTAGTATTATATTTTGTATATAAAAGATAATTTGTATAAATGTTATAGTTGCATGTAATATGTTGTTTGTTAGGTAGTGAAATTTTATAAACTTTAATTGTAAAATAAGATTTACAAATAAAATGAATATAAATTGGAATTTGAGAACTTAAGTTCCCGGATTTTGAAATTTCTTTCGAAAGATTTTGGAATATAATATTAATATTATTTGGAAGTATTTTCTGATATAAATATTTCAAGATGATTTGAAAGAAATGTTTTAAAAAGAAATTTTTGAAGTAAATAAGTGCTGTACTCCCCTCTCTGTCGTTGGAAAATAATTTTGGTGATGAGTGCACGCATCATCGACGTTCATTTTCGAGTTTCAAAGTGGGAAGACCGTTGTAGTAATTTTACTACACAATTGTTTTGATAAATAAATCTAAATTTTAAATTCCTAAATATGATTTGATCTATAAAGGATATTGATCTATATTATATTAATATGACTTGAATTGTAACCCGGAGTTTAGTTCTTAAACTTTTGATAATTAGTAGCTTTCAATTAATATAATGAAATGAAATCTTGACTATATTAATAATTGGAAACTACTTAAATGAGAAAATAAGTGATTGGAAGCTTAATAATTAAGGAAGTGTATAAGAGATTGGAAATTGTGATATGTAAAACAAATGATACGAAAAATGAGAAAAATGTAACTATTGAACATTTTATTTACTAAATGAATAAGATAAACTTGTGTAACTTTTTATTGCATTTTGAAAGACATTTATATATATATAACTTACCAAGATGTAAAAAGTTGAAATGTTAAACAGGATATGTAATAGAATATTGTGCAAGTAAACTTTAGTAAATGAAAGTGTTCAATGGAATTTCTTCTAGATAAGAATTCTGATGTTATAAACTATTATAAACTTAAGTTAATAATTTGAAATGCTACTAATTAAATGTAATAAAAGTGAATAATGTAAGAAAAAAATGATTATAAGCTTAAGTTAACATTTAAGCTATCTATAATCAGATTTAATAGTAAAAGGTGAATACTGTAAGTAAATAATTATAAGGGGCATTTAACCAGAAGGACAAATTTTGCAGTCCAATTAATTTTTAGGACACGCATCTGAAATAATTACTTTCAAGGCCAAAGTCAGCAGAATAATTACTTTCAAGGACAAAGTCACCTGTCCAATTATTTCAAGGACATAATTTCATACGTTTTTAGGCCCTAGAAACTAATTTTTTTGCGTATTGTCCTTAGAAGTAATTATTTTAGTTGTGTGTCCTAGAAATTAATTTCACTTGCTAAAGAGGCCCTTGTGGCTAATTCCCACTAATTATAAACTTAAATTAATGTCAAAGCCAGTTATAATTAAAATGAGTACTATATTAATTGAATGATTATAGCTTCAGAAAACATTGAAATGATTTGGAAATGGATTTAATATTCAATAATACTATATGTGAAAGAATAAATGTGAAAAGGAAATATCTACTAATGATGAATTAAACTGTAAAGAAACTTACATAATAATTAATAATCTAATATTAAATCGGAAATGACTTATGTAAGCAATGAATGTAAAGTAATGAATAGAAAACGGTGTTGTATAAATGAAAGGAAAATGAATTTTTGTAAGTGATAAATGTAAAGGAATTAAACAAACATTGTATGAATAAATGAAAATAAACAGTGAATAATGAAAAAAAGAGTAATAAGAATAAAACTTAAATATTGTTGGAAATTATTATTTGTTTTGGCTTATGGATGTTTGGGGAAGTGATGCTTTAAATTGTTTAGGATGTATAAATAATCTATTAAGTTTTATCTATGACTGTTGAGTGTATGGTTTACTTCATGGTGTATCTATCATTTTATACGATTAGAAGTTCTGAACCCGAACAAACCATTTGTTTTGGTTGCTATGGATGGATGATTGATTTCTTGGTTGAAATGATGTTTATACTGTTTGTTTGCAAATGACTATTGTTATGTTGTGATGCTTTGTTTGTTATTTGTTGAAACAACTTAAATATTTATCTTTTATATAATTTCTAACTTCTTTGGATTGTATAAGTGTAATACAGGTTTATGGAAGCAATTGCTACTGCATTTGGTTTCATAAATTAAGCGTTGTTTGCCCGACAAATAGGTACGTTCTCGGGTTACAATTTTCTAGCGATATTATATTGTTTTCCTGTGGTTTGGGGTATATAATTTTGAAAAATGTGTGATATATTGTTATTATTGATATTATTATTTCTTCCAGATCCCTCCGTACAAAGGAGACACTGCCGAAATTTTTCGTGAATTTTGGACTTAGAAATTTATTGTGAAAAATATAAATGTTTTCCAACTTTTATTGAACTTGAATATAAAAGGATTTAATTGTTTATAAATTGATATATTTTGTTTAAATTATTTAATTATGTAAATTAATTGTTTATAAATTTAATATTTTGAATAAGACATATTGGTTAATTAATTCTTTCTTTTCCCTTCTTTTCCCTTTTCGAGGACGAAAAGTTTTGAGTGGGGGAGAGTGTAACAAACCGTAATTTTCGACAATTAAAATAGTTAATTTAATAAAGTTTTGTAATTTAATGTTAAAAGAAATAAAAATATATGATTTATTAATAAGAACATAACTGAAATGAAATGTATAGTATTAATTTAAGATAATCGGTAACTGTTTTAAATGTAATTCCAATTAAATGAAATGATTAAAAAGTTATAATTGGTTATAGAGTGTAAATTAATGGTAATAATGTGTGTATTAATTGATAATTGGATTTAAAGAGTAATTGATAATTTAAATGTTGATTAATTAATGAAATAATGTGTAATAAATTGAAATTGGATAGAATTAGTATAGTGTAAGTTGTTATAACATTTGTTTGTAAATAATAAACTTACGAATGTTATTAAATGTAGAACTGATGACAATTGTTAGTTGTTACCAATCTATTTAATCAATTTCAAATAAATGTAATTAAATGTTACGTAATGTGAGTAAAGACGATAACTGTAAAAGGGTGAAGGAAATAAAACATACAAAAAATGCCAATTATATTCAAAAGGTAATAATTGATTCAATGAAAAGAGCGAAACAAAGATAACTTAATTTATTGGGATTTTTAATTTGTAATAAAATTGACAAAAAAAATCAATATAATTGAAATATAGTAGTTAATACAAATAAAAGATGGAAATTGTAGCATATTAATGTAATAGAATATAAAACAATGTTAACTATGTCTATAGAATAATGATTAATTGAATAAAAAGATTGAAATCAAATTAAATCAATTTATTGGAATTAAATTATACTTAATTGGATTTTATTACAGTTAAAATTAAACACTGCAATTAGTGTAATATTTAACATTGAATTGATATGTAAATTTGTTCTAAATTATTATAAATGTCTAGGTAATCAAAAATGATAAAATTTGATAATTATAAGATTTGAAATTAAAAAGTGATTTACCCAATTTAATAATAATTTATTTAATTAATGTGAAAATAGCCATTTTGGCCACTGTCTCGGATTTCAACAAAACTAGTTTCATCGGATCCGTAACGGTAAATTATTGTAGTATTTCAAGTTTCGTAGCGATCAGACTTGTCGTTTGATCATACAAACTCGAAACGCCTAGAAATCAATTTAATTGAAATCAATTTGAAATAAGCTGATTTTAAGCTAACTTCTTTATACGATGGAATTAGGACTTGAAACCTATTCCATTGAGTTTAGAAATATCGAAAACATCTATTTTGATATATGGGATGACCCATTTTCGTTCCGAAGACAGAACGGGCTTTTCAGATCGTTATCGTCAATTCAAATCAATTCGGGTATTATTCATTTCTTATCGGGCTTCGTAGGTATATATTGTTCTATCCTAACCCTAGGAGTCTTTCTATTTCTAATTCCTATATGTACAACTCCTTCTGTCTGCTCCTTTCTTCAATGGCAGAAACAAATTTCAATTTCAAACGCTTCAATCCAATCTCCAAACCAATTTCAAAAATCAAAGTCCTCAAAACTATATAAAATTATATTCCAACTCGATGCTCTCGATGAGCGCAAGCTTGATTTGCCTTTTATTTTTCAATTTGGGTCTCTGTGTGTCCTGAATTAGAGGGATTAATCTCGGCCATCCGTTGGTAGTTGATGATCGTCGACGGATCGTCAAATCGTGGGTAGCATTGCGGGGAGAGAGTCGAGTGGGGTGCATCGGCGGTGTTCGTTTGGTGATTATATGGTTGGATCGACTAGAAAAATTAGCCTAGGGTTTAGAAATCCGGCGGATGCTTTGCAAATTTGGGGGGTTCGACCGGCGTTGTTGTTGCACGTAGGTGGTCGAGGAAGGTAGCGAGAGTGGAGGCGTGCTCGTCCCCTGCGTCGGAGCTCAGTCTGATCACCTGTAGCGGCGAGTTTGCTTGGATAAAGTGGCGGCCTCGTGTGCGTGCATTAGGGTTTGCCTGGAACGAGATGTTGATGCTGACGTGTGAGTTCCCCTTGTTTTTCTTTTATTTATTTTATTTGTTCATTTAAAAACCTATATTGTTCTAATGATCATAACTTTTACATACGAGGTTCGATTCGCGCGTGGTTTATTCCGCTGGGATTGTATCGAAATTTCGGACATTTTGAAACTAGTTTGAACGAATTCTGAGACTGTTGAATTTTAGGCCTTTATTTGGATTTCAAATCGATTTGAATCAAATGTGAGTGTTTTAACCCACTCACAACTATTAGATTATCTTATGTTAGTTAAATTAAATTTATGATGTGATTAGAAATTAATGGATTGATGTTTGGTATGTTTAAATTGTCATTCTAGTTAAATTTGACTTTTATTGCATTTAATCATCGCTTAATTCAATACCTATTAATGATAATCAGTTATCTATTGATGTTTATTGGTTGATTTGGATGATGATTATGATGGATGTTTGATTGTTGATGTTGGATGACTGGATGCTGTATTTTTATATTGTTATAACACTGCAAGTTCCCTATGGGTTGAAATGATACATACCCGAATGATCTATAGATTAGGGAAAAATCGTTATGGGTTGAAATGATAGACTCGAGCGATTTTATGGATTTTTATTTAATTCGGGATTTCGGTTTGAAATGATATATAACCATAAAATGTTAAATTGCGGATTGAAAAGATAAATATCTGTATTACTTGACCATAGGGGAGAAAATTATATATGGACATTGGATCGGTTAAATTAAATGATTTTAATTCCTAAAATTTTCAATTTAGTTAACTGGCACTTTGACATAGAAATTGATTTATATAAACTGAATTATTTTCGATAATCCAAACATTAATGCTGAAATTGGAATTGATTTAATGAATTGTTCAAAGGATTTAAATTGAAATTTCAAAGTTGAAGTGCCAAATATAAATGAATTTATCGAAATTGAGTTATTGAAAATGTTTAGATATAACTTTGAAATCTATTTTAAACTAATTTAAACTATTTTAATTAATTTAACTATTTTAATCAATTTAAACTATTTTAATTTATTTTAATCTATTATAACCTATTTAATCCAGTTTAATCTATTTTACCTATTTTAAACTAATTAAATTTATTTAATCTATTTTAAATCTATTTAATATAATTTAAATCTAGTAAATCTAATTTAAATTTATTTAATCTATTTAAAAATCTACTTATTATAGTTTAAATATACTTAATCTATATTTAATCTGTTTAAATCATTTTAACTCTAAAAAAAACTATTTAATCTAATTTTAAATTTATTTAACCTATTTTAAATCTATTTAATATAATTTAAATCTATTTAATATAATTTAAATCTATTTAATCTATTTTAAATTTATTTAATCTATTTTAAATCTATATAAATAATTTTAAATCTAATTAAATCAAATTTAAATCTATTTAAACTATTTTTATGATTTAAACTATTTCAATCTATTTTTAAACTATTTTAAAACTATTTAAACTATTTATGACTATCTAAACTATTTTCAAAAATTTTAGACCGTGTAAAGTTGAAGTATTTATATTTAAATCCTTGATGATGATACAATCTAAGTTGGAATTTGGAATTGATACCTTTTTGTGAAATGACATGTTTGAGTAAATATGATGATTTTGGAACTAGGATTTAATTAACCTATCTTATCAATAAATTCAAAAGTGAATATGATTTGAAGGTGAATATAATTTTGAAAGTGAATATAGTTTTGAAAGTGAATATGATTTTGAAAGAGATATGATTTGAAATCGAATATGATATTTTGATATCAATTGTGAATTAACTTTTTGAAATGTAAAAGAACCGTCCGTTGTGAAATAAGCGTTGGTTGTTAAAGAGACCGGGATCAGATATTGTCATACTCTCTGCCAATACCGAAAACCACTTTAACAACTGTGTACGTGGTGGAGATTCCAGAAATGAAGTATGATGGTTTGGTGAACGATTCTATATGAGGTATTTACGTGACCCGGACTCCCGTGAGTCAGCTTAGATGTGACTAAAATATGAGCCATGCCGGGCCAAGTGAGGTCATTCCTCCTATCAGACATGCTTCTTCGATACCATAATATGACTTTGTGATGATTTGGTGGCCACCTATTGATTTTTATTATGGGAGTGTGTTCCGAGGTGGGCGGTAGTAGCTGCTATGCGTTACTACCAGTCCGGACCCGCAGTTGGTATATCTACCCCGGCATTGCCTATAATGCCGTGTTCACATGCCCTATCGCGTCGTCCACGAGTTTGTTTTGTACCATACCTATGGAGTGCCCTCTGGGTAAACCTCACGGAGGAGCGTACAGTACTGTATAGACTATGGGAATATATAAAATGTGTTAAGGGGGATATGGGTAACGCCTTAATGCTATTTTAATACTTTACTTTACTGTAGACACTATTATAATAGCGTATTGTACTACATAGTAGATAGTTTAATGGATCCTTAGGAGATGGAAATCCCGAACATCTCTTAGGTTATTGACTCACGTTGACACTGGACAGGAGATGTCAAACCCCATAAACATCTCCGACGCCGTTACACCCATATTTATTTACTGTTGATTTAACTTACATAAGATCTTTTAGTTTTGACTCGAGTGTTTTGTCTTTTTCAATTCGCTCGGGTCAGTCTGAGCTTTTCAGTTTATCGAAGACTGCTTTTTGGAGGATGAAGAGGAAGATTTGTACTATTATTATTTAGTAAATTTATTCCATTGCATCATGTTGTTCCACTGCATTTATTTATTATTTATTCTTGTTGTATGTAACTCTAATCTGTATTATAAAGGTTTAATCAATGTTATTTGTAAACAGCTTCATGAACTGTTTATTTGATTATTATATTTTGTCATTCCGTTGCAAGATTCTGTATTTGCTTATTTCTTTCTCTGTTTTTTCTTATTTACCCCATAACAATCTACCCTTTTGAATGGTTTGAGTCTGACGTGTATGGTTTATCGTCGATTCAAACCGTCCAAAAAAGCAGGTCGTTACATCTCGGCTTTGACATGCTATATAGTGATGCGGTGGTGTGCTAAGGCACATACTTGAGTTTGAAAGAGGTTAGAGAAGATTTGAATCGGTTTAGAGAAAGAGAAGTGAAAAAAGAAGAAGAGTAAAGAAGCCATTTTTGAGTTTTTAAAACTTTTGAAGCTTTTTGAAATATTTTGGAAACAAATGAAAATGATGAAACAGAAAGGAGATGTGAAAGAAATAAAACCCATGTGCTTGCCTTAATTCATGTGCAGATCATATCATTGACATTTAACCCCTTTTTAATAAATAAGAAAAGTCTTCTTCCACTTTATTACTTACTAATTATGTTCTAGAACTTACTAATAACTTCTTATTTTAATTAATCCAAAAAGTTGATTTTCGACAAAACGTTTTTCGGTCATAATTTCACTTTTACTTCAAAGTATATAGTTTTGTAAACCAATTTTCAAAATGAGTTCAACATTATTATTTATAATTTTAAAAAGGGTTATTTGGCCATAAAAATCCATTAATTGAATATTTAAAATTAATTAATTATTCCCAAATCAAAGTGATAAAATTCTGGGTCGTTACATTCTCATAATGGTTAACCTAAAATTTTTGTGAATGCGTGGTGAGTATTTAGTTGTATTTTAAGTGGTGTAGTTTTTGAGACACTTCATACCATAGAGATTTTTCCGAAGTTTTTGGAAAATTCAACATTGTAGAATTATTTAATTAAATTTTGGAAAGAAAATCTTCAAATAATATTTAAAATGAAGTTTGGCAAGTTAAATAATTTAGTAAGAGGAAAAGAGAAAATTCTTTACCTTTATATATATGACTTCTTAATAGAAGTTAACTTTTCCAATTTTTGAATTTTAAGTATAGAAATTTAAACTTGATTGGATGCTTGTTTATTTTCATTTTGGATGGAAAATAATTAATTAAGAAATGAATTTTTGTGATAAAATGAATTGAATTGTTTATAAACTACAAATTAAAAGGAAAAGTGATGTGCTAATTTTGTAAATTGATATACTAAGTTTGAAAGAATGATTTATATTAATGCAAAAGGATATGTAAGTTGTATGTACATTATTGTAAAGAGTTACTAAAGGATTTTATAAATATAAATGCAAAAATGAATGTATAGATTTGTATCATATTCTGAGTATCTAGAAGCCATTGCTCTAAGGGTCTAATAATATTCTGAGCACACTATTTTACTGATCGGGTTAAGGCAGATCCCGATACGTGCTAAACTGAGTTAGTATTATAGAGTTTTCTAAGTTATAATTATAAATAACTATGTATTGTGCGATGCTTGATTGTTGTAAATGGATTGTATATCTTTAAAAATGAATGTATACTTAATAACAAAATATATATTATAGACTTTTCTTGAAAATAGAATTGCGGGGATGCAATTTCTTTAAGGGGGAGTCTAGAACAACCCTAATTTTGGAATTACTTTTATAAAATAAAATAAATAATGGTTTAAATTGGAAATTTAAATGAGAAATTACGTTATTAGTACTAAAATATGGAGAAATTAGAATTTTGTGTTTTTATTAAAGATAATTAATTGCTTTGAAATATGAATTCTGAATTTCTATAATATTGGATAATTTTTATATATGTAGTGAAAATTTTCAATGCTATAAATAAATAAATAAATAAATAAATATGTTTTTATGAGCTTTGGAATTGATCAATAATGAAAAATTGTGTATTTTGGATTTTGTAAGTGTTAGAGAAATCAATTCATGATTTAATAAAGTACCTTTGAAAAATATACATTGTAAAACAAAGAAGAAAGGTTTAATTTGAAATTATAATGTAAAAGGTTGAATTTAAAAAGGAAAATAAGAAAAAGAAATTGCATTTTTATTTAAGTGGGCCTAATTGAAACCCATACTCATACATAAGCAAATAATAGAAGTGTATTTCTCCATTTTCTCATTTCTAAGTATCCTATACATTACTAACTTCAGGAAAACAAAAACAGTAAACTGGGTTTTCATTTCCTCTTGCAAATTCCAACCTATTTCCATTTTTAAAATACAAGGAAAATCCTGAAAATTCACAGAAAATTAAGGTAAGTTATTTAACCTCTTATCTATCTCTCTGAACCATCAATTATGGATTTGAGTGAGTTTTGAGTCCTTCTGTGTTCTCTCATTCTATTGAGTTTTAGGGTGTTGAAAGTTAAAAGACCAATAGATTTTAGCAATAAATCTCGAAGGAAATTATAGGAATTAAAGTGAGTAACCTCACTACTCTTTCTAAAGTTGTTTGCATGTTTTTTAGATCATTTCAAATAATGGTTTCAGTTGTTAAATTGAATCAAATTGTTGTGGTTATGTTGTGATTGAATGTATGCTTCTTTGAAACATTAGGTGAAAGCTGAAAATTTATTTAGAAAATCTGTTGTAGTAAAACTACGATAACTTGCACTTCCTAAACCTGCATGGAATCAATATTTTTGGGTTAGAAAATAGATTCGGTGAGAAACAATTTCTACTTTGGTCACTTTTTGATATTTGGCTATTTAAATGACCTGAAATGGATTTGAACATAAAGTCATAGCTCTATCTTTGTAGTAATTTTTCTAAGTTTGTACCTTAAATTAATTTGCCCATAACTTTTGAACCGTAAATCCAAATTTGATGGTCCTTTTCTTGCTGGAAAGCTAAGACTATTATTTATAACTTTGATGTTTTGAGTTTTACAAAATTTTAGGGTTTAAATGTCCCGAAATGGATTTGAACATATGGTCATAGCTTTGTCTTTATAGTGATTTTTCTGAGTGTATACCTGAAATTGATTTGTCCATAACTTTTGAACTGTAAGTCCAAATTTGATGATCTTTTTCACGCTGTAAAGTTAAGACTATTATCTAGAACTTCCATGTTATGAGATTTAAAAAAAAAAAGGTTTAAATGACCTAAAATGGATTTGAAAGTATTACGCATAATTTGAAAGAGCAAACCAATTGCTTATGAACAATGATTCATCCTTCGGAAGTTCATTGCATTTATAGTAGACTTGTCAAACTTATAGAATTTTTACATGACCGTAGAAATAATGTTTTATGCAAATTGCTACTTCTATGGGATAAGAAATATAATGAAACGACGTAGTAACACCAAATGGTATGGAACATTCGATGTCACTTCTTCGGTTGATTAAACAACTTATCTTGTAGAACAATTAAGTAAGTGGTATTTACTAACTTATAGTAAATACTCTAGCAACACCGAGTAGTACGGGACATACGTTGTTAATTTAATGATTATTGTTTGATAGTATATAACACTTTAGTATTAAACCATATATTGGGAAAATATGCTATGTCCATTGCTCACTCGTATAAAAATGCGTATTATCTGCCTGACCTTGTAGGCTAACTGTGGGGTCACTCCCCAAGTCGTGATATCTGTATTAGTGATAATATGTGTGTTCATGACAGAATGGAATCCGTGTTAGTGATTTCCCACAACCACTAAAGCCAACAGTCAGTTTCATATATGTTCCTAGTGTTAAGAGGGTTGGTATATAACGACTGTAGGAGCATTTCATGTAAGTCTCCCCTTGGAATAGAGAAGGTCGCACAAGTAATAATTTTCTGCATAATCAAGACACTAATAAAATTTACTCTATGAATTCTGTTCTTGCTATATGTTATACTTTTGTGTTGACTAAAAGTAGTACAACTTTATGTTTGATGTGTGTTGCCGTTATGCAATCTTATTTTGATTGGATCCTATTCACACTATAGTGAAAAGAAAACTATTGAGGATCATGATGACATTTTAATATAGTGATTTAGTCTTGATACTTATTAATGAATGTGACCATTATATAGATATTTTAATATCTAGTGCATTGTATCTGCTTATTATGTGATCTCACCCAGTTATACCTAGAAAGAGTCTGACCCGTTTATTTTTATAAATACTCGGGTCAGGCCGAGACTGGACAAGTACAGGGACTCGGTGAAAATGTTTGTGACTAGCTCACTCCAAGACCTGTGTTGTGTACATAAGTGTGTTCATGAACTAGGGTTATATATGTTAGACATGGATGTGTACTATATATAATGTATGAGACAATGACTTATTTTGATGTGTATATATATTTTAAGACCTATGTTATCCTTTAAATGTATTAAACACTCTGTGATAATTTATGATTTTGTGTTCTGAAATGTATTATATATTGTTTTGATTTCTATTAGCTAATGTGTGCATTGCTTTATGTCAAGATTAGTCACACAATTTGTTGCTTCAGAATTTAAAGGTAAAGCATGGCAGTGTTAGCCCAAAGTAATATACAAGATTGGTCGCTTCTAACAATCCTTATTCTCCATATTACTCGATAACATTACTTGTGAAATTCTTGAGTAGTATGGGTCTAGGGGTAGGGTGTTACAATCATGCACAAACTTACGCAAATGCGATTCATGAAATACATTGTGAACACCCGATAGTCTAATTGGTAACTCGACTCTATACTAAGTGTACCAATCCGCTCTAGAATCAGGAATGGTCCTATATAACGAGGAGCCAACTTCATAGCCCTTCCAAACCGAACTACACTTCTTATTGAAAAAACCTTCATGAATACGAAGTCTACAACTGAGAACTCCTGGTCTCTGCACCTCTCGCCTGTATAGCTCTTCTGTCGATTCTGCGCTTTCTTAATTCGCTTCCTAATATCAGTTACCTTATCTAAAGCCTCCCGAATCATATCCGGCCCAAGCACTAGACGATCTCCAGGTTCTACCCAACATGATGGAGATTTGCTAGGCCTTCTATACAACGCTTCAAATGGTGCCAGTCCGATACTGGCCTGATAACAGCTGTTGTATGAAAACTCAAGAAACGGTAAGTGCTCTTCCCACAAACCCCCAAAATCTAATATGCATGCTCGAAGCAAGTCCTCTAAAATGCTGTTTGTTAGAACCTTGAATTTTGGTGTTTTGATTGTGACAACTATATAAGTAAATATATCATTAAGATCTAACCAAACTTGCAAGAGAAGATATTGTTTTTACTCGAGAAATAATTTAACAATTTGAAGACCAGATTCTAGATTGAAGCTTCAACAGATTATTAAGTTTAAGATCTGAGTTTAGTAGTAAATATATGTTAAAATCTCTCCGAAGTGATATATGCACACACACGATATAAAGTTCTTCAAATTCACCAGAAAACACTAAACTCAGCCGGTTGAATGGCAAGAGTCAGCTAGCTGAATACTGTGCATGTGGACAAATTAATTTGAATATTCAATCGGCTTACCATGCTTTTTCAGCCGGCTAAATTTTGTCTTTTTTACACTGTTTTCTTGCTATTTCGATTTTAAATCGATTCAGTTGGCTAAGTTGCTCTATTCAGATGGCTGAATCTTCATAACGGCTATTTTTTCAAAAGACACTTCATTTCAATGAAAAAAACAACTCTTGATTCAAGAGTTGCTTCCATATCTTTTCATGGCTATCTTTCATGAACGAATACAACTCTTAAATCTCTATAAATAGCCATGAATTTCATTATTTTAAATATTGATTCTCACTCTTGTTTCTAATCTATCTTTCTATTTGAACTCTAAGCATTCAATACTTCATTCTGATTACTTGTTCATTCAAGAATACTTCATTAGTGATTTAATAAACTTCCTATCTTCATGAATTACACGACATACCACAAAGGAGAATATTATAGGAAGGGTACTCTAAAGACTTACATGTGCTATTAAAAGAGCACATTCAATCAAGATAATTCTCTGTATTATTAAAGTCCTGTTCGGTTGCTCAGACGATGAAGTCCTATTTTGTTTCTTAGGCGGTTAAAGTCCTGTTCGGTTGCTTAGGCATTGTAATACCTATTCCTCCGGGTTAAGTGAGGGTTGATAGTTGAATTCCAGAAGGAGTATGGTACTGGACGTAGAACGGGAAGTTCGAACCAGTATAAAAATCTCTGGTGCCAATTATTTTATTATTTTACTTATTCAAATTAATTTGTGCACATGCACATTATTTAGCCGGCTGACTCATGCCATTCAACCGGCTGAGTTTTGTGTTTCCTTGTGAAATTAAAGAACTTTATGTTGTGTATGTGCATATAACACTTCGAAGAGATTTTAACATATATTCACTACTAAACTCAGACCTTAAACTTATTAATTTTCTGAAGCTTCAATCCGGAATTTGGTCTTCAAATTGTTAATCTATTTCTAGAGTAAAAACAACATCTTCTCCTGTAAGTTTAGTTAGATCTAAATTATATATTTACTTATACAGTTGTCACAACCAAAACACCAAAATTCGAGGTTCTAACATTCTTCCCCATTTTGATGATGACAACTATGTAAGTAATAAATATAAATAAATAGATTTATACTCCCCCTATCTTAATACTCCCCTTATCGATATGACCTTACTCTATTCTCCCCCTTTGTCATCGACAAAAAAGGAAATATATATCAATATGAGAAATAAAAAGTTTGTAAAAAAACAATTTACGAGAAGCAGTACTAGACTCAAAATATCACAGAACATACAATCATCACATCATGTAAAATACTCTCATTGAAAATTTGAACATCATGTTTGTGGCTTCATTTCCATAAGTACCAGAAAATTTGGAATATATCTCCCCATTTATATGTAGTGTGCTTGAAAAAAATGAGATATATGTTCCGGTACCAACTCCCTATGTTAGGGTCGGGGGTTAGGTCATGGGAAGACATACCCATTTGGGTATGGTTGAACCTTTATAAATATAATTTTTCATTATTAATTATTGTATCAAAATAATCATCAATGTATTTTTCTCTGTTTTTCCAATTAACAAGAATCCAAATACTTAGATAATTTTTATTCATATTTCCGGTCAATGATTTTGTACTTCTAGAGAAATTATAAACATTATTGGTCATACCAGTACTTGAATTTCTATAAAAATTGGATTTAGACTTTACTCGAAATTTAGTACTAGCACTAACATTTTTAGTATACATGAAAGCATATTTAGTGCTATTTCTACGATCAGTTTTATTATATCCTAAATCACTTTTTTCACATAAAGGTCTAGAACTAGATAAAATCATGTCTATATCATTTTGTCCTTTATTAAATTTCATGAATTCATTTTTACATTTTTCAAATTTAGTTTTAAAGTCACAATTGTTATTTTCTAAAGAAATATTACTATTTTTCAAAATATTATTTTTTCATTTAATTCAAAATTCTCGTTTTTTAACGTACCTCATTTTTGAGAAGAAAATTTTGAGATTCTAAATTATCAAAAGACGATTGTAATCAATCATTTTATCTTTTGAAATCAAAAATTTCTTTTGAAATTTTTTCTTTCTCTTTATCAAATAAGGTGTTTTGTTCATCTAAAAATTCTTTAAGAGTTATAAAATTATTTTTTAAAACACTAAGTTGATTTTCTAAATTTAATTTCTCATTTTTAATTTCTCATTTTCAAGTTCGACAGATTTTATCTTTACTAAAATAATAAAATTAAGCTTTGAGATCTTATCGCTTATACTAACTAATTCATTATTATCATTTACTGAAATTTGTAAATCAGAAAGTACCTTTTTGTAGTCCTCATTGGTGGCTTTGACAGGGAATATGCTTGTTGTATTTCAATTTGATATTTTTTGGCCATTGTTCTATGATGTTGTGATGATCGTTGGAATTCCAGGCTCTGATACCAAATAAAGGTGACTAAGGATTGTGCAATATGGAATATTAACTAAACTTATTTAATTGTGCGAAATATGAATATAGAAGTAAAATAATAAAGTAAATGACACTAGAGATTTTTATACTGGTTCAAACTTCCCGTTCTATGTCCAGTGCCAAACTCCTTCTGGAATTTTATTATCAACCCCCACTTAACCCAGAGGAACATGTATTACACCGCTTGAGCAACTGAATAGGACTTCAACCATCTAAGCAACAAAATAGGACTTCAATCGCCTGAGCAACCGAACAGGACTTCAATAATACAGAGAATTATTTTGATTGAATGTGCTATTTTAATAGCACAGATAAGTCTTTAGAGTACACCCACTATAATCTTCTCTTTTGTGGTATATCGTGTAATTCGTGAAGATAGGAAGTTTATTAAATCACTAGCTAGTAAAGTATTCTTGAATGAACAAGTGATCGGAATGAAGTATTGAATGCTTAGAGTTCAAAGAGCAACATAGATTAGAAAAAAGAGTGAGAATTAGTATTTAAAACAATGACATTCATGGCTAATTATAGAGATTTAAGAGTTGTATTTGTTCATGGAAGATAGCCCTGAAAAGATATAGAAGCAACTCTTCTGTTCATTGAAATGAAGTGTCTTTCAAAAAAATAGCCGTTATGAAGATCCGGCCGTCTGAATGGAGCAACTCAGCTAGCTGAATCGATTTAAAATCAAAATAGCAAAAAAAAAGTGTATAAAAGACACAATTCAGTTGGCTAAAAAAGCATGGTCCGCCATTTGAATATTCAAATTAATTTGTGCACATGCACAGTATTCAGCCGGCTGAGTTTAGTGTTTTCTGGTGAATTTGAAGAACTTTATAATGTGTGTGTGCATTGTAACGATCTTCCTTTCTTACACCTAAAGACGACACTTAATACATCCACGGTATTCGTGTGCCGATCGTTTTAGGGTCCGAAAGACAGGTCATTAGTGGTGTAAGAAAGAAAAAGAATGAACAGAATCTCACAATATGTGATGAGTAATATATAATACGAACAAGTCTTTACGAAAAGAAATTATCTTCATTATACACATTATCAGAGTACATTAACCTATTATCGGCCTAGACAGTTATAACAGCATGTCCTTACAATTGCTGATAGATACAGATAAAAACAAAACAAAACAAAATAGTGGAAGAATATAAGGTACGTGAATACGTCTTGGAGAATCCAGCTCATCACCTGAAAGCTCCAAAGGATCCAGCTAAATCTGGAAAATATGCTTGGCCTGACCCGAGCATTATAAGAAAAATAACACCCGGATCAGTCTAGTAAAACCAGCGTGAGAAACTCAAATCACAAGGAATTAATTTATTATAACTTGTAAAATCTTTTAACATCAAAGGTATCTCGTAAGACCACGCTGTACATAAACATGGACAGGTTTTTACCTTACGATAACCAAAATTTTTTTATAGAAAATCCAGTTATATTATGATAATGTCTAGAATACAAATACATATTAATCATAGCCAAAATTGTTACATTATTTAATTCCAGCATAATAGGTATACAATAAAGTCCAAAGGCACTTATTGGAGAATGGATTCCAACTATGAAAGGGTAAGGGTCTACCTACCGAATCCGTACACCTCTAGATAAAATGTACGGGAGGCTACAACAAATTGCACCTCTACTACTTAGGACTAACCCTACCCCTTACTGGATAGCGCCGAATATGATCACCCCTTTGTTGCAATCAAACAACCATAATATCCCCCGAAGCATACATAGAGATATCGACACTAGATCTTGGGATGGTCATACCCTAATGGGAGCGACCTACATAGCCCTGCCGCATGTTGCTGCTTTAGCCATTTTCCCGGTTGATGAGGCTTGAGGCTACGATTACCTTTTATATAGCAACTATCTTAGAATGCTAACACTGCCCTCCAAACAGCAATGCAGTGCCAACATTCATACGTACGAGTTTGTACTGGGTCTGAACGAAATCGAAGGCACTACCTCTACTAAACCCATTTTGGAATCACCCTCGGGATTAGTAGCAAGTAACTCTTTCACTACAAAATCACCATCTTCAATTCGAAACGTTTGAGTTGAATCGAAGTGGTTTTTGGATAAAGCAAATCCGATCCCAGTCTCTTCGAAACAACATTCGATAATTCCGGTAAACTCAACCCTGGTTCTTTTGAAAATAATCTGACAATACATAGGAACATGGATCACCCCCTAACCGTTTCAGTGGATGGATCTCCCTATCATTTATCCTAGGAGAACAAAACAAGATTTATACACACAATACAGCATCACCGAAGATGACTATGCCATATAACTCACATGTTTCTCCTAGATATTTCCGGAGTTATTTTTGGTCCATATTTGATAGTCGATTATTTAACTATCAAATAAAAAACAACAACAAATTCAAAGATTTAATTACCCATAGCAACCACTAAGCCTCAAACTAAATCTTTCATTTATTAAAACTCTTTTCAAAAGTGTTTATCAAAACATTCATATACTTATCTCATTGACATAAGTATATTCACAAAACATTTGTGAAAGATTTCTCATTGCCAAATCATATCAAAGGATCAAAACAAAATGTTATCTAAATTTAGAGATAAAGATAACCTCAAACAATATTCTTTAGGTGTTAAGTGTGGAACGAATGTCCATACCACTAGAATTAAGAAGATCAGTTAAAGGAAATCCAATCTCAAATCTTTTTATAAATTTCCTTCAATAAATCCACTTAATAAATCTCTTTTATTTATGAAACTTCTTTACTTAAATTCCAAACCCATTTACAAAACTTTTATAAATCACGAAGTTAAATTTTACAAAGGGGTTTTTGGGCTTGAGGAAAAAGTTGAAGAAAAATTTAGTTTCAGGGATAAGAAGTTTGCTTTTTAGGCTAAAGGACACTTTTTAGTGTAAATCACATTATGATAAAAAAATTTGCAAATTCTTCGCCATGCCTATTTTCCTGTTTTACAAACTCTTTTATAAATATCACAACCATTTATATACCTCTTTATAAATCTCCAAAATTATTTATAAAACTTCCTTTATAAATATCTAAAATCATATATAAAACTTTCTTATAAATATTCCTTATTTAAAACAAAACTCCTTTAACAAACTCATTTAATAAAGTCATTTTGATAAACAAAACGATTATTTAAAACATCATTTATTAAAATCATTACTTAAATTAAAACCATTATTAAAAGTATGATTGACTTTAAAAATCAGAAAGAAGCTTAGTGTCCGCAATGGTTCTCTTTTAATCAAGCTTACTTTTCAAGTTATAGCATAGGTATTTACATAACAAGCAAATATGTATAATGGAATCAGCCGACAACAAACAAATCAACATATAGGTAAGATGTCCAAGTTACTATAATAGTAGACGAGGATTTATTCTGCTAAACACATGTCCAAGTTATTATATAGCAGAATGGGTTTTTATTCTGCTTAAATAGATGTCTACATAATCTACTCGGGATATTATGGCAAAACTGTGATTTATTCTACTAAACAGATGTCAAATACAAGTTAATTAGCAGAACGATGATTTATTCTGCTAACATATGTCCACATAATCAATTTATAACAGAACATAAATTTATTTTGTTATCCTATGTCCACAACAACTAAACAATTACACTATAGCAGAACATGTATTTATTCTGCTATTAGATGTCCAAACAATTTAATCAATCAACATTATAACTCATTCATAGTTATCTATCTACTTAATGTATCGACATTTGAATCCCTTGTGCTTAAAACTATCCTCTGTAAAATAATTCCCTTTTAAAATAAATTGATTCTTGGAAAATCAAAGGTTATAAAACTTAAACTCCCCTTTAAAATAATTAATTATAAGTTAAACTCTTATTAAATCATAATTAATCCTTATTAAATCTTAATTTAATTAAATAAAAAATTAAGAAATAAATAAACTTTAAATAAATGATTAAATAATAATTAATTATTAAATAAATGATTAAAAACTAATTAATACTTTATTAATTATTAAATAATCATTTAAATATTAATTCATAATTTAATATTAATTAATATCAATTAAATAATCTTTAATTAAGTCTTAAATAATAAATTAAACCTTTAATAAATAATTTATATACTACAACCTTAATTTATTTAAAATTAAACACATGCTTAATAATTAATTAATAATTAACCCTATATTTAATTAGTAATTAATTAAAATTAAATCATATACTTAACTTATAATTAATTAAAAATTAACCATACTTAATAATTGATGAATTAAAATTAATATTATTCTTAAAAAGATAATTAATTAGTGACTAATCTTCGCTTAATTAAAGTTAATAAACCTTATTAACACTTAATTAATTAATAATTATAAACTTAATTAATTAATTATTAAATACTTAATTAACTTTTAAAAACATTATTATTAGGCTTGTAAAACATTTATAAAACAATTTTAAGTATAAAACTTAAATTTGAAAAATTCGGATTTTTCAAGTGAAACTACATCCATAGCGACTATCGCTATTGACACCACAACTTGAAAATGTTTTGACTTTCCTCATTGATACCTCATGTGACGCCACACCTCTATACTCACACTAGCCAAGGACACTATGAGGTAATGTCGTCGACTAGCACGAAAACTAAGGCTGTTGAGGAGCGACCATCTGTGTAATTGCTTTGTGCGAGTACCGATATGTCAGAACATATAACTTACATTTCATTTCAAGAGGAAATCCGACATATCAAATACAAACTCAAAGCTACCACACAGTGGCTAAGTGGACTTCGGAAACAAATATAGAAATAAACATAACACAAATCAGTCACAGGTATTCATATCACAAAGGCGGAATCAGATATGAATATAACACATAAAAGTGTACATCAAAGTAGTGGTCAAACAAGATCCACTACATCACAAAAGAATAGATACAAGTGCTAGAAAAAAGAATAATTATACATCAAGGAGTCTATATCTCAAATGTATAATAACAAAAACTACTAATCTAAAGTAGTTAGCCAAAAATCAGATGATCATCCCTGAAGAAGTCAAGCAGGAGCACCTGAAATACCTTGGTCTGACCCGAGTATTATTTAAAAAGAAAATAATAAACGGATCAGTCTAGCTATAAATATAAGATAAAATGAGATAGGATAAGAGATATGACAAAAACGTATGATAACAATAATGCCATACTACGAGAAGTATACATCAGATAACAACAAAAATCATACAATATCTTAAATATTCTCAAACACCAAAAGAATATCATATTCTTTAAATTATTCACCAAACACAAATATTGATAGAGCTTATCAATGCAATCCACGAAAATTGGTGAAACAAAAATTCTAGAAATCATCAATTAGAAATCCAGAAATCACAAAGGGGGGAGGCCTATCACAAACGGGAGCATGAAAACTCACCAACACGTGTGTCACAAACGGAACGCTATTCCATTGTCGCTAACCATCAAGTTTGAGCCGAAGCTCCACAAACGGCCTGAAGACCATGGGTCGCTACCCCACCAAATTGAACTGAAGTTCCACAAACTGGGTTTTTAGTCCCCACACAAACAAATAGACATCGCACATCGCTAGTCTAAATAACAAAATGATACCATTGATAAATAAGAAGTGTCGATTACACTAAGCTAGTAAATAGATGAGTTTAGCTTCATGTCCCATAACCACTAGCTTAACTTAAATATTTATGAACAAA